>BPQB01000002.1:0-1200000 GCA_019973155.2 Phanerochaete sordida
TCGACGGCCTGTCTTGCAAGTTGCGCGGGACGTCCCTGTAGAGTCGCACTGTGTGGGTCGAAGACATCAGTCCCACACCCGCTCGCTAGCATGCTGCGTGTGCTCATCCACGACCAGCGTACCCAATTCCCGGCAGTCCCTTCTCCATGCGAGTACACGAAAACATTCTAAAGCTATGGCGCGTGCTCACTTTTGGCCCCCAGCACATAGCGCTGCACGGCTGGAGCCCTTTAGCGGCAGCACACGCGACCCCTTGGAGTCATATGGGCGAATTGTAGCTTGATGCGGGGCAAGGAGCGAGGCGAACGGCTGAGAGACGGCCGGAATGTCGAGCGGAAAGGGTCAGAATAAAGCATAGCACGGATCGATCTGTGAGTCAACTCGGAGCCGAACCCGCGGGTAGGTCGAGGCCGAGAGTGCCTACCCAGATCCGCGCGGATCATCTCCCACGGATCACCCAAACCCGCGGGTCACATACTTACGGATCGCGAGTCTACCCACGGCTCGCCCAGTCACACAGGTGTTAAATCATACGATACGCCTCGGATTCGTTGTGTACAGCTAGCTACTAGATCAATACACTAATTATTCGTCTTCGCTGTCCTCTGACCCGCTCTCCAGCGCCGGCATCTCCGGATCCGACTCAGCGGCGACGGTCAAGGCCGCCATGGGCTCGGAAAGCGTGTTGTCAGCGAGGCGCTGTGCATCGGAAGAAGTGGACGGTCCAGCTGCGGTAGTGGAGGCAGCACGGCGCTGAGAGGACGCATCTGCGGATGCCGCAGCAGCTGCAGGAGAGGACGACATGGGCTATTGAGACAAATGAGCACGAGAGCTGTCATCCAACAGATCTGATACGTACCTCGAGCCCCAGCTCTTGGGCAGCCGCATGCATACGTGTATGTGCTCCCGGGGCGACTCCATTGGCGACCAAGATTTCCCGTGCAAGGTAGTCGACGAACGCGACGATCTGCGGGCCGAGGTGGGCCCGAAGACGCGCATTCGTGAGGATCTCGTGGCCGTTATACCAGCGCGTCGATTCGCCGGCAAAGGAACTTGCGTTCTGCGGCACGAACCTCTCGCTAATCGAGACCTAAGGCAGAGTTAGCAACAGCATGCAGAAGACGAACTAGCGACGCACCCAGGTACCATCCCTCTCAACCTCGATATTCTCGTTAACATAAACGCGTCCGCTCGGATGCGTCCAGGGATCGCGCGTCAGGCGGATGCGAGGGAGGTTTTGGAATGCGATGGGAGGCGGCGTGGCCATGGCTCGAGAAGGTCGCGGGTTGTGAGAGCAGGAAGGGGCGGGGCAGAGAGCACGAAGAGCGTCGGGCTTTCGCGACCCCTCTTGAGGCACAATCGGGCAAGAGCCGCCTGATTGGTGGACTCCGCGGGCGAATCGGAGGCCTCGAGGGAGGTGGCCAGCAGCCGACGCGCTGCAAAGCCATTTCCCAGGCTCAGCGCGCCAAGCGCTGGGCTTAAAGTTCGGCCTCCGCGCTTGGTTCGTTCCACACCTCTCGCCCTCAGACTCGTCCATCCCGGCCTCACAGCACCCAGCGCTGCCCTCATGCTGGTCTAGCATGAGGGCAGGGCCTACGACATGCCTACCAGCAGCTCGACGGCACCGGCCATAGTCAGCTGGTCGGCGGCCGCGTCGGTGACCGTTCTGCAGGGCCAGCCCCACCGACGGAGGCAAATCCATGCCAGGTGAGTCATCCGTAACCCGCAAATCCGGGTTTCATCTTATCTGCAGGGAATCCATTCGCTGCTGAAGCCACCGCCAAGACGAGGAGCGACGAAAATACCAACCAGGGGTTGCGCCGTAGGGTGCTCCCAGCTCCCCATTCGCTGCGTTCAGCCCGTCTCGCCGCCCACCCCCTCGATATTTCACTCCAGGGCGCAGGATAATTCGTTGAGGTACGTACTCGGCCGAGCGAGCTGCGCAAATCCGCGGAATTACGAGGCTGACTGCTTCCACAGTCCGTACGCTCGCAATCCCCTCCTGCACTCGATTGGCTGCCTGCCACCTTGCAACTCATATTCAGGGCGCACCCGCACACCCCAAGGTATGTCTTCGGCCGCGCGAACACGGCCTGCGCTGCGCGCTCATAAAACTCGCCGTAAGCACAGACTTAGCCCACGCCCGCGTTCCCTCCCGCCCGCGCCCACGTCCTTCTCCCGCCCTCGCACGCTGCCCGCTTCCCTTACACTCTGCGATGGCGAACCGCGACGAGCCCCAGGCATCGCAGAACAACAGCGTCACGCCCTCTGACGACGACGAAGTCGAAGAAGTGCCAGCTCCGTCTTCTGCGAGCAAGCCAGCGGAGGACGATGCGCGCAAGAAGGCTCGCTTCGAGAAGAAGTACAAGATCTCGGAGTACACCGACAAGGAGATACTAGGTGAGCTCGACGATCTACTGCTCTATTCACGTCATCTGACCTCGAGTCCAGTGAAGCAGATGGCTTCATGGCGCTCCTCGGTGTACGACCATTTCGAGCCGCCCGAAATCATCGTCGTCGACGGCGAAATCAAGTACAAGTTCATTTGTAAGACCAGGTACAGTCTCCTCGGCCTCGTTTACCACGAACGCGCACTTACCACGGTCGACAGCCCATCTACGAAGCCCCTCACGCGTGCGCGCTGGGACGACTCCACCAGCAACCTCGTTCGGCATGTCAATGCCTGCAACAAGTCATCCAAGCCGCCCCCGGGGCAGAAGGCCATCGACGACTTCGCTCAAGGAACGACCTACAACCCTGCGAAATTCCGTGTCAAGCTCAACATCTGGATCGCCCGCCGCCACCGCCCGTACAACATCGTGCAAGACCCGGAGTTCCTCGAGCTCCTTCGGATGCTCAACGCCAAGGTCGAGGTGCCCCACCCTACCACCATCTCGCGCGACATCCGCGAGATCTTCACGATCACGCGGGAAGCGGTAGGAAAGATGCTCCAGGTATGTCTATTTATTCCTCGTCGCGTTTGTCGTGCTCACCTCTTCTCGGTAGGAGCACCCTGGACGTCTCCACCTTTGCCTCGACGGATGGACGTCCCCAAACGTGATATCCTTCTTGGGTATCACGGTCCATCGCGTGCATGACGGCAAGGCAGAGACGTTCATCCTTGACTTCGTCAAGTTGATCAACTCTCACACGGGCGTATACCTCTCGCAACAACTCACCACCTGCCTCAAGGCGTACGGCATCGAGGACAAGGTGTGTATCCTACACCTTCACACATGTACTTCGACTCACTATTGTTCTAGATACTTGGTATTACCGCGGACAACGCGTCAAACAACAACACCCTCGTCGCCGACCTTGAAACCTCGCTCAGCGGGATCAATAGCCGGCAGACACGCGTGAGATGCTTCGCGCACATCCTCAACTTGGTCGTCAAGGTGCGTCTCCGCGCTCTGTTTCCGCTCTTCTCAGGCTCATGTACTCACACGCCCCGCAGGCCATCATTTCCCCTTTCATGAAGAAGAAGAAGAAGCCCTCCGCAACTTCGGGCGACGACGACACTGACGACGACGACCTCAGCGAAGACGACGAAGACATCTCGAGCGGCCAGAAGAAGCGCAAGGGCTCTCAGTCCGGCGGACGCACCCACAAGAAGGCCAAGACCGCGAAGACATGCACGCAGGCCGACGACGACGACGACTTGGTCGACGAAGACAACGAGCTCCTCAACGAGGACGATCTCCTGCGCGCTCTCGAGGAAGAAGGCCTCGACATCGACGAGGACAATATCGACTTCACCCACGAGACGAACGACGACGACGACAACAGCGAAGACGAACTCGACGCCGACGCCGACGAGTACGATGCCGAGGAGATCGACGCTCTCGTCGCCGAGATCGAGGCGCAGTACTCGCTGTCAGCTGCGGAGCAGCGCTTCGCGCGGTACACCGTGACCAAGGTATGTCTCGATCCGTGTCATCCGCACTGCCTTCTCAGTACTGACGTCGCGCTTCTATTAGCTTGTCGAACTCGCGAAGTGAGTCTTCCATTCGCCGACGATTCGCGCGGATCTCAAGAGCTGCTGCATCAAGGAGCGAACCCATGATCTGCAGATGGTCCGCGCAATCGCCACGCGTTGGAACTCGCTCGCGCAAGCCATCGGGCGGGCCCTCAAGCTTCGCGCGCCCCTCACCCGCTTGCTCTCGATGCCGAAGTACGACAAGAAGGGCAAGAAAGGACTCGCCCGCTTCAAGCTAAGCAAGAAGGAGTGGGACCTTCTTGAGCAGCTTCATGCGGTTCTCACGGTATGTCTATCGCGTGTGATCCCTATCGCGTTCTGGTTGTATTGACTACTTCCTTTAGATGTTCCTTCGCGCGACGGACCGCGTGTCAAGGTCCAACATCCCCCTTGTCCACGAGGTCATCCCCGTGATCGACATCATCACGGGGAAGCTTCTCGAGGCCATGACTAACGACGAGCTGCCTGCGCAGGTCCGCTACGGGGCGGCCCTCGGCTACCGCCTCCTAAACAAGTACTACTCCGCTACCGATGAGTCCATCATGTACCGCTGCGCGATGCGTAAGTAAAGCATCTATTCGTGATCGTGCTACCACTGCTAACCCGTTGCGCGTCCACTAGTCCTGCACCCGAAGTACAAGGTCGACTACTTCCGTAACCAGAAGTGGAAGGCCGACTGGATCACCGCCGCCATCGAGATCCTCCGCAGCGAGTGGGAGGATCACTACAAGCCGAAGCCTGACGAGACGGCGCCCACTTCAGCCTCTCAATCTCAGGTACGTCTATTGTCACGCGCCGATAGCAGGGTCCGCAGTTGACACCATCAGCAGAACACCCACGACGACCCTTTTGCCTGCCTCGACACGTACACCATCGACGAAGACGGCGACGTCCTCGACGATTGGCTCAAGACCCCGACCCATCCCACCTGCACCGACCCTCTGCTGCACTGGGAGAACCAGCGCAAGGTCGCGCCGATGTGGGAGCCTCTCGCGCGCATGGCGCTAGACTTCCTCTCGGTTCCTGGTACGTCGTCCCTGGACCCTGCGTATCATTGATCATGTCACGCGGCCGCTAACCCCCATGGTGTGCAGCATCTTCCACGGACGTCGAGCGCGCCTTCTCCCGTGGCGGCCTCACAGTCTCGAAGCGCCGTCACTCCCTCAACGACGAATCGACGCGCGCGGCGACCGTGATCAGCTCGTGGGCGGCTGTTCCGGGGCTCATCCCCGAGGCCGCACTTGTCGCCACCTTCGCCGACAAGGCCAAGCGCAGCAAGAAGAAGGCTTCGGACAGTGATATTGAGCTCGTAGAGTAGTCGTAGAACACTTATATTAATGATATTCTGCTGTTTACACTTCAAGTCTGCGCACGAGTACCCACAAGTATACCCATGGCGGCAAGTACCCATACTCGGACTCGGCACGATCCGTGGGAGCCGGGTGAGCCGGAGCCGCGAGTGCACATACCCGCGAGTATTTCCGCGGCTCAACCCATGAGTACTCGCGAGTATCACTGACTCGTGCTATGCTTTAGGTCAGAAAGTTTGCCTTGGCGTGCATTTTCGGCCAAAATATGCGTGAGATGTTCGTCCTGCAGTCGTTGCGAGTGTCTGCAGCCAAGCACATGACCTGACAGAAGACAATCACTCACCTCTGACGAGACCACAGCAAAAATGGGGCTCCTCAGGCCTGTGTGCACAGAGACCGGCTATATGCATCCGAGGGCGCGAGGCGGCAGCTTGAGTACTCAGCGCAGAGACGGAAGTCCAGAGGCGGAGCGTGCCGCACCTGCAACAAACGTGGCGCCCCACACAAGCGGTGCATTGTCCTTGAACTTCGAGGTCATTGGATGCGAGATGGGGGGGAATATGCGCGGCGCGAGAGTGGAGGAGGCGGACGCTCTGCAGGCGAGAAAAGACGAGCCGGGTCTGCGTGAGCCAGCGCCGTGTTCGAAGGCAGCGCGGAGGCGAATCAGCGGGTGGGGTGCGAGTACAGCCAGCCGGCGCGAGGTGAACGTGAACGCGTGAATAGCAATGACGGCGGTGGGCAAGCACCTTTGAAGGGAGAGAGGGACGTTTGAACAAGCACGCCGACGCGACGTCGTTCTTCAACATTAAGCGCCTAAGAGTACCGAGCTCACGGCTTGTTTGCACTCAAACAACAATTATTCCATGCATAATTTTTACATATTCAGGCAGCCGGGAGGAGCTACTACACGCTACATTGTCAGAAAATGCAATGTGCCGAAGTGTATCAACCGAGGTCAGCGGCCTGGAGTGCGTAAGCGCCCGTTGAGCCCCAACATCGACGGCGACGGTGAGGACGCAAACAATGGGCGGTTAAAAAACCGAGGATACGTGAGGGTACAGGACGTATAGAAGTACCTACAACCCACTCGAAAGATAGTTTTGTCCAGAGGGAAGAGCTAAAGAAATCGCTCAAGTTTGACTACAAGGATTGTATTCAACCCTAACCCCATTTTGATGGGCTCAACTAATGGGGCATACAAAAAAGGTTCCCACGGCTTTGCACTCGTTTTTCGTGACGGAGTCCACGAGGTCAAAATCTGCCCGTAGGGCCGGGGGTGTAATATAAACGTTTCTTCATAAATTCAGAAATCGTAACCCGGGAATGGCAGAAGGGAGGCAAGAAAAGCCCTATGCGGGCGAAGACCACGAGCGTGCAGCGTGCAGCGCGTGCAGCAGAGCTCGAAGGTCAGGAAAAAGGAGCGCCGGCGAATGCCGACGCCCGCAGCGTCCACAGACGCTACTCTGAGCGCTAAGCAGGCACGCGCCCAGACTCTCACTCTTGCTCTGCCAGGAATCATATTGTCTCGCCATCGTGCAGTTGCAAGGGCAGCGCACCACGATCCAAGGACATATTCTCACCAGTCGCGGGACCTGGACCTTCTCGAGGCATGCAGTGATGTTCGAAAAGTCCCAGATCGTCAAGCAGATATGTGCAATATATTATTCTCTTAACATTGAGATGTCATGAGGGCTGTCGCAGCGCACGAGAGGCCCGAGCAAGCCCTTCAACATGCCGTGGATGCCGCGGTGGCACGAAGCACCACGATCACGTGGATTATTGCCACGCGGGGCACGCACTGCCTCCGTCCCGCCCGCCTGTCCAGACCCGTTGGAGCGCACGGATTTCGCAGTCCTTCTCACTCTAACGCGAATACGCCGGCATCCCTGTGCCTCCATCTGTATCCACAACGTGCGCGGGGAGCATTTCTGGAGCATTTATGATCCTCCCGCTGCGTTCGCGCCCCGTGCACTCCCTGCGACTACGCTCGATTTGTCTCGCTAGCATCGCACCATCGTCAAATTCTGCGGCTCCCTTCACTCGGCCCCGATGCGGATATTCTGCCACCGACATCGTTCTTTCCCGCTCGTCCGACGTCCGCGACCACGTCAGCCTCTGGCGTGATGGTCGCCAAATGCAAGGCCGGACGCGACCGCCCTTACCAGAAGATACGCCGCGGTCTGGAAGGTGCTGTACAAAAACTAGAGAAGGCCTCGACTGTCCCGGAGGTGCTGCACGCTCATGAATACGGAGAGGACGGCCAGCATATAGGCGCGTTGGCTTCGACCTGCTTGACCTTCTACGCTGATCGGGCGCACAGATTCTCGCTATAACCCGACTGTGTCGTCCTTCCTCTATCGCAGAGGATGTCGCCATTGTGAAGCTCGCAACTCAGCACACTCCCCTGTTGTAACACACGGTGGAGGCACGTCACTTGAAGTGCACTTGGACACACGCGGCGAGAACCATGTACGCGGACATGGGTGACAAACCCAGGTCTTCGAGACATGGTACGCTGGCAATTTGTGCGTATATACTCATCATTGCTGCTACGTCTACAACTCGTTAAAGCTGATTCGCAGACGAAGACTCACATTTGTCTGCCAGCCACGCTGAGGACGAGTATAACTTAGCCATTACGAGCTGACGCGGTACGATATACTGCGCTTCCTCCTCGTGAGTACTTGACCCAACGTTACAATCGCGTTCACCGACTCGTGTACTGTCCTAGTTCGACCTGCACCACGCGCCGGAATGCATGGCATGTCAGCACGGGCTGCCCAAGCAAGACTCCCACGTCCTGTTGAGATTGAATAATCCCAGTTCGGGCGACCACATCCTCGACTGTCACCGTGAGACGTGGATCTGCGAAGAGCAAACGGTATTTGAATGTCGTATGTCCTACCCGCGGCTCGTGAATGTCTTTGATATTTAGCAGATTGTTCACAGGCAATCGTGCTCTTCTGCAACGATGTCATGAAAGCTCGTCGATGTTCGCGCACGGTTGGGGCCAGCTTTGACAAAGTTTTTTGCCGCTGCAAATGGTACGCTGAGGGCCACGACCAAAGGTACGCCCGCTCGATAGACCCTGCCCCAGGTTTTATCTCGAAGTATTGTCGAGGTATCGTCCCGTTGAGCGGTGCTCCCCCGCTTTGCGCCGATCACTGTGCCAACAACTATCCCAGTCATGCAATTGCGTCGCGGCCGAAGCCACGCGCGAGATCGCAGGTGTGGATGTCGTACGTACTCTTGGCTCTGGGATAGAACGTGCGCTGACGAGCCGCGATATACCCAAGCAGTCATCCGGGCAGCAGCCCCGTGTACAACCAGAGCATTCGCAAACGGCTTGCGAAAGGTTCGCTTTCTATCAGGCTTCAGAGCCTAAATGTCGCGGTCGAAGGCAACGGGATGGAACTCGTCGGGAAGGTGAGGGCTGCTACCACCGCTGCTGGCGCATCGATATTCAGACTGAATCTTGCTCGTTATATTTGCAGCGAGCTCGAGAGCAGGAGCTTGACGTTGACGTCTTGGGATACGGAGACGAACACGCCCTGTGCGAACCGAAAGAGTGCGCTTTACTCCGGCCTCGCGTTCGTCTAGAGCAGTCAAGGATGGATTACAGATGTTTGGTACGTAACGTCAGCGAATGTCGTATGCAAACGCTGCTGACATAGACGTCACAGTGTCCCCGTAAAGACTCCCACCGCTCCCGGACAGACCAGGCATGACAGCAAGAGCAGCGTGCTCGCGAGTACGGTCGGTAAACATGTCGGCGACGGTGCGTAGTGAGCGCGGCATGCGCAGGCTTGTGTTCTGCTCGTACTTACTATTTGTACGTGTAGCTTCCTCGCGCTACTATTGTCACAACCTCCAACGCGCGCGCGCGATTGCGTAGGATTCCGTGCACCCGGTGGGTTACCGTGCGATTGGGCTGGACGAGGTATGTGCGCTACCTCCGTCTATGTAAGAGGGGGAAGCACGAGCTGAATGTAATCTTGATAGGCACGGTCGCGCATGACGTCGATGTCGGTGAACACGATTATCTCTCACGTATGCCTATAATGAGCTCTGCGCGGGCATCGTTGGCCTCATGAGGGCGTATAGCATGGCTCAAATCCTCATGGCTTGTCCTGGGTGTCTAGCCCTGGCGGAGTGCATCGCTCCGTCGCTGATCATCATATCTATCACCTACGCTTTCATACCTATCGGGACGACCCGGCTGTTGCTGCGCAATCGCGGCGCGTGAAACTACGAAGGCGGCTGCTGCCATGTGCGCTTCCTGCGCCCACATCGGTCCGCGTGCGCTGACTACAATCATGATAGACATAGTCGAGCAAGAATATGGATCGTACAGCGCGATTTGCTTTACCACGAGCGCGGTGCGCGTACCGTCGGGCATATAGATGCTGTAAAGTACGCGCACAACCCGCACAATTTACGAGGGTAAGGTGCGTGTTCTGCTTTCCTGCCCATCGCTCTTCGTTGAAGATGTGACAGGCCTACCGGAATCACGATTCGCCATCTGCGAATCGTTGCGAGCTGGGGCGCGGCTTCCGCTGTGCAGTAACGCGGGGGACGGCATTAATCTATCGGATGTCGCATGTATCGTACGCCTCTCGATGCGTACATAATACACGAATGGCGTGCGGTGTTCGCTGATCTCAAGATATCTGCAAGAATCGTGGCTTCCATTACAGGTACTGCATGTGATGTTCTCTCTTACTACGTTGCGATAAGCAGTGAAACGTTCGTCTTCCACGTGTAGAAGCCATGCACACAGGTATAATCAACAAGGCGGTGCACCACGAGCTTCCCCGCATGCACCCGCGCCTCGCCAGAAGACTGTGCTAGGGCGTACACGGACTGCAGCGTGTTCTCCCACACAAGGCTTTCCTCCCACCGTCACCTCGATTCCCCCATGGCGGACTCCTCGCCGTCGATTTCAAGGGCGGCTTCCAGCCGTAGTCCTTCCAAGTCAAACTCTCGGAACCGGCTCATGATGTCACAGATCCTGCTTCCAGCACTGGAGATATAGTGGAAGAGCGTCGTAGCGACGCAGCGTCCGACGCGAGTGGGACTAGCAGCCATGAGCATCGCCCCAAGCCATTGCAGCAGGAGCCCTCGCCTGAGCCACCCGGCGGCGTGGCTGGCCCGCCAAGCGACGAGCCTGCGGCTGCAACTGCGGTGCCCGTTCCTCAGGACCTTCTAACGAAGCTTATCGATGCACTGTCCAAAGTATGTATTGATGCAGCTAGAATATTATGGCTGGACTAACTCTTACAAAAGCTGGAGCCACTGGGGAAGGTGTCAGGGTGGGCAGGCATCGAAGGGCACCTGTTCAAGCATGACACTGAGGAGATGGAGTACTATGGGAAAGATATAGATACCCTCCTGGTCTTTGTGCGTCACCAGATATTGCATCCGATCCGGAACTCTCACCACAGATTTTCTGTCAGGCCGGATTGTTCTCCGCATTCCTCACTGCATTTGTTGTGCAGACTTACCCGATGCTCACTGATGACGACACTTTCACCACTAACCAGCTCCTTGCGCTCAGTGTGTCCATGCAGCTTCGAACCACTGGCACAATCATCTCTTCCACCATCAACTCCACCATTACATCTCTGATTGATGCCCAATCATTTTCTCCTTCACCATCTGCGCGGGCAATCAATATTCTCTTCTTCCTAAGCCTTATTCTCAGTCTCTCTGCTGCTCTCTTTGGTATCCTGGCAAAGCAGTGGCTCCGTGAATACCTCCGCTGGAACTCTCCTT
Source organism: Phanerochaete sordida (assembly GCA_019973155.2). Lineage (NCBI taxonomy): Eukaryota > Fungi > Basidiomycota > Agaricomycetes > Polyporales > Phanerochaetaceae > Phanerochaete > Phanerochaete sordida. The sequence continues at coordinate 11,065 of BPQB01000002.1, forward strand.
TGGCCCTACCCCGTGAGAACGTCTTGGTTCGCCAGGTCCGCTTCGAGGCATGGCAGTCCTGGAATGTCGATGCAACAATCTCGTTCATTCCTGCCCTTCTGGAGCTCGCTATGGTTTTATTCCTTTGCGGCGTTGTTGGGTTGCTCTGGACCCTTGATCACCCTGTTGCTGTCATAATCACCGTATTTGCTGTGTTCTTCTTGGTTGCTGTGGCCATGTTCACCCTCCTGCCTGTCATCTCCAAGCACTGTCCCTACAAATCACCCACTGCATGGGCATGCGTTGCAGCTTATTCAGCAGTGCAACAGCTCCGCGTACATAGCGTCGAATCACTTACGGCTCGGCGTAAAGAACTTAGAAAGCAGTGGAACAATGCATCATATCACACACAAACAAAATGGCAACAGCTACAGTATGCCTTGCAAGAATACCACAAAGCGCACTTCCAAACACCCTGGCCCACTGTCTTGAGTTCCTGGCGAGATAGAGATCTTAACAGCTGCCGAGAAGTGCAGAGCAACAAGGCATACACACACAATGAAGCCAGGATCACTGTTGCCAGCTACATCAAAGAGATGAGCATGTTTGAAATCGATAGTCCACTTTCAGTGCAAAACTGGGTCCTGGATGCTGTTGCAGAAATAGCACTCCTCATACGTGCACTTGACTGGGTGAAACTTTCATCTCAGAATATTCGAGTCCATGAATACATAGCAGAGTGCTCTCAATCATATTGCGATCCCTCTCCAGGTCATGTCTCTAACCCAGGAATTTCCTCTGCAGCATGTCTTGTAGCATGGAGAACAATCCTTTTGGCTATGCAGCAGAATCTTCTTGACCAGCCGCACTCAGGATTAAGATACTGGAAAGACTCTGGGAAGCATCCTGCGCTACCAACTAGCAATACCACACTTGTTGAACAGGCCACTAGCTACACCAATCATATTCTCTATCCCTCAAATCACCACCGACATTGCTTCCTCAACATGCTTCTTCCCATGAGCAGCTGGAATAAGGGATGTACAAAATCAAGGAAGGAATTAGCAGGCTTTGGCATGGTGGCAGATCTGAAGTGCATGCTTGACAATGAACTTTCAGATCATAGGCGAATTTCTGCATGGGATATGTGTGTCATTCTCCGCTACCTAGACTCTGGATCTGGAGATTCAGACAGGCCCACATGGTACCCGGAAGCACTTCGTGTCCTTTCCAGCATTGCATTCAAGCGCACTGTTACAATGAAGCACTTGTGCACATCCATTGGCCTAGAGCTTGCAGAGCACAACAGGCTCAAAATTACACCAGACAATATTTTAGGTGCGTCCAGTGTATGTGTTTCCCCAAACGCAGCATCAATTACTGAACACGCTGTACTAGTGCTCTCGGACGAAGACACAACTGCCGCCCAGTTGGCCGCCCTGCTGCTGCAGTGGTTTAACGAAAATTTTGCGACTGCACACGAGGAATACTCCTGCATGTTTTTCTTGATTGCTAAGCAGTGGCTCGATCACGAGCAGCTGTGTGCTACTGAGCAAGCCCATTTTGAGGCCATCTTGCGAAAGATATCCCTGGCACTGGACGCATTTTTAGCACACCATACCAGTGAGACGTTTCCTGCAGCATGGGAGAAACTCTGCGGTGTTCTCAGGAGGTTACAATGGAGAGCCTATAGAACGTTCACGGAGTCGCAGCTTCGGTGCACGGCGTTCCGACATTTGGCACATGCATGCGAAAGGATTTACCCTTTGAACACTGTCGGACTCTATGCCTGGGAATTTCATTCCATTATGCACACTGCCCACAAGGAACTCGAGGCGTGTGAGACAGGTGTGGACTGCCTTTGGTCCAAACACCGCTGCACTGTCGACGACAACGATTTCTTCAGTCTTCCAGCAGCGCTCGAAGAGAAATGCCCTGCCCTACACGCAGTCCGGGAGCGTTATTGGAAGCCGCCGCGCATCAGCGCACCACCCACTACGTCCACAGCATCTGCAGAACCTCCTTCCTCGCGGCACGGATTAACTACGATTGGCGAAACCACGGGATTACCTGGTCCTGAGCCGGCCGTACACTCTCAAGGACATCCATCTCCGGAGGAGACGCGCGCGCCGCAAGAGGCGAATGTCACCTGGTGGAGACAGGTCATTGCGCTGCCTTCCGTTGTCGTTGTCGGGACCCACGTTGTGCAGCGGTGGACGTCGCTCGCAGAACGCGTTGCAGCAGGCGTCGGCGGTTCGCAGCCGCTAGTACTCGAAGATATATCCATGGAGGATATGGAGGCGGCCGGGGGCGACGGTACAGTGGATTCGGGGTCGGAAGCAGAGCACGTGCAGGGTGGAGAGGGCTCGGAAAGACTGGTCGAAGTCTCTGCTTCGGCGATGGTAGTGTATGGTGATCCGAACGTCGTCTAGCCTCGTGCTTGAATTTAGTACCTCAGATCTTGTCTCCCGGGTATTCAGTCATGTGCATGAGTCCTGTACATCGCAACATGTATCGCTAGAGGTTTACTAGAATATATACGCTACGGCTATAGCGTGCGTGACCGCCGGGTGCGCTCGAGTAGAGGATCGAAAGCGCCTAGAGGATCCTACGCCTCTGCGCGTTCGCAACTGGCTCGCACGTACGTGCTCTTTGCCTAATTGCGCGAAGCAGCACGCACAATACCTGCAGCTAATGCAAGATCAGCTCCAGCGGAAGGGCAAGAATGAGAGCGCACATACGCGCTTTTTGCAAAGCGATTCGTCGAGGGAGCCGGTGGAGTCCCAGCTCGCGTGCGCGCAGCAGCCAGCATTGTGGATGTGACGAAAGAACCACGTCAGTTCGTGCACGGATGCCTCATACGCAGGTCGATGATCTACTGCGCTGTCGGAGGACAGGAGAACGTACCTCGACAATCCATAGATCCTCGTCATTCGCTGCGCCTGTCTCTGCGAAAGCCGTCCGATTAGTGTCGAGCTACAAGGCGTGAATGTCGTATTGGTGGACTGTCTTATGTTAGCAATTAGACTCGAGGTCATCACGAGGATTGCACATAACGCGATATCGAGCGAGCATGCGTCACCGTACGGGCGAGCACTGAAACGCAACGGACCGCATCGCCAGCACGTTGCGCTTGCTGCACACAATCTCCTGATTTTTTGCGCAGGCGTTGTGTACGACCCCCAGGGCCACAACGGCCTCCAGCTTAATAGCGAGGCGCCGCCAAGTCTGCACCTGCGCTGCGATGCCGAGCTAAAAGGAGAGGCAGGAAACTATGTGGCATACCCTTGGTGTTAGCCCCATTGAGACGTATATCAAGGTGGCCAATCGACAGTCCTTGGCGAGGTCGTGCGTGAGGTATAGGGCTCGCGGGCCTCGGCGACGTCGAGACCAGGGTCCAATGTTCACTACCGCCGTACACTCGGCGTAAGTCGGCTGCTAGCTGCAAGGCATATGGACGGAAAACTCACTCGACTGGTGCAGATGCAAACCGCCGCCTTCGGCCCAGTCTGCGAGGGCGGGCCATGATTTCCGAGACGATGTGAGCAAGGGCTGCACGAGGTCCGAATGCTCTCTGAGAGACGCAAACTTGTTGCGAACATCAGCTGGAAGGGCAGACAACTCGATACGACATACTCACCGTGGTACTAGGAGACATCGCCCCAAATCTTCTGAAGAGGCTGGTGCTCGAGGACGTCTGTTTTGGCGGGAGGCGCGACCAAAAGCGCCGCCGTGTCATTCTGAGCCGTGCTGGACGGCACCAGGATTAAACCTGTCCTATTCGAGGAAGGTGCTGTTCGTCGGCGTGCGCATCACGGTCACGTGCATGCCAGCGGTTCAAGGACGCGCGCTACCTAGCCGGGCTTTGCAACCAGCGGCCACGCCTCCATCCTCCGTCCTGTCCCAGGCCTTCTGTTGATTTCTCAGCACATCCCGTACTTCCTTGGCTCCAAACATACCGCTGCCGGCCGCGACAAGGCCTCCTCGCTGCGACCAAATCCTAGGCGCGTCGACGATCCCGCTCATGCTGCCAGTCGGGCCCTCCCCTGGGTATTACTACCCCCTTGCACACCGCCACATGACAGGCGCGTATTGGTCTAGATGAAGTATAAGATGAGGAGTGCTAGAACGTGATCTGGTGTGTCCGGCCCTCATCCGCGTTGATTTGCACTCACGCTGTAGTGCAGACGCCTTCCGGTGACATCTCATGCAGTCTGGAAGCGTGAGGCCAAGCGTCGAGAGGGAAAGACGAGACGCAGCGCGTGCTGTATACCCCTGATGCTTGTGCGTATGCTTGTTGTTGGTAATATTTAGGCTCATTGTTCACGCCTTCTTAGGCCGCCGGTTCGTTCGGCTCCTTTCCATTGGGCAGATGTTCCAGTGCACACCCAATCCGGGACCGTGAAGATGCAGCAGTTGTTTGCAGCGCATCCAGGTATACTCAGCCCATGTCCTTATTCCTACCCACAGTCACCTCCCCGGATGTCCCTAGGCTTCACGAACTCCTACCGTTCACGCTACATACCAGCTTCGTCCTCTCGAAACGTACACCCGGCATGACCTTCGTCGCATACGAAATTTATCCCGAAGCACCGGACCCAAGGAACCCTTCACCGGAGCTCCATGCCCGCGGTCGCCCTCGAACTCATGCGACGCAGTTGGATCCAGGCATGGGATCGAGGCATGGCGTGGGTCCTGCCCGACCGCCGCTCCGATCGCATCTCTCATGCACTTCCTCACCGTGCTAGGACTTCGCTTCTCGCACAAGCTGTAGGGCTTCTCAGGACAGGCGAAGCACCCATCGCCATTGCCGCCTTCCGCACCATCTTCCTCGTCGCGGTCCCGGCTTTGGCCGCCACTCCAAGCCCTCCAGGCGCTGCCTATTCGAATATCGAGCAGCCAAAGCCTCACGGTCACCAGGGACGCGATGCAGCGTGTCTCGGCACGTCGTCTGGTCCCAAGTCCCATTCGGGCCGGAACGATCCACGCCACCGAGGAGCAGAACATGATCGTCAGGGCTACTCATGGACTATCACGGACATGACGGAGCATTGAATACCGTGGCGTGACTCGTGGAAAATGGGAGGAAAGCGGACGCTGCGATCTCGCAGCTCGTCCGTCGCCTCTCTCTACTGCAAAACACTATCGCCGATGACGTGGTCGTCACGCCCCGCGCATATGCCCTCCTACCGCTCGCGCTAGACACCGGTCGCACAGTCATATTCCCATCGTCGCCGCCTGAACAAGAACGCGTGTGCGACGCCCCATCCATTCCGACGACGGTGCGCCTGCGGCGCGCACATCCCGTGCGTCGACATCGTCCAAAAGCACTGTCTGTCTCCATCTCCCCAAAGCAGCGCCTCGCGCACCCATATTTCGTGCGGCTCTCCGCCTCTTGCAGTCGCTGCCCGGCTCCGTCATCCATCGCGCGTCTTCCCTGCATCGACAAGCTCTCTGGCACAACGCAGAGCGGAAGATATTTCATTGCGGCTCGTGCGTATTAATCTTCCCATCAGAACTGTGTCCCACTTACCGTGCCTCGCCAGTTCACCGCTTTTCTGTCCGTGTTCGCCGCACAGGCGTCGAATCCCTCGTGGGTATCAGACTGACGGCGACTCTGCATCGTCACGCTCTCTGCATCTGTTCGGCGTTGCACACCTGGCATCCCCACTCCGACTGCGGTCAGCTATCATGACCTCCTGACAAGCCATTCCGTATCTCATGGCCCACACCGTCGCTAGGGTGACGAGCATCCTCCTCAGCACCGCCTCTACCATTCCTGATACTCGCTCGAATCATCGAACCAAAGAAAGCCCCTTGCAGGAGCGCGCATTTGTGCTGCCTCACGGCAACCGCCTTTTCGACTGGATCTGGCCGACAGATCCTGGGAGCGTACACGATTTCCGGTACGGTGCTGTCTATGCTCGTGCTCGGGAGACGAACGACAGGAACAGGACGGACGACGCGCCGAGCGCTGCATATCGACGGCCAGTACATGTGCTCCCTCTGCCATAAACCGACACCGCCGAGGGCGTTCAAACGTCAAGCAGCTGTCGCAGAGCCCTCGCGGCTGCGTATACACGAATAAACGCGCAATAAATATCCGTCCTACGATCGCTGTTGGCAATGCGCCACATTTCCTGCGCTCTGCGGCCGTTCAGCGTTGCCAAGCGTCGCCCTGCAGCACAGCCTTCTTGCACGCCTACATTGCGCGCCATCCCACGTCTCCGACCGCGAGCCGCCGCCGCCGCCCATCGACATCCTCCGACGTTTCCTTGCCAGTCGGAAGACTGAGCCCGAAGACACGCCCTTCTTCGAACTCCTCCACGCTTTCTCACGACTGCGCAGTCTTGTCCTCGAGCAGCACGGCGCTGCCACGCTCGTCGCCGATCTGGAGGGGCTGAGCCAGGCACCAGAAGGCATACTGCTGACCGGTTGGCGAACAGAGCCACGCTACGCAAGCATGCCGAGCGCCATGGCTTTGGTCGAGGTCTTGCCAAGAAGCTGTGCAACCGCGTTCATCTCCGAGCTGTTTCCCCAAAGAGGCTCGCGTTTGGTGAAGGCGCTGCCATAGGTTCGTCTCGCGACTCACGTGTCTAAGCGCGGTCGCTAACGGCACTGTATTTAGACCAGTTTATGTGCAGTGCACGCCGGCGGCTGGCGTATCCCGCACCTTCTGTGGCTCCACGACGACCCGACGACTACGAGCACGTCCGTCCGCGGGCTTCATTCCTGATGTCGTACGACGTGTCCGCGATCGGCTTCGCGGGCAGGTTGCAGCACGATGTCATGAAGCCTCCCTGAGCGATCGAATGACACGGGTTCGCCTTTTCTAGCCTGCTTGGCGAGCTCATCTTCAGCCCTCCACTCGCGGTCCTTGGCGCTGCGAAGCCCCACAATGCCTTCAACAGCTCTTTCACCTATGGGCTGACCCTCGGACACAACAGACCTAGCCGCGGCTGGCAAACCACGTTCGCGTTCAAGGGGCGGATGACGGCGCGATTATCAGCGCAATGTCGGTGCCACGCTGGTATTCGCGCCATTCCGGCGTCCATACCAAGACAGACCTCAGCCAGTGCTTCATCGTGCGAGAGTATGACCCGCGGTCGGCCGTACTGGAAAAGCAGCCCAATTCCCGGCCTCCAAACACCTCGACTACCGGGGTTCTCGGTGTCCTCACAAGCTGCAGCTCCTTCAAACCGAGAACGTTCCCTGCGACACGCCAAACCATTTAACAGGGACTACGTTGTCGCGATATCTTGATACATGGAGCAACAGTACAGCCTTTTCAGACCGCGCGAGGCCAGGGCTATATACCGCACACGATCTCTGAGCACAGCTTTGAATACCCTTACTCCTCTCCGCTGCTTCGGCTTTTGTCATCGTTGGGATCACGAGCGGTGCATGGACCGTCTCGAACCTCGGTTCGTACGCTACGCAGCACCATTAGTATATTTCGTCCACACTCTCGCCCACGACGTCTAGCTGCACATCTCTCCTATGCTTCCTTCGCTACTGATTTGATAGCTCGTGGGCTGCCATTTCATTTACTACGTATTCCATTTTGCAGTGAGCGTTCGTCTTGAAGTCCTCCCACGGCGTCAAAGCAGTATCACGACTTTTCCAGCCCTTATGTGCGCTTCGAGGGGCTGTGCTTAGACGCGTCGGTGGGAAGAGGCCCTCTGGCCTCGTAGACACTCACAATACTTCCACTGTCCCTCCATATCGCCGCTCACAATGGCCACTCGATCCGTTTCCTCACTATCCGAAACGACCTCCAAGCGCAGCATTACCCGGGATGGCCTCCCTAAAGCAACTGCTACTGGCTCAGATTCGCTACCGAACGCAGCTGCTGGAAGATTTGGAGATGGTCCAAGATACACCCACGACGAGCCTTCGAGCAGGCTACTTGGAGATAGAATCGACCTCCCTCACGATGAACCTGCGGGAACAGCGCAGAATGGCGCGGCCAACGGTTTGAGGCCCCACGACTCGCCAACCAAAGCGTCAACTGAGGTGCGTGTGGTGAATAAAATGGGATTGTTCGATCTTGATCCATCGCGCTAGGTCTCAGAGAATCTCTCAGGGTGGGCGGGCATCGAGCGCCACTTGTTCAAGCATGTCACCGAGGAGATGAAGTACTACGCAGACGATATTGACACACTCCTGGTCTTCGTGCGTCCCCTAGCCTTAAATCTTGTGTCGAATACTCATTGCGCATTCCCTCAGGCCGGTCTGTTCTCAGCATTCCTTACCGCGTTCGTCGTCCAGACATACCCTATGCTCACCGCAGACAACTCTGCGATGACAAACCAGCTCCTTGCGCTCAGTGTATCTTCACAACTACGCACGGCTGGGACTATAGTCTCCCCTACAATCAACGCTACACTGGCTTTCCTCCTCGACACCACGCACTTTACACCCTCGGCCGCCGTGCGAGCGATCAACGTCATGTTCTTCCTGAGCCTTATCCTCAGCATGGCCTCAGCTTTCTTCGGCATCCTCTCGAAGCAGTGGATCCGCGAACACCTAAAGTGGAACTCCGCCCTCGCAGAGCCCCGCGAAAACGTGCTCGTTCGCCAAGATCGCATTGAGGCATGGGAGGCATGGAACGTCGCCGCTTTCATCTCGTCCATTCCGGCGCTTCTTGAGCTCGCCATGATGCTCTTCCTCGCAGGCGTCGTTACTCTTTTATGGACCTTGGACGATGTCGTCGCGATCATCATCACCGCCTTCGCTGCCATATTCATCGCTGTCGCTGCGGCATTTACTATCCTTCCTGTCACGCTGAGGCGCTGTCCGTACAAGTCTCCGACGGCCTGGGCCTGTATCGCAGCATATCAAGCATCAAAACCCTTACTTTTTCGCTTCGCCCGCGCGGTCGTGGAGTGGGCGCAGTGGAATCTTCCCAAGTTCACTCCACTCGGATATACACATCTGGCCGGCATCAGGTCCTGGGTCAATCGGTCGTATAGCATAGTACGATCATGGAGAGACCGAGATCTCCAGAGCTGCCGTGAAGCTAGATGCAGGGTCGCTGGGAAGTCGGTGCCCCGTGACGAAGTACACCACGCGGCATGCCGGGAGCTCAAACTCCTCACAGGGTTTTCGTCTCTCCAGCTCGACGAGCTCGCTGAAAACACCCTTGACGACATTGCAGAAAGCGCTCTGCTCACACGCGCCTTGACGTGGGTCAAGCAATCGTCGCAGGATCCGCGCATCCGCGCATACACAGCTGAGGCCGCCGCATCGGTGCATCGTATGATGTGGGACGAGAGCCTCCAACACGAGAGCAAAGACCGCTGGGCGGCGAAAATCGTCACCAACCGGTGCCTGCTTCTCGCACTGGGAACAAGCATCGTCCGTTATCCCCACTCCGCCCTCGTCTGCCTGCCCGTAGCCGCCCAAGAGTCCCGGAGACCCAGCACGGTCTACGACCGCTCGGCGCTGGTGCAGCACGCCGCGCTAGAGATCGACCGGCTGGCCAAGAGCCTACCGCAAGACCATGCTGTAAGCACGCCTGCCGTGGTGACCGAGGTGGTGTGTCAGGTGCTCGTAGCGGACATCGAGCACTGGAGCTCTCGCGACGACGCTCAATACCTGGGCAAAGTCGAGTTGTGCACGATGATTCTGCACTTGGTCGAGAGGACATGGATGCTCGGAGACTGGTACAAGGACGCGCTTCGCGTGATGATGTCTGTCGACTTTGGACGCGAAGAATTCGACGATATTTACATGACTGTCCTCCTTAACACACTGGCCCAAGATAGGCTGATATTGGACCAGAACGGCAAGCTGGGTGAGTGATGCTTCCTTAATCATCTGGTTCCAACGCATTAAGCCCATACTCGCAGCGTACTCTGGTTATGATACAGGGGCGGAAGATATGAGCAGACTCCTGCAATACTTTCCCAGTGATTCTGCACCGTACAACGACGATCTCGCGAGGATGCTCCTTTATGCAGGGGCCGTGCGGTTCGAACAGCCGGATTCATTCGGAAACGAAGCTTGTGCTCGTGCCATCCTCCAGCGAGTCATATCTGCGCTCGAAGCCATTGCGAGCAAGCAGGAACGCGGCCCCCTCTTCTATGACATCTGTTACGCCAGCATGGATATCATCGGCTTCATCATACTGAGCCATCTTATTGAGCTTCTGCAGCTCTGTGCAGCAGAGCTGCGTACGTTGGCACACGTCGTCGAGCGCTGTTATCAAACGCGGTGTCCCTCGGACTTCTTGACCTCGATGCGCCTGCGTCTCCACGCTCTTTGTCATGTGACCCACGCGGATGTTGCTGTTTGCGAGGAGCCGACGTGCCGCTGGGTTGCACATAGCTGCGATGGCGAGGGGGAGACATTCTTCGAGGCATGTTCCATCCTGCGCGACTGGGGTACTGCGGCCTCCTCACCTCGGCTCAGCAGCCCAGGCCCAATCGACAGCATCAACACACTACCTAGACTATCGCGCACGCGAACCCTATCTGGCTACTCTTATCCAGGCCCCTCGTCACCCTCTGGCACAGTGGCGCCTTGGTCTGAAGAGGTCTGATGTCGGCCTAGCCTCCAGTGTGCGTGTGGAGCAGTCGCACTAGATAATTGGATAGCAGGCGCGAATCACGCCAGGCGACGCGATATCCGGGAGCACTCGCTGCGGCGACGGTGCTGTACGACGATCCGAACGTAGTATCGCTGAGGCTCTGGCCTTCGCGTTCCTAGTTTCGAAGCTCATGGTCAATGTTTCATTGAGTACGCCTAGTGCAATGAGGAGTATCACAGCTTCGAGGCCAGCTGGTAGATTTCCGCTACGACCGCGCTGTGCGAGGGAGTTGGAGCAGCTCGAGCCGCGGCTCGAGATCGTCGAGAAGACCCCTCGCCGCACTTTTTGCGTCTGTGAGCAGCTCGCTTGAATCATCCCCGTCTACGATTTCGCGAAGGAGAGTAAACCACGCCTCAAGCTGCTAGAATGTCAGCGCAGGCGCGAATACGAAGCCACAGATGCTCGCACCCGTTCTTCATCGAGCGCGTCGTCGAGGGGCACGGCGAGGCCCCAGTCTGGGTGCACGCGGGATCCGGCGTCGTGAACGCGGCGGATTAGCCGCGTCATGTCTTTTATGGATGCCTGGCAGGTGCCTTAGAAGCTTGGCGTACGGTGAGGTGACAAGAGTGCATACCTCAAGAATGACTGGGTCTTCATCGTCCGCCGTGTCCGGACCAGAGATCGTCCTCCAACGAATCTCGAGCTCCAGGAGCTGTATGTCATATTCGTGTACTATCATTTGTAAGTATATAGGTCCAGTATGATCCTGAAGAAACTCACATATTGCGATGTCCCGCGTGGACGCGCTTACGCGCGGCGCGAGCACCTCGCGGAACGCCGCGGGGCACAGCACGAGCACCTCGCGCATGCTACGCGCGATCTCCTGGCTGCCCGCGCGAGCGTTGTGCACGGCTTGTAGCGACATAATAGAGTCCGTCCCAGCGACGACATGCCGCCAGGTCTGCATCTGCGCGGCGATGGCGATCTGGTACTGGATGCAGAAGACCAGGCGATACACCTCCAGGATAGGCCCGGTACGGAGGCGTATCAGAGCGGCGATCTGGGTGGCCTTGGTGAGGTCGTGTGTGATGACGAGGGCCCGGAGCTCCCGGGTCTTGGCGACGGCGAGCCAGGGGCTGCCTTTCGCTCTGACGTAAAGAGGCAGCGGCAGGAGTAAGTGAGCAGCTACTAAACGTATGAGGAGCCTACTCACTCGGCTGATACACCTGAAGACCGTCGTATCCTACTTGATGCGCTCAAAGACGAGACTATCTTCGATGTGACGTGGTGGAGCTGGTACGAGGCGACCATCAGGGACTCCACGAGGTCCGGATGTTCCCGAGGCGTATAAGACTGTCGCAAGCGTCAGCATTAAATACGGGCAACGCGATGTGACATACCTCAGAGTCAGACGTGCAGAACGGCAGGCGCGCTTCAGACTGCGCCCCGACGAGCAGGTCGTCGAGGTGTTCTGCGAGAGCGAGGGACACGATGTGGTGAGTAATTTCAACCGGTAATTGGCGTCTGGTTGCCATAACGAATATCGTCTTGTTTCCCTGAGGAGGCTGGTGCTTGGGGTTGAGGATGTCGAACCGAAGATGACCGTCTTGAACGAAGGCCCAGCGTCATGCCGAACGGTGCCGGACGCCACCATGGCTACCCCATGTCCCATTTGAGGAAGTCGCTGTGGATTGGGGCACGTCACGTGCCAGACGGCAACTTACGGGCGCGCGCCTACTCGAAGCGGTTTTGCATCCAACGGCCATGTTCCTATCGCATCCTTGTCCTCTGCTCGGCCTCATACCTCGTATCATTCTTTCTGGGTAAGCTTAGGCTCCGTAACACTCAGCAGTGATGTATCCGGGCGTCGTCGCAGCCAGCATTGCGACCTGGTCTGTCCCAGCTCGGGCCCCTCGGGGCTTTGCACAGCGTCAGGTTGTGCCCTCGGGATAGCTCCCGGAGGACCTGTATGGTAACGGGCGATGTGATATCTGGTATGTACGATGTTTATCTCTTGCACTGTCTCCCATTCATGCCGTTCCGAAGCCTTTCGCTGGCCTATCACGCTCTCAGTCTGGGCAGGAGTTGGCGAGGACTCCAGGCATCATGCAGAAGACCAGATGCTCTGCTCTATCTACATGACTTTAAAGTTAACTCATGTGCGTATGACTGTAACTATCAGAATGCGGGCTCACTTACCGTGTCTTGCCAGGCCTGCATGTCGTCGTGTCTGTCTCCGTATTCGCCGTGCAATGTTCATCCGAAACGAACATATGCCGATACAAGATCTACGTACCTCGTTTCAGCCTAGCGTATGCTTCGTATCGATTTTGTTTATGGGTGGCTACTCTGACGTCCAATTTAGACTTATCGTTGTCCACGCCGCGCACCGCCTCCTGGGCCCGCCTGCGCAGCGCTCCCCGACGTCGTTACAGGAGCTGTTGGTCCTCTCGAAGCGTTGGACCTGTCACCGCTTCCGACTATAGCTCGTCCACGGTGTTCGCATCCATGGGGCCTGGTGCAGACATAGGAGAAGGACGCGTACGTGATGACGGCGCCGCTGAACAGGCCGAGAGGCGCCAGACCGTCCTCGCCGAGGCTGAAGCTCTGCTTCTCGATGACGACGACGCGGAAGCTTTCGAGGAAGATGTAGACAACGCCGTACACGAGCGCCCTGTACACAGTCCAGAACGCGACGATCGGCTCGCAGGGCATGGGCATGAAAGGGCGCACAAGCGTCATCATCACGATGTCGCCGGCCGAAGGTCGCTCTCATGATCGCTTTTATACCTCTGCTCCTCGAGCGTGCCATGGATCCCGAAGCCACGACGATCGTAGTTCCACTGAACAGTCGACAACGCTGGAATTGCCGTCACCAAAATCCCTGCCGCCGCCGGCGTTTTCCACCCTGCCTTCTAATCGTCGCCATGTCCCACTAGCTCGAACCTCCAATCACTCGAACGTGGGCTGCAAACAGGCGGCATCTGACGACACGTCCCGACTCGCTCCACCTTGCCGCTGGGTCCTGGCCGCCGTCCTCCGGTCCGCGCGGGTCTGGTCCGGTCTCGTCAACGTCGTCGCGCTCGGGCACGATGCTCTGCGCTAGGTCGCTCGAGGTCGCTCGAGGTCGCCTGCTGTTAAGCTCGGAGGGAGTGAGGTGCTGAGAGGCTGCAGAGGAATTCCGAAGGGGAGGACGTCGACTAGGACGGACGATACGCTGGATGCTGTGAAACTGGAGCTGTTACGCTCCCTTCCCTGCCGGAAGACATCAGTCATCCAGGGCGCGCTCGTCTACATCCTCGACTCCGTCGTGCTCGTCTGCTCGGACGACCAGTCGTCGCGAGACCAACGCACACGAAGAAATGCGCGGCGCCCATCTATCCCTGTATCCTCTGACGAACAGGCCGCGCAGCGCCTGCGCCCTGTGAATAACATCGTCCAGCGGTGCGACGCAGGACTCTCAGGAACCGCGCTGTCTGCTGTCCCCTCCACACGCGAGCTGCCGCTATCTCCCTTCGGGCTTCCTTCATATCTATTCGCTAGGCGGCAGACTGAATGCAAGCTCGCGCACATCGTTCGTCTACACACGCGGTCGCGCGACTGCGGGATGGCTGTCCCCGATTTCAAGGCGGCCGCCCTGATGCTCGTCACCGGTCTCAAGAGGTGTTAGAACGCGCGTTATCTCGCCTGGCGCGTACATTTGAACGACGACAGCAGCACGTAGTCGGTCTGGGAAGAGGTTCCCTTGCGTCGCCAATCTTCGCGCTCGTCAAAGGCAGTTGCGTATGGAGCGCAGGTAGATGCTGCTTGCTAGTGCATTCATAGACGATGCTGACCACCTCAGCACAGCATCCCGTGAGCAGTCTCGTAGCTCGTGCACGTAATGAAACAGGGCACTGGAAGTAATGGGCTCGTGAGCACTAACATCGGGAGCTTCGGCAACGGTCCGCATATCCCGGTATCAGCTATGGTGCTCTGTGGGGGGTGCGCTTACGCGCTGTGTCTGCTCAGGGCCCGACGCCGGGATGGGTATAGCACAAGCACAATGTGCGGTGCACCGGACGGTCGTGCGTGCTGTCGGGCATATCGGAACGTGCGTGTTATTGTCGTCAGCTCGTATCCTTTCCAACTGGCTCCAGTCTTCATCGGCATAACCGGGCATAGCATCTGCGTTGGAAAGCGCGAGTACCTCCACGCTAAGCTTACGTGGGCACCGTCGGGCTGATGAATACAATTAGGGCTCTCTGTACCAGCATAAGCTGTTCGATGGAAAAGCGTGTTCCTGACCCAAATATTACTAGGGCTGATAGTGCGGCAGCCGCATTCGGACGTCCCGGACGACTGCGCTTGTGCGTCGTCGCGAGCTCGTGCGTAGCAGCCTCGACACAGGATAGCGATGACGGTATTCAAGTATCGAAAGTTCAGATGATATGTCAAAGAATGGTACACTCTGCATGCCTATGTACATCGAAATGGCGAAGGTTATGTGATATATGTACAGGGATCTTCGGCGTGCAGCACAGGTATGGTCCTAATTTCCCACTTCAAGCGTCTGAATGGCGATAAGGAGGCGTGTCCTTCCTTTTCCGAGCTAAGTTCATGTATGCATGTACACAATGCGATGAGAGCGGTACACTTCGAGTGTCTTCAAAGCTTGTATCCACGCGCGCTTCGCCAGCTGGGGGTGCTGTGCTGTGGCGCGCACGGATTACAGCCTGCACTTCCATACAACTTTGCTTTCTTCCTACCCTCGTTCATCTCCTTCATGGACTTCTCGTTCCCTCCGTCGAGAGCAGCTTTCTACCGCAACGCCTCTCAAGCTGAGCTTTCGCCACAGCCGCTCGCTGATACAATGGAGGATACGGCCGCAGGCAGTAAATCGTCAGCCAAGCATGAGGCAGGATGTCCCAGGCCTCACATAGGGTCAGTTCATCATGAACCCTCGGCGACTTCATCCGGAAATGTGGACGACGCTCTGCGTGGCATTCCTGCGTCTACCAATACGGTACCGTTCCCCGCCGATGCTTTTGCAAAGCTTCTCGACATATTATCTGAGGTATGTATGGTGCAGCGAGTAGAATATCTGCGATCTGACTCTGAGCGATAGATGAAGCCACCGGAGAAGCTCTCGGGATGGGCGGGCATCGAGGATCACTTGTTCAAACACGACACGGGGGAAATGAAGTATCACGCGGAGGATATTGATACACTGCTGGTTTTCGTGCGTAATCTGTGTTCGACATGATATTGTCAAGTCCTCAACCTGCACATCTTTTCAGGCTGGCTTATTCTCCGCATTTCTGACCGCGTTCGTGGTGCAGACCTACCCGATGCTTACAGATGACGACTTTTCCGCTACTAATCAGCTCCTGGCGCTTGGTATTTCCATGCAGCTCCAGCTCGCAGGCACCATCATCCCTGCCGCTGTCAACTACACCCTTACATCTCTGATAGATGCACAGCCATTTTCCGCTCCCACGTCAGCCCGGGTCATCAATATCCTTTTCTTCCTGAGCCTCGTCCTGAGCCTCTCAGCCGCCCTCTTTGGCATTCTCGCGAAGCAGTGGCTCCGTGAATATCTGCGGTGGAACTCGCCTTTAGCTCTGCCTCGCGAGAACGTCCTTGTGTGACAGGACCGCATTGAGGCCTGGGAAGCCTGGAATGTAACTGCGACGATCTCCTCTATCCCGGCTCTACTCGAGATCGCCATGGTGTTTTTCCTCTGTGGCGTTGTCGTCCTCCTCTGGACTCTCGACGACGTCGTTGCCATCATCATCACTGTCTTTTCTGCGCTTTTTCTGGTTGCAGCCGCAATGTTTACACTCCCTCCAATCCTCTATAAGCGTTGCCCATACAAGTCTCCTACCGCTTGGGCATGCGTTACCGCATATGAGGCAGTGCGCCGCCTCTACATTTACGCCACACTATTTTTCACCTTGCGAAGGGCCGAAATTCAGAAAGAATGGCATAAGGCATCTGCCGCCGTATCGACCAAATGGTCAAGGCTGCGGCGTGTCATACAAGCCTATCGCAAAGCACGCTTCCAAACGACCTGGCCGTCGCTCTTGAGCTCCTGGAGAGATCGGGACCTTGATAGTTGCCGGGATATACGTACCCAAAGCGGTGGAAAGTCGTGCACACAACATAACGCAAGATCAAACGTCGCAGACTACATCAGGGAACTGACTATACTTATGGAAGGAGGTTCGCTGATACTTCAAAACTGGGTCCTCGACGCGGTTGCAGAGACAGCACTCCTCATACGCGCCCTTGACTGGGTCAAACTATCATCCCAAGATAGTAGAGTGCACACATTCATATCAGAATGTGCCGAATCTTGCTGCAAGCCTCCTCCATGTCACACCAATGATCCAGAACATCTTTCTGCAGCATACCTAGTGATATGGAGAACTGTCCTTCTTTCCATGCAGCAGAACCTCCTTGACCAACCACATTCGGGATTGCGATACTGGGATGACTCTAGGAATCAACATGCCCTACCTGCCCACAACAACAGGCTTACAGGACAGGTAGCTGAGTACGATGATTACATTGTCCCTACAACATTCAGACCCAGCCACGATCGCGGACGCCATCGCCGACGTTTCTTCGAGATGCTCTTGCCTATGGAGCACTGGAATCAGGGCTGTACCGAGTCTAGGAAGGAGCTAGCAGGCCAAATAATGGTTGCAGATTTGAAGCGCATCATTGGGGATGAGGCTCAAAATGCCTATGGAGCCTCTGCATTGGACATGTGTCTCATTCTTCGCCACCTGGACTCTGGAGCCGGAAACAAGCCTACATGGTATCCTGCAGCTCTCCGCATTCTCTTTGAGGTCACCTCTAAGCACCGCGGAATACTCAACTGTTTGCGCGAATCTGTTTGCGTGGAGCTTGTGGAACGTCGCAGGCTCAGGATAACCGCAGATAATATTCTAGGTTCGTCCTTGTACATTGATTGGCCGTATGGCGGAGGGACTTATCGGGCGTATCGCAACAGTGCTTTCTACCGAAGAGACCGCAGATGAAGAAAGGACCTCCTTGTTGTTGCGGTGGTTCAACAGGGATTTCGGGTCAGCAAGCAAGGAACATTTCCGTGTATTCTTCAAGACCTCTGGGCAATGGTTCAATAATGCGAAGCTGCATACAACTGTACAAGCTCATGCTGGAACTATTCTGCGCAAGATTTCCTGGGCATTATATGTGTTTACCGAGAGGTATACTAGCGAGACATTCAGCGAGGCTATAGCGGCACCAGAGCTGCGCGAACTACTCTGGAACCTACAGCAAAGGGCCAACGACACATTCACAAAGTCGCAGCTCCATTTCGGGGAGCTCGGACGTGTGGCGCACGCATGCGAATTAATGTATCCGTGGGCCACTAGCAGCGTTGTTCTCTGGTCACTGCACTCCATTATGTGTGCTGCTCACAAGGATTCAACGCACTGCCAGGAGCGCGCACCCTGCATGTGGCTATCGCATCGCTGCAACATCGACGGCTGTTCCAAATATGCCTCCCAGGCAGAACTCGAGGAAAAATGCCCACTTCTACGGAAAATCCTGGAGGGGGCTCGCAAGCCGCAGGACAGCAGCACCACGTCCACTATCTCCCCGACGTCTATGGCATCCAGTTCTACATGGCACGAGTCTACTCCGCAATTTGATTACGCCGCACCCCCCTTCCCCGAGCCGGCCATACCCTTTCAAGCGGGCTTCGTACTGGAGCACAATCACAGCCAGCAATCAACGAATATCATAAGAGTACAAAGACCGCTCACGCCGTATAATGGCACCATATCGCATGTCTTGCGCTGGCAGGACCCACCCACTCAATACTCCGCAGTAGCAGTCGAGAGCTCACAGCCTTTCGTGGCTGTAAATGTATCTCTTGGAGACGCTGAGGCAACGTCAGGCGACGGCGCTGAGGCTTCAGACCCGGAGGAGAGAACCGGATGGGAAGAAAGGTTGCTCGAAAGGACTAGTGGAAGATATTGACCTTGCGATGATGGTTTATGGTAGCCCGCACGTAGAATCTTTCAATGAATGGCCTTTTTACACCTGATCCTGTTTTGCATATGTCTATATATGAGCCGTGTGGCGCGTTATGTGCAGTACCTAAGCAATAATAGGGTACACACCCTACACGGACGCAGCCCGAGGCGGCGGCTGGAGATGTCCCGGACGACTACAGTCATTAGCCGCCTTGTGAGACACGACCGTCTGCTGCGACACCTGCCTTACGAGGCAATCAGGCGCCCCTTCCCGACGCTGGAGCAGCCGTGGCGCCAAGCTCACGATAAAAGCCTGTCGGGACTGGGCGCCCAATTCCCCCATAAGGTAGGTGTCGCACCGGACGGTCGTGTCTCAGAAGGCGGCTAATGACTGTATGCGCTGCGTCTTGCGCGTATCGGACTCGCTCTCCTAAATTATCCGCCTTTGGGAACTCGTAAACGAGCGCACACGATACCTGCAGGCGCGGCTGCGAGGTTATCCCCAGTGCAAGTATGAGAAGTCAAGGACACCTACTCGTTCATCTCAATGAGCCTCGGCGAGCATCGGCACGAGGCACAACAGCTCGCACGCGAGCTTCTTTTGCAGTGATTACCAGTCTGTCGACCCCAGAGGCAAGCTATGTGACATACCGCGTGCACAGACGCGGCACGTCCTCTGCAGCGCCCAGGTCGAGGAACGCCTGTCTGCGCATCTCGGGCCCCGGAACGTACAGCAGATGCGCTTGGGCTATTGTTTCTATTAACAAGTGCGCTCGGGTCTGCAACGCGAAACGTACGCACCGCAATATCTCGAGTGCATCGTCACTGCGCGGCGCGTGCACATTCGACGGTGGAAGAGCACCGTGTCAGGGTTTGAAGCCACAGATTGCAATCGTTTTATGGCCCGTACGTGCGTAGGCCACGGCCGCAGCAATGCGATGGGCCGCTGCCCGACGAAGTTGTGTCTCCAGGTGTTCATCTGCGCAGCGAGAGCTCACCGGACCGAGTATAGAACGCGCTGCGGTAGATGTAAAGGACGTACCTATGCGATGGCGCATCATGGGGATAATCTGTGAGGTCTATGATATCATCTTGGGTCAGAGCTACTCTGCACTTGCTTGGAGCCTTGCCAGGTGCTCTGCTTTGCTCTGGGCACTGGAGCAAAGAGATCCCGGCTTAGACCAGTGACGAAGCAAATGTCACTTCATCAAAATACATACCCTAACGACGCATACCTACACCATTCGACTTGGCTCAGCACAAAACACCTAAATTATCTGTCATATAGCGTTGCGGAGCTGATATGAAGTGATTCGCAGCGAGTCCACGAGATCTGGTCGGGATCTGGATTCCGGATGACGCCGAGTCGCCCAAAGCTGCCAAAGACATCCGTTCAAGCGAGTACCAGCTTGGGACGGCCTACCTGATATGCAGAACTTAGAACAGCCAGCGCGCTGCTCACCTGATCCCTGCGAGCAGGCCGTTCAGATAGGTAGCCTGAAGCGCGACCGGAAGCGTCGGCGTCGTGCCGAATAGTGCCGAACGCCACCACGCTTGCACTTCGTTCCATTTCGGGCAGCTTCTGTGGGCGGGACGATATCACGTGCCTCGCGGCGGTTTTGGAACGCGCGCTAGTAGGCCGGCTTTGCGACCAACGGTCATGTCCCCAGCACTATTTTTTTCCTCTTGCTGGTTCAATACTTCGTGACAGTGTATCCAGGCGTCCTCGGGGTTTGAGCTTGAGCTGCTGCACACTGTCCGACTGGCGTCATATAACACTTTGGCGGCTCGGAAGAGGGGAAACACGATATCTCTGGTTTTGGTGCGTTAAGCTATCAGTCGGCGCTGCTTGACGCTGATGTTGCACAAACGCCGTTGCTTGGCCTCTCAGGACGAGCATGAATATGACGAACGAGTGCAAAAACGTCGCCGAACCTGAGCTACACGAGGCTGACATCAGCCGCGGTGCTGCTGGCTTTCGTGCGTCTGCACGCTTCTGTCGGATGGAAGAGGCTCACCATCTGTGTTTCGCAGCCGTGGAAGCTGCTCGAGTCCGGCACAGTTTGACAGCGCGAACTGTCATCTTTGTGGCGAACATCCTACGCAACCCTGGCGCGTGAACCTACGCGAACAGCTACGCAATGGCCTGCTAACTCGTGTTTCTCATCAGGAAAGCGTCGCAGCCCTTCCTCCCCTCGCTATCTCTTGCCGCCAGCCTCTGACTCATCGCTATGCACAATAGCAACCTCGCGCATCCGCGGCCGGCGCTGTTCTACGTCATGCGGTGACGGTGGTCGGTACCGTCGTTCGCCAAGCGTGTCAGCCATCTGCTCTCTGTTCTCCAGCCGAACCCGAAGGATGCACTACCACCAGATGCCCGCGACGTCTACAAGGACGTGGGCTAGATATACGTTACAGGTGTCAGGGTGGGACCCCACGCAAGGACTCCAGATCTCCGCAGACGTCCAGTACCCGGCGCGGGACGGTGGAGGCTGGGAAGCATAAAGCACAAATGCGCTTCACGCAATGGTCGCGGGCGAGCGTCATCCCTGCTTCTTGGAGATGTCTATGACGTGTGCCCCTTCATGCTGGCGAAACAGAACAGGCTTGTGCGTGGAGGACATGTATGACAAGGTTCGTGTCCATGCTCGTGTTGCTGGCTCTCGACCGTGGCTGACACTGGCATGCAAAGTGCTCCTGACCAGTTCCGCCCCGCATCCGTCGTAAGGGCTTGCGCGCGGGCATTCAGTCGGTGCTCATGTCCCGGCAATCCTACTCATGCTCGAGAGCGCGCTTCTCCACGGCCACGGCCAGCCGCCCCGCGTCAGGTGCCATAGATGCCCAACCCGCTGGGAGAAGGGGTGTGGAAGTATGTCGCCGTTGGTGCGTCTGATATTCACGCGCGCCGCCTTGAGCTCATGGCCTCTAGAAGCCCCCTAATCCCTTGATGATAATAGGAGATGAGGGAGCGCGTTCACAGTCGAGAAGGCTCCGCACAAACGCAACGCAGAAGCGCAGCGATGCGAGGCAGAAGCCGTGGACACGGGGCCGCATTTCGTGCGTACGCTGCTATCTGCGAGACTATTTCCTCACTCGCTGTGGGCCGGCATGCAGGCAATGTCATGACATCTCTGTCCTGATCTTCGTGCAACCGCCCTCAAGAGGGGCACGTGATGGAGCACAGCTATTTGTTGTGGAGGCTCTCCAGCTATGTATGGATCAACTGCCGCAAAACCCTACTCGGACACGCTTTGATGCGCAGACATGCTGTACTAGACTCCGCCGAGGTTCGGCTGAGGAGTCTGTAAGTCTGTGCGACGCTAATGCACCCCACGCGGCGAACGGAAAGAGAATTGCTTGAAGCGTGGGCGGAACGGCAGGTGAATTCTATCCATCATACCGCCAGTTGTTGTAGCTGACAGTGCCATGCTTGGGGCACTCCAAAGGCATCGGCATGCAGGACGATATAGCTACCTCGATACGTCTACGAAGATACTTTACGGCAACGACCACATGGCGCTCGACTAGGCTGTGTGGTAGGGGCAGCTGATTTCCATGCATGGCTGCAGTTCACGACATATCATCATAACATGCCTGGAGGCGGTGCGAGAACGCGCGATAACAACAGGAACTAGCGTCACAGCCTGCCTCAATCTGTCGACTGCACTCTCGCAGCCCACGCGGTCTTAGATGTTGTACCGACTCTGATGATATTCTGATGCTCGTCGAGTCAACGTCATCACATCTGAAAGATTTCAGATCTTGCCACTGCGGACATAACCCTGGGCGAGCACCGATCTCCTCCCGGTCGCGGAACGAGTCCTTCTCAGGTGCGAAGCCCACTGAGCGCGTCCGCGAAGAGGCCAGGAGCTTGCATGGCTTCCAAGATCCCGCAGGAGGAAGGCGCCGGGGCGCAGCCTGTAGTACGCATGACTGCCACATAATGCTTTACGCCTCTACTGACATAATACAGAAGCCTTCGGACCACCTCTCAGGATGGGCTGCGATTGAGAAGCATCTCTACAAACATGACCTCGAAGAGATGAAATGCTACGCAGAGGACATCGACACTCTCCTAGTCTTCGTGCGTACACGCCATCCTGGAGACGTCTGCTAGTCTCATGCTGACATCCGCTCACTAGGCCGGCCTCTTCACCGCCTTCCTGTCCGCTTTCGTCGCTCAGACATCCCAGATGCTTACCGTGCCAGATTCAGCGACAGTGACACAACTTCTCGCCCTCAGCGCTTCCGCGCAACTTCGTGCACTGGGTGCCACCATTCCGCCGACGCTCAACTCCACTCTAACATCGCTTCAAGAGTCATCGCCTTTCCGACCATCCACGGCAGCGCGGGCAATCAACATTTCGCTCTTCCTCAGCCTGATCCTCAGCATCGCCTCCGCGTTCCTCGGTATCCTCTCGAAGCAATGGATACGCGAATACCTCAAGTGGAACTCGGCTCTTGCGCTGCCCCGCGAGAACGTCCTCGTGCGGCAGGGCCGTGTCGAGGCCTGGGAGGCCTGGAATGTTGCCGTTACCATCTCGTCCATACCTGCGCTTCTCGAACTTGCGATGGTTCTGTTCCTCGTGGGTGTTGTGGTGCTGCTATGGACACTCGACGACGTCGTGGCCATCGTCGTCACCATCTTTGCGTCCATCTTCCTCGCTGGGGCGTCGGCGCTCACTGTCCTTCCGGTTGTCTCCAGGCGCTGCCCGTACAAGTCTCCAACCGCCTGGGCCTGTGTTGCGGCATGGCACTTCCTGAAGACACGCTTCGCATCTATGCTTCGCGCGGCGCAGCGACGGGCTCCCGTTCTTACCCGGCGCCGAGAAGGTACAACACTGTTAAATTTACCACCTTCGAGAACCACATCCTTTGCACCGTCTCCTGTCACTCCCCATGCCAAGTCCCAGAGAGAATGGGACCTGTCGAGCTGTCGAGAAATTCGAGGGTGGAAAGACGGGAAGCCGATCAAGCACGAAGACGCTCTGCGCGCGACATACCAAGAGCTTACACGCCTCGTGCCTCCGTCACGTAACAGGGTGCTTGAGGCAGTGCTTGTCGACATCGCAGAATCGGCCGTCCTCATACGCGCGCTCACCTGGGTCAAGCAATCCTCTCAAGACCCTCGCGTACACGCATACAGCAAGGAATGCGCCATGTCGATTCACCCAGAGTTCTCCGACGACAGCGCGTCATGCAATCCGCGCTCTGCCATCGATCTCGTCGCAAACCGCTATCTCCTCCTGGCTTTACAGCACGACAGCCTCGAGAATCCACATTCCGCGCTGTTTTACACATCAAGCATCGATCCACTGCCGCGACCTTCCGATCGTCTTCGCCACCTGCCCGCAAGCCGACAGACTGCGCTCGAGGTCGCGCGCTTTTTGCAGAGACTGTCACCATTGTCACGCAACAGTGGTGGTGCAGGGCCGGTCCACGAGGTTGTCGGGCAGATGCTGGTCGGCGACCTCCAGCGCTGGGTCGCACACGGCAATGCATTCTACCAGGGCGAGCTGGAGATCTGCGCGATTGTCCAGCACTTGGTGCAGCACGGCTGGCCACTGGAGGCGTGGTATGTGGACGCCCTGCGTATCATGGTCTCAGTCGAATGCCAGCCCGGAGAGTTCGGCAGCCTGCGCGACTCCATTCTGCTGAAGGTTGTGAGGCAGAAGAAGCTCGCGCTGAACAAACATGGAAAATTAGGTCCGCCTCGCTGGCAACGTCTCTGAGCACTGTTGCTGACACCCATACTTAGTGTACTCAGACAGAACCACAACCCTCGAAGACCACGAAGTTCTCCTGCTGCAATACTTCTGCTTGGACGCCGGCGATGTGGGTGAGGACCACACTACCATGTTCTTCATCACCGCCATGCGATGGCTCGACCGCACGGACGCTTTTCGTGACGCCAGTCGTACTGCTCCAGTTCTCCTGCGACTTTGCGTAGCGTTGGAGGCATTCGCGCGTCAGGTGCCGGAGGCAGACGAAGATCCGCTCTCGCTCTGCTGGTACGTGTCCAAGATCGTCAACTTACTCTCCCGGCACATCAGCACATCCCAGCTCGCTGCGCTTTGCCCAGCAGAATTTCGCAAGCTTGTCCATGCCGTCGAGAAATGCTACATCTGGCGGCTAGGCCCGAGCAGCACCAATCCTGCCGCGCCAAAGATCCACCTTTTGCTGCAAGCGGCGCACGACGATAATACCCCTTGCGAGGTGTCTGTATGTCGGTGGGCGGGGCATCGCTGTGACGGCGATGTTGGGACGTATTTCCAGCAGTGTCCCATACTACAAGGCTACAATACCGAGTCGGGTTTAGTCGCGCTCTCCGAATGAACATCCGTTCGTCCGGTCTTGGTTTTCAGGGCCCCCTCTGACGACGATCACGCGGCCGTCTTTTCTGCATTTTAAATTTTTCGCAGCACCTGTCACACGCACATAGAGCTATGCGCAGTTCTCACTAGGAAACCGAACACGCGCGCGATCTAGGACATGCTTCCTTATCAGCCGCGGCGACGGATGTGATAGCTTACCACAGCTGAATTCTGCGCAAGATTATGTAGATACATAGACTGAGCAAATGGTACGGAGAAAGCGTCATAAAAACTAAGTAGGAGGCAGCTGCGGCGGAAGAGTGCAACCTGGGAGGCGCGCGGGGGACGGTG
The DNA here is from genome assembly GCA_019973155.2 of Phanerochaete sordida. Taxonomy (NCBI): domain Eukaryota; kingdom Fungi; phylum Basidiomycota; class Agaricomycetes; order Polyporales; family Phanerochaetaceae; genus Phanerochaete; species Phanerochaete sordida. Next base: position 36,234 of record BPQB01000002.1, read on the forward strand.
GCGGGCATTCCAAATCGGGATACGTCGGGATGCAGATCCCACTTCAGGGTGACGCTCGTCGTGCCGCAGGCTGCAACACGCTTGCTCCCTTCGCCCACGCTCTCCCCAGCACCCCTACCTGCTTGCTCCTCTCGCATTCCTCGACATTCGACAACTGACATCCCCCTTTCACGTTGCTCAAGGTATTCGCGCCGGTCTCACTCCACGCGCGTCGTCTAGGGCGGCGCGAACTCAAGACCTGGACGACGTGGCCACCATCCAGCATCGGTCACGAGGCACGCCTTGGAGAGAAAGTAGCAATTTTACACGGTCTTTGCAGAAGCTTGCAGGCTCATAGGGATGCACTGGTCATGGAGCGCGTTGAGGTGCTGGAGTTGGATTATTTTGGTACGTCCACTTTGACTCTCTCCGGGCTAGGGCTCATCTGTACGCGTCCTTCCCACAGTACACTGTCATGATAGTCAATACGATGGTCCATTTGCTTGGAAGGTCCCTACGTGAGCCTCGTTCTGTCTAAGTACGCGCGCCAGGCGTTCCTCCAGCAAACGTTTGAAGTGCGCAGGGATATTATGTTTTCCAACATCCCAGAGGTGCGCTCGTCTCCGCTGCGCACCAGGGACGTCTGTTGATGCTGGATCGTCTGTTTGAAGGTCAGGGATCCATTCAAGCTTCTGCAGCACGCAAGCAGCGCATCGTAAACGCACGCCGGGCTCGAGCAGTCTCATACTGGTCCCACATCGTCACATCGAGAATACGGCCGCCTACTTGCGTGTCCGACTATCAGGCGCAGCTTCCAAGCGCATTACATTGGTCGTTCCGCATCTAACGGTTCGTCAGAACCTCCCTCCCTAGAGCGAAAAGCAGCCACTGGATCGAGGTGGTCGAGGCTCAGAAACAGACCGCGCTGATGCCCGCGCACGGCGATAAGATCCTCCAGGTCTTCGCCATCGCGTTTCTCAAAACGCGGCCGTCCCAGCCCGCCATCGCCGCTTGGGTGTACACAGCGCCGCGCCCACGTGTGGGTAGCATCACTGCCTGTGCGTCCCCGCCGACGCGCGGCGCGCTCTTGCTGGTACTTCCCTCGGACGCCTGCGATGGCAGCCACGGCGGCGATACAGAGGGCGGCCTGCTGAGACGAAGTCGCTACAGATGTCCCGCGCTCGCGCAGAAGAGAGCGCCACCAACACGCTGAATTGCTTGCCCCGAGATCACAGCGCAAGGCAGGCCTCTGCTGGGTTGTAGCAACGTCACAGCTGGCATCGCAACGGCACGCGTATTTGTCTGTCTGGTACGTGGTGAGCATGTTTCTCCTACACCCCGTCCAAGGTGCTGACCGACGTGTCCAGCGCGCACTGCTATTTTCCAGAGGATTCGTGAGCGGCGCGCTCCTGTCGAACGGGCTTGCCCGCGACTGTGCTGCCGCGCAGGCACCGTCTCAGGCTCGAGAAACGAACGGCACGCTCTGCGCAGTGCCAACGATCAGGACAGGAAATGACCGGCGTTTCGACAGGACGTCGGTGCAGAAAGGCCAAATCCCGTCCTCAACAAACACTTTCACAGGGCCTCAAGACCGCGCACGAGCCATTACTGCAATATGGCCCGCCTCCGTGATGCGTTTGCCGAGCTTCGATGGTTGTCCAGGTGAAAGAGATATTCATCAGCCCTACACCGCAGACCGCGGGGCAACGACGGGTACATTCCCTCAAATCACGAATGGACTTAGGCGAACAGCATCTTATGGCACAAACGGTCCGGATTCTCTGCGTGTGAGTACAGCGTCTCGGGATCGAAGGCATCGCTCGGATGAATGCTTGTTATCAGGAAACCTTAAACTCTGATTTTCGCTTGACAGATGAGCGAACACAGCGATATCTTCGGGCTATGCACGGTCTCCCGCCGCCGAGACGGACGAATCAGGCATTCCGCTATAGCAGAGAGAGCTGGCGACCACCATTCGCGCTCCGGTCGGAGGTGTCCGCGGTGCTCGGCCGACTCGAGTGGATGGTCCGCTGCTAGGTGCGCTGGCGACGTCCGCCCGACCCTACCATTCTCATGCTTCAGTGCTTCAGTGCTTCAGTGCTTCAGATGACCATGCCGGCATGGGTGCACACGCTGTCAGCAACGGAGAAGGTTTCGCCATGCAATTCCGGGCCAGAAGGAGATCCGAGCGGCGAGCCTCTGACGGCACACAAGGTCCCGCGCCTTCTCAGCAGGACGGGCGTCGGTATTGCCCATCCATTATGCCTTCCCTGGCCACAGGGAGCGCGTTATTCCCATATGCTGTCTTGACCGGCCGACAGCCCCTTCCCACTGTCCCATCGTCGCACCTTTCTCCGTCTGGGTCCTACGGCCTGCACGCCCCGACGCGTTTCCTCTGTCCTTCCAGGAACGACCAACGCCGGTCGACACTGCCGCTACTTCCAAGTCACAACCTGCAGCACACCGAAAGCTGTCATGGACGAGGACGGGTCCGACGCTAGGCCCGCCGTAGAGATGGACGCCGGGGCCAAGGTGCGTCGATGCTCATGGATCAGGCGTGGACCTCCTACTGACCGTGTATGCACATTAAGGGTGCCTTCGGCCTCTCTGGGTGGGCCGGTATTGAGGAGCACGTTGCAAAGGACGACAAGGGTAAAATGGAAGGATATTCGAAAGACATCGACACCCTCCTTGTATTCGTACGTCTTTGAGCGATTTTCCCTGTCTCCGCGTAGCTGACGAGCAGCCAGGCCGGCCTATACTCTGCTATCCTCTCCGCATTCGTCGTCCAGACGTACCAGATGCTGCAACCGTCCGCATCCGACCTCACAAATCAGCTTCTTGCCGCCAACAACAAGATGCTCGTGAACGGATTTACAGCCCTTCTCGCGCTGCCATCTAGCACACCATCTATATTCGTTCCTGAAGATCCTCCTGCCTTCCAGCCCGCCGCCGCTGCCCGCTGGATCAACTGTCTGTTCTTCGTCAGCCTCGTGCTCAGTCTCTCCGCGGCGTTTCTCGGCATCCTGGTCCAGCAGTGGATCCGGGAATACATGCAGTGGAACTCGCCACTCGCCGCACCGCGCGAGAACATCCTCGTCCGGCAGTTCCGCTTCGAAGCGTGGGAGTCCTGGAAGGTCAGCGCGGTCATTTCGACAGTTCCAGCCCTGCTCGAGGTCGCCATGATCCTCTTCCTCGTCGGTATGGTCGTCCTCCTCTGGACGCTGGACGACGTCGTCGCGATCTGCGCGACGACCTTCGTGGCCCTCTTCATGCTCGTCTTCGCAGTCTTCACTGTACTCCCCGTCTTCCACCGCCTCTGCCCCTACAAGTCGCCGACCGCATGGGCCCTCGTCCTGACCTGGAAGTTCATCCTGCATTCCGCGCTGTTCGCGCTACATTGGCATCGTGCAGGCCGACTCGGCCGTCGATGGAAGCACTTCCGTGCATCTGCTAACGGTGCCCAGACTCCAAGCTCTCCCCCAGCTGGGAAAGACGGCGACATATTGTCTGCTCTCGAGAAGGGTAACAACCCGTCCGAGACGACCCTAGCGCCTGCCCCCTCCCAGCCAGACACTCCTACGGCCCCCGGCTCTCGATTCATCCGATACTGCCCCGCCCCGCTCTACAACATTTGCAGCTTCGTCGCGTCATTCACCACGATAGTCTGTCTTGGCAGGTCCGACGCCGACCTTGCCAAAGCTGACGCAGTCGAATGGGCGCCGATCCCGCCGAACTGGAGGGACCGCGACCTCCGTAACCTCAGGGACGTTCCAGCGCACTTCGGAGGGCGGGCTCAGGACCCTAAGATACTGCGCAAGGTTGAGGAGGCGATATTCCAATGCGACGCGCCGAAGGACATTTGGGGGAAGGCCGAACGTCTGGAGGACCTGATCCCGGATTCGATCACCAAGCCGCAGGCCTGCTGCGTCCCCCGTGAGGGGCAGCAGCAGCGCGAGAGGAGGCCCGGTTGTGGTCCGCGCTCGAAGACCCGTCCTCAGCTGCGCAAGCTCAGGGAGCTCTGCCTCCTCCTACGCGCCCTTGCTTGGGTATCGAAGTCCTCGCAAGACACCCGCGTTGTCCGCTACATCGCAGAATGCAACCCCATGCTGCTTGGTGACGAGGATGGCAGGAAGCGCCGCGCCTGGCACAAGAATCCGAAGAACAAGTACTGGATTCTGAACATCGAGCACTTCCTGGCGGCATGCAAGAAGGCGGCACCAGCCCTAGTAGGGCACGAGGCTGACACATGGCGCCCGTATCTCGTTCAGTTCATTCTCGACAAGGCGGAACGACTGCCCGAGGAGCACGCAGAGCTGTACCGAAGGGCAATTAACGACTACAGAGTCGGCTACAACGTCGAGGAGAAACGTCTCGGTAAGCATATCGTGCGTTGCACGCAGGGCTCTCGCTTACCATTTCCTGGAACACGCAGAACTCAGGCCAGGGTTCACCAGAGGACCTGACTGCGAGCCTCTGCTCATCCACTACTTCCCCTCCGTAGTCGGCTGCGATAACGCGTACCTGCTCCGCAGGCTGCTGGTCACCTTCGCGCGCTGGGTCAGGCGCCGCCAACTGGGCGACACCCCGACGGCGACGGTCGAGTGTATCATGCGGAAGGCCGTCCACGCCCTGGATGAACTTGTCGCGCGGTACATCGCGCAACCGGCGGAGCGCGACGCTTTGGCGAACACGTACAGCACCGACCTCGGTCTCATCGCAGCGAACTTCCGGCCGCGGGGCCGCCGCGAGTGGCAGAACAGCTTCGTGCCGCTGCTCGCGACGTGCGACGGCGCGCTGTACCGGAAGCTCATGCACGTCCTCGCAACGCTATACCGGTACGGTATGGTGCGCCACGAGGACGACGGCGACGTCCGCGCAGCGCTGCACGAGCGGCTCGAGGCGGCGCACAAGGACCAGCCGCAGTGCGAGGTCGCGGGCTGCCCGTGGGTCGGGCACGCCGACGCGATCAAAGACCACGCGCAGCAGTGTACGCTGCTTGACAGGGAAGAAGCGATGTGCCCGTCTGTCATCCCTATCAGCTCGACGGCTGCGTCTTCGTCGGGCTCTGGCGACGCTGTGACGCCAGGTGGGGGCCGCAGACGAGGCGGAAGGCGCCGCAAGGACCTCAAGGTCGATACGTCGGAGTCCACGCTATGTGGCGATGCCGCCTCGTCCAGTGGCACCAAGACACCCCAAGATAAGGTCGCGTCCCCAGAATCGTTCATTGACGCCAGCGGAAACGACGGTAGCAACTCCGTCGGCGTGGTTGCAGATGACACCCATCACCCTCCAGCCCAGTAACAGTAATATGTTGGTGTATCACTTGTTGTTCACGGCCGTCCAATCTCGAGACTCTGTCCGCCGCCTACGTCCCGCTGATATCCATCTGAGTCTTCTCAGTTTGTATATCCGCCTTCAAGATCATGAAACTGCTTGCCGTACTGAATACTGTACTTGTACGTGAAATATGTGTTTGACATAAGAGTGGAAATTGTACAGGATATAGCTTTCAACCCAACCTTACCAGAGCAGCGCTCTGTTTCGAGAATGATAGGGCAGGCGAGGCGCATTTTGCGGAAACAAATGCTCAATATCTCGATCAACGAAGGACGGCCGTCTCATATGGCAGGCAATGCGAGTGTGTATCGCCGTGTGTCCAATTAGCCACAATATTTATGACACCGCACGCGTGCTATACATGCACGTCCTCCTCTGCTTCGCCCGGATGGTCGTGCGGCCGGAGCCGATCCAGCCTAGGTTCGAACTGATCCAAAAGGCCCCGTGCCACGTATTTGCCCATTCAGCGGCCTGAGTAGTCGAACAAATGCTGTGCATAAATTCCGGATACATTAAGGCGACGGTAGCCTCGCTAGTCGTTCCTCAAAGTCCTGCAGAATGCTTCGCAGTATGATCGTCCCGTCACTGGTAAGATGCTTGTTGTTATGCTCAGTGTCCCTAATTTTGCGGAGGAACGTGCACCATAGATCAATCTGTGAGATAATCCAGTCAGCTGCATCGATATCAGAAGATCTGCACGTACCCGGTCCCTGCCTAGTGCCTCATCCAGCGGTTTTGTATATATCCAATCCCTACGCATAAGCAGGTCGGACTCTTGGATCTTGGCTACGAAATAAGACATGAAGGCGGCGTTGTTCTAGAGCGCTATCTCAGTAGCCTGGCACACGTGTATCCTTGAATGACAAATACCTCGACTGAGACCGCGGTGCGCTGTTCGTCAGGGTGAACGAGATGATGTTCGGTCGCCTTCCACATCTCCATGAGCTGCATGAAATGGACGTCATACATTTGATCTACCTCAGATGAGAGAACGAATCATGCGCGGATAATTGGGAAACGCACATCTTCCAACCGTGATCAAACAGTCCTCGAAGCGGTCGCGCAAGACGTCCTGGAACAGAACGGGGCACAGGGGAAACTGGCCACGAATGTCGCGTGCCGCAGAATTTCCCGGCCACTTGGGATCATCCTTGAATTTCGCAAGCTCTGGTGCCAGCAGGAATCCCGCCAACGCTTCAGACACGTAAGGATTCATGGTCTTCAGGAGATTGACTGTTGATGTCAGGATATGTACCAGGCAGTATACTCTTAACAGCGGGCAGTTCAGGTCGTCCACCGAAGACAAACTGCGCTGGATAGGCCTCGTGACGTCTGACATTGCCCAGGGAGCGAGAACTCTGCGAACCATGGGGAACGCAATCCAAGGGCTCCGTTGCAACCTGTCGCAAATATGCTGAGTCTCAGCTCGCGTTGGAGATGAAAAGCTACTAACTCTGGCCGCGCGCTAGGCGTGCTCTCTTCCATATCTATTTGGAACGCATTCGAAAGCATCTTCACGCTGACGACGTGGACCTGATACGAGACCAGCAGGAGGGATTCTGCAACGTCCGGACACTCTCGAGAGGGCTTGTCGGACGCCGCGTTGGTTCGTGATCCGACGTGGTAAGCATTAAGCACGACTCACCTGCCTAGAGGTCTTGCAGAACGGAAGCGGCGCGTGTGCCAGCGATCCGACGAGCAGGCTGTCGACGTGCTCTGCCAGCGCGATGGACACCACTTGCGTAAGGAGTTCAAGGGGCAACCGAGGGCGTTTCATGATGGCCACGATGAAGTGCGAGGTGCCTTGTGAAGCTCTGGATGTGTGTCGCGGAGACTCTGGAGAGCGGCGGAGGATAGCGCGGACGAAACGCGGACAAGGCGTGTCCGACCGCGCGGGAGCAGAGCGGGGCATCGGACCGAGCGCCCGCGCATGTTCGAACCGCGCTGGGCGTTCCAACCTCCGACTTCCAGCCTTCACCGCGAACCACGGCCACGGCCACGGCCACTTCCGTCCTTTCACTACGGCCGTCAGCTTGCTCGACATGTAAGCTTATCAAGAGACGAGCTCAATCGCACTTGAGCTTGCGATGCTGTGCGCTCGACGTCGAACTGGGACCACGCGCATTCCTCGCGCGGCTCGTGCACGCTCCGCGAACACCCAACGACAACCTCTAGGACTCTCATACACGGACTCGCCTGCAGGTACGAGCTTCGATAACGATGCAGACTGTGCGTACCTGACGCGGATACTACAGGCATGTCCTCGTGGCCGCTCTCCGACATGCGAAAGCCGAGGACCATTCTCTCGGAAGTACGAGACTTGAACGTGAAGCGACTGATCTCGCCAATGCAGTGAATCGACGGGCTCGCTGGAGGCGTAGGCAATTCAAGTGGGCGTATGTGTGCTGCAGGAATGAGCCTCCGGGTGCGTTTACTTTGCTCTTCCTACCACGCAGATCTGACGCTTTGCGCGTATCTAGGCTGCAACCCTACAAAGATACCTCCGCGGATGTCGATAGCAGGGTATTTATGCGCGATTAAACAGGATCTTGGGGGTGCACGGTACGTAATCTTTACTCTGCATCGTTTGTGGGTCGCTCATGTCTAAGGGCAGACATAGGTTCTGTTGTGTAACACCATCATCGTCGCTCGTGCACGCCTCGTCAGACTCCTGCAAACCAAAAACGATGTATCTTTGCCCTCACTTATACCACTCTGCGCTGCTTCAGTTACGTTTCGTGCCGACTTCTGTGGGTGCTCAAGGGCTGCGTCAGATGCTATCGTCACGCACGACAACGGGCGCTGACGAGCTCGATTCTCTCATCGTCCGTCGTGTCTGCTATCGCCGCTCCATCTTCCACCACAGCTTGCGGTGACAACCCTTCACTAACATTCCTTGCCAACCGCACTGCAAAGAACTGGGATACCATTCATACGCGGCTGGACGTCGTACTCGGACAGGTGGACAGAGTCAACGAGACAGATTGCGACCGGGCTCGAAGTCATCTCCACAATTGTGTCCAGATCTTGGTGCGCCGCAGACTCATGGCCGGGAGCGCAGAATATGGACCCATGCGTAGGTGGCTTTCCCTGGTTGGGCATTATGTTGGCCAAACGTCACGATGCGCTGATGCTTCAGATTTTGTCCTTGGGTCACCATCTTCGCAATGATGTGGAAGCTTCGAACGGACAGCAACGTGAAGTCTGGGAAGGGCTCGATCGCACGCAGATTGACGCATGGGCGTGCGAGAGCGTCCACCATGAGGCCCTCCGTATGCGCTGTCTGCTTGAAGATCCAACGCAAGGTGCTGAGCAAATTGTCGCGCTTGTCCAAGCATTGTACGGCCATGGCCCCACCGGAGAGGAGATACTGAGATGAATTCAGGAGAAGGACAGCGCGGATACCGGTACATACCGCACTTATGCGACTAGAGCGTATGTTCATCGCTTGAACAGAAGCCAACACGACCGTAAACCACGGTGAACAATACGAAGTACCGGCACCGCCTGAACCTGCGTTCCAGGCATCTGAGGACGAAGCACCAACGACAATGGCATCGTCCGGGGTCGATCAATAGGAGCGAAGTGCCCGGCCCTTTGCACGCCGAGGTCGTGGCCGTCCGGCCTCCGCCACCGAGACGCGACGTGAGGCAGAGAAGGCCCGGTTGGCGAAGCTGGCCAAGGCCATGCCCGATGACCGCGAAGTATCTGGACACTCCCGCGTAAGCAACTCTGTCCTCTATATTCAGGCAGCGATACTCACCACCTTCGAGCTAGTGTAAACGCTGCGTTTATCTGGACGCGAAGCGTGTCATGACCGCTAAGAGCAAGTGTCGCCGCTGCCTGGGTAACACGCAGGTCTGCTCCGGCCCATCAAAGCGTAGTCGTGGTAGGCCCGCTGGCAGCGCACCGAGAGCCAACAAGGGCGATCGCTTGACATCTCCAACGCAAGGCACTACCAGGGAGCATTTGCGGGGCCTATGCCTGGTGTACACTCCCTGACTTCCGTTTGCTTGCATAGAGCGCGTGTATTTGACCGCGTCACATAAAATCATCGGAGGCTGAGTACAGTGACGGCGAACCGCTGTCAAGCACAATACTTCGCCCTTGCCAGCAGACTACTTCGAGGGGCTCTAGTACCTGCGCCATGGTCACGCAGCCAATACCTCCTCCTCTTCTCCGTTGCCGCACTGATACGTACATATGAAAACGAATTCTCTTTTGATACAATCTATATACACGTTCAATACATCGCTGAGCAGCCGGATCATACTCTATCTTGGAATACCTGTTCTGCAATCTAAGCTTGGTAAATATCCTCGACATAGGATCCAGTATCCCCCACTTGGCTGACGTCGTCCTCAGTGCCACCTAAGCTAGGGACTTCATCAATACGTCCGCTTCCGCCTCCATGTCTGCCTCTCCAATGTTGCAATTCATTGAGCCACTGTGATATCTCGTGATCATCTTGAGTTTTGGGCAGTGCTTCCACAGTACGTTCAAAAGCATTTGATTGATGATTGGAGGCAGCATCAGACTGAGATTTTGACGCATTACCACTGGAGTATGTGCTTGGAGCTGCAACAGCAGCAGGCTCCTGGCGAGATGTTGCAGCACAGCGCAGCCTGTGAATGGCAATGGCTGCCCATACAGCTTTGCGGAAAGGCCGAAGTCTTCTAAACTTGAGGGTGCGGGAGAGAGATATGATTGTGACGACCGCATTGATAGCCCTGTGCCATCTTCTTCGGCCAGGCGCTTTCTTGGATAAGAGAAGGCAATATCCAGGGTGATATTGGGGATGTTGATGATGGCTGCTCCAAGTGCAGCTCTCAATCTCACATGTTTGATCGCGATGTGAAGCTTCCAGTGCTCTATGGAGGATTTGCCAGACTTCGAACTCTTCAACAGAGGTGCTATCAGCAGTAAAGAAGCTGTATTTGTATATTTCTCCCAGATAATGAATGAACTGTCTGAAGAGCTGGCCGTGGTGATGAATCAGTATACGCACTTCATAGGGGGCAAGCCAGTCTAAGCCGCCGACTATAAGGCTCTTGACATCAGATTGATGAGAACTGCGAGCTGATTCTCGGTGCCCTTGTACAATATCTTGGTGAATTAAAGCTGTGGCATCGGTAGCTTTTTGCATAATGCATGCTATTGTGTCCGGAAGTGATACTCGCATATCACAGTGCTGGAACCATGTTTTCAAGGTAAAGAGGAAGGCCATGATTTGAAATGAGCACCGTGGTTGAATATGTTCTGGGAAGTAATGAACGAGGAGTAGCTCGCAGCTAGCGCTATCAGTTGGATCCAATGTAAAGCCTGCACATCAATGTAAGTGATAATCATAATATCAGACGGTACATGCTTGCCTAAACATCCTGCTGTGACGTCAAAGGTCATCCCCAGCTCGTTTTCAATCATAACTTCTCTGTACTGCTGTACAATTCTCTTGCTTTCTGCCTTCATGTTCCAGCCGAGTTCAAAGCTGTGTTGATAAAGATATCGTCGCCATATGAGAGTGTCGGAGGGCTGTGTCAAGCCTGGCATAAGGCGATCACATACAGTAAGAAAATCGGCAAAGTTAAGCGGCCAATACCGCCCAAAGCGCTCAGGGTCCGTTTTGGTCATGGAGGCAGTACATTGGGAGATGTATCGGGAGATATGTGCACTTTGCGAAGATTTGGATACCCATGATAGTGCTCGCAGAAGGACACAAAGTTCTCGAAGGTCATGCAGTGCGAGATGAGTGTAAGGGCCCCATACTACATTTCCTGGGGTTTGGTCAAGAGCTTCCTGCTCCTGAGCAGAGAGGTTGTGATAGTCCTCATTTGCAATCGATTTAGGAGTCAAGTCGTGAAGTGACTCTGCTTGTTCCCAGTATGCCTTGGGTGCAAAATGTTGTAAAATAATATGCTCCGCGTGTTGCAAAACGGCTGGGTTCCGTACATGGCCGCCAAAATGTGCCGGGGAATTCTGGAGGTGCTGAAGATCTCTGTCTCTCCAGTTTTGTGGTAGGGAATTCCATTTGACGGTTTTTGGTGCGTCCAAAGTTAGGTCCCACATACCAAGGACAACCACATCGAAGAATATTCGCAATGACCGTTGCCAAGTCTGGACTGTATTCTCCGATTCATGGGGCATGTAATAGGACAACACTGGCAAAGTAGGGGATTGTTGAAGGGAGCTTAAGTCAGAGTTGGAATGCAAAGATGCTGTCCTGACTGGACCATCAAGGTGCAAATCCTGTGAGCTATGAAGCACAGTACGAAAATAGTTCCATCTTTGCTGCAACATATTGGCGCGATTTCTTTGCCATGCCTTGATAAATAAGGTGCTGTGAAGGATGATTTTCCAGGCAAGTACAATCGTCCATGCAGTAGGCGATTTGTACGGACAGTGGCGGGCAAAAACAGGTAGAATGGTGAATATAGCAACCACAAGGAGGAAGATGGAGGACATGACGGTCAGGCAGATTGCAACGATGCTGTCCAGGGTCCAGAGAAGGATGACGGTGCCAGTGAGAAAGAGGATCATTGCTACTTCCAGCAATGCAGGCACAGTGGAGATCACTGCGCTGACATTCCATGCCTCCCAGGCCTCGAATCGGAATTGGCGGACCAGAATATTATCCCGAGGAGCGGCCAGAGGAGAGTTCCATTGCATATACTCGCGAGTCCATTGCTGGACGAGAATCCCAATCAGCGCCGCAGCAAGGCTGAGTACAAGGCTGACAAAGAAAAGACAGTTAATCCAGCGAGCTGCCGTAGAGGGTTGAAATGGCGGGAGCTCGTCGACGACAAAAGCTGGATAGGGATAAAGGGAAGGAGATAACAGGGCTGAGAATCCCTGGATGAGCAGTTTGTTGTTTGCCACAAGTAGCTGGTTCGTCATGTCTGAGGCAGAGGGCTGCAGCATGGGGTATGTCTGAACGACAAAAGCGGAGAGTATAGCTGAAAATAGACCGGCCTATTATGCAGCTGGGATTGAGCCTCGGTGACGCTACGGGAAGAGCAGGAACGTACAAATACGAGCAGTGTATCGATGTCCTTGGAGTATCCGTTCATCTTTGATTCATCGTCCTTGGATACGTGCTCCTCGATACCTGCCCATCCGCGAAGACCTGATTTGTCCTTCGTATAGGATGATTTAAAGATCGTGCATGACAGCCAAACTGCTTGAGCGTACCTTTGCACTTGCAGCTGAACCGTCCCCTGACTTCGAAGGCCAGACACGCTCGTCCATGGCGAAGGTGTAGATGTCGCAAACGCCTCACAGAGTATTGAAAGAACGAGGCGATATCTAGTAGGTGGGAGAGGGGCAAAGGAAGAGCAAGTCGGTGTGGCCGAGAGTGACGTGTACTTTCCACCAGCGGCATACTCACACATGACCGCGGGCCGTTATCGTGAGCTCCTCTGACGGGGCGGTGTACGGTATAAGCATGGAAGCCTGAGCACGAGCCCTTCGTTCCTGGCGTCAGTTGTCGTAGGGCGCCGAAGGCCTTCCTTGGAGAGCAAGCGGCCGGTCGATAGCTTCCGAAGAATTCCATGCAAACAGACAGCTATCTGCTTGATAGATTGGAACGGTCAAATGGACGCCTATGTATGACATAGAACACGTGAATGAGAAGTCGACGCGACTCCGCAAGATACCACGCCTAATGGGTCGTCCGCGCATCCCACCTCTCAGTGGTGCAGCTACTCTGTATTTGGCGGATGCGGTTGCGCTGATCCTGAGCTATTCCGCGCTTCTCTGTCGATATTTATGATATCGGGGTTCATGCTATATGCCGTCCACAAACGTATTCTCACGGCAATGTGGCTTAGAAAAGCGAGGGCTACCGCCAGAAGACTAGAATGAGCGATATCAGCGACTAAGGCGCGCTGATGGCCGCACCAGAGTGTCGCTTCCCAGATAGTCGTGGTAAAATCATCAATAATATAACCCGAAACGCGAAGGACATCAGAGATTTTAGATATTGTGAGCATATCACCAGCGCAGCTACAGTCTTCTGAACGGTCATCCATTTGAGTAGGACTACAGATTCGCCTTGGATCTGAGAGCGTACCGTTGCCATGGATTTTCAGAGGCCCACTGAGAAGAGAGGAGCTACATCTTGAGAGGCGGCAAGCCGAATTCCAGATTTCGCTTGACGTCCACCAGAGCGTCTCGTGCTCCGCGCACACGAGACACTAACCTGGAAGAAACAATTGCATGACTTTGCGAAATAGCGTACCCCGATTCCTCAGCTATCCTCCTTAGCGTCAGTTTAAGCTCAACGATGAGATTCAAAGAACCTCTCACCCGCTTGCTTTAAGGCAAGGCAAGTGCAGATCTGATCTGGATGCCTGCCCGGCCTGCACTCATTGACCTCGTGCATAGAGCGCGATAGCCGGCATATGACATGCGTAGACCTATGAAGCAGTCAATCAGTACGACGTGGTACGTCAAGCGAAGCAGACCCTCGAAGCCGCAACTGCCACGATGCCTTCTTGTGTCTCGCAGATTACCAATCAGCCGTGCAGAGCGCAGACATCAGTTGGCGACTCGAGGTGCTGGTAGCTGTGCGAGCGTGTCCTTTTAAACGCGTCAGGGCATCTTGGAAATATACGTCCTGAGTAACGCCATACCTCTGGTGGCGTGCGGCGGTTGTTCTTTGAGAGGATGGGTAGCTGGTATTGGAGATTAGCGTCGACGACGCCAGACGGTTGCAGAATTCGTACCTTATCGATGTGCTCGTGCTGAAACACATAACGGGAGGCGTTGCTTTCACCATCACGTTGTCCGTCGGATGTAGTATCGTCGGTCGGCGTTGGACGCGACCTAAATCTGTCTTGGACAGGCGTTCTGCGAGAGCTGCGCGAATGGCGCCGAAATTATCGAGGCCTTCAGGTGAATTAGGTGGAAAGGTCGCGCAGCTGGGAGTCGCCCTTTACCTCGAGGGATATGCGCGAACAGTGACGCTGCAACGCGACATTGAGATACAAGGGAAGTCGTGATTGGCCTGTGCTGGGAGATCATACGCCGTCTCGCGCAATCGTCAGGTCTCGCGAAGCGCACGGAGATGAATTCTGTGTTGTGTCACCTTGCTTCATGTTCCTAGAAGCAGTCCCATTGGTTCGCAGAAAGGAAGAACTCTGTAGAAGCACACTGCTGGAGCGTGTCGCAAATTTTACGCGTAGGATGTACACTCGGGTCCCGACACACGTGCGTCTTCGCATCGCGACATGAGATGCTCCAGCCTTCGCGCAAAGTCCTCCCAAATCTGCTTCGCCGCGTCCCGCGCCTCCGCGACGCGCTCGCCAGGATACTTCACGTCTGCGATCTCGCGCAACAACGCACACCACGTCGGGAACTGCTCGTATGTCAGAAATGAATGGCGTGTCAAGGCGGCAGGGTTGCGTACCTGCGTGATGCTAATCGCAACGTCGAGCGGCGGCGCGTGCCTCCAGGTCGCGCTCATCCGCGCGTCGGCGGCGCGGACGTCTTCGATGAGGAGCTCTGTAAGGAGGTTAGCGTTCTGCGACATCATTGGGTTACAGCGACGACCCAGACCTCTATGACGGCCTCGTCCGGTTCGTCGGCGTCGACCTCCCGCAGGAGCGTCGTCCAGTGCATCTTCATCTCCAGGAAGTCGATTTGGTTCGCGCGGACTGCGAAGAGGTGAGTATATGCGCCAGAGAATAACACGAGAGTGCACGCACATAACGTGCCTCCCTGTACGCACTTGCCGACACGTGGAGCGAGGACAGCCCACAACGCCGCAGGACAGTCCGAGCTCGCGAGTGAGCCTGCGACGACGCCGAATATCGCGTCGGTGTACGCCTGGTTGTACCGCGTGAGCTGCGGCACCCACGCGTGCTACGCCGACGCAAGGCCCTGCCGGAGGATGGAGAGCCGGTGTGCATCGCGAGGACGTGGCGGTAGACGCGCGAAAGCAAGGAGACGGCGCGCGTCGCGAGCTCATGCGTCTCGCTGAGCTCGGGCCAGGGGTTTGCTGTGAGCCTGTCCGACGAGCCAGCCAGTTAGCACCCGGATAGGGTGGCAAAAGATGTCTGCACACCTTGAAAGCGCAAGAGACGCGCATATATCCAGTCTGTTTACAGATGCGGCGCAGAGAATTTTGAGGGGTGATGTGTAGGTGGCGCGAAGCGAGCAGCAGCGATTCTATCGAGTCTGGGCCCGCGCTAGCGACTCGAATGGGCATCTGCGAGGAGAGATGGTCGTTCAGTCACAGTACGACAGATGATCACGATGAAAGCGAACATACACTTGATGGTATATGGCTGAATCGCCCGGGATTTGGCTGTCGGATGCTCTGCGAGCGCGACAGGCACGACGTGGTAGACGATTTCTAGAGGCAGCCGGCGCAGCTTCGTCTCGAGCATCGTGGATCACGATTCCCGTGTTATATCTAGAGCATCCAGGGAGGTTCCGGCTGGGATGGGACGGAGACAGCTGAGGACGTCGGCGCGTGGACGGAGGATGCGGACGACGGCGACGGCAGGACGAAGCGCGTCCTGCGCGCTCCACGTGGTCAGAGACGCCGGGACCCTGATTGTCGGGATTCCACGGAAGGAAACCGTCGGTGTTCGGTTCACGGCGCGGCCGCTCCGTGACCTGTGCCTGGAGGACGCTGGTCCTCAACTTACGGAAATGCGTTCACCTGTAATCCCGTTCACTCTTTGGGCAAGTCGCCAGTTCCGCGAGGCCGCGCTCTTACTTTCGCTTCGACGACCACGACCATCGCTGTACGCTGATCCTTGTGTGTATGTTTCAACGTTCGCCCCGTCGGCCTACCCGTGTTGTAGCTGACTTCACTGCAGTCCGGGACAATGGCAGGCACAAGCGTATGCTGGCTTCCGGTGGAGGTGGTCGACAACATCCTCTCTGTTGCACTGGCGGAGCACTTCGATAGCCTTCTTTTCGGCCCAGACGCACACGCTCGCCTGCCGTTCTGTCGTGTGGACGCCGAGGTATGTGCCTTGCTCTGCGTTTCACTCTAACGCTCACTCGTGCTAGGAGTCTACGGACATTGGACGACGAGATGTCGCCGAGTCGCTCTTCCTCGTGTCTCGCCAATTCCACCACATTACGCTGCACATACTCTCGGCAGCGTTTGGTGTCCCATTCCGCGAGAGGGCCTCCAATACGTTCTCGAGGTCAGTCCACGCTGCGTGGTCTGTCACCCTCCCCCAGCGATTGATCATCGTGGAACTGTGCCAGGCTAGATGACATTCCGTGGATCCAGCTTGTCGGGCTTCGGACACTGCGTGACCTGCTGTCTGAACGGCCGTCAGTAGTACGAGAGGTTCGTCAGGGCGCTCTGGTGTTGACCCCACAACGTGGTGTCTGCGCAGGCTACCATACCCTCGTCCTCCGCCAGCTCAATACAACGCTCAATCGACGTCGCCTGAAGATCTTTCCGTGTATCAATACATTGCAAGAAATCCAGCGTTCCCATCCGATGTGCGCAGCTGAGGTCGAACGTGGCAGCGACATTCCACCGCTCCCAGAAGCGTTTAGTAATGTGCTCCTGAGGGGTTTCGAGCAGGCCTATGCCGATGAGGCAATATGTGAGCCCTTCATCGCTCAGGACAGAGACGTCCGCTAATGCGCCGACACAGTCTATGGGTACGACGTGTACGCGATGGAGCTCGAGCTCCAGTGGAAGCTGTTCCTATGCACTGTCACAGCAGAGAGACGGGACAACTCGGACGCCCTTGCACAGGTCTGTCACATCCGTAGACTCTTCGATGCGCAGATCTAACGTACAGATCTGACAGCCGTGTGCCGACAGGATACGCGAGATCGTCCAGCATGTCCGCGACACAGATTCGGGCTTGCGTAGGACCTGGAGATATCCGGTACCTCTGGACCGTTTGCTCAGCAAAAGCAAGGTACCATTCACTCTCTGTCGCGCTGTGGTACAATGCGTCTTACATGTATGCAGCTCGCTCACTGGTGTACACTTCTCCGACGGATTGTTCGGGAAGACCATCCAAGCATGTCCCTTTCCAGGGCCACGGACGCTGCGCGCGCGCTTTTGCGAGAGTTCGAGCCGAGGCTCGAACGCCTCCCGCAGGAAGAGGGCGTGGCGGGATTTTGAACACGTAATGCGACTCAGTGGCGAGTCCTTCGATATTAGCTTGATAAGCTGAGCTTTCCGCTCGCGCAGACATGATTTCTATTGTCTCAGCCTGTCGCCACTTGTTATGTATTGTACGACGCGAGCTGAGGAGGTACACCCAAAAGACTGGGCTTCTCGCAGATCATGCAGCAGCGAAAGATATACGTCAAATGTATTGTAATCCATCTATCACAGAAATTCAACGGTCTGCTGACCATCCGCTGTCGAGTCTCTGAAGCGAGAGGCGCCTCGTGCCCGTTCGATACGCTAGGTAGCAAACCAACGGCAGGGGCATAGCTAGCGTCCATCGAGCTCCTGACAACACAGTCGCGGATAACAGCTCTCCGGATCATCTCCCTCCTGATAGGCCATCAATGTCGTGTGGCTGGGGCGAAGCGAGCGGCAGCGACTCTATCAGGTCTGAGCACTCGTGAGCAACCAGCATGTGCTACGAAAAATGGGCGTTCAGCCTCAGCGCGACAAAGGATGAAAGAGGACGAACGCTTGGTGGTGTAGGGCTGAGAGTCAGTGGTGCATGCGAGAGCTCCTCGAGGATCTGGCTGTCGAGATGCTCTGCGAGCGCGATTGGAGCGCGACAGACACGACGTGGTAGACGATTTCTGGAGGCGGCAGGCGCAGCTTTGTATCGAGCATCGTGGGTCTGGATACCCGCGTCGTATCTCAGAAATTATGGGAGATTCAAGGTGGGATGGGATGGAGACAGCTGAGGACGTCGGCGCGTGGACGGAGGACTCTGCGGATGACGGCGACGGCGGGTCGGAGCCTCACGTGGCGGGAGACGCTGGAACCACAATCGTCGGGATTCCACGGAAGGAAACCGTCGGTACCCGGATCACGGCGCGGCCGCTCCGTGGCCTGGGAGGACACTCATCCTTACGCGCACAGCGTGGTAAGCGCGCTTTTTTCCGCCGCAAATTGGGCGAGAACGGCGCGAACAAGGACCTGCCTTTTCGCGGATTATCTGTGTTCAAAACTGGATCACAAATAGCTCATTTGTGCAGTTTTGAATCGAATTGCAACCGCTTTTGGCAGGATTCGCCGGTTTTTCTCCATTTTGCCTTCCAATGTAGACACGCCTACTAACGCGGAACGGCCCTGAAAGACAGGTCCTTTTCTTCCCAGTTTTATCCCAGTTATCCGAGAAAACAAAACAGGCTTACCACGCTGTGACGGAAATGCGGCCACCTCTGATTGCACTGACTCTGTGGGTAAGTCGCCAGCGCCGTGGGCTCCGCTTCCCGCGCTCCCACTTTCGCCATAGCGACCACGACTATCGCTGTAACCCTGTTCTCATACGTATGTTTCGACGTCAGCCGCGTCGACCTGCCTGTTGTAACTGACTATAACGTTTCGGCACCTGGAATCTCCAGGACCATGGTTCTTGCGGCAAGCACGAGCGTGTGCTCGCTCCCGGACGATATGGTCCACAATATCCTCTCAGTCGCGCTGGCGGAGCACTTCGACAGTCTTCTGCTCGGCCCAGAGTCACGGGCGCGCCTGCCGTTCTGTTCTGTAGCCGGCACGGTATGTGCTATGGTATGTACTTCAGTCGTGTGCTCACTCGTTGTAGGTCTCTACTACGCGATCTGAGTTCCCAAATGTTGCGGAGTCGCTCCTCCTCGTTTCCCGCCAATTCTACCGGGTTACGCTCCACGTACTCTCGGCGGCGCTCAGCATCCCCTTCCGCGAAAGCAGTACCGATACACGCGCGAGGTCTGTCCACGCCGTGTGTCGCGTCTTCCCTGTGGTCATTGACCACCACGGGACTGCGCCAGGCTAGAAGAGGTTCCGTGGATCGAGCTTTCCTGGATCCGGAAGCTGCGCAACCTAGTGCATAACGCGCGGCCGTCGATGCAGGTGTCGGAGATCGGGCAGCTGGGCGCAGCGCTTCCTCTGTCACGATGCGCTCTCGGCAGGGGTTACCGTGCCGTCATGCATCTCAAGCTCCACACGAGTCTTCCTAAACTTCGCCTGCACAGCTTTCCGTCCATCGGCGACCTGCAGGACCTCCAGCGTCGCCGTCCGACGGGTACCCTCGCGCCCAAAGCCCCCGACGACATTTCACAGCTTCCGGACGCGTTTCGAAGCGTGCTGCTGAAGCAATTTGACATGGCACTGGCTGAGGAGGCCATATGTGAGCCCTTTGTTCTTCGCGACAGAGGCGTCCGCTCATGCAGTAGTACAGTCTACGGATATGAACTGTATGTGTTGGAACTGGCCCTCCAGTGGAGTCTGTGCATGGTCTCGGCCTCCGTCGCCAGGCACAATAACCCGGGCGCCCCCGTACAGGTCTGTAACGCTGGCATACTCCTTCATAATTGGAGCAGCTTACTGGCCCCTAGCCGCATGCCGACAGGATCCAGGAGCTCATAGAGCATATTCGAGACGCGGACTCGGATATGCGCACAACCTGGCAATATGCGGTGCCCCTTGACTGTGCGCTTGGCAGCGGTAAGGTACTAGACACTTTTCGTCGCGCTGAGAAACACGTGTTCATGCATTTGTGTAGCTGACCTACTGGAGTACGCTTCTTCGCCGTATAGCCGGGGATATCGACACGAGCTCCCCGGCCAAGGATGCTGCACGTGCGCTTCTACAAGATTTCGAGCTGAGGATTGAACGCCTTCAACAGGGAGAGGGCACGATGGCCGATTGAATGTGTAGATCAACGCAATGGCAGTTTCCGAAAGGTCTTGTCTGAAACGCGTGTGGCTACGAAAGATATACAGTATCCGTATAATCATCTGCGTATCGCACGAGTCCAACATAGGACTCAAGAATCAGTCCCGAGCCTCAGGGGCAGGATGTACTGTGTTCGCGTCTGATACACCCGGCGACAGACCGCCGACAGGGCCTGAGCCAGACTCCATCGCCCGAGCTCCTTCCATCCCAGTCACGGATAATAGCTCTCCGGGTCATCTCCCTCTGAATACGCCATCAACTCATTCATAGCCCTCCACGCCTCGTCGCCCGTTCTGAACGACGCCGACGGATGCACGAGCGCGTCGGGGAACAGCGACTCGATGTAGCGCACTGCGCCGCGATACGATCCTGGGCCCGTGAGCGCGCCGAGCCAGAGGTATCGAACGCCCGACTGGGACTCCCCAGACGGCATCCCCTCTCCATACTCCTTCTCGCCGTCGACCGCGACGCGCAGGCCAAGCGCCTCGAGGCGCGCGCAGCGCAGCGCGAAGGGAAGTAGATCCTCGAGCTGCAGAGTCGGCGCGCCGTCGTGCGCGTCGTCGCCGAGGCGCAGCGTCGCGATGTGCGGCCACGCTCCGATAATGGCGTCGAGCTCGACCGGCGTCGGGGATATGTGCGTGTCGCGCAGGTCGAGATGCGT
This sequence comes from Phanerochaete sordida, assembly GCA_019973155.2. NCBI lineage: Eukaryota > Fungi > Basidiomycota > Agaricomycetes > Polyporales > Phanerochaetaceae > Phanerochaete > Phanerochaete sordida. The sequence goes on from BPQB01000002.1 coordinate 57,047, forward strand.
GAGGTGGCGCAGCGCGAGGAGCGGGGCGAGCGCGGTGAGGGCGTGCTCGGGCTGTGAGAGCTCGTTGAGGTCGAAGTGCTCGCCGTGTTGCGCGAGGAGGGTGAGGGAGTGCAGGGAGGTGAATTTGGGGAGGAGGTGCAGGAGCGCGAGGGTCCCTGCGGGTGAGGGAGAGCAGGGCGGGCCGCGTCTGGTGTGTGCGATTTGGAGCTCCGTGAGGCCGGGCGCAGCGGTGTGGGTGAGGAGGATGATGAGTGGTGCCGCGTCCAAGGACTCGTACGATAATTCTAGGTGTTCTAGTGAGTGGAACGGGATGTTCGCGGGCGTCTGGAAACCTTCGGGTAGGCGAGTCGTGAGTTGCTTGAGCGAGGAAAGCGAGCCTATGTGGCGAAAGGCCTCTGGAGTGATCTGGGGGACGATCAAAGTCCGTAATACCTCGAATGATAAGATGGCTTGGGAAACACGCTCAGCCTGTAAAGTCTCGGCTTCGACTGATACTCTGGGCAGGCTGGGCGGAGAATATTCGAAATGCGCCATCGTCCCCGCACACGAGCGACAGGCTTCAAGGAGAGGGGTGGCATCCCAGGGCTCTGGAAATCTGATCGTAAGCTCGCGCAGCGGGGGTCGGATGAATTGCGGAAGCCAGCCGGGTGTCGAGATCTCTGAGCAATGGACGGCTTCGAGGTTTGGGAGGAGGCGATCTCCAGGATGATATCTCATGACGGAGTCCCAGTCAAGGCCGATGTTGACGACTTTCGACTGGACGATGTCGTATGGGCTGACTGAGCCGATGGAGCGGATCTTCGCGGTATACCACAAAAACCGCCGCCATTCCTGGTCATTCAGTGGCTGAGTGACCGTCTTCTCTGAGATTAGCACCGAATTACGAGATGAGACGACACCACATACATAGAGATCGTTGACTCTGCTGAGTACACGCGCCGGCAGCACGTAGTAGAGGACGGAGAGGTTGTCCAGGTCTCTCCATACAACGCTCAAGGCAGCGTCTCGGAACGCGCAAGAGACGAGTGCCATAGGCACAAGTACCCCTGCGCGGTCCACCGGAGGGTCGAAGATATGGTCCGCTATTCTCTCCACGACCTCGCCGATGGCCAGGCAGAGATGCATTGCTGCACGTCGAATACATGCTGCGGTCAGAATCGAAATCATGTCTGGATCCCTCGGAGACGTACTTAAGTTGACAAGCAGAGTATGGTCAAAAGACAAGTGGGGAGCAACGACGCGTTAGGCTGTTTCTGTGGACAAAACCGGATGCTATACCCGCGACGGACACGTGTGCGCACTGCCTCTACCACCAACCGCTCACCGTGTTCGCATCAAGATGAGCGGAGGATTCTCTGCTGACCGAGAGTCGAGCAGCGAGGACAGCGCTCGCATAGCCTGAAACGCTCGGCACGTAAGGGAAATGCGACTCGGACGCCGGCTGCCACAGATATGCATCGGATCGCGTTCCTGGTGATGCGCGCGTACCCGCATGTTCTGGGATTCACGAGGATCCACGCACGAGCGTAACAGCACTGATGGTGTATGTTGTCGAATGCCGAAGAAATGGGACTAAAGCGCGGCAGGATACCATCCTTCTGCATACCCTGGACGTCGCGTCCTGGGGTCTTGCGAGGAACCGTAAGCCTTGAAGGTCGCGCAGAAGAAAATGGACGCACCTGAGTATAATCGTTCCCGCTCGAACGATGGGCGTGTACTGCACCTTGGCTAATGAAAAATGCTATACCGCTTCCGGTTGGTATATCTGCACGCCTCGCGCAGTATCGCGCTAGCGTTGTGATATCTTGAGCGCGAGACCGTGCACAAGCACTGAAGTAGCACTAACCTGGGCCTGCAGACTTGCGGTGCGGCGTAGCAATATTATGCGATATAAGCTACCGGTCTTCTGGAACGCAGTCAAGGTGAGAACGAGAACGAGATGGCAGACCTGCCCTGTGTGGGAGGCGTCTCCGTCGCATGGTTGCCACGTGGATGCAGCGCCACGAAGGGGGGAGAGACGCTTGCCGCAGCCCAACTTGAACCGCCACGACGACCTCGCTCAGCCCTCGCTTTCTCCGCTCTCTCAGTGTCACACCGTTCTTCGAGTCTTGCTCGGTAGATTCTCTGGAGATCCCGACACACACTTGGAGCCTGCATTACATGTCGCAGAGGAGACGAAGGCTGGAAGTAGTAGGCTGGAAGAGGTGGATCGTCGCAGGGAACTGCAGGGAACATGTAGAAGCCCAACGACCGTCAGGCGTCCCGCGTACGTTACGTTGTTCGAATATCTTGCTCCTTTCATTGGATGTCCGTATCTGTCGAGTCATGACGATTCGATTGGGGTACGCTCGTCGCAGCATCCTTACAGTCCCCCTCTGTTTCTGCGCACACCTGGATAGAAAGCCTGTAAGCGTACCTTCCTAGAAGCTACGTCTCTGCAATACAGCTCTGTCCCAGCCGTTTGAAGAGCTCGCTGAGAGTGCCCACATAAGGTGTCTACGACGTCATAGTCGCGTACGCTTCGCCTTCCGCCTTAACTCCTGACGGCCATCTTCTCTCCTTCGAAAGGCGGTCACCATGGCGCACACTGTCTACTGGCCCTGGAAGCCCTTCTTCTATCCCATTGGGAACACTTCGCCCGTCTCGCTTTTCCAACACATTCCCCCTGAAGATGATGCCGACATCTTGTTACTCGGCTGTGGCGACCCTAGGAACATGCTGTACTCCATATATGCGCGTGGAGAAGGCGGGGAATGTGGTGCGTGGTCCATTCATACTTCGCGGCGTGTAACTCAAGTTGAGATTCTCAGAGGCGGGCAAGCTAGACTTTACTTGCTGCGATATCGAGGCAGCTGTACTTGGTACGTTATCTGCTCTGTTCGTAATCTACGTCTCACCACTTTCCAGCTCGAAACGTCCTTGTTTTCACTCTCATTGCCGACGGAGAACATATCAAACAGCCACAAATGCTTTGGAACACCGTCTATCATTTCTTCCTCGATGGCCTCTCGCTCAAGCTCCTCCTTGACCAAGCTCAGAAACTGTCTAACGCATCTGGGAGCTTGGATCTCTGGAAGCAGTCAGAATACGCCAAGTTCCTCGACATCGGCACCACACACACCCTCTACGAGCTTCACATGCTCTGGACGCTCTATGCGGAGACCAAGTCTTTCTCGCCTACACGTCGCGCCGACGTCACCGCGAAGTTCAAGGCTGGGTTCAAGAACACGGGAAGGGACAAGGGAACCACTTTCGATCCCACTGCATCCCGCTCTGCTGGCCCCGTTGCAATACAGGCTCTCGAGTCATGCCGGGAGGCGACCTTTCGATTCTGGGAGTCAGGCACCATGTTCACGTCCCGCAGCGACATCGACGCGGCGACGGAGGTCAATCCCACGTTTGCCTACGCCATGGGAGACGAAGGTTTCATGGCCCATCACGGTACCGATCCGCTCGCCGCCTTCCACCTCGCCCCCATCTTTGCGACAGCAAGCATAACGAACCTACCTCCACTCGGGCAAATCTACCGCGCTACTCAAGAGCAGTTCTTTGCGTGGTGCTCTGCCTTCTACGAATGCATCCAGCGCGGACCTGCCAAGCTCCGGATCAGGGTCGTGGTCGCCGATGCGCTCGCATTCTGCCAGGCGCTGCAGCTTCAGGCTGCGCAGAGCGATGCCTCTGTATTCCCCCGCGTGTCTGCTTGGAAAGCATCTCTGCTGTCCTTAGACGGCGAGGACTATTCTACCCATGCTGCGCCTCTCACCTTCGACGTCATAGACACCTCAAATCTGTCAGACCACGTCGGAACCCACAACGCCCTCGTCGCGACGTCCCCTTTGCTCAAGATATCGCCTTCAGCGTCGCTTTATACCGAGTCGCTGCTCTCGTCAAGCGAAGATCCCATAACGTCCTTCGCTACAAGCCTGTGCGGTGATGTGACCACCATGTCTGTCCTCTTCGACCTCACGCCAACGTCATATCTCGCGGGATACAACACCCACTCGAACATCCACGAACTAGCGAGCCACTACATGAGCAAAGACAAGAAGCAATACCACGAGCGAACCACCTGGAAGCGTCCGTCTCAGCTCGCATCCAGACCATGTCGCCCCGTCGCCCTCAATCCCGCGGACCTCGCGTCGCTCCTCTTCCGCATCTACCTTCGGATGTTCGCGCACGAAGCCGTCCCAGATCCCCAGTACCGCACCGCAGCCACAGTGCAAGCGCGCGCTCTATCACGCGTACACTACACCCGGCGGAGCTTCGCCGAGCTCGTGCGCAGCCTCTCGAACACTATCGCAACAGACTGGTCTGCCGTCTGCGACACGCTCGCCCAGCACGTCCGCGCCGACACGACGCTCATGATCGGCATGAACTACTACCAGGACCTCGTCACGCAGCTGCACCTCGCCGGCGTCTGGTCGACGGACTCGCTCGGCCCGGGCAACCCGCACCTCTACGTGAACAAAGTCTCCGGCCCGTTTCGCGAGTGGAAGTCCGTCCCGCCTGCTGTGTGCGTCGCGTTCGCCGTCCCGCGTGCGAAGCTGAGGCCGCTCGACGATCCGGACGCGCCGCCGAACCCGGTGCTCGCCGTCGAGCTGCTGTGCGGCGGCGACCGGGGCTCGAGCTACTTCGCGTCGATCGACACCGCGTTCGGCGCGCTCTCCGTTAGCGGCACCGGAGAACAGAAGCGTGCGATCATCGAAGAGGACCCGCGCGGCAAGGCAGGCGGTGCCGACGTCGTCGTCTCGGTGTGCGTCACGTCGGCGATCCTGGCTGTCGACCCTTCTGCGCTGCAGGTGCGCCTGAGCGTCGCACATTCGACTTCTGCGGTGCTCGTCGAGAAGCTTGGCCCGCGGATGATGGTTCATTATGTGCCGCTCAGCGACGGGGAACAGGTCCATGTCCTGCGCGAGCGGCCGACTGTCGCGGCAGGTGTCTCGGCGGTGATCCCGCAGTTACCTCAGGTTGCACCGCCGTCGGCGCCCGCCCCAGTGTCGTTGTCCGTGGACGGGGCGAAGGTGGGCAAGATGACGAGGAGGCTGGACGTAGTCGAGGCGCAGACGAAGGCTGTGCTGGCGTCGAGGGACACTGCGGTTACGACGAAGCAGGCGGGGCCTTCCGAAATCGAGGTCTCCATCGGCTTGGCGCACAAAGAGAGGTTTGCGTTCCCGTTCCCGGTCGACGCGACCAAGGCCAAACTTCGAGTGGCTCGCAAGTCTGCCTGGATTGAGGTGCGTTTGAGTACGCTCAAGACCGCGCAGTGCTGACAGGCGTGTGCTAGATCGTCGCAGAGCCATGTATTCTGGGCCGCCCAGGGACACCTGTAGAAGCCCGCTTCCCGATCATCATGTACCACAACACCCCGATTCCGTGGGCCATCCATCGGATTAATCTCGAACGACTTCCCGTTCTCCCGACTTCTGGCATACCGAAAGAACGTCTCAGCTGGCTTAATACTCACGTCAGCTTGGCACTCTCCGACCGCGAGCAGCGCGCTCGGGAGGCAGAGACGATGAATACGCTGGCCCACGTCAAGGACTCCCTGCACAGTATATTCGTCCACGCCTCTGGTTTCCAGGGCCCAAAGCCAGTCTCTGTGGTCGGCCTGAACCTCGCCGCGCGCCGCGGCGTCGACACGCTGCTATTCATCCCCGAGCTCCGCCTGGACGTTGCCGCGCACACCATCGTCGCCGACGCCTACGTTCTCCCGGTCCACATCAGCATCCTCCCCGAGCTCACGCAACCCATCTCGGCCATTACGCCCGAGATTCTCCAGGTCATGGTCACCGCGGACGAGTGCACGGCGTGGAAGCACCTCCTCCCGAGCCTCGTCGAGCGCTGCCGCACCTGGGCGCACGCCCCGCAGTGCGCGTACCGTGCCCCCGGCGCGCGCATTCCCCTTGTCGCAGAGTACGCCGAGGTCCCGATCTGCGCGTGCGGCCAGGGCAAGGTCGGCGCGGCGTTCCGCGCTCGAGAGGAATGGGCGCCATTCGCGCCGTACGTCACCCGCGTCGCGCTCTCGCCGCTCTTCGCGGTGTCGTTCCTCGAGTCCGTCGCTGGCAAGTTGAAGGGGCTCAAGGACGACGTGGAGGGCCGCCTCGCGGGGGAATCCAGCTCGTCGGGAGCGGATGGCGCCTGTTCAAATTGGTCGAAGTGTGCTGCGTGCAGTGTGGTGATCACAAGAGAGCCACCGCTGATCTGTAGCCGGTGCAAGAAGGTGGCATACTGCGGCGGCGACTGCCAGCGTAAGGATTGGGGGGCCCACAAGCGCTTCTGCACAGCGTAGTGGCAATCGAGGTAGCATACCAATGTCCTCAATTTCCATTGCCTTGCCGTCCACGATCATTGTACCGGGCGAGAGATCTGGGAGTTTTTTTTTGTCACTTGCCAGCTGCCAGTTCTCGATTCTAAATTGTAAGCCGCAGTATCAGCAGCACGTCTTCATAGGAACAAATTTACAAGTTAACCTAGAACCACACTATCTCCTCCCTACGGCCAACATGCGTATCACCAAGAGTAACGTTGTGCGCTGTGTTACAGCTGCTGTTAGCTGTTCGGTGCTGATCGCCTTCGTCGCGGCGCGAGTTGCTATATGAGCTGGCTTGCCCCTTGAGCCATCTTGTTATTGACGAGCACCTTCATTCTGGGTCCCAGAGCAGCAGGCCGTATGCATACGGTCAGCGGAGCCGCAGACAGGAGCGACGGATGCGTCCCGATCTGCTGTGCCTCGGATCCAGGAGGACACTGCAATCAGGTGAGAGTGGATGCCGCGCCGTTTCCTTCGGGCACAGGACTTGTCAGGAGCTGATTACAAAGTAGACGGCCCGGCTCACACAGTGTAAATATTCACACCCAGAGGACGGGAACCGCAGAGGACACTGCCACGGCACGATCCCTCCCTAGCATTACGTCCCTGTGTCCCTACTCCGTCACGTATTCTTTCTGCGCGAGTTACCTCATACGTCATGTAGTTCTGGCCGGTGGAATCAGCGGCAGGTACGCTCGTGCGGTTCAGAACGCTCAAAACGGCGTGGTGAAAAGCATGACGCTACTGGGAGAACGGAAGCTCACGTCATCAAAAATGAACTGGCCGTCGCCGGTAGCGACGGGAATGGACCGCGGCGCTCGATGAGTGCATAGTTCCATATTAACATGGGCCTAGCTTTGGAGGACCAGTTACGCCTGACTTCAGTGACCATGCTCTCAACTCTGCGATACATACACGGATTAATAAGTAATAAATAGGCTCATACCCAACAATCGAAGGGTCTAGTCTACAATCATAACGGAATCAAGGCTTTCCTTCGACAGCACCATGTCGGAAGGCATGAGCGAGTCGGTGTAGAGATACGCTTTAGAGTTAGAATCTTCATCATAGTCCCATGCAGATCCGAAATTTAACTGTCCGCCCAAGCTGCCCAATATTAGCTGTGGTGTAGGTCGCGTGAGAGGTCCAGGCTCTTGTCCGGATCCGCTGCTCAGGGATATGGTGCTTTTGAGGTCATAATCAAACGTTATAGACCGTAAGTTGAGCATGAAACGAGAAATGAGGATAGAGGTCATTCTGCGAGGTGAATCAAAGTCAGTGGTACGTGAGCAACGCGCGCGAATCATCCTTACGCATCAATCAAGGACGGGATGGCGCCGAGGACCTGCGAGACATATTGCTGTTCATGAAAGCGTCAAACGCAGGACTGTCACAGCTTACTTCGTAATGAATCGCAATGAGGTCCAGAGTGTTGAGAACCAGGAGCGATCTGGAATCACTTTTTAGCTTCAGAACGTCTTCGCAGACGGTGATCACGCACACAAAGAAAATTGAGCCTACGCAGGCTTTAGCACGGTGTGATCATACAAGTTGAAGCTGTAGAGCACACTTACCGTCGCGCAGTATCATACCGCTCAACGACCGAGTTATGTGCAGTCTGCCAAGATCTCTATGCGCTGATAACGTTCGTTTTGCAGTGACGGCCAGTACCAAAATATCGAAAGCAATGGCAAGGGTGATATTAAGATATCCGACTAGATGCTTCAGTGTCAGCAGGGTGCTATGGCACGAGCCCCTGTATTTGACGTACAGCTACTCTGATATTAGCTGTGGGAACTGCTGAATATTTGTCAACATACCTTCTGGCAATCGTTGCATCAAGCTTAAGAATCGTACCGCATCCGGTAAACGGTGGTGGTAAGGCTCCCAGCAAGCTTTGAGTATATTCGTACTGATTTTAGCTCATTAGCAATCTCAGCCTAGCTATCCATTCTGCACTCACAACATTAATGCCCATAGGTACTACACCGAGGCAAAAGACAGCCCACGGGGCAATCATATTTGTTTGCCAGATTGCCCAGATTCTGAGCACAGTCATGACTGATATGATAGTCAGAACATAATGCCATTCTGTCTGCGAGATCACTCCAGAGATCTCACCAACAAGATTCAATTGTAGATGAATGAATACCACTTCCTCGAGTCTTATCAGACCGGTACACCTGTGAAATGCTGCGTTCGTAATCAGGGAGGTGATAAGCTAGGGATCGTTGACGTACACCTGATACGCCGAAAGTTTGAGATTATAAGTAAATGAATCGGCAGCAACAGCGATTTTCACTCACGTTGTCGCTCAAAAGTGGTGTCATACCGGTATAAACCGATAGGATCCGCAGTATGAGAGCCCCATATCGATTGACATAGAATAGCATCGATGCCCATGTTGTCTTTGTCTTCCACATGTAGCGGATCTCCATATCGAGGGTTAAGAGATAGTCGTACATCACCAGCCCTGATAATATGCATTCAGCGACAGGTACCGTTTATCGATAGGCCTAAACATGCCCAGCGCAGACACAGCGCAATAGTTGGCCAATGTCCTGTTGCCCCAGTCAACACTGGGCTCCGAAGAGAAATACGTAGGCGTGGCGTACATTTCATTGAGCTTCCGAACGAAGACGGCGTATAGCACAGTAGGAATCGCGACCATATTGTGCGAAGGAAGAGTGGGTTTTGTAAGCTGTGGATATTACGCTGAAGAGCAAGCGTCGTGGGCCCCGAGTGATAGCTATGGTGCATCTTATACACCTGTAACGGTTACAATCAGGCAACAGCTTATGTATCAAACGGTGGGGATCTCCGTCAATTGCTAAGGGTTACGTGGCACGGGTCATATCACGCCATATTTTGGGCAGCCTTTATGCCGCTAGACAGGCGTGCGGTGCTGTTTGTTACTTCCAATTTAGGGGAGCTCAGAGTTCGATCCTGAGCTCGATTCGGGGTTGATTCTGGGTGCGATGTGAGTTTGCAGAATCGAGCGGCCTCGGGGGTCCCGGGAGGGCAATTCTGGCTCTATATGCGAAATTCGCGGTTCTGCGTCGAATCGACTCCGGAGGCAATTCGCCGCTCAATTCTTCTCGATTCTGCTCGATTTACCACTGGTACTCCTCAATAATTAGGCAGTCTTGCCTTTTCTGACCACAGTAGTACTTACTCGATTCTGGTGTATGTCAGCTCTGATTCGACGTCTAACATGACTCTGACCCGAAATCTACCCTGAAAGGCTGTTTGGAGTGCAAATAAGACTGCTAGATTGCCATTCACTTCAAATATTAAGCCCGAGGTATTTGTAAATATTTATACAGCATGCAGGAGTCACGAAGACATAGAATTACGATACAGATATACGCTTGCATCACGCGGTAACGTTATTTGCGGCATTAGAGTCTGCACTCAAGGCTGGAATCAACGCTGTAATCGTAGGTGCGAGATGGGTTGTACAGAGTCAGAGGAGATTTGATGGAAAGTTCGCTTTCGGAATCGCGTTTGCATTCCTCCGGAATCGAGCTCAGAATCGCCCCAAAATCGCCAACTCTGAACACTCCTAATTGACATCACATGGTCTCCTCCAGGCTTTGAAGCACGTCTTACCTCTATGCTCCACAAAAAACCACTTCGTTGCCCCTGCGTGCAATTTGATAACAGCAGTGGCGAGATAGCGCGACCGATGCTGAGCCTCAGTTCGCTGTGTAGGGCAAGACTAGAGCACAGTAAGACCAAAGTTCCTTTAGATTTGTGCAATGCCACAGTAGTCCTGATACCGCTGCCCGTTAGCTGGAGCCCCCTTACCGGGATAGAAGCCTGTTACATCTCTGATGTCAGGGAGCTGCTGTCAGATATCCTGATTTTTACGCTATCCGCTCAAGACCTCACTTCTCCGAGTCACCGAGAAGGCTCACTGAAATACTATCAGCAGGGGTAAATGGGTTGCTCTACTACTCATCCTATGAACAGCCGTAGCAGAGCAACTGCTACCTTAGCTCGACCGCCATTCGTCGTGACGTATCTGTGTTCACCACACTCTTGAGCTACCGATGAACTGATAGTTGTAATACTTTGTTGACAGGCAGCAGTGCGCCGTTAGGGAAGAGGGAGCAACATATTTATTCACCGCGAAGGTGCACGATATATAGCGCGAACCCCTCACGGAATGGAGTATCAAACGACTTGTCACCGACGACGATGAACGTGAAGGAAGTTTTTCTCGCAATAGCTGTTACTTCTGCAACGCTCAGCGAAGGACTAGCAGTGCCCAAAAGGTCTGTCAGCCTCAGAAAATATTTGAATGAGCCTTGACAGTACAGACGCATAGGTGTGCTATGGACCCAGCGGAAAACGTGGCAGGAAGGTCTCCCGCAAGGTGAGCAACCGATGCGGGAAGAACGAAAGTATTCCAGGCTAAGTCAATGGTTTCCGGAATCAGAAGGCACTTTACGCCAGAGGAAATTCCACCCTCGGTATTTGGTTCGAATGGATATAGACCAGGACTTAGTCAATACTAGAACGGCGGCTCAAGTATACATGGCGAGGAAAATCGAGGCGAGGACGTTCAAAGAACCTCGTAGAGTCCCAGAGACATGGAGATGATGGACGGAGGGCCCGGATCCGTACGTTCAGGTGATGCACAACAGAAGCAGAGGCATTGGGGCACCATTCTATTGCAGAAACAGCCGAGAGCTTACAAGATGTTACAACGGCAGCGGCCCAGCTCCTGCAGACATACGCATGCGAATTCTGATACAAACCGCCGACTGAACGAGGGCCGCAGATTGTAGTCCGTGAAGGGACATACAAAAGGGCGAAGCAGGCGAGGAAAAATGGGAACAACGGATATCAAGGCGAGACGGCGCAGAGAGAGCGGAGGGCGACAATTCCGACAGCGCACGCGCACAGGTCTTCATGTCGAGCATTATGGGTCGGACGAGGGGAGCCAAACATTATGCAAACCATAGCGTAGAGAGAAGGGGACGAGGTGGGAGAGGAGGCGAAGAAGGGCGAGCAATGCCGACGGCGTGCGCCCGCGCTCAGTTCTTCATATTAAACACGACACGCCCGACGGTCCTTCCCTGATCGAGGCCCTTATACGTTCTGCACAGGCATTTTAGCATACCTCCAGGCGGGAGAGCACAGCGTGACCCACTCCTTGAGCGTAGAAAGTGACTTGAGCAACCGACCTTGCCGCGGCCCACGATGTTGAGGGCTCCGCACGCGTCCTGGCGGTCACCGCGTGGCACATCAGCATGAGGGCACGCCCACACGCGCGCAGAGACGCACCCGACGCAACACCCGAAGATGCTGATGCCCTTCACGACGGTTACCGCGCGGCACAGCAGCATGAGGGTACATTTATATGCGCGCAGAGACGTACCGGACGTAATATCCGAAGATGCTTATGCTCTTCACGACGGTGAACAAGATGTCCGCATTCAGCGACGTGCGGGCGGGGAGCTCGACGATGATGAGCTTCCCGCCGGAGCGCAGATAATGATTCGCCTGCTCATACGCCGTGCTTGTTGCAGTGGTCATGACGGCCGTTTGCGAGCCATCGCCGCCCGTCGCGCGCCTGATGTCGCTGACGAGGTCCTTCGTCTCGCGGAAGTCGACCCACGCCTCGGCGCCGAGCTTCATGACGAGCTCCTTCTTCTGCGCGCCCGTGTCGACAGCGAGCACGCGCAGGCCTATCGCGGCCGCGTACTGCACGGCGAGGTGCCCCAGCCCGCCGCCCGCGCCCGGCAGATCCAGTCGCCGATGTTCGAGCGGCTGTACTCGATCGCGCGGTAGACGGTGATGCCCTGCGTAGCGGTCAGCGAGGCGCGGGGATAGGTAAGGCGAGGGGTACGCACGTCACAGAGGATGGAAGCTGCTTCTGCGCTGTCCATGTTCTCGGGGATGGGCGTGACGTGGCGGACGTAGGACAGGACGTGTTGCGAGAAGGTGCCGTCGACTGTGAAACCGCTGTACGTGCCCTTGGTGCATGCTAGACGCGCATATAGTCAGCAGATGTCTAAGGTTGCAAAAGCCAGGAGTGTCTGTCTGCTAGCAGGCATGTGCTGTCTTGGGCAGCTGTCGTACATCACAAGCTGAGACTCGCGAAAGCAGGACGTGGTGGGCGTGCGAAATCGTGTGCTTCGGTGCTCCAGCAGACCGTGCGCGTGCGAGGAGAAGGAAAGGTACCTCGGCCGCAGGGACGGGGCACGTCCCAACTCACACTGCTCAAGGCCCTTCCTGCACAGCTCGCAGTCGAGACAGGAGTCCGCAAGCCACTTGATGCGGACGCGGTCGCCAAGCTGCACTGTCGAATCGTGCGGGTGCGCGCCGATGGCGATGATGATGCCGACACCCTGGCTTGGCGCGTCAGCACGCAAAGCAGAGCAGATAGAGCAGTGTGCACCTCGTGCCTACCGATGAGCGGCGTCCTCGCGGGGATGGGCCAGTCGATCCTCGTGGCGTGCAGGTCGCCCGGACCGCACGAGGGGGACGCTGGAGCATACGTATATGCAGTGACTGACGTCAAAAGGCAGGTCGTCAGGAAGCGGTCAGCAAACTACGCGGTCGTAGAGAGCATCTGTTGCAATTTTTATGTCAGTCGTCGCTGGGAACCCTGCGCAGATCGCGCTCCCGGTGTCGACGAGGTTCTTTGGTTGAGCTGCAAACATGCACGATGGATTAAGTATGAAACCTCAAAGCCGTACTACAAGGCGTCAAGCTTCATTGTCCTGCGGAGCCAGATGAATCACTGAGCTCAGACGGCCGTCAGAAGGAGCATGGGTATCGGCGCCGTGGTCATGTACAGATCCCGTGGCTCCACCTGTTTCGTCTACGTCTTCGTCCGCCGAGAATTCGACTGGGCCACCGAAATCCTCTGCGGTACACGACACGAACCGAATTCCTGATATCCTGGAACACGAAGGGTCTCTGGCACTCCCCAGAGAGGCATCCCTGTCAACCGCAGCAGCGCGCAGGTTGAGCATGAAGCGAGAGACGAAGACGGCGCTCAGGCTATTGGAGCTGGTCAGTCCAGCGTTGCGATCGACCTACAGCAGGCACGTACCCGTCTCCGAGGACGCGGCTGGTGCGCTGGTGCTGCATCGGATTTAGGGTGAGTGGTTATATGCGTGCCCCGGAGCCAAAGCACTCACAGCGAAGCGGATCTGAATGATGTTCACTGTGTTCAACACCATGAGCCAGCTTGTGCTCTATGTCAGCCTAGAATCGTCTCAGGAAATGATAGAGGTGATGCTTACACGAAGTAGAGAATTCCTATTGCGCCATCAGCAAAGCTATCACAGTGAGCAGATGAAAAGACGTGCCGTCCCGTAGAATCATTTCGCTGAAGGACCTCCTCATCCCCAGCCTAGCAAGTACAAGGCATGTCGAGATTGTTTTGCCCAGCGTGAGACCTAGCACGAGGATGTCGAAGGCGATAGTCGCAGCGACAGTTGCGTATCCAACTGCAAATTTCGGCTGGTGAGCACACCAAATACACGGCGAGGTGCCTAGACGTACATCTGAAAGCCGGTCAGGTTGTCTCTGCGCTGCTATACCAGTAAACACAGACGTACATGTCGGCGTCTTCCGGGGACATTCCCGTGAGGATGGTGCAGCCGGTGATTGGCACCACGGGTTCCCATGAGATTGCGATGTACTTCGTGTACGTGTACTGTAGCAACGGGCGTGTCATTAATGAGCTCGCCCATAACTATGCAATGATGCGTGCTCACCATGACGACTATGGCCGGCAACAGCCCCGCGAAGAACACGAGATACCCCACTGTCCTTCTGGAGCCCCATATTGCATATGCCCGGAGGGATAGTATCACTATGTATCAGTGGTCCGTGTCAGCAAACAGGGAGTTTTGTCGCAGCAAGGTACCAACCGGCCACATTGATCTGGACGAGCAGAGCTAACGCCTCGGTCAGGTGGAGCAGTGCTCCGCAACTGCAGGCGACAGATAAGGCTCTTCCGGCAGTATCATCAAAGGACGCTGCGGTACGCACATCTATGGTATTCGTGAGCTCCCCATGGGCACTCAGAAGATAGGAGCGGACGACGTACTCTGTCAGCGGCCGTCTCTAATAAAGCCACGTTGTCGGCTGTCCCTTGTGCGAGCACAAGAACGCGTAACGCGAGAGCGCCGTAACGGTTGATGTAGAACAGCAGCGTCATCCCAGAGAACGGCCGCATCCACATGTAGCAAACTTCCTGGGGCAGCGTCAAGATGTGGTCGTACACAAGCCACGCTTGATCCCATGGCGTGAGTGTCACCGGAATGAATATCGACAGTCGGCTGACACGCACCACAAGTCGCGATAGCGTAGTAGTTTGACAGTCTCCTTCACGGGCAGTCAGAACGCATCGGAATGCAGCGTGAACATGACGAACGTTTGATGGGATCGTAGGGCCAGCAACGGCAGCCCTCCAACCTGGTCGGTCATCGCGGATGGGGCAAAAGCCTGAGTTGCTCCCGGAATGATACCACGAAACGCTCCGTCGAGACAGCTAGATGCCCCTCTCTCCCAGGCGGCTGACGATTCAGATATGTCCTATGCAGGGGTACTAGCAAGGTCAGCCTCGTCGAGCTCGAGTACCCTGGCATCGCACCTCTGGAAGGCTGACCGTCCTCGAATACCCGATATGCTCTGCGGAGGACCTTGTGCGTAGACACTACAGGGGCGTGGCAAACGCGCGTAGCTGGGGGTTGCGAGCGAGATCTAGACCGATGAATCCCTCCGCCAGCCAGGCCCGGGTCCTGCACAAGAGCGGTCAGCCACCGTCAGCACCGGGCTGCGTCACATATCATTCCCTCAGCGAAGCACAGTTCTTTCTTACCTACGTCTTGTCCCACCCCACGTCCGCTGCTATGGTCGCCATGTCTCGCGCCGCGGCCGTTACAGTCGCATTTTCCGTCCTGGGCTGGACCCTGGCACAGAACGCGTCGTGAGTACCGCTTGCGTGTCCACGAGCCTTTCGCCTGACGACATACCTCCGCGCAGTTCTTCCGAGCAGCGTGTGGCCCTCGCAGGTGTCGAGGCAACGCCCGCCAGCGGGTCGAGCATAGAGCTGCAAGACGCGCATGGCGTCTCGAGTTCAGGGTATGTCCTTCGTCATCCGCTGCCCTTGCAAATCCGGCTGACGTAGAGATACCCCAGGGACGCGCATACGCTTGGATGCGATGAATGCCACTGCAACACGCCCAATGTGCCCAGGCAGTGCAGGATGTGCTGCGGCGGGACAAGCCCCGACGGGCCCTGAGCGCTGCGCCGGTGCAGCGGCCCCGGGGAGTCCGGTAGCACGAAGTGCGGCAAGGCGGATACTTGTCTTGTCGTTCAATGCGAATAGAATCTGGCGTCCGACGCAGAGTTCGTGTGACGTGTTGGCTTGAGAGGTCCGCGTAACCCGACGGGCGTGTTGGGTTCTGTGCGGCAGCGGAGGGAGTAGATCGAGATCGTAGGTTTGCTCATATTTGGCGCACGCGCACGGCACATGCACGGGTTTCCGCCAGCACACCCGTGGTGGGCAGCAAGTAGATATATTGCTCGCCTAGCCGGGGACGAGAAGTGCGTGTACAAGAGGCTCGACTCGCCACGCGCGCGGCTAGCACATACCGCTCAGCTTCCTATAGAGAAAATTAAGCAGTGATACTCAAGAATACGAGCAGAGACGTCACCCACCAGCACGTATCCCGCTCCAAACCCCGCCGCCCACCGCTTACCTGGCGCCTCCAGCGCATCGCGCATGCACACATCCCGTCCGGTTTGCCCCTAACGGGGCTGTCCACGCCGCTTCGGTCAACTAGACACGCATGCGGAGGTGAGGATCGTGGAAGCGGGTGAAGAGCACAGACGCGGGCGCGGTCGCGGAGCGCAGGAAGTCCGGCGTCTCGCCTCAGCTTCGTGGCGTTTCCACGTGGAGACCACGCGAGCGCCGGCGCTACAAACACTTCCCGCCCAGCAGGTCGGTTGGACGCCGTCCACGACGAGGAGCTCGTACACCTACTCACGAGGTCTGACATAGCTGAGGATCTTGGTCAGTGGCATGTACTATGGTCAAGCAGCTAACATCTTCGCAGGAAACATGCGCGGGATGCTGTCTAGCAGCGTGTCTAGCCCTCCACCTGTCGGTCTCAGGCTGGGTAGATGCTGGACACCGTAGCCCCTGACTTCGACATGCACTGGCTTTCCATCTGCACATTTATCTTCGCAAACCTCTCAGGAGGTCTTGCGCTCACCTTGCAGAACGCATGAACCTGCCATAACCACCTCTCGGCGTCCGACGCGCCTTCTGTGCCGATCCCGGGTCTCTGGTCGTCGGGATCGCCACGGAGAAGCCCAGGCCTTCCCTTGGGCCGCTTCCACGACCGGGCATAGGACGACGATCTACGGCATCTTGTATTCACGGCCTCGACGACTGAATGGGTGACCGAGGCCCGAGACCGTGGCGGTCGTCACCCTCGGGTCTCGGTCACGTAGGACGCCGAGCATGCGTCCGCCTGCCCGGCCAGCACCCAGAATCTCGAAGTCCGAAAAGTGGCAAGTGTTGCGCGCGCGGCAGTACGCTGGCGTCATGGATGTCCCGCCTCCAGTCGGGCGCGCTCGGGCGGCGACTCGTCGAGTCCAGGCTTCGTGATGCTTCCCAGGCCGAAGGGGAAGCCCAGGCCGTGCGCATTTGTAGCCGAGTACGTCAGTGACGCGCTCGAGCTGCAGATCATGGCTGACGTATGTGTCTGCGCGCGACACAGACATTCTCGCCATGGACCCGGTACAGATTCGCAGGTTGTTCGAGATTCCTGCGTCCGTTGCCATGGGCTGCCTGCGATCTCGGAGATTCTTGAATATGTTCTGTGTAGATGCTCCCGAAGTCTTGGCCGCCTTTGTGGCGCAAGTTGGCGGAGGCCCCTGGCGGCGGTTCTTGTCCTCGCAGCGCAGACTCCTGGTGTCTTCCGACTGGTCTCTATTTTCTGTGCTGACTGTACACGCCACGTTTTCGTCCATTGCTTCTGCGCTGCACTGGTGACGAATCTTCCTCCCTTCCTCGCTATTTATCGCCCGTCCCAAACAAGCACACCCGCGTTAGCTGCGAGGTCCTGCACAGTTCCCTATCTGGCGGTGCGCACCCTCGCGCCGGCGCCGCCACTCTCGTAATACACTCTTGCTCAAACGGAATGCCGTTGCGCGTATCGGCCGCTCTGACATTCACGAGGATGGTCCTCGACCGTCAGCTGAACGCTCCCCATCTTCAGGGGCTCCATCGTGTCCATCGCAATTGCAATTTGATGGTCAGGCTGTCGATGCGTGCATGAGCATGAAACCATCCTCGCAGCGGTGGGGTGCGCTATCTACTGCAGTGAGTGCAGCGTGTTCCCACAGAGATGCTGGGGCGGGGTCCCGAGATAGCGTCCAGGGCGAGATAAGATTAGATTTCGTTCGATTTTGAATATCGGGATGTTAGACGCCAAAGCCTGGACCCCGAGCGTTCGCGCAGCTCGTTCTCGCCTTGCTCTCGCCCGCGCCGCTGCCGTCGCCCAGCCTCTTCCGGAGCGTCCGTCGCCCAGCCATGCCGTCCGTTCCTTGCGGTCGACGTCCATGTGAACATGTTCGCACTCTCGAAGACACGAGCCAGCGCAACCCAGGTCCGGGCGTCCCTCGCCGGGCAGCTCCTCCACGCGCCCACGTCGAAGCTCGTGCGTCGAACGTCTCAATCCGGAAGCGTCCCCGTCCCTGTCCGTCGCTGGCGCAATGCCCTCCCGATAAATAGCTGACCGCGCTGCCCCCGAGGCCCCCAGCGCACCCGCGTCGTCCCCCACACCCACACCCGCACACACTCCACCATGTCCCAGTTCACCATCCCCAAGACCATGAAGGCCGCCGTCGTCGACTCGAGCGACGCGCCGCTCGAGATCCGCGAGGTCCCTGTCCCCGCGCCCGAGAGCCTCAAGCCCGGCGAGTGCCTCGTCAAGCTCGAGTGCACCGGCGTCTGCCACACCGACCTCCACGCCGCGAAGGGCGACTGGCCCATCCCCGCGAAGACGCCGCTCATCGGCGGGCACGAGGTGCGCATCTTGCGTCTTCTCATCTTCACGCGCTGACGCGCCGCGCCAGGGTGTTGGCATCGTCGTCGCTATCGGCGCGCACACGCAAGACTCGCCCGTGCAGCTCGGCGACCGCGTCGGCATCAAGTGGCTCGCGGACTCCTGTCTCGACTGCGAGCTGTGCAGGAAGGGCCTTGAGCAATGTGAGTCGCGCTTTGCCCCGTCCTCGCGGCCCAGGTGTCCGTCCTCTTTCCCTCGCACGCCATCAACCTCGCTGGGGCACCGAAGCACCGGACTCCGCACGCCCGCCACGTCCTGCCTTCGCGAGCCTCGGCTTGTGGCGTGCGACGGCTGCCAAAGCCGCCACGGGCCTGCTATGGCAGACGGACGCTCCTGGGTACCGCAATACAAGACATTTGCTGACTATATGCGTCTCTAGCATGCGCCAAGGGCAAGTACAGCGGCTTCACTGTCGACGGCACCTTCTCGCAATACGTCCTGTCCTACGTCCGCCACGTCACGCCCATCCCCGAGAACATGGACAGCGCAGAAGCCGCGTCCATCCTCTGCGCCGTGAGTCCCCCGCGCTCTGCACCCCTCGCTTCGCTGACCGCGCCACACAGGGTATCACCGTCTACCGCGCGATCAAGTACAGCCGCTCGAACATCGGCGACTGGATCTGCCTGCCGGGCGCGGGCGGCGGGCTCGGGCACCTGGCCGTGCAGTACGCGGCCGCGATGGGCCTGCGCGTGCTCGCCGTCGACACGGGCGCGCAGAAGAAGGAGCTCGTGATGAAGCTCGGCGCCGAGGCGTGGGTCGACTTCCGCGAGACGAAGGACCTCGTCGGCGACATCAGGCGCGCGACGGGCGGCGAGGGCCCGCACACGGCCGTCATCACCGCCGCGACGAGCACCGCGTACGAGCAGGCGATTGATTACCTCCGGCCCGGAGGGAAGCTCATGGTCGTCGGGCTCCCTGCGCGCGCGTCGCTGAATGCGGATATCTTCTTCACGGTCGTGAAGAGCATCAGTATCCTTGGGTCTTACGTCGGGTGCGTTTTTGTTGCGCATATAGTCGGCTTCTCGTGCTTATGCGTGTGCTGCAGCAACCGCCAGGACGCGCGTGAAGCCCTCGACATTGCGAGCCGCGGCAAGGTCAAGTGCTTCTTCGAGCTCAAGCCGCTCTCCGCACTCAAAGAGTACGTATCGCTCTTCTTCGTTATCTGGGCGTGCGCTGATCCTTGCGTGCAGGACGTACGAAGGCCTCGAGCAGGGCAAGATCGTCGGGCGTGTCGTGCTCGACATGAAGAACTGAGCGCGCGCGCGCCGTCGGCATTGCTCGCCCTCCCTCACCCCGCCTCCGCCTCATCTTCCCCCCTCACTTGTCTCACCCTCATAACCGCCCCTTCCGCCCTTCTCCTCGCCTGCTTCGCCCCTTGTATCCCCCTCACGGACTAGAAGCTCACTCGGCCGTGGAATTTGTATCAAAATTCGCATCGTGTATGTCTACAGGAACTGGGCTGATGCCGTTGTAATATCTTGGAAGGTTTTGTTTGTAATGCAATAGAAACGGTTGAAAGCGATGTGTTCTTTGGTGTACGATGCTCTGCAGATTTGCGATGCTCTGCGGGACCGTCAGCTTCGCGGTGCTCTATGTGTCTGCAGGTGAGTGGTCTTGCTCGCGGGCTGGCTTATTGCTAAGTTGCCAACATAACATGCAGGGAATTACATAAATATGCGAGACTCTTAAGTTATGGTGTGTGAGTGGGCAGGCGGAACATATGTATCTCCGTCTAAAATCAGATTCAGGATGTGCTCGGTTCAGTGGGCACCGGCGTGAAGCCTGTCACCGCTCCATTCGGCCCTCCGAAGTGCATGTCTCCGACGTCGGGCGTGGGGAGGTTCTCCCAACCCACCCACCTGTAACGGGGCTCGAGGTCGCGCTGGCCGCTGATCCACTGCTATGAGACGACGAAGTAGGACACCGAACCGGCTCTACCCACCTTTCGTGGCCACACAACTGGGCGGCCTGCGACATTGTGCTAGCTGCATCGTCGAAGTGCCTACGCTTGTCAGCACCCGCACCTGGCTCTGACTGGTGGCGAGAGTACGTACCCGATGGGACATGCGACTGCCATGATGACTGACGCAAGGACAGTGCATCCCGCGATCGCGTGATTGGATACGAGCATGGTACTCGAGCTGAATGAGCGGTGAAGGTATGGCCCAGACAAGACTCGGAGGTTCGAGCAACTTATATACCCGGAGTGACGCAGGCGGTTGGTCTACCTCGATCGCATCGAACCATGGTCAAATTCGAATGAGATGAGATCCAACTAATATGGCGTTGTCACTCGCGACCGCAATCGTTGTCGACCAGGTACCAACCAGAGATGCGAATTCATCGGAATGCTATCAGGCGCGCGAGGAGTGCTTTTCTCATGGATGGACAACGCTGAAGGTGTTCGTTTTGGAGCACTCGACTGACGCCATCCGCGATATGTTCAGCTGTACGTCGACGGAATCTAGGCACAGATAACGCCACATCACACAGTGTCAAACGGTAGAAGTTCATCTTGTTCACTGTACTATTTTCGACCTGGGGTCTATCATGACACAGATGCCAGGGCTACCGCGATAATGTAGGGCCGGGCTGCCCTTAACGGAACTTAAAGCTTCAAGCATATTTAAGACAGTGCAGCCGTTGCGACTGTATTTGCTGTAGTTCACTGCTTTCTACCTACACGCCGCACTTGAGACCTCACACCATGTCGAACGGTGCTGCGCAAGCTGCATTCGTCTTCTTGGTTGAAGAAAAGCTCAAGGAGCTGTCAGTGCACTCTACCCTCCGAAATGATGTCACGCTCACAATGTAGCACACGCAGGAGACTCGCCAACTGCTGCGCCACTGCCGCATGCTGTGCGCCGCTTTACCCGCTGGGTTCACCCGGAGACATCGCTCAACCGCCTTTCGCAGGTCTCCTTCTCTACGACTATCTGTTGACACTGTCAACGGAGGTGCGCTGCGTCTGGCGAAAGCGTCTCAATGGCGCTTCTCTTCTCTTCTACGTCAACCGATACGGCGCAATCTCGCTCCGGGTTGTACTCCTGGCGCAAGGCACAATCGACTTTGGGCCGCTGTCAGATGCGTTCTCAGACAGAGTCCGTCCTCCACTCGTATGGGCATGCTGTGTTAGTTGACAGGTTCTTCTCGTAGCTGTACGCTACATGCTTTCCTCACACCGTCAAAGCAGTTTAATGTATCACATCTCCGTCCGCAGATGCACGATCTTGTCGTGGCTTTCCCAGGCACTGTCGGTCGTAATTCAACTTGACATCGCAGGTATATTCTCCAGCCGTGGACCCTGTCAGCTACTCCCTACAACTGATTTCTTCGTAGCCATCACTGCACTGCGAATCTACGCGATCTGGAGCCCACACAGAGCCATCGCCGCATTGAGCATACTTGTCGTCGGTGCTATACCCGCCGTTATCAGTATCGTGAGTCGCGGACGAGGTGACCTTTGACTATAATTTAAGCTCACGTATCAGGTCATTAACCTCAGAGACACGTTCCCAGCTCTGCCTCCGCCGTTCACTGGCTGTGGCACGATAACCGGCCTCAGTGACTCGAGCACCACAGCGTACGTCGCGGACTGAAGGCTGCTGGGAATATAAATCATACTCATTCTTGCCCTCCAGCTGTACGTTGACTAGACCTTAGATCCCCAGCTTTGTCATACAACCGTGCCTTTCACAGTCGGCTACGCCATTGTCGGATCCACGATTGCATTCGATGCTTTCGCTCTTGCCCTCACAGCGGCGAAGACGGTGTCAACATGCCGTGAGCTCATGAGACTGAACATTAAGACATCGCTCAGTGCTATGATCGTGCGCGATGGTGAGCGCATAGTCCGTGTCATCGCCTTTGGAATACCACCGCTCATCACGGCTACAGGCTCTATCTGTTTTATGTGAGTGAGCATTCTGTGAACGGCGACCACATTAAGCTGAGCAAGCTTTAGCTCTTTACTCGCGCTTAACATCGCGAACGTCTTCGCAATTCGCTCGCAAGTGAGTACTCCACACTTGCGCGCTGCCCAATTAGCTAACATTGTGAGTGATGCAGGATATCGGGTCTATCCGCGTCTTGAACGAGGCGTAAGCTTTCTCTGCGACTCTTTAATGCATGCCGTGTGCTGAGTACACTGGGCCTGCTAGTCTCAGCTCGATCTTCGTCTCCCACCTCATCCTCAACTTGCGCTCCATGACTGCTAGCGGTGGCAGCAAAGGCGATCCTGTCTATGGCCACCTGCGACAGCCCTCAGGATTGCGATTCGTTGCCAACGCCGCAGAGAGCTTGGGTGCTCCACTCACCTTCGACCGTGCAAATGACCATGCTGTCGGGCTAGATCACGCAGCAGCAGACTCGTACGAGAAACGCACCCACGAAGATTCGTCCTCGATGACTGGAAGGACGATAGGCGAGCTAGACGATTTCTTGGATGAAGAGCCCTTGTGTGCCTGATCTATCTGTGCCAAGCTATGATATTTATGGACGGACATTTGTTCTGTTGTTAGCAGCTGAAACTCATGATGTGAAAAGCTTCGCACGTCATCGATACATTTGTCTCAATATTCATCAATCTCATTGGCTGCTACGGTTGCTGGATGCAGGTGTCCGGGAATCCGGCGGAAGAAGCGATTGATCCTTTCCTCCTGTTTCCTCAAGTGCCTATAGGTCGCCAGGACTTTAGCTGTTCGGGTTTTGGCATCGCGTCGCGCAGGAATATAAGCTGCTTCCTCCAGCTTAAGGTGATCGCCATCGGACGTTCGGGGCGCGCGTTATGTGGATTTTGACCGATTGCAGACCTTATATGCCCTTGCAACGAGGGCCCGAGATTGCGTACCGCTTGCAAGAGCTTTCTATTCTTTCAATTTTGTCCCTATATATCCCACTTAACTCGCATTGTATTCATGCCAGTCACGATGTAATGGCACTGCGAGCCCTCGTATCAGCGGACCTTTACTGCGCACGATGTAGGTAAGGCGTGGGCCTAAATCTGACAAACGCGAATTTTCATTTTTGCTCATGACTGGGATGTATGTTTGCTCACGATAGATAAACGGCCAGCTGAATGCTCTCCGGTGCGTCCGGAAAACGTCTCCAGCGGATGGCATGAGCTGTCGCTGCTAGCGTCGCCAGTCGCGCGCAGGTGGGAGTTCTGCACAAACAGCGTTACATCGCAATCTGTCAAACGGTACGTGATCCATCTTGGTTATGGGACTATTTTTGAACGAGAGCTATCCTGGCTCAGATATCAAAGATACCGCTGCAAAGGTGAGCCGACCAGTTCATGGCGGTGTTGAGAACATACTTAGGGCTCTGCGGCCGTCCTAACGTCTAACAGCAACCCATCCCTTG
Source organism: Phanerochaete sordida (assembly GCA_019973155.2). Taxonomy (NCBI): domain Eukaryota; kingdom Fungi; phylum Basidiomycota; class Agaricomycetes; order Polyporales; family Phanerochaetaceae; genus Phanerochaete; species Phanerochaete sordida. The sequence continues at coordinate 80,831 of BPQB01000002.1, forward strand.
TTCCCCACAGCGACGCTTCAGGTCCATTTCCATGTCAGAAGCGGTTCCCGAAGCCGCATTTATCAACGTAGTCAAGGAAGAACTCCAGGAATTGCTGGTATACTCTCCGGTCATAGCCGATGTCGCGCTTATGATTTGACACTTGCAGAAGACTAGCCAACTATTGTGCCGTCGCCGCACATCAGCAAAAGCGCTTTGGCGCTGAAACGCCCTGACGAAGCTTCGTCAGGGCGTTTTCAGGCCTTTCAGACGTCTTCAGACCGCCTAGCGTCAGCTCACGCGGGAGGCGCCCTCAGGCCGTTCAGACAGAAATCCACCACTATGGCCTCGGTGTTTTTCGTACACATAATGCTATCTTTTTGTTGAACTGTGCCCTTGTTGTCAGCAGCCACAAAATCAGGGCGGTTCGTTTGCAGAAAAATGGCACGGCGGCGGGTCGAAAACCCGGCCTCCCGGCGCTAACCTTCGTCAGGGCGTTCAGCCTTCCAGCGCGTGCATCTTTTGCTGATGCATGCTGTTAGTCGCTCTCAACCGTCATGTTTATTCAAAAAGTGTCGCTCAAGCACCGCCCGCAGGTCTTTTCTTGTACGATTATCTACTGACAGTTTCCATTGAGACACGCTGTGTATGGCGTAAGCGGTGTAATGGTGCTTCGCTCCTCTTCTACGTCAATCGGTACGGCGCCATCGCGCTGCGAGTTGTGCTCTTAGCGCAAGGCATGATCGACTTTGGTTCTCTGCCGGATGCGTCCTCAAATCGGGTCCGTCCTTCTGCGCGCGATCTCTATATATTAGCTGACAAGTGATCCTCGCAGCTGTACGTTTCTTGATTTTAACACTCTGTCAGAGTCGGAGCTCAATACACTGCACGTTTTTCCGCAGATGCACGACTCTATCGTGGCTTTCCCAGGCATTGTCGGTTATCCTTCAATTTAATATCGCAGGTACGACTTACGAAGTAAACCACGCTTCACAGCTGATCTCCCTACAGCCTTCACAGCGCTCCGAATCTACGCAATCTGGGCCCCGTGCAGAGTCGTCGCTGCATCGAGCGTGTTTGTCGTCGGTGCAATACCCGCTGTCCTTAGCATTGTGAGTCTACGTCGTGCCAGTGTGCACGTTCTAAGCATGATCTCTGCTTGTATACTAGGTTATCAACTTGAGAGACGCGTTTCCGACTCTGCCACGACCATTCACGGGCTGTGGTACAGTCACAGGTTTCAGTGGATCCAGCGACACCACGTACGTCCCAGACCCACTATCCGCATATACCTCATCCTTATTCTTGCACGCTAGCTGTACGTTGACCATACTTTAAAATGCCAGCTTTGACCTACGACCGTGTCTTCGACAGTCGGCTATATCATTGTTGGATCCACGATCGCCTTTGATGCCTTCGCCCTTGCACTCACCGTCGCAAGGACGCTATCAATATGCAGAGACCTCATTAGACTGAACATTAAGACGTCGCTGAGCGCTATGATCGTGCGCGACGGTGAGCACATAATCCGTGTCATCGCCTGAAAATGCGCACACTCATAAGGGCCCTAGGTTCTATATGCTTCTGGTGAGTGAGCGCCCTCTAAACGAATAGCAACTTGACAGGAACTTGCAGCACCTTGCTTGGGCTGAATATTGGGAATGTCTTCGCAATCCGCTCGCAAGTGAGTATTCAACGCCTGCGAGCTGCTCAAGTAGCTAACGTCCTGGGCCACCAAGGGTATGGGGCCTACCCGCGTCCTGAACGAATAGTACGCCTTCGCTTCGGCTTCCAAATACTCTCGCCGCGCTGCTTACATTAGGCGCAGCCTCAGCTCGATGTTCGTCTCTCACCTCATCCTCAACTTGCGATCCAGGACCGCCGGCGCTGGCAGCAAGAGCGATTCCACACATGGTACCCTGCGGGGGCTTTCAGGGACGCGATTTGTTTCCAGCGCAGCCGAGAGCTTGGGGGCTCCACTGAGCTTCGACTGTGCAGATCACGATGATGTAATGCCGTATTACGCAGCGGCAGGCTTGGACGAGACACGCCCCCACGAAGATCCAGGCTTGACAACTAGTAGTAGGACGATAGGCGAGCTAAACATCATCTTGGATGAAGAGTCCTTGTGTGCTTGATCTATTGGGCTCGAGCTGGAATCTTTATGTCCGGTATTTATTCCACTGTTAGCAGCTGAACCACATGATGGGAAAGCTTCACACATTATTGATACATCTGTCTCAATATTCGTCATCTCCATCGCCTGTTGGAAAGCGGTGTCGCGCGGAAGGGGGATGGTGGTCCCAGCTCGTCAGGGACACATCCTGCTCCCCTGATCTCCATTCATCTTATGTTCTCTTCTAACAGCATTCTGAGATAGTCGAGATACTCTTTACATGAATTGCGGACAGCTGCGCATGAATACATGTAGAGTCAATAGCCTGGTCGATGTGCTCGTCATGCCAAAGGCAGCGGTTCAAATGCACGACCACCCCACTCACGCCTAATCGCTTCCGGGATTCGATGGCGTTCTCGGAGCAAAGGCATCGCGCTTGCGTGCCATCCATACGTGATGATCCGGTGCTGGCGGAATCGCCGAAGTGAGCAGTGCTGTCGCACAATTCGGTACATTCTCCGAAGATGGCCGGAGCCCCGCAGGATCGCCAGCATGTCGCGTAAGCAGCCTTTAGAAACAGACTCGGTATAAAGCATTGCTGGGCTACCAGCCTTCCCTTTGGTCAACTTAACCATCCTCACTGATGCATCCCTCGAGGTCCCTACACTCTACTAGTGAGCGTTCCGCTGATGTCGATGATCTACTCGTCAGAATAGTGAGGGAAACGTCAGTCATCTGAACCGAAGCGAGATGATGTGCTAACGACATATCGATGCAGGTCATTCAGTAATTACTACATCGTTGCTACCTGGGGTACAGGTCACGCACTTCTCGCATGTGGATTGACTCTGATCCTAGCTACAAAGCATGGCTGGTTTACGACCACCTCCTTACTCTGTCTCAGGAGGCTCGCTACATGTGGTGTAAGCCACTCAGCAGCGTATCTCTGCTGTTTTATATCAACCGCTACGGTGCTCTGGCTCTCCGCGCACTGGTGGTAGCTCAAGGCATGCTTGATCTTGGATCTGAACAGTCTTCGCTGATCACTGGCGACAAGGTGCGTAATCATCTTCGGTGGCATGTAGAGATCGCTCACAATCTGAATAGATGTACGTACATCGAGGGTACTCTTTGACGATTCCACTGAGGCATGCTTTGCGTCGACATAGCTGCGGAGGCTTATTGCGAGCAATCGAGGCGCTATCGCTACTCCTCGAAGTGAACCTGATAGGTACGCTCACGACCGTGGGCTGCTAGATGCGATTGACCACAACATTCAACTTCTAGTTATCCTTGCGTTTCGAATATATGCGATTTGGGCATCACGTAAGGTAATGGCATACCTCGTCCTCCTCATGGGACTTGCACAAGCCGGCTTAGTTGTCGTGGGTGAGCCTCTTGGTTCTGCAATACACGCTCTCACCTCCGCTGCTGCAGTTCGCGGATATTCACACCGTCTCATATGCATGGAAATATCCAGCTACAGGGTGTGCTGCATACAATGGACTAGGTCGTACACAGACGGGCACGTATGTCTTCATTCACATGTCCTACGTCGCAGATTTTGACGAAGGGACAGACGTGAGTCAGAGAGTTGCCAAGCCTCTTCTGCACTCACCTTACACGTGCAGTCAGCTATGGAGTAATCGGGTCCACGGTGGCAGTCGATCTGCTGGTCCTTGCCCTTACCGTGATAAGAACGTTTTCGACATGGTTAAACCTCTCGAAGTTCAGCATGAAGGCCCAAAAATCGTTGAGTGAAGTTATCCTGCGCGACGGTACGCAATCGCTTTCCTGCCCGGACGTGCTGCATTGACCTACCACCAGGAACGCTTTATTTCATGTACGTTCCGCTCGAGTGATTCCCAAGAGCTGACTTTGATTGGTGTACCAGTTCTCTGCTTCTTCTGAATGTCGTGACAGTCCTCCAGATTCGTTTCACGGTGAGCTACCCACCATCAGTACCATACTTTAAATAACATTACCTCTGTTGAAGAACGAATCGTCAAGTCGCGTTCTGGAAGAAGCGTGAGTGCCCACGGCAGCCCTCCTCCGCCAATTGGCTGACCTTCAGTGGAGCAGACTTAGTGCTACTTTTGCGTCACGATTTATGCTCAGCTTGCGCTCTGCGGCTGCTTCCCACGATGTCTCGCAAAGCGACACTAGTGATGCCAGGCAATCCGAATTCCCGGGGCTGAGATTCGTGTCCACCATAGCGGAAGACTTTGGTCCGACCCTCGACTTTGCTACCGACCTCGATACGGACAGCAATGAGACCAATGAGGCGTCGAAGTCTGACTGCGGGTACATCGTGGAGCATGCTCGTGCTGTCCCGTCAGACGATCAATTAGATACGGTGGTGCACTCAACGATAGATAACAAAGCATGATGGACGGTTATATATCTATCCATAAACTGTCCTATTTCGTGACTTCGACGCGGTCAAAACGCGGCAAGCTTCTTTATGCAGGCAGCGAAGAGGAGCCTTGGTACGGATCTCACTCACGAGCACCAATGATACAGAATGAGTGGATACCTGCTTTCAGCCCAATCCCAGAACTACATGATACGTGAGGTAACTCGCGAAGAAAGATTACATAGCGGAGTAGGAACACAGCGATATAATGCTAGGGAGGGATCATGCCGCAGTGCCATCTGCAGTCCTCGTCCGCTGGGTCTGAACAGGCACACTGCTGGAGCCAGGCCCGTCTACTTTTTAATCAGCTTCTGATAGGTCCTGCGCCCGAAGGAAACGACCCGGCATCCGCACTCACCTAATCATATCCTCCTGGGTGTAAGGCACAGCGGAGCGATATGCGTCCGTGGTACCTGTCTACGGCTCCGCTGAGCATATGCGTGCAACCGCCTGCTCTGGGCTCCTGAAGGACGGTGCTCGTCAATAACGAGATGGTTCAAGGGGCATATCAGCTCACATAGCAACTCGCGCCGCGACGGAGGTGATCAGCACCGAAAAGCCGACTGCAGCTGTAACACACCGTACAACGTTGCTCTGGGTGATACGCATGTTGACCGCAGGAAGGAAAGAGTGCGGTGCTAGTTTAACTTGTAAACTTGTTCTTATGAAGGCGTGCTGCTAACACTGCGGCTAACGACATAGAATCGAGAGTTTGCGGCTGGCAAGTGAGAAAAACAAACTCCCAGATCTCTCGTCCGTACAATGATCGTGGACGGCGACAATTGGAATTGAGGACATTGGGAGGCTAACTCGATTGCCTCTACGCTGTGCAGAAGCGCTTGTGGGACTTCCAATCCTTGCGCTGACAGTCGTCGCCGCAGTATGCTACCTTCTTGCACCGGCTACAGACTAACGGTGGCTCTCTCGTGATCACCACCCTGCACGCAGCGCACCGCGACAAGTCCGCCTCAACGCCATCCGTTCCCGACGAGCTGGATGTATCGGCGAGACGGCTGTTGAGGTCGTCCTTGAGCCCTTTCAGCTTTCCAGCAACGGATTCGAGGAACGACACCGCGAAGAGCGGCGAGAGTGCGACGCGGGTGACGTACGGCGCGAACGGCGCCCATTCGTCGTGCGCGCGGAACGCACCGCCCACCTTGCCCTGGCCGCACGCGCAGATCGGGATCTCGGCGTACTCTGCGACAAGGGGAATGCGCGCGCCGGGGGCACGGTACGCGCACTGCGGGGTGTGCACCCATGTGCGGCAGTGCTCGACGAGGTTCGGAAGGAGGTGCTTCCACGCCATGCACTCGTCGTCGGTGACCATCACTTGGAGGATCTCGGGCGTAATTGCTGAGATGGGCTGCATGAGCTCGGGGAGGACGCTGATGTGGACCGGAAGCACGTAGGCGTCTGCGACGATGGTGTGCGCGGCGACGTCGACGCGGAGCTCGGGGATGAACAGTAGCGTGTCGACGCCACCGCGCGCAGCGAGGTTCAGGCCGACCACAGAGACTGGCTTTGGACCCTGGAAGCCAGAGGCGTGGACTACTATGCTGTGCAGAGAGTCCTTGACGTGGGCCAGCGTATCCATAGTTTTCGCCTCTCGCGCGCGCTGCTCGCGGTCGGAGAGTGCCAAGCTGACGTGGGTATTGAGCCAGCCGAGACGCTCTTTCGGGATACCAGAAGTCGAGAGAACGGGAAGTCGTTCGAGGTTGAGCCGATGGATGGCCCAAGGAATCGGGGTCTGGTGGTCCATGGTTATCGGGAAGCGGGCTTCTACAGGTGTATCTGGATGACCCAAAAGACATGGCTCTGCGACGATCTAGCACACGCCTGTCAGCACTGTGTGGCCTTGAGCGTACTTAAACGCACCTCAATCCAGGCAGACTTGCGAGCCACTCGAAGTCTGGCCTTGGTCGCGTCCACTGGATACGGGAACGCAAACGTCTCTTTGTGCGCAGATCCGATGGAGACCTCGATCTCGGAAGGCCCCGCCTGCTTCGTCGTGACCGCAGTGTCCCTCGACGCCAGCACAGCCTTCGTCAGGACCTCGACTGCATCCAGCCTCCTCGTCATCTTGCCCACCTTCGCCCCGTCCACGGACAACGACACTGGGGCGGGCGTCGGCGGCGGTACGACCTGAGGCAGCTGCGGGATCGCGGCCGAGACGCCTTCCGCGACGGTCGGCCGCTCGCGCAGGACATGGACCTGTTCCCCATCGCTAAGCGGCACATAATGAACCAACATCCGCGGCCCAAGCTTCTCGACGAGTACCGCAGAAGGCGAATGTGCGACGCTCAGGCGCACCTGCAGCGCAGAAGGGTCGACAGCCAGGATCGCCGATGTGACGCACACCGAGATGACGACGTCGGCACCGCCAGCCTTGCCCCGCGAATCCTCTTCGATGATCGCACGCTTGCATTCGCCGGTGCCGGTGACGCACAACGCGCCGAATGCGGCGTCGATCGACGCGAAGTAGTTCGAGCCCCGGTCACCGCCGCACAGGAGCTCAACGGCGAGCACCGGGTTTGGCGGGGCGTCCGGATCGTCGAGCGGGCTCAGCTTCGCGCACGGGACGACGAAGGCGACGCACACCACAGGCGGAACGGATTTCCATTCGCGAAACGGGCCAGACACCTTGTTCACGTAGAGGTGCTGGTTGCCCGGGACGAGCGAGTCCGTCGACCAGACGCCAGCGAGGTGCAGCTACGTGACGAGGTCCTGGTAGTAGTTCATGCCGATCATGAGCCTCGTATCGGCGCGGACGTGCTGGGCGAGCTGGTCGCAGACGGCAGACCAGTCTGTCGCGATAGTGTTCGCGAAGCTCCGCCGGGTGTAATGCACGCGTGATAGGGCGCGCACTTGCGATGTGGCTGCGGTGTGGCTCCGGGTATCTGGAACGGCTTCGTGCGCGAACATACGGAGGTAGACGCGAAAGAGAAGCGATGCGACGTCCGCGGGATCGAAGGCAACGGGGCGACATGGTCTGGCCGCGAACTGAGACGGACGCTTCCAGGTGAGCCGCTCGTGGTATTGCCTCCCCCCTTTGCCCATGTAGTAGCTCGCTAGCTCGTGAACGCCCGAGCGGGTGCCGCACCCCGCAAGACACGACGCCGGCGTGAGGTCGAAGAGGAGAGACACCGCGGTCACATCACTGCACAGGCTTGTAGCAAAGGACATGATGGGATCTTCGCCCGACGAGAGCAGCGATTCGGTATAGAGCGCCGCCGATGGAGATCTCTTGAGCAAAGGCGACGTCGCGACGAGGACGTTGACAGTCCCTACATGGTCGCAGAGATTCGAGGTGTCTATGACATCGAATGTGAGGGGCGCGGAGCGGGAAGAGTAGTCCTCGCCGTCTAAGGACAGCAAAAGTGCCTTCCAAGCAGACACGCGAGGGAAGACAGAGGCATCGCTCTGCGCAGCCTGAAGCTGCAGCGCCTGGCATAACGCGAGCGCGTCGGCGACCACGACCCGGATTCGGAGCTTCGCAGGTCCACTTTGGATGCATTCGTGGAAGGCGGAGCACCACGCGAAGAACTGCTCTTGAACAGCGCGGTAGATTTGACCGAGTGGGGGTAGATTCGTCATGCTTGCTGTCGCAAAAATGGGGGCGAGGTGGAAGGCGGCGAGCGGATCGGTGCCGTGGTGAGGCATGAAACCTTCGTCGCCCATGGCGTAGGCAAACGTGGGATTGACCTCCGTCGCCGCGTCGATGGCGCTGCGGGACGTGAACGTGGTGCCCGACTCCCAGAATCGAAAGGTCGCCTCCCTGCACGATTCGAGAGCCTGTATTGCAACGGGGCCAGCAGAGCGGGACGCAGTGGGGTCGAAGGTGGTCTCCTTGTCCCTTCCGGTGTTCTTGAACCCTGCCGTGAACTTCGCGGTGAAGTCGGCGCGACGTGTAGGCGAGAAGGACTTGGTCTGCGCATAGAGCGTCCAGAGCCGATGAAGCTCGCGGAGGGTGTATGTGGTGCCGATGTCGATGAATTTGGCATATTCGGACTGGTTCCAGATTGCCACATTCCCGGATGCGTCGGACAGCTTCTGAGCTTGGTCGAGGAGCAGATTGGGCGAGCGGCCATCGAGAAAGAAATGGTAGAAGATATTCCAAAGCATTTGTGACTGTTTGATATGTTCTCCATCGGCAATGAGAGTGAAAAAAAGGACATTTCGAGCTGGAAAGTGGTCAGACGTAGATTGCGAACAGAGCAGATAACGTGCCAAGTACAGCTGCCTCGATATCGCAGCAGGTGAAGTCCAGCTTGCCCGCCTCTGAGAATCTCAACTTGAGCTACACGCCGTGAAATATGTATGAACCACGCACCACATTCCCCGCCTTCTCCACGCGCATATATCGAGTACAGCATGTTTCTGGGGTCACCACAGCCGAGTAGCAAGACATTGGCATCATCTTCAAGGGGAATGTGTTGGAAGAGCGACAAGGGCGATGTGTTTCCAATGGGATAGAAGAAGGGCTTCCAGGGCCAGTAGACGGTGTGCGCCATGGTGACCGCCTTTCGAAGCAGAGAAGATGGCCGTCAGGAGTTAAGGCGGAGGGCGAAGCGTACGCGACTATGACGTCGTAGACACCTTATCTGGACACTCTCAGCGAGCTCTTCAAACGGCTGGAACAGAGCTGTATTGAAGAGACATAACTTCTCGGAAGGTACGCCTACAGGCTTTCTATCCAGGTGTGCACAGAAACAGAGGGGGATCTGAGGGGAACTGTGAGGATGCTGCGACGAGCATACCCCAATCGAATCGTCATGACTCGACAGATACGGGCGTACAATGAAAGGAACATGATATTCAAACAACGTAACGTACGCGGGACGCCTGACGGTCGTTGGGCTTCTACATGCTCCCTGCAGTTCCCTGCGACAATCCACCTTTTCCAGCCTACGACTTCCAGCCTTCGTCTCCTCTGCGACATGTAATGCAGAACTCCAAGTATGTGTCGAGGCCTCCAGACAGTCTACCGAGCAAGAGTCGAAGAACGGTGTGAGGAAGCGGAAAAAGCGAGGGCTGAGCGAGGTCGTCGTGGCGGTTCAAGTTGGGCTGCAGGCCAAATTCGGCAAGCGTCTCTCCCCCTTCGTGGCGCTGCATCCACGTGGGAACCATGCGACGGAGACGCCTCGCACCCTGCAGGGCGGGTCTGCCATCCTGACTGCCGCGTTCCAGCCCACCGGCCGGTCATATCGCATAATATCACTACGCTGCACCGCACGTATACAGGCCCAGGTCAGTCCTACCTCTGTGATTGTGCATGTTCTCGTGCTCAAGATATCACAGCTCTAGCGCGATCCTGCGCGAGTTGTGCACGAGGGCCCCGGAGCGCGAGGCCTGCAGATATCCCAACCGGAAGCGGCATTGCAGTTTTCATTGGCCAAGAAGCGGCACATACCCATCGTTCGAACTAGAGCGACTATCATTCAAGTGCGTCTACGTCTTTCTGCGCGACCTTCAAGGCTTACGGCTCTTCGCAGCGAATCCTAGGGTACGCAGAAAGAAGGCACTGAGGATGGTATCTTGCCGCGCTTTTTCAGCTCATTTCTTTGCCATGCAACAGGGTACAACACTAGTGCTTTTACGCTCGAGCGCGGATCCTCGTGAATGCCAGCAGGTGCACACGCATATCACCAGGAACGCGGGATCCGAGGCATCCCTGTGCACTCTCCGAGTCGCATTTCCCCTACGTGCCGAGTCTTTCGGGCTATACGAGCGCTGTCCTCGCCGCTTGACCCTCGGTCAGCCGAGAATGTTGCGCTCATCTTGATGTGAACACAATGGGCGGTCGTCGGCAGAGGCAGTGCGCACACGTGTCCGTCGCACGTATAACACCCGGTTTTGTCCCCAGAAATAGCTAACACGTCGCTCCCTACTTATTCTTTGACCATACTCTGCTTGTGAACTCAAGTACGTCTCTGGGCGATTCAGACACGACTGTCGATTCTGACCGCAGGATACATTCGACGTGCAGCAATGCATCTCTGCCTGACCATCAGCGAGGTCTTGGAGATAATAGCGGACCATATCTACGACCCTCCAGTGGACCGCGCAGGCGTACTTGTACCCATGGCACTCGTCTCTTGCGCGTTCCGAGACGCCGCCCTGAGCGTCGTGTGGAGGGACCTGGACAACCTTTCCGTCATCTACTATGTGCTTCCGGCGCGTGTACTCAGCAAAGTCAACGATCTCTATGTATGTGGCGTCGTCTTGTCTGAGGATTTGGTGCTCATATCAGCAAAGGCCGTTACGCAGCCACTTAATGACGAGGAGTGGCGGCGGTTTTTGTGGTATACTGCGAAGATCCGCTCCATTGGCTCAGTCAGCCCGTACCACATTATCCAGTCAAAAGTCGTCAACATCGGCCTAGACTGGGACTCGATCATGAAATACCATCCTGGGGATCGCCTCCTCCCAAACCTCGAAGCCGTTCATTACTCAGAGATCTCGACGCCCGGATCAATTCCACCGTACATTAGACCCCCGCTCAGAGAGCTGACGATCAGATTTCCAGAGCCCTGGGACGCCACTCCTCTCCTGGAAGCCTTTCGCTCGTGTGCGGGGACCATGACGTATTTCGAATATTCGCCACCCAGCCTGCCTAGAGCACCAGTCGAAGCCGAGACACTACAGGCCGAGCGTATTTCCCAAGCCATCTTATTATTCGAGAACCTCCGGACTTTGATCGTTCCCGAACTCGTCCCAAAGGCCATTCGCCATCTGCAGTGGATTCTCTGTCTTCGCTCATGCGGCTTACGACTCGCCTTCCTGAGACCTTCTGTACACCGTTCAACCTCCCGTTCTAGTTCCTGTACTACCTAGAATTATCGTACGAGTCCTTGGACGCGGCACCTCTCATCAGCTTCCTAACCCGCATCGCCGCGCCCGGACTTGCGGAGCTCAACGTTACACAGACCAGACGTGGTCCTCCGACCGCACCCTCGCCCGCAGGCACGCTCGCGCTCCTGCCCCTCATCCCAAAATTCACCGCACTCCGCTCGCTCACCGTCCTCGCGCACCACAGCGAGCACTTCTCTCTCCACGAGCTCTCACAGCCTGGGCGCGCCCCGCGACGACGCCGGACGACCTCGCCGCCATCATCGGCACCTGGCCGCACATCGCGACGCTGCGCCTCGGCGACGACGCGCACGACGGCGCGTCGGCTCTGCAGCTCGAGGATCTGCGTCCCTTCGCGCTGCGCTGCGCGCACCTCGAGGCCCTGGGTCTGCGCGTCGCGGGCGCCGGCGAGGCGGATTACAGTGGGGAGGGAGTCCCGGCTGGGGAGTCTCAGTCGGGCGTGCGGTGCCTCTGGCCCGGCGCGCGCACAGGCCCGGGAGCGTGTCGCGGCGCGGTGGGGTACATACAGTCGTTGTTCCCGGATGCGCTCGTGCGTTCGTTGGCGTCGGACAGGACGGGTGATGAGGCGTGGAGGGCTGTGAATGGGGTGATGGCATATCAGGAGGGAGATGACCCGGAGAGCTATCATCCGTGATTGGGATGGAAGGAGCTCGGGCGATAGACTCAGGTTCAGGCCTTGTCGGTGGTCTGTCGCGGGGTGTATCGGATGCAAACGAAGCGCATCCTGCCTCCGAGGCTCGAGACCGATTCCTGAGCCCTATGTTGGACTCGTGCGATACGCAGATGATCATACAGATGATGTACATTTTCCGTAGCCACATGAGTTTCAAGCAAGACCCTTCGGAATCTGTCACTGTGTCAATTTACACACTCACTCGGCCATCGTGCCCTCTTCCTGTCGAAGGCGCTCAAGCCTCGGCTCGAACTCTTGTAGCAGCGCCTGTGAAGCATCCTTGGCTATGGAGACGAACTGGCTGGTGCCGTTTGCTTCGACGATCCGGCGAAGAAGCGTACACCAGTCGGTAAGCTCCATATGTGCATGAGATGGCGTGTCCCGACGCGACGCAGAGTGGCTGGTACCTTCTCTGTGCCAAGCGCCCGGTCAAGAGGCACCGAATATGCCCAGGTTCTGCGCATGTCCGAGTCCGAGTCCCGGATGTGTTCTACGAGCTCGTGTATCCTGTTGGCATTCGGCTAGGGAGCTGTTCAGCTGTTCCTGTGGCAAAAGAGTAATACAACGGCACAAACCCATATCAGAGCATCCAGGTCATCGCATCTTCCAACTGCGACCGCGTCCACGCACTGTGTCCACTGGAGGATCAGTTCCGTCGCATACACGTCATATTTGTAGACTGTACCACTGCATCAGCGGACGTCTCTGTCGCCAGGAATGAAGGGCTCACATATGACCTCTTCGACCCGTGCCTGATCGACCTGCTTCAGGAGCACGCTTCGAAACGCGTCCGGGAGCTGCAGAACGTCGTCGGGAGCATCAGGCGCAGGCACACTCATCGGATGGCGGCTCTGGAGTTCCTGCAGCTCTTCGATGTCCGAAAAGAGGCGTAGGTGTACGCGATTGAACCTCTTGCGGTGCTTGAGGTGCAGGACGGCACGGTAGGCCCTTCCAAAAGCGCATCGTGAAAGAGGAAGCGTTGTACCCAGCTTCCAGATCCGCGACATCTCCATTGACGCCGACGCGCTGTACACTAGGCTGCGCAGCTTCCGGATCCAGGAAAGCTCGATCCATGGGTTTTCTTCTAGGCTGGCGCAGTGCGTGACAGTCAATGACCTGAGGGATGACGCGGCACAGCGTGGACAGACCTCGCGCGTGTATCGGGACTGCTTTCGCGGAAGGGGATACTGAGCGCCGCAGAGAGGACGTGGAGCGTGATCTGGTAGAATTGGCGAGAGACGAGGAGGAGCGACTCCGCGACATCTGGGCGTTCAAGCCGCGTAGTAGAGGCCTGCACCGAGTGAGTACACGACTGCAGTACATATGATACCACATACCTCGATTTCCACAGCACAGAACGGAAGACGAGCTCGTGCCTCTCGTCCGAGAAGAAGGCTGTCGAAGTGCTCCGCCAGCGCAACGGAAAGGATGTTGTGGACCATTTCCACCGGGAGCCAGCACACGCTCGCGCCTGCCGCAGGGATCATAAGTATTGTCCTGGCGATTCGTGCTAAGCGCTAAAGTCAGTTACAACAGGTAAGCCGACGGGGCTGACGTCGAAACGCCGACGGTCGTGGTCGTCGGGGTCAAAGTCACAGCGGGAGCGCGGCGGACGTTGCCTCGTGGCACTGGCGATTCGCCCAGCGTCCTCCAGGCACAGGTCACGGAGCGGCCGCACCGTGCCCCCGAGACCGACTGTTTCCATCCGTGGAACCCCGACGATTGCCCGGCGTCTCCCGCCACGTGGGGCGCGCAAGACGCGCTTCGCCCTGCCGTCGCCGTCGTCCGCATCGGCCCTCCTCACTCACTTCCACCATCTCCATCTCAGAGGTACACCTCTTTCCCGAACGACACACTAGCTCAAAAGATGAGAGCGGCACCAAAGGCGGCTGAGGGTCGGGTGCGAGAGGTAGGTTGGCGCGGGCGGCGGCTGTCGGCGGTTAGTAGGGAGGGGTGAGTGCCGGTGCGTGATGTTTGTTCTAGCATTACACAGGATTTCTTGGCTGACTTCTTGCTCCTTACTGCATAGCAGGCTATGGGTGCTCGGTGCCAGCAGCCCATTCGGTGAACCGAGCCCCGGTCGAGCTTTGTCTTAGCTTTGTCCTAACTTCTCCTACTCCAAGTTCTCGCGTCGACAGGAATAATGACATACGCCTCTAATCAGGAGATCCAGCCGTCAGCCTCGATCCGAATACATTAAATATAGAGAAGAGTATGGTCATCTGCCATCCATCTCTCCTAGGTACCGCCCCCCGTCGCGCCCAGGCTGCTGCGTGGCGTGCGCCTACAGACTATCGCCACTCCGCACCCTGGGCGGGAGGCAGCACAACCTGCACCCGTCATTGATCGTCTTGCAGTTTCCACAGCACTGCTTGCAGCACCCTCGGTTCTTATCCTGTCTACACCACGCGAACATCCACTGAGTCTACAGAAAGCAGCGAACGACGTCGGACGCACCCGTTGCACAGGCAGATCGGCGCTGCGCCTGCCTCCGCGCCGTACTGCATGTCAAACGCTGCGGCCCGGGCTGCTGCAAGAGTTGCGCTGTGAGTGCTACGGTGGATCTGCGGACTGGCTGGTGCTTACGAGGTGTTGTGCGCCAGGGTCTGGCCCAGAAGTGATAGCGCCACGGCGGCGGCGGCGGGTGACACGTTGACCATAGGAATGTAGGCGAGTGATGAATGTGGATTTAGGTGAGGATGAACCGAACAGGGGTGCGAATAGTGGGCACCTCTCCGTGGTGCTGACCACGGCTAACTATTCGTGTGCAAGCCCTCGGGCTGACTGGCATAGGGCTAGATCCTGCTGGGTCAATCCTCGGCTGGCATTAACCACGGCGGATGCAACTCTATACGGACAGCAGAACCGCCCCGTCCGAACTTCAGGAGGCTGGCGGGATGCATATAGCGCGCCCTGCGTCGATCGGACGCCAACGCTGACCGTATCTCTAGCGGCGCCCGTGGAACGCGTTGAGAAGCCTGTCAGACCACAGCGCACGACGTCGCGCTGCTCATGTCCTCATAACGGTGTGTCTCCTCGTTATCTGCACGTCGAATTGCCATGCACTCGACGTTGGTACTTGAAGAACCGAACGACAAACAACGGGACGTAGACACTGGGAATGCAACGCGACCACACCAGCTCCCGCGACGCAGCCCCAACACCGAACTACTCCACCGGCGGCGCGCGGCCACAGCACAGCTTGCAGTTCGGCGTGAACAGACACTTCCCCTTCGAGAAACATCTGGTGGGGCAGTCGCGCGTCCCGCCTCCGCCATCCTCCACGTCGTGCAGCGGCGCCTGGAAGCCGAGGGCGTCCACGCCGCCGTACTTCGCGCCGAATCCCGCGAGGGCCGCGAGCTGCGCCGGCTGCCTGGGTCCGCGTCAGCATCCCGGGCCGCGCTCGTGTCGTGCGTGGGCCGAAGGGTACTCACGAGGCATTCTGTGGTAGGGTGCTGCCTAGCGTCGAACACGCTGCTGTGGCGACGGCGACGGCGGCGCAGGAGATGTTGACCATAGCGGGTGATGAAGGGGTGATCGACGAGAGGGTTTGTAGGTGAGAAGCATCTGAGCTCTGTGCAGACGCCTATGAACCGGGCATGGCGCGGATGGCGGTGGCTGACGACTGGCGTGCAGGCCCCAGGCTGACTGGTACTAGACCCCAACGTGCGAGGCTTTGCTCACGATCTCGCCCGCCCCTACTCTTGCAGGGTAGCGTCGCTTGGATTGTGGCCGTCCCTGCGGGCCGCCCTGGACATGCGAAGGTACCTACACACACGATCTTCTGGTCCGCGGTGCGCGCAGGCGCAGCGGCTGCGCACGTCGCTCGATGCCGGCATCCGTGTCCGCGGGCCTGCACGACGGCACGACAGAACTGCGTTTTGCGACTTCCAAGAGGCTGGAGGCGGACTCTGCCTAGACTCTGTCTCGTGCTACTTGGGCGCGAGAACTGGCTGCGAGTTCGACGGCGGCCGTGGAAGGTGTCAAGAAGCCCGTCAGCCTACTAAAACGACGTCGTGGCCTTGTAACAGACCGGCGAATTAGTACGTCACGCTGTTCACGTCCACGGAACGATGTGTCGCAGAGGTATCGCACTGAATTGCCGTGTACTCGGCTTAGCTGCCAGGACTTCCGAAAGACAGCAAATGGGACGTGGAGGTAGGACCCCAAG
The DNA here is from genome assembly GCA_019973155.2 of Phanerochaete sordida. Taxonomy (NCBI): domain Eukaryota; kingdom Fungi; phylum Basidiomycota; class Agaricomycetes; order Polyporales; family Phanerochaetaceae; genus Phanerochaete; species Phanerochaete sordida. Next base: position 97,056 of record BPQB01000002.1, read on the forward strand.
TTGTACAGCGGAGCTATGCCAACCTGCCAGCATCGCAGCAAAGCTTGCAAGCTGGGATGAAACGACAGCTCTCCTTGACATAACAGTCGCTGGGGCAATTGTCCTTCCCGCTTCCATCGTTGGGCCAGCCTTGCAGGGGAGCCTGGAGGCCTAGGGCGTCCATCCCGCCGTACTTCGCGTCGAAGCCGGCCAGGGCCGCGGCCTGCACGGGTTGCCTACACGGCGGTGCGTCCACGTCAGCGCTTCAATCGTTTCGTGCACAGGCCAGCGGATACTCACGAGGCGTTATGTGGTAGGATGTTGCCTAGCATCGAACACGCTGCTGTGGCGGCGGCGGCGGCGCAGGAGATGTTGACCATATTGGCTGATGTAGGGGTGATCGACGAGTGGGGTTGTAGGTGAGGAGCGCCTGCGCTCTGTGCAGACGCTTATGAACCGGGCATGGCGCGGATGACGGTGGCTAACGAGTGTCGTGTAGGCCTCAAGGCCTCAAGGCTGACTGGCACGAACATGCGCCGTGCGGCACGCCGCTGGTGGTATCCTGCGCCCTGCACCACCCTGACCTGGTGGGGCTGACTTTTGCGGGACCATACAGTGAGACAGCAAGGTTCTTCTCCGAGCAGCGTTTTTGCCGTCGTTCGGGTGGTCATTAATACCGGTGAGTGCGGCTGACCGTTTGGTGGCAGTCGGACGCGAACGGTGGCCGCAATTGGGGCGGCGCACGCGACGTGTGTCGGGGGCTCGTCAGCCCCCGACAGACAGTACCTTCCGCTATGTCTGCGGTCTTCTGTCTCATAGCCTCGATGCCTCTCCAGGTGCGGCGGCCGGCGGTCCGCAGGCGAACATCGCGCAGGGCGCGCAGATGGCGGTGTCCGAGGCCCTGGGCCATGAGGAGATTGCCGGTAGCTTCCGCCCACAGCTCGAAATGGCAGTCGCGCCGCCATATCGACCGCGCCGCGCGCATCGCACACGGTCTGCAGTGGGGGCAGCCGATTTTCCCGTTCCCGCTGCATGATGCTCGTCACCGGAGCACGCTGTGGCGCGCACGTGTCCGTGCATCTGTCACGCGAGTTCCCCGGTATGGACGCCTGCAAGCGTCGTCCGACGCGCATCGGAGCGGCGGCGGCGGTCGTCGATGGCGTCGCCCGGACGCGTTTTGTCGGCCATGTGCATGGCCCCACGGCATGCGTGAATGGGGCATCTCTGGGGCGTGAATTGGCTACGGCGATACGAACATATAGCTGCTGCCGTGCTGGACCGCTCCCCGCCCACGAGACTCCCCCCCCCCGGTCCGCGATGTTCGACCAGGTCGGAGGACTGTCGCTCCTCGCGCTGAGATCGCAGCAAACGTGCGGCTCCACGCACTGTATTCTGGCATCCACTGACCGTGTCCACAGGCGACTCTCAAACTACTACGCGGTCGCTACCTGTGGTTCGTGCACACCGAGCGTGGACATCTAGGCTCGTGACACTCACGCCGTGGTGCCCCAAGCATGGCTCGTCTACGACCACCTGCTCACGCTCCCTCTCGAGATCCGCTGCATGTGGCACGCGCCGTTCCGCGGGACGTCGCTGCTGTTCTACATCAACCGTTACGGCGCCCTTGCGCTGCGCCTGCTCGTGGTGGCGCAAGGGACTGCCGACATCAGCCCTCTGTCCTCGGAAGAGGCGGCTGACAGCGTACGTGCCTCGCGTCGATTGCGCTCACGCATATAGCGAGCTGACGGCATTGATAGTTGTATGTACTAGTGCGCGGCAGCCCACACGGTCGAGCAAGAGAGCTCATGTGTTGTCCATAGCTGCGGGGAGCTGCTGCGCGCGACAGAAGTGCTATCTCTGCTCCTCCAAATCGACCTGATAGGTATGTCTCGTCCTTCGAGTGAGCGATTCTGGCTCCTCACGCGCAGCCTATCCCATAGTCATCCTTTCTCTCCGCGTATACGCCATCTGGGGCTCACGAAAAGCAGTAGCGTCGCTCGTGTTTCTGACAGGGATGTTACCGGCCGTGGTTGTCATGGTAAGTCCGCGCTTTGCACGACTGCATGGAGCAAATGACATCCCACGCACGTCTGCAGTACACATACTCCACGGACGTCGCGACCGCCTGGGAGCCCGACGTCCCGATCACAGGCTGCACGATATTTACCGGGTGGTCTCCGGAAGACACCGATGCGTGCGTCTATGACCTCCCATCGCGAACGCGCCTCTGACTGTCTCGCAGATGTACGTCGACGCGCTATCTAGCGAGATGTCCACGCTCACATGCCCTGCGCAGTCGGATACGCAGTCGTCGCCGCGACCGTCGCGTTCGACGTCCTCGTGCTCGCCCTCACCGTGAGCAGGACGGTCTCGACGGCGCGCGTGTTCGCGCGGCTCGGCATCAAGACGTCCTTGAGCGAATTGTTGTTGCGTGACGGTGCGCAGACCCAGTCATCGCTGTGTTCGTCTTCCTGATGGCTCGGCAGGGATCCTCTACTTCGTGTACGCGCCCCTCGCGCAACGTCACGACAGTTACTGACACGCCGCCCAGCTCGCTCCTAATCCTGAACGTCGTAAACATCCTCCAGATCCGCTTCGCCGTACGCCCTCCTTCTCTGCGCGCACACACGCCCTCACCCACACTCTTGTAGCACCAACGCACGAGCCGCGTCCTGGGCGACGGGTACGCCCCCCCCTCTCCTCCCCACCCCAACTAACTAACTGCCCCGCGCAGCCTCAGCGCGCTCTTCGTCTCGCGCTTCATGCTCAACCTGCGCGCGGCGCTCGTCGAGCCGGACGCCACGCTCGGAAGCGCAGACGGCGCGCGCGGCGCGAAGATGTCTGGGATCAGGTTTGTGGCGGGTGCGGCGGAGGAGTTCGGTGGATCGTTCGGGTCTGCGTCCGGAGGCGGCTACGACGATGAGACGGATGGGACGGATGGGGACTCTGGGACTGGGCATGAGATGGATGTTGTTGCTGGTGTGGAGGAGGACGGGCAGCTCGATTCTGTTGTGCACTTGGCTCAAGGCAGTGAAGCGTAACATCCAATGGCCTTGATGACTCGCGGATATTTGAGCCACCACACATATGTCAGTACGCCCCAATCTATGGGCCGTGGCTCATCTCGATAGAGCAAAACGTTTAAACAGCCTTTCGTGCGCGTCTGCGACAATTCATCAAGGTACGTCCTGTGCATGGCGCTCTTCTCTCGTTCCCCTGCACGCCCTAGCAGCGCAGCGTGCTGCTGGGCAAGAATGCGGCCTGCAGAGACCCGCAGCCCGGCGCAGGCGAGTTCGACACGAGTGCTGCACGCGTACGCGCACCGCGTTTGCAAATCGCACCGCGTACGTCGCACATCAGGACTGCAGGCGACGAGGAGCGATGCCGGGGCATGTTCGCGTCCGCTGCGCTCCGGATCGGATCTTTCTCCTCCAGAGCGTGGTTGATGGGCCGCTCGAGTGTAGGTTGGGTGAGGAACGAGCTGTCGTGCTCGTTCTCGGCTTTCGTCGGCGTGACTACCGTCGAGCGTGGTGAGAGAATTGCAGATGTGCTGGGATATACAACGGTGCCCCCGTTTCCCAGGTGTCGGATGTTAGCACTGACTTGGCGGCTTGGCGGCTTTGCAGTGTGTGGAGCTGAGTGGCGGCCAGGGGCTATCATCCTTAGCACTCGATGATCTGATCTCAAAGTTTACCTCCCGTCGATCTAGCCTGCTCGGGTACGCATCCTTCCGTTTTGCAATGTGGCAGTGGTTCATTTCGAGGAATATCGTGTATTATTTCTCGCTTCGCGTACATATTTGAGACCATGCTCTATCTTACCATATCTTCGCTGCTGCTCTCTAAATTCTCCCCTCATGACATCCCCCTTTCCCATCCTTCTCAGCAGGGACTACTACCTCGCGCTGCTACTCGAGCGGCTGTCAGTGTGACCCGAACATGTCCTTGTATTTTGGCTCACGACACTTCTGCACAGGAGGATTAATCATTACTACACCGTCGCTACTTGTGGTGAGTCACTGACCGTGCACATCAATGCGCCTCCATCGGTTCACCCAATACCGCGAATTGCAGTGTGGTTGATCTACGACTACTTCCTTACGCTTCCCCAGGAGGTCGATTGCATATGGCGAAAGCCGTTCGGCGGTCTGTCTCTCCTGTTCTATGTCAATCGCTACGGAGCTCTCGCCTTGCGCGTTCTTGCGGTGATCCAAGGAACTCCGAATAATGGACCGCTTTTCGCAGACAGAGTGCGTTATTTTCCACCATTGCAAACATTGACAGCTTATCCTTGTGGTAGCTGTGCGTACAGTTTGAGCCTCCTCTGGAGCATCCATTCACAGCATGCTTGTGCACTTCGTAGCTGCGGGACACTACAACGTACGACCGAAGTACTATCCGTGATCCTCCAAGTGAACATCGCAAGTGAGACTCGCGCTACTCACTCACCAGTCGTCCTCAATCCGCTCACGCATCACATCACAGTCATCCTCTCGCTCCGCGTCTACGCCATTTGGGGCTCAAGCAAAGCTACAGGCTGCCTGGCTTTACTTGCGGGTATATTGCCGACGTGCATCACTTTGGTAAGGGTCGGACTTTCGTTGTTCGCAGTGGGTCTTGATACTTTGTGCTGCTGCAGTTTACGTATTTTACGTACACCTCACGCCCTTGGGGTCCTCCTTTTGGCCCCTGCGCCACATTTTCGAGCATGTCGAGTGCGGCGGCAAATATGTGCGTCTCAACACATCTCTGTATCTATGCATCTCAGATACTAATTGGAGCCTAGTTGTACGTTTGCCCCACGTCAGATGCTACATGAGCTCACAATTACCGGCAGCTAACTACACAATCATCGCGTCAACAATCGCATTAGACCTCTTTGTGCTTGTTTTCACTGCGGCTAGAACCATACCGACATGCCTTGAGCTCTCGAGCTTCAATGTCAAACGATCCCTAAGCAGTACTCTGTTGCGCGACGGTATGTAGCCGTATTTGTGCTTGTTGGCATAGTGCTCACAAGCCACTGGCAGGAACTGTCTACTTTCTGTACGTTCTACAGGCATCACTAGGGAATTCACGCTTGCTGATCCATGATTACGCCAGCTCGCTGCTCCTGTTGAATATTTGGAACATTCTCCAGATTCGATTTCTGGTAGGCAATCGCATGTGCCAAGTGTCTATACTCAATCTTACAATTGTCTGCAGAACGCAGGATTGAACCGTGTGCTCGGCGATGCGTATGTGTACACGACAAAACGCTATAGCACTCTGACCAACCTTTGGGCGCAGACTCGGCGCCGGGCTGGTTTCTCGTCTTATCCTCAGCCTGCGCACCGTGGGGTCTGGGATGAATCCCTCGCGCACAAGTACCAGCGATGTACGACCGCCACAATCATTTGCCGTAAGGTTTGCTTCTGCCACGGTCGATGATTTCGCTACTCCTCTAGAATTTGGGGTCTCTGACGAAGGCGAGGGGGGTATGGGTGAAGCGGACCAGCCCGGTCATGAGGACGACACGGAGCCAACACCATCGCATGATCAGCCAGAGTCGCCAAGTTGGGGGTAGGTCGATGGGCCTGGGTTTGCAATAAACAGGGCGATGAATGCTTATAGGGAACGAATGGGTGCTGAAGCTGCTATTCCGCACGTATTCTAAGGTCGAGATGCTGTAGACCCGGTAGGCAATCAGAATCTTGCTCGTGCGCTGTCATGCTTGGAATACCGTCGCCGATACAGCATCTCAAGACGCAGAGTGAATTCCGCATTTGTCAATCTTTGATATCACCAACCTTTAAAGGCTCCGCGGGCACCCGGGCACCGTGCGCGTCGTCGTGAAGCTCATGCCCGAGCCCTGCCCGAGCCGACCTGCGGCCCCAAGCGCCGTCGTCGCGTGCTTTCCGCGTGAAACGCCACGAAGCTCGAAGCCTGGTTTGTCCCGCCCTCCACAACGGCATGCCTATCCCGCTTCCGCCGTCCATTGCTATCACCTTCGCCTCGTACTCTGTACAGTCAGGTGTCCGGGCAGAGGATAAGCAGGTCAATTTACGCCAGAATGTGTGAGAAGAGGATTCAGAGCGTGCGCTGCATGCGGCGTCGGTTTGGTTCGGGTGCACGCGGAGCAGAAGGGGGGAGGTTGCATGGAATCGACACCACATGTGAGGGACTGGATGCCCGGGCTTGGGCAGTCCTACACCTATCCCTGTCTACAGGCAGGTATTATATGCGAGGCCAAGCGCACGCGGACTCTGGCTCGCTTGTCGGCGCCCCGGAGGTGCGCATGACACAAGATCTCAATCCATATGCTAACAAGGCGACAGGTCACTCACAGACGCGCTGTCCTAGTTGCGGTACGACCCATCCGCCACAGGCCCGGCATCCTGCAGATCCGGAACATCTTTGAGGCCGTGTCCGTTGCATAGCGTGCAGCACGACGGAGAGCCTACGGCTTCGACAGCGCAATCAAGGCAGCCGCATCTCTCTTCTCTGGGTTGGTGATGCTGCGCGTGAGCGTGGAATTGATGATTGACAGGACCCAGAACACGCACGGTATTAGCAGGTCTTCGAAAAGCGTCGACATGGCGTGGGTATCTGGGGCGGCCGCGCCAGCAGGTTTCTCCTCGAGGATCGCGGCAGCCATTGGCGGAGTCACAGGCCTACTCGGTCATCAAGCTCAGTGGGAGTCGCAGTTGCACGGCAGGATTGACGTACCTTGCGGGATGGGCAAGAGCAAGCGCCAGAGCCACAAGTCCACTCGCGGAGGCGAAAAGGCGCGGTAAGGCGACCATATTGACTTGAGTAGTGCGAAGAAGGGATCCGAGCAGCGGCACGATCTGACATAATGACAGAGGCTGACGGTTACCCCCGCCCGTTCCCCGTGCAGCTGAATACTTCCACGCGGGCCACATCGAAATTCGGTCTGGACCTCGAACGCAGTGGTTGGGATCGCAACGTGCACAGCTTCGGTGAGCATCTAGGTGTCCGGAGAGGCTGATGTTTGCATTGAATGGCGATCATGAGTCCATGCGTTTGACAAAGCTGAACTGAATCGTGCTTCACAGCCACAGAGCACGTCGACGACACAAACTACGCAGCGAGCTCAGCTTGAGACGAGTCGCGCGTGCGATGTGCAAGGACGGAGTTATCAAGTAAGGGCCCGAGATGCGAAACAGACATTCTTAACTGCTGCGGTCCTAGGTCACAGCCTCGTTCGGTCGCCCTGCCATTCGCATCCAGCCGGAGCGACGGACCCGATCGATTCCATCCGAATCCGGACCATGGAGCCATGCGCTTGCCTCGGCCAGAAGTTGTCCGGGACGCGCATCTCGGATGCGCCCTGTGGGCGCCCTCCTTTTCCCCGAGATGTTCTGCGCGCGACTCTCATCAATCATACCTCGCAGTTGCAGATGGCAGGTGTATTAGGTGCCACACAGCAGATCTTGGACACGGCTAGGGAACCGACACGCATCTCTGCCCATCACATCCTCGATGCGCCGCTCTTCGGACTTTGCGGTGGATGATGGCGAGCAGCGGGGAGCCGTCATCTGGTGTTCTTGACGATCCGCATCTCGGCCGCACCAGCACATGCCATTCGCGGTGGGCAACTTCCCAGACTTATGCTCTCCATTCCCCGAGTGCTCTGGCACTGGTCAGGTATCGGATTGATCTTCTTCAAGGTGCAGGAACTGCGCCAAAATGGGCATAACTGTTGTGGGTTCTTCGTATGTATTTATACACCCTCCTACAGCTAGGTCTCGTCGTTGATAGCCCCGCAGTACACCTGAGATGGCGTCCTCGCCTTCCGCCTTCTTCTCCGAGGGCTACCTGCAGCTACTGGCCGAGAGGCTACAGCAGACGTCAGTATAGCGCTGGCCCGACGATGACAGCCACAATCAGCTCACGTTGCGTTTACATAGGTCAGTCGAGAATTACTACATCGTCGCTACCTGCGGTATGTCGCTATTTATGCAACACCGTTCATATTCTTGACTCATGCATCTGAATAAAGTGTGGCTGGTCTATGACTACTTTCTCACGCTGCGACAGGAGGTCGACTTCATATGGCGAGAGCCGTTCAGTGGACTCTCTCTCCTGTTTTATATTAACCGCTACGGCGCTCTCGCCTTACGAGTGTTTGTGGTAGCGTACGTGACCCCTGATACTGGACCACTGTCGCAGGAATATGCTGATAGAGTGCGTAAGCTCCCGTTCTTGATCGGCAGTGTCGTGACTGACATGAGCGACAGCTGTGAGTACCGCGGCTGACTTCTCCAGGAGAAAGCACTCAGGACAGATTTCTGCATGTTGTAGCTGCAGTGTACTGTTACATTTCACAGAAATATTATCGGTCATCCTACAAGCAAATATTGCAGGTGAGCCTCGCTCAGCGTGTCCCCTACTCCTCAAGTCCCCTCATGCGTCTTATGGCAGTCATTCTCTCACTCCGCATATACGCCATCTGGGGCTCGAATAGAGCGATAGGCTGCCTTTCACTTCTCATAGGCATCCTGCCGTCGTGCGTTGTTCTGGTAGGCGTGGTTATAATCATGCGAACGGGCTTGTCTGATTCTCCTGCAGCTTACGTATTCCAAGAGCACTTCAGGCCCATGGGGTCCCCCGATTCGTGGGTGCGCCACATTTTCCAGCATCTCAAATACGGAAATGGATATGTACGTTTCAACACGCTATGTATACATAATATATCTACGACGCTCACTCACGCATAGATGTACGCTCGAGCCACGACAGGTCCCACATGCACTAACAGGCCACTTGTAGTTGGCTACATAATCGTCGCATCATCGATTGCATTCGACCTGCTCGTTCTCATCCTGACCGTGGCGAAAACAATCTCGACATACCGCACCCTGTCGCGCTTCGAAATCAAGGAGTCATTGAGTAGCGTCCTTTTGCGTGACGGTGCGTTGCTGTATTTGTGAACTTAACCAAAGTACTGACCTGTCATCAGGTGCCATCTATTTCATGTAGGCTTTCGACGGTCGTACATTTATATTTTGAATTACTGCTGACTTATCGCGATAGCTCCCTTCTCTTCTTAAATATCCTCAGCATTTTTCAGATCCTGTTTCTGGTACGTATCTTGTCTACGGAACACTGTTGTTCTAAATGATTAACGGTATCCTGCAGAATGAAGAGTCGAGCCTTGTCCTGGTAGATGCGTGAGTTGACACTGTCCAGCACCACCCCACTCCACTGATAGGCTTCGGCGGAGCAGACTCGGTGCCGGGCTGGTCTCTCGTTTTATCCTCAGCCTGCGCTCCGTGAATTCTGCGACAGGAACTTCGCGCGGAACGACCAACGATATGCGGGGACCTCCACGATCCTTCAGCGTGAGCTTCGCTTCTGCCACGGTCGACGACTTCGGCGCTCCTCTCGGCTTTGGAGCTCTCGACGACGATAGCGAAGACTGGGATGAAGTGGGCCAGCCCGGACATGAATACGACACGGAATCAAAGCTTCCGAGTGATCAGCTGGACTCGGCGGTACACGGAGCCGATGAACCAATGGCCTGACGAGCGATGTCGGTTGCGAACTGGTTTTTGATGTACGGTTGACCGTTAATTTATGCTCGCATTGCATGCGCTCTATAGCAACTCGATAAGAATGGGAAAGTGCGGTATGGGGAAGTATGGCCATTGATCTACATTTTTGACCGGAAATTAAAATAAAGCTGAAGTGCGCGTGGCTCCGAGCTGTTCGGCCGGTCAGCAGTCAGGAGGTCCGCAAGATATAATATCGCGATTCATATGCTGAAACGGAGTACGAAACTAAGCTTGCTGCGCCCCGCGACTGCTACCACAAACGACTCCTCCTGAGGCCCAACGCCATGCCACCTACCACGCAAGCTGATGCGTCTGGCCCTTCAACGAGGCACATCACTATTGCCATGGCCATTACACAGCTTGCAGCAGTCGGGTGGATCCGTTATTGCGATGCATCCAGGGCATTTGCAGTCTCTGGATCTTATCCGCGACACTTCAAATGAGAATGTATCGGTGCATGACAAGAACGAAAACACCTACTCCATGTATCCGAAGAAAGGCTCTGGCGTAGCTCCGGTATCTACAGCTGCGGTTCCAGCACGTCGCGCCTCGAGGAACGCGGGAGTCCCCGAGGGCACTGCCCGCCTATTCGATGTCCTCGCTCAGTGAGAAGTGACGGCGGCGTACTAGAACGGACGTACTGGTTGGGGCGGGCTAGGGCAAGTGTAAAGGCCAGGAGTATACTGACGGCGGCGAGATAGCGCGGGGCGGTGGTCATATTGACGTGAACAGTGCGTATAGAGGAAACAATAACTGGCACGTCCTTTGGGACGGGTGGAGAGGCTGACAGCCACCCCGCCCCCTCTTTGCGGCTGACTAGACTTGTCAGACCCCACAGAAATTCGATCTGGACCTCGCATCCAGCGGTCGGGAATGCAACGCTCAATTCGTCTGAATGTCTATCTCCTCGAAGAGGTGAATGTGCGTCAAAGTAAGTACGTACGTTCAGGCTCGAGACAGCACTAAACTATCCTTCAAGGACGCGGAGTACGTCGGATACTATGCATACCGCGCCTTGTGCACACTCCGGTCTTCTTACACAGGATCCAGATAGGCAGCCCTGCCATAGAGCATGCAGAACGTACAGCGCGTGAGGTGGACGAGAACGGCACCTCCGACGGTGTAGTCAAACTAGCGACTTTGGCACGGGAAGCACCGTATATAGCCCAGGCCAGCTTGAAGGCTGACGGCAACCTGTGACTGCCGCGACGACAAGGGCTTCGCTGCGGGCCGGGGAAAAGATGAAGCCTTCAAGCGTTGGCATGTACGATGTGAAGGTCATCACGCATGCAGTACGAAACAGATATGGTCGCTTGCGCCACCGCCGCAATCCCACACGCATGCCCTGGTATTTGCACCTCGCCAGCTCGACGCCGCTGATCGCTTCCGTCCGAGCACGGATCATATGTCCGCCTCGCGCAGAACTTGGCCAGGACGAGCATATTTCCTGTGAGCCCTCTTCTTCGCCTCAAGCTCTTATACGCAGAATTATCATCAAATTGAGCTTGCAGTAGGGTCACATCGGACGGAACACTGCAGCGTTGGTTCTCATACGAGAGACGATACGGCAGGCCTATCCGTCACGTCTTCGATAGATCGGTATTCGGACTTTGCAGTAGTTGAACATGAACGTTTGAACTGTTGGAAACCGTCGTCAACTGTTGCAGTGGTCTTGATGATCCGCACGGAGCCCGAATCGGCACCGGTTCTTTTGGGGCGCGTAGCTTTCCAGAGTTGAGTATTCAAATGCTCGACCGCCACAGCGCTGATTAAATTTCGTAGTCTTCTCGCGCGAGGAACGCGAAGTGCGGCAAAATGAGGGACATCATTGATGAAATCGGTATGTATATAGACCACGTTCTACAGGCGGATTCGTTCGGTGACAGAAGCCCAATCCCCCTTCAATGCAATCCTCACTACCTACTTTCCTCAGCCGCAGAAGCTACTTGCAGCTTCTCGATGAGAGGCTGAAAGAGACGTAAGTGTAGTCCCACAATCCTCACGAATTTGAGATCATAACTGATATTCTCAGGGCGATCAACAATTACTACACAGTCGCCACCTGTGGTATGTCGCCAGCCGTATACGCGTACAGTTATGTTACTGATGTTGCAGAACCAAGTCTGGCTGATATACGACCACTTCCTGACCCTACCACAGGAGGTCCATTGCATATGGAGGAAGCCGTTCAGCGGGCTGTCTCTCATGTTCATCATCAATCGCTATGGGACTCTTGCGCTTCGTGTGCTTGTATTGGCCCAAGGAACTCCCGATACAGGACCACTTTCGCAAGAATTTGCAGACAGAGTATGTTGCTTCTGCTACCAACGGCGTTCAGGACTAACAATGTTTTAGTTGTCAGTACAGCTGCTGAGCTCTAGAGCGGACGCAACTCACCACAAGGTTGCATCAATTATAGCTGTGATGTCTTTCTGCGTGTGACCGAGATACTATCCGTAGTGCTCCAAATGAATCTTGCAGGTGAGGCTCGCACCACACGTCGATGACTCCTTCCCTCATGTCTTTCCAACAGCCATCCTCTCGCTCCGTGTATACGCCATCTGGGGCTCGAATAAAGTGATAGGTTGCGTTGTTCTTCTAGCAGGTATACTGCCGGCATGCGTTGCTTCGGTGAGTAAAATGATAGTCGCAAACAGCAAGTGTTCTCATCTCTTCTGCTAAAGTATACGTATTCCAGAAACACCTCAAGCCCATGGGGCCCTCCCATTGAAGGTTGTGCTATATTCTCTGGCATGTCTAACGCAGAAGCGGATATGTGCGTCTAGGCAGGCAGATACTTATGACAGCCATTGAGTGCTAACTGGGACGCAGATGTACGTTTAGGCGGTTTGATTTCACATACACGCTCATGCGCTACTCACAGTTGGTTACACAATCGTCGCTTCATCGATCGCATTCGATCTCCTCATCCTCATCCTCACCATGGCGCGAACGATATCGACTTCCCTTGAACTATCAAGCTTCAAAATCAAGGAGTCACTGAGTACCATTATCTTGCGCGACGGTGCGTAGTCGGCTCTGTCAGTTATATTGCCCCGCTAACCTGTCATTAGGAGCCATTTATTTTATGTCGGTCATACATGCACATGTTATGATTTGCCGCTGATCTGTCGCGACAGCTCCCTCCTTCTACTGAATATGTTCAGCATTTTCCAGATCCGATTTCTGGTACATACTTCATGTACCAGCCACCGATAGCCACTAACTGTATCTTGCAGAACGAAACGTCGAGTCGTGTGCTGGGAGACGCGTGAGTCAGCATGGCATGATCCTGCGGTACTGAACTGACAAACTTTGGCGGACCAGCCTCGGCGCCGGCCTAGTCTCTCGCTTTATCCTTACCCTGCGCTCGGCGAGCTCGGCGCGAGCTACTTTGCGCGGGGGCACCAGTTATTCTCTGCAGCCGCGATCCTTCGGCCTCAAGTTCGCTTCTGCCACAATCGACGAGCTCGGCGCTCCTATAGACTTTGGGGCCGGCGGCGGGGAGAACGACGGTGATATGGTCGATGCGAACCAGCATCGATACGAAGACTACACAGGCCCAAGGTTGTTAGATGATGAGTTGGACTCGGTGGTGCACATAACCGATGGCTCAGGAGCCGCCTGACGGACGGGATTCGACTCGAACAGCTGAATTTTGTGATATAAAGCTGACCACTAATTTATGCTCCGGTGCCTTGCTCTCTGCAGACGCTTGGGAGAGTTGATACGAGTGCAGATTCCACATATCCCGCCTATTGCTGCGGACAGCCGCATGCGATTCGATTTAGTGCGCGACGTGCGCGTTCTGGGGCTCGTCCTCTTCGCTGATGCTGCGTAGACCTACCTGGACACGAAACCCGTCTTTATTCTGGCAGGAAAACGTCGCGCACGGTCAGTAGGGAGCCAAGGCCACGTTCTACGGCTCATGAATATCAAGGCATTTAGGGAACACTCACACGGTGCGCTCAGCATCGGATGTCCGCCCCGGAGATGTATCTCTGTTATCACCGAGAAAGGCATATTCCTGAGACGAGGACAGTAGCAGCATTCGAGAAAACATGAGAGTGTGAGAGGCATACGAGCGAGCACGAGCAGGCTCGAAATCTGATCCTAACCCTACGCTACCCTAACCTAAGTCTCCGCCGCGTCAGCGGCGCGGTCGCGTCACGACCTGCCCAAGAGCGGCCGCGGACCTCCACCTCCACCACTACCGTCGCCTCCTATACCGGCATTAAATCCGCGGTGCGCTGAGGACTGACACCACCCGAGCTCACTCCGCTGGGTCACTGAAATCAATCCAATGCGTGCGCAACATCTGCCCTCTTCTTACAGACCAGAGCAACAACGTCACTGCAGCGACTGCAACGCAGGCGGAATATACTGGTATTCTACTCAAGGATTCCAGCCTATCCCTCCCCGCTCCGTCTGTACGATATTCGTAACTAATGTTCTTGATTGGCTCGATAATAAAGTCAATCCTCATACCGAATCGCGCGAGAAGTCCCAGACACGCACGTGTTGGATTGCGCGTGTATATGAACTTTCATTTACGGTGCGTGCATCCTTTGCCCGTTGACCTCAGACTACCACCAGCCCTACCCCAACGAAACCACGACCATGGCCCACACCGTATGCTGGCCGGGGAAGTCGTTCTTCTACCCCATCGGCAATACGTCTCCAGTCTCGCTACTTCAGCATGTGCCGCCTGAAGACGACGCCGATATCTTGCTGCTTGGCTGCGGAGATCCCAGAAACATCCTGTATTCGCTGTACGCCAGCGGGGAAGATCAAACACCTGGTGGGACTCACTTTTTTTGAGATTAAAGCTACGCGTTACTTACGTCCGTCCGTCTAGGGAAGCGGAAGTTGGACTTCACGTGCTGCGACATAGAGCCTGCTATTATCGGTGCGTGAGACGACCATGCTTCTCAGACGCGATACTGAGCTTTCACTAGCGCGGAATATCATCGTGCTCACTCTCGTTGCCGACGGAGCCCATATCGACAAGCTGCAACACGTTTGGAATATCTTCTACCACTTCTTCCTAGACGACGCCTCCCTTTCCCTCCTGCTCACCCAGGCCGAGAAGCTCGCCGTATCATCGACCAGTCTGATCACATGGAATCAATCACAATATTCCCACTTCATCGACATTGGCAGTACCTTCACCCTCGACGAGCTGCACCGTCATTGGGCGTTATACGCTCAAACGGAGGCGTTCTCGTCTGCTCGCCGCGCAGAAATCAAGTCCAGATTTAAGTCAGCCATGAATAAGATCAGCAAGGATAAGGAAGGCTGCATAGAGCTGACAGCGTCGCGCTCAGCCGGCCCGCTCACGCTGCACGCTTTGACATCCTGCAACGAAGCGTCCCACGCATTCTGGAAGTCGGGCACGACCTTCACGTCACAACTCGACATCGATTTGGCGACGGCGCTCAACCCTACATCTGCCTATGCCTTTGGCGTCGAGGGCTTCGTTCCGCATTACGGCACAAATCCCCTATCTTCCTTTCCCTTGGCTCCTATCTTTGCGACCACGAACATGCACAGTCCACCACCGCTGAGCGAAGTCTACCACGCCGTCAGGGAGCAGTTCCGTGCTTGGTGCACGACCTTCTCCAGCTGCCTGAAGGCTACGCCGCACAATGTGAAGGTCAGGTTCGTCGTTGCGGACGTACTTGCCTTTTGCCAGGCGCTGCAGCTCGCAGCAGCCCAGAGCGACGCTTCGGTCTATCCGCGCGTATCCGGGTGGAAGGCCGCGCTGCTCACGTTAGACGGCCAGGACTACTCTTCCGGTAGTGCGCCTCTCGCATTCGACGCAATCGACACTTCCAATCTCTTCGACCACATCGGCGGTGTAAACGTCCTAGCCGCTGCTACTCCATTACTGAAGAATACGCCTTCAGCCGCGCTCTATACAGAGTCGCTGCTCTCCTCGGGCGATGGCCCCACTGTCTCCTTCGCACACAGCCTTTGCGCCGACATCACCACGATCTCTCTCCTGTTTGACCTCACACCCACGGCATATCTCTCGGGATACACCACACAGTCAAACAGCCACGAGGTCATGGCGCATCGTGCCCGTGAAGCAAGTTCGAACAACGCGCAATATCATCAACGCATGGTATGGAAGATCCCTTCTCAACTTACCGGAGGGTCGTCTCGACCCGTGGCTGTGGACGTTGAGCAGCTCGCTTCTCTCCTCTTCGGCATCTATCACGAAATGTTCGCGAACGAGAACCTTGCGAATATGCTGCAGCGGAAAGCTTCGATCGCCACACTGCAAGCCCTGCACCATAATCACTACACGCGTCGGACCTTCGCCGAGTTCGTGCGCTGCCTCAAGCCGCGCATCGCCGTCGACTGGGACCGCGCCTTGAATCTCTTCGAGCAGTTGATCACCCAGGACGACATGCTCGTTATGGGCATGAACTACTACCAGGACTTCGTGACACAGCTGCACCTCACTCGCCTCTTCTCCGTCGACACATTCAAACCTGGCTTCTCCCGCTTACATGCGAACAAGGCTACCGGCCCCTTCCGCGACTGGTCGTCTGTTCCGCCAGTCGTTTGCCTGACGTTCGTGGTGCCCCGGGCGAAGATCGCGAAAGTAGAGAACGATGAGGATCCTAACCCCGTGCTCGCCGTTGAGATCGGGAGCGGCATCGCCTCGAACTACTTCTGCTCCTTCGAGGCCATATTCGGCACGCTGAGCATATCCGGCAGTGGCGAGAATACGCGGGCAGTCGTCCAGGAGGACTCAAAAGGCAAAGCAGGCTCCGCGGACGTCATCATCTCGGTGTGCGTCCCCGCATGGCTCCTCTCTTTCGACCCCGCTTCGACGATGGTGCGTCTCAACGTCGCGGGCACCCTCCCCGGGGTTGCACTTACCAAGAAGCTTGGCCTTCGGATGGTCGTCTACGATGTCGCCTTAACCAACAAGAGGCTGGTTCACGTCTTACGCGAACGGCCCACTACGGCAGAGGATACCCGCGCGGCCATTCCATACTTGCCTGTGATCGAGAGACCGTCCGCACACGTACCGGTGACTCTGTCTGTGAGCGGGACGAAGGCGGAGAAGATGACGAGAAGGGTGGACGTCAAGGAATCCAAAGCGAAGACCGCACTCGCGTCGAAGGACACTCTTGTGACGACCAGTCAGGCTGGTGCATGCGAGATCGAGCTGGCAATCGGCTCCACTTTTCGCGAAAACGTCGCATTCCCTTTCCCCGTGGACGCCAGCCAGGCTAAACTCCGCGTAGCCCGTCAGTCATCGTGGGTTGAGGTAAGTAGTAACATTTAATGACCGATTCGACACTGACATTTAGTATACAGGTCGTCACCGCACCATGCCTTCTAGGTCGTCCAGGCGCTCCAGCAGAGACTCGTTTCCCAGTCCGCATGCACGAGGGCAAACCGATACCGTGGGCCGTACACCGAGTCAACCTTGACCGGCTTCCTGCCATCGACACGACAAGCATCCCGAAGGCGCGTCTCGAGTGGATGAACACCCATGTTAGTCTCGCTTTCTCTGATCACGAGAAGCGTGTGCGCGAGGCCGAAACAATGGAGGCGTTCACACAAATCAAGGATTCCATACACACGATTTTCGTCCGAGCCGTCGGCGTACAAGGCACAAAGAAGGCGTCGGTATTCGGTCTGCGCCGTACTACGGGCGGAGGGGTTGACACGCTGCTGTTCATCAGCGACATCCGCATCGACGTCGCCGCCCACGCTCTTGTCATTGATGCTTACGTGCTTCCTCTTCACAACAGCTTCCTGTCGAAGATAGGACAACTCCTCGCCAACATTCGCGACCTCTGCCAAGTGAATCTGAGCGCCGAGGAACACTTCGCGTGGAAGTACCTCCTGCCGAGCCTCGTCGAGCGCTGCCGCACGTGGACGCACACGCCCAAGTGCGCGTACACTGCGGCAGGTGCGCGCGTGCCGCTCGCGACGGAGCACGGTCAAGTGCCGATATGTGCGTGCGGCCAGGGAAAGGTTGACAATTCCTTCCGCGCGCGGAAGGAATGGGCGCCCTTCCTGCCGTACGTCACTCGTATCGCGCTGAGCCCGCTCTGCGCAGTGTCCTTCCTCGAGTCCGTCGCGGGAGGCATCGAAGAGTTGATGGCCGAGGCAAAGCACGATGCGAGTGCTCGTGACCCTACGCGGTCCAGAGACCTGTCATGCTGCGACGCGTGTAAGACCGCTTTGAAGGACCGGCCCATGGTCTGCAGTCGCTGCAAGAAGGCAGCTTATTGCAGCCGCGACTGTCAAACCAAGGACTGGAAGCTGCACAAACTGTTTTGTACGGCCGTTTAATTGCTTCTGAGGGTGCATTGAGGATTCTCCGTGCTCTCAGGATCGTAGATCTTACCGATCCACATGTATAAAAATCGTTCGTGCTTCTTGCTATCTATCTCAACTTCACGTCTGTTGGCGAAGCTATTGTGTATAATAGGCTCTATAGTAAACAATTCGTATGTGCATGTGCTTGTCGAGAGATGTCGGCGCAGTGGTGCATCGTTGAGCAATGCATGGCCAGCGCACTCCTCGGCGCTCGCTGCAACGTTCGTCGTAAACCTGTATCTTGATGGATGTCAATTAAGACATATCTGAAAGATGGAGGCGGTGGCAACACTTGAGAAAGTGCGATGATGCCAGGCTCATAGCGAGCGAGCACGGGCGGAATCGAAACCCGCGTATTCCTAACCCTAGCCTACCCTAACCTAAGTCCGCCAAGCGTCAACGGCGCAGTCGCGTCGCGCCGACGCGACTTTCCACCGTTCACTCACCCCGCTGCTGTCCCCTCCGGTCTGGCCGCCTCTGCTGCTGTGCTCAGTATTCCGACATTATGTAAGTATATTCTGATTGAGCAGCTCGCCAAATGCCTTGCATCGCATGGAGATAGACGGCAAAGCATCCTCTGCTTAAAGTACAGGTCACGCATGAAGACGAGCTTGCTGAGCGACGCTGTTCACACTGGGTTTTGAGCTCGCTTGTATCTCCCCACGTCCATCGCAGAGCGCTACCTGGAACTGGCCTCTGTACGTTCCTCCGACGAAGGCGGAATATGCTGGTATTCTACCGAGGATACCAGCCTATTCCCCTCCGCTTCGCCCGTGTATGACTCTGTAGTTGACTAGCTCAAGAGCCTCGAGAATTAAGTCGTTCATTACGCCGGTTTGCTCTGGAAGTGCTCGACACGTGTTGGATTACGCGGGTATATAGACTGTCATTCACGGTGCGCTCGCCTTTGTCTCTTGACCCCTTACCACCACCTACTCTACCTCAACAAAAAACGCAACCATGGCTCACACCGTTTTCTGGCCGGGGAAGATGTTCTTCTACCCCATCGGCAACACGTCCCCGGTCTCGCTTCTCCAACACGTGCCACCTGAAGACGACGCCGATATCTTGCTGCTTGGTTGTGGAGACCCAAGGAATATATTGTATTCATTGTATGCCAGCGGAGAGGATGTAAAACCAGGTGCGCCGCAGATTTTCTCGCTACAGGGCTTGTATAGCTCACGCGCACTCCTCCAGAAAAGCGCAAGTTGGACTTCACGTGCTGTGACTTCGAGCCTGCCGTCCTTGGTACGCGAGATCTCTTGTACTGCGTTCCTTACTGATTTTTTCCTTAGCAAGGAATATTCTCTTGCTCACTCTTGTTGCCGACGGAGCACATGCGAACAAGCTGCAAGAGCTTTGGAATATCTTCTACCACTTTTTCCTCGACGACTCGTCCCTCTCTCTCCTGCTTGTACAAGCCGAAACGCTCGCCGCATCTTCCACCAGTCTAGGCAAATGGCAAGAATCAGCATATGCCCACATTGTCGATATCAGCAACAGCTTCACCCTTGGCGAGCTTAATCGACACTGGGCGCTGTACGCGCAAACGAAGACGTTCAACTCTACGCGTCGCGCCGAGTTCAACTCCCGTTTCAGGTCCGGGATGGAGAAGGTTCGCAAGGACAAGAAGGGGTTCTCAGACATGACAGCGTCCCGCTCTGCAGGCCCGGTTATGCTGCAGGCTATGATGTCCAGCGTCGAGGCGTCGCGGGCATTCTGGGAGTCCGGTACGACCTTCACGTCTCGTCAGGACAGCGATGCGGCGACAGAGGTCAACCCCACGTTTGCGTACGCCATGGGCCAGGAAGGATTCCTTCCGCATTACGGCACGAACCCCCTCTCTTCCTTTCACTTGGCCCCGATCTTCGCGACTGCGAACATGAAGACCTCCCCACCGCTGAGCGACGTGTACGGCGCTATCAGGGAGCAATTCCGCGCCTGGTGCGCGGCATTCCATGGCTGTTCGAAGGCAGCTCCAGGCAGGCTCAAACTGAGATTCGTCGTCGCGGACGTTCTTGCCTTTTGTCAAGCGTTGCAGCTCGCAGCAGAGCAAGGCGACCCTTCGGTGTATCCACGCGTGTCTCCATGGAAGGCCTCGCTGCTGGCTCTGGATGGTCAAGACTATTCTTCCCGTACGGCTTCTCTTGCCTTCGACGTGATCGATACCTCGAACCTCTTCGACCATATTGGCAGCGTGAACATCCTCATCGCGACCGCTCCGCTGCTGAAGAAGACGCCTTTCGCTGCGCTCTACACCGAGTCGCTGCTCTCTTCAGGTGACGATCCCATTGTCTCCTTCGCGGACAGCCTGTGCGGCGACGTCACAACCATGTCTCTCTTATTCGACCTCACACCCACGGCGTATCTATCGGGGTACAACACGCAGTCGAACATCCACGAGATCATGGGATATCATACCCGTGATTCGAACGCCCAGTATCACGAACGTCTCGTCTGGAAGGTCCCCTCCCAGCTCACCGGAGGATCCTCTCGGCCGGTCGCCGTGGATGCCGAACAGCTCGCTACATTGTTTTTCGACATCTACCACAAGATGTTTGCGAACGAGAACCTCACGAACATGCTACAGCAGAAGGCGTCAATCGCATCGCTCCAGACCATGCACCGCATCCACTACACGCGCCGGAGCTTCGCAGAGCTCGTGCGCAGCCTCATGCCGCGCATCGTCGTCGACTGGGATCGCGTCTTCGACCACTTCGAGCAGCAGGTCAGCAACGACGGGGCACTCATCATGGGCATGAACTACTACCAGGAATTCATGGCGCACCTGCACCTCGCGCGCGTGTGGTCCATCGACACGCTCATTCCCGGGAACCCACGGCTCCGCGTGAACAAGGCTGCGGGCCCCTTCCGCGACTGGTCCGCGGTGCCGCCAGTAGTCTGCCTTACGTTTGTCGTCCCTAGAGCGAAGATCGAGGAGTTGGAGAACGACCAGCAGCCGAATCCCATCCTTGCGGTGGAAATCGGGAGCGGCGCCGTCTCGAACTACTTTTGCTCCATCGAGGCCATGTTCGGCGCGCTCACCGTCACGGGCAGCGGCGAGCACGCCCAAGCGACCGTCCAAGAAGACCCGAAGGGAAAGTCAGGCTCCGCTGACGTCGTCGTCTCGGTCTGCGTTCCCGCATGGCTCCTCTCCTTCGATCCCGCTTCGACAAGAGTGCGTCTAAACGTCGCGAGCGCGGTCTCTGGGGCAGTCTTCATGAAGAAGCTCGGTCTTCGTATGGTCGTTTACGACGTCGCTTTGACCGATAGGGAAGTCGTTCACGTCCTGAGTCATCGGCCCGCCGCCACAGAGGGTGCCCCTGCTGCCATTCCTTACTTGCCTACAGTCAAAGGACCCTCCGCGCAAGCCGCTGTTACTCTGTCTATCGGCATGAAGAAGGTGGAGAAAATGACAAGAAGGGTGGACATTCAGGAAACGAAGGCGAAGGCTGCGCTCGCGTCGAAGGACACTCCGGTGACCACCATCCAGGCTAGCGCTTGCGAGCTCGAGCTTGCGATCGGCTCTGCCTATCGTGACAAGCTAGCCTTCCCCTTCCCCGTGGACGCCGGCCAAGCGAAGCTGCGCGTAGCTCGTCAGTCGTCATGGGTCGAGGTACGAGTGACGCTTCTGAATATCTGACTGGCCCTAACCTTTGATATCCAGGTCGTCGGCATTCCATGCCTCCTGGGCCGCCTCGCTGCTCCTGCTGAGACCCGTTTTCCAGTTGGCATGCACAAGGGCAGACCGATACCGTGGACTATGCATCGGGTCGACCTTGATCGGCTCCCTGCCATCCCTACGGCCAACGTTTCGAAGGCGCGTCTCGAGTGGATCAACACCCACGTTAGCCTCGCATTCTCTGACCGCGAGAAACTAGCGCGCGACACCCAAAAGATGGAACCCTTCACGCAAATAAAGGACTCGATGCACTCAATGTTCGTCCAAGCCGTCGGTATACAAGGCTCAGTAAAGGTGTCGGTGTTCGGTCTGCGCCGTACCACGAGCGGCGGGATCGACGCACTACTGTTCGTCAATGACATCCGCCTCGACGTCGCTGCGCACGCAGTGGTCATGGATGCCTACGTGCTTCCTCTGCACGATAGCTTCATGTACAAAATAGAACAAGCCCTCGCCAACATCCGCAACCTCTGCCAAGTGAACCTCAGCGCCGAGGAGCATCTCGCGTGGAAGTACCTCCTGCCGAGCCTTGTCGAGCGCTGCCGCACGTGGACGCACACGCCCAAGTGCGCGTACGCTGCGGCAGGTGCGCGTGTGCCGCTCGCGACGGAACACGGCGAAGTGCCGATATGTGCGTGCGGCCGGGGAAAGGTGGACGATGCCTTCCGCGCGCGGAAGGAATGGGCGCCTTTCCTGCCGTACGTCACCCGTATCGCGCTGAGCCCGCTCTTCGCGGTGTCCTTCCTCGAGTCCGTTGCGGGTGGTCTCAAGGAAATGACCGACACCGTGAGAGCGAAGGGCAGCGCGAGCGGCGGCGCGCCCGCGCGCCCCAGCAGCGCCCAGCCAGATGTGTCCCGCTGCCGCGTGTGCAAGACCGCTGTGAAGGACCGGCCCATGGTCTGCAGTCGCTGCAAGAAGGTCGCTTATTGCAGCCGCGACTGTCAGACCAAGGACTGGAAATTACACAAGCTGTCTTGCACGGCCGCTTGACTGCTTCCGAAGGTGCGTCAAGGACTCTCTATCTTTACATCGATCTTGCTGTCCGTCTTGTAGCACAACTGCCTGCGCTTTCTGCATTCTGTCTCAACTACATGCGCTGTGAAATGATATGTATCTTCAAGGATTGTGCAATGGCGTGTATGTGGGCAAGTCGCCGCCACTCTCGCAGGCGTCTATTGGTTGCCCGCGACACAGCCACGTCGCTGAAGCTTGTCTCACACCATCGTTCATAGAGCTCGCACAGCTTCGATATAGCCGCGAGCATAGGCCACGTCTGTGCGTGCAACAGTCAGCAACCACTGCCCGCTATATCCAAATGCTCACAGGTCACCCGACGTTTCTCAGGAGTCAAGACATGCATCCTTGCGTCACCATCGTAGAGGTCTTACGAGCCATACTGGCGAATGCGGAGACAGATCGCTCCCTGCTATGTATGGCGCTTGCGTGCCGTGCATTCCTCGGCCCTGCTATGGACGCACTGTGGTGCGATCTTCGTCACCCCGAGCCGCTGGTTCGGATCCTCCCCGAGCGAACTCGAGGCGGTCAAGCAGGTCTTGTAAGCTCCGCCACCTTGTTATGCGACAGACTCCTAAAAGATTGGCATTTAGACAGTCGTAAAGGCACCGACCAAGGACGAATGGCGACGGTTCGAGCAGTACGCTCTACGTGTACGGATACTTCGATACTCAACTGCGTTGGGCGACGGCGACCGGGGAATCAGCGCACCTTTCATCAACTGGGAATCTATCGCGCGCTATTATCGGGGTCGCCACCTCCTTCCGAACCTTCACACATTTGTGTCGAAGTTTGAATACGTCCACGAATGGTTCCATTTGTTCGTCGGTCCTCCACTCCGCCATATCGAGCTCATGTACTACTACTGGCTTCCGACGGGCGGCCTTATCCGAGCGCTCTGCACATGTCCACAGACTCTGAAGACTGCCAAATTCCGCATCCCCAAGTCGACGAAAGATCCGAAGACCATGGAACAATTCGTCACCGCGATCCTCTCCATGGAAGCACTCACCACCCTCGAAGTTGACGCCTTTTTGGCTAGGCCAGTCGAACAACTCCAGAGGCTTGGTTCTCTCCAGCAGCTGTCATTGTCCATTCCAGCGTACGGGCCGGACTCCTCGGCGCGTCTTCGTCTTCCAGCCCTCGAGCAGCTGCGGATGGAAGCCCCAGATACAGCAGATGCTTCTCCTGTGGCTTCTTTTATCCGCTGCCTTGACGTGCCGTCGCTGCGTGCGCTGACTATTCGGTCACCCAACCAACGCGCCGCACAGCTGGCTCCCGAGTACATGAGATCTATCGCCTCCGCTGCGGCACCCTTTGCGGAACTTCGTTCCTTCGCTCTAGAGGGTTGTCTCAACGGCGTGCTCTCAATCGATGACTTGTCGCCCCTCTTTGCATGCAGAAGGCTAGAAAGCATGAACCTCTTCTACACCGCCGTCACCCTCCAACCGAGCGACATAGACACCGTGGCGCGCGCATGGCCCGACCTGAAGCTACTACGCCTTGGAGAAGAAAACTACGGCTCCCAGAGCACCTTGAAGATCTACGACCTCCTCCCATTTGCGCTCCACTGTCCTCGCCTCGAGCTGCTAGGCCTGCCGGTGCTCATCACGGATGCTGATGTCTCGCCAGAGTCCACTACAAGCTCAAGGGGGACGTCGCCACGAGCCACGTCGCAACTGAAGACGCTGCGGTTGAGGAAGAATGACGTCAAATGTGCCTCTGCGGATGTCGCCGCTTTCCTGGCCAGCGTCTTCCCGCACGCAGTGCTGAAGCCGGCGTCAGCGAATTTTGACAGGACCATAGATGCGATAACTGCGATGAAGGATGCTCTACTCGACGGAATGTCGGAACGACCTGCCGCCGCTCCAGGTAGTGTCTGGTACGTCGCCTTCTCAGTCGGCTCCTCTCGTGGACTGCAAGCTGACTGCGGTTCAGATCGTCCATAGCCTTAGAGGAGCTTTATATGATGCTTCTGTGGACAGAAAGGCATCAGTTTAATGCTATTGGACAGCGCGAAGCCGACCATGATGAGGATACTAGGTGCGGACGCGTCGTTCGGCACATGCGTCGGGCCCGGCGACGGGAAGCGGCCGTCTACGTTGACACGGTAGCCATATATGCCGCTGCCCCTCCCCGGCGCCGACGTCCCGCCAGAGTCGGCTACACGCTGAAGGTGGACGCCGACGGGAGTCAGGTCTCAGTTGAAGACACTGAAGCTGAGACCCGCGGACGGCAAATGCGCCGCAGAGGATGAGGTCTCGTTCCTTGCTGACGTCTTCCCGTACGTGGTGCTGGGGTCGTGGTCGTAGAAAATTCAAGAGGTCATGGACACAATCACGGCGATGAAGAATACTTTGCTCGAGGAGGCGTCCGAATAATCTGGCCCAGCTTAAGATAGTACTAGTGTCTGGTAAGCAACGTTTTCCGCCTGTTCCCCCCGTCTCGTGCAGACTAACCTCGGTTCAGATCGTTCTAGTTCCTAGAAGGTTCTTCGTGAATGTCTCGATGTACAGCATGAGATCGCCATAGAGATGCTTCCATTCGTCTAGGGACACTCATTCGCCCTGCGCAATATTTAAAGCCTCCGCACGCAGGTATATTTTTCGTGCGAGCGGGTGACGATGACTATGATCCGATCAACCTCCACTTTCCCACTCGCAGAACGATATCCGTGATCGTTGACCAGTACCTTCATCTGAGCGTTGACAGGTCTTCTCGGCGTCCTCCATGCTCAAGCTTACTCCTCGCAAGAGGTTCCACTTTCCACCTCCAAGTCGGGTCGGTCACGATGCATACGGTCCGTGGCCTATTCCGCACTGCGTCATAAGCAATATATTATTCTGACCAATTTGCTCTAGAACCTCCTGTCGAGACACTTGGCACCCGACCAATGCATCGTTGCCTGAAGGTTTCCAATATCGTGAGAATTATTGCACGGGAGCTCTACCGTGACTGGCCCGGTCGCAGAGATCTATATTCTCTCGCGCTGACCTGCGCCACATTCTCCGATTTGGCCCTCGACGAGCTCTGGAGACGCGACGTTCGTCTTGTATGGCTCGCGCGTGTTCTGCCAGACCACGTACTTGCTGAAAGAGGCGGACGGCTGGTGCGTAGCCGACCCTTATCCAGTCACCACACGCTAACTATGGCCCGCGCTCAGACCGTTATCGAAGCTCCCTCCCCGGACGCATGGGAACGCTTCGAGCGCTATGCTCGTCGCATAGAGAGCGGCAGCATATGGCACTACGGATCGCCCCCGATATCCCTCGACAACAGGTCTAGTTTGGAGACGATAGTCTCCGCGGACTGGGACTCCGTCGTCAGCCATTATCCCGGCGCCCAGCTCCTCCCGCACATGACCGAGCTCATGTGCAGCCTCGAGCAAGACGCGAAGTACATCCGTCTGTTTGTTACGCCTATCCTACACACTCTCGAGCTCTTGCACTTCCGAGGTCCGGGCATTTCCGCCGCACAAGCAGCCCTCCAAGTACCCTCTGTCAATGCCCCCGAAGCAATACGTCACTTGACCGTCGCCCTTAATCCGGGCGAACCCGGTATCTTCGACAAACCGGACTACATCAAAGTTGTATCCTTGCTCGTACGCTCTATGCGTAACTTGGTTACACTACAGGTCGACAGCCTGGACGCCGCGGCGATCAGACACCTCGCATCGCTTCCCGGGCTAGAGAAACTCGACTTCGCCATTGGATCGAGCTCTCGTGGCGTTCTGACGCAGCCAACGCCGCTCGCGGTGCCCGCACTGAGAACTGCGAAGCTCGGAGTCGACTGGACCGAGTTTCCCAATCTCACCCTCTTCCTGAAGCGTCTCGTCGCCCCAGCTCTCGTCGACCTCGTCCTGGAATATCATGTCCCAGAGTTCTCTCGATCACCTACCGTACAACGCCCATCCACAGACCATCTTGACGATCTATTCACGACGCTCACTCGGTTTCGAACGCTTGAATCGTTCAGGATTGCACAGAAGGGCGAGAAACATCACTCGTTTTGGTATGTCGCCTACGCGGACAGTACCATTTTGTCCCGGCTGTACGTCTTGGAGAAGCTGAAGACGTTGGATCTCTGCCTCGTTCCATGCCAGATCGAGGCTTCGGATCTCGAGGACATCGCCACCGCATGGCCTAGCATGGTCAACCTACGTCTCGGAGACAAAGCATCCGCAGATTCTTGCGGAATTATTGTCGAAGATCTACTTCCGTTTGCGTTGCACTGCCCGCATCTACAAGCTCTCGGGCTCATGATCGATAGTCCTCCGCCGGAGGTACCACGACGATTCGCCCAGATGCGTTCACGCTCCGCACTCGAGGAGCTGTACGTAGGCGACCATCACGTTGAACTATCCCCAGAGGATGTCGCCGTACTGGTGACGCTGTTTCCCAGGATATCGGGAGGGGACGATTGGGTAGATCGGACGATGCAGGCGATGCTGAGACTGTTGGAGCGAGAGAGAGAGTTACTCTCGCTCGAAGGACTATGAAAGCGACGAGTCAGTATTTTGCGCGGTTTCTCCAACCCCGCTGTGTAGTTGCGGTCGTATAAGCCGCCACGCGCTGCTCAGACCAGACTGCGAAAGGCGAGACACGGACTGTACACGTTCTTTCAGACATCGCTGCCTTTCAACTCTTTTTGTCTGCTTATCCTGTCATTGTGCCTTCCATTTTGCACAGTGTAAGATGGCTCTCAGTCGGTCCCAGGCTGATTTCGCTCGATACTCCTCCTGGCAGATATTGGGAGACGCGCGCGCAAGAACCGACATATTCCAAAAAAGGCTGAGGCGGACCGACGGTTTCCCAAAAAGAGTCTTCGAAGCGCTGAGCGCCGAACCTCAACAAAAACCTTCATGGTCCAGGAGTCAGAGATGCAAGTCCCAACACAAAGGTGAGCAAGCACTGTAAAAAGCATCGAATCATGCTCAAGATGGTCTAAATAGCAGTGTTCCTGGGAATGAGATGCGGCAAGGGCAGTTTGGGATGTTGGAAGGATTGACCGCTACGCATCGTTGCATGCGCATTGCGGAGATCATTTCGCTGATAGCGGCCGAACTCTGGTGCCAGCATGCGCTCAAAACGCTCGTGTCATTTTCTCTGACGTGCCATACGATATGTGGCCCAGCCCTGGACGAGCTGTGGCGGGAAGGTGTCGACCTTGCCGACCTTGTCCGCGTCCTCCCTGAAGACGTCCTGGCCGAGCGCGGCAAAAGAACGGTACGTCTCCTCCTATGTCGTTGTATATCGAGCTCATAGACAGACAGAGCGTCGTTCGTGCGCCATCCGAGCTCGCATGGGGTCGCTTTGACCGCTACGCGCGGTGCATTTCAAGCGCAAAGTGGTGGAACCATGACAAGCCATGGCTTCCAAGGACCATCAGCGATGTGCTACCAAAGTTCTCGGTTGACTGGGCCTCATTGCTCAGATACTACCCTGGCAATCAGCCTCTGCCCCGCCTGCGAAGTCTTCGCTGTAACATCGAGCCTGACGCGACGCATAGCCGACTGCTACTTTTACCCCCCTTGCAGGAGCTCGATCTATCATACATGTGCGAACCGAATCTGCTCGTCATGCTCCAGGCAACACTCCCTTGCGCGCCCGTTCTTCAAGTTCTCGATGCCCATACCTGGCCTGCGAACAGAAATGTCGACCACCTAGAACATATCGCCTCTATCTCGCGACCGTTGCTACACATGCGAGCGTTGGTCCGCCTGTGGATCAGTGCAATATCTCTGGAAGCGATGGAGCACCTGGCGTTCCTCCCCAGCCTAGAGAACCTCAGCTGCTGCGTCCGCATGCTTGGCAGAGAGCAGACCTCAACGAAGCTCCAGTACCCATCCCTAAAACACGCCACGCTCGGTGTCCACTGGGATGAACTCTCCGAGTTTACCCGCATGCTCGATCGCATGGTCGCCCCGCGGCTCAATATCCTCACAATCGAATATTTTGTCCCACGCGCGCTGTCGCGGGCGGAACGTCGTGCGCTTCCCTCGACAAGTCACCTTGACGCCCTCTGCGCGGCGCTCGCTACGTTTACAGCTCTCGTCTCGCTCGATGTTGACCTTGGTGATGATGGCGAATTCCCCCACATGTGGCGGCACGACGCCTGTCTCAACGGCACGGCGCTGTCCCGGCTTTTCGTCCTCCGGAACCTCCGCTCGCTGGTCATGATGCCCATCCCGTTCGACCTGCGCCCGCACGATATCGAGGCGATCGCTGCCGCCTGGCCGGAGATGCAGAGTCTCAGAGTGGGGGACATGGCGCCCGGTTTGGAGCAGCGCACCGAAAGCCTCCTACGCGTCGACGACCTCCTGCCCATCGCGCTACACTGCACGCAGCTCACGATGCTCGGCCTGCCGCTTCGGATACCGGCGCAGTACGACGATGACCCCATCCCCGGCCCGGTGGATTCGGTGTGCCCTCTGCGGAGCCTGCATGCTGGCGAACAGGGGGTCACGTTCTCTGTCCGAGACGCAGCAGTCTTGACGACATTCTTCCCGGGGGTCATCATGGAGGATTACAGCGAAATCGACAGCAGGGATATAGAGGCGTTGCGGATGACCGTGCTGATAGAGACTATGACGCTGCTGGTAAGGCGGGAGCGTGAGCGGCGGGCGTAGCTTTTGCGGGCGTCCTTCGTAAGTCGCACGCTCTCTTACAGTTGCGACTGGCGCGCTTATATTCATGCGGGAAGGCAGGCTTTGTACAATCCAGCCTGTCGTTGGCCAAGTTGCGTACGAAAAACGACCTCCGGAGCATGGGACCAGGAACCGGACGAGGTCTGTGTGCGACCTACCCCTCGCGGCGATACTCACACATCGCCGTGTTCGATTTTTCGCTCTCGATTGCACGAGACTCAGAGTCACGACTTCACCACCGTACAGAAAGAGGCTAGTGTACCCGCAGAGTGGCTCGTACTCCAAGGCGGAAGGGACCGAACAATCTCATGAGCCTGGAGAACCGTGATGGGTCCGTACCCCCGCACTCATGGCGACAGTGGTCGGGACCGTTAGAAACATATGAGGAACGGTATGGTCGTTTGAGTGGGATAGAACACTATGCTTATCCGAGTTCGAGCGACCATGGAGCTGGCGTGCCTCAGGTTTCACCTGAGCGGGACGGCGTCCTGACTGACTACCTTGGCAGTACTGCTGCGTACTACTTATTTTCTTTCGGCGGCCGCCTTGCTTGATTTTCTAAGTCAGTATTTAAGGATTGTACCCGTGCATAGTCCAGTATCATACACGTTTGGCCTCAGAGGCTGCCATGGCTTGTACTCCGAGCGCGCGCCAACTGGCCGACACGCTCTCAAAATGGTCGAGGCGGGCCGACTGTGACTTCCCAAAATGGCCTGTCCGGGAAATTTAAGCGCTCCGGGCGAAAATCTTGAGAAACCTTTATTCCCAACATCCCCCACGGCCCAGGAGCCAGAAGCGCAGTGTTAAGCGTAAGAAAGGTGAGAATATGCTAAAATAGGCGTAGAGTAGTGCTCACGCTGGTGTGCCGAGCAGCAGGCGACTCGCCGCCTTTTCGACGCGAGAGACAGACAGGGTCTGTCAGCAGGATAGACCTTCATGCACCGCTGTCTGCGTATTGCAGAAATTGTCTCGCTCATTTCACGTGAACTTCAGCTCAGGAATGCCTTCGGTACCCTCGTCTCGTTCTCCCTCGCCTGCCACACAATCTGCGGCCCAGTCTTGGACGAGCTGTGGCGGCAAAATATCGACCTCGTTCACGTCCTACCTGAAGACGTCATCGCCCAGCGCAATAATAGACTTGTACGTCTACTCTTATATCATAAAATGTTGAACTCACTGGCAGGCAGACCGTCATTTCTGCGCCATCCGAACTCGACTGGAGTCGCTTTGATCGCTACGCGCGATGTATTCAAAGCGCAATGTGGTGGAACCATCGCAAGTCGCTTTCTCGTGGGGCTGTTAAGGACGCGGGGCTAGAATCTTCTGTCGATTGGACGTCCGTACTCAAGCACTATCCCGGAAATCAGCCCCTGCCCCACCTGCAAAGACTTCGATGCAACATCGAGCCGGACGCGATACATAGCCAGCTGCTGCTTCTACCTCCATTGACAGATCTCCGTCTGTCATATACATCGGACCAGAGCACTCTCGCCATGATAAAGGCGTTGTCTTCCTGCACACACATGCTCCAAAAGCTCGAGATCTACACCTGGCCCGAGAGGAGGAACGTCGACGAATTCGAGCAGATCGTCTCTATTTCGCGACCACTGCTATCTATGCGGGCATTGGTATGCCTCCGAATGGGCGCATTGACTCTGGAGGCAGTGGAGCACCTTGCGTCCCTGCCCAGCCTGGAAAGCTTCACCGGCTGCGTCCGCATGTTTGGAACAGAGCAGCCCTCGACCATACTTCAGTTCCCATCACTCAAGAATGCCACCCTCGGTTTCCACTGGACCGAGCTCCCCGGGTTCACGATCATGCTTCGCTGCGTGGTCGCGCCTCGCTTGGATACGCTCGAAGTCGAGTATTTTGTCCCGCCAGGGCTGTCGCGTGCGGAGCGCCCGGCACTCCCCTCGGCGAGCCACCTCGACGAGCTCTTCACAACGCTCACCAAGTTCAAAAATCTCGCCATGCTAGACTTCGAGCTCTCACAGATCGGCGACTACCGGTACATATGGCGCGACGACGCGTGCCTCAGCGGGGCCGTGCTGTCGCGGCTTTTCGTCCTTCGCAACCTCCGCTCGCTGTCCATGGTGCGAATCCCGTTTGACTTGCACCCGCATGATATCGAGGCGATTGTCTCCGCATGGCCGAGGATACAATATCTCAGGCTCGGTGACATGGCGCTCGGCTTGAAGGACCGCCTCGAGAGCCTCCTGTGCGTCGACGACCTCCGGCCCATCGCGCTGAACTGCGCACAGCTCACGACGCTCGGAGTTGCACTTCGGATACCGGCGCAGTACGACCAGGACCCGGTACCCAGTCCGGTGGAGTCGGTGTGCCCGCTGCAGTGGCTGCATCCTGGTGTACAAGGGGTCGAATTCTCGATCAGGGACGCGGCAGTCTTGACCAATTTTTTCCCAGACGTTCGCTTGGATGATTTCAGTGAAGATATCGACCAGGAGTTGGAGGCGTCGCGTATGACTGAGCTGATTGAAACCATGGCACTCATGCTAAAGCGGCAGCGACAGCGATTACAGCGTCGTTGATATGCAGCGAGCTTCCGTACGTGAGTCTCGCTGGCCCTTCAAACTTCAGCTTTTTGCACAACTGAAGCTGATATCTGTGCTGTAAGATAGGCATTATTCAGCTCAAGCTATCGGCATCCAAGATGAAATCAGCCCCGTCTCCTTAGTTTCTGGCGAGCCACCTCCTCGAAGGCGACGGACCGGGGAAGGTGGACCTCCTACGTCTCTCACGGTACTGCCCGGTTCTCCCAAGACCCCGGGTGTTTCGCTCTGTTCGTCGGCATACCAAAAACCGTGACTCGACGTCGGAGGATCCAAGCTGGCCTGTGGGCCGGAACCCTCACTTTTTGGCATGCAAGGGAATGTTATCGAGGCGCATGCTGGAACCGTTTGGGTGGCCTCTTGCGTGCTGCGCTCATTCCAGTGTAACACGATATGCCACGATATGTATCTGTCTGCGATAATCTTACGCCTGCGCAAGCCTGACGCACCCAGCCAACATGAAATAGGTTCTCGTGGCTTCTGGCGAGGCTGTGATGCTCGCCGATAGACCCTCGCTGTGTAAAGACGTAAGTATCTAGCTCAATTCTGACATCAAGGACAAATTCATGCGCGAAGGTTTTGGTCGGACGCGAGACTTGGCTTGATAAGCAGTCCTCTGCGCTGGAAAGCCGTGATCATGGATAGAGGTGAAGCTTCGCATGCTGTGGCGAAGACGAGACACATCGGCCTTCGTTCGGGCCCCCGTCGCACCACCCGCTTGTACTTTGAGAGACTGGAAGCGAGCCAAGTCAGGCTGCCTTATGAGCAAGGTGGTGCGATGGGCAGCGATGAACATCGCAGCGGCAGCTTCCTCTGTAATGCGAGATCAGGTTGTTAGCACACTCTGTCGAAGCGGAGACGCGCCGCTCGTTCATCCATCGTGACGGTCAATATTTCCCCCCGCAATTCAGAGATGTGGTAGAATAATGATAGCAGGCGACGCATGAGATTGGGACGAGGTGAGATAGCGAAGTTCTCTATGGCATGACAATATTATACAGTACATCCATGGATAGGTAAGGATACCTGTCGCACACGCACATCAACAAGAGCAGCAGGAAGACAGCAGAAATAGAATGCATACATCGAGTGATTTTACACCGCACTAGGAGGACTGGGCTCTACTAGAGGTGGACGAGGCGTCAACGCCTCAAATTGTTCCGCAGTCCAAGGGACGCTGATGAGGCCAAGTTCGTATATTGGAACGCCGCCTCGACCGCCAGCTCTGGAGGGATTCGGCGAAGGCATGGCTATCGCCACAGCAAGGT
The DNA here is from genome assembly GCA_019973155.2 of Phanerochaete sordida. NCBI lineage: Eukaryota > Fungi > Basidiomycota > Agaricomycetes > Polyporales > Phanerochaetaceae > Phanerochaete > Phanerochaete sordida. The sequence continues at coordinate 130,126 of BPQB01000002.1, forward strand.
GCAGCGAGCCCGCATCATTGGGAGTTGTCGGTGTCGTCATGGTAGGTGGTCGAGGATCCAGTCCTCTGACCCACCGACCGACGGCATCGAGTCGCCGGCGGTGAGGCGACCTCGACGGCGGTCGCATGGCCGACGCAGAATCTAACGGCGGGAGCTTCGGCGGCTGCACGGGTGACACGGCCAAGGGCTGAAAGATAGGACGCATACATCAACCCCGGGAGCAGATGACGGCTTCACAGCCCATGTGAGGGCGTGCTCACCACGAACGCGTCCCACCCGCTCCTGTTCCTTCTCCCTATGCTATACTTGTAATCCCATAGCTTCGGCTTCTCCCCAAGCTGCTTTCTTCGTCGGGACCTTCGACTTGCTGGGGCAGGCTCCAGAGGCCCTGGAGGCACCGCCCCCGCGGCTATCTGTCGCTGGCGCATGAGACGCAAAAGCCCAACATGCCGCAGGAACAGCAGAGAGAGTAGTCCGCCGGCAAAGATACCGATGGCAAGGAAGGCGAGGACGAGGGCTGGTGAGCCAGTCTTGGAGAAAAAGCCCGACGGTCCTCCGGCGGGATGCGGGGTTGAGGACGCCGAAGCTATCGAGCTCGATGCCGTGGTCGCGATAGGTGTCCCATTGGCAGGGGTGACAGAGGTGGTGGTGAACGAAGGCTGGGACGTCATGCTCGACGGCCGCTAGCTTGACTTTGCAAGGCTGGTAGAAACTGTGGCCATGGAAGATGGAATGAAAAGTGCATGTCGGCGCCAAGCGACCTCGCAGCTTTCTTCCGTCCACCACTCACCTCGTGATGCTGCTAAGATTATCTCGCGTCCTTGCGGGCTCTGGAGAGCGTGGTGAAGACGTTCGAACGCTCCTGCAAGGTATGAAGCGAGTATGGTCGTAGGAACACCGCCTAACGCCCCAGGAGACAAGCTGCCTGACCTGGGATCACCCTGGGGCACCGGCGCATCTCAACATTGACGCACGAGGAGAAGACCATGCCTCGTCGGGGCACGAGGTCCGGGAAAGGTCCTGCGGAGAAATCTACGGTCGGACGAGCCCGTCTTCTCGCTGCAGACGGCGAGCAACGTGAGCCATATCTATGCACGTCGCGCCCACGCGGCTCGAACCGGCTAGAAGATGACTCTTTCCCTGGCTCTGATGGTATTAAAGCCCCATCCGACGTTGGGCATCCCTCGCCGAGGCCACCCAACCTTCCTTCCCTATCGCCGTGTTCAAGCCCAGGATGCTCCCCCAGATCCTCGCCGCCCTCGCGCTCCCCCTCGCTGCCCGTGCACAGACGTACAGCGCGACGTACCTGCCGTCGAATGTCCCGCCGACGACAGAGCAAGGCCAGTCGGGCACGAACCAATGTGGGACAGGGTCCAACCAGACGTCAATGTGCCAGAATGTCTACAGTGCGTAGCTTTATACTTTTGTCGACGCGCCCGCTAAGCTTTGCGTTTTGCAGTTAACTCGGTAGACGACTTCTGCATCTTTGGTCCTCCCCAACCGGGCCCCGACTCCGTTATCGGCAACACCGAGCGTATCGAGGTCTCCTGGTGCATCAAGTCTGGTTACGGTACCCGTCTCATCCCTGACGGTGCCATTACCGGTGCGCACTTCGTGCAGACGCCAGACTACGTTCAGGTCACCGGAGTGGGCGACCTGACGAAGATCAACATCCCCGCGGGCGACGCGGGCGGCGAGCTCGACCCGCACGGCGCGGACGGGAACGGCAACCCGATCGGCGGGCTCGTCTTCTCGCAGGCGTTCGGGCAGCTCGCGCAGCTGCACGAGTGGACGAACTTTGTCGCCTTCGACGAGTTCTGCATCCGCGGCTGCAAGGACGGACCGAACGCGCCCGCGCTCTGCCAGCACATCTACGACGTGATGGGCTGCTTCTGGAACATGCCTGGCGACTACGACGCGGGGGTCTTCGAGGACTGCAAGGGCGACAGCGGCGAGCCCATGGGCGTGTACGGCGCGTCGACCTTCCACCAGGGCGACCCCACCACGCCCCCCGCGCACTCCGCGCCGGCCGTGTCGCAGTGCACGCCGCTCAGCACCATCGGCAACCTCGCAGCCGGCGGGAGCACATCCTCGAGTGTGGCCGCCTCGACGACCTCTGTAAGCATGCCTTCCGTTACGTCGAGTTTCGTTGTCTCCTCTTCCTCCACTTCCTCAACTGTGCCTGCGCCGTCGTCCTCACCCGCTTCTCAGTCTCCCGCGCAGTTCTCTATATCTTCCTCCGCATCCTCGTCTGGAGCTAGTTCCACTCCCTCTTCCTCGACTTCCCAGACCGGCTCGATCATCCCATCTTCCGCTGTGAGTCTCCCTTTCTGTGGAGTCGCCTCTCTGCACGCATTTCTTTCCAGACATTGGTTACACGCACGTGCTGACCTCCTATTCAGTCCGCAGGCTCGTCCCCGGCGACCTCTGGCCCGTCGCACACGTCTTCGACGAGCTCGACTGGCGCTTCTCCGACTGGCGGTGCCTCGAACGATGCCCACTCGATCCGCATCGGCTGGGAGCTCGCTCTCGCAGCCCTAGGCGTCGTCGCTGGAGGCGTCGTCGCCCTCTAAAGCGTCGATGTGCAGGCCTGAACGCTTTCATTTACGCAAAAAAACTCTCGCCACTTCTTTGCACAGACTTTGATTACGACTCTTATGACTCACGCACGGACTTTCGAACACTGTTTCGCTCTTTGGGTTGTTGTGTGTATACCCCCCACTCTTGCTTTGTCCTCTGGGACTGTGTACGCTACTGTACTTACCCTTGGTTTGCTGTAATGTTACGGACATGGCAGTGCTGCATGTGCTGTTATGTGTTCTTCGGACCCTCCCTATGCGGTCAATGTCGCCCGAAGCTGAAGTTCTGTTGCATTCCTGAGTCAGTCTGCGTCTCAAGGCCCAACGTAGAGGAATGCACGGCGTATCTGAAAGGGGCGCATCGTGGAATTGACTACGCTACTTTTGCAGAGGCATGGGGTGGAGATCGAAGAGGGTGGCTAAGGACATCGATCTTGCCCTCCCCAGCACGTCGGGCGAGATGTCGACGATAGAGGGACTGACCCTGAGCAGTGCCAAGTCTGCCTCTGCAGACCGTAATAACCGGTAGTTGACCGAATGAAGAGTCCGACTCCCCCTCGGAAGATGCAGGTCTTCCACAGGGTACAGCATCACCGCTCTGCCTGCCTATTGTCGTGTCAGCTGGCGATGTGTTCTCAGGATAGGGTGCTGCGCTCACCGTATCCGGCTGTTCTACTCACGATGCTCATTCTCCAGATCCTCGACTGCCAGGCCCTGGAATAGATTACAGCCACCCCAGGCGATTCCCCTGCCAAGCTTGCGTAATTATGAACGATGAGAAGCGGATAAAGGCAGCAGCTGTTTCCAGCTTCCGATATCGAGGAGGACTGCGGGGGTACGTCGGGGAGCGTGGGCCGGCGCCGCGCGCTTTTGGTCCACGCCCAGGAATTGCTCCCGCGCCCAGCTTACACCACATCCACCCGCATGACGGTCCGACATGACGTGCGCACACATCTGCGCCTTATAAGCCCTGGCTAGCCTTGGTCTATGACCACCATCTTCCTACGACGTCTCTCGCCAGGCCTCCGCCGACCCTTCCCGCATAACACCCGCATATACTCGCACTTTCCAGCCAGGACGATGAGCACGCTCCAGCACCAGGAGGCGTCGCTTCAGGGCGCAAAGGACGAGAGCGTCGCCAAGCTCGAGCAGAGCATCGGTGGCAGCAAGACGCACGAGCACCTCTCCGACATCAGCAAGATGAAGACCGAGGACGACGGCTCGTTCAAGCGCAAAGCCGCCAGCTTCAGGAACTGGATCGAGCCCAACGGGGAGTTTGCTCCTGAGAAGGGTGCGTGCTGGACGCGTCTCCTACGTTTGTAACACTGACAATATGTGCGCATGCTTCAGGTCGCTATCACCTCTATGTCTCCTACGCGTGCCGTACGTCCAACCTACATAACGTGATCGTAGGCCAGAGTATCGAATCGACTGGACAACAGTTAGGTTCGGAGCCGCCCGTGCGGGGGCATCCTCCGAAGGGCGCTTGCACGAGACTAGGACAACAGTGACAGGGCTCATGGGTGCAGTGCCCATGGGCTCTGCCACTACCTAGAAGCGCGGTCTTTGCGATAGCCCGTAGGCCCCTGTACGCTCGAACGAGAGCTCAATGGCACCCTCGACGGGCAAGCGCCAGCCGGCAGGCCTGAGGCGTGTAGCCCGCTCGTCGTGGCTCTGCAGCAGGCGTATCTTTGCCTGGACAGTTACAGTCTGGGGACTGCGAGGCCCGAGCTATCTAACATTTCCCGACTTTCGACGCTGCGCTCCGCGATCTCGGCCAGCAAAGTCCCCCGTGGGCAGCCACTACGTGGTGTCCGTGGTTGGCGCGGTAGCTTTGTGCTCAAATCAGCCGCTTCAGCGAGCCCTTGGCACACGACAGAGCCTAAGGCTCTTTCGTGGCGCTGGCGTCTGAGGACTCAAGGGCTCCATGAGCTCTGTTGTTCAGTCGATTCGACGTTCTCGGTCAATTCGACGTACTCTCATAGGCGGGCTCTGACCATGCGCTTTCACAGCTTGGGCTACGCGTACGCTCATTGTCCGCAAGCTGAAGGGCCTGGAGGACCTCATCGGTGCGTACTCAGCTCCGCACAAGTGCCTCTTTACTCACAAGCGTGTGCAGGCGTGACAGTCGTGTCGCCGCGCATGGGCAACAACGGCTGGCCGTTCGCAAACGTTGACGCATTCCCCGGCGCCGACACAGACCCCATCAACGGCGCAGAGCACGTCAAGGACCTGTACCTGCGCGTTAAGCCCGACTACGACGGCCGCTTCACCGTGCCCGTCCTCTGGGACAAGCAGCAGGGCACGATCGTCAACAACGAGAGCTCGGAGATCATCCGCATGTTCAACACCGCCTTCAACCAGTTCCTGCCCGCGGACAAGGCCGCGCTCGACTTCTACCCCGAGAAGCTGCGCAAGGAGATCGACGAGGTCAACGATTGGGTGTACGACACCGTCAACAGTGCGTCGCGCGCGCAGCGTCCGTGAGACACCGAGCTAACTTCGCCGTAGACGGCGTGTACAAGTCCGGCTTCGCGTCCACACAGAAGGCGTACGAGGCCGCCGTCGTGCCCGTCTTCGCGTCGCTCGACCGCCTCGAGAAGATGCTCGCGGGGCAGGAGTACCTCGTCGGCGGGCAGCTCACCGAGGCGGACATCCGCCTCTTCGTGACCATCGTGCGCTTCGACCCCGTGTACGTCACGCACTTCAAGTGCAACCTGCGCACCATCCGCGACGGCTACCCGAACCTGCACCGCTGGATGCGCGTGCTCTACTGGGGCAGCCCCGCCTTCAAAGACACGTGCAACTTCGAGCACATCAAGACGCACTACTTCTGGTCGCATCCCATGGTGAGTGCCTGCGTGCTGCGCGCCGCGCGCGTGCTGACGTCCGTGTGCAGATCAACCCGCACAGGATCGTGCCCGTCGGCCCGATCCCCAACATCCTCCCTCTCGACGCCTGAGGGATGGGACCTGCATAGCAAATTGTAAAACCATCATTGTACGATAGTCACGAAATGGAACTGGAGGTTTTGGAATCGCACAGATTTCCAGGGCTTTGGCGGGTTTCGAAAGGTGCTTGTGGCATATATGCTGTGGGTATCGGAAGTGATCGATTGTCAGGCGACAGGGGAAGCACTTTTGAACACGGTACAGGTCGCTCTCACGAGTAGAGCTCTCGCTGCCGCTCCAATAACCCCACCATCTCCCGGATCGTCGCATTCATAGAGCCCACGACCCCCACTTCTCCCGTTTCGCTGCTTACAATGGTCGCCTGTGGAAACAACACCGCCAGTGTCCCGGCATCGTGCGGAGAGAACTGCATGGGCACCATGCCGACGTCCAGTTTGGTGAGCTGGGAGGTAGACCTCACGGGGCCTATCTCGCGACGCAGACCGCCTCTTTCTGAGATTGCGATGTTGAGCCAGAGAGTACGGAGCTCCGGGCAGTGCAGTGCGAGCGGGAGCAAGTCTTCGACGCGGAGAGCAGGGCTCAGTGTGTACCCACCAAGTTCGAGGGTTCGGATGTTGGGCCAAGCGGACGCCATTGCGGCTATGTCGGACGGGGAAAGGCGGAAGGGCACGAAATACAGGCTGAGGGTCGTCATGTTCCGCAGCGCGAACAGGTGCGACAGCGAGGCGCTGTCGACGAAGGCTGTGTGCCAGTGCGCCAGAGGGTCGTCGTCTCCGCTCGAGTCGAACATCTCCAGGGATGTGACGGTTGGGAGAGTCTCGACCGCCTTGAACATGTCGTGCATGTGCTGTGGAGAAGGCTGTGGGCCATGCAGCGGAGTACAGAACTCGAGAGTCAGATGATGCAGCTTCGGAGCGACCATGCAGTGTATAACGTGCATGAGATCGAGGAATTGCGCGAAGCGCACCTCGAGCCAGGCGGTTTGGAGTGAAGGAAACGAGAGTGGAAGCGGCGGCTTGGACTGCTGTTCTTCCGGCGCAAAGCAGACGCGGACGGCGAGCACCTTCAGGTTTGGGAGGACTGCGAGATGCGCTATCCCTCCTAGCGAAAGGGCATCCATGCTGAGCTGCACTAGCGACCGCAAGGAGGACATGGTGCGCGCTATGAAAGCAATGTGATGAAAGTCGTCCTCCGCCTCATGCGTTTGCCAGGTATTGATCTCCAGTATCTGCAAGGTTCGGGCGCAAGACGGGAGATATTCGAGAAGTAGACGAATGCTCTCATACGAGTAATAATCGATGTTCAGTTCGCGCAGGGGAGGCGCAAGGAATATGCGTGTCTGTTCTGCGTCGGATTCGACGTTGCAGTCGAGAGATTTGAGATGTGGTAGAATCTGATGGTGCCCAAGGCGATGCTCAAGGACAGACTGCCAGTCTGCGGAGAATTGAGGGTTGACGTGACCGACGACAAGGATGGGCATGCTATTGTTGTTCGACATGGCATGCCGAATGCGTCTGGCGTAATGGTCGAAGGCTCGAAGCGCTCCCAGGCAGCCACACTTGGACTTTCGCGCAATGTCTAAAAGACGGAATTAGCACAGTGAAGACGGGGCAGGAACGAGAGCAAAAGCCGTACCAGTCAACCATCATGCTCGACTAACAGGTGTGGAGGAAGCGTGCGGAGGAGGTTCACAAGGGAGACGTCGCATCGCCATAGTTCATCCATGGCCGGCTCGCAGATGGCACGGCACGTCAGGGCAAAAGCGACGAGTGACCCGTGCATCTTGCAGCGACGATGTTGCGATGAAATAGCTTGCACGACCTCGGCAATGTACAGACAACGATGCATGATCTGACGTGCCGAACAGCAAAGAGCTGCTGTAGCGGCTTGTACGGTGCACGCTGGAACGCTCAAGAAACGCTGCTGCCAGTGGTGGACAGTAAGACATCATGCAGTCCACAGACTTAAGTATCCAAGCGTACCTTAAGTGCAGCACCGTTCAAAAGAATAGCGTTACAGTAGCGTGTAAATTTGAGCCTTATACGTGCAAGCTACTTATGTTGCGAGCAGGTGGAGGTGGAGGATCGCGACAAGAGGCGGGGACGGGCAGACGCCCGAGCGCCCGACTGAGGCCCACTTTTGGAAAGCGTCGGCTATCGGGACTCAGGCTTGCTCTCGACCACCATGCATCGTTGCCTCTGCATAACAGAAGTCCTTCGCGTCATCGCCTACAGCGTCGACGACAATGATGTGCTCTTCAGCATGTCACTAACGTGCCGCGCATTTCTGGAGCCCGCCCTCGACGCGCTGTGGTATGAGCTCAGCGACCCGGACCCCCTGATTGAGCTCTTTCCGAAGTCGAAGCGCGGCGCAGAGCCCAAAGGCCACCTGGTAAGCACCATATACTCTCTACGATGCATACAGAGTGATTCAACGCGTTCACAGACTCTCATCGACACACCGACGGAAGAGGAATGGGCACGCTTCGAGTACTATGCGCGTCGCGTTCGCATCCTTCGTTACTGGACCCCGATTTACGACAGTCCGGAACTCGACGACTGGCTCGGCGTAGACTGGGACTCTGTTCTACAGTATTGTCCCGAAAAGCAGCTCCTCCCCCGTCTTCATACCTTCGAATCCGACTTCCAGCTGATCAGCGACTGGTACTACCTTTTCATCCAGCCTCCGCTTCGCCACCTCACCTTGACTTATTGGGAACTACTTGACCCCGAAATACCTAGCGTGGAGGCTCTCCACAAGTGCGCCCAAACGCTCGAGTCGTTGGAAGTACACATAATCGGATGGGATGTCAGCGACCCGCAGGCCATATCCAGTCTTTCGCACGTCGTCTCGCAAATGCGCGCCCTCAAAATAGTCAATGTGGATAACCTGCTACCCCAAGCCGTTGCGCATCTCGCAGGCCTGCATACGCTTCGCGAGCTCCATTTCTCCGTCGAAACCCTTGACGGCGCCTCGACGCCGCTGCCCTTCCCCGTCCTCGAACGCCTCCAGGTGAAGGCTCATACCCCTAACGTCAACGCCCTGACATGTATCCTCCGTCGGCTGCAAGCACCTGCACTTCGAGCTCTGGAGCTCGAGTACGACCCAGGACAAGACTCGCACAGTCCGACGGCCGCATACGTTCGCAGCACCTTCGGCGCGGTAGAGCACCTCGTACAGCTCCATAAATTCTCGTTCGGGGTGCGCACGCGCCGCGAACCTGTGGAGGCTTCGCGGATCGACGACATCGCTTCCCTCCTTACGCTACGCAGCCTCGAGCACATTGACCTCGACACCCTTCCCCTCGTACTCGCGCCGGCTGACATCGACCGTATCGCACGTGCATGGCCGCACGCCACGACTTTGCTCCTCGGGAACTGGGCAGACGGCACGTTGCAACTTCCCGACCTCCTGCCCCTCGCGAAATCATGTCCGCGCCTCCGGACGCTCGGCGTGCCGCTCGCGATCCCGGAGACATTCAAGCTCGGGGCGCTTCCAGAGTTTGGGACGGGTTTGCCGTTGCGGGAGCTACGGACCAGCGCCGATGGCCCAGCGTTCTCAGAGGATGCGGCGGTATTTCTCGCGTGCACGTTCCCCTGCGCACAGCTCCAGACGTGGAACCAGGACGACCAGGACGCCGTGCAGCGCATCAACAAGACGGCACGTGAGTTCTTGCAGGCAACTATCAAGAGGAAATATGTGGCCTAGATTACCTGTGCTAGGTGAGTAAGATGCTCAGTCGAGCATAGCGACTTACTATGCAATATGTTCGTGATGTTGACTGCTATTGCTCCAGTCTATGTGGACCGCTCAGTGCCAGCCTGTTAGGACGCTGAGGTATTCGCGATTCGTATATGATAGAGCAGCATAAGACCGCTCCCTGTAAAAAAACAATGATTCGTGGTGGATCGTAGTGGGCAAAGCAGCTGCAGAAAGCCGAGCACCGTAACAAAACTCCTTAGGTTAGGGTTAGTCTTCGCGCCTAGGCGCCTGCCAAATTACGCGACTCGCGTTTAGCGCCGTCGGCCACCACTCAACCACAAACACTCACTCGCACAAAGCTTACACTCTCTGCGCCGACGACGGGAATATACGCGGCGATGGGCAAGCGCAAGGCTGCAGCGTACGAAGATGACTGGCTTCCGACTGTGCCGACATCCTCGTATCCAGCGTACAACTACGACCCCGCCCCTGGTTCGTCCTCGAACCCTATCCTGCTGGACTCGCCGCCCGCGAAGGCTCCCGCGAAGGCTCCGGCGAGGAAGCGGCAGAAGAAAGCCAAGGACCCTGATGCGCCTGAGCCGGAGAAGCGTCTCGCCAAGATGAAGCCGAGGTGTCCGCAGAATATCATGGACCGCCTGGAGAGGGTCCAAACACAGAGGCGCGTCTCAACGCGCGTTCGACCCTCTATTCCGAGTACGCTGACCCCGTATGCTATCTTCAGGTTCTTTATGGTGGATCGGAAGCGTAATGGCGACGAACTGCGAGAAGAATTCCAAGTCCTGGGTTCAACCGGAAATGTGAGCCCCCCTCTCGCCCTCGCGCGGAGTAGCATGCTGATCCATTGGCTAGGTGTATACCGTAGCCATCGACAAGCTTCCATCCTGCAATTGTGCGTCCTTTGCTTTTCGCCATTGCTAGGACTAAACCCTGTTCCAGGTCCCGACGCGCTCAAAGGTAACCACTGTAAACACATCGTGAGTACGCTCTGACGTGACGCTTGGGAATCATAGGCTGACGAGATGGGCAGCTTTTTATCTACGCCAAAGGTAATGAATGTTGTGAGGTCTGCGCGGAGGTCTAGTCTGATTGGACCACCGGCAGTCCTGCAAGTCCCTTTCACGTCGCACGTATGGTACCAGAAGTACGTCCTACCCGCTCCTTTCTCACAGTTTCCCTGCTAATATCTTGCTTAGAGCACTCTTGACGAGCGAGCTCCAAGAAATCTTCGCCAATGCGCCCCTTGCGCCGAACGACATGGCGAACCCGCGCGTGCGCGACGCTTACGCGCAAGCCACTGGCAAGGCCGTCGCGTCGAGCAGCTCGAGTAACTCGAACCGCAAGCTTCCGAAGGAGGACGACGACTGCCCAGTCTGCTACGAGGAGATGTACGGTACCGCGGAGAGCAAGCTCAGCTTCTGCGAGACGTGCGGGAACTGCCTGCACAAGCAGTGTCTTACGCAATGTGGGTGTCTCGAACATGTCACCATGCCTTGTGGGGTTGCTGACGAGTACTACAGGGCTGCTGCACAAGCCTACGTGTCCGATGTGCCGCAGTAACTGGGCAGGACCCGAGGGCGGGAGGTCCGGCCGCGGGAAGGCCAGCGTGGACGCCGACGGGTACCTCAACCTCGCATCTGTAGCCGGGCTCAGTCCAGAGCGCGATACTAGCTCTTGTAAGTGGAATGTCACCGTGGTCGGCCCGCGCTAACTGTTCTTGCAGACTACCATGGGCCGAGGCGGGGCGAACGACACTACGGGTACCAATACTATTAATGCGTGGGAGCGCATACATGAGCACGATCTAGTACGATACCATTTCCAGTAATTTTGGTTTTGAAACTTGTATGTCATAGTCATCTCGCGCCGCAGCGATAACGAGACTTCTTTCTGTGACACATAGGTGTTCATTGGATGCAAGCCTGCGGCTAATCGCGCTCGGTATATCTGGAAATTAGCTTTCACTCATCAGAACGTTCGCAGTACTTGTCATAGACTCCTAAATCTCGTAGCCGCGAACCTCCACCCAGCCTCCAAAGGATGTTTCCAAACGTATGGCTCCATGTAAGTCTGTAAGTACTGCATATCATCGTAGTCTGAACCCTAATATTAGCTGGCGCAGACGACTCTTCTAAAATGGTCCACCTGTCTGCCACCGCCACCGCCGCCATTCGCGCGTACCTGCTTGCACCAGTCCAGCCAGTGGTGTAGCCATTCAAGGACGAGCAATATTCCCCGATGGAGACGAAGCCTACTGGCTACCGCACTCGTGTCTTATCACTTTGTCGGGTGGCGCTAGATTCGGGGCTTGACGGCGAGTATTAGAGGTGCACCAGCGCGGCATCGACCCCAGCAGTCTGAGGCTGCCAACTCACGCCCACATCAACACTAGACTGCAGCGATGCCTGACCCGACAGAAGATTACGATTTGTACGCCTCGCTGCCCGACTCTGACCGCCCTTGTCTCAGCTCACGCAGCGCTCGCCACAGACTCAACGCAAGCTACGTGCAGACTGCCGTCACGGGTGCGTCTTCCTCCGTGCTTCGTGTAGATGGCCAGCTGACCGCTCTCCGCAGCGCTCGTGGTCTACGAGCATATCATAACGCTCAGCAGCGAGATCACCATGGTTTGGCGGCGACGGCCCACCGTGTCGGCGGCGCTTTTCTTGTCCATCCGATACTGCTTGTTGCTTCAGGCCGCCATTCCACACGTCGGGGCCGGCGCTGAGGTTTGTGGCCTATATTTTCACAGCTTGTGGTCATCGTCTTAGGATTTCGCAGAGCTGCAATGTGCTGATGAAGCTCAGCGAAGCTCTCGCAATCGTTGGTATGCTGCAGGTCGCCAGTGAGCCTATATATAGTGCTTCCCCACCGACGGCATTACTAAACTATCTACCAGTATTCTCCGCGCTACGCACGAGCGTGCTCTTTCCGCGCTTAAACTACATTATATTCGCGGTCGTATTTGTCCTTGGCGCGGTGCCCGTTGCTACGCTCTCGGTACGTTGACAGAGCTGAACATGTAATGCAGCATTTGAAGTTGACTATATGCGCTCAGTTTGTTCTGGCTCACAGTCATGCGGTGTTGCTTGGTCCACCACTAGATATCTGCCAGCACGTGAACGAGTTCCCGCATAAAATCGCGCGCAAGTGAGTCAGGTCTAGCCATCTACATTACTGGGCTCACCAATACGTCGCAGGAGTATGTGCTTCAATCCTCTACGGATTTGCGAAAATTTGATAACTCTGGCCTGTAGTCGTCTGGGCCACTCGTGTTCCAATGATCGTCGCCGACGCGATTGTTCTAGTGCTCACATGGCTGAGAAGCTTCGACATCTTTATGGAGCTCAGACGGCAATACAGCAGGACGTCGGTGACCCGCATTTTGTTGAGAGACGGTGACTCATGGTCACTTCTATCGCTGCCAAGCGTACTCACACCCCTCATAGGAACCGCATACTTTGTGTAAGCGTTCTACATCTATCATCGACGGATCCAGCTGACGCACAAAAGGGTCCTCCTTGCGCTTAATCTGGCACAGATGCTTACCTTTGGGAAATCTGTACGCCTTCCTGCCGCTTAGATGCTCACACCACTTACTTACCGCTGTATGTCAGGGTGCGGCACCGGTGACACGGCTGGTCCGCCTGTTGGTATGCCTCAACATTGTACCGAAGCCGGGGTTTTCGAGCTGATGTAGCGGCTTTGCAGCCATCGGTGCTCGTGAGCCGTTTCTTGCTCAACCTGCGCCAATTGAGTCGTGCTTCCGAGACGCAGTACTGGTCAACGGTCACCTTCCGTGTGCCTTCCTCATTTTTGGGCAACATCGGCGAGCCGCTCGAGCTCACCATTGAGAACGACGACGATAACGTGGACGAAGAAGAAGACTTTCGAGAGCCGGTACCGGCATGCCGGTCTCCTACCTTCAACGATGCTTCCCTCTCTCCTAGTGGACTCAAGTCAATATTTGACAGCGATAAGGATATGTATCAGGATAGCGTACCTAATATCCCAGAAGTCTACTCGCCTTTCGACGAGGAGGACGAGGCGGCTTTCTATAACACTCAGTAGTACCCACTTACCATTCATGGCCACGTTGCTGGGCAACGAGGGTAGCGATTCACATAGAGGTCGTCGTATCACATATAATCCTGCATAACCACACGATAGCAGCGCGAGAATGCGCCCTGTGGGCAAGAGATGCGGGGTGACTGGAGCGATGCTCAATTCGAAGCGCTGTGGGGTGTCCGGGGGCTGGTCGAGCCCCCAGCTGGGATATTGTAACCCGGCGCGCAAGCATTAACCTCGACTGCGTCCTCGACCACCATGGTCGCGCCCACAGCCTGGTACAATTACCATTACCATGTAGTACTCTCATAGCCCGTCTTACGAGATCCTGCGGTCCTGTCTTCCTGCTTACGGTCATTCCGTCTCTCCCTCGGCAGGGCAATCCAACTTCATCATAGGCCCTAGTAGTACCGCACCGCAAACGCGCAACCCAAGCAGATTGCGAGTTTTACCTCCAGTCTAATCCTCTTCAATTGACTAATCATATTTTGTAGAGCATGGTAACGGGCCAGGAACGGTGCGCCGGTTCCGAGCATGGCAGCGTGCGATGCCAAGTCCCTGACGTCTTCGCTCGCTTTTCGCGGTACCTATACAGGCCGTTCAGAACAGTCTGCAAGGGTCCATTTCATACAGGTGCCTGACTCGCATTTTGTTCCTCCTACCTGTGCAAATGGTATCAGGCACGTGTGTTCTGAGTAGGCGCGGACGTATGGGGGGAACCTGTCCAGCGTGGTACGTTTGTCCACCCTCTGCTGTGCCCCCATCGACAACTACGCGGAGAACTCATACGCAATGGCACATACAGTCTGTTGGCCCACACAGACGTACTTCTATCCTATTGGAAGCACATCGCCCATCTCGCTTCTGCAGCATGTCCTCCCGGAAGATGACGCGCATATCTTGCTGCTCGGCTGCGGAGACGCGAGGAATATACTGTATACGCTATACGAGGATGGGGGTTATAATACTTCCGGTGAGTATGTCCTTACCATCAAGCAGCCGACATCCTAATTTGTCGTGGTTCAGCTCGAAGAAAGCTAGATTTCACTTGCTGCGACGTCGAGCCTGCGATCCTGGGCATGTGATATTTAGACTGCAGCTGTCGTCTTGCTAACCTCCACCAGCGCGCAGTATTATCCTCTTTACTCTCATCTTCGATGGCGAGCATACCAAGAAGCCGCAAGCAGTTTGGAACATCTTCTATCATTTCAAGCTGGACGAAACATCGCTTGCGGTCCTACACTCGCAGGTGGGAAAGCTAATGCACCACTCAGTCGACATGGTTAGTTGGCATGCCTCCGAATACTCGAAAGTTTTGGACATCGGCACCATGTTTACGCTTAGCGAGCTTCGTCGACATTGGACGCTGTACGCTGGGACGAAAACCTTCGCTTCTGAGCGCAAAGCCCATTTCAACAAGCAGTTTCGCGATGCCGTGAAGAAGACAAGCAAGTCGGCCTCTCACGTCTCTGACGCGATGATCTACCGCTCTGCCGGGCCATGCACGTTGAAAGCCATGAACTCCAGCTATGCGGCTTCTACGTCCTTTTGGGCTACAGGGACCACGTTCACCTCACAACATGATGTAGGCACTGCGACAGAGGTTAACCCGACCTTCGCCTATTCCTTCGGAGGCGAAGGATTTTCTGTGCATCAGGACACACATCCTCTGGCTGCCTTCCACCTCGCTCGCGTCTTCTCGGTCGTGGACACCAGTGCCCCGCCGACACTCGAGCAAATATATGCGGACGTCAGAACCCAATTTCGCGCTTGGTGCGACACGTTCTACACATACCTCCAGGGTTCTGCGAGTCGGCTCACGATTAGGTTCATTGTTGCCGACGCGCTGGCACTTTGCGAGGCGCTACAGCTGCAAGCCGCGCGCGCTGACCCCTCCATTTTCCCTCGCGTCTCTCCCTGGAGAGCATCCCTCATGGTACTAGACGGTCAGAGCTACTCCGCTGGTTCTGCCCCACTTAGCTTCGATGTCATCCATACCTCGAGCCTTGTGGACAGTCTCGGAGTCCTGAACATCGTTGTCGCGACACGGCCGCTTTTGAAACCCACCCCGTCCGCGACCTTGTACACGGAATCGCTACTGGCTTCGGGGGAGGATCCGGTCACGTCCTTTGCTGACAGCCTTTGCGGAGAAATGTCTACCATGTCGTTGCTCTTCGACCTCACTCCCACTTCCTATCTCTCTGGGTACAACACCCAATCGAATACGCATGAGCTGATGGGGTTTCGCATCCGAAACGACGGCCTTCAGTATCAAGAGCGCGTAACTTGGAAGATCCCGTCCCAGCTGTCCCCCACACCAACTCAGGTTACTGCACTCTCCTTCGATCCATCAGACTTTGCTGCACTCGTCCTCGAAATCTACCGCAAGATGTTCGCCCACGAAGACATCGCGGCTTTTCTGCAGAAGGCCCCTACGCCTATTTCCCTACAAGCTCTCGAGCGGATCCACAACTCTCGACGCGGATTTGTCGTGCTGATGCGCAGCCTTGTGCCCCGCGTGGCGGTCGCATGGACCGAAGTTTGCGCGTTGTTCGAGCGCATGGTCGCGAACGACAGCACGCTCCTGCTCGGGCGCAGCCGCTACCAGGATCTCGTGCTTCAGCTGCACCTCGCGGGCCTGTGGTCTGTCGAGCCGCTCGCCCCGAACAGTTCGCTGCGCTTTGCGGACAAGACACGGGGCCCCTTCCGCGACTGGTCAAATATTCCGCACGTCGTCTGCGTCGTGTTCGTCGTTCCGCGTGCGCGCTTCCAGCCGCTCGAGGACACCGGTGCGCCTGTGAATCCGCCACTCGCGGCGGAGTTCGGGACGGACGAGCTCTCCAGCTACTTCTGCTCGTTCGAACCCGCGTTTGGCACGCTCGCGATTGAGGGCGCCGGCGAGCACGCGCGGGCCATCATCACGGAGGACCCGCGCGGGAAGGCTGGGGGCGGGGATGTCGTCGTGTCGGTCTGCGTGCCGGCGTGGATACTCGTGGCACCGAACATGGCGACAATGGTGCGAGTGGTCCTCCTCAGCACGCCGTCATCATCGGTGCTCAACTCGAAGCTCGGCATGCGCATGATAGTCTACGACGCGCCGCTCGCCGACAAAACTCTCGTGCATGTCCTGCGCGAGCGTCCGACCGTCCCTGGAGGCGCCCGTGCTCTGATTCCGCAAATGCCTAGCATCGAGGCTCCGTCGGCATCTTCTGCAGTCGCGATAGGCGTAGAAGGGGAGAGGATCGACAAGATGACGAGGAGAACGGAGATTGATGACCCTGCCGCGAAGGCTGCACTTGCCTCCAAAGAGACACCGGTCGTCGTTCATCAGGCGGGAGCCAGCGGGGTCAAGCTCTCTATCGGGACCTCGTCGCACGAGATGCTGAGCTTCCCATTCCCCGTCGACGCTGCGCATGCCAAGCTACGTGTAGCTCGCAAATCTGCATGGATAGAGGTATGACTATCTCATGCCACGATATGATCTGCCGTGACTGACATGCCGACACAGGTTGTTGCAGCTCCCTGTCTGCTCAGTCGTCAAGATGCACCCATGGACATTCGCTTTCCGCTCACCGTGCGAGCAGTGTCGCCCGTCCCGTGGGCGATTCATCGCGTCAACCTGGACCGGCTTCCGGCCATCAGGACAGAAAATGCGCGCGTGGAGCAAATAGACTGGATCAACACTCAGGCCTCCCTTGCCTTCTCCGACCGCGAGCTGCAAGCGAGGGCGAGCCACAGCTTGGACGTCCTGGGCGAGATCAAGGACTCTATCTTCACTATACTTGTATCAGCTGCCGGACTGCAGGGCCCGAAGTCGGTCGTCTTCGAGATTGTCAAGGCGCCAGGCGACATCGACACAGTCCTCTTTGTCGACAAGTTGCGCCTCGACGTGTCTGCACACTCCGTTGTCGCGGACGCCTATGTCCTTTCTCTACATACGAGCTTCTCCGCCGAGATCCAACACCTTCTGCCCTCACTTACGCGGCGCTTTCAGATCGACATCGCGCCTGCGGAGCACTCTGCCTGGAAGTGCCTTCTGCCAAGCCTCGCCGAGCGTTGTCGCACTTGGGGGCACGCCCAAGACTGCGTGTACACCGCGCCAAGCGCGCGCATCCCGCTCTCGACCAAGTCCGACGAAGACCCGCTTTGCGGGTGCGGGCGAGGGAAGGTCGGGGACTCTTTCCGCGCGACCGCGGAGTGGGCACCCTTCGAGCCCTACGTCACGCGCATCGCGCTCAGCCCCCTGTTTGCTGTGTCCTACCTCGAGTCCGTCGGTGCGAAGCTCGAGGGTCTAGCAGGCCTCGCAGCTCGTGCCACCACTCAAGCACAAGGACAACGCTCCGCAGGCGCTGCTACGTCCGCGCAGGCAGATGCCGTTCTCTGCGGCGCGTGCGGGTCTTCTATCGTGGAAGAAAGACCTATGATCTGCAGTCGCTGCAAGAAGGTTGCGTACTGCAGCCGTGATTGCCAGAGCAAGGATTGGAAGGCTCACAAACGGTCATGTAAAGCGGTCTAAGCTTAGTTATAGAGGACGTACATACACGCATATCAGAATCATACTCCAAGTCGCCCGAAGGTCTCAGACAGAAGCTATCTATAAAGTAAGTATGCATGCCGATTGGCATAGCACGTGGCAAGAATTAGTTCGAGTGCCCAGTGACCCTTCGTTATCACCTAACAACACTTGAGGCATTATTATATTACTTCATTCGCTCGTGCAAAACACTCGCGCGACACCGACATGTGGGAACTTGAGCCTGCGCTCCGACGCTATGAGGTGCCAGGGGGGCCTCCCATACGAGACCCCGGAGGGGATCCGTAAGTCGCGCGGCGCGGACGCGGGCACTGACGCTACCGCTCCTTGACAATAACCATCATGTTCAAGCTTGATACACACGCCTCACACTTTGCTCGACATGGCATGGACTGCAGTGCTCTAGCCCTGTCTGCTGCGTCGCCTTCCCACCTCGGGGAGCCGTCTTACCAAGACCGCGCGACGCGACAAAACTCCGAGCGAGGCAAGGCGAGCGAGCAGTGAGCCTACTCATCCTATTCGGGTGTTCATTGAATCATACATTCTACTTTATGAAGGCTGAAGATCCAGTAAGACTCTGCATAGATGCAGTATCAGACAAGGAACCAAGAACCATCAGCGTGTTCGTTGCAGGCAATCCACTGGCCTTACTTACGCAGACAGTACTGAACACGTGCAACGCTCGCCGCAAATGCGTTGGGGTACGAGCTGTCGTGCGAGTATTGCCTGTACATCCTCTCCCTCCCCCTCGCCGAATACCCCGCAGAGGAAATGTCGCACTCCGTTTGTTGGCCAACGAAGATAGATTTCTATCCCATCGGCAACACGTCGCCCACCAACCTCCTGCAACACATTCCCCCGGAGAATGACGCGTGCATCCTGCTTCTTGGCTGTGGAGACCCGAGGAATATCTTGTACACTCTGTACGAGAGCGGAGGGAATCCGGCTTCTGGTGAGTACGGTCGTTCTCTTTAGCATCCGCTGTAACGTTCAACTGTGCATAGCCGAGCGAAGACTGGATTTCACTTGTTGCGACATCGAGCCTGGGATCTTAGGTATGTCCTTTTGCGAGGTGAATACCGGGTTAGAGCTAACGTTTGTCAGCGCGTAACATCCTTCTGTTCACGCTCATCGCCGAGGGCGAACATACCAAGCAGCCGCAAGTGCTCTGGAATATATTTTATCACCTTCGACTGGACAGTACCTCGCTCTCAGTGCTACACGAACATGCCGCGAAGCTCGCTGGCTCCTCTGTCAACCTCGACACCTGGCATGCTTCCACATATGCAGACTTCATTGACATCACAACCACTTCCACACTCGCGGAACTGCACCGATATTGGACCTTCTACGCTGAGACGAAGGTTTTCTTGCCCTCGCGTCGAGAGAAGTTCCGGAAGCAGTTCTTCAGCGGTATGAAGAAAGCCAGTCAGGCGAATTTCTACATCTCCGACGCGATGATCAGCCGCTCCGCGGGACCGTGCACCGCGAAGGCAATGCAATCCAGCACCGAGGCCTCGCGAACGTTTTGGACGACTGGCACTACATTTACCTCCCAACAAGACCTCGATGCCGCGGCCAAAGTCAATCCGACGTTCGCCTACTCCTTGGAAGGCGAACGGTACGCTGTACACCCAAGCATACACCCTTTGGCCGCCTTCCATCTCCTCCCTGTTTTCTCCGTGTCCGTTGAGAACAGTCCGCCGACACTTGGCCAGATATACGCCTCCGCCAGAGCGCAGTTTTCTGCATGGTGCGACACATTCTGCAAATGTCTGCGGACCCCCACGCGCACGCTCCGACTTCGATTCATTTCCGTCGAGGCTCTAGCTTTCTGCGAGGCGCTACAGCTGAAAGCTGCATGCGCTGACCCCTTCATATTCCCCCGCATACGCCCATGGCGAGTCACTACTCTTGCACTCGACGGCAGAAGCTATACGGCAGGCTCACACCCTCTGACGTTTGATGTCATCGATACCTCCACTCTGTCGGACACCCTTGGTGTCGTGAATGTCCTCGTCGCGACCAGGCCGCTCCTCAAGCCTAGCCCATCTGCCACTTTGTACACCGAGTCTCTGCTTATGTCGGGGGAAGATCCACTCAAGGCATTCCCTGACAGCCTCTGTGGTGACACGACGACCATGTCATTGTTCTTTGATCTCTCGCCAACTTCCTGCCTCTCCGGTTACAACACACAATCTAACACCCATGAGCTGATAGCGTTCAGCATTGGGACCGACCAGCATTACCAGGAGCGCGTTACATGGAAGATCCCGTCCTTCCTGAACAGGGCTACTAGCCATGCTCCTGTACCAGCCTTCGACATGGCGCAGCTCGCTACCCTGCTTCTCGAAGTCTACCACAAGATGTTCGCGCATGAGGATGTTGCAGGTTCCCTCCGGAATGCGATGGCGCTATCTATAAAGACGCTCCAGGCTCTCGAGCACGTCCGCTACTGTCGACGTAGCTTCACCGCGTTTATGCGAGGCCTCATGCAGCGTGTCTCCGTTTCCGCAGGCAGGATTGAACTCTGCGACTTGTTCGAGGTCATGGTCGCGGCCGACACCACGCTCCTGCTTGGACCCAGCCGGCACGAGGACCTTCTGCTGCAGCTTCACCTCGCAGGGCTATGGTCCGCCGAATCACTCCTTCCAGGCAACACGCTGCGCCTCGCGAACAAATACCGCGGCCCGTTCCGCGACTGGTCCGACGTCCCGCCCGTCGTCTGCGTCGTGTTCGTCGTCCCGCGCGCGCGCCTCCTGCCGCTCGACGACGCCGGCGCGCCCGTGAACCCGCCGCTCGCCGCCGAGTTTGGCACCGACAGGATGACGAACTACTTCTGCTCGTTTGAGCCTGCGTTCGGCACGCTCGCGATCGAGGGCGCAGGCGAGCATGCGCGCGTGGTCATCACGGAGGATCCGCGCGGCAGGGACGGCGGCGGGGACGTCGTCATCTCAGTCTGCGTCCCGGCGTGGCTCCTCGTCGCGCCCGAGATGGCGACGATGGCGCGGCTGGTGCTCATCAGCACGCCGTCAGTGACGAAGCTCAACTCGAAGTACGGCGCGCGCATGATCGTGCACGAGGTGTCGCTCGCCGATAGCAGTCTCGTACACGTCCTGCGCGAACGGCCGATCGTTCCTGGAGGCACACCTGCGGCGATACCTTACCCGCCTAGGGTCGAACCGCCGTCGGCGGCTTTAGTTGTGAACATCAGTACGGAGGGGAATAGGGTCGACAAGATGACGAGGAGAATGGAGATACAGGAACCAACGGTCAAACGTGATCTCGCATCGAAGGACACCTCCGTCGTCATTCGCCAGGCGGGAGCCAGCGGAATCGAGCTTTCGATTGGCGTCGCGTCACGCACGCCGCTCAGCTTTCCGTTCGTCGTCGACGCCACGCAAGCAAAGCTGCGCGTTGCGCGCAAATCATCGTGGATCGAGGTACGGCTGTTTACATTATGGTGATGTACCGTAGCTGACCTAACGACGTAGGTCGTCGCATCTCCCTGTTCGCCCATTCGTGACGATTTGCCTGTGGAAGCTCGCTTTCCACTCACCGTCCACGCACACAGCCAGTCCTTGTGGGCAATCCACCGCGTCACCATGGATCAGCTCCCGATCCTTCAGACAGACAATGTCTCTGCGGAGCAAATCGACTGGCTCAAACTCCACGCTGTCCTTGCCATCTCCGACCGCGAAGGGGGCGCGAGAGCGAACGGCAATTCTGACATTATGGGGAAGCTCAAGGGCACTATCTTCACCATCCTCGAGTGGGCCGCTGGGCTGTCGACCCAGAAAATCGCCGTCTTCGAACTGAATAACACGCCAGTTGGCATCGACACCCTCATCTTTGTCCAAAACCTGCGCCTCGATCTGTCCGCGCACGCTGTGGTCGCGGACGCCTACGTTCTTACGCTCAGCCCAGCCCTCTTTGCCAAGATCCGCCATCTTCTCCCTCGACTTTCGGGGTGCTCTGAGATCGACATCACTCCCGAAGAGCAGGCTGCGTGGAAATACCTGCTCCCGAGCCTCGCCGAACGCTGCCGTACCTGGATACACGCGCCTAGCTGCGAATATCGGGCGACTGGCGCGCGCATCCCGCTCTCTACTGAGTTCGCGCAGAGCCCGCTGTGTTCGTGCGGCCAGGGCAAGGTCAGCGAGTCGTTCCTTGCGAACCCGACGTGGGCACCTTTCGCGCCCTACGTCACACGCATCGCCCTCAGCCCCCTCTTCGCTGTGTCCTACCTCGAATCTGTTGGAGAAAAGCTCGAGGACCTCACAACTTGGGCACGCACCGTACGCAGAGAAGCCCAGCAGCAAGAGCAGCGTTCCGCAGGTGCCGCTGCGACCGCGCAGGAGCATGCCATACGCTGTGGCGCGTGTGGGTCGCCCATCGCGGTAGAGAGGCCTATGGCTTGTAGCCGATGCAAGAAGGTCGCTTATTGCGGCCGCGGCTGCCAGAGCAAGGACTGGAAGGCCCACAAGCAGTCGTGCAAAGCGGCGTGATCTCTAGCGCAGAGGATAAGCTCCCATCTCAGGCTTCCTCTCCGAATTGCTCGAATCTCTCTTGCTCATGTCATCCTCGAAGGACATGTCTTCTTGGCGCCTCGCGACTGCCGTGGAACGAAAATGAACATATATCGGAGGTTCCTCGTTACCGCGCACTGTATGTCGCGACCACGTGATGTAATTAGCGTTGCGATTGTTCGTGTTCGGTTCGCGCTTGAACTTCATCCACATCCACTGCTCCCAACTCAAAGCCATCGCCACCCCTTCCGCTTACCCACACCGCTCCAACACCATCTCTCTGGCACGTTAGAGCACCCACCTGGTAGAGCTTGCGGCCAAGACGGCTAATTCGAACTCAAATCGGCGGATTCGTCACCATACGAGACCCAGTCAGTATCAACAAGATATCTTTTCTACTCGTTTGATTCTGACACACGCAAAGGATGCATCGATGCCTGGAGCTCAATGAGGTTTTGCAGCGCATCGCAAGGTCCCTCGGATTTGATCCACTCTTGAAAGAACCACTTCCGAAACGTCTTTTGAACATGGCGCTCACGTGTCGCGCATTCCGGGGTCCTGCGTTGGATGAGCTATGGAGAGAACTGAAGGATATCGCTGTTTTGCTGCGTCTGTTTTCGAAACATCGTGTGGGACGGAGACACGGGAGGCTCGTGCGTATGCTACTTCATCTCGTCGAATGACAGACCTGATGCTTTTTGCAGGTGATGATATCACCTCCAACGGAAGCGGAATGGGCTATCTTCGAAGCGTACGCTCGTCGTGTTCGTATCATCGACGTCAAAGCGAACTCCGTCGATTGGCATTCCGTCATGAAGTTTCACCCAAACAAGCAGCTCTTCCCAAACCTATCTCAAATTGGCTGTTTCTGCGACGACATGACGCGGTATCTTCCCATTCTCACTCAATCTCCAGTGAAGCGGTTGTCCTTCTCCTTCCGGACGATGCAGAATGCGAGCGCCCTCGCAGGGTGCGTCTCGACATGCGCGAAGACGTTGAACGCCCTCACTTTCATTCCTGACCCCAACACCTGCGACGATGAGGTTGCAGAATCTCTCCTTATAGCCGACATGTTCGGCCCTTTGAGGTTCCTCACCACCGTCGTCATTGGGACGCCTCATTCGAAGACACTGGATTGTCTGGGGGCGCTCTCATACCTCCGAACTCTAGAGCTCCATGTCTTCCCCATCGCCAGCCATTACAACACTGAGCCGCTCCCATTCCCTGTTCTCGTAGAGGTTACCATCAACTTCTCGAGCTCCCAGTCGCTTGACGCGATAGCGCGCCTCCTTGGGCGAGTAGACGGACCGAAACTCCAAGGTATCCATGTCCTTCCTACCCAAAAGATCCCACGCAGAAACTCGGAGCAATTGATGGATTGTAGCGGCGTTAACGAAGTCATCTCCCAGGTCGGTAAATTCGCTGAGCTGTCGCTCCTTGAGTTCGATACCGTAGAAGAGGTCTGGGACGTTCCCGAAGGCGGTCGCACTCTTCTTCAGCACCTGTTGCCCCTTCGCCGCATGGCACAACTCCACTTGTCCCGGATCGAGTTCCGTCTGGAAGTGTCAGACCTGAAGGACATTGTCGAGGCCTGGCCCAATCTATGGTCGCTCCATCTAGGCGAACGCGTCGCCCACAACCCATCCCGCCCTCCGCCGACAACCCAGCTCGAAGACCTCCTCATTCTCGCCGACCGCTGTCCCAGGCTCAACACCATCGGGCTCCTCGTTGCCGTTGACCCAGAAAGAACGTATGACGAGCAGAGGCCGCCCTTTGGACAGTCGAAGTCAGGCGCAAGCGCGCTATGTCTCGGACCCCTGGAGAAAGGCGACTACTATGGGGCCGCGGCCTTCCTGGCATCCGTGTTCCCGCGCGGCGAAGTCGTCGGACAGTGGGACCTCGACGAGAGTGATTCGTGGAGCGAAGTTTCGTATCATGGCGACGACCGTGGCCCCGGTAGTGCCCTGGACAACCTCTACGAGACGATTAAAATTATCACTGGACAAATGGCGAGAGTGGGCCTTCACCATGATAATTCATGCGAAGACTGCGAGTATTGTTCTCTACGTCGGTATCTCTTTCATCATTCGGCTATTGGAAGCTCACCGTCGTATGTGCTGTAGTATCGGACGACGAGGACGTTTTGCTGGACGATCTTTCGGACTGAATCGCCTGTTCGGAGATGGTGGGCTTCACGCACTGCAGTCGCCGTAGTACATCCGCTTTTTCGTGTGCTTCTGCCCGCATCTTCATCATATCATAAATGCCCGTCCATACCTGCTTGCGACAATTCATTCTTATATTGCGTTGGTATCGGCGCTGCGCAGGGCAGCCTTGCTCGGAAGGCCGAGCGCAAAGTGTGCGACAGAAGGATGTCACATGACTTCCCGACCGTCGCGAACGCGGTCATGTTCGCTTCGCGCTTTGCCCTCGAACCACAACCTAACCCTCTGCTCCCCAGCAATATTTTCAACTCCTTCTTCCACCATTTACTCTACAACTGTGGAGGCCTGGAAGATATCGTGACGAGGTCTAGCATTGTTCTGGAGGGTGGTTCGTTGGCGCGAACTCAGAGCACTCGTGTGGAGGACTGGAGGTCCGCAGAACCAGGCAGCACGCTGAGAATTTGGAGCTGAGGGGCTGCGAAAGTATGTTTGGCTCATTTCCAATGTTTGTAATGAGTAAGCTTGTGCTGACTTCGCACAGCAGCCATGCATCGTTGCCTGCAGGTCGCGGACATCGTCTACACAGTAGCGCGCCATATCGAGGGCGATGCGTTCGGTTACAGGAATAAGGGCTGCATGCCGGATCTTCTGCGGATGGCACTCGCATGCCGCTCATTTTGCGAACCCGCGCTGGCGAGACTTTGGAGGCATTTGGACGACCTGGCCGTCCTCGCACGCACTCTCCCTGCAGAGATGCTCAAGGAACGTAAAGGAAGGCTGGTGAGTGTTCCTAAAATAGCCGTAATCATCATTTTCTCACTCTGCCGTGTAGGCTCTGGTGCGCTCGCCGTCAAAGGCACAATGGGTAGCCTTTGAGCGGTTCGCAAGATACATACGAACCGTCCACCAGGAGCTTGACTCGGTCGACTGGAACTCGATTGCCGCTCGGTATCCTGGCGATCAACTCCTTCCTAGTCTTCGCTGTTTCCATTCTCTCTCCGACACCCTATCCCAATATCTGCCGATATTCGTACGACCGCCCCTCGTTCAGTTATATGTGGAGGTGAAGTCCATTCGGACAGTGGACATTGTCATTGAATGCGTATCGTCGTGCGCGAAGGACCTCGAGATGTTCGTCCTGCAGGTTCAAGAGGTGGACGTCATGACGCGCTATATCCCGGAGTCGCAGGAGCTGGCGGAGGTCATGCTATCTATGGAGTCGCTTTTCCTTTGCGCTGCGGGAGCTATTCCGCCAAGAACGCTGGAGTATCTCGGGTCACTCTCCACTCTGACACGATTCGAGATTGAAGTTCCCCGTGACATACCACTTGCTCCGCTTCCCTTCCTGGCCCTCGAGGTTCTCACTATTCAGTACGGGGAGTGGCTTCCAGCCACGATCGCCACGCTTCTCGAACGGATCTCTGCTCCCAACCTAATCGAACTCCATATATACGAAGACGGCATTTCTGAGTTAGAAGGACCGAACGACATGCACATAACCTCATCCGAGATTTGCGATATCTTGACTCCGGTCGAGAAGTTTGCACAGCTCCGCCAGTTTCACTTCTTCACCCACATGATCGTCTGGGAACTTCCAGAGGGCGGTCTTCAGACGCTGAAGCCCTTGATCGCCCTCCGAGAACTCGAGCACATATGGATCAAGGACATGGACTTCATGCTGCGCAAATCCGACTTCGAGGCTCTCGCCGACGCATGGCCAGAGATGCGCTACCTGCGCCTCGGAGACGGCGTTCCAGAGAAACTCGAGATGCCCGAGCCCATGACTCCCCTTGCCGACCTCGCCGTCTTCGCAGACCACTTCCCGCGCCTCGAGATGCTCGGTCTGCGCGTCTTCATACCCAGGGAGGGGTGGTGTAAGAAGATCGGTCCTCCGTACGGGCAGTCGACTTCGCGCGTCCGGGAGCTGTCACTCAGTGGATTGGTCGGTCACCGCCGCGACTGGCGTATATCTGCGGCATTCTTGTCGAATGTATTCCCGCACGCCGCGCTCTGCAATCCTGAAAGTGAGGGCACTGATGAGGATAGGGCAGAGGGCGATACCCCGCGTCGTGCCCGGGACATGATGAACAAGACGATGAAACTTCTTGGGCAGCTGATGAACCAAGCCGGTGTGCGGCCGCCGGCTGCCTCTGCTTGAACGATCGTCTGGTGAGCGTAGGCCGGCCTCGTCCATTCGCCGTTTGCTGATTAGAGGCTTAGCAAGGGCCATGTATTTTCGACGTGGATGATGTGCGATCATGCTCCGCGAGTTTTGTGGCTTGTGACGTCGAGGCGCAGATCCGCAATGAAGGAGTGTATCGTGCTGTAGACCATGAGTGCGAGTCGGAGGAGTATATCATCTTGGGGCGTAACGTCGGGCACGTCATCACTGAATACAAGAGGCTTGCGGAGTGAGTGCCCTGGAAAACAACCGAGTGGCGGTTGCATATTATTGGTCCGCGGTAGGCCATGGAATGGAGTACGAGGACTTGTGATGTTTGTCGAGCGACTTGCTGCGGAGCCATGCGCTGTGTGCTCTGACCCCACATAGACCCGGATAGATTCAATGTAGGGAAATGAGGACTGGGAGAGAAGATGTAGGATGCGATGGGCCCATGGAGGCGAAGAGGAGGGAATGTTCAAGTAGATATTAACCTCCCGCACAAGCTGTCCGATGTGCCATCCCATTGTTTTGATCCTGGTAAACCGAAGCAGAAGGTCTGCATCTTGTCCCGAGCGGAGCTGAATATCTTCGAAGATAGCTTGGCGCATATAGTAGGCCCAGTATCGGCATACAAGGCAGATCATCCCCAGACCCCGCTTCTCCTTCTTGCGCGTGTCCTGCCCGACGCGAAAATCCGACGGAGCTTCGTCGCCGATGAACCATCTAAACAGCTCCTGCGGCAGACGATGGGCAGCTAAAGAGGGCTGGGGCTTGCTCTCCACCAGCGTTCAGCGGACTAGGTATACGTTTGGCATTGGGGGTGGCGGCATACTCACTGGAATATTGGAAACACCAGTGGTTGCGCGGTACATGTGGCGTAGATAGGAGGAGTGAAGGGGAGGCGGTGGTCTCAGTGGGATAACGCAGACCACTTATGTAGTGTCAACGTGCTAGTCATCGGTCAGGCAGTGCGTCTTTGAGGCTTCTGCTGGCTGCGTATTATTGATGAGCTGCGCAAAGAGTTTTATCGGGCCACGAACATCTGTGTGGCATAACAGCACACCCTACCAGCATGTTCCGGGTGCCGCCTCCACCACAGGACTCTGAGATTCACGTGTAATGTCAATAGCATGCAATGAGCGTACTCCTGTAGGCTGTCTGCTTGGCCCACCTTTCTGAGCCGCGATATCCCGCACGAAGCGAATAGCTGAAGCCTTACGTCCCAGGCGCAAGCCATGCGCTGTAAAAACAAAGATAAGCACAGCCGCTTCGTCGGCAAAGGATTTCGCACTAGTGGAACGTTCAGGGCTTCTGGTCTTCTTTTCCTACTGAACCTGCACGGGGCGTCTGACGCTACAGTCTGCGTGGCACGCTGAGGATATACATGTCACGTTCTGAGCTGTAGCGGGCAACGTGGTACTCAGGCGAGTATATACGGAGTCATGAGAAACGATAGCACCGCACTATCTGTGGTGCCGCGCAACGTATCCAGCGCCGCGCGATTACCTGCAAAATCTCACTGAAATATCTTAGTCACGTACTGTGTTTGAGTATATGGCAATGCCCCACGGTAGCCTGCAGTATTAGACCGAACATGAAAGATCGAGCAGCTCAGTGTACAGGATTGGGTAGGAGAATAATATCACCGAAATTGGCAGCTACGCTCTATATCGCAACCATCGATGTGGGCGGGGCCGTCGCACAGCTCTCTGGTGCATGAGATAAATAATTTCAAGGAGTTTAGTCCTCAAGCACACTATCTATGTCCAACAGCTCTCCGATGTTGGCGAACACGATCGATTGTGCTTCACTGCCACTGACAAACGTCGGGGGCTGAGAGTGTCCTCCGACATCATATAACGCACTCTTGTCGGCTAATCGCAAGCCCATAAGGAAGCGATAGACGAGCATGGGTGGCTAGGGCGATTCTTCAGTATATCTTGTATGTAATCGCAAACCATCTTATCGTACTCACAAATATGTACACCAAAGATGAGAAGACCGTATACACCGTGCTCTGGCACCTCATAAGACGGAGGTATTTCCAGGTCAGAAAATGAACAACTCACATTATACGATGCAAGGATCTCCATAATGCTAAGGACCATGAGGGCCCTGTAAAAGCTGTGAATGGAACAACGCGTGCTACTGCATCTGGAAGCTCACGCGAAATATGTTGTTCCTAACTCAGTAGCATTGGCAGTATGCTCATTAGAGGATATAACCGACATACCATCATGAATCATGCACTTAGCCAACGGGCACTTGATGCCCAATTCTTGCGACTCTTTATAGAGCGCGTAAGTTTTGATCCACGTGAGAACAAGAACAAGGAGGTCTGCAATAATCAAAGAAATTCTAGAGAGGATGAGCACTGAAGAGGAATCAGCCATCCGGTCTGGGAATATATCCTGATGCTGAGTGGACTATGACTTACGTCTGCCCCAATGCCATCAGTTCAGTGCTATAGAAAAACACATGAGCGCCTGACGTACAAGTTGGTAGTTCGTGAAGACGAGTGAAAGACTTCAAGACAGGTATTTACGGGTGGAGGCATGTATTGTATGGAGAAGCCGATGTAAGCATACTTGCAAATGGTCAGAGTTTGCAGAAATCCACCAGAGTTTAAGAGTATACACGCACACTATCACGGATAAAAGGAGCAAGGCTCAAGACGAGAACGATGGCAAACAGAGTGTAGCTCCGGTTCCATGTTGCACACAGACGCAAGGCGGAGAAGACTTTCTGAGATTAGCTTTTCGATGATAGCTACCTAGAGCGTGATAAGCGTACGAGCTGTCTGTACGGATCCGATGGAGCCCGCAGCAAAACTTGTCCAGAAAACTGGCGTACATCTGCACCAAAAATTAGCGCTATTGGTCGGAACCCCAAGCGTCAAATACATACGCCTACATAGTTTCTCAGAAAGCGACGCGCAGCGGATATCATAATATTTACTCACAGCGGACGTGGTTGGATACAGCGTGGTAACAGCTTGTGCAAGGAGGGCCCATCGCGTCGAC
Source organism: Phanerochaete sordida (assembly GCA_019973155.2). NCBI lineage: Eukaryota > Fungi > Basidiomycota > Agaricomycetes > Polyporales > Phanerochaetaceae > Phanerochaete > Phanerochaete sordida. The sequence continues at coordinate 159,820 of BPQB01000002.1, forward strand.
AGAATCAGTACCGAGACTAGAGAGAACTTTCTCTGCCACACGGTTTTCAGTTCTTCGTTAAACGTAAGAGCGTAGTCGTAGATGATCAATGCTAGGAGCAGAAGTCCGAGTCAGCCATTTCCCACAGAAATAGGAGAACCCGGTGCGTCACCTCCGCTTGCGTAAGTCACGGCATTCAAGAGTATTCTATATTGACATAGGTATTAGCAAATATAACGGATGACAGAGGGACCCTGACAGCTGCGGAACGTCTTGCGGGCTCAGATGAAAAGACATTGGAGGCAAGGTTCAGCTCAACTCGAGCCGAATCGCGCTTCGGAGCAGCACCTCGTACTTATAAAAGGGGCTACCGTCCCAGGGACTACTGTTATTGCAAGAGCGGCTTCAGGCACTGCGACATTTATGCTCATAGTTGGGGCTGTGCAGCGAAGACTAAACCTAAGTGCTTAGAATGGTACGCTGATATGCATATCAGGCGGCAGATGCGAGATTGAAGTCCGCCTCCGAGGATGAGTTCGGTAGTTGAAGCACGTGTATTAACCCTCGACCAGACGCCATCAGCGGAAGATCTGTCTCATGTAAGTCTCATGTGACTGCAGACTGATACCGTCAGTTTGGACCGCGACTTGTGTCCGATGAATTAAAAAACTTACCCTTACAGGCGTGGCGGTGCAAAGACTAATACGTCTATCGAACGCGCACGCAGACATGCTTGTGATGCCTCCAGTCATCTGTCTGGCATTCCTTCCGACAATACGCGGATTTCTTGCACCGGCTGCAGACCATGCGCTTTCCAGCGGGAAGCGCATTTCTGCATCCGGAGCAACGACTATCCGCGTACTCATTCGAGGATGCTACACCTCCGCTCGGCGAGGCCGACGACGTCTGCTCCGCCTCGCTCATGAGCTTCTTCATCAGACCGGCCACTGGCTCTAGGTACGAGGCAGCAAACAACGGCGAGATCGCGACTCTTGTGACGTGCGGAAGGAATGGCGCCCAGTGCTTCCTCCTCCGGAACGCGTCCGTAACCTTTCCCCTCCCGCAGGCACAGATTGGCGCTTGAGAATGCTCGAGGGACAGGGGTACGCGGCCTTGTACGTTGTAGGCGCAGTCGGCGACGTGCGACCAGGTGCGGCAGCGCTCGACCAGGGACGGCATGAGCGCCTTCCACGCGATACACTCCTCGTCGGTGTTCTGGATCTGCAATATCTCGGGCGTGATGTTGCCAAGCGCAGGCCAGAGTTTGTCGTTGAGGGCCTTGGTGAGCGGAAGCACGAACGCGTCTGCGACTACAGTGTGGCTTGCGACGTCGAGCCGCAGATCCGCGACGAAGAACAGAGCATCCATGCCTCCTCGAGATGCGCGGTTGAGGCCAAAGATTTTGGTCGGGCGCGGTGCGCTGGGACCTTGGAGACCGGCAGCGCACACGAAAATGGTGTGCAGAGAGTCCTTAATATGGCAAAGCCCGTCCATGGAGCTGTTCTCGCCGCCAGCGGATTCTCGAGCGGCCCGTTCTCTGTCTGAGAGCGCAACCGCTGCTAAGATATTGATCCATTGGAGCTCCTTATTGCCGCGCTTATGGAGACTGACAATGGGAAGTCGGTCGACGCTGATACGGTGAATCGCCCACGGATAGAGCGAGGCGCGCCTTCTGGAGTTGGGAAATCGATGCTGGACCGCGAGCCCGCTTTGGCCGAGCGGAACAATCGGAAGGACCACCTATAAGCAAGATGATCGATCTTATAAATATATCACAGAGGGTGGAACATACCTCGACGTATGCCGATTTCCGTGCTACGCGAACCTTGGCGCGGGAGGCGTCCACGCTGAACGAGAAGGCCAGAGAAGAATATTGGCGGGTCCCGATGAGGAGCGTCACCACACACGCCTCCGTCTGCATGACTGAGACCACGGTGTCAGCCTTCGCCAAGTCCTCCATCGCTCGCGACCCTTCGATGTCGACACCCCTTGTGATGTGCGTTATGCGAGACTCTTCGCCTGTCGCGCTGTCAGGGAACGAATTAGGCGTAAGACACGGCACTGGGAGATATGGGATTCCCGCAGGACCGTCGGTCGCCAGTGTCGGCCGGCCGCGCAGGACATGGATGCGCCTTTCGTCCATCAGCGGCAACTCGAACAGCGTGAGGCGGGGCCCCAGACGACGAATCAGGTCCCTGCGCGCTGTGCTGGGTGTGTTTGCCAGTCCCAAACGGACCACCGCAGAGCGCGGATCGTGAGCCATGATCCACGCCGGGACGCATACCGAGACCACGAGCGGCGCGGCGCCGTGCATGCCGTGGGGGTCCTCCTCGATGGTGGCGACGGCGTCCGCACCTGTGCGCGTCACGGTGAGCGCGCCGAACATCAGGTCCGCGGACGAGAAGTCGTTCTCCCATGTAGGCCCGGAGAGCTGCACCGTGAGGTGCGGGTGCATCGGACGGCCGGGACCGGGCTCTTCGATGACGCGTAGCCGGGACCGGTCGACGCTGAACGCGATGCAGACGACGGGCGGGACCGTGGTCCAGTCGCGGAAGCGGCCGGTGGGTTTGTTCTCAAAGAGGAGCTCGTTGCCATCGCGGTAGGGTGGCTCGCTGTGCAGACCGAAGAGATGAAGGTGCGTGAGCAGGTCTTGATACCACATCGAACCAATGAACATGGTCTTGTCGCGTGTGATCAGAGCGAGGACCGCAGAACAGACCTCGCTCCAGTTTGCCGAGACGCGTGGCCGGATACATGCCAGGAGCGCAGCGAAACTCCTGCGACAGTACCGAGGGGCATCTAGGCGACCTCCTCCGCGATCGATAGCGAGGTCGTCGAACCGTTTGAATACGTCTTCATACGCAAACATGCGCAAGTAGATGTTGAAGAGGATAGAGGCTAGGTGCTCTGTCTCGAAGGTTAGCGAGTAACAATTGCTGGGAGCCAGCTGCGACGGGATTTTCCAGGCGAGACGTTCGTAAAACTGGCCGGCTTCACGCGCATTGTACGATATGATTTCATGGATATTGGAAGCCGTTGTGTAACCGGAGAGGTATGATGTTGGAGTCAGATCTAAGAGGAGGGATATGGTGGTCAAGTCTGCGCAAATCCTATGAGAGAGGGCGGAAATGGCGTCGCTGGAGACAGGAAGGAGGGTCTCGGTATAGATCGTCGCGTACGGTGTACGTTTGAGTAGCGGCACGGTGGACACCAAGATATTGAGCATGCCGATATGGTCGGAAAGGTTGGAAGTGTCGATGACGTCGAACATCAGAGGTGCAGAGCCCTTAATGTTCTCACTGCGGTCGACGGTCGCAAGGTTCGCGGCGAGCAGCCCAGCCCTCGGTAGGAGCTCCGACGTGCCACCAATTCCGAACGTACGTAGTGCATGGCACGTCGCAAGGACGTCTCCTACGTAGACTTGAATCTTGATCTTGGGGCCAGAGGGAGCTCGAACACAGGCGGCGAACGCCGTACACCATTGGTGGAACTGGGAACGGATATCGTCGTACAGATCGGAGAGCGTAGAAGCTGCACAAGCGTTGGCGAAAAACGGAGCCAGGTGAAATGTCGTGAGTGGATGGGTACCGCAGTGTGCGCGAAGACCTTCGCCGTCCGCGGAATACGCGAAAAGAGGGTTCACGTGGACGGCACTGTCGATCTCGGTCCGGGAAGTGAAGAGGAGGCCTGTCTTCCAGTAGTGGCGCGACGACGCGACGCACAACTGCGTGGACTCGAAGGACAGCGGGCCTGCAGACCGTGATGTAGTCACGTCGAAGCTATTGTCACCGAGGTCCTTGAATCTCTCGTTATACACCGCTTGCATCCCGGTGACAAAGTCGTTCTTTAGCCGTGCGACTCGCGCCGCGGACAGATTTCGCGTCCGCGCGTAGAGGTCCCACTGATGATGCAACTGCGACAGGGTAAAAGGATTGCCGATGTGGAGGAAGCGAGAGTACTCGCAGGCGGCCCAGGTCTCGAGGTCGAGGGAAGCATTTGCAAGCATTTGAGCTTTGTCAAGAAGACGCTCGCGGGATTGATGGTCAAGAAAGAAGTGGTAGAAAATGTTGAACGTGCACTGCGCGTTTTTCTGAAGTGGATCGTCGAATAAAAGAGCGAAAAGCAGGATATTACGAGCTACAAGGCCGCCGGATGAGCTTGAGAGGGAACTTCGCTCTGTGGATGGAGACGTACCGACGGTGGCTGGCTCATGGTCGCAGCACGTGAAATCAAGCTGTCGCCGAACTACAATATATGCGTTGAGACAAATCTATACTCGTGTTAAAATACTACTCACCACTGGCATCATCCAGCCCGCTGACGTACACCGAGTACAAGATATTCCTGGGGTCGCCGCAGCCAAGGAGCAGGAGGGACGCATCGTTCTCCGGCGGGGCGTTCTGAAGTAGGGATACCGGCGAAGTGTTTCCGATGGGGTAGAATAAAGTCTTCGTGGGCCAAAATGTCGGATGAGCCATGAAGGACAGTTATGACGGAAACGTGTCGCGAGATGAAGTTGGTCGAGCAGAGAGCCTTGCGAGCGGAGGGTTGAAAGTGCACCGTCAAAGTGCTGGGGTTTGAAGCCCACCACTTAAAGTTCCCCAACGTCTCGTCCCCGCACGAGCGAGTCGCGCTCATAGGACGAGGAAGTCCGGTCACCAGGTTTGCTCGGCTGGAAACGGAGGCTTTAGGAAAGCTGGCTGCTACTTTTGACCGTACATTCTGCTGTCGTTTACTGGTGTTGAAGGTGACATCCTAATTCTGTGGCTCGATGCACATGTACCTTTCACGAAGAAGGACTACAGCAGCACGCTGGGTGCGGCTCGGCCTCTGGCAGCATGCTGGAACGCAGGTCAGTCTGGACTGCACAGCCTATACGGATATCGTGGCAACTGACTGTGACAGCTCAATCGGTATCCCGTCGCGGTCGAAGTGTAAGACACACCTATTGCTGGAAGGTGAGCGAGTGTGGCGACGAAAGGTCCCGCTCGACGCTCGGCGTCCCTGTCGTATCGGCGCTTGCCAGGGAAAGTAAACGCCCAAAGTTCGCTGCTGCACAGGTCGCAGCACGTCTGCGCAAATACGTACAGCTAAGGCCAAACGTCAGCCTACGATGAGTACATTTGCTGTTGATTGGGTAGGAAAGGCATTTTAGGCTGATGCCGTGGGCATGGCACGCACAGATACTAAACACGGCGGATATATTTGCATACTAACTGTGCCAAAACTGTGCGCGTGGACTCGGAAATGATACTAGGAGACGACAACCATGCTGCTTATCTCCTAGAGAAGCAACGTCCGAATCATCCACACAGATTACCATCATCTACGCGCGCAGCTCTGCGCTCGCGCGCGGTGGCCGGCTCCAGCTGCGTCACGTAGCTCCAACATCGTGGGACATGCATGGTCGCCAGTATAAGTGATGTACTACCGCAGCTCGATATTCGAATCATGAGAGACTTTCGAGGCTGTTCGCGCGGGATCCTGGGGGGCTGACAGGAAAAAGGGTAACAGTCCGAAGTGCCTGCACGAGCCCACTTGGGACCTACGCGCAGATAGCAGATCACGGGTCGATGGTATTTGACAGATAAATCATTTTGTATCGCAAAGCCAGCTCCTGCGATGGAGAAAAGCCTGGTCTTAGTCTGTCACCTAAGCCTACAACAAGTCGCGCTGAAAAAGGTTGAATCTTCAAGCTGCTAGGATGATGACCCATCTTCTGAATGTCCTTCGTCAGAGTTAACAATGTCAACGGCGTCATCCCATGGCGCCTCGTCCTCGTATTCGAGAGGCTCGCCCATGTTCGCCATGAATACTGGTGGCTCGCCAAAGGAAGGCAGCCGTGACGTGATATCGGGCCCAGATGTTGCATGCCCTCTGTCATCGATCAGGCGGAGGTTCATCATGAAGCGACAGACCAAGATAGGCGGCTTATTAAAAGAAGTGTCAGCCTGGCGACAGTACATCTAAGTCTACACCTGCTCACCAAGGTAGACGCCAGAGCGGAGACCATAGGCACGATGGTCTGCAAAACTGCTTAGCATCCTGTCCATTGAAGCGGGCTTAACGCCACATACGCCATTGGTCGCATTAAATGTAGCGATCTGCGCAACGTTCAGGGCGAGGAGGACCCTGTTGAGAGCGTTGACCCCAGTTTGTAGGAAAGAAAACTTTGACTAGCGGCACTTACACAAAATAGATTGCCCCTTCAGATAGGTACGTCAGCCATCCTATCGACAGCATGAAGTAGATCCGCACCATCTTGAACGAGGCATGTTGCTAGTGGTGATTTGATATCAAGTGCCCGAGCCTCTCGATACTGGCGGTGGGTCTTCGCCCAGGTCAGGGCGAGAACGAGCGCGTCGGCCACGATCAGCGGAATGCGGGTGAAGAATATCACTGCAACAAATTCAGTATGACTCAATCTGGCATATAATCGATGTGATCCTACAACTGTTCGATCATGTCAGCCAAGTCGCGATGTCACTGAAACCGAACCGGGCAGACGTACATATTGTAGACTGTATCTGTGAAGAACGGCGTCTGCACGCAGATATTTAAAGGCGGTGGGATGTACGTCGTATAGCTGTGTGCGAAGAAATACTGGAGGATAGCCTGCAATCAGCTATGGGCTGGAAGATGATAGTATATAGCGCACGGAGTTTGTGACCACAGGCGCTAAGCTGAGGACGAGCACTATTGCGGAGAGCACAGCGTTCCGGTCCCAGATCGCGTAGACACGGAGTGCAGAGAATACTGGGAGAAATAGAATCAGAAGTCAATCGTTGCACATCAATACTTCTCCTAAATGCTTACGAGCAGTTTGGGCGAAGCCTACGAGCTGCGGGGCTTCGTTCATCCATGATATCACCGTACAGCTATCCACGTGGATCAATTTACGGCCTGGGGACTTCGGTGCGATAATGCTCACCTCTGGGTAGCATCAGACCAAGTTTGTAGCGAGGCGGGACCGAGCAACTCACCAGAGGGCCGTAAGGATAGAGTGATGTCGTAGCCTCGAACAGCAGACACCAGCGCGTGGACACGATGAGGAGGGATACGACGGAGGGTCGTCGTTGCCACACGGTGCAAACCTCTTGGCGAAACGTGATCAGGTAGTCAAAGAAGACCAGCGCTGGAGCGTCCTTCGTGAGTATTACGCCACGTTATGAGGAGAGGTGCCTCACCGGACATCGCGAGGGCAATGGAGTCTGCGATCGTACTTGAATAGTATAAGTCAGAAAAACACACGCATGGTAGGGGAAGGACAAACGCGTACATTTGCGCGACTGCGGCTGCCAAGTCGTCGAATGAGTCGTCGGACATCTCGTGCAAGGTTTCGCGTAGGTTCTGGGACGGAATTCTATGGTGCTGAGAGGTGTGTGCAGGCCTTCATAAGGGCACACCTGCTCCTTCCTATCAAGCCATTCCCGTGGAATGGCAGGTCCTGTGTCGCAGCCGGTGGTGCATCGCGACGACGGGCAGCTTTTGACACCGCTGCTCAAGATGCCCGCGGTGGGGCCTGCACCGTTCGAGCATGGCTCCGGTCTGAAGCACTGCGCCACATCTCATCAGCAGTATGCGTAGTGGGCACGCCGTGTTTCGCATTGCAAGGAGGCGAGGAGTGACCATTCAGCGGTGTCCCGCGGGTCAGATGCGAGATCTTCACGGGAAGATTGGCTGATGATGCACGTCCGGCGGAGCGGGACGATCCTGAGGCAGGGCCGAGGTCACCGCTATCACTGATGAATGCGTACAGGTCCAGCCCGGAACGACGACGAAGGGACGGCCATCTGAGATACCGTGTAGAGGTGAGCAGACGCAGAGGCGCGGGCGTCAAGCGCTTGCCGCTGGCGTACAGCCTGCTGCGAGGGATATGAGGCATCACTGCATTTGTGTATTGCTGTATGGCGAGCATAAGATACTATACATGGCTCATATCATAGCCTTCCGTGGTCATGAGCGCGTCTGGGCATTTAATCAACACTGGGCGTCGACGAAGCGAAGGTTAAACGAAGGTCTTACTTATCGGTCTCTCCGCGCGTCCAGCTCCTCCTCCATCGCCTTCACAAACACGGTCTTCGTCTCGTTGATGCGCCGCACGTCGTCTCTCTCGCTCTCACATCTATGGGCATGGAGCGTTGCTTTTGGGAACACACACGCGAGGAACACGGCCGCCTCTGCCGAGAACGCGATATCGGTGCTGCCCGTTTGGAGAGTCCACAATGGCGAGCGTGACGTCCCAAAGCGAGGGCGGTCCTGGGCACTGAACGAAGCCGGGATCGACAGGGGTAGACTCAGGCTGGTCAAGGATGGGCAGAGCTGAGCAAGCGGGAGAAGGTCGTAAAGCTGAAGTTCGGCGGGAAACATGGGCGCGCTCTCTCCGATTTTGATGGATGTCGCGTGCGGCCACGCGTGCGCGATAGGCTCGATATCCACTGCCTGAAGAGAGATGGGCAGGGAATTGAGTACGACGCACTTGAGTGAGCGATGCGTGAGCAGTGGAGAGATGTCGGTGATGTGCAAGACATTCGCAGCAACGGCTGAAGGCGTGAAGTTGTACGAGCGTACGCCAAACGCGAAGGACTGCAACTGCTCCAGGGGAGGAATTGCAGAAACAACGGCGCGTACGTACGCTGCATTTGGGTGCTCTCCCCTCCAGTCGTGCGCGCCGAGGATGTTGTAATAGAGTGAAAGATCCTGCAGGAATGGCGCCGCGAGTCGTTGTAGAATATTCCGCATGGGAGCGACATCGCTACTGTGTGTTTCTAGACTGAGTTGCTCCAATGCATGGAAAGGCAGCTTTGACGTTGATGCATTGTCTTCCGGGCTGATAGTGAAACTCAGCTCGCGTAGCGAAGACAGAGTTGCGAGGTGCGAGACGGCCTGCGGAAGGAGGATCTTGACATCGACGTTCACAAGGACCTCCATTTGCGACATTGCGCCTGACAGACGTCGGTCTATGTCGGGGTCGTTCTCGCTCCGGGTAGAGGTCGTGATCATCAGGGTTTCCAGGGTCTTCTTGCACTTCGGAAGTGCTCGTATGAGACGCGTTTGCTCGTCTGGCACCCAGTAATCTACTACCAGATGGCAAAGTGGGGAGTGGACAAAAAGATGGTAGTATTTGCTGACTTCGAAATCATCGGATTCGAAGGACCGCAGGTTTGGCAGGAGCGGGCCGCCAGGATGAAATCGCAGGATAGAGCGCCAGCCTATTCTGGGCCTGTTACACCATACATCGTCGCATCCAGACGAGCTATAGTACAGCTCATGGACGCGACGCGCATAGTAGTTGAAGCGTTCCCATTCTTCATCTGTCGGCGCCGCTATGAGACACTGCGAGAACGAGGCTGTCAGATTTATGTGCGGCAGTCATGAGCATATCCCGCACTCACGAAGCTTTTTCTATTCTTCTCGCCCCGCTTGGACCTCGGCAGCACCTGGATCAAGGGGTCTGGCTCGAGCAGATCGAACCACAGCACATCGAGGGCGGGATCGAGGAAGGCACGACAGGCCAGCGCCATATTGAGCAGGGCTGCATTGCTCCCAACGTAACTGACAATAAGTCGAAGCACTTCAGCTATCCTCAGACAGCGGTGCATTGCCGAAGATGGAGGGAAGGACGAAGTTTCTCTGCGAGCGCCCCCGCGCGCTTCATTTGTATCCAGGCACGTGACGACAATAAAGTCCCAGTCTCCCGACGGAGCGGCCGCAGACCTCCTTCATTGTACAGAAACTGGTGTTGTAAGACATGCAGAGTCCTCAAAAATGAATGAAGGAGCTGCAACGGCTGACAAAAAAATCCCTGACATCTCACTCGTCTTTGCAAATCCGCTTGTGCACCTTCCAGTGCTCGAGCTGGCAGTCCCGGTCGCAGTATAGCGCCACCTTGCAGCGGCTGCACACCATCCGCTTCTCCAGAGCGAGCTCTGCGTTACACGCCAGGCAACGAGTTGTCTCCTTTTGCGCGTCCGCCTGTGATTGCGTAGGCGTTGCGCTAGCCCTGGAGCGTTTCGCCTCTAGCGCCTTGTCCCGCTCTTGCCGCAGGAAAGTTACGACGGGCTCGCGGCATGGGACCGCAAAAAGCGGGCTGATTGCGACGCGAGTGACGTGAGGGATGAACGGCGCCCACTCTGCGTGCTGATGGAATTCGGGGGTAACTCGTCCTCGACCGCAGTTGCAAAGCGCAGGCGTGTTGCAGTCGTCCGCGTCGGAGGCGAGGTACATGCAGTCGAACCCGTGTTCCCAGGTGCGGCAGCGCTCAACGAGGCTTGGAAGGAGCTGCTTCCATGCATCCAGCTCGATGTCGATGACGGGCAAGAAATAAGCATGGCGAATGTGTCCCAGGAAGGGCAGGAGCTCGTGCGCGTTGCTGCTCTCGACGCACAACACGAAGGAGTCGGCGACCAGCGTGTGCGCCGCAAGATCAAATCGGACGCCGGTCGTGAAGAAGACGATGTCGGGCTGCGCGACGTTTCCGCGATGAATAGCGAAGACAAAGGGCGTGACGCCTTCGGGCGTTGGCACGACGAAGTCGAGGATAAGCTGTCGGATGTGGTCCTTAATCCGCGCCATCGGGTCCATGGAGGTCGTCATCTCGCGTTCGGAGAAAGAGAAGCTAAGGTGGAAGTTAATCCAATTGGAATCGGCTTTTGGGACGCTTCCAGGGACGAAGTTGGGGAGACAGTCGAGGTCGACGCGGTGCATAGCCCAAGGAACCGGTGTCTTCCCGTGCATAACCATAGGAAATCGCACGGGAGCATTTCGTCCTCCGAAAAGACTAGGAGAGACGACGACCTAAGCGCCTGGTGTCAGCGAACGACGATACTCGTAAGCGGCAAGACATACCTCGATATATGATGACTGACGAGCGACGCGCAGCTTGGCCTGGGCAGCGTCGATGCCGAAGGGGAAACCGAGTTTTTCGCGGGACAACAAGCCAATCGAGAGCAAGAGCTCGCAGCCACTCGCCTGCTTCACAGTCACGGATGTGGACTTGATGGCCAGCGCGGCCTTCGCTTCAGGCTCAGTGACGTCGGCGCGTCGTGTCATCTTTTGTACCTTCGCGTCGGATATGCTCAATGTGATGGTCGCAGGTTCGGTGGGCAACTTCGGCGGCGGGAGGCACGGGATAGCAGCGGGAGCGTCCCCGTAAATCGTCGGCCGCTCGCGCAGAATATGCACCCCGCTCGCTGGATGGAGGGGCACCTCGTGGACGACGAGGTGCTTGCCGAGAGCGGGATGCCACATCTGTCGAGCGATTGTGTCCACAATAACTAAGCGAATGGTAGTCGTGTCTAGATCGTCCGCGAGAAGCCACGCAGGGACGCAAGCTGACACGACAACTGAGGCCGATCCGGGTATGTAATTCGGATCTTCTTCAATGATTCCATGTGCATGTTCGCCGGTCCCAGCGACGAGGAGAGAGCCGAACGCGGTGTCGAAGGAGGAGAAGCGGTGCGTGCCCGTCGCATTTGCGAGCTCAATAGCGAAGTAGATATTGATCGGCTCTCTGTTCGCTTCGACAAACTTGAGCTTCATGCGTGGCACTAAAAAGGCGATGCAGACGACAGGAGGCGCCGTCGACCAGTCGCGAAGCAGGCCCATGCTCGGGTTACTTTGTAGGCTACCTGACTGGAACTCGCCCGAGGAGTGGAGCCCGAGCAGGTGCAGGTGCATAAGAAGATCCTGATAGTTCCGCATATCCCGCAGAGGGGAAGGGTCCGCCCGCAGAAGTTCCCCAAGTCGCTTGACGGCGAGAGTCCAGTCGGCACGAACGTGGTGGGCGATGCAGCACAAGAGGTTGGCGAAGCTGCGGCGAGTGAAGTGGATACGGTCCAGCCATGCCCTCCACTCCGCCTCCGGGATCTCGCCGATGCTCTCGTGCGCAAACATCCGCTTGTAAACCTCGAAGAGGAGACCTGCCAGCTCATCGGGGTCGGCAGACAGCGGGTGGCAAGTCCCGAGCGTAAGCTGGGACGGCATCTTCCACACGAGGCGCTCGTGCGCCTGCGCGACCTCCTGCTGCAGGTACGTGCGCATGAGCTCATGGGTGCTGGATTGTGTGTTGAAGCCGGCGAGATACGGGACAGGGGTGATGTCAAGAAGGATGGACATGCTTGTCATGTCGCCGCGGAGGCTCTCGAGGCAGGACACGAAGGGGTCGTCGCCGTTGGGGAGGAGTGTCTCGGTGTACAGTACCGAAGAGGGTGTCGGCTTGAGTAGGGGCTTCGCAGCGAGCACGAAGTTGAGGAGGCCGAGGTGGTCAGATAGGTTCGATGTGTCGATGGTGTCAAAGTACAGCGGTGCAGTACAACTTGTGTAGCCTTTGCCGTCGAGCTGCAAGAGTGAGGCTCTCCACGGCGTGACACGTGGATATTTAGAAGGATCGCCACCCCTTCCTGCGATCGTCAGGGCCTGACAGAATCCGAGGGGGTCTGCGAGGACAAATCTGATGGTGATCTTGCGCGAGGAATCCCGGATGCAAGCAGAGAAAGTCTCGCACCATGCGCGGAACTGCAGCCGCGCAAACTCAACGGCCTTCTCCAGGTTCACCTTCTCCTTGCTGCCTGCAGCCGCAACCATCGGGGCCATGTGGAAGGACGCGAGTGCGCTCGTTCCTTCGTACAGGACAAATCCGTCGAGGCCGTGGGAGAACATAAACATGGGATTGACCTCAGTCGCGCTCTCGATGTCGCGCTGAGATGTGAAGGTGGTGCCACTCCGCCAGAAGGCTCGCGAGGACGCTCCGCCCATGTCGACGGCTTGCTGCCATGCGGGGCCGGCAGAACGGGCGACAGAGGCGCCGCCGAGGGTAGAGCCGTCATTGTAGACTTTTTGGATGTACGAGATGATTTCCTCCTTGATAAATGTCTTGTACACCGGAGGTTGTGATCTGGTCTGGACGTATAGCGACCATTGGCGACGAAGCTGGCTTAGAGTGAAGGAGCTCCCAATCTCCAGGAAGTGCGCATAGTGGCAGGTGTTCCATGTGTCGAGGTCGGCTGAGAGCTCTAGCAGCTTCTCGCAGTGTTCTAGCAAAGCGTTGGTGGAAGCTTCATCCAGGAAGACGTGGTAGAAGGCGCTCCAGACCAAGGATGGTCGCGCGACATGCTCTCCCTCGGCAATGAGCGTGAACAGCACAATGGCCCTAGCTGACAGGAAATAAGCACCGTGCAGCACGTCATAGAGCAAATGCGTACCGAGAATGGCAGGATCTACGTTACAATATGTGAAGTCCAGCTTTCTGCTCGCTAGGTTCGGGTAAGCCTGAGAGATTATAGCTGCGAAAGTGGCTCACCAGATGGCTGATTGGCACCATGCGCTTGAAGGGTAAACAGAACGTTCCTAGGATCGCCACATCCGAGAAGAAGGATGCTCGCGTCCTGCTCGGGAGGCATGTGGCCGAGAAGCGAAATGGGAGACGTGTTGCCTAGCGGACAGAAGGCCCGATACGCAGGCCATACGAGAGTCTTCGCCATAGTCCAGGCAGTTCCAATCTCTGGCACGACGACAGGCGTTGGTGGTTGGAGTGAGAAAGTGCTGCTCGTGCTGACCTGGCATATCCACACGAAGCGGCGTGCGAGGGTGAATTACGTTTTAAGACGTAAGCTTGGCCAGAACAGTCCAAGACACACGCGTATCTGTTGCATCGTGGTCCCTCACGTGTCTGAGAATCTCCCGAGAATCGATCTCGCAAACACCTGAGAAAACCGGGGCAATTAGGTTCGTTCGGGATCGCTTCGTCTGTGACCTACCTTGGCACGATGAATACCCAAGCAGCGTAGGTAGAATATACTACGCATTTTCTAGCAGCTCGCAGAAGTCCAAGTCGGAACGCGTTGAGAGCTAGGGATAACTGCTAAGCAGAGGGTTGAGGGAGAAGATGGCTGACCAATTCAGAAGACCGTGACGCAGACAACATCGGCCACGCCCGACACAGCCCGACCCACAAGCCGAGTTTTCGATCCCCGTCCTCGCCCTTCTTATTTATATTTCTTGCATCCTTTGCACAGTAAGTTAGTCAGTCGGCCTACACATCCACAACGATCGTTCCAGAAATATTCAAATATACACTTCAGAGCTTCATTTGGACTACCATTCAAAATATGACATTAAGGAATGAAATGCGCGCTGAACCGTCGTGGAGCTGCCTGCCGCCACCTTCTCTCACATCCTGCGCTCGACAATGACAGGGAGCTCCGGCAACACAAGGTTGAACCGCTCCTGGATACCCTCCTCCCATGTGCTGGGGTCGAAGCCCTCCGCGAAGCGCAAGTGCACGCGCTGCAGCATGTGCGAGACGACGAGCTTCATCTCGAGGAGCGCGAGGTTCTTGCCGACGCAGTTGCGCGGGCCATACGAGAACGGCGCGTACGCGCCTGCGTTGTGCACCAATCCGCTGGTGGCAATCACGGAGTCGATTACGGAAGGGGGTGCGGGTAGGTCTGCTGCGACCAGCCAGCGCTCGGGCGCGAACGCGAGTGGGAGCGTAAAGTTGCGCGCGTCGCGATGCATGCTCCACAGCGGCACGCGAATGGATGTCCACTCTGGTATGAAACTAAGCGGTGGTCAGCATACAAGGAGGATATGGGCAAGCGAGATGCTCACTGCTCGCCGGCGACGAATCCGCCGGTGCCCGGCTCGGGCGCGCGCTGTGTCCCGTTGGGGAGTACGGGGTATATGCGCATCGTCTCGCTTCTGCCTGGCGTATCAGATACCGTCGTAAAGCAGAGAGCTTTAGAGAGGCTATCGCACATTACTGCACCGAGGTAGCGCATCTCTCCCAGGTGTTTGGGGTCAAATGCATCCTGCTCAGTCGGGCAGAACTTATCTATTTCTGCTTGAAGGCGCTCGTACACCTGCGGATGTGCGATGATGCAGTAGACGAGGTTCGTGAGCGTGATTGAGGTCGTGTCGGAGCCTGCGATTATGGCGACCCCAGAGTCGGAGATAACGATGGCCTTTGGTGGGTCCTCTTTCTCACCTCCGTCTTCGTTGCTCTTTGGACTATCGTTAGAGATGTAGGGGAAACGGGTGAAGAAAACCCACCAGCCAGTAGAATAGATCCTTAACACTTGAGCCCTTCTCAAGACGCTCAAGCCCACGCCGGAGACATGACGCTCGAAACTGTTTCGTCTTCGCGCCCACACCGGGCAAGTGTCGTACGAGGAAGCCTACCCACGGGAGGTGCTCGTACAGCTGTGCGTCGCTGAAATTCCTGTGAGCTTTTGACTTGCAGAATGCATGATGAGAATCATACCTGAAAGCCCTCTTGCTGGTTTCCACGACACCGTCGGCGTCATTGTCTTTCATCGACTCGGAGCCTCCGCCGAAGAGAGCGTCCGACATGAAGTCAAATCTATCGCTCACGGCACCACCGTCAGCTTCGCTGCCAAGCGTCGAAGCGTCATGACTTACGCAAACAGGTGAACCCAATGCCCAAAGTCCACGCGCTTCTTCTCGGCAAGCAGCTCGACGAACTGCGCGCCGCGCCTAGCAATGACCGGCTCGTAGTTCCTGAGCGCCGCGCTGCTGAACGCGCGGGTCCACGGCCTGCGACGGCGCGCGTGGCTCGCATTGTCTCGGAGGCCGATGAGGGACATGATGGACGGGTTGAGCCCACGGCCCTGCCACACTAGAGCAAACGCAAAATTAGCGGCGGGCATGGTTGGCCGTGAAGCACGCACTGGGGCCCTTGGGCATGCCCTGCACCCCAAGCATCGGCTGCACCACCGCGGGGTTGCGGAACCAGACCTCGTTGGGGCCTGAGTATTGGCGTGTCAGTGGGCGTCACGAGCAGAGGTATGCAGGCTTACCAACGCGGATGGCGTCGCCGTACATCCCGAACAGGCGCAGCGTCTCAACGTGCTGGCGTCCGCGAAGTGCGATGAGTGTCCAGTACCAGCGCGTGATCTTTGCTAGAAGAGGGCCTGGATAGCGTGCGAGTGGGTGGAAAGGCGAGACGCGGTAGATGATGATGGACACGAGTAGCGTAGTGTAGTAAACGAAAAATGATAGGAAGATGCCTGCGACAGTCCCGTAGAGCGGAAACAGCAGCTGAGATACCACTGCAGGCGCGACGAATACTAAGGCAAAGAGCACTCGAATATCAGAGGGCTCCCTGCGGTTGAAGATCCAGTGCGTTACCTGTCGGGGGAATGTGGTCAGGTTCCGACTAGTAGAACATGAGCTGAAGACGTACCAGCGCGCATGTCGCTACTGCGAGGATACGTTCCGCCCGAGTCAAAGACGCAGGAAGTGGGGACATCGCGAGCGAGCCGTTCAATGCAAAAACCAAAGCCTGCCGAGGTGGTCATATCCGCCTTTTTATAGCATGCTCTCTGACCCGATGGCTCTGTCTTGATGCGCCGCCGGCAAGTGATGGATGCGTCTGTGCGACGGGACCGGGTGTGTTGTACATGGTTGCCGACGCGCCCCGCGCGAGTGAGGAGCCGTAACGTGTCGTATGTGCGTCCGAGTCGGTAGCGCCCCTGCCCAGTTTCCACGGTGGGCCTTGCCCGCTACTCTCCGCGCGCCGGTAGGCTGGCTCCTGCCTCGGCCTGCAAACACATGCACTGGGGCAAGATGGTCAACCAGTCCCCGAAGATAGCTAAATGAGGATCGCCTTCGTGGCGCAGGGTCTGTCCCACGGCGGCCCGGGAACGGTCTCGCACCACCGCCTTCGGACATCATGAGCGAAACTTGGTTACCCTTACACACCGATTGGCATGCTATTGTATGCGACCCTGAATTAGTAGCTTCTGTCACGATGTCCACCTGCGGGTTCTGCTTCAGGCTCGCGCGTGCGCACGACACAGCGATTATATAGATAAATTCCCCACTGCCGCTGAGCAACGGACGTCGGGGACAGACAGTGAGCACTCGCAAGTCAAGCTGATGTATCAGTTTCGTACCTTGATCAAATCGATCCGCTTCAGCGCGTGAAGGGACCCTGCTCGCCCTCGTCCCCCGGAGTACCTGCTGCCTCGTCTACCTCCCCTCCACTGTCTTGGATGTTATGATCGTCCCAATAATTGACTTCGCCGTCATCTAGACTTTCGCCAATGTTTGCAAAAACGACTGAAATCGTGCCGTTGATTGGCACCGTGGGCAGGGGCGGAGCCCCATTCACGGATGCCAACACATCGGAGGTGGTGCGCGTATCCTCCCCAGCAAGTCGGAGGCTCATTAGCAAACGATAGATCAAGATGGATGGCTAAGAGAAGAATGATAATCAGGCCATCTGTCAAGCTGAGGAGGCATGCTTACCAAGATGTTAATAAGAGCGAGGAGAAGAGGCTGGCTCACTGCGCCTACACTGCCACTCTGTGCCGACAGGTTAGAGCTTGAAGTCCTGTGGACACAATGCTTACTATATTTCGCGTTGCGACATCGGCGATATTCAGCGCCAGAATCATGCTGATAAAAGCCTTGAGTATGGTGATTGCTTGGGTGTCAAAATTGGTTTTACCAGAAATAGAGCGTGCCTTGAACAATCGTGAAAGGTGTTAGCAATTTAGCCTCCGGTTAAAGACATTGCAGTTAGCATACCGTCATGCACAAGGCAGAGTGTCAGGGGCGACCGGATTCTGAGTGCGCGAAGCTCTCTATATTGCGTAAAAGTCCTGTTCCAGGTGACAATTATGACTATGACGTCCGCGAGCATTATCGGGATACGGCTGAAGTATACCACTGTTATATGCGCGTCAGACCGTTACCGAATCGTTCGAAAAGAACATACAGCTAGTAGCGTCCGTGAGCTAGTATACGTCTCAGCACGGACAAATGCTCACATACATGCGTGTAGCTTTGTCAGACAGTGCATCAGAGTACCATTCCAGGCAAGCATCGACTGGCATAGGAGAATAAACCGCGACAGCGTTTGTGTTGATATACTGTGAATAAACTCAGTCATTATGACGGACTCTGGAAGGTGAGATCTACGCACAGCGTTAGTGACAAGTGGGCTGATACTGAGGATCAGAACAGCTGAGAACAGAAGAAAATTCCGGTTAGACAACGCGCAGACACGCAACGCGGAGGCAGCTGAATATTATTAGATAGGGTAGGACCGATAGCAGAATACCAATACTGACCTGCGACCTGGGCATATCCAAGGTACAGGGATTCGTTGATCGCCCACGTCGTAGATGTACAGCTGCGTGACAGGCCATCGTCAAATTTAATCTTGGACCTCGGGCCAAGCGTACTTCTAGAGATGGTCAGACAAGAGCGGAAACCCCAGAGCATTGGGTCGACCTACATCGGGCTTCCCTGGAATGAGAGTGGTAATAGCCTGAATCAGTAGTGCCCAGCGAGAGGTCGCTATCAGAAACGAGACAATCGAGAACCGCCTCTGCCACACGGTGTAGACCTCCTGTCCAAACGTGATAAGGTAGTCATAGAGAACCAGAGCTACGGTCATAAGCGTGAGTGAAGACCCATAATTTTCAACAGAATTAGGAGCCTACCGGCGATCGCAGATTCCGTGTAGTTGGAATTAATGCTAGACTAGGAATCAGCGTGAGGATGCGCAGAGGGGGGTAGAAGCCACGCACTACTGCGTGAATTGAGATGCAGAGTCGCTAGACATGACAGAGACAGTCCTGACTTTGGCTCCGTGATAGCGGAAGCAAAAATGAGAGTCATGTGTGCGAGCATCTTCAGTTGAATATATACTGGGGCAAATGGCCTAGCCGCATTGTTCCTGATGCGGATTGTTGGAGGCAGCATCAAATCGTATTTGACACAATACAGCCACTGTGCTGCGCAGATATGCACGCCTCCAGAACAAAGATGGATGATTGTACACTTGCTCCGAAGGCTAGGCTCCTGCGCCTTGGCCCGCCTTTGCTCTCAGAAGGGAGCATCAACCTATACGCAGATCTCGCTCTCATAGCATTCAGCGTTCGACACAGACAGAAAATAGTTGCAGCACCTTAATGACACCGACGCTCGTGCAGAGTGCGGGAGAACATATTCGACATCTTGCTTGCTACCACACGCAAGCGTCTTGGCACTTCAATGGCGGAGGTCGCATCTCGAGTGAAAGCTGAAGTTCTATACAAAAGTCGACTTGCGAGACGAAATGGGTATCGCTGTGTCTAGACCTCTTGGGTTCTGGCCGGGGAAAGCTCCACGACCAACGTCTCGCGGGCTTTGGAGTGATTCTTGCCAAAGTAGCATAAGACAACCAGCTCGGGGGACGCGACGCAGACAATATCGGCAATGTCCGCCCTGGCCCGGCCGCCCGCAAGCCGGGTTTTCGAACCTCGTACTCATCCTTCATTTATAAGAATTCATTGCGTCCTTTGTAAGCGGTACGACCGTTGGCCGGCTAAGCGTCCTCAGTAAACATTCTATAAATATAAATGTATGTCCACAGAGTCTTCGGTTCAGCGGAACCAATCTAGCACCCTGACAAAGGTATCTTGTGAAGTCGTGAGTAGTGTACGAACTGCACCCTGGACCCTGCCTGCCACGGCCGCCCTCACACCCTGCGCTCGACAACGATAGGCAGCTCCGGCAGCACGAGGTTGAACCGCTCCTGTATGCGCGCCTCCCACGTGCTGGGATCGAAGCCCTCCGCAAAGCGCAGGCGCACGCGCTGCAGCATGTGCGTGACGACGAGCTTCATCTCGAGCAGCGCGAGGTTCCGCCCGACGCAGTTGCGCGAGCCGTACGAGAACGGCGTGTACGCGCCCGTGTTGTGCACCAAACCGCCGGTGGCGATCACGGAGTCGAGTACGGAAGGGGGTGCGGGTAGGTTTGCTGCAAGCAGCCAGCGCTCGGGCGTGTACGCGAGTGGGAGCGTGAAGTTGCGCGCGTCGCGATGCATGCTCCACTGCGGCACGCGGACGGACGTCCACTCGGGGATAAAGCTGCAGTTGGGTCAGTATCAGGCGGGCGGCAATGTGCGAGTAGGATGCGTACTGCTCGCCGGCGACGAATCCGCCGGTGCCGGGCTCGGGCCCGCGTTGAGTCCCGTTGGCAAGCACGGGATATACGCGCATCGTTTCGTTACTATAGGGCGCGTCAGACGGGAAAGGCACAGATAGCAGGGGCAGCGGCGTACATGACCGCATCTAGGTAGCGCATCTGGCTGAGGTACTGTGAGTCGAACGCATCCTGTTCGGGTGGGTAGAATCTGTCTATTTCTTCCTGGAGGCGCTCGTACACATGCGGGTGCGCGAGAATGCAGTAGACGAGGTTTGTGAGCGTGACTGAGGTCGTGTCGGAGCCTGCGATGATGGCCAGCCCAGTTTCAACGATTACGACTGGCTTCGGTGGGTTCTCTTTCTCGCTTTCGTCTTCGTTGTTCTATTCAACGCCGTCAGCAAAGGCAGGGAACCAAATGCAGGGGGCCTACCAGCCAATAGAAGAGGTCCTTCGTGCTTGAGCCCTTCCGCAGGCGCTCGAGCCCGCGCCGAAGGCATGATGCACGAAACAGCTTCGTCTTCTTGCCCACAGCAGGCAAGTATCGCACGAGGAAGCCCACCCAAGGAAGGTTCTCGTAAAGTTGCGCATCGCTGTCTCCTGGTGAGCATGCATCTTGGAGAATAGTGACTGAGGATCTCACCTGAAAGCCTCCTTGCTGGCGCTCACAACCCCGTCGGCATCGTCATCTTGCATCGACTCGGAGCCTCCACCAAAAAGGGCATCAGACATGAAGTCGAAGCTGCAGTGAACAGTCGCACGGTCAGGTCCTCCGTCAACATGTCGGTAGTGGACGCGACCTACGCAAACAAGTGCACCCAGTGCCCAAAGTCGACGCGCTTCTTCTCGGCAAGCAGCTCGACGAACTGCGCGCCGCGCCTCGCAATGACGGGCTCGTAATTCCGGAGCGCGGCGCTGCTGAACGCGCGGGTCCACGGCCTGCGACGGCGCGCGTGGCTCGCGTTGTCTCTGATGCCGATGAGGGCCTGGATCGGAGCATTGAGGCTGCGGCCCTGCCACGCTAGAGCGGACGAAGCGATGTTAGCGACGGACACGGTCAGCCGTGCGAGCACGTACTTGCGCTCTTGGGCATGCCCTGAGAGCCGAGCATCGGCTGCAGCACTGCGGGATCGCGGAACCACACCTCGTTGGGGCCTGGACATCGATGCATCAGCGGTCGTTATGGGCGAGGGAGACGCGGACTGACCGACGCGAATGGCGTCGCCGTACAGCTCGAAGAGGCGCTGTGTCTCGACGTGCTGGCGTCCGCGCAGCGCAACTAGCGTCCAGTACCAGCGCGTGATCTTGGCGAGAAGCGGGCCTGGGTAGCGAGCGAGGGGGTGAAGAGGCGAGAGGCGATAGATGATAATGGAAGCGAGCAGTGTGGTGTGGTAAACGAAGAATGATAGTAAAAAGCCTGAAAAAATCCCGTAAAGCGGGAAGAGTAGCTGGGATGCTACCGCAGGGGCAACGAACAACAGGGCAAAAAGCACCCGAAAGTCAGAGGGCTCCCTGCGGTTGAAGATCCAATGTGCCACCTGCCAGAGCAATGCGGTCAGGTTTTATCAGGAAAAATACGAGTCAAAGACGCACCAAACCGCATGCTGCCACTGCGAGGATGCGCTCTGTCGCAGTCAAAGACGCGGAAGGTGTGGCCATCGTGAGCCGTTTAATCTGGAGACGAGAACTGGCAGCGGTGGTCATAGTGCCCACCTTTTTATAGCGCGCCTCGCGTGCACGGGCATACTCTCGGATTTCGGTGGCTTTGTCCTGACGCGCCGGCAGTGATTGATGGGAGGAGTTCGCGCGATGGCACTGGCTGGCCTGGACGCTCTCGTCGACGCGCCCACCACGCGGGAGGGGACGTGACGTGTCGTATGTGCGTCACGGCAATAATAGCATCACCGCCCGGCCGTCCACGCTGGACCTTGTCCGCCATTGCCGCGGCAACATGCTGGCTCCTGCCTCGGCCTATACACGAGATGCGTCACGTAAGGCACTCGGGCAGGGCGCTCTTCCGAACGCAAGACAAATACGGATAGGCTTCGTGGCACCACGGCGGCGATGCTGCGTGGAATGGTGATTTTCCTGTGATGCTTTAGATGTGGTCTTACCAACTATCGTTCCTGTATACGATGAGAATTCGGTTTAACGCCTGATGCTGTCATGCACGGGAGATTTTGTGTAGTGTTCCCGGCGGGAACAGACGCTTGGAACAGATTGAGCGGAGCAGTTGCCTGTTTCGGGGTGGAACAGCACAAATGCGCCTGTCGGAACCATGTTTGAAAACATTTCGCGTGCTCCCAGACCTGATTCATTGGGAAACATCGCCGATGTTTCCGCAAGGAACACCAAAATTAAGCATGCTTCCACCAGAAACTGCTACAGAAACAGACAGCCTGTTCCCGCTGGGACCAGGTGAGCTGTTTCGACACGGAACATGAGCAGATGTCACCAGGATTTAGCACATAGAGATCCGGATTTAGCACATAGAGATCCGGATTTAGCACATGTAGGCCGGATTTAGCATATAAGTGCACCTGTTCCCGACAGAGACATTTCACCCGTTTCTGTCAGGAACAGCTATTGAGACATTCACACTGTTTCCGACCGGAACAGGACACGAATCACATGAAATGTTCCCAAATCTGATCCTTGTGCTGTCCCGGTCGGAAACAGGCGACCTGTTCTTGTACATGTCTCTGAATCTGTTCCCGGCGACTGTTTCTGCCAGGAACACTACACAAAATCTCCCGTGATGGGAATGATATGCGAAGTACCGGACTTTTACCACTAGCGTTGTTTATGTTGTCCCTCTGGTGGCTGTGCTTCACGGGGGAGTAAGACGTCGGGCACAGACTTATGAATTATCCGTGCAGCCAGTGAGCAACAGACACATCGTACGAGAGAAAGTGAGCATTCAAGGGCCGAGCGCAGACACAAACACCGCTTACGCACCTCAAACGGTCACCTCGATGCGCTTCAGTAAGTGGGGCGACTCTACTCGCTTCCGGCAAAGCGACGGCGTTGCCTAGAGACGCATGCCCAAAGAACAAAGATGAATCCGAGCGTACGTGTTAAGGAGGCAAAAAGTCTGAGCCTTCGCGAGATTTTGCGCTGAGGGGGAAGCAATGCCTAAATTGCAGATCGCACAGTCAAAGCTCGCCACAAACAGCAGATAGCTACCCGCTCACCCCAGAACGTATCATCGTGGCACACCGGCAGCGCCGATGCAGTGCCAGCGCTCACGTAGAATGCGCGACAGCATAGGCATCTGCGCCGCCCGCTTGTCAATGGTACCGCCAGCGTCTCACATCAACTCGGGCCAGAAAGGTTAGCTTACTTCCGATGGTGAGGGGTCGCATCTAGAGTGAGAGCTAAAGTTCTATATAAATCTTCGGTCTGTCGCCGCTACATTTTCTCGAGAGCACAGCGGTAAGCAGTACGGGAAAGGGGAATGAAGATGGAGGAGCGCGCACATAGTCGCAGACGGCATGAATGTCTCCGCACTTAAATCTCTTGAGTTCTGGGCAGCGAGAGCTCGACGACCAGGGTCTCGCGGACTTTGGCATTATTCTTGCCAAAATAGCGACGCGTGCCAAAGCTCCACTCCAGGTTACCCGCCACCCAGGCCTCCATCGCCATGATGTGATTCCTATGCGCGCGTCAGCAACAGCTCGTCTGACAGGTCCCAGATCGCTTACGCGGTAACCTCGTCGAGTTCCTTGCCGAAAGAGGGCAGGCGCGCCTTGGCGTCGCTGAACCGGTCCACGAGCTCTTGGAAGTGCACGCCGACACGGTCCGACGCGGCCTGGAGGTCGAGGCCCTCCTCGCGCTGGAGGACCGTCAGGATGTTGTTCCCGGCGTGGGGACCCATGGCCTGTTCGACGTCGTACGAGTAGACGTCCTGTGCGCTCCCTCAGCCCCATGCGGGCGCTGGAGTACAGCAGGCGACTTACGTTGGACCAGCAAATCATGTCGACGGCGGCATCGTACATCTCCATGTACGCGGGGTGCTCGAAGATCTCGTCAGGAAGGTCCATGCCGAGGAGGTATCCGAACGGGCCGAACGCATAGCGCGCGCCGCTGTTCTCGCGGCGAAGCGGTTCGTAGGAAGCAAGATCGAGGACGATGCGCTGCCCGCGCAGCTCGGCCTCTTGCACGAACCCGAGGACGTAGTCTTCCGAGTGTTTGAGAAAGCGGTGCGTGGTCGCAGGTCCGGCGTACGGGAAGAAGCGGCGGCGGAAGCTGTGGTAGGGAGTACGGTTAGTGGAGCTGCCGCACTGAAGAGGGGATAGTAAACGTACTCCTTGGTCATTTGGCAGAGAATTGAGCCGTCGTCGAAGGTCTCGTCCTTGAGCGTGTTAAGGAAGCACATGCCGGTCGCGAGTGCGTCCGGCCCGCTCTGCTCGTCCGTGATGGCGTCAATCGTGAAGAGGATGTTCATGAAGTCGCAGACGGTGCGCAGCTGCTGCAGACCGGCGTACGGGTATGTCCACGCGCAAAGGAGCTCGCAGCCGCCCTCCTTGAAATAATCGAGCTGCTTGCCCTTGAGCGGGTTGCAGCTGAGGAACTGCGCCTTTGACGAAGCGGCGGCTTCGTCGTGGTGAACGTTGAAACGAGCCCTGAACGTGCACATGGGGTGCAGGTCGGGAAGACGGTAGGACCGTGGGGGAGTGACGTTGGAGTGCATGTTCTGACGTAGCGATGAGTAGTGCAGGCTGTAGATGGATAGAAAGACGAACTGCTGTGCTTATATCTCCTGCTACGATTTGTGGATCTGGTTGTCTTGTGCCCTCTCATTGTTCAGGTACATCGGTCGTCCAGCCGCACCAGTCATCCGAGGCGCGAGGCGCCTCGAGCCGAAGCTGCCTTTGACATACGATATTCCAGAAAAGGGTCTTTCAAGGTGGGCAATGCTGCTGTTCAAGCCTGACGTGGAGATATGTCCTCAACACCATGAGCTGTAGGGAAAGAAACTTGCCAGATTGGCGTAGGAGGAACATCCAGCGAACGCCCGCGTAGCTTGAATCGCGCGCCGACTCTTCGCTGTGTAAGTTTTAGCAGAGGCAACCGAATACCTGTAATAGCTATCAATCTTGAGCGCATAGTTGAAATAAGCGCAGCTCATTCACCAAAGCCCGAACAACGGATCCTGGAGAGCGCCGCCAAGGCTCCAGCCCGACGCCGCTCCGCACTGTAGCTTCCGAGCGAGCTCGGGGACGGTGTTAGAGATAGAGCCCGACTATCGCGCGTGCAGTCATGGCGGACGTCCTTCATGCCCTGTAAAGCCAGTAGTCGCGCTTTCAGTTCACTAGATCTGTTTCATGGTGGTCAGCCGAGAGGGCATTCTATTCCTCTTCCGTGCAATCTCATGCGATGGGGTGGGCCTTCGCCTCATCGCCTCATCCCCGTGGCGCCCTAGGCTGCTCGCTGCCCTTTTGTTACGCCGAAAAGAGACCAGGAGTATCAGTACGATGGCTCGCGTTAAAAGCAAAGCATGCGCACCTATAATGTGAGAAGCTGCCGGAGCTAGGCAAAGACCGCTGTCAGCGTCAGAGCAGTCAATTCGAGGGATACAGATGGAAGCACGCTACCACCGATTTAGGCGGACAGAATCTGTGTATTCAGAGCATGAGTACAGGAGCGAACATGGTGGTCGCATACTGCGCGGTTGACACGGAGGAAAACGAAGTGCGACTGCTAGGGTTAGGGTCATGCAGATAGCGCCCGGCGTCGCGCTGTGGTCGCCTGCTCGAGTCGTCACTTCGAAGCTTCAACCCATGCTCTCTCGTTGACTAGCGTGAATGACAGCAGGCGAATGTTACGAGGAATCCCGGAAGTCCAAACGAAGTCCAAAGGTCTGGCGTGCAAGTCGACACGAGATGCAGGTACGAGGCAGGAAATGTCGATGTCCGTGATGACTCGAAAACAGCGTCCAAGAAGCAAGAGGATACGCTCGCGCTCCAGAAAGACGTCATGCTGCTACGCCTCTAGCGCATCCGCCTGGTTCACTAGAGCGCACTTTGCCGCGTTGAGTGCCTGGGAAGCAGCGTCAACACCGTATCCTGCACGCAGTGTAGCATTCGGGAATAGTCGCTGTAAAGAAGTGGGGATTACACGCAGGCAGTAACGATAGACAGCTCGTCTTCAACGCTCTGAGGCCCTCCGGGGCCTCCTTAAATACAGGAGAAATCTACTCGAAATTTCTACGGATAATCCGTCGCTGACTAAGCCCGACGTCATCCCATTTCCAGCGCATTCTCTCGCGCCCCACTGCCACATGTGCACATGCGCGGCGCGACGACATTCCAACACTCCCCCTCGAGCCCGCATGTGCCATAGAAGGCAATCCCGACGCGGACGGCGCTACAGCGCGAAGCCGTCCCAAGTCCGCTGGAAGGTTTCGACGATACCGTCGTCGAACCGTTCCATGACGTCACCGGATTCCTGACACCAGAATCCGAAATCCACGCCAACATCGGCGTGCTCTTTCTTCGCTTTCGGGCATTCGTTCCGGTAATGCCCCTTCTCCTTGCACTCGAAGCAAGTTATGTCCTCGCGGCGCTGACGGCGCTTCGGTTTCGCAGCGTACGCGGCCTCGGGTCTGGATTCCTGCACGAGGTTTCGGCGCTTCTCCTCGTTCAGCAGGCGGCGCATCACGTAGTCATAGTTCGGTGATGGCTTCTTCTCCCCCGATTCGTCCGCATCGTCCGTAGCACCGGTATCCTCTATGTAGGACTCGATAGCGGTAACAATGTTCTCGTACTCTTCTGGCAAGCTCGCCAAGAGTACCGTGACCTTCAGCATGTCCGAAATATCGACCTTCACGTCGATTAAAGCCTGGTAGTAGTCCTGGAAGCGGTTCAGGTGATCCTGCATGGACACATCCGGCTCTTTCCTGAGCAAGAGGAAACGGCGCATCAGCGCCATCCGATTCGCCCAGCCGGCATTCTCATGCGTCTCCTTGAGAATCCGCCACATCTCCTTCGGGTCTGTGGTCTTCCGGATCAACGGAAGCTGACCGTCCGACACATGCAAGGCGATCTCCGCTGCGGCAAGCTTCGCGCGCTTGTCCCATGCAGCCTGCGCTCTCACATTTGTGACTGGTCTAGGCTCCTCCCCGGACACCAAACCCCACAGTTCCTTGCGGAACAGGTGCATCTCCATACGGTACTTCCACACGTACCAATTGGAGTCGTGCAACAGCTCGAAACGCGACGATCCGCCGCTGAATCCGCTGCCCTCGGCACGTCCTTCCATACTAGGCAAGTGCCACAAAGTCGATGACTAAGCAATCACGAACGGCGTAGAAACGCCCACGGCTCGACAGCCAGACGAAACGCGTAGAAACGCAACGGCGTAGACACGCCAACCAACGACAGCCGCGTAGAAACGCGAGCACGGGTAGAAACCCAAACGGTGTAGAAACACCAACGGCTAGACAGCCAAACGGCGTAGAAACGCCCAAACGACGATGAACGGATAAGCGCGGGTGGTCCGCCGGAGCACGAAAAGCAGAGTCGAGAGGGTTACTGCCCTTCGGGGCTCATAACCTGTAAAGAAGTGGGGATTACACGCAGGCAGTAACGATAGACAGCTCGTCTTCAACGCTCTGAGGCCCTCCGGGGCCTCCTTAAATACAGGAGAAATCTACTCGAAATTTCTACGGATAATCCGTCGCTGACTAAGCCCGACGTCATCCCATTTCCAGCGCATTCTCTCGCGCCCCACTGCCACATGTGCACATGCGCGGCGCGACGACATTCCAACAGTCGCGCGAGGAGTCCCGCCGCCTCGTCCGAAAACTCGACACCGTCGTCGCTTGTTTGGAGTAATTCCACGTGCGATGTCGAGGAACCTGGCGGGATGCGAGGCGGGCGCGTGGCGAGTTTGGGAATGCGGAAGGGCAGGCCAAGCATCACGAGATGCGGGCAGCGCACGAAGGGCGCGAGGTCGCCGAGTTCGAGAGCCGTGAGAGCGCCGTCGACTTGGTCGCCGAGGGACAGGTAGGAGATTTCGGGCCAGCCATGCGCAAGATCTTCGAGGTCGCTCGGCTCCAGCACGAAGGGGATGCGCCCAATAAACAGGGTCTGGAGGCGCGTCAGGGCAAAGAGCGGATAGATAGCGGCGGCGGGGCACATCTGGTCAGGCGACGGAGGTAGCACGCGCATGGGCTGGTTCAGAAGTATTTCAGAAACGAGTCCCATGCAATTTGGGGGTCTCCATGGTCGCCGTCCTTATGGCCGTAGCTGTCGTCGCTGTCATCGCTGTCTTCGTCGTCGTCGTCGTCGTCGTCAAGACATTCGAGCCTCATGTAGTGGAGCGCACGAACGAGCTGGGCATAGTACATAAAGCGCTTCCAGTCTTCACTGGATGGCTTGTCCACCACAGTCTGCATCATGATGTCAGAATATCTGGTTTGAAGCGCATATAGTCACCGGTACTGACCAACTGAAGCTCGAGCTGATCTCCACGCGTATGCTCGGGCAAAACACGGATCAGAGGCTCCGGAGAACCCAGCTCTCTCCACAAGGCTTTCATTGCGGGCTTGTAGAATGCTTTACACGCTAGGCCCATGGCGAGCACAGTGGAGTGCTGGTCGACCATGTCAGCGACGGTTTGGAGGAGTTCGGCTATGTAGAGACATGAATGCATGATAGAATCCGCGTCAAAGAAAGCGGTGCTGCAATAGCTAGTTGATGCGTGAGTGAAATTCGCGTACGGCCTGGGTATGACGCACCAAGTCTGCTCTACTAGCGCGTCAAATGACCAGCTCCAGCAGTCGAGGAAGTGCGCGGGATGGAGACGTCCAGAGCGCAAGTACGGAATAAATATGTCTAGGGAAAGCAGGAACGTCGGGTTGAAGATCCCATGCAGGCAGAGAAAATATTAGAGAGGACGCGGTGGTTGACACCCAAGTCACGACGCAGGCTAAACGCTCAAACCTGAGGCACGCACATGTGACCGTCACGAAAAAGTCGACGCGCGTCGCCCCGCCAACCCTCCTCTCTCTAAACCACAACACCCTCGCTCAACGTTCACCGGCACCGACCACCACCCCACATCCCCTTCTCCTCGTAAGCTAGCTTGAGGTTATTTTCCGGATTATTCTCTCAGTTCTCTGTGTCAGAAACTTTAACGCCTACCCGCGGGGCACCGCGGTGCCTCGCGATAGGCCGAGAAAAGGCGCTGGATCGCGATGCCTCAAGGGGGGAACGCTATCCCCGTGAGAGCTCGCGAGAGGCGCCAGGGGCATCCAAGCCTCTCGCGAGGCAGGGCCCATATCTCCGAGTTGCCTCATGGGGCACGAAAATATCTCAGGATTGCCTCAAGGGGCATATCTGTGATGGGCGGGAACCGTGCCTCGCGAGACAACGTGATCCCTCGGGTTGCCAAGGGATGCAACATGAGCGCCCAGGGAACCTCGCGACAAAAAGAAATGCCCCAACCACTCCATTTTCCGCTTACTTACCCAGTCTCTTACTACTCTTCTTACCAATCACCTTAGTCTACTTACTTGTCATGTATCATCTGCTTATCTATCAGTTAGCGTATTTACTGTGATTAGATTGGTTACTTACTTTGACTGTTATTTCTTATCAAGGCTTGATTTGACCTGTAGGATTTTTAATTGTGAGCTTACTGGGATTCGAACCCGCGACCTTAGACTTACTTTCGTGGTTACAAAACAACTGCGCTACGGAGCCATATTGGCCATGGCTCCCCATTCCTCATGTTCGACACTTGGCGCCTCGCGAGGCAGCGTGAGGCACCCTGGAGGCGGTCGTGCGCGCAACCGTGCGCGTCGCACGGTGTATACCTTAATAGCAGCAGTCTTTATAGAGGGCTACAAGCAGTAATGAAAGCACAACATCTGCATAATTTATTTGCAGGGGAGCGGAGTGGGGGTGGGGAATATACATGAGATTCACAAGTCCGAGCACAAGTCCATACTAAGTAGTCTTCTTACGAGAAACACCGGCGTTGGTGCGCCTAGGGCGGCCCGTGGCCTTCGCCGCTGGAAGGGGCTCCTCGACCTGGTCCTCCGGGGCTGCGGCGGCGGACCTGCGTGAGCTAGAGGGGCGGTTCACCTCGGCGTCCTTGGAGGCGGCCTCCCGAGTCTGCTTTGGCACAGGGCGGTCCTCCTCGACGGCGTTCGCTGCAGGTTTCGGAACGCGCTTCTTGGGCTTCGGCGGCTGCTGCTCTTGAGGCGGCTCCGACGCCAAGGCGGGCTCGACATCGTCGTCGCGATGCTCAGCGCGAGCACCGTCGTGCTCGCCAACGTCCATAGCCGCGATGGCGTCCTCGAGATCCTCGACGGCAGCATCGTCGACGTCAGACATATCGGAGTCCGGTTTGGGCGCAGCTTGAGTCGCGGTGCGGCTACGGGCAGACGCCGCGCTCACGGCGCCGCCCGTGGTGCGCGAGGCGGGTGCAGCAGAGCCGGTGCGCGAAGACGACGGCGCGGGCAGAGATGACGAAGGCGACGGCGACGGCGACGGCGAAGCAGCACGGGGAGACGAGATGGAATTGGGAATGGCGGAGGCCCGAGATGGATTGCGAAGCTGCGTGAGCAAGGCTTCGGTGCGACGCTGGGCGGGGGTGAGCTCCTCGAGAGGGAGAGCCGCCTCGAGCTCAAGCACGTCGGGGTTGTGGCCTTGCCAAACGCACGCTTCCCACCACAGCCGTGTGATCTTGACAGCCTCCAGGTCCCATTCGGCAATGAGTAGCTCCTTCCACCAGTCGAAGTCGGCGGAGTAGTTGTAGGAGCCGGTCGCAACAAAAGTCGCGTCGCCCGAGAGCAGGAAGCGGCACTGTATTATGTCGTCATTAAGAGCTCGATTGAGAGTGAAAGGAGAGACGTACGACGATGAAGGCAAATGCCATGAACTCAGGCCTCATCTCACCCACTGCGCCCCAGATCTCCGCTTTCGACTTCTGCCCACCCTTCTGGACCGCCGCTTTGCCTTTGCGCGGCTTGGGCCTCGCGTTGCGCGTGCCGCTGGCGTTCCAGACGCGACGAGTGGTGAGCCCTGACTTGCCTACGAGGCAGGCGATTAAGAGCTGCTCGCCAGACATGAGAATGGCTGGTCAATAGAAGAGGTATTGCGACGCACTCGAACGAGGATGGGGCTCCTCATCATGTACTCAGTATTGCCGTTGTGGTCGAGCGGAAACGCGAATGGGGGCATGAGGTTGTCCGCCCCGCCGCGGAGGAGAGCTGCGTCCTTGTCCTCTCGAAGGGCTTCGAGATCGTCGAACGGCAGGTTGCGCAGAGCCTCGGGGAGGCACAGGTATACCAGTTTCTTCGCATCGTCGATGATATGGGAGCGCTGCTGCTGCGCGGCAGCCAGGTACTGCAATACGGATGAGAGACAGCAGACTAGTAGTAGAGGGTGGACTTACCGCTCTTTTGATCCAAGTCACCGAGCCCATGGCGTCAGCAAGGCGGCGGTTCTTCTCGAGGTCCCAGCCTCCTATAGCGTCGAAGACTTCAGCCTGGCGAGCGCGCTGCTGGTTGCGGGGATTAGCATATCGCGTGGAGGAGCGGAGGTCAATGTTGGGCCGCGTTTTCGCGTCAAACGCATCGTCTGCGGTCCAGACCTCGAAGAATACGATAGACTTCTTGCCGGCGACGTAGATACGGTCGGCGTACGGCTGGAGCTCGCGGGGCGGCTTGCCTCCGTAGCGGTTGCGCTGCTTCTTGGTGGCCGCCTTGAATTCAACGTTCTCCAAGACCGCCTCCCGGTACTTCGACGCAAGCTCGGCGTACTGGAGCTGCAGTTCGGAGAGCGCCTGCGGAGCCAAAGCCAGAAATCAGTATAGACAGCGCGGTCTAGAAGGCGTATACATCACCTCCCGCAAAACGTCTATGCTTGCTGTCGAAGAAGGAAGCTTGGGGACGACCAAGAGGGTACGGATGCGGGGATCTTTAATAGGATCGTCGACGTCGTCTTCAGCGTCGTTGTCAAAGCCGTCGTCGTCGCCGAGGTCGAACTCTTCCTCGCCGGAGGCCTGATCCTCGTCGTCGGAGGGCATGGTGGGGATAGTGGGGAAAGGGGATTGTAGAGGGGGATGTGCTGCAAAGTGCAAAGTCAAGAGTGCGAAGCAGGGCAGCGCTGTCAAAACCACGGCCGCGAGCTGGTGGGTTATGAGTGTTGCTACAGCGTCTGACGTTCTACCCTAAAGTGTGCTATAGACGTAAAATACTGCGATCTGGCTGCACGTGTATAGCCTTCGCGTACGAACGGCTTCGACGCGAACGCGAGGATGCTCACCTGCTCAGGCTGGCGCTCAGCGCTGCCGTACCTTCTGAGCTCGTTGAGGCAGCCATGCGAAGATCTAGCGAGGATGTAGCGAAGATAAGCAGAAGAGGGAAGGGAGGATCGGACAGTGGTCGAGCTGGAGGGCAGACGATGAGAGAGAAGCGCAGATTTTGAATTGCAAGCGCTGAGCGCCGAGTCTGGATAAAAGGGGAAATCGGCAGCAGAGGGCCTCATTGGCACGGTGCGGCGCACTCGCCGCAGCGAGTGTATGCAGATGAGGTGTCACGCGGTGTGCGATGCACGCAAATGAACAGGAAATTAATCTACGGTTTACACGAGGAGATCCGCCGCCCGCTGGTCCTCCGCCAGATTATCAACCCGAGAGAGGAGGCCCAGCTCCTCGACCCACCGCGCCGCCCGCCGCTCTGCCCACACGTCCTTGTCGTCGTCGCTGAGACAGGCCCACGATTTGAATCCGTACTCGACGTAGCGGAAGAGACCGCCAGACGCGTACTGCGCGAACGACCACCGCGTCTCGCCCTCGCGAACCGGGATGTTGCCGTGTCTGATGCACGCGGAGGGAATGAGGATCGTGGCGCCTGGAGGGAATTCGACGACGATGCCGAACTCTCGGAGGATGAGGTGGCCGCCATACCGCGGGTCAAAGGAGCCGTCGCAGTAGATCGAGCACCAGCCGGCCGCACGATTGCCGTGGTCGTTGTGTTCGTAGCTGGCAGAGTTCGGGCCGAAGTTGAAAGAGGCAGCGGGGAAGACGCTGTTATTCCAGTTGTATCCAAGCTCTGTGTAGTGCTCGAAGAGGGCGTCGAGCTTTGTGGCGTAGTCGCGGAACATTCTCGGCGCAAAAAATGCGAAGCCGCCTGCGAGATCAGGTAAGGGCGTGAGTATGCAGTGAACCAGGATAGGCGGGGATGACGCACTGCTCGCGAAGCCTGCGATGCGCCTCATCGCAGGGTTGGCCATGAGGCGAGCGAGCACAGCCTGGTTATGCTTCGAGTGGCGCAGGATTCCCGGGCGCTGTGGACTTGTGAGAACGTTGTCTACTTGAAAAGCGAGTATAATCGTACCTTCTGCCCTCCGCCGTAGGATACGCCGACTGCAATCGTCTTGAACGGCCCGCGGCGATCACGACGATTACCGAAGCGCAGAGACTTCCCAGCCTCCGCGGCTGCTCGAGCTGCTTCAATACGTACCTCTTTCCATGGATCTTGCTGACCAGGAATGCCTTCGAGAACGCCGCATATGTTGCGTACCTCATCGCAGAGGACCACAGTCGTGCTGATTGTGTTAGCTAGGCTGCAGTTAAATAATAAGAAGGAACGTACATCCCATCCCACTGCACAAGCTCGAGCCCTTCCTCTAGCACCTCCTCCAGGGTCTGAAAGCGATTCTGAATAGCGCTACGACGCGCAATCCAAGCACCAAGGGCGACGGTCTTCAGAGTCAACATCTTGAAGTCGTCGAGGACGACGGTCCTGTTCTTCTGGTACTTTCGCGACAGGCTGGAGCGAATCTTGTAAGTACTCGGGCGGATCGACGCCCGTATCTTCGCCGCCTTCTTAGCTTTATATCTCTTCTGATGATTTTTCGCTTTCGGCATGCTGGAAGGCTGATCGAGCACGAGGGACGGAACGCTCACGAAGGGCGGCCCGGCGGTAGAGCCACAGGCGGAGGTAGGGACGGACGGGGACGCTTCAGGAGACGGAGGGGCAGAAGAGAGGGGGGAATCAGGGATGGCGGGATCGAGAGTGGGAGAGACGGGGTAGCGCAAGTGTTGACCGTCTTCTGTATCTCCGAGGCCGGCATCTTCTCGTTGATCTCGAGTCCGGATGGCCTCCTGTAGGGCGTTGTTGAGGTTGCAGCCGTGCAGCAGGAGGGCGACGTGCTCTGGATCATCGTCCCGCGGGGTTGGAATGCGAACCTTGGGAGCAAGAGGTGAGCAGAATATCAAGCGGCTCAAGACTAGCGACTCACGGTTTTTTTGGACGGCATGGTGCTCGCCTTCGGCAGGAAAGACAAAGGAAGGGGCGAGAAAGGGTGGAAGGGGTGGGGGAACTGGGTGGCGACGAGAAGAAGCGGCGCGAGTCAGGGAAAGTGCGTGACATGCGCGCGCACGCGGGGCGCGTGACGCCATGTCACCCTTGCCCTCAAATTTTCCTGCGCGCACCTTTCTGCTCCTTTCCTCCTACCACCACGTCCCCCTTCTCGACCAACTCACGCGCCTCTTCTCTCTCCCTCCTCTCCTCTTCCCCCTGCGCTAGGGCGGCCTGCAGAGGGAACGCTGATGCCTGTGTGCGCCACACGTCGACGGGCTGACCAGCCTGACGAGCGTGTCAAGCACACCGGCGACGCGTTCTCGACCGCATGTGCTGCCCTCAGAGCTTGCGCAGAGCGACCTTGATCCGTGAGCGATGCCCCCGTGGGACTGACCAGCCCTGCGGGTAAGCTTAGCCAGGCCCAGGCGCACGCGCAGCTCGTCAGCGCAGTTTTGGCGGAATACCGGCATGCTCTACTCACCACGCGATACACCTACACACCATAAGCCTCGAGCACTGCGCCCCTCGCCCCTCGCCACTACAACCCCGACCTCGTTGCCGCCTATGACGCCGAAGGACTCGCTGGCTTCCAGACTCGTCTCGCCGACCGCGCCGCCTAGCATAAGGTAAGTGCTTCGTCTTTCGGCATGGCAGGGCATCTACACGTACCGCACAAAAATTTGAGACAAAATTCACGGTCTGAACCGCGCCCACTGTTGCACTCGCGCGTTGCTCCCGCACTGGGGTGCGGCGTTCACTGCGTCCACCAACGTCCGCCCAAATTGTACCATGGCATGTTGTCCACCGCGGCGGCGGCATGAACGTCGACTCCCTGCGCGCCCACGCCCGATAATTGTGCACGCTGCAACGGCCCAACGTCCGCCGCCGCCACGTAAGCGGCGATGTACGCGAGCCGTGCGAGGACATGCTTTCGACGAAGTGCATGCGCAAGCAGTGTGATCTGAGAGCTCTCGCAGCGCGTTGGAGCGAGCGGCGGCCTGCGGCGTCGGGTCCGGCCTGGGAAAGTCGTAGTCGTGCAATGCGCTGTGCGCGCGCCCGCCGTCTGACGATTATACGCTCTGCACTAACGGCCCGACGTCCGTCGACGCCGATGCTGCTGCGTCGATGCACACGAGCGGTGAGAGGGCGTGCGTTCAACAGAGCGCGTGTCGACGCCCATGGTCAATGGTGCCGCAGCGAGCACGCGCGGGGTGCAGGCCTTCGGTTCGGCGCGCGGCGCACGGCGCACGAGATGGCCACGGCAGCGCCCCAAGACAAGCTGTTGGCGCCGCGCACCCTTTGTGAGATCCGAACGCAGCGCGGTGCTCGCAGGCGTCGGGGCCGCAGGCTCGACGCCGTCGGTTCCGTGGTATGCTCTGCTGCGGCATTTCGGTGCTCGCGCCCACAAGTGCCGATGGGCCTCCACTCTACGGCAGCGAGCTGTCGTACATGGTTGCTGGCTGCCGCATGTGCACGCCGCCACCGCATGCGTAGTCTGGTCGGCTGGTGTAGCCTGCGTATCGCCATCCACGCGCTCGCGCCGCGGCAGCACCCAGCTCGCGACGCGGAACGTAGAGCTCGGTGTCTGCGCCCTCAGCATCCGTGCATCCCCGAGGACTCGACGCCCGCGCCGTTCAAGTCTTCGAGGGCTGCTCTGCGTCTGCGCGCTGACGAGCAGCGTGAGCTCGTGCAGTCCGCGTGCTCGAGACCTGTGCCGTCTGCGCCCACGGCATTCGTGCGTCTCCAAAGGCTCTGCGCCCGCACCGTTCGACTCTTCGAGGGCCGCTCTGCGTCGGCGCGTGTACGGCCTCCCTGAGACGCGAGGTTCCAAGAGAGAGCGACGTCGTGGCCATACCTGCCACCGGTCGTAGTAGATGTCAGGCAAAGATTCTTGAGAAGCATTGTCAGCGATGTAAGAACACACAAAAGGGGAGGAACCGAGCTTAGTACAAGGTTCCGTACTCTCTCAGCCCGCTTGCCATGGTGGGTCGCTTGTGCGTTGCTCCTGCTGGTTCAAGATGGCATCAATCCATCAAGATGTCCGGCGCCACAAAGCCTTTGAGTTCAACAGATCCTGCTGCTCGCTCTCAGAGCCAGGTTGCAGCTCGCACATTTGATAAATCACAGGATGTAATGAAAGGTTGGCACTGAATACAAATTGTACTACTCCTTCCTGAAGACTGACTTCATCCGTATAAACATATCTGAGTCAAGAGTATCCACTGCGAAGTAATGTGATGTGCGGCTCGCATCTTTGTACAGGACTGCACCTCGAATGAGAGATATCAGCGGTATGATCCGACACTTGTCTCTTGTCTTCATGAGATAGGGATAGAGGCCAAGGTCTCGATCCATATCCCGACGCTTCTCCTCGGTAGTGGGTTGTATGAGCAACATTGGCTCTCGCTCTCCGCTGTCGAGTTGAACGACGAAAGGAAAGACGAGTTGAGCGAGTGCGGTAGTGTTTTCGAAGTCGTGGAACATGATACTGTCATAGCGTGGCTCGTTGTAGAATGACGGTGAGCAACGCAGCAAGTCTTTCGCTGCCCTCCAGGTGATGACGGACTCGTAATCAACTTCGACGAGTCGACATTCGACGATCTAAATAACAACGGTCAGCGGACTGCTATAAAATAATCTGGCCTCTTACAGATAAAGCATCCGCGTCTAGTGCGGGAACTACCGCTGATCCTCTGCCGGTGTAGATTGCCTTCAGAGTGCGCAGCAACCTGGCTCTGAAATTCTTGAATGCTTCATCGGGTCTTGCTTCCAGGCTGCGACAGCTGACGGGCTTCTCCCTTGCACCAAGATATCGAGAATCAAACTGGAATAGCTCTCTTGTCGAGGGTGACACAAACATCTTGCTATCTTCGAACTCCTTGAGGATCTCTGCCCAATCGTCTAGTCGATGACGAATTGCGGAGGAGCAGAGGAACAGATGGTCAATCTTAGTGACCTGTGTAGAAATCAGCATAGGTGCAGCTGCATCGAAGCAGTGAGAGTACTTGATCGAATATATTCTTATTGTTAGATCGTCGCACAACCCACTTCCGTATGGGTCCGTGAACCTTTTCGGAGAGCCTTGTGCTCATATGCTGGATTACCCCCTTGGCTTTGATGTCTGGCACGCCGTGCTTCTGGGCATGCATCTTGGGAAAGTCCCAGGATTTGGCCTTCTCCTTATCAGGGCGAAGGTTATCGTATAGGTCACGGAAGCTCTAGAAAAATGTTAGACAGAGAATTTAAAACAATTATTGAATCTACCTCCAGTGCGTCACCAAAATTGACGATTGCCTGGTCCAGCTTCTGAAGCGTGTCTTCTGTTTGCACCTCAAGACCAAGGTACATATCACACTCGATGTACTTGCGAATGAGCCCGAGAAGCATGTACCCGGCCGTACTCTGGTCCACGTTCATCGCATTGCATGCAGCGAAGACCAGAATCTATAGCGCATCAGAGATTGGAGATGATGTGAATATTTTTGAGAAGCACCTTCGAAAGATCCTGATACTTCGAACCGTCGGTAAAATCAACCAGCAGAATGCCGCCACTGAAGTGGTGCAAACCACGCCATCGTGGCATGGCCATGGCTCTACACACAATTCAGTTTAATTTAATTCAACACAAAAATCTAGGAATTACCCATCGTCAATCATCGCTCGCCAGACACGTTGAAAGCCTGTATGGTTCGCGATCTGCTTGAACAGAACCCACAAATGCTTTCCAAATAGCCCAATATGGTATGAATGGAGACGGTCGAGTGAGAGAGCTCTATGGATGCATGTGTTGGCAATTCTCCAGAAGACGTTCTTTCAGCGATGACATTAGTCATAAAAGCCTGCCGTACGACATTAACACTTACAGGGACGGCACGCAAGCCCTGGGCCTTTAGCACGTCTTCTTGATGGCCTTTGCCTCTATACTGACCGCCAACTAGTTTCGCTGATTCCTCCGATGTACGCTGAGGCCATTCGCCACGCAGGTCTGATAGCTCGTCATCTGGAACAAGGCAGATTGGACAGGGACACTTTCCCTGCGTCCCTCGTATCAGAGCCATTACACATCTATGATACGCAATATTAGCGAAATAAAATACGAGCACATCCGAGCCCACTTACTGTTCTTCATAATCCGCAGACAGAATGTGGATAAACGGGAAGAGGTTTCGAATCTTCTTATCTCCGCAGACAATGGAGACACCCGTCTGGGACTTCGTCTCGATACTCTGCAAGATGAATGACATCGCAGTATGCCAGACTTCGTTCTTATGGTTGACCCAGGACGTCTTCTTATGGTGCTTTGGGTGATCTTTGACCTATAGAGCAGGCTGAGATGCACGAATCACGACCAAGATAGAATAGATATACCAGAGGCAAAAAGCCCACGACTCGGCCGCCGCCAAAGCCAGTGCCGTTTCGAACATCGTCACTGAGATTTGCAATCCGAGCAACTACAGGATAGCCTTGCTGTGTCCCGAAGCTGGAGATTTTGGACTTATCAGCAAAGAGAATGATACCGAACGGCTTCCCATCCATATGGCCATCATCCTGCAATGTTGTCTGCCATAGAATATTTAATTCATAATTCTGCGCAACAGAAATGGCGAGTTATTACCTGTACCTCCCACATCTTGTCTGCGGTGGAAGGATCCTCCCAGTACGGCATCCATTCTTCCAAGTTTTCGTCCCACTTTGACATCTTCTGTGCGTCCCACTGCCATTTCGACGCGAGAGACGGCTCCTTGACTACCGTCTCGATCCATGACCACATGTCACGGACATAAACGTCGTATTCCTGTGGCTTGCCCTGATAGTTGACGTTGAAGGTATGCTTTACAAACTAATATACATGTTACTAATTTAATATATGCGGCCCAATGGCCGCGGACGGCGACGCGATCGGCGTACCGGCGGGTGGTACAGCGCTGCTTTGTCCCATGCAGCGTCGACGTCGGCGGACGTCTCAAAGGTCACCTTCGAGGCGCCAGTCTTCCCAGCCTGGATAAAGCTGAGGAGGCGGTCGACCTGAGGCTTCTTCAAGCCGGCGTCGAGCGCGATCTCCGCGAACTGGTAGTCCTCCAGTGAGTTGAAGGGCGCAAAGGCCTTATCGTCGCCCTCTGCTGGAGGGCGTGCTGGGTACTCGCGCTGGTAGTCTCCGAACGCCGAGATCTTTGTGCCGCGGCCACTTGCAGGATGATACTCGACGCGAATATCATCCTTCTCAGGCACTCTGGGCACAGCAGGCGCGGGGTTGGCAGGCGGAGGGTCGGCAGGAGCGGCAGGGGTGGCAGGGGGTGGTGCAGGAGGGGCCTCGCCGTCTTCCTCGGCGGCGATTGGCGTGGGAAGCTGCGGCGCAAGCCAAGATGACGGGAGGACTTGCACCAGAGGCAGGTCCTCGTCGGGGTCTGGATCCGCCGCTGTGTCTGGCGGCGGACTCGGGGCTTGTTCTTCGGGGCCTGGGTCTATCGGCTGCGTCAGATGTGACGTCCGGATGGCGACGACGCGAGGGCTCACCTGGGATTGGCGCGTCGAATTGATCTTCTGCGGCATCCGTGGTTTGCGACACTTTACGCCGTTCTTGCATCCAGGCGTGTGAGCACTGAGCAATGAATGAGAAGGTAACTACTCACTATTCTTCCGCTTGGCCTCCCTCCGCGCAATCCTCTGCAACGCGATGCGATCCTGCTCCTGGTCCTCATGCTCCTTGCGGCAGCTAGCCACATGCCGCGGCAAACCAGCTGGGTCGAACCAGCCGCCGCAAAAGTCGCATGGCTCCTTCTCAGCAGTAGCTGCCCGACGTCGAGATCCACTCGCCATGGCTGCGGGAGAACACGGATATGCGACCGTGAGAGGCAGCAGAACAGGTGGAGGTCAGCCAGGGCTGCGGCGAGTGTGAGAAAGCGCACACGTACCTGTAAGGAGCCAGGAGTATCGGGATAGCACCTAGTATGTAGGTGAAGGTCGTAGAAGAGTTGCTGGATGAGGGGGAAACCCGGTGGGAGCAGGATGAAGGACGTACGCGGTGTTCGAAGCATCCTCGCGGGAGCCTTGTCTCTTGAGCGCCTCACGATGCGCCGCGGGATCTCCATTGGCTCGAGATAACGACGTGAGATCTGGCTGAGGCACCTCATGATCTCGCGAGGTTCTCATGATGCCATCAGGGGGATTCCCGGACAGGCGCCGGGACGAATCGAGGCCGAAATCTCATGAGGCGCTTTTCAGACTTCTGACATGCCAGACACATCGTCAATGGCTTGCAGTCTCCCCCGGATTCCTACAGACATCCTCGAGAACGTGGCAGCGCTCGTCATCGCCGAGTATCTCGACGACGTCTTACTTGGTCCGCTGGCATTACCTAAGATGGAACTGGTGGATGAAAGCCATATCGAGGTGCGTGATTTAATGTCGCAAAATATGCGCGTTGCTCATCGCGGTCGAAGGATCCCGCCGCGTCGCGTCACAACCCTGTCGAAGCGCTACTCGTCGCTTCGTTTGAGCTACGCCACGCCACGCTTTATGTGTTATCCAAAGCCTTTGTCGTGAGACTTGATCCTACAGGTCTTGGTCGGTGAGTTTTAAATGAACACCGCGAGAATCTCTGTCTCCTGCTAATCTGTCCCGTCTTCCGCACCCTCAGGCTAGACACGAAGCCCTGGACGAAGATCATGGCTTTACGCCGCGTACTTTCAGCAGTCACTGGAGTACGTGATATGGCTATCGGGAGGTCCTACATCAACGATGGAAACGACGACGACCCACCAGTGCTATTTCTGTACCTGATGATCAAGGGCATGGATACTGCACTGCCGCCAACGTTGCTTTGCAGCGAACTCGTTGCTACTGGTCATCAGCACCCCGCGGCTGCTAGTTTGGTGCGCAACCTCCTCGAAGGCGTACAATTATACGATATGTGGAGGACAGTTTATCTGCCCGCGTACCATGCATGTCTTCCAGCTTTCCAGGCCACTGCTGGAGCTCGCGTCAGCAAAACGCTGATGAGCGTGACTGTGGGTGAGTAAAGCAGGATTTCATGCTGTGAAAGATTGCAGCTGAGGGCGAACAGCGACAGTATACTCTACACACCAATATACGCTCGAAGGCATGCTGGTAGTGATCGACAGCGTAGGACTCACTCTGCGTGAGGACAACTCTGTACGATGATATTGCTGCCTCCGAATCTGACGCGTTGCTGACGATATGCCAGTATGGGCTTCAGGCGTTTCAGAAGCATATGCATGATATCAAGAACGAGGATCAGGATGCGGTTCGTTGCTGGGGTCCCGACTTGGACCGCGCCATCGGAAAGCACAGGGTATGTTGTGCGTATATGGCGGTACTTGTCTGACTCCTCTGGGGCGAGTAGTTTAGAGCCTGGAACACTACCTTGCAAAGCATTGCCCAGATGCGCCTGGACGACAGCCGCTTCGATAACGTCCGCGACACCGCTCAAAACCTGCTGGCGTCGTTCCAAGCGCGCCTTTCCGCTCTGCTCTCCCTCGGTACTGCGCCGGCTGCCATCGACCTCCCTCTTTGACATCCGCTGCATAAACCTTGCATATCCGCACGACCTATCAACGCTGCATGTTCGCTCCGCCATACTGCAAATTGCCTCTGCCGCCATCTCTTCTGCTTCGCTTCTCTGCACCGCCTTTCTATGCGACGGACATGTCTCGCCAACGATCCGGGTCCTAGCTCTGTGCCCATGCCGTTCTGCTGTTCTCGCTGTCCGTGTTATCGACCTCCTCGCGTTCCTGCTACTGTCCTGCTCTGCATGCCTCCGCTTCGCTTTCGTTCTCCGCAAAGTCGCTCCTGAACGTGTCCTCTGTGTCCCGGTTCGGTACCATCCTCGCGCTTGCCCTGCCTGTTATACGACCTTCTCTCGCACCACGCCGTCTTCGCGCTCGGTCCAGTTGTAGTATTAAAATTGTATTCGTTACTCAATGCCATCTACAGTGCCCTTGAGGCAACTACAACCTTCCTGAAAGCAAACAGAGCGATCGATATTCGGCGAACGTGACATCCAGCTGCCCCAAGAGTTTGTCCACCACGCTGTGTCGTCGCCCTAGCAGGGCACATAGACGGCCTACTCCTTGGGGAGCTATCGCATGTCACATCTATTCCTTTCTGCCAGACGGATGCTAGCGTCTGCTTCGCTTATCTCCTTCTATCGTGCTGTAACTGAAAGATCATTCCTGCAGCAGGAAATCACGAATGTCCAGACCTTGCGGACCCGCTGCTGGCTGCCTCGCGCTGGCTCTATTACATCTCACTCGACATTCTGCCAGCCGCACTCGATATTAAGCTGGATGTATGCGCATACGTTGGAAGTCCGAGGTATGTGTATATCTACCGTCGCTGCCCGCGAGTCATGCTCTGACGGGCTTGGTATTTGCACAGGTTGACCATGATCCCTTGACTTGTGTTATGCCATTGAAGCACGAGCGGAAAATGGCAATCGTCTTGTAGACCTGGCCACAAGCGACATTTTCCCGCTTTCCGTGTCCTGCCGTAATGCCCTCGATATGCGCCATAGGCTCGCTGTACTCCGACGACTGCCTCCTTCGTCCGCCGCAAATGCAGGTGTTGCAAACCTCGCAACAATCCTTGACATTCCTTGCGGTACACTTTCGGACTATGCTGGGCCGTTTTGGACTGCGTGCTCCCTGCACCTACAATATGGTCTTCCGCTTGCACACTATATCTGCGGTGAGTTAGATCCGTCACAGCTGGTGATAATTCTCCTAAATATCACTTTCAATACAGCGACTGTTCAACTTCTACATGAAGTATTTGCTCGCGCCTATAGGAATCATTGCCCCCTCCCCCTCTGCTACGACGGCTGAGATTACGTCCTCGAGCAGCGCGGGCAGGAGAAATATGAACACAACTTGTTCAACTTGGTCTCGGAGGATGCCACGAGTAGTTCCGCGCTTAGATCTCTCGTTCCCTCTGCGGAGAGAGCTCAACGACTAGG
Organism: Phanerochaete sordida; assembly: GCA_019973155.2. Classification (NCBI taxonomy): domain Eukaryota; kingdom Fungi; phylum Basidiomycota; class Agaricomycetes; order Polyporales; family Phanerochaetaceae; genus Phanerochaete; species Phanerochaete sordida. Next base: position 203,034 of record BPQB01000002.1, read on the forward strand.
GTCTCGCGGACCTTGACGTTATTCTTGCCAAAATAGCGGCGTGTGCCGAAGCTCCACTCCAGGTTTCCCGCCACCCAGGCCTCCATCGCCATAATGTGATTCCTGCGCGGACGTCAGCGTCAGTTCGTCTAACAGGCCAGCCAAGACTTACGCGGTGATCTCGTCGAGCGCCTTGCCGAAGGATGGGAGGCGCGCCTTGGCGTCGTTGAACCGGTTAACGAGCTTCTGGAAGTGCACGCCGACGCGGTCCGACGCAGCCTGGAGGTCGATACCCTCTTCACGCTGGAGTACCGTCAGGATGTTGTTCGCAAGGTGGCCCATGGCCTGCTCCATGTCGTACGAGTAGACGTCCTGCGTCGCGCGTCAGAAAAGTGCACAGCGAGACGCAAGCGCATGACTCACGTTCGCCCAGCATACCATATCTACCGCGGCGAGATGCATTTCCATGTAGACGGGATGCTCGAAGACCGCGTCGGGGAGGTCCATCCCGAGGAGATATCCGAACAGGCCGAATGCGTAGCGTACGGCGCTATTCTCGCGGCGGTGCGGCTCATACGCTGCGAGGTCGAGCACGACGCCCTGCTCGCGCAGCTCTGCCTCGCGCGCGAAGCCGAGCACGTAGCTCTCGGTGTGCTCGAGGAAGCGGCGCGCGGTAGCGGGCCCAGCGTATGGGAAGAAGCGCTGCTTGAAGCTGGGGGCGGCACGGTCAGCGAATGGGCAGCGATGACGAGAAGTGGACTCACTCTCTAGTCATCTGGCAAAGTACTGAGCCGTCGTCGAAGTTGTCGTCCTTAAGCGTGTTGAGGAAGCACATGCCCGTCGCGAGGGCGTCGGGGCCGCTCTGATCGTCGGTGATCTCGTCGATCGTGAAGAGGAGGTTGACGAAGTCGCATGCGGTGCGCAGGTGCTGCAGGCCGGCGTACGGGTACGCCCACGCACAAAGGAGCTCGCTGCCGCCCTCCTTGAAGAATTCGAGCCGCTTTCCGGTCAGAGGGTTGTAGCTGAGGTACCACTCTCTGGACGAAGCGGCGGCCTCGTCGTGGTGAACATTAAAGCGAGCCGTAAACGTGCTGATGGAGTGCAGGTCTGGAAGGCGGTATGAGGGCGAAGAGGTATCAATGGGAAACATGCTATGAGGTAGCAGTGAGTAGCGAAGGCTTTGAATGGATAGAAAGGCACTCAGCGGCTTATATACCGTCTTCCCCTAGATTATAAAAATATCGAATTTAGCCGTTCTTTATCGTTGTCACTTTAAGATTCGCCGGTACTCCAGCGACACCGATCTCTCGATGCGCTAGATCTCTTGGCTAAGGCTGCATTGGAGATTTGACGTCATGTTGAAGTTTCCTGTGAGACGCACAAGAAAGCTATTGCAGCCAGTGGCGGGGCATTTTCTGGATAAGGGAAAATCCTACACAAGGGTCCTCGCCAGATTAGCGTAGGAATGGCACCGGAACGTGCCTATGACATATTTCCAGCGCTGACCTTGCTCTGCAGACCACACATGAGGAGCTGATCGTGTGGAAAATTGGTCAGCATCGAGCGCACATCCACAATAATGTCCAGCCATTCACCCAAGCGTGGAGTATAGAACAGCGCCACACCATGCTACAGCTTGTCATAGCTTCCGAAGTCGCTCGGGGCCTGAGTTAGAGATAGAGCCTGACTATCGTGCAAGTCGTCGAAGCCATTCGAGCGCTACAAATCCGCCATGTGCACTCTGAATGCTCTGTCCTATGGATCGAGGTAGTCAGTTCCTTGCCCGTAAGATTTTAGGCGACAGAGTGTGCTACGCATCGATCTTCGCTGCATTGGCTCGGCGCGCTGGACAATCTTTGCTCTGTTGGCACGCCGAGGATGAACTGTGTTTATGAGTAAGAGACCCTACGCTAACGCCAAGTGGTGTGGGTCAATTCAAGCTGTTTCTGGATCTCTGAAGCAAGAAAAGGACTGTGCTGTCATTGCGGCCAGCCAATACCGGGTAGAACGTCATCGCGATGTGCTCAGTTCATGAGTACCCTGTGCTAGTGATTAGCCAAAGAACAGATAACGACGCTTTTAATCATACAGAAATTATATGTTCTTCGGAACGAGACCGAGTAGGAGTACGGTGATCAGGTCCATGTTCGTAGTTTGCATGCATCGGGAGAGGACCGGATTGCGACCATTCGGGTTAAGGTCAGCCGGTTGCAGCCGGGCGGCAGTTTCGCCGGCAGCGCTCAGCCTGCTTGTTGCTCTCGCTGAATCCATAGTCGTACGTTGTTATTTCTTGTATGACGGAAGACCTCAGCTAAAGTAATGAAGGCAGTGCGTGCCTCGACATCTACATCGGGGCCGTCTGAGTGTACCTAGCGAGCACCGACTCCGAAGATTTTACGAAAGGATACCCTCAGCACTTAAGAAAAGACATTTCCACACTCGCCCACGATCTGGGTTAAGCTGATGCTGTATCCTCTTAAACACTGCTCTGCGGTCTTTCTCATCTGTCTGCTGTCGACACAGTAGACTGAAGCTAGAATATGGGGTATCGACGTTCATCATATCTTGTGACTCATAGCACATTCGCTTACAAAGGTACCTACATTCGAACTGGTACCGTGAATACTTTATCTTGACTGAGGCGCCAGTCCGTCCATCTGCGAGCTTTTCGTAACGTAAGGATCAATAGAGCGTGCTCTACTGAGCCATTGCACAGCCGGATTGTACCAATTTCAGACACACTACGAAGCGTCAGGGAGGTTAGTACGCTACATTAGGCACGCTGGGTGTAGTGTCGGAGAACGCTGATGAGCACGCTTCCATCCAGGGACCGACACCAGGGCCGCGCCTAACCCAAACTCGGCGTTCGTCTGAGTGCTTGAGGAAGGCTGACTGACCTATTCCGAGCAGTTTCACTGGTTATTTTTATGCCACTGAGCATTGCGACAGATTCCCTAGTCGTTATCTTGACTTGGATCGAGTCTCATTGAGACCTATCGACAGTACCGGGAAGCTAGATCGTTGAACATACAATCCCCGCTTGCTAGGTGTCTTATGCATGACGGTATGTATTTATTGGGTGCGATGTGAGAATACCTTTACCGAAAATACATGAAAAAAGGGTCAATCTACTACCTGTGAGTTGCTTGAGGCATTGTGGTACGACCATAACCTATACAACGCCGTGACATCGCTCTGATAGCCCTCAATTTTGCAACACTTGCTACGTCTAGCACGGTGGGTCTACCGAGCCACCAGTCGCAGGACGCATACTTACTGACACAGAGCTTGGCATCCGTAGTCGCGCCATTTTCGTACACGATAGTGAGGCGCCGTGGACTATTTTCTCGCGTTAGCAAAGGCCTAACACAGTTCTCAGCCTCAAATCCTGATCTATCGCTTCATAATGAACCTACGGCTGGCCAGCCACAGCAGAAAGACGACATCTGAGCTGGGCGGAGCTTCCAGACTCGACAGTGGCGCTGCATCGATCATATTTGGCAATATGGGCGAGCCTCTGGAGTACGGGCCGCACGAAGATTACAGCGGAGGTCACGCCGAGGTCAACGAAGAGCCCGGAAGCGATCATCATAGACTTGTGGATGAGAGAGCATGCGTGGATGCCGTCGTCGAGGTCGCGGTGTAGAGGATTACGTAGCTGTTTTTAATTCCCATCTGAACGAGATAGGCCATTCAAAAGAACAAAAAACGGATTGCACACAGTATCACGCGAGAACAAACGTCTCTGAGGTCTAATAAATAATATGTAATTCCCCATTTTCCCTCCTCTTTTCTACAGTCTCTCCTCTCTCCTCTGCCTATTCCTGCATCCGTGACGATAACCAAAACCTATACTAACCTTGAGGTCGACACACGCCGACGACACCGAGCCTTCAAGCCGTGGGGACGGGTGTGACGAGGCCGGGCGCGCGAGCGGCGAACGGAGCCATCGGCGGCATCGACGGCGGCGGGGGCGAAGGGGGGAACATGCCCATGGGCGGCGGGAACGGCGGCACGCCCATGCCGAAGTGCGCGTGGTGGTGGTGCCAGTGGTGGTGCGGCGGCGGCGGCGGCATGTAAGGGCCGTACTGGTAGCCGTGCTGCTCGTCGCGGTCATCTTCGCCCTCGCGCTCCTGGCGGTGGTCTTGCGCGTCGTCTTCATCGTCCTCGTTGCCGTTGCCCGGCGCGAAGCCGAAGCGACCGTGGCGCGCGAAGGGGCCGCGGTGTCCGCCGCGGCTCCCGAAACCGAAGCTGGCGTCGTGCTCGAAGGGCCCGCCGGGACCGAAGGGGCCGTGGTGGCCGAAGAAGGGCCCGCCGCGCCCACCGCGCCCACCGCGTCCGCCCCTGGCGAAGCCGCCGCGCCCGCGGCCGGTGAAGGCGAAGGCGAAGGCCTGCGGCGAGGGGCCGGCGGGTGAAGGGCCGGCGGGCGAGTCGCCGTTCGGCGGGGCAGTCGCGAACGGGAACCCGCCGCCGAATCCGCCGCGCCCGAACCCGCCACGGCCTCCGCCTCTCATGAATCCGCCACGTCCGCCGCGACCGAACCCGCCGCGGCCGCGGCCGTGCGGGTCGAAGCGGAAGGCGCAGCGCGCGAAGTAGTGGTGGTGGGGGTGCTCGTGGGGGTGGTCTCCGTGGGGGTGGGGTCCGGGGCCCCGCGCGCGGGGGCCGCCGAAGAGGTTGACGTAGACGAGCATGTCGTCGTCGGCGCCGTCGTCGGAGACGCTGGACTCGCTGGTGTTCTGGTCTGCGAGGAGACGAGGGTCTTCGTCCATGCGCTCGGCATCGGCGGCGGTGGCGGCAGGGGCGGCAGGGGCGCTGATGTCGATGTCAGTCTCGACAGCAGCTGTAGAGCGGAAGCGAGTGGTATACCTGTTGGCTGCGCTGTTCGCGGCGCCGTTGTTGCCATCGCCCTCAACCTTATCCTTCTCTTGCTCTCCTTCCTTCTCCTTACCTGCCTCCGCGGGACCTTCGGTCGACTCAGCGGTCGCGGAGGAAGCGATGTCGACGTCGCCGTCGAGAGCGCTGGTCTCAGCAGGCCGAGCAGAGGGACGCTCTGTCCCGGCGCTTCGCAGCACGCTGAGGTCGAGGACCTTGCAGCGGACGACCGTCGCGCGCTCACCGGGCTCGGGGCTCTCATCGGGGACAGGGGCAGCGGACTCAACGCAGTCGCGAAGTTCCTCATCCGAGCTGACGACGATGTCGTCGCCGTCGATGTCGACGTACGAGATCGCGAGTGTAGCCTTAGGGATGGCGAAGATGCCCTCAAGCTTACCGGCGAGGTCGGCCCAGGTGGGCAGAGTGGGGAATGACATACGGCGGGCGGGGCCGCCAGAGGTAGTTACGAACTTGAATGTGATGTTGGACATGGTGGTTGTGCTAACGAAAGATGGGTGAGGGGCGAAGGGCAGATATGAGGCTGCTTTTATACCTTGTCGCGAGTGCGCAGCCGCGGGTCCGCAGCAGTCATACTTGAGTTCCGCCGGAGCCGCAACGAGAGGCATACGTCCACATGCGGCACGAAGGTAGCATGACTCGTGCAGCGCAGGCAAGTCTGAGCTGCTCCAGAAAGTTCTCGAGTGCACTGTACAGTAGGCGGGAAGTCCATGGATGAAATTGCGAGCTGATGGTCGCTGGCGCTAGGCGTCCGCCCTGGCGTCTCCGCCGTGTACTCCGGCATGGCCAGCCGGGCCGCCTGCCTAGGGCTCTCCTCTCCTCTCCGCCCATACATAGCGAGTCCTACGGCACGTACGAGCATTTTAAGATAGTACACGTCGTGTGTCGTGTCTTGTGGCCGGTACTGAACCCTCTCGGGGACGGCGCTTATGCGCAGGCCCCGGGACAGCGTTCCCACGGCGAGCGCATACGTCCGTCCGACCACAGTGAGTGCATGCATAGTCGGTGTAGCAGTACACTGACCGTATTATCCCCTCTGCGATGCTTGCGCGACGCTGCGGGCAGTGAGTGACGCACCAAGTGCGAGCCTGCGAGGGCCCCTGGCACCGCGGACCCGGAAAACCCTTCACCGCGACAGGTCCTGCGGCCGACGGAGATCGGCGGCGAAGGACATTCTACTCGAGCAAGCTTATCTACGCAGAGTATGACGCACATTATTAACGCAGTGAACATTGTGGCTATCGTCTGGTCTGAGCAGTCACAGCGTCTAGACCCTATTTTGCCTTGCTGCTATCATTTCTCCCGCCCCGCTGCAATGCTGACCGCGTCCGATCGCAGGACTTCGTCTCTTACGTCAACTCACAAAGGAAAAGCGTGAGCTGCGACAATTTTATCTGTTGTCTCAAATAATGACGACGCAGCATGCCGAACATGGAATCGTGGCCGTCCCACAGGATGAGCTTTGCGAGCATCCTGATATCAAGGTTCGTCTTCTCCTCGTCCATGCTCAGACAACATTGACCATGATGCGCTAGTAGCACTTTATCAGCCGCAATCTATGGCCTGTTAACTCCGATGGCGTGCTACCGGCGTGTGCACATGCCGGGCCACGCTCATGTGCCACACTATGCACCCCTTCGCTCTCTCCCGCGTCCCCACCGACTCTCCGCACACGCCCTCGCGACAGCTATGTACCAAGAATCCAGCTCCGCTTAGGGCGTTGAGGGCGGGCTTATTTTCGGTGCGCGTGTCACACCGTGAGTTTTCTGCGCTTCTGCGGATGTGCAACGGCGTTCGCCGGCAATCCTCATGAGACCTGCTGCGACGCCTACACGAGACGAAGGCAGCGCATTGCATCTGGCTGAGCCCGCTCGCCAATGTATCCGAGGATAGGGGGCCACAGAAATCCACGATGCGTAGCTCCAGGACCTGTGCACGTCTATAGCAGTTTGTACTTGTGATGCGTACCTGCTGTGTATGTGCCCGTTGTGGCATAGAGAGCCCCGTAATGGAGCACCCAACCGCTCTTGACACCTCTGCGTCCGCATCCTGCACGCATAGGTCAAGTATAGATAACGTACGCTGCGGGTCCTGAGCCTATTGCTGGATCCAGAGCATGGCGGCGTTCCGCCGTGCAGTGCTCGGCACGCGCGCAGCTTGTCGTCTAGTGAGATGCTCAAGCATGCCCATGAGTGGCAGCAGAAGCAAGCAGGCGCACCATACATGATGCTCGACTTTACCGAAGTGTCGACGTCCGGGCGATTCCGGCAGTAAAAGCGGATCGTCAGACATGTCGAGGGGTTATAAACGCGGCCTTGCGTGCATAGAGCGTGCGCAAGCCTTTCTTTTTCGCAAAGACCCGACGCGGTGGCGGTACGCCAAGGGCTGCAATTAGACGTGTGCAGCGTCAGCGCGGCATGGCGTGAAACTGACCAAGAGCTTGGTCAATACACGCGGAATATCTTGCGCGCCCGTTGAGATGGCGTAACTCACAAGCACTCGGTACATTGGTCGTACTCCTTTGCCCGAGATTTTGGAGCGACTGTCTACAGATGCCCAGCTCGAGCTTGGACAGTTGTGCAAGACCTGTCGCGGTGAAGGGTTTTCCGGGTCCGCGGTGCCAGGGGCCCTCGCAGGCTCGCACTTGGTGCGTCACTCACTGCCCGCAGCGTCGCGCAAGCATCGCAGAGGGGATAATACGGTCAGTGTACTGCTACACCGACTATGCATGCACTCACTGTGGTCGGACGGACGTATGCGCTCGCCGTGGGAACGCTGTCCCGGGGCCTGCGCATAAGCGCCGTCCCCGAGAGGGTTCAGTACCGGCCACAAGACACGACACACGACGTGTACTATCTTAAAATGCTCGTACGTGCCGTAGGACTCGCTATGTATGGGCGGAGAGGAGAGGAGAGCCCTAGGCAGGCGGCCCGGCTGGCCATGCCGGAGTACACGGCGGAGACGCCAGGGCGGACGCCTAGCGCCAGCGACCATCAGCTCGCAATTTCATCCATGGACTTCCCGCCTACTGTATGCACTGTCAAGGAGGAAACGGTTGAGCTGAGGTGGTTGCAATGACACAGCGCGGGCCGGACGGACTCACCTTCGCCGCACTCGTACGTGGATGTGGCACAGCTCTCGCGAGCCTTCGCATACAGCCGCCTCAGATTTCGGGCGGACTTTGGCTCCCATCCTGTGCGCAGATCTGCTGACTGCGCCAGCAGCAGGTGCGAGTCCTGAGAGGGATGCGAACGCTCGGACTGCAGCGAGCGCGGTGTCGCATGCGCAGCCTGCGTTGCTTCCACGATACGCCGTCGCCGCGCAACAGAACAGCGGAATGAGTCGAACAAAGATTCCGGCTGGTTTTCTGCCGACGACATTCGGGATGAGTGTGTGCGGCCGTGCACAACGGCTGCGCGTCGACGGCTGCGACTCCGAGCGCGGAGCTGGCTGACCCTAACCCTAACTTCTCCAGGCTCTCTCGCACCTCTTCGTCACACACATCCAGCACGGGGCCTCGTCTACAACGATTTGGCTTGCACCATCCTTCGTCTGAGCCCGTACGTGAGGCATACCACGATTCGACGTTTGCTGCACCACGAAAAACTTGTCTATATGACGATCCCGTTGCGCGAAAGACCCTAAACACGACCAGCCGAGGTGTCCATGGTACCAAGACCGCCTGGAGTGTCGACGGCTCCCGGATATCAAGATGGGTTAGGAGGTGTGCTCGAGTATGCAGATGTGGTCTATGGCATGTGGTGAGTCGCTATCCGGCTGCCACTAGGTCGGGCATGCTCAAAGCCGCCATAGATGTGGCAAAGAGACCCGATCCAGGCAGAGCGACATACCTCTCGCTATACAGCGTCCATCCTACCGAAGGCCCCTCGTACATGGCTGCAGTGACCGACTGTCTTGTGCCATTGCCAACACACGTAATTATTTGCTTGGTCGGCCGGCACGTGTGGAATAGCACGATTTAGTCCAGTGCCGCATCCTGACTTTGTCCGTCACCATCCCTGCGTTGCGGGACATTGCGCACTCATTATTCCTCCAAAATGGCCTACTCTGTCGTCTGGCCTTCGCAGTCCGCGTTCTATCCTGTTGGGAACACAACTCCTATCTCGCTGCTGCAGCATACGCCGCCTGAAGATGATGTTTCCATTCTGCTGCTCGGCTGTGGGGACCCTAGGAGCATTCTATACACTCTCGACGCACGGAGAACAAAACTGGGGACTGGTGAGTGTCTGAGCTGTACTGCATGATGGCCCACTGATAATATTGCCAGCGAGTGGCAAGTTCGACTTCACTTGCTGCGACATTGAACCAGCCATCCTCGGTACGTCGCTCATGTCAAAATATACAGTTTCATACTCATGGCCTCCAGCTCGCAATGTGCTGCTGCTCACGCTCATTGCGGATGGGAAGCACTTGAAAGAAGAAAGCGTCGTATGGAACATGTTCTACCACTTCCTCCTCGACAAGCCATCGCTCCAGATCATCATAACACAATGCGAAAAGCTCGTCGACTTGTCTGTCAGCCTGGACGCCTGGAACGCGTCCATATATGCGCGTTTTCTCGACATTGGTAACACCTTCACCCTCAATGAACTTCGCCGACATTGGTCACTCTACCTCGAGGTCAAATCCTACACGTTCTCTCGCCGGAAACAGCGCAAGGAGCAAGTGGCGTCTGCCATGAAGAAGGTTCTCGACGGGCAAATCAACTTCGACGACCTCAACGTATCACGGTCGGCCGGTCCCGCCTACGGACACGCCACTCTCACCAGCTTCGAGACCTCCAAGGCGTTCTGGAAGACCGGCACGACGTTCGCATCACAGCAGGACATCGACGCGGCGACGGAGGTCAACCCCACGTTCATGTACACGTCGGGCCGCGAAGGCTTCGCGACATACCCCGGCCTCAACCCGCTCGCGGCCTTCCACCTCGCGCCCGTCTTTGCGTTCGAGTCGTCGGGGTCGCGGGCGCTGCCCCTCAACAAGGTGTATGAAGGCCCTCGCGCGCAGTTCAGCGCGTGGTGCGAGTCGTTCTACGCGTGCACGCAGGACTCCGCGAACCCCGCGGTCATCCGCGTCGTCGTCGCGGACGCGCTTGCGTTCTGTGAGGCGCTGCAAATCGCCGCGGTGAAAGGCGATCCGGCGACACATCCTCGCGTGTCGACATGGCGGGCGCCACTGCTTGCGCTGGACGGGAAGGGCTACGCGACCGGAACTGCGCCGTTGAAGTTCGACGTCATCGACACGTCGGACCTCGTCGACACATTGGGCGCGTTGAACGTCGTCCTCGCCACCACGCCTTTGCTGAAACAGACACCCTCCGCGGCGCTGCACACGGAGACGCTTCAGATCCACAGTAAGGACCCCGTCGCAGCCTGTCTCGACTGCTTATGTGGAGACATGGCGAGCCTCTCCGTGCTCCTCGACATCACACCCGTGCCATTCCTGGCTGGCTACACCACGATCTCGAACGCCCACGAGCTCATGAGCTACTACGTCCGCCCGAAGAACACCCAGTTCCACGAACGCCTCGTGTGGAAGGCCCCGTCGCAGCTCACACTGGGCACGTCGCGACCAGTGTCCGCAGACCCTCAACAGCTGGCCAGCTTGCTCTACTCGGTGTATTCGAAGATGTTCGCGCACGAGGACCTCGCGAACTTCTTCAAGATGCACGACGCTGGCGAGCTCGACCGCATCCCCTATACGCGCCTGACCTTCGCGCTGCTCATCCGCGCGCTCGCGACCCGCGTGCACGTCGACTGGGCTCTCGTCGTCAAGCACCTGGAGGAGCTGCTTCCCTCGACCGGCACCGCGATTTGGATGAACAGCATACAGGAGGTCCTCACGTACCTCCACCTTTTCGGCGTGCACTCCGCGGACGGCTTCGCGGAGGGCAACCGGCGGAGGCTGCACGAGAAACCTTCGGGCCCGTTCAAGACCTGGGCGACGGTCCCGCCGGTCGTCTGCGTCGCGTTCGAGGTCCCGCGCGCTCGGCTGCGCGTGTTCGACAGCCTGCCCACCGCCAGCATCTTCCTCTACGTGCACTTCGTGCACTGGCAGAACACGCACAGCTTCTTCTCCTTCGACGCCGCGTTTGGCACGCTCAAGGTCGCGGGCGCCGGCGAGCGTGCGCGCGGCGTCATCACGGAGGACGCGCGCGGGAGCGCGGGCAGCGCGCCGCTCGTCGTGTCCGTCTGCGTGCCTGCGTGGATCCTCGTCGAAGCCTTCGCGAGGACGAGCGTCCGCTTCGCCGTCACCACCACGTCTGCCACCTCCAGCCTTACGCAGGAGCTTGGACCTGTCTGCATCGCGGACGAGATGCTACTATCGGATGCGCGCGTGCACGTCCTGTGCGAGCGGCCGACGGTTGCTGGCGAGCGCGCGGCGGTGCCGTATTTGCCTCCGACTATGAAGCCCGGGGATCAGGCTGCGGTCGCGCTAGCGATGGAGAAGGACAAGGTGACGAAGATGACCCGCCGCGTAGACGTCGTCGAGGCGCAGGCTAAGACTGCGCTGGCCAAAAGGGACACGCCGGTGAAGGTCGAGCAAGCCGGTGCTTGCGAGGTTTTCCTACGCATCGGGTCGGAGACACCCAAGAAGATTGGGTTCCCGTTCAGCGTAGACGCAACGCAGGCGAAGTTGCGGGTTGCCCGGCAGTCGTCCTATGTGGAGGTACGGGATCTTTCGGTGCTGCTATGACCATCGCTGACGGTCTTCCTGCCAGATCGTCATGCCTCCTAGCATCATGTTTAAGCCTGATGCATCCATTGACTATCGCTTTCCTCTTGTCATGCACAAGAACAGGCCGATTCCGTGGGCGTTCCATCGCGTCAACCTCGAGCGTCTTCCCTTGTTCAAGACCGTCGGTGTACCAGAGAAGCGCATCAGGTGGCTCGAGAACCACCTCTGGTTTTCCTTCTCCGATAGAGAGAAGAGGACGAAACACATGGAGCCGCTCACGCAAATGAAGGACCTTCTCAAGAACATCATCGAAGCGACCGCCCAGAAGGAGGACGAGCAGGCCGCTGTCTTCGTTTTAAAACCCCCGGAGCCCGCCAAAATCGACACTGTTATCTTCGTGACGTGTCTTCGGTTCGACCTGTCGGCAAACACCATCGTCGCAGACGCCTTCGTGCTGAATCTTGACGATAGCACCGGCGCACAGGTCGTCTTCCTCCAAAAACTGCCCAATGTCTGCTACGTGGACGTCACTCTCGAGGAAATGACAGCATGGAAGCTACTCCTGCCGAGTCTCGTCGAGCGCTGCCGCACCTGGGCGCACCAGCCCTCGTGCGCGTACGTCGCGCACGGCTCGGCGCCACTCGACGTGAAGACTGGCGCACCGCCACTCTGCGCGTGCGGGCACGGCACGCCCTCGCTGTCGCCCGAGTTCTGCCTGCGGCCGGCCTGGTATCCATTCGTGCCGCTCGTGACGCGCGTCGCGCTCAGTCCGCTCTTCGCGGCGACCTTCCTCGAGCCGGCGGGGACGCACCTCGAGCAGACGCGCGACATGTCCGTCGAGGAGATGCGGTCGCTCGCGGCGCGGGCGAGGCGTGAGCGCGACCCGACGACGAAGGTCGAGCTGCCGCGCTGCGCGGCGTGTCGGGCGGTGCTGCGCCCCGAGAAGCAGATGGTGTGCAGCCGCTGCAAGAAGGTGTTCTACTGCAGCCGTGACTGCCAGACGAAGCACTGGTCCGAGCATAAGCAGTCTTGCAAGTCGGCTTAACGGACGACGCGGTAGCATGCGACGGGTGGGACTCTGCATATAGATCGCAATCTTTGCGCATGTTTCTTGCTACGATGAAAGCAATTTTTGGCTTAGACGATCTGTGGGACCGGCCGATGTTGACGTGATCAGCGAGCGAGCCTCCTCCAACTTGCAGTCCGACCTCTCCAGGTACCGATCTCCTTATTATGCCAGTGCGGGGGCCTTGATACTGATGCAATTGTCATTTGCAGCTGGCTATGTCAACATCCCAACCCCGCATCGCCTTCTACCGATTACAAGACTCTATTGCTCTTGACCGTCCAGGTCGCCCGAAATTGCGGGAAGCGCCCGCTGAGTTGGGAGTTCCTTTGTCCTGCTGACTTGCTCGGAGTTCACTCCGCGGAGAATTTGTCGGTCGCTAAACACACCGACTCTGCGGAGAGGTGCGTCTGTGTCCGAATTGTTGAAGCTGAGCTCCTAAGAAGTACATTGGAGGATGCGAACGCCCACCCCCGGTTCCCTCTGTTCGCTTTCGCCGTTTCTTCCCTGCCCTCACTTGACGACAAACACGAAGCGTAAAACATCGTTCTCCACTTCGACGCATTATCCGAAAGCTCAGGCGCGTTTCTGGCCCACACTTCTGCACCTCCGACTGCGCCACGGCTCGACCATAGTGGGCCAGAAGTCCTCCTCATCTTCCCAACTGTCCGCCACACCTCCAACATCTCATTCGGCAGTTATACCCGAGACATAATGGGCATCTTAAAGAAGTCTCGGGCTGAATTGGCATCCCTAGTGTCGAAGGTTCCGACGGGCAATACGCGATTCTGTGAGTACACTCTCGGCTGTCACATCTGTTCTGAGCTGAGATCGCTCCAGTCTCCTCGATCCACCCATATCACTTCCTATCTCGAACAAAGCAGCGCATGCGCGGCGAAGCGAATGAGGACGTCTCGATCACCCTCAACGCCAATACAAGAATCGGTCTGTCCGATGTCGCAGGCGAAGCGCGTTATGTGAAGCAATCTCAGGAGTCGCCCGATGGTGTACTTGAACCGGATTCTAGCCTCCCTGTCATATCCCAACATTTGCCTGCCATACGCGAGCAGCACGCGAGCGATCCGACTGCCAAAGGGTTCGGTGGCGCAGGGCAGATCACTACGCAACTAGTGTCCTGCGGCCGGGTACATGTGGAGCACCTTCCCAGTGAGTCAAAACGTCCTTCTGGTGGCCAAGACTTGCGTCTGACTCGCTTTTCTGCGTTGGATGTGCAGGTTTCCATCCAGAATCGAGCGCAGCAGACGAGACTGAAGGCGCTTCGCGCCAACCGACCTGCTCCTCAGCACGTACGCCTGCCTACTATTCATACCCTGAAGCGAGCGACAAGAGCAAGGCTTCCACGCACACCCAATCCACCGAGCATAAGTTCGACATCAACGGCATCTTCAACTCTCTAGACGCATTAGCACCAACCACCCTCGGTTGCGAGACTACTGGATTGGTGGACAATCGCTCGAAGACGTCCCAATCTCCTTTCCCACCACTCGAGTTACCGAGAGGCAGGAACACCCTCCGGAGGCATGATATAGCTGATAGGCGTCGGAACGCAAAGGCGCGATGGAGTATCTTCTCAGAGGATGTCGGCATCTCAAAGAGGCGTAGACAGCAGAATCGTGAGCCTCTTCATCATGGAACACAGCACGCTCTAACTTTTTGTTCCCAAAGGCACGTACAAGCGTCGTGACCCGACAAATCGGCTGGCTTTTCAGCCCGATAGCCTTGCAATCTTGCCTCCGACGGAGCCAATAATCGTAATGACAATGCTGTTCCAGCCGCGAACCGTAGCGTCGGAGCCGAAGACGCAGGCGATGCCCTCGACGATTCCGATGCCCATCTGCGCTGATGCCGTCGCTGGAGACACCATCAGCGAAGTCATGGGCCTTTGCTTTCCTTCGGCCCAATCCTCTACACCGCTCAGTTCTGTCTCCACCACCGCGTCTACCGCAGCCGCGCAACAGAACGGTACGGCCGAAGCCTCACTGCCGAGTTCGCTCTCACCCCCAATCGCGCGAAGATTATCCTCGGATCCAGTTCTCGACATCCCTTCTCATCCTATTCCCCCGCTTCTCAGTGAGCGCTCTCACGCTACAACGTCACTTGAGGAAAGCATCTACCAAGCCTTATTGAGCACTCTCGAGGATTCATCGTCCGACACTGGTGACACATCCGCTCCCACCGTCCCCGCAGAACCACGGAAGATAATACCACTCAGACGGCGTGTTGCTCGTACGCTACAGAGAGAAAGCGGCGGCGGTTCAGCTGCGGTCGCTCCGTCGACATCGCCCAGCTCGCTCCAACCCGTGGGCAATTCAGCTCCGCCACCTGGTCCTACAACCGCAACTGGTTCTATTCCGCCGTCTTCCGATCAATCCAAGCGTCATTCGTCACCTACACTCGCTGCGTCCCCGACCCCAACACTACAGCCTTCGCCCGTTGGTGGATATGGTCCGCCGTCTCCTCCAACCAATATAGCAGTTCCAGTGCACGTTCCCGCTGAAAGTAGTCCTACGACATCTTCGACGTCCAGCGCATTGTCGGATATTTGGTCGATTGGACACCATCGGTCTGCTGAAAACGCGAGCAATATCACCAGTCGTAGGTTTCTCAAAGTCTCTCTGGGTTCACCGTTTGACCGGGTATATTTTAGAATCTTTGTCGCAGCAGCCCTCAGTACCCTTCTCTTATCAAGGTCATCCGCCCCAACCGCGTGAGGAGGGTTCCTCGACATCAGTCGCTTTAGAAGGACCTCCTGTGCAGTCGTCTCACGAACCAAGTGCTGCACACATGGCAGCCGTTAATCCCTGCTCTCGGTCGCTTGCAAACGGAGACATTTCGCAGCTCGGTAGTCCTGCCGAGCCTGCCATCTTCATTGTCTCAGACTCGTCTTCGTCTTCGATGCCGGAGGATGTGGGTCCCGGGGCCAACTTCGAACCATCCGCTCCCTCCACTGTACAGCTTGGCTTTGCGGCCGTCGCCCCAGGCCCACCATATCCGATCACGCCGATTCCCATTCAGGCTACCGGCACCTTCGGCAATGACGGTGCGCTCCCGTCTTCGTCGTTTCCTACACCGTCAATCCAACCTCAGAACGCTCCCGTGATGGATGCGGGCATGCAACCCGGCGATGCGTATGCCCCGAGTGAGCACTACATGGTGCCCGTCGAGGAAGCTGCAGTTCCACTGTCGTCTCACCCCGTTTTCCCGCCATTTGCTGCCGCGCCGGAAGCCCAGTCCTCATCGTGGACGATCCCACAGTCTGCGCCATATCACGAAATGCTGCACGAGGAGGATGACGACGATATGGAGCTGGTGTGTACAATTGACCCACACGACAACGGTCAAATACATCCGGGAGTCTCTCTCAACGGTATCGCGGTAGAGGCGGGCATACAGTACCCGCAGGCGATCACTAGCCAACTCACTCTGCCCTACATCAATACCGATGGCTCATTCCCGACAATCGTGTTCGTAGACGATCCGCAGGTACCGATAGCACCGATTGCAGCAACGACAAACCCTATGCCGCATCTCGATCCCGGCGTGTCGATGGACTTTCAGACCCCCCAAAGCTTCCCGGACGCGGGACCAGCCTTCAGCACAGGGTCTCTACGCAACGCTCTACCCGAAGTCATCACAGCCCACTCTAGCGCTACTTCGACGATGCAGTTTATCGTCACCGGTACGTCGCGCCATCAGACGCGATTTACCGCTTGCCTAACCTTGGATGTACAGATGACACTGGAATAGGCCCCGCTGCCCAGAAATCATCCCGTATCTCTGCAGATCCCTTTCCTCCGGCCAACAACGAAACGTCTACTAGCTCTTCGCAAATGCCTCACAGTCCTCTTAGAGGCACAGAAGTGAAAGATCAACAGACCGATCTCGCGTCATTCCTAGGCTCTTCTGCGCACCCCAATGCTAGCCCTACCAGTGTCGAGCACGGAACTGAGGTCCCAGGTGCCGGTAGCTGCCGCCCAGAGATCCCGACGGCGGACGACCTTCGCTCGAGCCAAGACGCCACGCCTGCGACGACCACGTCCGCGACGGAATGCGCTACGGCGCTCCCCTATGCTTGTTATTCCGTGGCGTCCCCGAGCAAGGGCGATGATATCAACGGCGCTACCTCAGATCTTTTTCCCTCTATCGTGGCACCGGACGAGGCGGTATCCACTTGTCTGCCCCCTACAACGGAAGAGCCTCCGGCTGTCCCTGTCGCACCTCCAAGAACTCCAACAAGCAACGAAGGCTGCGCGACCACGTCGTGCCCAGTGTCGGATGACGTTACTGCTCAGCAGCCGATTATATCCAAATCTGCCACTCCAGCTAAGCCTGCGCGAGGCAAGCGTCGTGGAAGCCCGCCGCGGTCAGGGCCATCCAGAATAGAATGCGTTAACGGCTCCTTCGCGGCTGCGAGCTCCAGCGCATCGACCACCGTTCCGGAAGAGAACGGCGAGGCGCGCCAGCATACAAGCTCAAATACAGCGACGTCCTCGTTCGAAGAAGCCCAACCAGAAGCTGCCCCCGCTAGTCCGCCCGCCGTATCTGCCACTGAGCCGATCGCTGGGTCCACCCCGCAGCCCACGCCATCCGTCCCTCCAGAAGCACCAGAGGCGCATTTTTCTAAGTCGCAGCCTGATGGCAAGCCAGCCGCATCACGGGTCGAGCCGTTCCACGACGACGAATTCACAATCGACGTACTCGAGGCCTATGTGATGATGGAATATCAGTACTGCCACAAGCGCACGATAGAAAAACGTGGGAAGCCCGGGCGAACGGATCCGCTCCTTTGGATGGCGAAGGCGTGTGCTCTGCAGCGGCGGATCCGCGCGATCCAAAATAACGCGCTCAGAAATGGAGTCGCGAAGGACGAAGTCGTGGCGGGACTCAAGCAGAGCTCTGGTGGTGCCGGGATGGCGTGGCGGCTCTCTCGCGTCTTTCTTGGCCTGCCGGACGAGCCGAAGCTTACTCGCATTGAGGGCGCCATGCACGACGATCCCTGTATTCCTGGCGTGGAGGAGTATCCTGACATACTGGCGCTCATGTCTCTATCGCTTCATGACGGCGTGTACGATCCTGATAGAGTACCCAAATGAATCTCGCTGTCTGCACTTTCAACTTGCACGCAAAGATATATTTGTGTATGGTCGATGAAGAGCGTAGCATCTTTGGACCCTGGGCTACATGACATTGGTACAGCTTCACTATCGTCTAACTCATCTAGGTCGCAGCGAGCCATCACTGGACAGAAGAAATTCGGAGAGAAATTGATCACTGCGATGCTGAGGCATCTTGCCCTTCGGGCAGAGAAAGTTCGACTACTAACGTCTCGCGGACCTTGGCGTGATTCTTGCCAAAGTAGCGGCGCGTAGCGAAGCTCCACTCTAAATTACCCGCCACCCAGGCCTCCATGGCCATGACATGGTTACTATATACGAGTCAGCATCCGCTCATCTCATCACTAGACGACATACGCGGTGATCTCGTCGAGCTCCTTGCCGAAGGACGGCAAGCGCGCCTTGGCGCTGTTGCGGCACGCTCTTGGAAATATTCGGCGGCTAGATCCGTCGCAGCCTGCAGGTCGATACCTTCCTCGCGCTGAAGGACCGTCAGGATGTTGTTCCCGAAGTGGCCCATGGCCTGTTCGACGTCGTACGAGTAGATGTCCTGCAGACCCTAGTAAATTAGTGAGATCGGAATTTAGGAGCAGACGGCTCACGTTGGACCAGCAGATCATGTCAACGGCGGCGAGGTGCATCTCCATGTAGATGGGGTGCTCAAAGATTTCGTCGGGCATGTCCATGCCTAGAAGGTACCCGAAAGCACCTAGGACATAGCGCGCGCCGCTATTCTCGCGACGGAACGGCCCGAAAGTCGCGAAGTCGAGGACGACTCCTTGCTCGCGTAGCTCTGCTTCACGGGCAAAGCCAAGGACGTAGTTCTTGCTGTGTTCGAGGAAGCGATGGGAGGTCGCGGGCCCCGCGTATGGGAAGAAGCGTCGCTTGAATCTACGGCCGCGGAATTATCAGCACGTATGTCAGAGACGAGTCGAATGAGCAGCCGCACTCTTTGGTCATCTTGCAGAGAACAGAGCCGTCATCGTAGCTGTCGTCTTTCAGCGCGTTGTAGAATTGCATTCCGGTTGCGAGAGCGTCCCGGCCGTTCTGCTCGTCGCTGATTGTGTCGATCATGAAGAGTAGATTGATGAGGTCGCAAGCGGTGCGGAGCTGCTGCAAGCCGGCGTAGGGGAATACCCATGCGCATAGCAGCTCGCCCCCGCACTTTTTGAATATCTGTAAGAGCTTGCCTTCGAGCGGGTTGTGGCCGAGGAACCACTCTTGGGACCCAGCGGCGGCCTCTTCAAAGTGAACGTTGAAGCGAGGCTTGTGCGTCCACACGGCCTGCAGATCAGGTAGACGGTAAGAGCGCGGAGCAATCGGTGCTGTAGTCATGTTCTTAGGCAGATATGAGTAGCCAGAACCTTGGAGAATGAGGGAGCTCTCCCTTGCTCTCCCTTGCAGTATTTATACCTGCCTGGTCTTTACCGAAGTAAAAGATTTATTTGCGCTTTAAGTCTTCACCAATTTGAGCTTGCTAACGTTCCATTTTGTGGCTTCATATCTGTGAGTGCGAAAAATCTCGTACTTACCTAGGGTCCTAACTTCGTGCGGTGAAATGCCCATGCGTGCGCCACCCTACTCAGGGTCGAGCTTGAGTTGAAGTTCAGTCTACGGGTCACTGGCAAAGTCTTACCGGGAGCTGCATGAAGAAACCAAGGTGCCTGATTGAGACTTGCTTACATATATCAGGTACCGCGTGTGGGTAGACACGGCATATGACCGGCGGGATAGGGACGCGGTTTCTGCCAGTGGGGAATTTATTTTGCGCGTAATCCGTCTCCTGTCTCCTGGGAGATGACTTGCAACAGTTCGTAGACTGTCCTACAAAACCATGTCTTACCTAGAAAACTATGTCTTAGCGTATCTTTCATTTCTATCACAGCCCGATTCGGGCAGCGCTTGTCTCCAGGTAATGAGAAGTAGTGGCTATAGCGCACACGTCATTCAGGCACAGAGCGACGGCGTCCGATAGCTCTGCACTACCAAACACTGTCGCGGGAGCAGTTGAGAATGATAAGTCACCATGAAACAAATCAAGGAGCCGTTCCGCTTCACTGCCAGCAAGTTCGGGATGGCGACAAGATTTCAAGGTTTTCGTTGTGAGCGCGGCGCACACGGGATTGGCTGCCTCGATCTAACACTAGTGAAACCGTATAACGTGATTGTGAAGCTCGCATGCGCACCTGGCCGCACGTCTCTGAGCCGATAGGCAGATACGTCGCGTATGCCGCGCATATCATTCCTGGTCCCTTACATTGTTGCTGATTGCAGCGCTTCCAAAAGCACGTTTGCAGACACATGCTCGGTCCGAGGTAGAGCCAGGGATACGTCTGAGCAGGTATACCACACTGACAGGAAGCGACTCAGAAACTGAACGCTGCAGACACTTGGAGGATCACGCCTCACATACCTAGAAGAGCTCGTCGGAATCGATAGAATGGCCGGAGCAATACGCGACAGTAATGCTAGGCAGGAAACCATGTTTTCATGCTTCGTTGCTGACCAATCCTTTTCACCGTCCATGTAGCAGTATCCGCCGCTGGTGGCGCCGGAACGAAGGCCGATATCAACTCGAGGACACTCGCGGATGTCGTATGCATCTGCAGCCTAAATGACAGGTAACGCTCACTATGCCGTCCAGGACCCTAGTCATGAGCTGATCCGAGTGGCAAGCGGCTTTGGTGCGTCACGGTAGGCTCACCTTGCTATCAGAGTCAAACCCACGTTCGTGGACTGGATGCCATAGATGAGGTAGAGTTATGACAGCCAAGGGTAGTCTCCATGGCATCTGCGAATATAGGAGGGAGCAGACCATGTTCAGTCCCGGAAGAGCTCTTGTGGGTGATAGCAACTGTCGCAATTCGGACATGCCAACGCGGCCGGCTAGGACCCCGGGTACCAAACGACCCGGTGAACCCGCAGCGTGGTCGCTGTGCGCCCGACCAGCCCCGCTCAAACCTTTTATTACGAGCTTCATAAGCACTGTAGGGTACGAACGTGTGTTAGCCGCAGCCACAAATTTCATCCCTCATAGGACTATGGCTGACAGCTAGTGGTTTGCATGAAGACGAACTAACAATGGCGATGCAAGACAAAATAGTGCACACAAAGCTTCAACGATTATTCGACTGATTCCTATATCACAAACAAAAGATAGCTTTTAATCAAGATTTGTAGAGACGGAGGAAGTAACGAGATCTGTGAAGGCGAACGATTTCTCGAAGATCCTTCGTCGCAGAGTCATACCCCGCCACGCTTACTCCGTCTGTACCTTGAGCGGAGAGAGTTCGACAACCAAACTCTCACGGACCTTGACGTTATTTTTGCCAAAGTAGCGGCGAGTAGCGAAGCTCCATTCCAAATTACCTGCTACCCAGGCCTCCATCGCCATGACATGATTTCTACGCGAAGGTCAGCCGCAGCCCTTCAGATAGAGAGACGAAAACCTACGCGGTGATCTCATCGAGCTCCTTTCCGAAGCACGGTAGGCGCGCCTTGGCGTCATTGAACAGGTCGACAAGCTCTGAGAAGTGCTCGCCGACACGGTCCGATGCGGCCTGGAGATCGATGCCCTCCTCGCGCTGAAGAACCGTGAGAATATTGTTCCCGAGGTGAAGGGGGCCCATCGCTTGCTCCATATCGTACGAGTAGAGGTCCTGGAAACGGCGTCAGATAAACGGATGTAGCAGCCGCAAGCAGGCGACTCACATTGGACCAGCACACCATGTCGACGGCGGCATAGTGCATCTCCATGTATACGGGGTGCTCGAAGATCTCATCGGGGAGGTCCATACCGAGCACGTATCCGAAGGTGCCAAAGGCATAGCGTGTGCCGCTATTCTCGCGGCGATACGGCTCATAGGTCGCGCGATCTAAAACGACGCCCTGCTCGCGCAGCTCCGCCTCACGCGCGAACCCAAGCACATAGTTTTCGCTATGCTCGAGGAAGCGGCGTGCGGTCGCGGGTCCGGAGTATGGAAAGAAGCGTCGCTTGAAGCTGCGCAAATGCAGAGAAGAGCGTAGTCAGCAGTGAGATACTGACGGAGAACGGGATAAAATAGCGCACTCTTTGGTCATCTGGCAGAGTACCGAACCGTCTTCATAGCTGTCGTCCTTCAGCGTGTTGAGGAACTGCATGCCAGTGGCGAGAGCGTCCGGTCCGTTCTGCTCGTCGGTGATCGTATCGAGGACGAAGAGGAGGTTGACGAAATCGCAGACGGTGTGGAGCTGCTGCAGGCCCGCGTAGTGATGCGTCCACGCACATAGCAATTCGCCATTGCACTGCTTGAGAACTTCGAGCTGATTGCCTTTGAGCACGTTGCGGTCGATCAGCCGCTCTTGGGCCCCGGAGACGGCCTCCTCGAAATGAACGTTGAAGCGAGCCTTGAAAGGACACACAGCGAGCAGATCGGGTAGACGGTAGGATCGCGGGGCGGCTGGTGCAGAAGACATATTCTGAAGTCGTTGTGAGTAGTGAGGGCTGTGGATAGATGGATGTGCTGTCAGCCTCGATATTTATGCCCCCCCCCTTACAGCCATACTGTGCCCGTATATTTTACCATTCTTCCTTTGCTGCCAACCAGTACTGCTCAATAATTTGAATTGACGTTGAAAGCAACACCGATATCGTACGGGAGATTCTAGTCCGGCACGATCACATCTAAACAAACTGAAACCCGAGGAAGCCATAGATCCCGCGTCGGAGTGGTGTTCGGCCTCCAGCGTAGTGCTCTACGGGGGATAGTCAAATGCAGCCTGAGTGTATAGATGTCACTCACATACTGATCCCGTCTTTTTCGGAGGTAAGCAACCTGAGTCAACGCCACAAAGACGGAACGAAAGTCGGCAGTGCGATCGCCCCGCAAAAATGGAAGTGCAGAGCTCTGCTTATTTTCCTTGTTGCGAAGGATACGCAGCGGCTCACGTTTCATGAAAAATGCTTGGACGGCAAGAGCGTATAACTCTCTCTGTTTCTTGCACCGTCGGCCAGCATCAGGTCCGATTGCTCAACGAGTTCCGATGCGCTGAGATTGACGGTTGTTCATTGGGAAACTCAGCTGATTAAAAATGGACATACGCATTGCGTATGTGGCATATTATGTGCTTGGTCGCCTGTTCTTCAGGTTAGTCAGAGTTGGGCCTGAGCCGAACTTGACACTACGTTGCCCGCCTTGCCCGAAGCTCGCAGCTGAAAGAAGCTTTGCTATTCCCATTGTGCTGTCCGCCACCGCGCTTGTGGAGTGCTTTCAAGTAGCCGAGCAATGTAAATAGTTGCGAAGGAGTCGGAAGTAGCCCACGTACCAGATTTCGGCTCCGTACTTTGTCAACATGCAGGCATGTCATCGGAGGCAATCGGAGTCGGCGAAGCTTCAGACGGCAACCACGCAACGTCGAAAATTCCTTCCAGTCAAAGATGACCAGTAATCATTCAAGATCATGCCGTTGCTCATTGCCCTGTGAAGACATTTACCTTGACAAGCTTGTGACGTGCCGCTTTTCGCCACCAGCGTGGCAGATGCAGCGGCGGACATCAACTCCGAGGCGTTTACGACGGTCATGTACGTACCTGCGACTGCCCAGCGCATAGCAGCAATGCCTATCGCTCCGCCCCAACCGGGAATTCATGTATGTAGTCGCGGAAGCTCTAGAATGATTCAGCATGCGGAGAATGAGGTAAGAAATAAATCGTTAGCAACCATCACAACGCCTCTACCGCTGGATGAGAGGTTGAACAGCAGCGAAGACGCCCTAAACAGGGCGTAAGTATATTTCCCAGTTATCCTCGCCCAAAGTGAGAAAGCCGAGATGGATGTCGGTGCGCAAGGACAAAGACATCGCGAACAACGACGACTCGCGCGGCCGACGCGCACGCGCTGACACCCCTGACACCCCGGACCCCGCAGACTCCTGACCGGCGGGCTTCTGGCCTCGACTCTCACAAGCACCTTGAGCCACTCCAAATATCGTGGGGCCACTGACTTTAATTGACATGTGCTACTGAGACGTCATTTCGTAATGGTACGTTCGTAGTAGTAGTAAATTCCACAATTTTCGTAGTGATTCGACCTGAGGCAATCATATCACAAGCAGGTTGAACTGCTGTTGACATATTTTAACTCCAGCTGCTACCATGCTCAAAAGAGAAAGAGACCTTCAGCCTTCTACTGCGGAATAAGCTTGCCAGCGACAGCACGTATCTCGGCACTGCCGCGCAGCGTCGCCTTGCTCCACTCGGTCGACCATATTCCATCGAGGCTGAGCTCTTGGAACGCGTCCGCGGCGAAGCAGCGCGCCCCGAGGAAGCGGTGCCAGTGGTTCTTTACGAAGGTCGTCCTGAGGTGCGACGTCGCAGTGCGCGCATGCAGCACAGTGCCCATCGTCTCGAAACCGAGGTGAACGTGCGTGAGCGTCGCGCGGCGCGCGCTCTCTAGCAGCGCGTACACCTCGTTGAAGATGCTGTCTGCGATGACGCGCAGGGCGGGCAGGTTGGTCAGGCCGCGACGCTCCTCGACCGAGTGGACCGGCAGGTCGTAGACGGAGACTTTGCGCAGGTTGTGCAGGGGCGCGAGGCTTGGGAGGGTGATGAACTCTGTACGAGCGGGTGTCAGCAATGCACAGCGGCGCGACGGAATAATAACGTACGAGAGTTCCAATTTTCGATGCGGTGGCAAGGGATGCGGAGGATCAGCTCCTTCAGGCCCGTCAGACGTGCCATGTATGCGGAAGCGGCATCGTTGGTGTAGCTTCGTAAGCCTCCATCGGTAGGATCCAGCTCCAAATACTCGATTCCCGCGCCGTCGACGATACCCGAAAAGAGATTGAACATGGCCAAGAAGGAGGAAGAACGGAAGGTGCTGATGGTAAGCCTCTTCGTCTGCAGCGGCGCGTGCCGCATCATCTCGAACGGCACCCAGTAAGTTATGTCGCGTCCGATGGGGCGATTATAGTTCGGGACCTGACAGTCGGTGAATTGCAGGTCGTCGATGCGCTCAAAAATGGTTAAGAATGCCTGGAGGCACGAAGGGTCCGCGACGAAGGACGCCATGTTGAAGAGACGGAGCGACTCGAGGGACAAGCGCGCGTCTCGCAGGGATTGAGGGTTGGGGGTGGTAGGATGGAAGTCGGCAGGCCATCCGACGAGCGGAAGCGTCCACATGTCGCGGTAGACAGGTAGCGACCGGAGCTCGAGCGACTTGAGCTGAGGGATGAGCTTGAGCACCGTCAGGAGCTCCTCGACCGCGAATGTCTGCGCCACGATTTCACGGTCAGACGCGCCGGAATGCGATCCGTACATGCGCCCGCCCGCCCAGCGGTCTACGCCTTCGAGTGTCAAGTGGTGGATGTTCTCGCGCGCGCGGTCCGCCAACTGCAGGTACTCGTACAGTGCGGAGGCGACTGGTCTTGTCACCTTGAACGTGCGGAAATACAGGCGAGAACTCCATGCGGACCACGATTTGCACACGAGAGTGCATGCTCCGAGGGTAGCTCTGTCCTCGACGTGCTCCAGTACCAAGTCCGTGAGCTCTTGCGGTAGGTCGTTCGCGCTGCAGCGGACGTTGAGGTTGAGACATCCTTTGCACTATATATGTACAGACAGGGGTAGCAAGGCATTTAACTCTTACACGACTACGAATGGAATCGGAACGCACAGTTATGTCGCTTTCGAGCCAAAGATCTGGACTTGGGGGGCGAAAGCAGTCCCAGATGGGCCGTTGGAACGACTTGGACCAGGTGGAGTTGAAAGGTGGTTGAATCGTTGGTACGGGACGCGACAGGCATGCAAGTGGTACAAAGGATGCAAAAGGCTGGGACGGTGATATAGCAAGATGTGGAAGTATGGCTGGCTGCTGAAGAAATGGATTCACAGCCGCGGTGTTGCGCGCTGGAGGCGACAGGGGGTGTGTGGCGTCGCCTTGAACGGGAAAGAAATGGAAAGGACATAAGGTGGCTCACCTGGTACGTTGTAGTCTGTGTCTACGTCCATAGCGTCGTCGTCTCTCGCTGGTCCTGTCACTGTTTGAGGAGGTCCTGCCACCCAACCGTTGACTGCGGTTCGACCGATGTTGGCGCCCATTGGCGACGACCGACTTCGCGACTCTTGAGTGCAAGGGAAGAAAGAAAGGTTGTCGAATGTTGGTCGTGGTCGTGCCTCTCGTAACTGCCACTAGCGACGCCCAGCGCAGCCGGGATGTTGGTGACGAGTCAGAACAAAGGACGGCTCCGGTGTGGCACAGCGACCTGTATTACTTCCTGTCTGGGAACTGTCACGTGGAACAAACGCTCTACTCCCGTGCTTCTGCAGCCCTTCGCACTTTCTTGAGCCCATAGGCACAGGCGGAGAAGTTTGGATATCTGGGATCGGCGTGTGCTGTACCTGTGCAGATTTCAATGCGCTGGCGTGGGCAGAGGAAATGCAGAGATCAGGTAGAGATCAGGGTCTTCAAGACCATACAAATCTTTGAAGAGAGATCGCTATGACG
Organism: Phanerochaete sordida; assembly: GCA_019973155.2. NCBI lineage: Eukaryota > Fungi > Basidiomycota > Agaricomycetes > Polyporales > Phanerochaetaceae > Phanerochaete > Phanerochaete sordida. The sequence goes on from BPQB01000002.1 coordinate 229,286, forward strand.
TTGTCGACCCATACCGTTCGGATCGCAGTGTTGATTCAAAGCAGTGCGGTCTACGAGGCAAGGCTAGCTATCAATGTAGGAAGTCGCAGCGATTCGCGCCACGCTCGACAGCTTGAACTATAAGCCTCCGTCACGGAGGTGGCCTCTCCATACTATTCCACGCCCTACCTGCCAGGGATCAACCAAATGGATGAAATAAATGATTAATCCACCTCCCTTGAGGTCACAAAATACGATGCGCTGGGCGAGAACGAGAGTGAAAAGGCGGCTGGAATGTTGGTCTTCCCCCCCGGATATGGTAATTATGCGATTTGAAGTGCTATCGATTGATGCGATTCCTCGTGCTATCTAATCTCGCCAAGCTCCGCAGACAAAGTCGGCCTTCTCTCCGTGGTCCTTCTCACTCCGTCGCTTTCAGACGGGCCTTCGTACGTCTACTTGCATCTGTTCTCAGCTATGTGCCCCAAATCATACTTTGGCAAGAATTTTCAGCGAAAAAAAAATCATGGCAATCTGCTGCCTTGAAGCGGCCGCATGCATGTAGTTGTCGTTCTACGAGAGTACCTCGCATCCGAGCCTCAGGTGCGTCACCGAATTTGAAAGCTCACGACATGCAAGTAATCGCCGTATTGATTTTCTCTTCCGGTCTCATTTGCGCTATCGCTGATGAAACCTGTCTCAATCGACCGCTCATGCTAACGCCGTCGAACGTGACAACACCTCCAGCGGGGATCCCAATTTCTTATACCCGAAGGTACTCAGGGCGTCGGGAACAGCCAGGAAGGCCTCCTTGCCGGTCTACATCAACTCGGTGGTGAACGCGTCCAGTTCGCGCTTGTAGAGATCCGCACCATATTGAGCCATTCCTCCAAGGCGGCAAATGTTTCATATGGTTCAATACCGGAAAGGCCAAGCTATTTTTTGCTTCCGGGACACAAGGCTGCCTCCGATCCGGCCCCGCGGGGTTAAGGATCCAATTGGAGCGTACCTGAAACGCGCGGTGCGCTCTAGAGTCTCCCCGACGTGGCCTTGCGCTGCGATACCACGCACGGCACGCTGGCCTGCGATGTGGTGAGGGGGCCATGCGTCATCTCCGCAGACGACGGCATGCACAAGGCATTCGTCGGCACAGCGAGGCACCTCCACTCCAACGACCCTCGATCGCTGGCGATCAAGGGCTTCTCACGGCGCTGAACGAGTAAGGCCGGTGGTGCTCAGGGCGCGGCCACGCCTGCGCGGATCTAAGACATCTCATTCGTCCACCTCGACAATTCTTTCGGCCCCCCTGCACCCCACTTCTTGTCATGCGACGCCCATCTTCTGCTTAACGACTCCAGTTCGTGAGTGTTCTCCTTCTTCTCGTCGAGACTGTGGTTCTAAAGTCGGTCGTCTATCGTAGATCGGTCTGATTAATGGGAGGATGAGCAGTTCGCAAGTTCCCGACTGGTCACCGTTTTTCTCGCTGTGCGTGGTATTCTTATGTCTTCTCGCACCGTACTGACAGCACGACCATCAGAATAGACGTCGTCTATTGCAATATCGCTGCCTCTGGTTAGTACCGCGTACTCTCTGAGATTGGATCGTCCTGACGATGCGTAGGGATCCTGTTCTGGGACCTTATCATCACGTCTGGAGACGAGATCGACCACATATGGAGGCGCAGATTCTCTGGAGCGACCGTGCTCTTCGTCCTGAACCGCTACGCGACGTTAATAAAGACGATAGTGGGCTACCTCACGCTGTTCACCACATCACCCACAGTACGTCTCTCGCTTTTCGTGCAGGACTACACTGATCGTTCCTTAGACGTGAGCACAACGAACTTCGTACCATTCGTGCATGTCTGACGCGTCCGCTATCAAGATGTCGATGGTCCCAGGATGTGTACAACCTCTTCGACATCATCGCGCTTTTTGTGTTCGCAGGTGCATCCGCGCGCGCTTTCCGCGGTCGTCCAGAGCACTGATGCCTCGCAGCCTTCAGCGCGTTCCGTATCTGGGCGATCTGGGGCAGGGAGCTGCGTCCGTTCCTGATCGTCCTGCCCTTCTGCCTCGTCACGCCCGTGCTGAACCTGGTGCGTACCCCGCGTCTCGGCCGCGGCGCCGCGCTGACCCGTGCACAGTACCGCGTCACTCAGGCCTCGTCCACCTTCGACACCTCGCTTCCTCCGCCGTTCGGCGGATGCGGAACGGACGTAGGGCTACCCCTCGGAGAGTATATCATGTGCGTCACGTCCCAGCTGCGCGCGAGCTCCTGTCTCATGTTATCGCAGGTGTATGTGTTCGTAGCGCCTCTGCGCGGTTCCCTGCTGACCGTCCGACAGTCAGCGACATTGTCCGCTCAGTTGCGATAGCTACAGATGCACTTGTTCTCGTCATGACCTGGATCAAAACGCACACAATATACAAAGCAGTCCGGCGCGTGAAGGTCGACACGGGGCTGTCACAGCTTCTGATTCGCGACGGAACCCTGTATTTTGGGTATGTCGTTCCTTCGCGTCGCTGCGACATCGCTAACGCCCCGTCAGAGTTCTCCTCTTGTTCAACATCGTCGACCTCATCATCAATCATACGTCTGCTGTACGCTCTCGCCCCAGTACCACACGCTGCATTCGATCTCATGGGGTCATACCCGCAGGCCTTCAACCCCGTGAACTACTTCAACGACGTCGTGAACTCGATCCTCATCTCGCGCTTCATGCTCAACCTGCGCGCGGTGAACTCGAACCCGTACGACCGCGCGCTAGGTAGCACGCCGAGCGGGCCCGGCACGCTCCACTCGCACATCTTCGGCGACCTCGGCGGTCCGCTCACGTTCGCCTCCACTGACTCGTCCGACGGCGCGTCCCTGTGCTCGCACGGCACGACGATTGAGGACTTCGAGCGCCAGAATGGTCCGCTGTCGGTCGGACTCAGAGGGTGGCGTAGCGCGGAGGACCTCACGAGGTGCGCACGCACGCCGTCTACGTGTACTGAATCCGCTAATGCTCCCTGCCCCTGCAGCGGCCCCCGTGAGGCCGACCTCCGCCTCGTTGAGTCGCTACATGCGTCCGAAGGCTGCTCGAAGGCGCCGTACCCACGCTCCCGGCCTCCGCAGACGCGACGCACGCTCTCAGAGAATACCGAGAGCCTCCCATCGACGCCTATCTCAGATGTGCGCACGATCTGGAGCGGTGAGGCGGCGCGTGTGAAGAAGCAAAAGTCAGAAGAGATCATGGTTGTGGCGCGCGAGAGGCCCTAAAGCACGACGCTGCTAACGAAGGACATGACGATACCCGGGTTCCTGCGATATCCCCCTTTAGTGTACGGGCATAGTGTAGTGTAGGCTGTAAGACATAGAAACGGGACTCTGTTGGCATACGGACGGCGAGGCATAGCGGGCTGCACGAGGTCTAGACCGCCGGACTCATAGGCATAGCGAGGCGTGTGCGTGTCCAGCACGCACGGCGCCCTAGATCGTGAGGCGGCACAGCGGGCACGCGCGGCTGCGGACGAGCCAGCGCTTGAGGCAGTACTCGTGGAAGCTGGCCAGACTGCGTGTCAGCGCGCGGCACGGGGCGGAGGCGGAGGCGGAGGCGGGGAGACTTACGCATGCTGGCAGTGCGTACCGAGGCACGCGACCTCGGCGTCCTTGAACTGCGAGAGGCAGATGCCGCACTTGTCGACGTGCTCGCCGAGCAGTGTGAGCTTCAACTTGATGCGGCCGTCCTTCATCGTGCGCCGCCGCTCGAGGCGCACGCGCCCGGACGGTGGGACCTTCAGTGTCGTCGCGTCGATCAGGAAGGGGTCCTGCGATGCCGCGATGTTGAGAGCAGGACCTGCGAACTCGGAGATGTGCAGCAGGTCCTGAGAGCCCCGCCTGAGCCTTGGTGCGGCACTGGACGGAGTGGGCAGACTGACCTCGTAGTTCCTGCCGCTGTGGTCGCCCTCGATGACGCGAGCTGCTAAGACGTCCAGGTCTGTAGCATGAGGGTGTTCCGAGATGGGCGAAACCGCTGGGAAAACCGGAGACGCGACTGCAGCGGTAGTGCGAAGCGGAGACGGTTGCCTGGCCGGCAGGGCAATCGGCTGAAGCTGGCGAGGCGGCTGGGGGCGAGGCGGGAGGGGAAGTGGACGTCCAGGATAGTGGTGCGGGTGCGTCGGGGTGGTGGGCGTGCGCGGTGGGGTAATGGACGGCGAGTCTAGGGAAATAGTGGACATGCTGTCGGTAATCGTCACCACCGGAGGTGGGATACGGCTCTTTCCAGCGCTAGGGCGCGTTACAGGAATAGAAGTCATCGCAGCAGGGCTGGACGCGATAGATATAGCATCAAACTCTTGGGCGAATCCGGGAGGTGCAGTGAAGGAACCGTAGAGACCCGCGCTGGGCGGCGGGCTTGGGAGACTGTGTGTCCCCTCGGCTCCCTCCCGGGAGCTTGGGCGCAGAGTTGGTAGCGATGGGTATGATCTGGGCACGTTATACGGAGCCGCTGTCGTAGTTGCAGTAGCCGGGCTAGCCAGAGTCTGCGTCGGCGAAGCGACTTCGGCGTACGTTCTAGCGCTAGTCGCAGCCTGCGTGTCTATGAATGGCAGCCAGACCGTCGAAGGAGATGTCGGCATAGTGGTGGACACCGCCTTGCGTCGCGGAGGCGGGGGCGGGGGTGGAGTTCTCTTGGATTTCTTCTGGCCATGAGTGTCTAGGAGTCCAGACTCGGATGTGGGGGACGGCCGACCGACGCTAGGTCCCGACCCAGCGGCGATTTGCAGCGAAACGACAGATTGGTTGAGAGGCAGGGTGAGGTTGCTTCCGTTCATGGTAGCATGTCGAATGGGCCGGTTAATGAACGGAGTGGTCACAGGGCTCGCAAGGCTCTGCTTGCGAGCCGACCTCGGGCTTGCAGCTGGAGAGGAAATGTAGTCGCGGTCCAGCGACACCTCCGATATGGGGCTGATCGACCTCGAGCTCCCTTTGCGCTCCTGTTCTTCTGCCCAAATGACGGACGCGCGGTTCACCACCTCCCAAGGCTCGTCATCCGCTGCAGCCGGTGCCGCGGGAGACAAGTCGCGTTCCTTCCCCTTGGAGCCGAAAAGTCTGCGAATCCCCGAGCTTTCCCTACGCTTCACGGACGACGGGGACGGATTTTCGGAGGGTTTCGATGGAGAGCCACCGGAAGTGGAAGCTAGCGTCAACGTGCTAGCCCATGCGCCCTGGAGAAATCCGAACGTCCCTGCCGTGGGAGACCTGGGCTCAGGCGATAGCGGAGAGGTAGGGTCATGGGACCCTTTGCCGTCGTGGGGAACGATAGGATGAAGGAGCTTCTTCCAGCTCTTCTTGGTGCTCTTAGGAGAGCTCGGAGGTGTTAGACCGTCGGGGACCTGTTCCATGAAGTCTACAGGGTCTGGGAGGGGGAGCTGATGCCCGCTAATGCTCCCGGGCTTCGGAGAACCGCAGTGGGTGCAATGCTCTGACGCCTCTGCATGACCTGGCTGGGTCGTATGTCCGAGAGAAAGGTTGGTGGTGCTTTCCGCAATCAACAGTCGGCGACGCTCGTGCATGATCCTTTCGCCAAGGGGAACACCACGCCTGCGATCAGCGTCCCACCCATCAGTGACGGTGTCGTAGCCGACGATCTCGAGGCTAGACGTGCGGTTGGATGACTCATCGGAGCCAGAGCCAGACGAACCATACTGATCGCTGTTGGGCTGCGACGAAGGCGACGATGACGGCGACCCTGAGGGACCAACTGCAGTCTGCACGGTCAATGAAGGGGGCTGTGTTGGTGCTGCAGCAGGCGATAAGGGTTCAGGCTGGTCGACAGGGGGTGGAGATGACGTATCCGGTGTTGGATCTCCTTCCGGTGCATCTTGCTGTGGTCCGCCCGCCGACGTCTCGGAAAGCGGGGGAGGGACGAAGGGTGGAGTCATCAGTGCCTCCTGGAAAGACGGCGGCGGATAGTCTGGGATCATGGAGTCTAGCAGTCGCGACAGTCAGATAGATATCAGCATGGCACCTGAAAGGAACTGACCTCTGACGGCGTTCGGAGGAGGGACTGGGACCCGAGCTGCGCGCCCCGCCGACGTGTTGCCCCTCCTGGAGGCACCTCTCGGGGTGGTGGGGGCCGCCATGTTGAATCGAGGCTCATCCGGCTCCCGCCTCCGCTCTGGACGAGGCTTTTCAGGGTTCCTCTTGCCGCTTTTCCGCGTCCGGCCAGCATTCTGCGGGGGGATGAGCGTGAGCTGGCCGTGGTGTGTCTCGAGATGGGTGAGGTAGGGAGCTATGCGGTTGGGATCGCTGCGACCTGAGCCGGGCGCGACCATCTGCTGCGAGCTGGCCGTTGAGCGAAACATCATCGACGACGATGGCAAGGCTGTCTATCCTACACGCGGTCCGAAGCAACGACGTCTAGGGGCGGTGGCGCAGCAGACACGGGGCTGGCACGCGATGGCCAGATTATCGCCTTCGAAAGGAATGCTCGCACCCTCGGACTCATGCCGGAAACAGTTCCATCGCCCATAATTTCGGAAAATTCTGCAGGAATAGACGGGAATATGGACCGAGCATGGCGAGTCCTCGCGGCCTAACGAAGGTTGGATGAAACGGAAGGAGGTTTTCAGGGTCCGGAGACGAGCTAGCAAGCAGCTCCGGGGTCTCGACCGTAATGCGCTGGCAAAGACCCGGGGTCCCCCCGGGGTCTCGTCGCTTGACTTTCATTGACCGTGAGGAATTCTATTTGTTACAGAACCCTTCAAGTACAATTCACCAGAAATTATGATACACCGAGCAGAGATAGCTACAGGACTAGGCAAGAGGGGACAAAACTACAGAACAGATAACGAGGAACAGATAGGGTGGGAGATGGAATATAATCAGAGCAAGTCGTCGACTTCGTCAGCATCTTCGTCGTCCGTCGCGGCTGCAACGGACGCCTCCGACTCGTCGTGAGATGGCAGGCGCATGGCACTGATCTTCTGGGGAGCCTGCTGGTGAATGCGCTTCGGAGCCGGAGTCTCTTCGCCGTCGTCTTCGTCGTCCTCATCGTCCTCATCCAGCTCATCCTCCTCGGACTCACTAACCGGCGGAACTGTCAGGTTCTTCGACGTCTTCGCCAGGGCCTCCCTCGCGCTGCACTCGCGGTCAGCAGTCATTCCACATAGAAGCGCGTAAAGGGCGGACTTACGCAGAGCGACGAGGCAGCACCCGGCTCGGCGCCTCCGGTGGCGGAGTGCGGGTGCCAGCCGTCTGCGTGACGCTCGTCTCAGACTCGTCACCAGACTCCGAGATGCGCCTGCGCCTGCAATGTCTCATAAGCAACGCGGCGCGCGAGACCGGACGGCGCACTCACTTGGCCTTGCTCTTCCCGTTGGCCTGCCGCGCGCGTGGCGTCTGCTCTACGTCGCTCGCCGCGCTTGACGAGACCGTGGAGTCCGAGACGACGCTCACGCTGCGGCGCTTGCTCCCGCGCTTCTTGACCGCGACCTCCTCCTCGTCCCAGTCCGAGTCCGGCGAGATCTCGTCGAGGAACTCGAAGAGGCCCTTGAAGTACTCGAGCTGCCGGTACTCTCCCTCGTCGAAGTCGGCGAGCTGTTTCTCGAACTTCTTGCCAATGAGCGTCTGGAATTTGTTGAACGCATTCTTGGTGCTAGAATCACGGATGGGCCGGCGCTGTAGAAGGTCAGAAGACGCAGGGGACATTATCGTGAGACCACATACCGAGCGAAGGGTAATCATGAGCAGATTGAGTGTGCGGATCTTGTCGTCGTCGACATCGTCTGGAATATGAAGCTTGCCGAGCAGCTGACATAATGCCTTCTTGTCGTCTTCTATTGGCCGGCACATCGTGAGCTATGGCATCGTCACATGGAAGATGTACTGACTGTCGAGGTCCTCATTGAACAACGCCTTGATGATATCGCTCGCCAGGTCAACGTGGACACTCTCGTCCGCCTTGAGTCCAGGAACCTGCTGCGTTGCCGCGCTGTAGCACCGTCAGGGTCGCGCGTTGCAGGTCAGGCGATCGCAGTACTTACACAGCCTTCTGGGGGTCCGTCCAATCGACGATCATCAGACACGCCTGCGCAGGACTGATCATATCCTCGTCGAAGTGACACGCTGCGTATTCCTTGTTGAGCTGCTCGTAGAGAGGCATGAATTGCTGCAGCCACAGCGTCAGCTTCCCAGGTACTGGGGGACAAAGGCGCTGCGACGAACCTTCTGCATTCGCCGCTGGTTCGCAGCTGACGAGTAGCAATAGACCGGGAAGAAGTACGAGAGACACTGCCTCAGTTCTTGATTGTCGACAGAGCCCGGCGAAACGTATGCCATGACGAGAGAGCGGAGGACCTAGGAGAGCAAGGTGAGTGACAGAACGAAAGGAAGCCGGGATCACGTACACGGTCGTCCGAGATCATACCCGAGAGCATGAGCTTCGACAGTCCCACGCAAATGAGGGCTTGGACCTTATCAGACTCCTCGCTGTCGAGTGCCCGGAGCAGGAAGTTGATCGACGACTCGAGCTACAGAGGCACTTCAATCAGCTGAGCGCCACACGCGAGAAGTGAGCTGAGCTCACGGCGGTGCTCTGGGCACTCAGATAGTCTTTGTCGTGCACCATGAGAATGTCGAAGATGACCTGGAGCACGCGCAGCTTCAGGGGCTCGGGCGTGCTGGGGACGACTTGGCTGACAAAGAGCTGCAGCGAGTTGTGCGCCATGCGCCGCGCGATGAGGCAGCACAGGCCGAGGCACACGAGCCCACGCTCGCGCAATAGCATCTCGCGCCGCTTGACGGAAGGAATGATGAGGTCACCTAGTATTCCTTCGAGCGTGGAGTTCTCTTCAAAGGTCTACACAAAAACGTCATCAGCGTACCATAGATGCCATTTGAGCGAGTGCGCTTACCCCATTGACGCGCTCTAGCATGCCGATGCAGAGTGACAAGCAGCGCAAGTCGATCTCATCGGCGCGCTGACGTTCCTCAGGGGACATCTCGTCCGCAGCCTTCTGGGCTGGACGAACAGTGCGAACGGTCGCAGGTGTGTCCGCGATGCTGGACGAGCTGTCGTTGGCGGTGATACCTGACTGTGACTACAATGATGTTAGCTCACTATGGAATCTCATCTCCGAAATAAACGTACCACAGGCTCCTCCTCGGGATCACGCAGGGTATGAATGAGCTCTACGACGACGCGGATCAGGTCGCGCTCATTGGGTGAAAGGGTCCTCAGGACGTCCAGACATCTTGCTACCAGGCCCTCCGGAAGGACATCCTGGGACAGCATGTCACCTATCTTTCGGTCAGTTGAGTTCGACTGCAGATATCAGCCGGTACTCACGGACAAGCTGGAACATCTTCCTCCGTCCAATCTCATCGGCGTAGTCAAGGTTCACTGACATCCGGAGCATTTCGCCAATGATGAACTCCTGATCGAGTCGAGCTTCTTCGCGCTTTGCTCGCAGTTCAGCCTCTTCTTCGTCGTCAATGTCGCCCCGGAGGAGCATCTCTTGCTCCTCAACCTCGATCTCCTCGACAAGCTGGTTGTACGCAGTCTGGATACGGAACGCGAGGGCGGTCACAACGGGAAGCGCAGCCTCGAGCCGACGGTCGTCTTTGGTGGCAACGCAGTGGTCAACGAAGACACGGGCGAGGAAGGCTTTCTCTGGTGTCATGTCATCCCAGTATTGATCTGTGACACGTGAGCGCGAGGTGTTTGTACCATTGAGCGAACTTACCGCCGAACTCGAGACCATCCAGAATGTCTGCACGCGTCTTGAAGACGCTCATGAGCGCATCTTCCGCCGTAGAGTTCTCCATGAGGTCGAAGAGGTTGATGAACGCGATGACGTCCGCTTCGATGTCGGCCTTCTCAGGCTTCACGCCGCCAAGGCGCACGGCTTCGACCCACGTCGCAACAAGCTTCGCCGTTGCATTCTTGACGACATCCTCGCGGTCGCCGAGGCCGTTCCGGACAATCTGCTCGCGCTGGTCGATGCTGAGCACGCGCGGATGAGTAGGGCCGATGCCAAGGCCGCCGTCGTGCTCGACGGTGCAGTTGGGCTCAAGAACGCTGTGATAGACAAGCTTTCGCACTGTAGCATCGACATCACGTGTCCGGGAGAGGATAGCGGGCAAGGTATGGCTATCAATGGGAAGGTTCAGCAGTGCTGCGCGGCGGACGTCGCTGGACGGAGGTCAGCACTGCGATGTCTGCTTGGAGCGGCGGGCTACTTACGCTGCTGTATCGTGGGCCAAAACGTCTATGATGACATCTGTGACTTTGGGCTCTTCGTCTGGGTCTTCGGTGCCGCAAAGCTTCGACAGAGCAATAGCAGCTTGCACTCGTACGACGCTCTCCTTGTCTCGCACGCGTTCGAGCAGGTTGTCTCGGAGCGCTTCGTAGACTTTGTCACTGTGTTATCTGTATCAATATGTGTTCTGAAGGCGCGAGTAGCAAGAGTGCTTACTCGAGTTCTCCTAGATGCGCAACCATCTCTGCTATGCATTGGACGACACGGAACCGGATGACCTTGTCCTTCGCCTCGCATCCCTTCAATAAGAAGCGCAGCAATCGCGCCGAGAAACGCGCGGCAGTGCTGTCGTCGTCTGGCTCGTCGCCCTCTTCCTCGTCGGGTTTGGCGGCCTTGGCTGCTTCTCGTTGTCGCCGTTCGTCAATTGCTGCACGTTGCATGTCAGCACATTGAGACGACCATATATTATGCCACGCACTCTTCTCATTCAAGAACTTGGTGTACCCGCCCACAAACTTGATGATCCTGTCCACGACGCTGGCTCCTTTCTTGATGGGCAGGGCTCGGCTCAGCATACCGATGAACACGTCTTCAAACGCGCGCTCGCCGCGAAGCTTCACGGTATCATTCTCTGACGGCTCTTTGATCTTTGCAGCTTCGGCGTGTAGTTTGTGTAACGCGACATAGTTCTTCTGGTGGTTAGCTGTTGTGTTCTGGACTTGGTCGAATATTCGCGGAATATGTGTGGAGAGGTCGTCAAGTGTAAAGGTAACCTTCGCAGGCATCGCTAGAGTAGTTATACCCAGGCCAAGATGGCTGGGTAAGGGGAGGAGGATATGAAGAGGAGGTGTCCGAAGAGCAACCCTCGCGCAGGCGAACGCGACGCGGAGGATTAGGCACGTGATCATGCTCAGGACCCCGAATACTTCTAGGGCGCTCATGTGCTAAAGAGACCCCGAAGCCTGTGATGCCAGTCAATGTCTCGCTAGACTTCAAGCAAGGCATGCTCTCACTTTCGTAACAAGGCACTCTCCAATAGTCCTGATACAATGTCTTTACTTGCGACTGGAACAGATCCAGCGACACTCGGTCGCAGCAGCGATGCATCAATCCCAGATAGCTTTCAAACAAGGCAGAACCGAGGCCAGATCCTGGAATTCGTGACCTGCCGCGTCGTCCGAGGCCCTCGATTAACTCTGAGGGCTACGAGTTAACGGATTTAGCCAGCTACTTCTAATTGGTGATAGCTTGCCATGTGTGCTACGTGCTTCAGTTGCGTATTGTTCTAGGTCGTTGCCGTCGAAGGAACAGCAAAATCATGATTGGTTTGCGACCATCCACATGTCCGGCCGTTCCTTCCTTTGATACAGGTCCACTCATTCGCAGAATCAATGGAGACGCTTCTACTTGCGACGTAAGCGCAGGCGAATATTCCTACCTTGGCCATCATTCTAATCTTCGCTGTCTGCCAACAGTGGGGCCTCCGCCACGACACCGAGGACTTGACACTGCACTATGACTGTCAAGTGCCAGCATCTTCAGCCACAGTTCTCGATCGTGACGCATATATATAACTGACAGTTACACTCTCAGTGGTCTCTACCTCCCATTCAGCGGAACTTCTCCACGAACTGCTGCGAATGGATTCTAACAGGGATCTCTCTGTATCCCTATACTCACATACGTGCGCCGTTCACACACCATCTCTACGCTACGCTAATGTATTCCAGATTCATTGAAAATCGTGTATCGGCCGCTGCTGCAGGTGAATCTTCAGTCGTACAGTCAGTAGTGGCCAACCACACTAAGCCCCATGCGAAGGTCTGGTCATCTATGATTACCTGATCACTTTGGATCAGGAAATTCGCTCAGTCTGGGGGAGAAAGTTCTCGATGAGCTCTTTCCTGATCATCGCGACCCGGTGGACGTTGCTCTTGACAGCGATCACAATCTACCCCATGGCAAAGTCTGCGGTGAGCCTTCACACACCGATTTCCATAGCTGGCTAGATCCAAATTTACTCCAGGGGTATGTACTACGATTCTAGGACCTACTCAGGTAGCGAAGAATTACAATGGCTTACAAATTCGATAGGAGCTGTTCTCCGTTGCTCTGGTCCAACGAAGTCGCATTCATTGCAGGAGTGGTACAAAGCGCAGGTACGTCATATATAGATGCAGTTACTCGCCCTAAAATCCCATTGCGATGAGCTACAGCCGTCTCAGGGCTGCGAGTGAGCGTGATTTGGTATCACACCCGCAAGTATCTGTTTGGCGTTGTGTTCATCTTGGGCGTGACTCCTTTCGTCGTCTCTGCAGTGAGTATACAGCTCGATCCAGAGTTTTTCATTGAATTGACCTCATCATTAGTATAACTACGCTCATACTTCCGTGCGCTATGTTGCGTCGCCACTGGCGACTTGCGTGCAGAGCGTAGATCTATCTCAGGAGCTCCAAGAACAGTGCGCCCTATTCTCAGCCTATATAGCATGATGCTAACCCCGCATGCTTTAGCTGTAGGTGTCTGCTCGCAAAGAGGCGATTCAGACTGTTCTGAACTCGTCTGCAGTATCGCTCTACAGCCAAATCTCGGTCATCGCCGCGGATTCAATAGTCCTTGCTATGACTTGGATCAAGATGTATGGCGCATACAAAGAATCCCGCGCCTTGGGCATGAAGGCCCCATTGGCGGCATGCTTTGTTCGCGATGGTAAGATCTTTGGCAAAGCAGTCCAAGGCCAATGACAGTATTCTAACAATTTCCCTACCAGGAACACTATATTTCCTGTAAGTCTGGGGCGCAGGACAGGAGCCATCAAATCATCGTCGACCATGTACACTGATACCTGGCTTTTGACAGCCTGCTGCTGGCCATCGCAGTCGCCTACCTGGTTACTCTATTCGTCGTGAGTAAATTCCTATCTCGGTGTGACTGTGCAGTGTTAATGAAATCGAACAGAGCCACGCATTTGAAGTATCTGATCTGTCCTCCGTGATGGTAAGCCAGTGAGTCTGCTACACTTCGCAACCTTCCGGACATAACCAATTATCGCTCGTCAGTCTCCGCTTCTTCTCAGTCGATTCATGATGAGCCTGCGGCTCGCCGGCCGTGAAGATCTAAACACTTCCGAGGTTGGCAGCACTTCGGTACTTCTGTCGCTGGGCGTACCTACGGCAGCTAACAGCGCTTCTTCCTGCGTTTTCGCCAACGTTGGTGGACAGCTGGTCTTCCTCGGAGGAGATGAGGACGACGACGAGGACGACGACGAGGGCGCTCTCGGAGCGATTGCGCCGCAGGATGTTTAATCTGCTGAAGACTCAATCGAATTCCGGCATTGAATATCATTCGCTCAGAATCATGACCTGGCATGAATGACCTGGATAGCTATCAGTCCAAAATGCCACCTTCATCACGCGTACATTCGTCGAGGTTGAAACCGTGGATAACTGGCGAGTGGCAGTGTGACGGTAAGAATTAGCTCCTCAGTGAAGCATGTAAGCTGTCGTTGAAAGCGCGATAAGAGCTGTCTCAAACTTTGAGTAAGAACGCTGTTCTCACGGTCAGTGTAAACCACGCGTCGCGTCACGGCGCGTGACTTAGTCGAAGCGCGGGATTAATTGCAGTAAACCAGCACGCGTCGTCTTCAACCACCGCCATGTCCACCGCCGCCGTCCACGACGAGCTCCAATATCTCAACCTCATCCGCACTGTGCTCGAGACCGGCGAGACGCGCCCCGACCGGACGGGCACGGGCACGCTGTCGGTGTTCGCGCCGCCAAACCTGCGATTCTCGCTCGCGGACGCGACTCTGCCGCTGCTGACGACGAAGCGGACGTTCATGCGGGGGATCCTCGAGGAGCTGCTCTGGTTTGTTGCGGGATCGACCGACGCGCGTCTGCTCTCCGCGAAGGGCGTGAAGATCTGGGACGGAAACGGCTCGAAGGAGTTCCTCGCGAAGCGCGGCCTGGGGCACCGCCGCGAGGGCGACCTCGGCCCCGTCTACGGCTTTCAGTGGCGCCACTTCGGCGCGGAGTACGTCGACTGCGAGACGGACTACACGGGGAAGGGGGTGGATCAGCTGAGGGAGTGCATACGGAAGATCAAGGAGGACCCGACAGACCGCAGGATCATCTTGAGCGCATGGAATCCCGCTGGTGCGTGTCCTCTACATCCCACGTCGACGCGCATCGCTCATCGCGCTCTCTCACAGACATCCCTCTCATGGCACTGCCCCCATGCCATATGATGTGCCAATTCTACGTACACCTACCTGCGTCGGAGGGCGCGAAGCCGAAGTTGTCCTGCCTGATGTACCAACGCTCGGCAGATCTGGGGCTCGGCATCCCATTCAACATCGCCTCGTATGCGCTCCTCACTCACATGGTCGCGCAAGTCACGGACACCGAGGCGCACGAGCTCATCATCCAGCTCGGCGACGCGCACGTCTACCGCGATCACGTCGACGCGCTCAAGCAGCAGCTCGACCGCGAGCCGCGTCCATTCCCGAAGCTGCGCTTCGCGCGCGACGTCAAGGACATCGATGACTTCCACGCTGAAGACTTCGTGGTCGAAGGCTATCAGCCACACCCGAGTATCGCGATGAAGATGAGCGTGTAGGTGCACAGGGCATGATTTTGTAACAGTCAAGTTGGCATTTCCATAGAGCTGTGAATACCGCATTCCTAAGTTATATACCATGTATCTCTCCACGTATAATGTAGCCTTGCACTTTGAACAGATGTCTCTCCCGTAAGAAACTCCAACGCTGTGAAACCAGCTTGGCGAAGCGTCGGAGCAACCAAGGAGAGCGATATGTCCGGTCGATCTAGCACCAAGAATAGCTTCAGACGCTGCAGTTGACGTATGCTCTGCTGCGTCTGCTACATGAGGTGCATCTGGAACCCCGCAGGGCCGAGTTTTGCCCTACATACCGACATGAAGTTGGCACGCTGCCATGTTGTGGTCGTGGTTCGAGTTTGTGACTCAGTTTGGGAACGCCCACCGCGCACGTCTATGCGTGAGATAAACTTCGGATAAATACAATAATGTACATGTCCTAAGCATGTGTCGTGAAGGGCGAAAGAGCGGAATGCGGCCTAACGCGTGTGACGGTCGTCTACGAGTGAAGTGTACAACAAAAGTGTCAATGTGCCTCCAGGGTCCTGTTCCCGTCTACCGATACAAAGGTCCAATGAGGTATCCCCCTAAGAATAAAAGGTGTGCACGTATTACCGCCGGTGGCGATGCGCTTTACAGTATTGCGTGAGTCGGTCATGAAAGGCGTGCACGGCCGCGCGTGCCTATCACTGCGCCAGCGACCCTCCGAAGAACCCTAATAGCGTGAAACAATCAGTCTCGGGCTGATGAGCGGGAAAGCAGGGACACGCACAGTAGAACGAGGTGTACTTGACGCTGATGTCCTCCGTCTTGCCGAACTCGCAGCTGGTGGGTGGCTGGCCGCCGACGGTGCTCGTGCGGAGGACCTCGTCCGCGACCTTGCCGCCCGCCGCGCCGCCGATGTTTACGACGTCGAGCCAGTTGATGTCCGTCGCGTTTTGCGGAGCGGGAATGCTCGCCTTGCCCTTCGCCACGATGATCGCGTCGGGGTTGCCGACGAGCTGTGGGTTGCCGGACGAGGTGAAGTCCCACTTCGGCGAGACGCCCTGCCCTGTGGTCGGGTTCTGCACGAAGTAGTGCTGGGCGAGAATGTCTGGCGGGTTGAACGTGTGGAAGACGTCGATGAACTGCTGAATAGAGGTGCCGTTGGTCGCGTTCCATGTCTCAAAGAGCGACTGTGGCATCGTGTCGAGCGTCGTGGAGTTCACCAGGCACGACACATCGAAGAGCTCGGCGACAGCACCGACATTCCTGGAGGGGACGTCAGAAGAGCATAGACACGGCTAGGGCGAGTACGCACGTAAAGTTGTTGCTCTGCGTACACGTGTAATTCTGCACGCCGAACGCAAGGCCGACGAAGTTGAGCGTGAGGTTCGACGGCGGCACGATCTGGTTGTTGATCTGTGCGAGGTCGATGCGGCCGGCGTCGTGAGAGATGTCGCAATGCGAGAGCACACTACGTATGCTGTCGATCTGCTGCACAATAGACAGGTGGCCCGCGGCCGAGGCGAGGGCGCCCTGCATGAGATATTTGAAGGACACCATGGTGGCGAGTGTTCGGTGATGGGCGTAGGAGACGAGAAGTCGTGAACAATTAGAAGGCTGCTCCACCAAAGAGGAGAAGAGAGAATTATGAACTGACCGGTTGCTCGCGAGGCCTTTATATTTAAGGGCCACGCATAGGACAAAGACAATTCGGAGGATGACAATGGCCTGGGAAGCGCCGGATCGCCTCGGTCGAGACAAAGTGTTTCATCGACACCGGCGCGGCTGAGGGACATCGCCTCTCGGAATTGTCCATATCTAAGCTGGATCAGCGCATCGCTTGCAGTTAATCCTGGCCCGTTATTCAGGGCAAAGGAAGAGCGGGTCAGCGCCAAGGTATAATGGGCTCGTGGCGTTCAGGGTCAGCGGCCATTGTGTACTTTGACTGGCTGTCCGCTTGGACGTAACGTGGCCACTGTGGGCTTTGCGGCATCGTTTGTAACCGAAAAGCCCAGTGTGACCCCCAACCGCTCCTGCGCAGTCCACCTCAGTGTATCAGGAGTTTTTGGTCACGAAGAGCTCTTACCGCAGCCAGCGGTTTCCGATTCTAATAAGTCAGCCTGCGATGCTCAGCGAAACCTCAAACGAGAGGCGTGGATAGGATAGGCTACGGCACTGAGCTGGCGGTGCAAGACAAAAGTAAGCGAAGGCGGTGGTAACGGGAGGTTTCTGCAGGCGTCTAATATGTGAACCGCGGTATTGTCCCAAAAAGGCAGGTTTACCCGAGGAAAATGTTTGCGCTTGCGTCCATCCTCATCCTCCTCCTTTCGCTCCTGGCGAAGGTTGCGTACTATCCTACGAGCGCTGACGCGGAAATTATCCTAGGAAAAGATGAAACAGCGCGGGTCTTGCTTTTGACTGCGCATCCGGACGACGAGTGCCTTTTCTTCGCCCCGACGGTGTCGTCACTGCTCGCACAGCCATCTGCGCCGGATGCATCAGGGCGCGCCGTGGAGCTGTACTCGCTCTGCTTGTCCACGGGCGATGCAGACGGCCTCGGAGAAGTGAGAGCGGGCGAACTCGCTCGCAGCCTCGATATCCTGGGCATCCCGGAGGGCCGAAGATGGCTCATCGACCACCCGTAAGCATCATTCCGCTTTCCACCTGTAACGCGTCCGCTGAATTCTCTTCAGTGAGCTGCCCGACAACATCACCCTGTCGTGGGACGCGAGTGTCATCGCTGAGACCATCAAGCCCTATGTGCTTGCCAATAAGATCACCACCGTATGTACACTGGATGTTTTGAACCGACGCCCAGGAGCCTCACCGCGTCTTCTATAGATTCTAACCTTCGACCGCGGAGGCATCTCGTCACACCCCAACCACGCCTCGCTTCCCGCCGGCGTGTCGCGTCTCATCGCCTCGCTGGCACCCACCGCCGACCGCGCGACGCGCGCCTTCAGTCTGATCACCGTCCCGCTCTTGCACAAGTACATCGGCCCGCTCGCCGTGGCCATCGCCAAATTCGACATCGCATTTGCCGCCCTCCTCCGCCGTTATGGCGCGGCGCCCCCTGGCCGCGTTCCGGTGTTCGTCGCGGGCGTCGCGGACTACCGCACCGCACTCAACGCGATGATGCAGCACCGCTCTCAGCTCGTGTGGTTCCGCTGGCTCTACGTCTCCTTCTCGCGCTACATGTGGGTCAACGAATGGACAGAGGTCCGCCCGCCGCCCGCTGGAAGTGGTTCGAGTCTAGCGTAGGGCACACTCGTGGTTCACGTTTCCAACGATAGAAGCAGAAGTCGATTGTGGGGCTATAGATTACAGACACTACAATGAAACAACACGATACAACGATGATTATGCGTACAAAGTCCACAATGACAATGACATAAATGACAGATAAAATCCAATGCTACAAGCCGACAAACTGAGGAGCCCAAATATAAAATGCCGACTCGAAGTCGTTACGGTCCCTCTCACCGTTACCCCTCAACCGCCTCCAGCTCCATGTTCTACACTCAATGCACAGCCTGAACGCGCTGCACGGCCTCGCACATGAGACGCTCCGCGTGCAGTGGAGACAGCAACCGGCGGCGGGCCTCGGAATCCAGCTTCCGCGCCCGCGCGGCGCTCTCGGGCACGAAGCACAGGTCCTCTGAGATGAAGACCTCGGGCCGCGTGCAGTGCGCGTACTCGAGCCGCACGTAAAGCTCGACGACCGCCAGCGTGATGTCGTCCAGCGACAGTGACGCAATGGTGGAGGTCGCTCGAGGCTGCGCGTCGGTCTGAGCGCCGTTCGTGTGCACCGGAGGCGCTGACTGCGCTGACTGCGGCGGCGATGGCTGGGCGGAAGCTTCTGCGGAGGCCGCGGGAGCGTCGTCAGCTGAAAGCCCTTCCGCCCTTGGTGGAACCTCTGGGGCTGCCTCCGGAACAGACGGAATAGTCGAGTGTTCCGCTCGTGGTGGCTCTTGGGATGCTGGAAACAGGTCCTCGACGGCGGGCTTCGCCTCCTCGGCCGGTGCTGCA
The DNA here is from genome assembly GCA_019973155.2 of Phanerochaete sordida. Lineage (NCBI taxonomy): Eukaryota > Fungi > Basidiomycota > Agaricomycetes > Polyporales > Phanerochaetaceae > Phanerochaete > Phanerochaete sordida. Next base: position 248,140 of record BPQB01000002.1, read on the forward strand.
AGATGAGGCTCTTCTGCGTATGCTGGCGGCTCCTCTGGCGGAGGACTGGGCCCGGACATGATCTCATCTTGCTCTTCTACGAAAGCGGATGCTCCGGCGACTGTCCCTCCAAGGACCTCTTCAAGCGAAGCACGGATTGCTGCATCAAGGTCCTCCTGCGAGTCGAGGTTGAAACTGAAGGCATCTGGGTCGGTCTTGACGTCAGCAGAAATAGAGCTTGGCGCTGGCTCCTGCTGGAAGGCGGGGGAGGTGTAGGATGTTGACAAGTGAGGCATCTCTGGCGAATATGTCCACGCGACTACTGCGTCGCCCTCCGGCAGCGCGAGTGGCAACGAACCATCCCAGTTGCATATCGCCAGTTGCATCTCCAGCGGTAGAGCGTAGAACACAGCCAACTTCGCAGGAGGCAGAGACTGCTGAGCGTCGAGTGCAATCGACCAGGCGAGCTCGTTCAGGACGGCTGCGTTCACGGCCATGCAGTACTCGTCGCCGCTGGGTGTCGTCGCCGTCCGGCAGAATATGGCACCGGTCCCTTCGAGCCAAGCGAACGGATCTGAAGACTCCGCTGTCGTCCCCGCGCCGAGGAACTGCGGGACGCCTTGCCCGTCCATGTTCGCTGGTGGTTGAAGGATGTTTGGCTGTTGTTGCGGTGGCACTTGTTGCCCGAACGATCCTTGCCCCTCGTAGCTCTCCGTCGGCACCATATGCGGCAATTCGACCCCCTCGTGTGCGACACCCGTATTCATGATATGGCGGAAGCTTCCCACTAGGTTTTCCTCGCTCCATTGGGAAAAAGCCTCTGGGTCGATGCCCGACTGAGCGATTATCCTTGCCATTGACGCATCAACATTATCGCCCTGAGACAGAAAAGAGGGCTGTGCGTAGACGCCCCCCTGCCAGCTGGACTGCGTCTGTTGGAGGGCGGTCGCAGTCGTATCAAACGGCATGGGATGTTGAGTCTCGTGCACTTGGGCGGAGACATTCGGGATCGCGTCGAGTGGAGTCGGGATAGCCTGCGAATGGGGGACTTCGAAGTTGGTCTGGATGTCGGGGAGCACGCCGAACGATCCGTCGGCGTAGCATTCTGCTGACAACGATGATGCCCTTGAAGGGGCTTCCTGCCAGCTCGAAGTACTCGCCTGCGGCTGGGAGAGTGCAGTAGCTCCAAGTCCACCCGACGGCGAATGGTCGCCACCCTGAGGTACGGATACGCTGGGCGTAGAGCTTTCGCCGACCAATGTTGAAGTCGAGGTCGAAGGCGCAGTCGGAGGTACGGGGGCGCGTTCATTCGCGACCTGGATTTCAACAGATGGCGGACAGGCCGACGTCGTTGGTGGCGGTTCGACCACTGGCGCCATCGATGGGGGAAGAGCGTCCTGGAGAGTCGACAAGTCAAACGTTGGAACGGGTGGCGCCGTTGCCGAGACGTCCTGCTCGAGCTCTGTGTGCTCTGCGGCGCGCGAGCTGTCGGCTCCGGGGGTATGAGTGGCGCTCTGCGGTATCTGAGGCGAAGGGCGGGAGGAAGTGGATGTCGAGGACGTGGGCGCAGACGACCCTGCCACTGGGGCGGGTCTTGAGCTCGCGGAAGGACCGGCGAGTGGCATCGCGCCGGGTTCCATAGTTTGTCTGCTCGATGACGCGGCGGCGACCCTGGTAGCCTCCGCTCGCGCTTCCGTTTGCTTTTCTGCTCGCTCCTCAGCAAGCTGCTCTGGCAACTTCTTTCCAGTTCTCCTTTCTCCAGGGATGTCCTCAATCGAGGCTGTTGTGGTAGGAACTTCTAGTGGCGATCTTTTGGTCACAAAGCGTGGCCGGTCCGTCTCGTGAAAGCACCATATCGTCGTAGACCCGAATGTTACGCTGCGCGCCTGGTTGCGAGGTCTGCGCCCATCCTTGACCGCGCTATCAGTGACTGCACATTTGCTGGTCAGCCTTACGATGTCCTCGATGCTGATCGGCGGCTCGTCAACATTCGCTCTTGCGTCCTTGATAGCAACCTTTGACTCTAGATAGTTTTGGCGAGCATACTGATACTGAGCTGGTGGGGGTGCCTTAGGCCGCGCAATACGATCTTCAGTAACGCGGTGAACGCGGCCTTCCGAACGTCGAGTGTGCGGGTAAAGCCGCCTGATCTTCTCCATGGTGAGGGGCTCTAGTCGCGGGCACACGAGCTTGGGAGGAGAATATGTGTCTTCTGGTCGCAGAGGAGTCGGATGATGTATGGTTGGCGCGATGTGGTTCGAGGTCGACTCCTGGGCTACGTTGTCGGCGTTCAACTCGTCGTACGCGTACTCTGCAAAATGTCAGCGCATTTGACACAGTTGACCATGCCACAGACTCACTTTTTACATCTGGCGATGATTCTGTTGGCGCGTCCGTCGACCCAGTTGGGCCCGTCTCCTCGAGACGATCCCAAGACGGAGAACAAGGTGGTGGTTCCCTCTGCTTGCCCTTGTCATCGCTGGGGAGACTATTCACGCCGTTCACATGAACTTCGGGACTGTCGTCAGAATCGCCATCGTAATTTGAGTGCTCGTGACGGCGTGGAACGGGACTCTGCGCTGATGGCGCCAAAGGGCCTGCTGAGACTTCGTTGAAAGAGCCCTGCTTGAACACGTGTGAATCCCTTCATAGCTTAGTTTGACACAAACATTATATACTTGCCTCGCTGTGGTGTATACTTGCCTCGCTGTGGTGTACACTTGCCTCGCTGTGGTGTATACTTGGCTCGCTGTGGTGTAGGCCAGAGCTGCTACCCTCTGGTCGTTCATCGTTGGCTGGGGCCGACTCTTTCACGCAACCAAGACATCAGCGACCCAGTGGTCATGTTCGTTGTCGAAGTCACGCTTACCTTCGTCTCCGTCGTGACATTCCGCTCGTCTCCTGCTCAACACCTCCATCCATGCATCCACGACGGCCTGCTCACCCCTCATGGGGATATCGGAGACACTCTCAGTCTGAGGCTCTGTACTGTCTTCAACTGGGCCTGCGACTTCCATCGCCTCTTCGAAGTGTGTGGGGCTGTGTCCCGGATCGCCGATATCATGGCTCGCTCCCCCTGGTTGCACGCCTCCCGCCGCTATGCTGCTTGTGCCCAGCCACTGCGCGACCCGCGCCACACTTTCTTTCCTTGCAACCTTCTTTCGCGGTCTATCGTCGATATCTTCTTTATCTTCATCGCTGGAATCATCCTCGTACGAGCTGCGGAAAGGTTCGAAGCTGTGGCGTAACGACAGGACTCTCGAAGGGCTCACCGTTTCTGCCCACGGTTTTCCAGCACTTCAGAATTGACTACGCACGTGCTTTTCACTGTGCAGATAAGGTCATGAGCAGCTCAGTGTCGTAGAGTTGCATAGCGCCTACAGCCGAATTGATTCCAACTGATCGTGACTTTGGTCGGACGACCAGTCTGGCCTCTTCTCGGAAGCTCGCGAATAAGGCGGGTAGGTTTGGCGTTAATTTCCTCTGTCGATGGAGGTGCAGGTTGGGATTGTCCGTCAATGGTCATCCTGCGCCACAGGCCCGAGGTGCTCTCGGGGGTGTATGAGGGTAGCTATGGCGGTACGAGCTGGTGGAAGTCAAAGATTGAGTGTCCTGAGAGGAAAGGCGTCGGGCGTTGTTGCGTGAGGCCTGAATTGTTTTCGGTTTCCAAGAGAGTCGTGGTGACAGGACAAGGAGTGTGAGGGACTAAGCACGAAGTGATCAGAGTTAGCGCCGAAGCCGCCACCGAGATCTGCCATTGAGCCGTATTAGCCACAGAGACAGCAAAATTGGCAGACTCACGCCACTCGTGTGGGAACGCCTTTACAAGCATGCTTCTTACATACCGGCTAGTCTCAGAGACAGACTCATCAGACCCAGTCGTAGCTCGGGCCAGCTGTTACTAGGCGCTCGCGAGTTTGAGGCAGGACGGTTGCAGCGACGAGAGCTGTCATTCACGGCGCTGTATATAACATGTTAAGGCGACAACAAGTCTGGAAGGACGCGATGAACTGTCGTTTCAAAATGAGAGAGCGCAGCTCCGCAGATGGATCTGAAGGTGATATGGAAAGCGTTAGAGCCCGCTCGGGAGCGAAGGATGACTGGATAGCGCACCATACTGCTCGAGTTCACAACATAGCTTATGCCCACATGGCCCTGAACTTCTCGTCGAACTCCTTCGTGACAAGATCAGCGATTTCGAAGACTCTCCAATCGCGGTCGGAGACACCAGGCGGTCGCTTGATGGTCGTCCCGCTCGACCCATCCTCGTCCGCCTCTGCCTCCGCGAGGTTGACGCCGCCGATGTTCATCTCGTCGTCGAGGTCCACGTCTGGAGATGACTCGCTTTTGAGCAGCAGATGCTCGATGGTCGAACGAATGGTCTTCAGCGTGAGGGTGAAATCCTCGAGGAGATACCAGAGCTCGCCCTGTCGGATACCGTTCGCAGCGACGAGCGTCGCAGGTTGGCCGTGGGTGTAGAAGTCGAGAAGATACGCATTGAGCGGCAAAGCCTCGCCCGCTTGAGGGCTCGCGGTGAACTGCTGCATAGACGGTATGCCGTGCTCGTTGAGGTGCAGGCCTGCACGAGAGGTTTGGGCTAGCTCTGGTACGCTTCGGAACGTGTCGTCGTGACCCGAGTTGGCAACAAATGGCGAGCGCGCGACGACCTTGACGGAGCTTCTGCTCAGATGCTCTCCGAAGGCCGACTTCAGGTCTACACCTTCGAACTCCCGGCCGCTGAGCGGCAGGCATTTGTCGGCGTCTACGGCGTTCTGCAGGCGATTGGCGAAGACGGCGGCGTAGGATGTGAAGATACGTAGGATGTCCTTGTCGTGCTCCGCGAGCAGCTGTTGAGCAGCTACAGGCATTTGAGGTAACACGACCTTGGAAGCTGACTTGCGGTGGACTGTACGCGCGTGGTGTTCGGAGGCATAGACGGGAGGTAGGAAGCGGCGACCGAAGAGATGGCAGAGGAGAAGGAGGAAGTCTCGCTTGGCAGACTCTGTGCTCGTCTGATTGCAGATCTCGTGAACGACTCCGCGGCGCATGAGGGTGACCAGCGCGAAGTTGCTAGGCTCCGTGTAGTAGAGGTGGGCGGCTAGTCCGAACAGGTTGATGGGGTTGCCCTGAGCGTCCAGGAGACGGGATCGGCGCAGGTAGTCAATGCTGAAGCGAACGTGATGAAGGAGCTCCTGCTTGCCGGTCTCGAAGACGAAACTGACATGGGGCAGCTCGAGCAGGCTCTTGATGGCGTTGACAGCGGCTGGAGCATAGCCGGAACCTTGCAGGAGGTTGAAGAGGCGGAGTACCATGGTCGAAGTTAGCGGGAAGTTGCCGCCGATCGATGGTAGCCTCGACAGAACCAGTCGCTGGACCCGGTCCGCAGGGAGGCCATAGAACACAACCTTACCGAGGAGATCGAAGCCACGACGACCCGCTGCATCAAAGGTCAGCTATGGACAGTAGATGCAAAGCGGGCTCGTACCTCGTCCGGCACATTGGCGGTACTGGCAAGTATAAATATCAGCAACAGATTCGAGGACGTGACCACACGAAACGTACCATAAGGGCAGTGAGGAAAGGAGAGTCTCCAACAAACACGGACGTCCTGGTTGGCGCATTGATACCCAGAGCGAGGGTGCCTACAGAATATATTGAGTGCCACCTCGCTCCCATCATTCATAAGACGCACCAGTGGCGATGACAACTTGGATGTACCCCATGCGGTAAAGACTGGTCGACGAGCAATGAGCACGAGAAGACATGGCGAAGTGTCGCACTGACCTTTCCACAGCAGTCCGGTAATGCTTGTTCATACCAGCATGGTGGATACCTATACCCCGGCTGAGTGCGTCAAGGGCCCACTTGGGCGTGGTCGTCCACTTGATATCCTCAATAGCTTCATGCAGGATCGTCTTCGAGACCTTCTTGCCCAGGAAGGAGAATTGGGGAGAGGGTTCGTCGGGATCGAAGGTGGCCTCCCATGACGGGTCAGCATTGTTGCTGGGGGCGTCATCTGCCGCGTCTTTCTTCTGCTTCTTTTGCCTGTCCGCCAGCTTCTCGCGCATCGCAGCCTGAGACTTCCACTTTTCCCACTGCTGTATCTTGCGCTTCCACTCCGGGCTCGACTGGCGCCACTTGGCCTCGGCGTTCTCGAGCGATTCAAGCAGACGCTTGGTAGCGATTTCGCAAGCCGTGCGGTCGAAGTTGAAGAGGATAGCAGGCTAAAGGGGAATCAGACATTAGGCCAGATGAGAATTTACAGCGACGTACCAAGTCACCGCTGGCATTCAGGTCGCACACAAGGTAGAGCAGGTTGTCGAAGATGTCCTGCACCGACGCAGCAGTATTCCGGTCGACCTCCGACAGCTCAGCCAGCATAGGGTCTTGTAGCTTGCGCACGACTTGGTTCAGCGTGGACGTTTCTTCTTGGGCGTCGACGCCGGCAATGAGCGAGGCCAGCCGTTCCTTCAGCGCGACTTCGTACTCGAGCACGTCCTTCTGTTTCAGCAACAGGCCTCGCTTGAAAAATTTGCTTGGGTCGAGAGCTTGCAGGTTCGCCGCATCGCGGCCTTCGACAGCGACGAAGGCACGGAATAGGCTCAGGCAGTCAGCAGACTCGAGCGAGAAGTCGGAGGGCAGTGCGCGGGCGCCGAATGAGAGAAGAGATACTGGGTGCAGGAATCGCATGCGCTCCGTGCTGAGGTACGTGTCGGCGCCAGTGAAACGTCTCTTAGGTGCAGCTTGGAGGACATAGTCAAACTTGCGAAGATGGGAGTAACGGTGTGGGTGGTGAATGAAGGTGTGCTTGAATCCATGTGCCTTCTGCACGGAGGCTAGCCAATCGTTGAACTTCTCCGCTTCTCCAATCGTCGCAGACAGGCCGCTGCGAAGAGCTATTAGGAAAGGACCCTTGAGACGTGCGTGAGCTGCTTACACGATGGGGCAAGGCGCAAGCAAGATAATCTGCTCCCAAACTGCACCGCCCTCTTGTTGACCGATAGAGTGGATTTCATCGAGAATGATGCTGGCAGAAAGAAGTCAGCTTTCGTGCTAGCGCATCTTAGGAAGGAAAGCCATACCGTTTGATCTTCGGCGTCCACACTCTCGCAAGCTGCGGTGAGAGCAGCATGATGGCCAGCATCTCGGGGACTGTGACCAAGATCTGGCAGTTTTGCGGGTTGTGGATGCGATAATCCCGCGTGTGGATCGCCCACAGGCTCTCTGAAAGGTACGTCAACAAAAGTCGGTGTTCAAGAAGATGGATGGTCACGAACTTCCTACAGCCTTGTACGACTTGTTGAAGCGAGCGTAGACCTCCGCAGCGATTTGGCTGACAAGCGCCTTCGTGGGTGCGACGTACACCAGGATCTCGTCGTCCGACCGGCGCAGGACCTGTTCCATGGCATAGTACGATACGAAGGTCTTACCAGCACTAGTCGGAGCTGCATGCGATGTCAATACTGGAACATTACTCGATGAGCTGGTCAGACGTACCCACGACGAGAACTGAGTGGTTGAGATGCTGATCCTCATCCACGTCATCGAGGCAGTCGAGAACGCGCCTCTGCCAGGCATCAGGGTGGAAAGACACGCGCGAATCCGGCTGACTGTCCATCGACCGGTCCATGTACTCGCCAAACAGGCGCAGCTGCCAGACGACGGGGTCCTCCTTGATCTGCATGAACTCGTACATCGGCGCCTTGTTCTTCGAGTGCACGAGCTTCTTGAACTTGAAGGCGAGCTTGCGGTCGTCCGGGACCGGGTTCGGCGACACGTCGAGGATGACCGGGATGTATTCCGCGAAGCCGAGGCATTGCAGCACGTTCTCGAGTGCCGTGCGTGCGGCGGGGAAGAGCCCGCCGCGCTCGGCAAGGTCCTTGACCATGCGCATGATCGCGACCGAGCGGATGTCGCGCAGGCGCGCCTGCTTGGCCTCGTCGTCCGCGTCCGCATCGGGGTCCTCGAGCCAGCGCTGGAACTCTAGGTGGATACGGAACATCCGCAGCTCGACGGCGAGCCACCCGGACTCGGCGCGAGTGGCGTTCCCAAGCAAACGGTCCATGAGCGCAATCTTCTCCTCGGTCGACTGGCCGTCCATCTTCTCGAGTTGGTCCTTCCACCACGTCTCATTTGACAGGTCCTGCGAACCCACCTTGCGCGCCATGTTCTGTTGCCGGATCTGCTCGGCTTTCGACAAGTGCACCTTCTTCTCCTTCCCTCCCTTTCTAGGCTTATCCGAGCCGCTGTCCTGTAGAAGAGGTAAATCAGGGGTATGCATGGATAAGGTTTCGACGACTTACACTGAAGGTGGAAGAAAGTGGGGTGCTCGGGCGGGTAGAGGCCGGAGTCGTTGCCCTCGTCGACGGCAAAGAGAGCTGGGGCTTTGCACCTGGGATGATTGTGATCCGCTGGAGCGCCTTCCCAAACGCGCCCGTCAGACTCTCCGCCTGCCACTGTAGCTTCGCCGTGAAGCGTTGCTCGCTGCGTAGCTGCTTCTTGCGCTGCCGCTCGTCGAGCGCCGGGAGCTTGTCCTCGCCGCCGAGGTGCTTTGGGAGGACGGCCCGTCGGTGATTGTGCCAGTGCTGGGCGTCTTTGAAAACGGTGTTGAAGTCCATCTCGGCGACCTCTATGTCCTCATGAGTCTCAGGCACGGAGATGTTGGCTTCTGCGAGCGATTCGTTGAAGACCTCGTTGTAAAAGGGTAGAAGTTGGAGAGGGGGGGTCTCTGCATCCGTGCTAGTACCGGAGGTCTCCTGCGCGGCTACAGGGTACTGGGCGGAAACCGCTTTACTATTGACCTTCGGCAGCTTGCGCTTGATCCAAAGGCCGTCCAGCTCTTCTGCGACCTTTTCGCCGAGGACGTCCGCAGATGTCAACGAGGGTTCAGCGAGCAAGAAATGTAGTAGGTCTCGGAAGATGCGGCCGTCGACGTCGGCGCTGGCGGAACGTCCAAGAGTGGCCGCATATACAAGGAGAGCGGTCGGCAAGAAGTTGTTGCGGAGAAACTCTTCCAGCCCCGGATGGATGTTTTTGTACGGCTGACTACGCTGCTCGACAGAGAGCAAGGGGAGAAGGATGAGGTGGGCTGTGAAAGCGTACAGAGCAAGAGACGTGCGTGGATCGGTGAGGCCGAATATTGTTTCCGCGAGAGTCAGAAAACCTTCCAAGGACTGAGAGTCGTTCGCTGCGGGTGAGGTAGACGATGTCGTCTCCCGACGCTTGGCTTCTAGCTGATCCAGGCTTTGCCGAGCGGCATCGACAGCTTTCCAGAAGTGGGGCGATAGTCGCTGTCGTGCATTTGGGTCCAGGTGTTGCTCGTAAATGAAGGAAAGGATCTAGGACGATCTGAGACCAGCCGTAAAAAGCAGCAGCTTGGAAGGCTCACCTTGCTGTCGCGGAAAGCGGTTCCGCGAAGCATTGAACAGGTCAGACCCCGTGTGATGAAATGAAAGATCCTCGTGCGCTGCAGGAGCTTGCTGCTCGTCGCGTGCGATGCCTCCGCATCATGTTCAAGGTCAATGGCGCCGCCGTCGTTGATCATGATGTACATCGGCTGCAGACATTGGTTAAGGGCAGCCCTGGCACGTACCCGCTCCGCTCACCTTGTGGAGAGATTGCCACTTCAGCCATGTCTTGTCCTCAAGGCTCGCGAATGTATGTACAGGGATATTGAGATGCTTGGACTGCTCGATGAGCATGGTGCGGGCGAGAGAGCGAGATGCAAAGATAAAGTTGTCTGCGTCAAATCGGGCAGTCAAATGACGAGCATCTAGGGCAAGCATTAACGGAGAGCCCTGAATGCATAGCCGACTCGTTGCGTGACGAACCATCCCAGAACACGATCTCAAAGACTGCTCCGCGCTTCAAGAAGTCGTTGAGCAGCTTTTCGACATTGTGAACTGCGTGCAGGATTTGAAAGCTGATTTCTACTCGGGAGTCAGGACGAGAGGGGTCATAGACAAGACCGTGTTATCGAACCATTTTGGCGAGCAAGTGCAAGCAGGGGGTCGTCGAGGGCAAGTTCGACGAGCGAGTCGCCTGATACGCACCCTTAGTACGCGGGACAATGGGAAGAGCTCGCACGTACCATCGATGATGAAGAGCTCACTCCCAGCATAGTCTCCTATCAGGTCCATACGCCTCGCCCGACGGCTGGCCTTCAGGTACCATGCTTCGTCGAAGTACGCGAGGGCAGCTGCAGGTGATATGAGGCTCGCGTCGACGGCGGGTACATTTTCCTCAGCGAGAGTATCGAACTCAACATCCATGGCGAATGGTGGTCAAGAGCAGAAAGGCGATGGCGGATAGACGATCCCTGGTATGCTTCGGTAGGTGGAAGATTCGAGGCCTGTGATATCAGCGTTACGTCGAGTAGGCCCGCAGTTGTCGCACAAAACAGCCCCTGGGTCGGTTTGTATGCAGCAATTGCGGTTCCACTAAACGTCTTTGTCTGTGAGATGTGACGAAGGTACGGCGAGGAGGCGAGGACCGTGGTGGTGGGGAGCAGACAAGCGGGAGCGCATTTCCCCGCAATTGACATGGGCGTTTAGAGACGCGTTCGCTTGGGGAGCCGTGCTTGACGTCCTCCGCGCACTCTCTTCTGACCGCCATGTCCACCGTGCGCATAGGGCGCGACGACCCTCTACCATTCCGATACTCTCACTCTCATGACCACCGCAAACCCTCCGGAGACTCTCTCTTCCATTCTGAACGTCGGCCTAAGAGCATACTACCAGGCATGCCCGACCTGAGATTTGAGTACACCTACCTCAGGAACATCCGGCGGCATGTACACGTCGAGCATGTCAAGCCACCAACGCAGTCGGGCGCAGCCGAGAAGAATGAGTCCGATGAGGCTGCTCGGGAAACAGAGGTCGTGCGCGTCGCGTGGGGCAATGTGCTCTGGATCACAGTCAAGGAGCAGGTCCTCGGGCCTTTGGTGCAGGGATTGCTGTGGTGCGTTAGCCTTTTCGTGCCAAACTTCACGCTCCTCACTGTTACTTGGCTTCTGGTGTAGGGGTGCATTACGGTGGTACTTCATACCCGCCGCCGCCATCTTCGGCCAGAACTTCCGCGCTTGGTGGGAACGGGGAAACGCGCTTGCTTCGAGACGCAGAGGGGATAGGCAGTCGATTGACGGGGTGAGGAACTTAGTGTTTCCTAGAGCAAGCTGAAGGTGTAGTCTCCTCGATGCATACATATGGACATTCTGAAGCTCGAGGGCGGAAGCTTGAGGAACGATGTATACATACAGCAACCGCAAGCAGGGATCCCAACGGACGTGTGCTGCTATTACCACAAGATCCTCGCTTCCCTCGTGTGCGCCCTGTCTGACGTCTTCTGTCCGCGCTCGGCAGTCGCTTTGGACTTGTGGTTTGCAGCGCTGTAACAAGCTCACACATCGAATCTCGAGTCTGTCTCGTTTCAGACCGTCGTGCTGTGGCGCGGATGTCGCCTATTCTCAAACACCCGCTGCAAGCCACTGAGCGCGCGTCCGCCGTCTGCATTGACTGGCCGGAAGTTGGTGTCATCCCTCGGGAAGCGTGCGGGGCAATCTAGATCTGCTCTCACGATAGCATATGACAACCACCCGCAGAATAGGAAGCAGTACCACATTCCCTGTCTCTTCGACCAATACACCCAAGATGTCCAGCGTGAAGGTAGACGAAGCCGGCGGGATCAGCGTCGTCGACTTCGGGTCGTTCCTGGACGGTTCGCGGAAACAGGAGGTCGCGGACGCAATCGTGCAATCGTTCAAGGACATCGGGTTTGTGTACCTGATCAACCACGGCTTGGCCGAGGCGAAGGTGGACAGCATGTTCGACTGGGTTCGTCGGTGCCATACATTGCTATCCGTTGCGCGAGCTGACAGGTACGTCCCAGTCGAAGCGGTTCTTCGCGCAGCCCATGGACGTGAAGATGCTTGCCCCGCATCCTACCAGTGGATCTCACCACCGAGGTAAGTATGTCGCCACACGATGCTGTTACTGCATGAAGTCAACATGCGCACATAGGCTACTCTGCGCCCGGCGTCGAGAAGGTCGTCAACCATATCTTCGACCCTGAGGAGCTCAAGAAGCGTCGCGCGCAGGCCCCTGATCTGAAGGAGAACTTTGAGTGTGGGCGTGAGGACGATCCCGTCATGCCCAACATCTGGCTGCCTGATGGCGTCTTCCCGGGATTCAAAGAGGCCTGCATGGACTTTTACTGGGTTCGTTCCTCATGCCGTCCGCTAGGGCAGCACAGCGCTCACTCGTCGCTGTAGGCATGCCATGACGTGCTGGAGGTGAACTTCCTGCGGGCCCTCGCGTTGGGGCTCGAGCTCTCCGAAGACTACTTCCTGCAATACCATAGCAAGGCGGACAATCAGCTGCGGCTGCTCCACTACCCCAGGTATTGCTCAGTTATGCCCCCTCTGCTGCTGTCCTGACGCGTCGCAGCGTCGCAGCCGAGAAACTCAAGAACGAGGAAGTCACCCGCATCGGCGCGCACAGCGACTTCGGCAGCCTGACCTTCCTCTTCCAGGACGCCGTGGGAGGGCTCGAGGTCGAGGATCCGCACTCGCCGGGGCAGTTCAGGGTACGCGATCCCGCTGTCTGATGAAAGCCACGCCGATCTCCCGCTGACCTTCCGCAGGGCGCCACGCCCGTGCCCGGCGCCGTCATCGTCAACGCCGGCGACTTCCTGCAGCGCTGTAGGTGCCAATCTGACCCTAGCGAAGCCGCTCCGAATAACATCGCGCAGGGTCGAATGATACATTGCGCAGCACCGTGCACCGCGTTCGCGCCCCGCCCGGGTTGACGAGCGCAGATGGCATGACGCCGGAGCGCTATTCGATTCCATACGTTCGCCCCTTTGCCTCGATTGCCCGTTTCTGTCGCTGACCAGAGCTCTGGGTCGACGTCGACTGCAATCAGTTCTGCGCTCCGGTGAGCACCGGCATCTGTGAACCCTGCGCCACACGAGGCTGATGGTTCTGCAGAACTTCACTACTGTCGTTGATTGCATACCGACGACATACTCAGCCGAACGGCCGAAGAAGTACGAGCCCGTCTCCGTAAGTCGTGCTTGATCTTTGGGCTCGCACGTAGCTCGTGCTGATCCTTCCGAAGGCTGCACAGTACATCATCGAGCGTTTGAATGCGAACTACTGACCGCTCCCGGTCTACCTCAAGCGCATAAGCTCCGGGTTGGAAGTGTAAGGTTGAAGCGAACGGATAGGTGGCGTGGAACGTGCAGGAGAATACATTAAATACGTTACAGATTACACATACATATTGAGAGGAGCGGAGACAGCAAGGTTGAATAGGATGCAGATAAGTAAATGAACAGAAGATGTCGTGAAGGGGTATCCGTAAGAGCGAGAGGAGGAAAGCAGGAGGTAACTCGTGAGGGTCGTAAGGTGTGGGTATCCGTGGTTGGAATTTTGTGTGGCGCGGGTCGCATTCGGTAGTGTTGTTTGGGTCAGAAGCCGTCCAGACATCCATCGGTGTCCGTCATGCCGAGCTTCCACGACAGATCGCCTTTGGTGGCCTTGGGCAGAGGGATGGCTGGGAATTATCGTCTCAGATACAGTTCGCCCGCTGTGAAACAAGACGAGAGTCTCACCTGGGGCGAAGCCCGTGCGTGGAGACATCGGGCCCTCAGACTCGTCGGAGGAAGACGTGCCATCCGAAGTTAGAGAGGGCGTCCGGTCGGTCATGAGGATAGTCGCGGCACCGGCCACGGTGCGTGGCGTCGGGAAGTACGCGCTACGCTTGCCTGCAGATATCGACAGCCGTGAGCAATATATTTGTGAGGGGAACGTAGTCCACCCACCAGTCTCGATGACGGGACTGAGACCTGGGGATCCGTCAGAGTCAGAGCCAGAAATATCCGCCAGCGGAGAGAGCGGGTCGCCTGGGCCACCGAGAATCACGCTGCCCACGGGGCTGTCGTCCTCGTCCGAGTCGTCCGTGCGCAGGCAGAGCGGCGGCAGCGGCGTGCCCGGGCGCCGCATGAAGAACGCCATCGCGCGGCCGGAGTCGTCGTCGTCAGACTCGTCGTCCATGAGCGAGGCCACCGGGTTCGAGGCGCGCGCCGGTGGTGGCGAGGACGGGCCACCTGCGTACGCGAAGCTGCCGGCAGCGGCATCGATGTCCTGGCCGTCGTCGCGTACGCTGATGTGCTCAAGCCGGCGCGTGAGGTAGTCGGCGTCGGGGGCCTCCATGGGCGACTCTGCTGGTGAGTCGTTCGGCGAGATCTCGCGGCCATCGCGGTACATGCGGCGGCCGCGCTCGGGCATCTCGAGTGCGAACTGCGTGCGGCGCTCAACCTGGATCGAGGTGCGGTCGTACTCTTCCCTGCTGTACGTCGTGCCGATGGTCGTGGTCTTGCAGGGCCGTCCGAAGTGGACCTTGGAGTCTCGCAGCACGGAGGAGTCGATGGCCATCAGGTCGCTGATGGAGTGCGTGCGCGTCGGCGGTCGACCCTGGACATTTTGAAGGAACTTGTTCGCGGGGGACGGCTCGGATGGGCGCATGATATTGATAGCTGAGGGGGGTGCAAGGACGCTTGTAGGTTTCAGTAGTTATTAGTGGGTGGCCATAAGAGAGAAGGAGGAATAGAGAGGGTGCGGGGAAGAGTGTTCGGTGAGGAGCGAGCAGATGGACGCCTCTTTAAATATTGTCGCGTCGCGTCGATTCGGTTCCCACGAAACGCGTTGGACAGCGATCAACAGACTCTGGGCCACTTGCTAAAGCGCGGACCGAGTAGCAAGGTCTCATGACTGTCGCGTACCTCTACCACGGCTAGTCTTTGCCGTACTGGCAAAGCGAGATGCTAGAGCAAGGAAATTGAATTTTGGCGAATATATGGCGACGGTCTAAGGACAGATATCTGCCTACAAGTCAAAGGTCAGATATTCGTCTCCCCTTTCACTGTCAGAGGATGTATCCTGCCAACAATTTTGTGTCAGACAGACTTGAAAGTTCGAGGGCAGAACAGGGCGACTTACCAGTACCGATTCAAACAGCTTCGGCCTTCTCCTCGGTGTGCTCTGCGCCTTCGCTGTGTTGGAGAGCGGCCAGCGAGTGCCGTGGCGCGCGCTTGAGGGTGTAGCGACCATTTGGTATCGCGTCGTGCTCTGATATTTCGACTCTGTCCTTAGACGCATTCTGCTCGGCGGGATGTGCCTCCACGGACTTGGGGACGCCGACCGCTTGCGCGCTGGGCGGGGCATCAGCAGACCCCCGCTTTCGCGGATCCCGAGCGACCCGCCGAGCTGTCATCTCCGAGAAATAACTCTTGATTTGTTCGTACGGGTCGAGGAAAGTGAAGCGTCTTTCTGGACGGGATGGCTCGACAGCACGGAGCTCAATATGCTCGGACGTTACTGGCAGCTCCTCGGTGATGTCTCCCTCTTGCATGTCTTCCTCTGGAGAGTCGGGTGAGCAAGAGACAAGCTCACCATCACCTGGAGATGGCTGACGTTCGGGCGCAGAGGCGGATGTGGCGGCAAGTTCGTCGTCTGTGACGCGGAGCGTCGACGACGTCAGGTGGCTTGCTACTGGAGTGATAGGAGCGCTGTAGCTGGCAGCCATTGAATGTTATGGAACGGGTTGAGTATGAAGTGTTGCGCGGCTGATGTACGATGGCAACTTGGAGAGGACGGTGTGCAGTGTCGGTGACCGCCAACAGGAGGTCATTAAATACCGAGATACATGGCTCGTCTGCCACCTGGGCCACACAAAGGGTGCGCAGCATGTGGCAATTCCTTTGTATCACAATAGTCAGCCGGCAGTATCAGCTCTTTGTCCATCAGCAAGTCCGACAAAGGTTGCCAGGCGAGTGGCAGGCGGTGGCGGAGAGCAAGGAACAGAGGCGCTTAATCGCGGGACGCTCAGAAGTGACTGGGGTCAGGTATTGTACTGACGGGACCCCGTTCGCAGGCGGACATTGCTCCGTAACTCTGTCACGCACACTTTCGTCAAGTCTGTCCAAAATGTTGACCAGGCGTGTATCTACATCTATCTTGAGTGCTTTTTGTGGTTATAATCTTCTGCCAGGTACCATCGTCAGTTTGAGAGCAGCAGAATAGCTGCCAGAGGGAGGCTGCATGCCTGAGTCGAACAGTTATCATGCTCGCCCGTCGACGAGCAGTCATGCTTGGACAAGATCTCCGGGAAGTGGATAAATCATTGATAACGAGCCTCACTCAGCACGGCCGTCTTCCATCGGATCCCGGCTACGGACATCTCTGTCGCTGCGCCCATCTATGTTCGTTACGGCCATCCCCACGCATTGTCGCGCCTAGGTGACTGATTGACCTGATACTAGATGAGCCTACCAGGTAGGAGCAGCGCAGACACGACCCTCAATGCAAAATCAGCGCTCAGCATCAAGGATCCCAGCACCTCTCGCAACACATGGTGTGCCTGTGCAAAGTTCTCGTTGTGATGGACTCGAAGGCTGAGACTCAAACAGCGTCGGCCCAGGCCTGGTTCCGGAGGTGGCTATAAGCCGCAGACACTCAGGATGGATCCTATCTGTCCTCGCTAGTCATACTTTCCCCAGCTATACGATCTGACCTCGCGCAATGCCCAACGAAACAGACGTGGAGTCTAGCATAGCGAGGGCACAGACCTCCCTCCAAGTAGCACCAACGGCTGCTGACGCCGAAAAGTCGTCCAGACGGGCCAGTATTATCGGTATTGTACATTTTTCTTTGGCGACTGTTCTCGTCTAAGCAGGTTTCCAAGGCGCAATCAGCGTCGTACAGACGGAGCTAGCCAGCCCGACGGTGCAAGCCCTCGCCCCTGTCGCTTCACAGGCGGCGCAGCTTGTGCAGTCCCAATTCAGTACCCTCACCTCGACTTGCAAGGTTCTGAGCAATGCTCTCGACGACCTCACGAAGATCCATCCGTTCGTCGCTGGTCCGTAGCGCTCATTCCAGCAAGGCACTGTCCATCGCTCTAATCGCTCGCCCGTAGTTGCCGTCCTCGCTTTCAAGACCGCGCTTCAGTTTGAGATGACACGCCGGCAAAACGACAAGCGCATCATGCTCTTGCAGTTGAAGATGAACGACACTCTCTCCGTTTTGCTCATGTACGTCGCACATTTATTCTTCTGCATTGCCGCCGTGCCCGTTCCCGACGCTTTCAAAATCCAGTCTTCGCAAGATTGATAAGACGAAGCGTGCCGATGATGGGAAGACTATCGAGGAGCGCCTCGGTGCCCGTATCAAGGCCATTGCTGCAGACATCGAAAAGTATTCTGCAATATGTGATACATTCTCGAAGAAGAAGAAAGTGGGTAAGGCCACCATTTCACCTCTGATGCCTGGCGTGAGACTGATTCCACGCTGCAGTCAAGCTCTTCCGAAGCCTGGAATGGGAAAACAAGCTCGAAGGCTTCGCCAAGGTGTTCGAAGACCACAAGGAGGCTCTGCACGATGACCTCGCGATCTTCGCGAGCGTGGGCATCCAACAGGCCAATGAGACACTGGGCATGGTCTCGCTGCAAGTCGAGAGCGTCAGGGACAAGACAAGCACTCTTCTCCTCCTGCAGGCCCTTCGCTCTCCTGTCGACCGCGAGCTGATCCGGGAGATCGAGCTCAACGGCGGTGCAGATAATGTTCTCAAGGACGAGAACCTCATGCGACGCCTTGTAGGGAAGAGCGGCGACAAGGACGCCCAGGGCGACGGGAAGATGCTGTCGAAGGACGCGCAGGCGGTGCTCCTGAAGGACATCGTGCGGGACGTCAACAAGTCGTTCTCAGAGATGCTGCAAGAGAACGAGGAGCTGTTCAGCCGCAAGTTCAAGGCGCAGCAAGAGGTACTGGTGGAGGAGATGTCAAATGTAGTGCGCCGAGAAGGAGACCGGGTAATCAACACCATCACCTCCGGCCCCCACGATCGCATCATTGACAAGGTATGGCCAAGCATCGCTCCGGGAATTCGTGTGCTGACTGGCTGCTAGGATCTGTATTTCGTCTGGAAGGAGTCGGTGCGTCGAGTAACTTAGTAGCCCTTGGCGATCTTTCTAATGTCCTCAATAACATAGGGCTGGAAGGGAACAACCAAAGCCAGGAGTCTAGTCCTTGGCCTACGTGAATACTACGCGGAGCGCCATAAGGCGAACAGTCTCCGAGAACAGCAAGCCCTCAAACAGATCGCGAGCAGCGAGCCAGATAGCACGACCCTACAAGACGTCGCACAGGCCGCCAACTCCGGCGTCTTACCCGGCGAGGACGAATGGGCCCTAGAGTATATCACTATCTCCCGTATCCAGCCACTACTGGAGGCGTTTGACGACGACGCGTCCTCGCTTGTGTCGGTCTCCGAAGTCAACGCCTTTAGCAGTGCTCGCCCCAAAGATTGGAGGTCAGCAGCGTCGACCTCTGCTTATTATCGTCGCTGATCTCATCCTCTTAGTCTTGCGAAGTGGATGGCTTACTGGGCTGCAGGTGGCGTAGAATTCATCGAGTCTCCCTTACCTGACATAGCTGACATTACCGTAGGCTTCCCGCTTACTCTCAACTACTACTTCCGCCGCATCCAAGTCATGCTTGCGCGGATAGGCTACGTGGTATATGAAGTGCACAACATGCGCCCAGGCAACAATGTCATTGTCAGCAAACTCATGAACGACGTTTGGCCGACACATTGCCTCGATCGAATTCTTGCTGGCGTGCACGCTGGTCCAGATCTTGCTGGTTGGAACGAAGACTTCTTCGATCGCTTCAAAGGCTATGTCGAAAGTGAAGAGGCGAGGCTCAAGAAGAGGCTAGTATCTCTCAAGTACTTCATCGATGCTCCCAATACCCTTCAGTTCGTCATTGGTTCCTCTCGCCTCGAAAAGGTGAGCTATGCCGCCGTTTTGCATGACTACAGGACGCTCAGCCTATGCAGAGCTTGTTTCCCTTAATCTACCTGCTTCTCCAACGTGCATGGCATGTGTTTCGACGCGCACGCACGGTCGATATACATCCTCAAGAAATTACCAACATCGTCAGCTCCATAGGCACAATTTACATTGCAGCATGTGCTCGCGCGGATCATATCACAGGTATATTCCGGGCCATCTATCCTTCATATTACAGGTGTTCATTCAGAGCATCATTCAGCAATGTGCAAGCTGCAGAATCTCGATCCCAAGGAACAGCTTCGCAAGTTCTCCCACGGAATTGTAAGTCGCTACCGCGTGATCAATCGGGCTTCAGACTGAAGCTTCATCGCTATAGTACTACTTCAGCAAGTACGGTGAAGAATCTGACATCCTCAATACCAGCGAGTATCTTTCGGCCATCTACCTGCGGTCAAAGGACGACCACTACTTCTACTCCTACAGCGGAATCCCTCTGCTGAACCGCTTCCTCACGGTATGTGTCGTCTATTACACCGACATCGACACTGTCAAGGAAGATCAGCCTCCGGAAGAACTCCTGTACCCGGAAATGGACCTCGACCCCCACGTCGAAGTCTACGACGAAGGCGAAGTCCAGCACTCTCTCATCTCGGTCGGCCTCTCGTCAGCATGGAGCGGTCACTTCTCCGTCAAGCAATTCGACGGTAGCTTCACTGGACAGGCGTCAGCAGGGGTGTTCTATCTCACGCTGCCGCCGGCTGGCGAGGACGGACTAGTCACCGGCTCAGGCATCGACGGCGCAGAAGACTTTACCGTTAAGGGAAAGCTGCAAGGAGAAGATATCACATTAATCGCGGCGTACCCAGCAACGAAGTACTGGCTCGCTGGTACTCTCAGCTCAGCTCGTGACGCCCTGGAGTTGACTTTTGCAGCGGTAGACTCCCCAGACGCCGAGGATCTGGATGCCGCCCCCAAGGACGATGCCATCGCTGGCCGCATGAAGCTCCGTCTTGCGCCAGTACGGTTCTCATACCTTGTTCCCAGCGCTGAGGCTCTCGCAGAGAACAAGCCTCGTGCATTCTGGAAATTCGCCATTGAGAGCGTACTGAACGTCGTCCGCGCGCGAGCTGGTCACTTTGCCTGGCCCTACCTCCAGGACCGCCGCAGAGTCAGGCAGCGCTTCATCGAGCTTCACAATCGCCTGAAGAACGACGCGCTTCCCGGGCTTCCTCCCGCCGCGCCGCCGCTCACGGAGGGTGAGTCGGAGGAGTTCGCCTCACTGGTGACGCTGTGCTCGAAGCAAGACCTCCAGCTGTACCGAAGGCTCGCCTTGATCATGCGGCGTAAAGAGAAGGCACATTGGTCCGTCCTCGTATTTCTTCTTCTAATGCGCATCTAATTACATGCTCGCGCAGCGACCTGTCCTGCGACGCCTGTGGTGGCATCATTTATTCGCCGCGCTATGTATGTCTGGACTGCCTGTCGATCGACCCCGAGACCGGCAAGTGCGCGGACAAGGGCCTTGGAAACATGATAGACATCTGCCCGGGCTGCATCGCAAAGCCTGCACATCGCGCAGCGGACAACAAGAACCATGTCCCCTCGCACGCGCTGTATCAGCTACGACAGGCTTCCACGAAACGCGAGGAGTGGGAGGCGTTCCTGAGTTACAGACTGATCCTCGACGAACTTCGACGCACAGGTCAGTGTGTCCGCACGCGCGTCGTGGCCAAGCATATTGACGCGAACTATTCGTTCATCAGAGGCGAAGAAGGAAGTGCACTCGCAAGCCTGTCATTACTGCCACGATGCGCTCGCCGAGGCTGAGTCGTACTGGTATTGCATCGGGTGCGAAGGTATGTCGACTTCACTGATCCCAGCATTAACCGCGCCGTGACGCAGTTTCATACAGGGGCGACATGGATCTGCATGAAGTGCAAGGCCGAGAAGGAGGACACCTTCGTGCGCAGCGAGAATCTGTCGTACGCGAAGTACATGTCTGTCATCCAGGCGAACCGCGCCGACGCGTCGCAAGACTCCACAGCAGCCGAGGAGAGCGGTGCATCAGGGCCCTCGGAGCAAGCCAGCGATCCGGCCGCTCCCCCAGACGTCGTGGTAGACGGCCCACCAGCCCCCTCCGCTGCGGAGGTCGAGCCCACACCTACTTCTTCTGACTCGGCAGCTGCGGGCTCGCAGGACGAGGAATCGGCTGCTGCAGCTGCCCAAGAAGGATTTGTCGTCGATGATGCGCAGGAGCCCGCAGACAGCACGCCAACGACGGCCGCGGAGCAAACCCAAGACGAAGCCAAACCCGAGGCTGGCCAGCACGAAATCGGGCACCACCTGATCCTCTACCATCCGGCGGCAAAGACACCTGCAGAGGAGACCCGCTCCGAAGAGTCGGTGAACAGCACCCTGCTCAAGATGCAGGACCGCCTGTCCTCCTTCGACAGCAGGCTGGAGCGCCTGGAGGGGCTCCTCGACCGTCTGGTAGGGGCGCTCGGCACGGGGCTGAAGGCCGCGGAGAGCGTCGCAGCGTAGCCGCTGGATCCTGATGTGAAGCTCACGCACACGCTGGGCAGTGTATCGTTATGCAATTTAGCCAGATATTACAGCAGATCTACAATGCGTGCATCCATCGACGTGCGACACAGCGTACACGCTCGCTCAGAAAGGGTTCGGGAGACAGGGTCCGGTTCGCTGCGCAAGAAAGGGTCGTGCGAGAATGGGCGTGCAGATGGAATAAAGATAATGGGCAGGCTAGGTGTGGCGTAGGGTACCGGGGCGTGCGGCAAGAAGGTCGGGACGTGCGGGGAGGACGGGGGCGGGGTGTATGCAGGGGGTATAACGGCGCGAGAGTCGTGAAGAGAGAGCGTCGAAGGCACACCGCGGACCTAGCGTCCGCGCGCGCACCGGGGACGGATCGAAACCAATAAAAAGAGGGCGGGGCAGGCGCACTACCGGAGCGACGCCTTGGACGGGCGGGAGCGCACGGTCTGCGCGCTCGCGGACACGGGCATGTCGGGCTCGGCGTGCGCCTGCGCGCTCGCGTTGCGGATCGAGACGAGGACCTCCTTGCAGTAGCGCAGCTTCTCGACGAGCTTCTCGTTGCGCTTCGCGGCGTCGGCGTTCGCGGGCGGGCGCAGCGCGGCGGCCATGATCTCGCTGAGCGGCTGCTGCGTGAGCTGGTAGCTCTTGTCGATGTGGGTCACGAGGAGCCCGTGCGAGGAGAGTATAACTTTCGAGTGATCGTAGAAGTTGAACTGCGCCACGCTGTCAGTTTCTCGCCGACATACTGGGAGAAGGATGCGGCTTACCTGCAGGACGTCGTGGCTCATCTTGAAGACGATGACATGCTTCATGCGCAGGTACTTCTGGACAAAGTCCATGCCCTTCGTCCGCTCGCGGTCTTCGAAAGTGTAGTCATAGTCGCCGTAGAGCCGGTCCATGATGTACTTCTCAAAGTGCTTCAAGAGGTAGACCTTGCTCTTCAGATCCTCAGGGTGCTCAGACACCGTGTAGTTCTTCCGGACATACACAGAGCCCTGTCGCCGCGACGAGATATAGTCAAAATGTCTGAAAGACGAAATCGTCAGCATATATGCGTCGGTGAGGCATGCCGCACTTACATCTTATCCGCCGAGAGCACGATCGTGGTGCTGTCGTTAAAGTGCACGCCGACGGAGCCGTCCGTGAGGGCGTAGCCCATGCCGTACTTGTTGCAGTAGTCGACCCACGAGACGATGAAGACCTTCGGGTCGGGGAGCTCCGCGTCGTCGCGCGGGTCGCGGAAGAGCTTCCCGGCCGCCTTCGCGTCGAACGCGCTCGCAAGCACCTGCGCCGCGGCGTCGAAGCTGTTCACCTTCGGCAGCGACGCGCTCGCGGGGAGCGCGGGGCTGCTCGCCTTGCTCGGGAGCGCGGCCTTCGCCTTCTCGCGCGGCGCGTCGGACTCGCCGCCGCGGCGCGGCGGCGGCACGTTCTCGTCGTCGTAGCCGAACGTCGGCGCCGCGGTCTGCGCGGGCACCATCTGCGCGACGATGCGCGCCTTCTGGCTCTCGAGCTCCTTCTTGCGCTGTTCCTCGGCCTTGTGCGCGGGGTCCTCGTCGCCGAGGCGCGCCTCGCGCAGCGCGCGGCCGGGCGACGCGCGCGCCTGCTCGACCTTCGCTGCCTGCAGCTTGCGGAAAAGGGGCTGCTCGCCGCGTGTCGCGAGCGGCGCCACGAGGAGCGGCTGCCGCGCGGAGCTGAGCAGCGCGGAAATGGGGCTGCCCGGCTGCACAGCCTTCTGGAACTCCTTCTCCTGCTGGGCAAGGCTCGTGGTCGCGCTTCGGAGCTTGCTGGCAGCAGGCTCCGGCGCAGACGGCTCCTCCATGGCGCCCGCTTCGTCGTCTAATCCGGTGTGCTTGCGGAGCATTGCAAGGTTCTGCTGCGAGACGGCAGCCGTGATGTGACGGAAGTCCGGGGCAGTGTCGTGTGCGGAAACGGGGATGCATGCAGGCACAATCCCACGCGTGAACCAGTAGTGGTCCAGTATCTCATGGAGTGTGGGACGCTGCTGGGGGTCGGGTGTCAGGATCTGTTGCACGAGCTCCTGAACTTCTCGTGTGACGATCCGGTCCGCAGGGAACTCGTACTCGTTGTCACGGATACGCTTGTAGATAGCCTTGACATCCTTCGTCTGGAAGGGTGGTCGTCCAATGACAAGGGTGTAGAGGATAACGCCGATAGACCAGGTGTCCACCTCGAAACTGTGACCGTTGGCGGTGTCGAAGAGAACCTCAGGAGCGATGTAGTTCGGTGTGCCGCAAATGGTCTTCTTGCGTTCGCCTGGGCTCTCTATGAGCGCAGCCAGGCCAAAGTCACCCACCTTAACGTTCATATTTACGTCAAGGAAAATGTTACCGAGCTTGAGGTCCCGGTGGATGACCTGATGATTATGCATGTACTGGCACGCGCCGAGGAGCTGGACCATGAAGTATCGCGACTCGGGCTCAGTGAATCGCCGGCGCCGCCGGAGCATGTCCATGAGGGAGCCGTTGTGGCAGAGTTCTAGAGTCATGTAGACGTTCTCGTCGTCTTCGAAGCAGTCCATGAAGCGGACGATGTTCGGGTGCTTGAGGGCGCGGTGGATCTTGATCTCCGCATAGAGCTGGCACGAACGTCAACGCGGGCCCCGCATGCACGTTCTGCGGCGGCTGACCTTTGTCTTGGCCTTCTTCGTCTTGAGGGACTGTTTCGTGACGACCTTGCAGGCCCACCGCTTCTTCTGGCGGTCCTCGACTTCATATACGCGTGCAAAGCCACCCTAAACAACGGCATCAGGGCCGTGCCCGATCGCGACGGCTGTGACGACGCACCTCTCCGAGCATCCCCACTCTCGTGAACTGGAGCACCCGCGCCTTGTCGGTGATAATTCGCGGTGGCGATGGAGGCGGCACCTTCACATTCTGGCGAGGCAAGGGGGGAGACGAGGGCTGTGCCGGGGGTTGTTCTTGCTGTGGTCGCGGGGGTGTCCCAGGGATCGGCTGGCGGATGGGTTGGGCGGCGGGCTGGGCGGGCCTGACGTTGGTCGCGGCGGTGTTGGCGAGCGGGTGGCGGCGGGTTTGCGGGGGGAGATTCGTGTAGACGTTGGCCGACATCGTTGTGGCCTAACACCGTTGATGTCGTCGCGGAAATTCAGGAAAAGAAAGAGAAAATGGTGGCTTGGTTCAAGATGCACGCTACAGCCTCGAGTCGAACTTCCGCTCCTGCTTATGTAAGCCATCCCAGGCGCCCGCCAGCCTCGCGTGTCCGCGTTCGTCACGTGAGCGAGTCCAGAATTCTGAACATCGCCCGCTGCTCGTCCATACTAAAAGGTACGCACAGATCTTGTACAGACGGACATAGTGAATCATTCCCAGTGCAACACTATGTGATACAAGATTCCAGTAGATAATTCCAGAATATCCCAGCGATACAAATACAAAATATGAAAACTCTCCCAGATATGACCATAATGTACTAGGTGCGTGCGAGACTATCGATACGATCTGTCAGACATAAATGAGACGCGCGGGAGGCAACAGCACTCACAATGATGTGATGCAAGTCGAGAAGTGATGCGTTTACGGTAGCGATGCGGTCCGGAAGAAAAGTTCTCTGAGAGGTCGATCAGCGCATGAATACGGATTGCTGAGATAATGACTTACGATGCGCTGACTTGGCCAGACGAGCTCAGCAGGAGCAGGAAGATGGCACACGCTTCCCACATCACTGCAAGCAGGCACACTGCGCCGGCGAACGATATCGCGACCGCGGACCCTGCGACAATGGGCGTGAGGGCGCGGGCGGGCATTGCGGCACGAGTACAGTGGAGTGTTAGGTAGTGAATGTGATGCGTGACGAGAGACGAAAGTATAGTGTGCCCTCGCCGCGGTGGGCTTGGCGCCTTTATATACGCCAGGGAGGTCGTCCGCCCGAAGGAGCAATCCGCCGGTCGAAACGCCGATCTTGGGATGTGGTTCCGCGCGGGACGAGTACCCCACGGGACGGCGTCAGCGGGGCAGTAGGATCATGCTTCGCCGTCCAAGCCGTCCGAATTCACGACTTCCGCGACTATGGTGGGTCGCCCTAGTGAGTCGCTGTGGGTGTGTGTATGGCGCTGTACAGCATCGGAGGCGACCGTGGCGCAGTGCCGCGGGCGATCCGTCGGAGCCGATGCAAGTGGCGGAACCGCATTTCGAGGACTGTCTCGTTTCCTGTCTGCAAGTGCTCTGTGTGTTTGTGAATCCTGTTCTGCGCTGCAGGCTCTCGAGGAGAAGCGGGAGGTTCTAACGGACCATGAAACGGAAGTAAAGAACGGATCTCGAGCGCACTTTCTCCATTGGTCCAGATTGAAATCAGCACCACCCCATGGCATGTACGCTGAATTGGACGAGCTGGGAGCTTACATCCTGTGTATAAATACGTCCCCGAGAATGTCCGTAACCTCGAGAGGCGCCCTGGAGCTAGCGAGCCTGTGGTTGCTGCCAACGAGCATGAGACTTCGGAACTCCCGTGGGTTGGGAGGATTTGTCAGCTCTGATACCATCAAGCGTGGTGGCGTCCGGCGGCCTGCGGCCGACGGGTCAATGTCGCCGCCGCCGTCGAAAGCTGCTCTCGGAGCCACCCAGGGGTCCGACTGCAGCTGAAGCCTATCCTTGCGCCTTCGCATGTATAAGTTCTATTTTTGCGATGTCTCTCCTTACCTGAAACTTCCCTAGATCTACACAACCCTAGAGCAGACCTCGAGCAGCAGCTGGACGACCATGACGTCGACGTCGCATGTGCGGACTTCGACAAAAGTCGGACCAGGCTTAGACTAGGCAGCGGTCGGATAACTGTAGCGCACAGATTCGCCTCTCGCTGAAGCATGGTTGCGAGTAACAGCTCGCCTATCCGCGCTGCCCTCCTCTGCGTGAGGTAGAATGATGTGCTGATCACCGTCTAGACCGATACATCCTCGGATACAGAGCAAAGTGCGAGACTATAGAAGGCTCCTCCGTGTCATTACAGCTGAAAATACACGTGAAACGCCTATTATAGCTCTTCGCGGAAAAGACGGTAGTGTATTCGAGTGCAGAAGATACCCCCGGGAAGTCTTTTCGATTTTGTGCAGCAGTGGTGGCAGAGCTATCTTGAACCAGCTGCGAAGTCTAGTCCGAGCGAGTCCAAGACTAAGGCTCGCGGGGGCGGGAGAGGGCGGGATGTTGCCGAAAACAGTCGCGAGCCCGCCACCCGACGATGCGCCCCCTCGAATGACGTAGCTGCCAGCACGCGTCCTCTCGATTCAGATCCCCGCCCGCCATCGCAGTCAACAAGCTCGTCCCGTGATCTCGACGCGTCGACGCGTCAGCCTCGTCCCCAGAGACGTATAAATAGAGGGCCCCGTCCAGCCTCTGGCCCCCAACACCGTGCTCGCCACCACCCACTTTCCCCTTCTCCGGGCGAGGC
Organism: Phanerochaete sordida; assembly: GCA_019973155.2. NCBI lineage: Eukaryota > Fungi > Basidiomycota > Agaricomycetes > Polyporales > Phanerochaetaceae > Phanerochaete > Phanerochaete sordida. The sequence continues at coordinate 274,936 of BPQB01000002.1, forward strand.
GGTTTCTTTCTACACCTGGACCGGCCCGACAGCTGGAGCTGTGCGGGGACTGCTAGATCCCAGCCGCCCCTCTGGCCGAGCTCTCCGGCGCCGGGCGCGAGCCTTGGTCGCTGTCGAGGGCGACGTCGGAGGGGATGCCCGCACAGGCCTGTCGGTGGCACGGGCCCGTTACAAGCCCCCTTTTTATGAGTGAGTACGCTGTCTTCGGGTATACGGCACGACGCTGACGACGGTCGACAGATGTCCTGCCATGCTCAAAGCGACCTTTGGTCCAGAGCAGAGCGCACGCGACGTCGCCGTCGCCGTTTGGTACGTAGTCGCCGAGTCACCGATGTCGATATCGAGCTTCACTGATGCTTGTCGCTTGAAGACGTCCCTACTCTCGCGCCTGCGGTCGTCGGCTAAGCTATTGTACGCCTCGCCCGGCTGGCGGCAAGTCCTTGTCCCTAACCTCTACTACGGTAAATTCAACAGACATCTTAACATGGGCATTTAAAGGCTTACGGCATCCAGTAGTTGCCCCTCAAATCCTACTCTTGACCGGGCTTCAGCGATGGGCGTAGAGTGGTGGGACGGTTGTATGCGAGGAGCATGGTTCGGGACCTGGTACGCCCACGCGAGCGACCCCCGGACCTTCCGAGCATACGAGGGCTGGAAGAAGAGTTGAAAGAAAGGTCAGTACATATCCCTTGCGAGTCCCTCCACGTTAACTTACCATCTTACAGTAGACATATCCGAAGACACCGTACATCAACCAGCGAACATCGAAGCGAACGTCGACGCAGCCCTCGTCGGGTGGTACCGTCCTTGGGACATCACAGGGTCGTTAATCTATCCTGCGAATGACGAACAATTGACCTGGGTCATAGAATGGGTCCCAATAGACGTACCAAATGTTAATCTACATCATGCTTGAACTACGATTCAGAGTGCATCTATAGTCGTCGGCGCGCGTTGAACTTTACCATTGAACGTTGAGCACCAAGTTCCAAAACGCAGACAATGCCCAGACTCCAGACAGTCATCCATAGGGCGTTGAGTCGCTTTATCTCGCCACGGATTTTGTCTATCTAATCTGCGAATTACCGTTTATATTATATCTATGTGTCATATCACCTTCGTCAGTCTTTGCACGCTCCTCAACGCCCATGGACGACTGGTAGAAAATATTTGGCGCTCGCTTCGGCAGCGTCGGCACGCAGCGAAAGAAAGGCGTCTCGTCGCGCGATATTCGAAAAATCCGCCAACGGCGCTCGTCCTCGTCTCAACCCTACCGTGTGGTTTCGAGCCTAGGTAGGCTGTAAACACGAGGACTGGAGCAGCTGTATCGTTTCGTAGAACAGCAGATATCTTATTGGTGATACACGAGAGCACTTGAAATGAGATACACTGCCAACTTTTTGACGCGTGGTCGCCAGATGGAAGCTGCGGGTGGACCACCCAGCGCTGGCGCCTGGGAGCCACCCAGCTGAGACCTGGAATCCACAAAAATTCGCCTCTCAGGCCGGAGTGGATCCAGATGGACTGGTAACCGCATCACGACGCGGCTGGGCTTCATCCAGAGAACAGATGGTATTTATGCGAAATCCGCTAACCGCCCTCACCGGCGCTCGAGCGCGCTCGTCGCTCTCGCTGCTCTCGTGGACCATTCGGTCAATGACACGATGTAAGACAGATATATTAGGATATTTACATATAAGATACACCCGAGAATACATGTAAGGGTAGCTAGCCATCATACACAGCAGCTGCAATAGTTTGAACACTGTTATGAACGCCCTTCCGCTACTCTGTGCTGTGCAATGACCTTCGTCTGCCACGCTGTCAGCTGTATGGCCAAGGACATTCCGTGAATGCAATGCCAACGCCACCTGGAAATAATGTCAGCGTATGGTTTAGAGAACAACACTATCGAGACTGTGGCGTACCTTAGCGCAATGGGCCGCTATCTCGTCGTGCCGGTATTGTGGCGGACCGCGACGAGCAAGCGACGAGAACCGTGTCGACTATGTTTCCGAAGTCCTTGCCGGTGTCATCGACGACATACCACTACAATATAAGTTTCAGTGCCGACTCGAGAGGAGGCATTCATATGACGTACCATTACGGGCCACTGAGGTACATCAAGTAATCGGTAGCGATGTGGATTGAAACTGTTGCCATGAGAGCAGACCTTCGACGTGCTCGACCAGAAGGCTTGAGAAGATGCGTTGGACAGTCAGTCCTAACCGGTCTAACCCGCCGAAACTGAGGATTCGTCAATCCTGTGGCTCACCTCGTTCTCAGCGCGGCTCGAGCCCTCGTTAGGGCAGCTGAAAGCATGTCAAGATTTGCGACACATTGGGCCAAATGTTCCTTGAACCAGGAGGGAGTCACTTGCAGGTTGTGGGCAGAGCGAACGTGGAAAGGTGAGAGGAAGTCATGGGCACATCGTGGTTGGAATGAAAGGAGAAAGATGGGAGGAACAAGGCACGCACCATGATGATATAATTAGGCGCAGCGCAAACAAAGGTCCTGGATTTTGACGCTCCGCCAAGCAGATCTGGGATACATACACGAGCGGCATGTAAAGCCAGCCTGTTATAATACATAGCACCCACCTGGCCAGGCGCCATCTGGTGCCCAGCCGACGGATGCATGGCAGCCATACGCCGACTCGCGCGGTATCCATACCCAGGCGCCCACCTGGCTTCCACCTTCTCGAGAGTTGGCAGTGTACACGAAGAGAGCACGGGCGAGAGCAGCGGCCAGCCCTACGTCGACAGCCAGAGCGCAAAGCTGTCGGCATTTCAGGTGTCAGAGGGAGCGCGCTGCGGCCAATGACATTGCCATGACATACGCGAGCTTGGGCGGCGCGGGTCCAAGGTGCGCGGCGACGGGCGCGGGACGATTCGCGTCGAGTAGCCGTGGATGCGATGGAGCCGTTCTCCGGGATGTCGACCCCGGGCGACTGCATGCGGGACCGGCGGTGCACTGGCGGAGGGCCGAGAACGACGCGAGAACGAGCCGTTCGAAGCGCGCGGCACACACAGGAGCGTGCGCGCGTGAAATGGCGCCGCTGAGCAGCAGATCGCCGAGGGGACTCGTCCGGGCAGTGACTGGGGCGTCGAGCGGCAGTGTGAGGAATCCGAAGTCTTTCTTCTCGAGGCCCCGGCCTCATCAGCGACCGCATGCGTGTCGACAAATGTGCTGAAGGTCAAGGACAGTGCAAAGGGGCTGCCGCGCTGCGCTTGCGTCCTCAGCCGCTTCTCGAGCGTGAGCGGTGCTCCCAGGTCTCCTGTGCTGGAGCCGCAGTCATCGATAGTAGGCACGTTCACGCCTAGATACATAATGAGGGTGTGACGCGGGACAATATGAGAGTGAGGGGAGGGGTATCTGGACTGGCAGACTCGTTGTTACGCGTGCCACTTGTCGCGTCTGTATCGAGCTTGCTGTCCGGCGGAGTGGCGGTCCTAGTGGCACATCGCCTGAGGCAGATCGTGCAAGGGTTCGGAGTAGATGCGTGAGAGGGAGGGCTCCGTGAGCTTGGCCCTTGGGGATGATGAGGGTGGGCGCAGAGGTTTGCGTACACTGGGCAATGGTGCGAGCTCTATTGCTATCGCTTCGACACAACTTCGTTTGACTGTCTCTGCTCAGTGGTTAGACGAAGATTACATGTGAGGACTTGCCCATGTTCATTTCCCCGTGTCTCCTTCCCTGCATCCCCTCCAGCATTCTCAACTCCGTGCTCCGCTCTGTTTTCCCTCGATTCGCGTCCTGGCACACTTCTACATCTCGATTTGGGCCAGCAGCGCAGCTTGAAGGAACACAGCGTACGGCCAAAGAAATGATCGTGGAGAGCTGGCGGCACTGATAGGGCTATGTCCCCCCAGCTAGCAGCGCTATATTCCTCGATATCGACGAGGTGAGGGGAAGGAAGTTCTTGAGGACCCAGTGTAGGGTTGAGACGAGGACGAGCGCCGTTGGCGGATTTTTCGAATATCGCGCGACGAGACGCCTTTCTTTCGCTGCGTGCCGACGCTGCCGAAGCGAGCGCCAAATATTTTCTACCAGTCGTCCATGGGCGTTGAGGAGCGTGCAAAGACTGACGAAGGTGATATGACACAGTGACATAGATATAATATAAACGGTAATTCGCAGATTAGATAGACAAAATCCGTGGCGAGATAAAGCGACTCAACGCCCTATGGATGACTGTCTGGAGTCTGGACAATGCCTTGAAACTGGTAAATTACTATCCCTGCGCATGGGGGACAATACTTCTAGACGTCTGGGGGAAGGTAATGCGCGCGTGTAGGCGGGCACAACCTCGATAAAACGATATCACCTTTCGAGCTCGGTGAGAAAAAGTTACATCACATCCGCCTTGACCTCGCCGGAAGCCCGGGGCTCACGCGTGCAGCATGCCCACAGCAAGGTTGAAGCATTCTCATACCGCTTGACCCTCACCTCGACTTCATTGCAGGGTGCTGTTCGTGGTGTGCAACAGTACCCGAGCGAAGCCGCCCTGAGTGGTCGTGGTCAAGTCTAAAGACGATAGCTTGTCTCGGACCTCCTCATCCTACACATCAGATAAATTATTCATCTCACACCACGCATATACCTACCTCACGACTCATTTACGACCATTCACGACACTTTTTCGATGTCCAAACCCGCCGCGAAGCCCCCGACGTCGTCCTTCGCGGCGTTTCTCAACGCGCTCTCCTGGTCGCGCGCGCGCAAGGACCCCGACTTCGACGCCGGGCTCAACAGCTCTTCGGCGTGGACAGAGGCCCTCACGAACCCGGACAGCGCCGCGCGCGCGAGCCTCACGCAGTACAACGTGAACGCGCTCTCCGATGACGAGGCCGACGACGAGGCCGACGCGAAGTCGCGCGAGGAGCTCGACGACCCCGTGCTCGACGCGGAGCAGGGCCAGCCCGCGCGCGCGCTGTATGCGTTCGAGGGCAAGCCCGAGTTCCGCGAGCTCACGGCCGTGCAGGCAGGCGACAGGCTGGCGGTGCTGCGTGGGGAGGTCGGGGACGGCTGGAGCCTGGTGAAGCACTGGGACGGGACAGGCGAGCGGAAGCCAGAGGTCGGGCTGATTCCCCAGTCCTACTACACGGTGCGTGGCATGGCAAAGCACACAGACGTGTCTCATGCAAGCCCGTTTCTTAGTTCACTGCCGAATTCGCGCAGTCTCCGGGCCTTGAGCTGCCTGCTGCGACACAGAGTTTGTCGGTCCGGAGGGAGGGCTCTGGCTCCTCTATCACACCCCGCGGCTCACCTACTCGACAACTTGAAGACTCGCAGACACCGCTCATACCTCAGACCACGGGCGAGTGGTTTCCCAGCTTTCGTCGTAGCCTACTCGGCGGGAAGCAGCTCAACCGGTTTTCAAGTTTCGTCACAAGCGGCGCGGAAGAGTGGGTGCTGCAGGGCGCAGAAGACAAGGAGCCGCCGCCACCTGCACGACACAGCAGAGGCCTCAGCACGAGCTCGCTCACCGACGACGCGGGACTCGGCGAGGCCGACAAGCACTTCGTCGAGGCAGGCCCGGCGTGGCGGACCAAGGTCCCGCCGTTCCGCATCCTCGTGCACTCTCCGTCGAAACGCGCGTCGATGCTCTCGGGCGCATACACGATGTACGCCGTCACGTCGCTCTTCGGCGCAGACGCGGACGACGACGCGAGCGGCCCGCCGCCGTCGCCCATGCGCATCACCGTGCACCGGCGGTTCTCGCACTTCGTCGTGCTCCACACCGCGCTGACGCGCCGCCTGCCCGGCATCGCGCTGCCGCCGCTCCCGGAGAAGCAGTACGCGGGGCGGTTCAACGACGACTTTGTCGAGGCGCGCCGCGGGGACCTGGAGCGCTATCTCAGCCGCGTCGTCCGGCATCCTGTCGCACGATACGCAGAGGTGCTGACGTTCTTCCTAGGCTGCGAAAGCGAGATGGTACGTGACTATCTCGTTCGCATACCCCGCCGCTGACTTCGCTCTGCAGGAATGGAAGCGGCAGTATCCTCAGTACCTGACCTACCCGCCAGCTGGGCCGACATTCTTCGCTCATGTCTTCCATCCCGCGTTCAACGTCGACTCAGACGAGGCGGTCGAGGCTGCCGACAGGTTCGACGTACATACACGCGCTGTGGGGACAGGCGTGCAAGGCCTTAGGAACGTCTATGGCAGAATTAGGCAAGCCAGCGTCGGTACGTCCTCTGGCTTGACGGCGTAGCTGCTGCTAACCGGCCGCACTAGACATGTCTCAAGCCCAGCGGCTGCTCAGTTACTCGCTTCTGTCCCTCATTACATCGCAGCCTCTCGCACAAGCCTCGACGGCCGGCATTCCGCAAGAAGAGGGAGACCGGGACCCGAAGCTGAAGGGGCACATGAACGAAGAAGGTGCCTGGTGTTGGCGGGAGGGCTGCGCAGGTGCGCTCTGGTTTATGTCCAGCTTTCCTGAGCTAATGCCCCGAGCAGAGTGCCTGAAGCTGACGAAGGCGATGCAGAAGACGAGCGAGACGCTGCAGACGGTCGCCGACCTGTATGATGACCATGTCGGTATTTCGGTTCCTCTCACTGCGAGACTGCTACTGAAGTCATGTTCTAGGCCCGCAGAACGCAGTTCGCGACGCACGAGTCCCTGAAGTCGGTTGCACATCCCTCTGCGATGTACGCGGGTGTTGTCGATACCCACCGGTCAACTCTTGTGCGCTACCATGAGGCGACCGCCGACGGAGAAGTGAGCGTCACCGTTGCCGCAAATGACTGCCACGCTGATGCCTCCCACAGGAGAACGAAGAAGTCGCTGCGCGATGCGAGACGGTGTTGAACACGACGATGGCCGAGTTCGAGACGTACCACGACCAGAAGGTCGAAGACTTCCAGACCCTCACCACCGAATACCTCGACGGCGAGATCGAGCTCTACGAACAAGTACGCTCGCTCTTCTCCTAGCTGTCTCGCATCCTCACGCGCATTCTCCAGATTCTCGCACGCCTCAGGGCGGCGCGCCGCACTTTCGATGCGCCAGCCTACGACGCGCTCGCGCGCGGGCCGCGGCAGCCCTCAATGTACGAGCGCGAGCTCGAGCACCCGCGCCTCGCGCCGCCGCCGCTCACGCAGCCGTGCCCGCACGTCTTCGACTCGGCGCCGATGCGGCCCGTGAGCGTCGCGATCCAGGAGGGCGTCGGCATGCTGCTCGGCTCGCCGACGCGCGCGAGCGTGTTTGGCAAGTTCTTTTCATGAGCCGTCACACTGGGCATCCTGGTAAGGACGCTTTGCAGACAGCATCTGTAGCATTTTCTTGTATACGGACACCGCTTTGCTGTCATCTACTAACGCATATACTCATGCTGTGACGAATATACCTGTACATACCCTGCGTAATATAGCACTTGCCTGGCACTTGCCTCGAAACAGTCACGCTCGACCGGAGACACAGCAATAAAGGTATCAATTCTATACGTACAACGCGTGGTATGTTCTACAACAGTCCTCTAGTTCTTCGGGGGGCCCATGGCACGGCAGTCGGGGAAGCCGAGGTCGCCCCAGCCGGTCCACCAGGGGTAGCACGCGCGGAACGCCGCGGTCTTCTCGATCGCATGCAGCTCGGCGACCTCCTCGTCGGAGAGGTCGATGATCTTGAAGTTCGCGACGACGCGCTCGGGCGTGACGGACTTGGTGAGCACCGCGACGTCGGGGCGGTTCGCCTGGAGCGAGACGAGCACGTTCGCGGGCGACACGCCGTGCGCGGCCGCGATGCGCGCGACGGTCGCGTTCGCGAGCAGCGGCGAGTCGGACGAGCCGAGCGGCGAGTACGCCGTGAGTGCGACGCCCTTCGAGCGGCAGTATTGCACGAGCTCTTCCTGTACGCAGGACCTGCGGGCGGGTCAGCGCGGGGCGTGAGGTGTGAGAGGCAGGGGACGTACGGGTGGAGCTCGATCTGGTTTACGGCGGGGACGACGGACGCCTCCTTGAGGAGCTGCTCGAAGAACTCGATGGAGATGTTTGAGACGCCGATGGCGCGGACCTTGTCGGGGTGCTCCTTGTAGATCTTCTCCATCGCCTTCCAGGTGTCGAGCCAGTTGACGTCGCGGTCGGGCGAGCCGTCGGGCTTCATGGGCGCGGGCCAGTGCATGAGCCAGAGGTCGAGGTAGGGCGTCTCGAGCTGCTGCAGCGAGTACTGCAGCGCCTCGAACGGCTTGCGGTGGTCGGTGTTGTTGAGCTTCGTGGTGAGGAAGATCTCCTCGCGCGGGACGCCCGAGGCCTTGATGCCCTCGCCGACCTCGCGCTCGTTGCCGTACGCGGTCGCGGTGTCGATGTGGCGGTAGCCGGTGCGGAGCGCGACCTCGACGGCCTTCTCGACCGCGCCGGGCTGCGACTGCCAGGTGCCTGCGCAGGCGGTCAGGACGCGTGCGCGCGTGACAGGCAGCGAGAGGACTCACCGAAGCCCAGGGTGGGCATCTGCGCGCCGGTGTTCAGCTTCACGAACTTGGAAGCGGGCATGGTGGTGAATGTAGGGGTAGGTGTGGGGGCATCCGTGCCCGGGAGGCCGCGTCTTTTATACCCTCAGAGGCCGCCGCGCTGGGAGCAATTGCCGGACCATGGATCCGTCGATGATGTGCCCTCGCGCGGGGGAATCATTTCCCGAGCAGGCCTCCTCCCCACATTTCGTCAGACCCCGACGCCCGCGGTGCGCGTGCGGACCGTCCGCGGTGTGCTATATCCCCCGTTATCGATAGCAAAAATGAGTGCCGCGCATGACAAATGGAGTAACCACATACTTTGTAAGGCCCCGCCACACGCTGCCTCCCACGTTCAGCAGCACCTGCAATTTTCCAGAATTTCGCCGAACAGCGAGAACGGCACCAATTCTCCACAAGCGTTGCCGAAACTCGTCGAAAACAAAACTGCCCTGGATGACTTCATCGCATGACTCGTGCTGCGGCGGCGTCGGGCGAGGCGGGAGCAGAGGACGTGGAGCAAGGCAAACTGAGACGTTTGAAGTGAAGTAAGTCGTTGTGAGTGGGGAATTACTTACTTTTTTCGCAGCACGCTGATCGCTCGCTTTCCCACGATCATCTTGTGTCTTACGAAGTAAGTAAGCGTGTCCTGAAGACATATTCGCTCACATCACTCCCACTTTGTGAACGCAGAGTAAATTGATGTATATTTGAGCATAATTCTCGTCGAGCAATAGACTCGCAGCACCAGTGACATCTCCAGCATGTATCCCGCCCAACATTCGACATCACCACCGTGTTCTGGTTTGAGTTGAGGTGGACTATCGTCGACAGCTAGTATGATGCCGTGAGCGACGAACAAGCGACTGGTACAAAGCGCACTGACCGTTTCTGATGCTTAGCCTTGACTTGTGCGCTCGCATGTACGAGAGGTTCGGGGGTCGCTCACGTGGGCGTACCAGGTCCCGAACCATACCTTCGCATACAGCCATCTCGTGCCCCGACGCTCGTATTTGAAGCCCATGTTGGGAGTGGGATTTGAGAGCCAGCTGTTCGATGCTGTGAGTATTCGAACTTCTTTCTGAAGAGGGCGTGAGGGGCTCACCGTGGGTTCAGGGGTCAGGGCCTGTCACCAGCCGCGTGGGGCGGGTCTCGCCGACGTCCTAGGTCGCGATAATAGGGTCGTCTTCGGGCGATGTGCATCAGCGAAGCTGGCCGTTGACGTCGATGATCACGTACCACGCGGCGGCGACGACGACGTCGGGCGCACTCTGCTCTGGACCAGAGGTCGCTTTGAGCATGGCAGGACATCTGTTGACCGTCGTCAGCGTCGTGCTCCGGGCCCAGAGGCAGCGTACTCACTCATAAAAAGGGGGCTTGTAACGGGCCCGTGCCACCGACAGGCCTGTGCGGGCATCCCCTCCGACGTCGCCCTCGACAGCGACCAAGGCTCGCGCCCGGTGCCGGAAGGCTCGGCCAGAGGGGCGGCTGGGATCTAGCAGTCCCCGCACAGCTCCAGCTGTCGGGCCGGTCCAGGTGGGGAAAGAAACCGCCTCGCCCGGAGAAGGGGAAAGTGGGTGGTGGCGAGCACGGTGTTGGGGGCCAGAGGCTGGACGGTGCCCTCTATTTATACGTTGCTGGGGACGAGGCTGACGCGTCGACGCGTCGAAGTCACGGGACGAGCTTGTTGAACACGATCGCGGGCGGGGATCGAGGGGGCGCGTGCTGTCAGCGACGTCATCCGAGGCGATGCATCGTCGGCTGGCGGGAGCTGACCGCCGCGCTCAGCGACGTTCCACACCTTCCCTTCGCTGCGCTTTGTCTGGACTGGCTGAGGCTGGACAGGTTGGACGTACAGTGCAGTAGCATTCTTGTTAAGTACGAGTCTGTTTGCTTCAACAAGCGGAGTATCTCGCCAAGTGCTGTCACGGCGTTGTCGCCTCAGCAAGGGAGTGTAACGCATGACTTGCAGGGAAAGAAATCCGATTTTGTCGTGGACGTTGGTGTCAAGATTCAGCGGCGCGACGGACGGCTGGCGGCCGGCGGCTGCCGGACGCCACCAAGCTTGCTCAAATCGGGGAGGCTGGATTATGTAAGTGACTCGGCTGCAGTCGCCCGCGAGCTGGAGACTTCGAACCTCTCGCTAAGACATTCATCTAGCTCAATTGCAGGGACTCTCATCCTCGTACTTTTTATGTACAGGACCGACCGTGGCCACTAGCCTTCTTCAAAGGCACCGAAACGACCGAGAAACCATACTTTGACATGGCAACAACATCTGGACAAGGCCGCGCTTCGTGAGGTCGACTGTGGCCAATGCATGTCGCAGCAATCAGGGGCTCTTTGTCCACCTATTTAAACCTGGCTCAGCCTTCGACCATGTTCATTCTATCCTGCGACACCCCCTGCCCCATCCAACTCTACGCGTCATGGTCGTAGCAAACACCTCGCCGACCCCGCTGTTCGTCCCCTTCCTGGAGCGCAAGCTCCGGCGGCCCCTCAGCTGCAGCTCGACATCCTCGACACCGAGCTGGTCCTCCGCCTCCGAGCGCGACGAGCGCGACGAGCGCGTCTCTGCGCAGGCCACCGCGAAGTCCGCGCAGCGCCAGGGGCGGCGCGTCCTCCCCGAGGAGGTCCTCCGCGACATCATCGCCTACAGCCTCGTCGACACGATCCACCAGATGGTGCACACCCTCGAGCACCCGCACAAGACGCGCACAAGCACGCGCCCGGGCCCCGCCTGGCACTGGCCCTGGGCGCGCACCGTGCCCGCGCTGCGCCTCGCCTCGCGCCAACTACACCAGCTCGTCGACGCGTCGCTCGCGCTGCTGCTCGGCCTCGCGTGCCTCCCGTCCGGGCGCCTCGCGGCGTGCCCGCTGCGCGCGGTGCGCGCGATCGCGCCGCCCGCCGAGGTCGCGGCGCGCCGCGCGCTGCAGCACGCGTGGGCGCGCGCGCGCGACGTCAAGGGCGTGCTCCCGCTGCTGCACCGCGGGCCGCCGCTCGCGCGCCTGTACCGCCTCGCGGCGTACGGCCCGTGGCTCTTCTACGCGTATGCGCGCTGCTTCGCGGGCGCGCACGGCGGCGCGGTCGCCGGCGTGCATGCGGGCGTGCTGCAGGAGCTCGAGGAGGCTGTCGCGGCGTACGCGAGGGTCGGCGTCGCGGCGGCGGGGCTGGTGAGGCGGATTGATTCGCTGCACGTGCAATTGCATGTTGGTATGTGGTGTGGACTGTGGTGAGGAAGGGGGCTGACGTCGGTTCGGCAGGTGTGCGCGTGATGCAGTGCGCGAAGGAAGCGCTCGAGCTGCGCAGGACGCTAGACGAGGAAGGCACCTCGCGCCTATACTCGGTACGCAGCCCTCCCCCACCTCCTCCCCACCCCCACTCACCCCCACCCGTAGGAAGCCAAAAAGACCGCGCTCGCGCACGGCGCGACGCTCGCGCGCTGCGCGCGCCACACGCGCCCCGCGGACGACGCCGCGTTCTGCATGCTCAGCTTCGGCCTGCAGGCGCTGCTGCGGCTGCTCGTGTGCCTGAACGACGCGAAGCTCGACCGCGCCGTGCGCGCGCTGCTCGAGACGGGGCAGCGCGCGGAGCTCGTGCACCTCTGGCGCACGCACGTCGAGGCGCGCACGTCGCATGCGCAGCGGCGCAGGCTGCTGAAGTGATCGGTGTTTGGCGGATGTGGGTGCGATACGGCTTGAGGTGGACTTTGATGTTGAGATTATTGTGGCTCGGCTTCCTGGTGGGGCTGAGAGCTGCTTTCCTCGCTCTTTTTCTCGTTTGTATCCTATTGCATATGTATCCTGGTAGAGTCAATCGTCACATCTTTGCTCGTTTCTCTCGTCATTCTCACAAAACCTGCAGCGGAGCACAGAAGCCATGAGCAAGCAGTCCGAGGTGGCATCAGCTTCCACTGCTGGCCGACACCAAAAGCTGGCGCGGTAGCCATTTGCTTGCGTGCGCACAACGGCGCTCTGAAGCTCTTATCGAGCTGAAGAATATACGGAGAAGGCCACGAAGGGCGAACTGGATATTCCACATTTGTTACTATTTATACACAGTACAACCACTGCCTATCCAAAAGGCTCTCGTCCAACGCGCTGAAACCGAGCTACAGCGGGACGGACACCAAGCACATCTGGACGATCCTGACGACAACGGCGACCGGGAGGCGACGAAACTGGTACAAGGAACTTCGAGATGCCGTTGACGGGTGAGACGATCCGGTTCGGTGCCGCTTGCAGCCCTGGCCAACCCATACTCCCATCAGCATCCTGCGCGCCGCGACACTGCAGCCACTCACCGCTCAGGAGAGCACCTGGACGGTCGCTGCACGCACAGTCAGCACTGCACGTCGCGCGGCGCGAAGAGGGCGCGGGCTCACCGATGAGCGGGGCGTGGTCGCCGCCGTCGACGCGCGCCATGTCGGCCGGCGTGACGTGCACGGACGTGCCGTTCGGCGCGGTGCGGAAGTTGACCGTGAACTCCGCGCCGGAGTTCACGACGCGGTACGTGACGCTGCCCTCCGTGACGGTCCCTGTGCGCGCGCGCGTGTCAGCCGCCAGTCAGTCGTGTGCGGCGCGGGGGAGCAGAGGGAGGGGGCGCACCGGCGGGGCGCGCGCGGAAGGTGTCGCTGTGGTTCGCGTCGATGGTGGTGTGCGGCTGCGTGACCCAGTCGCCGTGCGCGAGCGCGAAGGTGCGGCGGTCGAGCGCGGAGGTGCGGCTGTTCTGGATGGTGATCTGCACGGTGTGGGCCATGGCTGCTGTGGGGGTGAGCACCGCTGTGCAGCTCGGTCGACGACGGGCTACGTACTGGTGCTGGTGCTGCTGGAGGGTGTTGCTGAATTCTGGAGGAGGACGGTGCGGTGTGGAGGTATATATAGGCCGTTGCGCACGATGCGCCGTGGCCGCCTCCACCTAGGATTACGTCGAGCACGGTGAGTATGGAGTGCCGATAAATCGCTCAGGCAGAGAACGAGGGCGAGACACGTAAAATCAATGCCAGTGACACCTTGTCGCACAAGCTGTAGCGACATGTAGCACGGTGGCACTGAGCAGTGGCTTTGAAAAAGGGCATCGCAGCACTCGTTATAGCACCCAAATACGTGCGATCCGCCGAGTCCTTCAAATTTATTAGGAGATTTACCTTGTATGTTTGGGCACAGAAGCACGTGGGCCAGGAACACAAAACGTGAGTTATAAACATAATCCCGCCACTGCTTGCCTTGCAAACGCGTACGCGTCTGAAGACTGCAGATTTGGGCGCTGGTGGTGCTCCAGGACCCTTGGCAGGACCATTTCTTTCGAGGATCCGACGTTTCCAAACTGGGTCCAAGAAGGCGGGCCAGGCGCCGCTCGCTGCCAACCGCGGTAATCGCATCCACCGAAAGGAAATAAGCATCTCAAGGACCCTTGGCAGAGATCACGGTGCACGGAGATAACACAAAGTCCCAGTCAGTTTCGGGGGACCCTGGTCACGAACATAGCGTGCGGCGATCTGCCTCCTTTCACCGTCAGCTTCCAGCTTGATACAAGCATACCTGCAGTGCTTGTCACCTTTCCTCGTACCATGACACACATGGTAATACGGATACCATATTGACGCATACATGCATGGAAGGCGAGGCCAGAGTTTGCGAGTGCGATTATTTACGTGGGACGGACGCCGCTCATCAGCATCGCAGAGGCATGAGTGACACCGCAGAACAACACATGCGCACCTCAGAACCCACGTGCCGTGCACCTAGCACCGCTCACGGTCGCATGAGTCAGGGCCATGCGTGTCAGATGGTCGACCAGGCCATGCGCATCTGACTTGAGTGTTCTCCATAGGTCGCTTCAGAGAATAGACGTGTCAGTATTGGCTCGGCTTACCAGTGCGCTGCAGGGCCATCGAGAGTGTGTCGCCCACGTTTGCCTGCGGTCTACCAGCCATGGGCAAGCATGTGTTCGCTGCAGCCACGCTGGCACTCGCCGCCCACGACCTCCGTGGGTGTCGCGTGCCCTGGCCCTAGACGGCGCACACCGACGTCGACACAGGACACGTGAACTGATGGCACAGGATCCACAGCCGAGACGCCACCGGGACGTCGCCGTGCTCCAGCTTCGCCATGCTCTTCGCGAGCATGCCTGTGCTGTTCCGTTCTCCGCACACGGCGCGAGGAGCGCAGAAGGGCGGGTGCAGGCTCGTCTGCCGCGCACATGCTCACGCCCTCCCCGGCGGGAATGGAGGCAAACGACGCCCACCCGACGTCGTGCTTGCGTTTCGCTCGGCACTCCACGGGCGTGCTTGCGCAGGGTGGGTCTAACGCTGTGCGAGGGCGAGGGGAGGCTCGTCTCGACCTCCGGGAGCACGCTTGCGCCCCTCCCAGCCCGGAAAGGAGGCGCGCGCCGTCGCCCACAAGAATTTTCAAGAGACCGGTTTTTGCGCAGGGACTTGCTCTCTGGCATGGCGCTCACGGCTATCCACTTTATGCGTGGTCAGTGGAAGCAGCGCTCCAGGATGGAGAGACAGAGGCTGACCTGTGTTACTGTAAGATGATGGTGCAGTGATTCGACTTCGGACGTGAAGAGTGAAAATGCAGTTTCAAGGCTCTTGAGCTCAGCTCACAATGTGCACCTCGGTATGCTTTGCGAGATTATCTGAAATTATTGTAGCGTCAGAAGAATCGGAAAGTATGAGCGCGTCCGTTGCGTGTGTGGTGCTTACCAGTAGGCTCGAAGGTAGAGCCAAGACAGGTAGAGCCATGACTTCATCGACATCGCAAAACGTATCTTCGAGTGGCA
Source organism: Phanerochaete sordida (assembly GCA_019973155.2). Lineage (NCBI taxonomy): Eukaryota > Fungi > Basidiomycota > Agaricomycetes > Polyporales > Phanerochaetaceae > Phanerochaete > Phanerochaete sordida. Next base: position 290,169 of record BPQB01000002.1, read on the forward strand.
GGGTGCAGCTCGAGATTGGATATGCCGTATCGTCGAGGGCTACGAGTAGCCCGACGTAGAGTCGGACCAAGACCGTGGCTGCCAGTGTGACATGCGCTACCTATGCAGCCCGCCCGGGCTGCCCTTCGCCGTCGAGATGGTGCTCACCATCGGGCTTGCCTCGGATGTGCAAACACCTTCAGAGGTGACCGAAACCTCAGAACGAACCGGCCGTCGTCGTGGACGCTGTCGACACCCTGCTCCGGGCGGCAAACCGCACCGCTATTTGCGCCTATTTGGCAGCGCCGTTGTGGCGCGCACCACGGGTTCGGGGGCTGCGCGGCTCGCGCTCCCTTCAGTTCCAGCACCGACGACGACCGCGATGGCCAAGGGCGCGAGCAAGGGCGGCGACACCAAGAAGGGCGGCAAGGCCGCGCCCAAGGTGGACGATGCTGCGAAACCTAAGGTAGGGCTCGTTTGGCTGCGCGGGGCTGTGGGTTTGTAATAATGATGGGGGGTGTGCTAGGGCGCGAAGGGCGCGCTGAAGGCTGCGACGGCCGTCAATGTAAGGCATATACTGTGTGAGAAGCATTCGAAGGCGACGGAGGCGCTGCAGAAGATTCAGGTGTGTTTGGGATGTGGGATGTCGGCGCGGAGGCTTATCTTTGGCGCAGGAGGGCCAGAGGTTCGACAAGGTCGCGCAGGAGTATTCCGAGGACAAGGCGAAAGGTAACTGCTACGACAGGTTGTATGATATTTCTCATCTGAGTTCGACACCCCGTAGCTGGTGGCAGCCTCGGCTGGATGGTGCGAGGATCCATGGTGGTACGTACAGATCCCCACATCGCGCGAGGTCTGTAGCTCACGCATCACAGGGAGCGTTCCAAGACGCTGCCTTCGCTCTGGAGCCCTCGAGCGTCGACCGCGCCGTCTGCTCGCCCCTCGTCAAGACACAGTTTGGGTACCACATCATCATGGTAGAGGGACGACGGTAATCCGCATATGCTCGCCCAAAGTAGCACTTGTTGGGCAGCACATGCGCCAGCGATGTCTGCGTTTCCTTCTCAAAACTATTGCATGCGATGTGTCTGTGAGCAAACGCTGCATTGATGACTCGTCTGCGTGGGACCCAGCTATCTGTCCCCGCGAAAATACCTCCGCCTGTCTCAGCACCACGCAAATATTTTGGGAGCAGGCCCTCAATTGAACGGCATAGCCGCCGGTCGAGGCAGGTGCCTACTGCTGCGCCTGCTGTGGCACCCCAGCAGGCGGCGGCGCAGAGAGCAGCACTCCAGGTGCCTCGAAAAGTCGCAGACTTCCCAAGCCAAGCTTGCGGCGTCTGTAGCGCATGATAAACTCTACCACCGCTTTCTAGAGAAGTCACAGGACGTGCGGAAGGTCTATTCGACCCCGGAGTCCCTCGCGCCAGAAGCCCAGCTGCCCCGCGCAGCAGACCGATCGCAAACGCTAGCGAGGACGCAGATTGCAGCGGGAGCTGATGATCCCGAGCGCGCCGTGGGAACGCGCAGCCCCGCCGCCGCCGCATGGGCACAGCGGGTCCCTCGAGCGTGGGTGCCCAATAGCGTTTCCTGGCAGCGATCCGTGGCGAGCTTCCCGCGGCACGCCGAGCGACACCTACCCGGGTTCGTCGTCGAGGACCGCGCAAACCGTGACAGCGCCTGACGTGCAGCCTCTGCCCGCCGTGCAATACGCCCGCGGCCCATGTGCCGCCGCCGAGCCCGCGGTGCAGCCCGCACGGACGCCTCGCCCGGAACGAGTTTGGGAGCGCAAGCCCTCGTGTGCTGCATCCGGCACGCGCGGGATCGGCGCAGCAGGTGCCGCTCCCAGGGCCCCCCACATTAGAGCGCGCGTTCTCATGCCCGGCGCGCACACCCCCGCCAGGGCCCCAGGCCTCCTTGCCCCGCACCACGACCCCGCCGCGCACCGCGAGCCCGCGCGATGGCCCTCCAGACCCTCACGAGCAGCGGCCCCGCGAGCACGCCCACCGGCGGCACCGACGGCAGCAGCGACGCGCCGCCGGCGGACCTCAGCGCGCGCAACAGCGTCCCGTTCAGCTTCCTCGTCGCCTTCCTCGCGCTCTTCGTCGTCTTCATGGGCCTCGGCCTCTGGGCGCGGCGCATCGTGCTCTTCGCGCGCCGCCGCCTCGGCCTGCCCGTGCCCGACGCGCCACCGCCGCGCCGCCGCCGCGCGCGCCCGCCGAAGCCTGCCCTCTGGGACGTGTGCCCCGCCCCGGACGCCCGCGCGCCGGCGCGCTGGGCCGGCATGCAGGTGCGTGTTGCGCGCGGGCGCGTGTGGATGGAGGGTGCTGAAAAGGCGCGAAGCCGCTCGCGGCGTGGTACTGCAGGGCCGCGCCCCCCGCCGATTCAGAGGGCCCACAGGACGAGCCGGCGCCGACGCCGCAGTGGCCGCCGCCCATTATGCACCAGCGCATGCCGCGCCGCGGCGGCGTGCCCCTCATGCGCATGCCCTCGCCTGCGCCCCAGGCGTCGGGTGCCCCGCCGCCGCCCCAGACGCTGCGGGAGCGGATGCATGGCGCAGCGCGGCCCTTCCGCGAGTGGTGGCTCGACATCGCGGACCCGATGCGCCACACGCCGCCGAAGGACGGACTTGCGCGCGAGGCGGCGGTGGACCGGCTGCAGGTCGCAGTCCTCGTCTTGATGCCCTCTGTGGATCATGGGAAGCCGCACGCCGCAAGCGGAGGGCTCGAGGACCTGGGGGAGCTCGCGATTGGGATTTATGGGACTGAGTGGGATTACGACAGTGCGTCGCTCGATGCTACGACAGAGACACGGACATGACGAATGGGCGACGTCGGTTATTACTGGTCGTGTGACTGGTGTATTGGTAGCTTGTAGGATACCCGCAGAGTGTAAACGTATGGTTAGGTTGCTGGGACGCGTGGGATGCTTTCGTCCCTGCGCGTTATCAAGCGTTCTCTCTTCTCATCCACGCACGATCCAGAGTGAGCTCAAGTCTTGCATCGGCGGACAAGAACAACTCGAATGTCTGTATTAGAACGCTGGGTACTTTGAGTATTACGCAGGATATACATGCACGATTAAGCACCGTCTAGAGCACAGAAGGGCAGAGCTACAAACACGCCAACAGCGAATAATTAGGGCATCATCTGAAAAACACAAAAGCAAAGGCCAGTCCATAACAATCGTCCAAAAAATCACATCAAGGCTGCCGCGCCAGCGTGCGATGCGCCAGGTACGCCACGAGGTCGTCCGTCGTCTGCAACGGCGCGTGCGCCCACGCAACGGCAGCATGCGGCGGCGCGTGCGCGGCGGGCGCACCCCCCGCCTCGCCCCGCGCGCCGCCCCGGCCCTGCACCTGCGCGTCGTACGTGCTCTGCACGCCGCTGAAGCTCGGCGTCGCGTTGTCCGTGAAGTGCGACGGCGAGAAGTTGCGGTACGGGAAGCTCGAGAAGCGCGTCGTGAGCGGGCCCTGCGCGAACGGCGACGGGCTCGCGAGCTCGAGCAGCGTCCCGCCCGGCGCGCCCGCGCCGGTGCCGCCGTTGCCGCTGCGCTCGTCCGCGCGCCGGTTGAACGCGTACTGCACGCCCATCGTCTCGTACGAGCTCGGGCGGTACTGCATCTGCATCTGCAGCGGCGGCGGCGGCGCGGAGAAGCCGGGGATCGGCGTCGAGGCGCCTGAGCTGCTCGCGCTCGGCGGCACGGATTGTCTGGAGGAGCGGTCAGCGGCGCGCGAGACACGAAGATGGGATGGGCTTAACTGGTAGGCCTCCACGGGCGCTCTTGCGTCCTGGTACTGCCGCGCGCCTGTGAAGGTGACCTGTTTCCAGACGCCCCGCGGCTGCTGGTCTGGCGAGGTCGACCGTTTGGGTGCATTCGCGACGATGATGTCTAGGCCCATCGAGTCGGCGTTGGCCCTATAGAAGGCACCGACTTGGACAGTGGTCTGGGGGAGATGAAGCTCAGCTGGGTCGCGAATCGCAATGGAAAGGAAGCCGACCTTGTTGGGCATCGACGCAGCGATCCGCTTGAAGTCATCGCCATGCTGCGAAAGAAGATGCAGGAAGAGGCCTATCCAGATCGTGAGCATCTGCGCGCAAAGATCTGTCTTATCGCGCACCCCTGTCTTCTTCCGACCACGAGCTGCTTCCGGATCTCCGAGAAGAGCTGGCCTGCGTGCTCGTCGGGACGACGTCCTCCATGGGATTCGACTCGGGTCCGTCAGGGATGACAGGCGTGTCAAGCGGAGTGGTGGCGGCGGGCGTCGCCGAGGCAGACGCAGATGTTGTGGCGGGTGGTCTGCGCGGTTTCCGGACACGTTTGGGCTTAGGGTCGGGCTCCTGCGCATCATGTGAGCACACTCCGACGCGCATATAAACAAGAACGTACGGCTTCTTCGATGGCGGCAGCCTCTTCCTGCTCTGTGGCAACAACGCGCGGAGGAGCGCGTCGTCTCCGCTTGCGCGGCTCGTTTTCGGGCTCCGGCGTCGGCGTGCCTGTAGCCGGCTCCTCCTGGATGGTCGCGACGCTAGGACGCCCTGGACGGCGCCGCGGCTCCGCGCTGGTCGTCGCAGGCGGGGCGCGCCTGCGCCTGGCAGTGCCGTTCGCGCTCGCCTCCTCGTCGCGCTTGCGTATGTCGGTGAGGAGGGCGTTGCTCTTCTGCTTGCGGCCGCCGCGCTTGCGCTTCGTGGCGCGGCGCGCGACGACCTTGCGGAAGTCGATGTGCTTGTTCTTGTGCAGGTAGTAGAACGTGACGCACTGCGCGGGCGTCTTGTGCGGCAGGAAGTCTGCGATGATGCCGAACTGCTTTGGGAACTCGGCGAACTTGTCGAGGAAGAGCGTTACCTCGTCCTCCGTCCAGTCGTCGATGCCCGTCGTCGGCGCGTAGTACGCCGCGGGGTCCTCGACCGCGTTGTTCGTGTCGTCGAACACGTGCTCGATCTCGCCCCGCGTCACGCTGAGCATGTCTGGGATGACGGCCGCGTTCTTCGCACCGAGGTGGTTCGCGTCCGTCATCTCCTCGTTGCCCAGCGACGCGATGATCTGCTCCATCTCGAGGTCAGACCGGACTGCGTCGCCCATAGTCGCCAGAGAGCGTCGGGTCGTGCGTCCAGCTGTCGCAGCGGCCTCCTGGAGCGCTTGTGCCTTGGCCGCATCGTCGAGCTTGCTGCAGTGAACGAGCCATTGTTTGTGCAGACCTAGGTATTCGTCCTTCAACCGAGCCACCTTGCCAGTAAGGTCGGCCGAGCGCTGCGCGAAGCGCACTTGCAGAGACTGCCGCGTCTCGTCGTGCACGTGGTCCTGCCCCTTCTTCTGCAGCTCGGCAGTGACCTCGCGGATAACATCGCTAGGAGCGGTGACCGAAGGCATGGGCGGCGGCTCGACTCTCGACAGGTTGTCAAGCAACACTGGCGTGACTCGCTCCTCCTGCGTCTGCCGGTCGTGCTGGAGGCGAAGCATGACCACAGCGCGAAGGACGTCCTGCAGCGGCATCAACTGGCCAGCTGCGGGCTGGATATTCGGCGCCAACGATTTCCCGACGTGAGCAGGTTCACCGCGGCTAGGCGGTTCGCTCTGAGGGATGGGGGTCATGGGGAGCGATAGAGACGAACGTGCCGTAGTGCTATGCTTTGCCAGGGCGGAAAGCGGAATGTCTGGCTCAGGTGAACTCGAGTCACCGCGGCTGGGAGCAGTGTGGCTCGTGGAGACGAAGAGACTGCGTTCAACGGCCTCCATATCCTCGTCGTCCACCGACATCTTCGTGGACGTCTCAGCGACCGTCACGGCAACTGTTGCGGTCGTACTAGCATACGTATTTGGATTCTCAGTTGGGAGCGATGGTTGGCCTTCGTCGTCCTGCTCCAGAGTAAGCCGGTTCTGATACTGTGCGCCGGCCTGAGAAGGTTTGTCTTGTCTCCCGGTCCCATTAGTACCAGCCCCGAAAATTGAGACGGGTTGCACATCATACGCATCAGGCTGTTGGGCCTGCGCGTAGTCATCAGCACGATGCGGCGGTGTTGACGAGAAGTATCGGGGTGGACTTTGATCGTCTCGAGGTGGCGAGCCAGATAGAGTGCGGTGCGCATACCCAGCTGGAACATACGGATCTGGAGACTGTTGGCGAACGGAGCGCCCGCCCCAACCGTTCGCCTCGCCCGCAGAATCACCCCTGCGCGCCTGCTGGTATGCGGCCTCTTGTGAAACTGAGCGTGAACGGTCCTCCGTCGGCTCGCCCTTCGCCTGTAGCGGCCCCTCGTAGTCCCATCGCACCTGCGCTTTGTGCGTAGGGCTCTGAAGGTACGAACCCGACGCTGAGCGACTGTGTGCGGAGAATGGTCCACGCTCAGGCAGATTTGTGCGTGTGCGGATCGGCGAGGGCAGCGGGCTCGTGTGCACAGACCCGCCGCCGACAGAGCGCTCCCGTGAGAAGCGCATGCGGTCGCCGAAGTCTGTGCGCGGTGCGAAGCGAGCGTCGCGCGGTGGTCTCTGGCGGCCCTCGGCCCCAGGCGCGTGGTAGGGTGGCGCGCCCCACGGCCCGCGCTCCTCGTACTGCGGGCGATACGAGTCTGTGCGTGGGTTGAAGGGGAGCGGATCGCGCTGCTCGGGCGGGCCTGGTGGGCCCGAGAACCGGCGGAAACGGTCGTTCGGGGGTGGTGGTACATAGTGAGGAGGATAGTCGCGCACAGAAAAGCGTTCCGGGGAGTGTTCTCGCATGTCGCGCATGGGTGAAAATCGATCATGCGACCAGTCTCTTGCATCTCTAGGGAAGGCATAAGGAGGATCACGATGCCTGGAAAGGTATTCGTACCCTTCTAGTGCTTCCGCTGGGAGCCCATGCGTCTGCTTCCAGTTGTCTGAAGGCTCGAACATGGGCTGCGCCATGGTGTCCCTTCGAGATCGTCCCCAAGCTGGGTCATATGGCTCTGGCGGCGGCGGCGGCGGGGCTCTTCGCTCTGCCCACGGTGACGGGTCTGGGCCTCTCCAAGCGGGGCGAGCCCAGCCATCGTCTTCAACAGGTCTTGGTGGACGGTACCTGTCAGGGGACGGAGGGCTTCCGGTGTAGGGTCGCTCAGGTCCCCAAGCATCGGGGGCGGGTCGGTAGCTGTTTGCGTATGGCTCGCGGTAGAAGGTGTTGGGTCTTGGTGGGATATATCTGTCGTATGCGGGATAGGGCACGGGCGGCGGCCCAGGGGAGGGACTACGCCTACGGTCAGCGCCGTAGGGACGCTACGCAAGCGTGGCGGGTGCAGACAATGAGAAGAGGCGCAAATCCTAGATCTGAATACTAACTTGCATCATCAAAGGAGGGCTCTGCGGATATCTTGGGTCATTCTTGCTGTTCATGAACGCTTGTTAAATGAGCGAATTGAGACGAGGGCAGGACCAGCAGCTCCGGGATAAATATGCGACAAAGCGGCGAGAGTCGTGTAGACAGCTGAGAGCAGAAAGTATGTTTTAGAAGGTATAAGATACGTAGAGAGAAGCCGGTGAGAGCGTGAAGCCGAAGTGCGAGGTGAAGCTGGAAGTTTGGGTCGAGGTCGGTTTTTCGATGTTGTGGCGGATGAGGGAGCATTGTATCTCTCCGAAAGAACTCCGCCAAGCCGGCACAACCTGGCGACGATGCCGGTTCAAATTCCGATATCTCCGAACCGGTAGCGCCGATGGCACGCCACAATTTCTTTACTCCTCGCAGCGATCTGGCTCGTAGAACTCCCTTCTGCTCAAGAAGAAAGATCCAAAGCAAAACCGCCCCGATAAAGAATCATAACTTGAAGCTCTTGGGTAATTGGGGTCCCTCCACGGAATAGAAACCCCGCGACAGGGTGAATTGCAGTAAATCAAGATAGTGTACTATCCATGGCATGCGCAGGGCGACTATACATAAAACGCCTGTAGAATTCAAAGCTCTTCCACTGGCAAGAACGGTCATACATCACATTTCACGCGATGCAACAAGTTCGCCTGTGCACCGGAAATGCAAATAAGTACTGCGCTTCGGAGGGAAATATACCCACACGTGGACCTATATCATCCGCCTCCGACGCCCTACAAGAGTCGATGCAGAGTCAGGGTCTTAGTTGTGAAGCAAGGTTGGAAGGCCAGCGCGAAAGTGCAGCGGACAAGTCGATCCCGTACAGCCAAACCTTCCTCTTTCGGATGCCAGAAGAGTAGGCGCCTAGCGAACGTCCTGCTTTGCCTCCAACCACCACTCGCCCCCAATTCCACCACCTGTGTTTCTCTGAACGCCGCGTGACTGGTCAGAGATTTATCGTGACCTTGTACTAGGTCCATTCGAGAACTTTCCCCCGCTATCTTTGTTTAGTTATCTGGGTATATGCGCCCTGCCAGAGTCCCGTCGGTTTGGGAGCGGTGCGCGACTTCGAGCAGTACTGGTCCTTAGGTGCGTAAACACACAACAAAAAGTGGTGCTTCAGCTCACTGATTCCAGGATTGCGTAGAGGTATGCATGCACTCGGGCGAGGTCGTGTGTATCGACGCGCGTCCAAGTACATGCAAAAGAGCGCGCTATACAATCGTTCGCGGAGCCCTAGGTTTGAGCCAAGATGTCGGTATCTTGTCCCTGAGACTCCAAGTTAGCTCGTCGTAAATGCCCTGGCCCTGAATGCTAGGTCGCTCAGGGCATCGAGAACGAGACAAGGCCCAGCAAGGCCCCCGCTAAACATAGGGGCTTATCTACCTCACGTCTTCACCGGGCGTGCAAATCTCCTTCCGCCCTTTTGCATTGCACCTCGGTTGTTAGTTTCCCTATCTCCGGGCACGGCTATCTTGACAAGGCACGAGAATGGGGGTGACTTGCGGCCGGATAGCAGCGACGGAATCGCCAGCTCTCGCCCGTGAATCACATTAGCCAGGAAACTGTCCGCGGACCCATGGCGGACCCACTCACCAGCTCCTGCCTCAACTTCGGCCTCGCTTCGGGGTTCTCATGTCACTCAGCTCTAGTGAGCCCCCACTTTTGAGAAGCACCAGCTAAGACTGCAATCGCGCGGTCGGACGGGAAACAGAAAGCAGAACGACGTTCCAACTTCGCGAAGTGCTCGCATGACCTGCGCTGGAGATTCTTCCGTCATCATTCCGATTGCCTCTCGAACCTACGTACGTTCTGTTTCACATTTAGCTTTGATTCCTGCATTGACCGGCGGTTCGTCTACCTGCATCAGCACGAAGACGCTTGGTCGCCCATTCGTAATAGGACCCCGCCGTCATCCTTAGCCGGTGCCTGTGTATGTGCTCCCCTCGCTCGTATCGTATGCTAGCAATCATGTTGCCACAGAAGGAATCAGCGTCTGGACGAGCCTGAGGCATTTGATCTGTGGCGCCTCGTACGTTCCTGACTATGGACGAGTCACAAGACGACACTGGCATTCTGGGCACACGACACTCGTCCCGTTGCTATGGCAGAGTCGTTCACACTGCGCTGGGCAAAGCCGGTGTCCGGTCGGGTGGGTTCGCGTCCTTATCTGCCTGCTTTTTCTCAGGTCCAGTGTGCGATAAGTAGCCGCGAGGCTCTCGACCGCCATCAGCTCACTAGCACGGGAACAGGCGAATTTCGAACAGACTCTGCGGACGTTGCGCATATGGCCATGTGAGCCCCAGTAGTCCAATTGGGCGATCCGTTTGCGTGAGTCTGCTGAGTTGCCGGGATGCTGGCCTGCTCGGCTGACTTCTAGCGGGGGCAGAGACCCAAGACGCCTGCCCGTTTGGGCGATAGGGGCAGGTTTTCCCTCGCCTCGACGATAGAGGGAGCACTGCTCGGGCTGCCGAAAGCGAAGTTTTCGAGGGGTGGTGGAGACTCAATGGAGGCCGGTGATTGACTTTTACATCTTAGACTCAGCCGCTCAGCCGCTCGTAAGATTCCGAGGCCTATCGCGAGCCCTACGCCACGGCCATTCGGTGGCGATGGATCAACGACATTTCCTCGTGGCCGTGTCAGCAATCTACCGCCGAGCGCTTTCCCATCGCCCCCAAGCCAGGCACTATCCCACCGACCTCAACCCAACATTCACGCGGGAAACATATAAACTATCGCGCCCTCCTTCCCAAGATGCAAGCTCTTCCTCGCCGCCGTCATCCATCTGCGAGCCCGTATCCCGCCGCGGGGCCCCTCCCCCTCCAGCATGTCGGAAAAGTTCCCCGTCACCGAGGCTCAGCTCGTGGCCCTCTTCATGGAGGCGGTCACCTACGGCATCTACGTCGTGACTTTCACGCGCTGCGCGTACGTCCTCTTCTTCGACCGGCAGGGCATCAAACAGACGATCAACTGGCCCATGGTCGTCGTCATGGCCCTGATGGCGATATTCACGACGCTTGACCTCGCCCTTGGCCTGCGGCACAACCTGGACGCGTTCGTCTTCTACCACGGCGCGGGCGGCGCCGCGGCAGAGTTTGACAACATCTCGTACTGGGTCAACGTCATGAAGGTACGCCGCGCGCGCAGCACTGTCGCGCGCTTTGACTGACGGCTCGCGCCGCAGACCGTCGACACGCAGGTCATGTCGCTCATTGGCGACGCGATGCTGGTACGCGTTTCCCGCGCCCCGCGCACGCTCGGGCACTAGGCTGATGCCCCGCACAGATCTACCGCTGCTTCGTGATTTTCTCGCACAGCTGGGCGATCGCGTTCGTGCCGCTGCTCATGTGGCTCGCGGACGTCGCCTGCTCTGTGATGATCATCCTCATCACGGCGACCCTGCACACCGACACGCTGATCAGCCAGCAGAAGCTGCTGAAGCCGTTCCTTTATTCGTTCTTTGCCGTCACTATCGCGCTCAACTTCCTTACTACGGGTGCGTCCGCCGTTCCCCTCGCGCGAGCCTCGCACTGACGGCGCGCAGGTCTTATTGTGTGGAAAATTAGAAAGATAAACCGCGGCACGACGTCGCACGTCCCGCAGAAGACGACGGGCAGCCGGCGGCCCCGGACGCGCCTCGAGCACGTCATCCGCATCATCATCGAGTCGGGCATGCTCTACACGGTCTTTGTGATCCTCACGTTCGCGTGTGAGCTCGCGGGGAGCAACGCTATCTACGGCGTCTCGGACATGGTGTGTCCTACCTCCCTTTCTGCTCTTGCGCGCGCCGCTCACAGACTGCGCAGATGGTCGTCGTCGTCGGCATATGCTTCAACCTGATCATCATCCGCGTCGACAGCACCGTGGCCGGCACGAGCTCGTTTGCCGTCGACAGCGCCGCGCCGCCCGCGAGCTTCCCGCTGAACCTCATGCGCTCGGGCGGCGTGTCGCACACGCGCGGCGTCGAGGTCGTCATCTCGCGCGACGTCGACCGCGTCGCGGATCCCATCAAGCACGAGTCGTACAAGCCGGACGAGCAGCGCAGCTACTGGGACGCGGTGTAGGGCTGTTGTGCTGGTGCGTGCGTGGGTTGGAGCTTTGTTGTACTTTGTATCTCTGGTTGCATTCGGGTGGGTCTGTGGAATATGTTGAAACTATGAATATATGTGTGTATTTTGGATAGAATCAGGATAACCGTGTAACTCGCTTCCATAACATGTCCACAGCGACAGCGCCCACAAGGTCAGGTCCCAGCTCCCTGAGAACGCCGCCACCCCAGACAACCGCGAAGATGTCGGTGCCGCCCACATCCAAAGCATATCGTAAAGCTGTCAAGGGCGCAAGAGGGCGCAGCGCAGGGCCGATCTGGCACACCTTCTTAAACTTTACACTCTCAGGCACGAGACGGCCGCCCCTGCTCGACAGGTTTGTAGAAGGAAGCACATGGGACTACGGCACCCCGAAGCCTCCTGCGCGAACCTCGAAGTTTGCGGCGACAACGGGGAAAACACCAGCTAGCTGGCCCACGTGCGTCCCACCCGGCGCCCCTGCTCGATACAGTCCCCTACGCTGACGCCGCCCACACCGGCACCAACGAGCTCGAGGCGGCCTCCCCACTCCCGCCGTGCCGCATCACGCAGTTCCTTCATACGTTGTACGTGCCCGACGGTGGGCGTGGGTATGCAGCCGCGCATGGTGTTCGCGGCGAAGTAGACGGGAGCGGGCAGCGGGTGCGGCGGCGCGAGGTGTTGTGTGAGGTGGGCGAGGACGGAGGCCTGCGTGACGGGCGCGCTGGACGGCTCTGCACGGATCATCATGGTGAGCTTCGTGAAGCGCGGCGCATCCGCGGAGGGGTATTCGTCTTGCGCGCTGAGCGAGCAGGAATCGAAGACCGTACCAAGAACACTGGCGTTCCAGTCCTTGTCGCGGGGAATGAGGTAACCAAAGCCATCAGGGTGAATGGGCTGGCCGGGTGCAGTGGGCGGGAAGACGAGGTTGACGACGGTCACAGAGGAGGTCGGGTTCGCCAACAGGTGTGGTAGTGAGGGCAGCGAGGAACGTTCTATCAGGGTATGCAGAGCTGGAAGTGGTATTGCGGAGACGATGTGCGATGCAGATATGGCTATGCCGGAACGCATTTGTATCTGGTGGGAAGGCGAGGATTAAATATAGACACTGCGGTCTGCTCCAGGTCTGAACTCACGGTGACATCGCCATGTGCAGCACGCTGGATAGCGTCTACTCTGTCGTTGACAATCTCGACATTCTGTTGGCCGAGTAGCGCTTGCCGCAGCGCATTCGGCAGAACTGCCATGCCTGACTTGAACGAGTAGACACTGGCAGCTTTCATGATGCTTGGTACGCCGCCGAGGTCATAGTCGCTGGTCTCCGACCCGGAAGCTCGCCGTTTTGACATACCGGACAACATGCCCCGGACTATGCTTCCTCGGCCATCCTTTGCGAGATCCCACAGCGAAGGAAAGGCCGCACGGACGCTCAGCAGCTTGGAGTCCGCCGCATATATGCCGTGAACCAGAGCGCTGCCTAGTATTCGCGCGAGCTCGGGGCCCAGCCTCGCAGAGAGGAAATCGTGCAACGATTCGTCGCCGTCCTCCGCAGCAAGCAGGGGCGCGTCTGGGTAGCCTCGTAGCGGCTCGCGTGCACCCGCCCAGGCGATGGCGCGCCCGAGCGGCGTGGCGAACAGGCTGGCGAGGGACGACGGGAGCGCGGTGAGGCCACGAGTCCCGGGAATGTGGAGAAAACGTGTCCGCGCAGCAGCAGCCGTTTTCGGCACAATGAGGAGGGCCTGTTGCAGGTTCAGGAGGTTTATCTGGGCTTCTATCGGTCAACACGGGTCCGGCCACGCCAGAGTATGCAACGTACCAGTTCGAGGACGGCTTTGCCGTTGGGCCGCAGGGTCCTCGGGCCTCTTTCGAGCAACATCCTCGCTTCGTTCCCCTTATCATCCTTCACGTGCACACGCTCGTTGTCGACCCATCCGCCCAGTCGCGGGGACTGCTCTAGCAGGGTGATCTTGGCTGCGGGGAAGCGTCGCGCCAGATGGAACGCGGAGGACAGTCCAGACAGGCCGCCTCCGATGACAGATATGCGTGTCGGAGCAGACATCCGTGGTGTTGTCAGGAGACAGGCTACCGTCGTGGCATGGGAGGGGGACGGAGAGCAGGACGTTGCTCGCGGTTGAGCCTTCCCAGACTCCCAGAGCCGTGGCTGCCGTTCCTGTCCCAATGCGGCTGCGATTTTCACACGTACTTCGTGCCTTCGCCAGACGGCCTGGACGGAAATGCACTTGCATCGCTGCTCGTTTAGCGGCACAATTACCTCGGAGAACGCATCAGGGCGGGACCATGGCCTCGCCATGGCTGCATGCCTCCGACACAATATACCACATCGATAGCGGTCGAAGCATGCAAAGCGTGCACCAACCTCGTGTACAACGAGGTCAGGGATATAAGCTCGGCGCGCCCTTCCATTCATTGCAAAGTTCAGCGGTATCGCCCTGAAGGTACGGCATAGCAGCCTCGAGGAACCCATCTTAGACACCATGTATCTCGGTGAGTCCCACCGGCGCACAGCTAGGCACACGCTCACGGACCTCTCGCCGACGGCAGACGACCTCTACATCACAGACGTCCCGGGAAAAGGCAAGGGCATCATCGCGCTGCGCTACTTCCAACGAGGCGAGACCGTGCTCGCCGAGCCGCCGCTCTTCACGCAGGGCCTTGTGCGCAGCGCCGCCTCCGTGCGCGCCGCGCTCGCACAGTGCCCGCCCGAGGCGCAGCACGCCTTCTGGGAATTACACAATTGCCACCCCGCGCGCGGCAGTGCGCTCGGCACGTTCGAGACGAACGTCCTCCCGTGCGGCGCGAACGATGCGCACGGCCGCGTCGCGCCCCGCGGCGGGGTCTTCGCGACCGCCGCGCGCCTCAACCACGGATGCGCGCCGAACGTGAACAACGCGTGGGACGCCGCACGGGGCGTGCTCGTGCTCCGTGCGCTGCGCGACATTGCGGCGGGCGAGGAGCTGACGCTCGGCTACGGCGCGCTCCTCGCCCGCCGCGAAGACCGCCGTGCAGAGCTGCGCGCGAAGTTCGGGTTCGAGTGTGCGTGCGAGGTGTGCGTGCTCGAGGGGAAGGCGCGCGCGGCGAGCGACGCACGGCGGGAGTGTCTCGCGGCGCTGTACGGCGCCCATCTGCAGGGGGCGTACGGAGATCCCTTCGACGGCGTGGGAGAGGTGCGTCTGCGGCCTACAGTGACATACGCGTGCTCACAGGGCTCCGCAGGCGGCGCTGGCGCTGCGCCTGCTACGCGAAGAGGGCCTGCCGGTGTACGAGTCGTCGTTCTGCTACAGCGGCTTCCACTGCTGCGCCGCCGTATCCGACTACGTCAGCGCAAAAGCGTGGGCGGTGAAAGCGTTCGAGGCATCCCGCGCAGCCTTCGGCGAGGAACATGCCAGCTACTGGAAGGGACTCGTCGCGAACCCAAACTCGTACGCGGATGCTGGGAGCCTAGGCAGGCGAACCTTGGCGGGGCCGGATTCGCCGCTGTGGAGTGTACTGGGCTTCTAGGAACGCACTGTGACCGCATGTGCGTCTTCAGCTCTGCGCCAGTCGAGGCGTCTTATCGAACCTATCGCGCCGGCGAGTGGCGCGCTCTAGGCAGCTGTCCTCTGTCGCCGCCGGACAGAGCAATCGAACCCAGTAGATCGAGAGCCAAGGAGTTAATATTTACTTAAGATAGAACATATCAGCATGATTGGTAAAAGTAGCATGTACACACGTTGCATGGAACCCAATCTCTAGATAGACTGAAACATCCCACCCTGAAAAGCGTCTACGGTCAACAGCACAAACAAGAAAACTGGTATTCCGTCAATCTGGGCCCGACAGCGTCGCCTTTGGTAGCGCAGCAGCCAGGGTGTGTGAACGTGGGTTGGCCCAGTACACCTTGAACATGCGTGCGGCCGTGCTGTCCGGCCCAGACGTGATGCAGGACACTTCCCATGCCTTTCGTATCCAGGCCTTCGCGTTCACGAAGTCTGACACCTGCAAGGGAAACGGATCAGCGCCCTGTCGCCACAAGCTACCGGCGGGGGTAACGTACAAGCACACAGAACTGGAAGGCATCGTAGCAGAACGAGGCCTCGTAGTGAATGAGCGACTCTTCCTTCAGCATCCGCAGCGCCAGCTTGATCTGCAGGCTGGTGTTTCAGCGGCGGCAGGCGCAGAAGGTTTGTGATACACACCTTGCGAATGCCCAGGGTCGGCTCCTTCGCGCACCGCCCGACCTCGTCGAACAGCCGCAGGATGGACGTCCGCCGTCGGTCGCTCTCCGCTAGCTCCTCGCCCTCGAGTCTGCATGCGTCACAAATGCACTCGAATCCAAACTCCCGTAGCAGGACGCGCTTGCGCTCGTCTTGGGTCGTGAGCACGTCGCAGTAGTTGAAGCACAGTTCTTCGCCTTCTTGCACGTCGCGCAGCGTGCGGAAGACCATCACGTTGCGGATCTCGTCCCACGATTTGCTCACGTTCGGCGTGCAGGACGAGTTGAAGCGCGAGGCGAGCAGGAAGATACCGGCGAGGTCACCGGTGGGTTGTGGCATCGCCTTGGGGTGTGTCCCATTGCCGAGGAGGAGGAAGTTGGTTTCCCATATGGCGAGCGCAGGGAGGAGCTTGCGATACGAGTTGGCGAGGGTAAAGTACTGGCGTTGTTCGTCCCTAGTGCACTTGGCGAGTGCGCCAAGGATCTGAGAGTTGGTTGGGGAAGGATTGAGGGTGAACAGAGGGGGCTCGGAGAAGAGGAACTCCCCCCGCTTGACGGTCCGTGCGGCAACGATAGCTCTGCCCTTGCCTGGCACGTCCTGGACGAAGAAGGTCTCTTCCTGCTCCTCTATGCTCGCTGCGAACTTTACTACATGCGAGATGGACATGATAGTGCTGTTCAACGCACCAGCGGGAGTAGTCGAGGGGGTCATCGAGGGCGTGCTGGTGGCGGTGAGGGAGAGGAACGAGGCATTGCCGGACAAGAAGTTCTTAGAGGCGGTGGTCATGGATGGAAGCCAAGAAGGACAAGTGCACTGAGGGGTTATTATCACACGTGCTGACGTTAGGGACCATGTTCCATCTTGGTGGGTGGGCTGGAACTCTCCGCATGTCAGGATAAGGCATCCAAGGGCACGGAATCTTCAGGGCCTGGGAGGCGTGGGACCCGCGGCCGAAGGATAGCAGCGTTCGACGCTGGCAGGGCACTTCTGCAAGCGGAGAATTGCGAGTGAGACCTGTGCGCTCCGTTGTCGCGAGGGCGGGAACGTGCATAGCCCCAAGCCGACGTCACAGGAGATTGTTAGAGACTGACAGGAGCGCAGCTGAGCTCCGGATGCAGGGGCGGCCGACGAAGCACACATAAGCCAGGAAGCATGGAGAACCTGAAGCCAGCGTGGTATCGTCCGCGAGAGCGCATGGTGTAGCCCGGCCGTTTTTCGACATCAGAGGGACGAGAAATACGCAGTGAATATCGCCAAAAATCGCCGGAAAGTTGAGCTCATAAAGCTGCGCAATAGGAAGTAGAGGCGATATCGCAGAGACGAGAGATGAGATGGAGGAGACAGCGTAGAAACCATCGGCCACATCGTCGCCGTGCCAGAGAGGCTTGCCAAACGCGGCGGTACTGTTCCCACGATCATTTCAGCAGCTCGAGCGCGCGCAACTGAGCTGTTCAAGCTTCAAGTCGCGCACGCCCTGCACATCGTCCACGACATCGAGCTCGACGTTAACAACTATGGCCGACGCTGGTGAGCACCCCGTGATATTGACACTGTGAAAATGATGCTGAGTTACCCTCTAGGATTTTTCAAAGGAACGTCCGCTGACCAGGACCGTCGATTCTCTGACAAGGATCTCAAACTCCTCAAGTCTGGCAAGTTTCCTGCAGAGTTCGAGAAAAAGGTATGTTCTCGTGTCGTGTTGTTGTATCCAGCATCTCATGCACACCAGGTTGACACGCGCAAAGTCAACATGACAGTGCTTCGACCGTGGATTGTGAACCAAATCGTCAAAGCGTTAGGATTCGAAGATGAGCTGTTGATCGAGTACACTATAGGGCTACTGGAGGAACCGGTACGTCCATATCGTCCAAATCAGCCAGGACACGCAGCTCACTCGGCTCCAGAACCCTGATCCTAAGAAAATGCAAATATACCTCACTGGCTTTCTTGAGGACGCTGCCGTCCCTTTCATGACTGAGCTGTGGAAACTACTTCTCGAGGCACAAGAGTCGGAAGCTGGCGTGCCGAAGTCCATGGTTGAAGCAAAGAAGGAAGAAATGCGCCGAAACAGAGAAAATGACACGCGTGCCCTCGAGGAACGAGACCGCCGGTCACGCCTCGACGAGATACGCAACAACGATCCCGGACGTGGACGTGGACGTGGGCGAGGGAGAGGCCGTGGCAGAGGCGGTTTCGACGACAGGGCACCGCGCGGCAGAGACAGCGGC
This sequence comes from Phanerochaete sordida, assembly GCA_019973155.2. Classification (NCBI taxonomy): domain Eukaryota; kingdom Fungi; phylum Basidiomycota; class Agaricomycetes; order Polyporales; family Phanerochaetaceae; genus Phanerochaete; species Phanerochaete sordida. The sequence goes on from BPQB01000002.1 coordinate 307,968, forward strand.
TGGGGCGGCCGAGGCGGCGGAGTACGTATATCATTGCTGCATATATGCGTAGTATCTCTAACACACGATCCAGCGACCTCCTCCGCCCCGCCGACGCTCGCCTTCACGGTCACCGCGGAGAAGATCGCTCAGCCCTACACACAGCACATCTAGCTCAAGATCGTCCGGTCCTCCCCGCCGCTTCCGCTCGCGTTCGCCACCACCGCACCGCTCCCTGTCACGCACGCCTCCACGGCGCGACCGCGCCAGAGACTCGCGCACCCCGCCGCCCCGCCGCGGACCTTCCCCCTCCCGCTCGCCGCCCCGCCGCAGACGCCGGTCGCCGTCATACTCGCCACCACGAGATAGACGTCCGCGCGACAGCCGCAGCCCGCCACCGCGCCGCCGGCGCCCGTCTCCCAGTCGCTCCCGGTCGCCGTCGCGTTCGCGCTCGCCGCCGTACCGTGGGTATGGGCGTCGCCGTAGTCCCAGCCGGAATCGCTCGCCGCCCCGGCGCAGGCGCAGGTTGAGCCCGAGCCGCAGCCGCAGTCGCTCGCCGCCACGACGCGGTGGGCCCGAGCGGCGGCGCGGCGGGCGCAGCAGGAGCAGAAGCACGGAGCGCAGCAGGACGATGAGCGACGTGCCGCGGCGTGGCGCCGACGAGAAGATGGATGTCGAACGCAAGAGCCCCGAGCTCAAGATCCGCGGCCAGGCTGACGCGGAGAAGCGGAAGGACAAGGGAGAGGACCCGGTGAAAGATGAGGTGCGTTGAACAGGTATGTTCACATCGCGGCGTCGTCTGATACCGTCTCTGAAGGCCGTCGAAGACGCAGATGAGCTGGCAAGACGTGAAAGTGAGCTGAAGGAAAGAGCGCTACGCAATAAGGTCGTGCGGACCAGGAAGGCCAGCTCCTCGGCTGTGCAGAGCGAGTCTAAATGATCCTGGCAGCGGCGAGTGCTCACTTCCCGAATTCTTCTCGCAGCAGACTGCCTACTCAAATCTCCCCGCTTAGCTAAAACTCTGACGTCTTGTCCCTTTTGCCCTCGCTATGTGCCCCCTTCATGTACCGTCGAGGTTTTCTGTTCTAAATTTATGCTCACAGACGATCTAATAAAATGCTCGTTTGACTGGAACAGGTGGCGACACAGCCTGACGTCCGTCACTTGTCAGCCTGAATCTGCGCGAGAACGTCGGTTTCAGGTTGTATGGTTACCACCTGTGCCGCTCTACAACGAAGACATTGACTGGACTTCCCGCTCCAGCGTGTTTACAGCTATCGGCAATTTCAGCGACTACCTCGCAAGATCCCCACCAAATTTAGTTCTTCTTCAGCACCGCCTTGTCTGATTACGATTGATAGTGCATTGGACTGTGAAAGGTAGTATCGGTTCAGTGGAAGGCAAGGGGCATCGTCAGTCGGACCTGGCGAGCCCCGCGGTCGCCGACACTGTGACCTCACATCTTCCCCGCACTGCTCAATTGCCCTCTGCAGTCGAACAGCGCGGGGATGATAGCAGTATCGTGATCACCATCGCCAGGGACAGGGCGGCGGTACGAACTCGGATAATGCGCGGTGCAAGAGCTGTTGATTTTCTGCCGAACATTCACTGCGCCTCGCTTCTGAGGGACGCTAGCGTAGGCATGACCTCACCGCGCACGCCGTTCTGCGAGCAGACGAAGCCCCATGGACCCTCCGGAACCTGCAGTTTTTCCAGGAATTAGCCCGTCCTGCCAAGCAGCCGCGGCGCGACGCCAAGGAAGAAGCGCGGATGAATAGCCGTGTGGCCCGCGCCGCCGCTCGCCTGCCCGGATGCGCGCCGCACGCACACTTGACCGGTATGTCGAGAGATACCTCGGAGACGGCTGGGTTATTTCTGACGCAGCGGCTGCACATAAAAGCAGAGGAGTTGAAGCGAACCTGGTTTTGCTCCCCAGGCCAGACGCATCCCAACCCGTCCGACAAAATGCGTCTCTCTATCGCTTTCGCCGCCTCGCTCATCGCTGGCGCGGCTGCCCACGCCACCTTCCAGGAGCTCTGGGTCAACGGCGTCGACCAAGGTGCGCCGTTTCGCCTGACATCTACTTAAAAGTGTAACTGACTTCTGCTGCAGGAAACTTCTGCGTCCGTCTGCCGCAGTCGAACTCACCCGTCACTAGCGTGACCAGCACTGTGAGTTCTAATTTCGTGTTCGTCGTTAGCGACCTAGGCATAACCTTTGCTCTCAGGACATTGCTTGCAATGCCAATGCAAGCCCCGCCGCCGGGCTGTGCTCCATCAACCGTACGTGCATGATATATGTTTGCGAAGACCACCTTGCTAAATCGCCGATAACGCAATAGCCGGCGACCAGGTCACCGTCGAGATGCACCAACAGCCAAACGACCGTTCCTGCGCAAACGAGGCCATCGGTGTAAGTCATGCATTCGTTCGTATACCGGAGCAGTAGTTCTCATGAGCGTGGTAGGGAGACCACTGGGGACCGATTAACATCTACATGGCCAAGGTTACGGACGCCACCTCTGCGGTCGGTTCGGATGCCAGCTGGTTCAAGGTCGACGAGATGGGTCTTCCGTCGAGCAGCCCCGACTACTGGGCCACCGAAGTCCTGAACGACAACTGCGGTCACTTCACCTTCACCGTCCCGAGCAACATTGCTCCAGGAAACTACCTGATCCGTGCTGAGGTCATCGGTGGGTACACATGTCTGTGTATCGAGGACCATCGCAGCTGACACCATTACAGCTCTCCACGTCGCGAGCAGTGTGGGCGGCGCCCAGTTCTACATGTCCTGCTACCAGGTCAACGTCGGCGGCTCGGGCACTGCTGCCCCACCCACCGTCAAGTTCCCGGGTGCCTACAGCGCGAGCGACCCGGGCATCCTCATCAACATCTACACCCAGCTCAACACCTACAACAGTAAGTCGCTCGACTTGCCGGGCACCGCCGCCTTCTGACAACGGTGCGTAGTCCCCGGACCGTCTCCCTTCGCCATGGCCTCGCCCAGCGTTGCGACGACTGCCTACCCAACGACCGCGACCTGGAACACCGCGCTCCAGCCCTCGACTGTCCCGACGACCGCGCCCGGCGGCGTCTCAAAGCCCACCGCTCCCCCGAGCTCCGTCACCTCCGCCAGCGGCACCGGCGGCCACCCGTCGAGCGCTTCGAGCACCCCCGCGAGTGCGCCCACCGGTACTCTTGCACAGCAGTACGGCCAGTGCGGCGGCACTGGCTGGACCGGCCCGACCGCGTGTGTCGCGCCCTTCACCTGCACTGTCCTCAACCGTAAGTGTGGACTCTCATTTGCTCAAAACCATAGGCTCACGAACTGTCGCAGCCTACTACTCTCAGTGCACGTGAGCGGCAAAGGTCCTTTGGCCCGCCCTCTGGGCGTATGCCCCTCGCATGCTCTCCGGTCTATGCTCGTCGATTTAGTAGCGTTCGTCTTCATTGCCGCCAAAATGATATCGGCATTTTCCATCATCCTAGTTGCATTGAGATCGAGTTGAGATTCATATGAGGTCTACGACAGTTCTTGAAAGGTATTAAGGTATACTCTAGTGAAAGAGAACGGAGAATGATCTATTTTGTCCAATCTGTCCAAGATAGCAGGGTATTTTGCTAAACAGCCTTACGCCACGGGCTGGCGTTGGCACCTGTCCTTGTGTCCACCGTTTTCCCAGGCGCTATCAAATATGCCATGAGCGCGACGACACATACGACAACGTCCACACCAAACTCACCCTTTTTGGCATTTTGAGCTGCAGTACGCGACGGTCCAGCAGCCCTTGCAGATCCTCAGGCGATGTGCCGGTTTGTGAACGCTGCACAAACACGAAGCCCAACCGCACCGTTCCAAGGGCTCGAAGGGGGATACCTGTTCATCGCTCTGGTCATCCAGCGGAGGGAACAGATGTCCAAGCGTGCGCCACTGCCCCAGAAATATCCGCCAATGCCGATCCAGGTCCTGCATACGCAAGGTCGCGGCTTCCTCCAGGGAAGATAGCCACGCAGCGCGAGTGTGGCGACGTATGGCCAGCAGCTTTGCGCCGTCCTGCGAGCCGTCGGAAGTAAGGAGAAACGTTCTGCACTGGCCTATCGCAGCGTTAAAGGTAGCTGTGAAGATGTTAGATTCCCAGGATGCGCCGTGAAATAGATGAAGCCACATACTTGCGTTCGATGATCTAGTACCGTCATCTAATCGTATCATGGGAATGAGGAAAGCGGAAGCGAGCGATAAAATGCAGAATGCTTGAGAACGTGTGAGCGGCACACAGGGCCTCTCCGACCTCTGTGAGGTAATCAAGAACAATCTGTAAATTAGCATCAGCATCGGTAGCACGTCATATCAGCCGAGAAATCGACCTAACGTACTTGACGGTGAGAAAGAAAATGTACATGAGGTCGTCGGTCCACGGCCATCCATTAGCATGCCCTCTGCATACTTGCCGACGGACCCCCGCCAGGCAATGTGATAGTAGTTGCCTATCAGTCTGCATCGAAGGCAGAGGCCTGAGGGACCCTGAGACGTATGACACACGAAGGTTGCACAGAAGGGTGTTCAAACTCCAAAGATTGGAGTCTACGAAGTCTTCGTCCCGGTATTCTCGTAAGAACGTGACTCTGAGTCGCTCTTGGCTCTCGAAGTCGGCGGCGACCACGCACAAGAAATCCGGCCAAGAGCGCGAATCGTCCAGGATGTTGCCCAGCTTGTTGAAAGAATAAAAGCTCAGATTACGGTCTTGAGTGTGAAGCCAGATGAAGAACAAAACGTGTGGGATGCGGCAGTTGGAAGGACTCAAGGCGGTGGACCTGCAAGCGCGTGAGCAAAGTGGACAGTCCACGGAGCGTCGTAAGTAATAAAACTCACGTCCGCATCTCTACCAATTTCACCGTCTCACATGCGAGATCATAAACACATCCGTGCACGGAAGGATAGCCGATGAGCGACTCCTCGCACGCAACCTTAGAATCGAGGAATGGGGTGCGAACATCCCAAAGATTGTCCCAAAGCTTCGGAAAGTCCTGCTCCATTGTGTGCCGGACATCCTCCATGATTTTGTCGTCGAACGATGCTTCATTTGCCTTGTTGAGACACAGCACGAATAGCTCCACGAGAGATACAAGAGCTCGCTGGTCGCCCTACATTCGGTTCAGCTGATTTTTTCGTGAAGACAAGACGCACCACGTAGACTGGATCCCGACCGGTCCATGCAACCAAGTCTTCTCTTGAAAAATCGCAGAAGTGGTCGCGGGTGATGACATGAGCGAGCTCGAGAACAAATCCCGTTGACCAGATAGTCTGCCATACATCCGACGCGTAATCCAGTCCGCGCACGACCTTAAGGAATGCCAGGCCAGTGGTTGCTAAAGGGTCTTTGAGGAAATGTGGCGCCTTGATGAGGATCGCATTCCACTCGGAGAGGTTATCCAGTGATGGTCCAGGAGGGCCGACGACAGTGGATATGGGTACGAGTGCCATTGTCGACTCTGCCAGCCAGGCCTTCCTATGCGAGACAAGCTTCGTACGCATCGCTCGAGTCAACGAGTAGTCTGACGCACCTGTGCGATGCTCCACACGTGAGTTCACAGGTCGTGGGACGTCAAAGCTTCAAGGGTGCGCACAGTGGTGAAAGTTAGTGTTGAACTTCCGTTGCGCGTCTGTGGTGGGAGCCGAGCTGAACGTCTTCGGCTCCTAGTCGCTACCTGTATAACGCCACTGTAATCGAAACGGCAGACTCATCGCCTCAGAACAGTTTAAAAAATTGGTCTAGTACGCACGAAACAACGCATGGAACAGCATTGGTCGACGTATTTCGTAGTATATGCATTGGAGTTACGTGTCGCGCAGTATCCACGAGCATGTGTCCTCGTAGCTCATGGGAGCTGTACTCTATCTGTGCTCGACGAAGACAACAGTCTGCCGAGTAGATTTTCCAAACGTTCCAAGCGAGTATCAAGGGACGCGACTCGGCCGTGCAGATCGGAAAGCATATCTTGCACAGAGGCCTCGGGTCCTGTCTTCACAGCCGTCTGAGATGTCTGTTGGTACAGGACAAGGTTGTGCCAGTGCGAATGGAGCGCAGTGTTTGCAGGCTCAGCATTGGTTTCTGTTGCGGCGGACGCTCTGCAATAGCCGTGTACCGCGAAGGCGCACTGTTCAGCTTGCATCTTCCTATCGTCGTGTTCGACCTTGCATTTGACACAGATGTGTGTGCGTCCTGGTTCCGTAATTGAGCATATTACGCGAGCAGGAAGACCAGGCTCACCGTTGCAACCCAAGCAGTACCAGTACGGAGCCGCGAGCTGAGCGTCGCAGTAGTGGCAATTCGCCGCGGGGAGACTGCCCTGAGCATCTATAGGACGGGCTCGTCAGCACCGGGCCAAAGTGGATGGGCCACGAGATATGGAGCGACAGACCCGCTGTGCGCATCTCTTGGATGAGGTCCCTCGCAGGAAACATCACCCGCCATTCTTCTCTCTTGGTCACTGCAGTTCTCATTTGATAGATCGCGTGCGTTGGAAAATGGGGTTTGCTATGCAAGCCTGGAGAGGCGTTATCTTGCGCCAGGGACCATGGCTCGGAAAGACACTTCGAACAAATATCAAACAGAAATTCCGAGGGCCGGTCTGTCTCGGAATCGACGCTGGAAGTGAGACAGTCGAGACAGGTGTACCGTGTAGACGAGATAGAGGTGAAGCAGATATTGCAGACTACGCCCCTGTACCAGCATGATGAGTTATCGCCTGTATCTGGAACGGATCGCGAGCGAACTCACCAATGCACGGAATTTCTTCGCCGAAGAATTAACGCGAGATTGCGATATACTTCCAAGTCCTGCTTAGAACATAGTGCGGCGAGAGAACCCAGCTCTTCATACTCCGCGCTCGAAAGACGCAGACTGGATCGGATTCGAGGAATACCAGGGAACACACCGTTGAGGCGACTGAAAAGCTCCATGAAGCGCTGTCGGACCCTTCGGCGTTCTCTGAGGTAGGGCCAGTCGAAGCGCCCCATCCTGATGCGTACGACGGCGAGGATACTCTTGATGGCAAAATCCCAGAGTGCCTTGGCCTTGTTCGCGGCGAGTGCTTCGGAGGTTGGCTCAAGGTAGCTAAAGCGAACGGGCGCGGCGCGAAGTACAACGCCGCCGTCAATGGACGAGTCGGTGAGGCCAGCGTTGAGATCGCCACTCTTGGGGACACCGTATACACCCTCGATCCTGTCACGACTTGCGTTGAGAGTCCCCACAAGACGCTGCGAGACAGATGCGTATTCTATGTCGCAGACCAAAGAGGCGCCACGTAGCGTCCCGGCGACTACGGAGCGGCCTTCCCCGTCAATGCCCCAGCCAGTGAATGGGCCGCTGTCTCCGTTTGGCGGAAGGTCGAGGAACATCGCTCCTGTTGAATAGCTTCCGGAGAAACTGCCGTCGTATTGCTTTGCGGAATAGCTACCGGTCCAAGTGGAGAAATGGCCATCGAATATGAGTGAGAAGCGCGCGTCTCCATCGTCGTAGACCTCCACACGAGGAACAAGATCCTCGGTAGGGTAGCACAGAGGCCCAGGAGGTTGATCTTCCTCCACGATGACAATCTCAGGAAGATAGATCTTAGCTGTCGAGAAGTCGATCTCTGCGCTTGTCGGAATATCCCTGAAGGGCCACATAGACGGCTTCGGTGCGGATGGAAGGTAGAAGGCGGCCATGTACTCGCCGTCCTTGAATATCTCAGGTATCGTGTTGTATCTGAAATAGTAATACTGGAAGTAGTATTTGATTCAGATTTCTGGGACGAAAGCAGGTAAGGTACGCACGATGCCATAGGAGAACTTCCGAAGGTGCTCCTTAGGATCGAGATTCTGGAGTTTGCATATTGCTGGCGTGTCATAGCTATCAGTACGATGGAGTAAATCCATGGGACGAAGATAAAAGACGTACCTATCAGATGATCAGCGCGGGCGCGGGCCGTCAAGTTGATTGTCTGCAACGATTTGACGATATTGGTGAGCTCCCGAGGGTCCAGTGCAACTTGGCGTGCATGGCGAAGTACATTCCACGCGCGGCGGAGTAACAGATAGAGCAATGGTAACAGGTTCTGCGTGCGTAAGATAAGTCTTGTGCGTCCACAAATAGATCTAACTGTCGCTATCACCTTCTCGATACGGGTGGAGCCTGTGACAAACTCGAGGGTATCCTGCGCGTCGATGCAGTACTTGATGGATATGAGCTTCTTCTCCATCTTATCTTCCTCTTCGTCCACGTAGTCTCGGAACCGATCGAACAGCTCGTCATCCCAGTCGAAAATTGACTCTTCAAGCTCTGGGTACACGCCGGCGAGCATGAGATCAAGAGCCCAGGGAAGGTAGTCGTTCACTAGATGCTCGACGATCAGGCGATTGTCCGGAAATATTTCCCGCACTTGCTTCGCCAGGACGCCTATCCGAACAAGGAAAATCGGAATACGGCGGAAATAGTAGCAGAGACTGAGCGGGAAACCTGCGAAGAAGTCTTAGCCTCGGATCATCAGGACAGGGCCGCCGTGCCATAGGGTACGTACCCGCTGTCCAATACGCCATCCATTTAAGAAGACTGCGACAAGAGAAATTAGACAAAGGGTTCACCAGGAGAACATGCTCACATACCTCCAACTCGCCGGTCGAGCACCAGTAAAGGCGTTCACCTCAGAGACCGAGACAAGCGAGGATGCATCGTCGTCAAATGCCTCAAGCAGTGGCTGAATGCGAGCGATGGTGATAAATTCCAGCGCCCACTCATCCTCCAGATGAGCGTCGGTGACGATGACTGTCGTCCCTGAAGTGCCGGTGACTGCTCCTGGAGCGCCACTGGTGCTTATGTCCTTGTATATCGCCTCGAGGGCCTGGTGCTGGCTAAAGTTGCGTATTTTGAGGCGTTCGGCGTAATGCTCGCGAAGGCTAAGCACCAGGCTTCGCGCTTCAGTTGTTCCCTTCCAGCCCTACTGGCCAGTGCTTTAGCACCGCGACTAAGATTTACAGCTACGACGCGTCACGCACCGCCTCTTTCCAGACCTCGTAAAGATCCTGAGGAATACTGTGAGCATCGACTCAATAATTCGTCGAAATTTAACAGACCTTGTCAACAATTCGGTCGTGGGGGCCAGCGGTGAATGCGCCGATCACCCGATCTGACTCGCGTACGACGATGGTCTTCATCTCCTCTTGTAAGGCCTGCTGCCACGCGTCGAATTTGCGATTGAAGAGCTCTTCATTCTCTTGCACCATGTCCGCGAAAGACTTGCTGAACTCGTAGATCACCTCGTTGAGCACCTGAGCGTCGCCCTGGACCTCTTTGTCGGCGTTCTTCTCGAGGAGCTTCTGCATGAGATCTTTGTCGTTGAGGACCTTGCCAGCACCACCCAGCTGGTTGATCTCGCTGAGGAGATCGCGGTCAGCAGGAGAACGCAAAGCTTGGAGGAGAAGGAGGGTGTCCACGGATTCAGCCGCACTTCCGAAATGAGAAGAGATCTTGGCTAGGGTCTCGTTCGCTTGGTGGACGCCGTGGCTGGTGTAGATGACGAGATCATCCTGAAGAGCCTGCTTATAGCCGTCGAAGACTTTGATATAGCTCTCCAGTTTCGCCTCCCACTCTAGACTGCGAATGAGCTTGACTAAAGGGGCATGCACGATGAGTATTCTTCTGAAACGCCATGAGATCGCGCTTACCCAACTTTCTTTTCTTGAGAAAGCCGTCGCAGAGTGTAGCGTACTTCTTGATATCCTCTGCGATCGACTCGATGCGCCCACCGATGCGGGACTCGATCGTCTTTCCGTCCTCCGCGCGATCCTCTCTGGCGATGGGGCGAATGCTGATAAGGAGATTTTGAACGCATGTCCAGAGACTGAGCCACCACGCAGTAGGCACGAACGTACATGAGCAGGACAGAAAGCATATCATTCATCTTCGTTCGCACGAGCAGGACGCGCCTGTCATTTTCGCGCCTCGCCATCTCAAACTTCAGTGCCGTCTTGAAGGCCAGGACTACGACTGCAAGATTTCTCATGTCAGAAGAGGCGTCTGCAGCAACAGTAGAAGGCACATTACTGGAGACAACAGGATGAATTCTTGCGAGATCCTCAAGCGCGTTTGTCAGAATCTGGCTGGTGGATACAAGCTTATCGACTTGGGCCTCGACGAGCTGGAGGGTCTGCGTGGCGACGGGTGTGACTGTTTGTATCGCTGGGTCGGCCGCGTCCGCCTGGATAGCGCTGACCATTCCTGTGCGACGCCCTCGTATACATTTCCACCAGAGAAGTTTGCGAAGGCTTACCTATGACGCTCATGCGCTTGGACGTCGCTGTAGCCTCGGCCCCGGCAGGCGTAATGCTCAGTGAAGTCGAGGCATCAGCGAGGCTGCTGTCAAGATGAGTTTCCCGTAAATCCGTCGTCATTTGGGGATGTCAGCAATATGCAAGAAACGGGAAGGTGTTAGCGAAAGGGTGGCTGGAGGGCTGAGGGCAATGAAGATGGTAGTCGATGCTGTGGCTGCATATAAAGCCATGCTTCATGCGGTCGGCCTCAAGTATAGACCGACGTGAGAGTCGAGAGTTCAGTTGGAGTGCCTAGCTGTCACGTCTCTTGATAGGATTCCATTGTTGTTCCTGGCGACACGCTAGGCGTACTATATATGTAAAGCGGGTCAATGAAGATGACAAAATGTGTGGGAGCACCGTTGTTCAAGTGGACCGTCACCAGCGAGTAGTACTGCGGAGTCGGAGGGACTATCCTCTGGCTCCGGCGAGTCGGTGCCAGCATTCTCCCAGTCAAATTTGAAGGAGCAACTTGAGACATCAGCTTTCAGTCCAACACGTGGGTAAGGTTGACTTTTTCCAACAGGTACACGAGACTCTGAGACTGAAGGCAAATCGAGCGGCGGACGTGGCTGAGACCATGTACATAGCAAGTCACACTGGCGCCACGCGGGGTCCTACTAGAAGCCCATACTCCCCGGTCTGCAGGCGAGGATACAAGAATGGTCAGCGTAAGCTTCAATCTGATCAACTCTGTGAAGCACACAGCACCTTACAGTCATCCATATCCTAGCATCTTTCTGAGGTCGCGGTGGTCCGGGTAGGAGTTTCGTCCAGCGCTTAACTACTTTCCGCAGGCGTCACCGCGCGTTAAGGCTCGAACTTCATGCGACCCAGCTTGGGTTGGCACTCATGCTCCCATTCATGTGGAAGCAAGCGGATATGCTAGGCTCATGGGATAGACTGGTCAACATTTGACACTCGACGTATTGAAGATGACCCAGGCACGCGCTAGCTGATAGCATCGCTGACAATGCCGACAGGTCCTCGAGGAGATTCAGTCCGGATCCTAGTTGTCTTCGGCGGAAGCCTGCGCGTTTTTCTACGCCTGTCCGGAGATTTTGGTAGCATGATCGCTATCTGCTGCTCTCGGTACGTCTTCATGACCGCTGTTCGTGATCTTCGCAGCGGTAGCGACGTCAGGCTAGCTCGTTTCCCTGTTAAAACGCCCGCTACCGCCGTAAATCAACACTCGTGTACCAAGGCTGTGTGAGCCAACTCTGTCTCGATGCTTTCTTACGGAACGCAAGCTTATCAGCTGATTATGCCTGCGCAGGGTCGTCCATCTATATAAAAACTCCCTCAGCGAATGGCCGCACTTTGCACTCCACAACGCCATCTCCCGCTATGGAACCAATCCTCGACTTCAAGCATGTCGGAGATCCCATCCCTGCAGGGGACCACTCCATTGTCATGTATATGCCGACGTGGGACGAGACTTTGAGCTTCAAGCGAAACGAGCCAGAGACGGTCCAGCGAATCCGAACAGGCTACCCTCGGTTCTTCATGCCCCATGTGGTCCGCAAGGTGAGTATATGGCTCAGTGACGTGTCCATGGGCTGACCAAATAGTGCAGCTCACAAAGAGGCTCGAAGAGACGTTCGCTCTTTCGTCTGAGCGAGCAGTGCTCCTTCGGTCCCTTGTGGGTGCTGAAGCCTGTCGTGCCTTCATTGCCAGCCAGGCGGGAGCGGAGGCGCACATCAAGGCTTTTCAACCTCTCTCCCCTTGCTCGGACTCACAGATCTTCATGGTCATCTTCCCGGAGGCCGCTATGCCTACGGCCCTGACATTCTGGCAACACACGGGATTTGGCGTGTCCAGTCGCTTCGCGGAGCTCTATCTCCTCTTCCTCGATAGCCTCAGGAACCCGCCCGCGGTACTGGAGGATTCTCTCTTAGCTCAGAAGCGCGAACAAGGTCGTCCTATTGCGCGAGGGGCGGCAGGTCCCAAGGCCGTCATCCAGGATCGCGTAGCCAGGCTCATCACCCACAACATGGAGTGCGACATACACCGAGGCCCCAAGACGTCCTTACTCCCTGTCACTGCAGACGACGTCTTCCTGTATCCTACAGGCGTAACGGCGATATGGACCGCCCACCAGCTTCTCCTCAGCACGCTGGGTTTGCAGAAGAGCGTCTGCTTCGGGTACGTACTAGCGACCTCTGAGTACAGATGGATGCTGACTGCCGGGATAGGTTTCCGTATACCGACACTCTGAAAATACTGGAGAAGTGGGGTCCCGGATGCCATTTCTATCCGGACGGAAACGAAGCGGACCTGAAGAGTCTGGAGGCTATGCTAGCCTCCGAGCGAGCCAGGTCTCCATCCGAGGCCCCAGTCCTCGCGCTCTTCACGGAGTCCACCTCGAACCCTCTCCTGCGCTCGGTAGACCTTCCTCGCCTCCGTGCGCTAGCCGACGAGTACGGCTTCGCGATCGTCATCGACGAGACGATTGGCAATTTCGCCAACGTTGATGTCTTACCCTACGCGGACATGGTCGTCACCAGCCTGACGAAGATATTCAGCGGACGTGCAAACACGATGGGCGGCAGGTATGTCCGTTTTCACTTTTTCTCCGCATGCGCTCCTCGCTAACACGCCTCAGCATCGTCCTGAATCCGCTCCGTAGACACTACACCGCCCTGAAAGGCGCCCTCGAGCGCACATGGGAGGACCTTTTCTTCGAACCCGACGCAGAGGTCCTGGAGTTCAACTCACGCACCTTCTGCGCGCGTGCCGCACAGATCGACACGAACGCCGAGGCACTCTGTGACTTCCTGCGCGCACACGGCAGCACAGTCGTCGCGCAGCTGAACTACCCCAAGTGGCAGACGCGCGCGCTGTACGACGCCGCGCGGAGCACATACGCGGGCGGCGCGCGCGGCGGCTTCGGCGGGCTCTTCTCGCTCGTGTTCCGCGCGCCGCGCGCCGCGCACGCGTTCTTCGACGCGCTCGCGTGCGCGAAGGGCCCGAGCCTCGGCACGAACTTCACGCTCGCGACGCCGTATGTGCTCTTCAGCCACTGGCACGAGCAGGAGTGGGCCGCGAGCCACGGCGTCCCCGCTGACCTCGTGCGCCTCAGCGTCGGGACGGAGGACACGCAGGAGCTCCTCGACATGGTTGCGGTGGCGCTCCGTGCGGCGGAGATGGCCTATGCGGAGGGATCTGAGGGTGAGTCTGCTGTCGCGGCCGCGCTGGTGTAGGGCACTGTATTATATGTGTGTAATTTCAATGAGATGTCGAGTTTGACCGGTATCTCCTCAGTAAATTGAACGGTAGTCAATGGACATACATATCTATCAATCGCAGTACATTGCAAGTGCAAGTTCTAAAGTGCGGAGTATGTTGGCGGCGCGTCAGAGTCAAAATGCGCCTGGGTTGGGACGACGTGGTACCCATCCGCAGATAGCGCCTTCTCCGGCAGCTCTACTTTCGCCAAAGAACTTAGACCTGCAGAATGAGAGCATCTATAAGCACTAGGGTTCGTAAAGACATGAGAACAGACCACTCACGGGTAGGAGAATAGGGCGTAGTAGGTGTGTATGGCACGTCCTCGAGCTCAATAAAGCGCGAGCGACGGCGGTATCGCATGAAGAACACCGCTGCCAGCAGAGCGGCGAGCACGGCGATGCATGGCAGGATGACCGCGGGTAAGAGGACGCGGAGGTCAGGGCGGCCGCGCGAGTTTGAATACGAATACGAATAGACGGGCAGCGTCGTCATCACCGCCGTCGGCGCGACATCGTATGGTCCAGGGGTATAGATGATGTTGTCGAAACAGTAGCTGATCGAACTGGCAGGCGTCACGACGAGGGTATGCTCGCCGTACGGGACGATGTCTGAAGTGTAGAAGACACGCTGCGAGAAGTATGTGCTGCTGTTTGCGCTCGTAAAGAAGGTCGGCCGGCCGCCGTCGAGTGTGTACGCTGCAGAGGATATGATGTGTGGGATAAGGCTGCCGCGCACTTGGACCCAGGTGCCTGATCGCTCGGTCAGAAACGTTCGGTGCGGCTGTTGCCAAATTAAAAGGCTCACCATTAAACTTGAAGCGAAAACTGGAGTCTGGTCCTGTTGAGTAGGCTGTCGTCCTGCTCAAGTTCTCAGCCACGCCTCAATACGACGAGCATGAATCTTACTGGTTGTAGTCCGTCTGCGGCGCTGTGTCATTGAAGCTCCATTGTCCAGAGTATTCGATATCGGGGCTTGTGTTGTCGACGACGGCGGCCAGCATTTTGAAAGCGTGCAAGGCCAACTTTTGGAGAGTAAGGGAGGAAGGACAAGTCTCTGTTGGTCTTGTCCTTTATATTCGAACATCCGTGTCAGGGTCAATCTGCGCAGCAGCCAACCCCGTGGCAGCATCGCGCTTCTGTGCGCAGCATGCCTCGGGCTCGAACGCCGAGCAGGATAGCGAGCGTTCGTGAAGTGTTGTCTCGCACGAGGAGGGCAACGATGTTGTTGTCAGAATAGCATTACTGTAACAAAGGCGTTGAAGTCAAAGTGGGTCGCCGGTCTGGAGCGAGCCAGGCGTCTCCGCGAAGAACGATATTAGGGTTCTAAGGTTGCGCGCTCGCGCCGTCTAGTTCTGACCACAGCGACGAGGTCTTGATAACATGGCACGTATGTATGTCGTACTTGAAGCTTTACAGCGTCTCTATACTTACGCTAACATATACAGGGAAGTTTTCCTGGTCGCGGAGAGTCGGAGCTGCAGCCTGCAAGCTGCCATACGGGAGACTCGTCATCGTCGAGATCGCCCTCGTAGGACCCTGCATCTTCCAAGTAGATGAAGGTGGGAAGTCCGCGCAGGTGCAAGAGCCTCGAGGCCTCTTCATATTAGGGTTTGGCCTCGTGGCGCCCACTCATCGATACTGCGCTCGAACAGCATCGTGACGCGGACAGCCAAGCATCGCAATACGCCCTCTGCCGACCTGACAGGTTAATTGTGAGCTCTAGTCCTGTCGCGACCTCTTTTCAGCGTTCTTACTACCACTCCCCAGACAGCGATGCCGCCCTCACGTCGAGACCACAGCAGCATCTACGCCCAGGCTCTCACGACGACGCTCTCGCACGGCTACCCGCTTTGGTGGCCGGAGCCTCTCGAGACTGGCGAGATACAGATTGGCGATGTCGGATACATCGACGAAAATGGCGTCTTCGTCCGCCTGTTCAATACGGTGGACCCACAGCCCATTCCCAATCGCCATGTACAGTTCGAGCCTGTGCCTCTGCCGGCCATGCGGAGCAGCCCCGCCGAGCACCACAACGCGATGGTTCCAGCACGGTACAGCAGTCGAGGAGTGGAGGAGACGAGTGTTAAGGCGTCTGTTCAAGCGTTCGTCTCCGACTATTGCCCGTCTTCGCGCCCTGCTGACCCAGCACAGCGATGCCGCTCCAGGCGCGGCCGACCTCCAGCTTGAATACACGTGCAAGGAAGAGCAGGGAGCGATGCTCGTGCTGAAGAGCCCGGCAAAGGAGCTCTCGC
Organism: Phanerochaete sordida; assembly: GCA_019973155.2. NCBI lineage: Eukaryota > Fungi > Basidiomycota > Agaricomycetes > Polyporales > Phanerochaetaceae > Phanerochaete > Phanerochaete sordida. Next base: position 323,776 of record BPQB01000002.1, read on the forward strand.
TGCCGAACACCAAAGGCCTGCGCACCTACGTCTCGACACAGTTCCCGCGCTGGCAACGCTTCCTCACCGAAGACCTCGACCTCGTCGACGACTACCTCAAGCGCATGTACTTCGTGCGCGGTTGGCTCAAGACGACGGCAGACTGGACCGTCACGGCGTTCGTCTCGTCGGGCGCGAAGTGGAAGATCGGCGCGCACGCAGGTGTCGGCGTCGGCGGGAGCGCAGGGCTCGACTACGCACAGGCAACGATGAGGACGGGACCTGTTGTCTCCCGCTGGGGCCATAAATTCTTGCCGCAGACTTCGGCGGTGGATGACCAGAAGGTGGACCAGTGCATCTTCATCAAGTACTACGCTGTCAAGCCACGGGGCTGGTTCCTGCCACCCAAGTTGGAAGCCGGCGCAGGCCCTGCGAGCTTGCCTGACCGGCCAGGCGAAGACGCCGACCAGACTGTACTTGTAAGCGACGATGATTCAAATGAACTTCAACACGACGTGAGTTTCAATAAATGCAAGAATCTTGTTTGTTTGCTTACCTGGGTACAGGCGCCTGGATTGCCAATCGACGCTCTTCTCGACTACATCCTGGAGGTCAGCGTTATGCTCTTCGTCGCTGTTCTAGCCACTCACGTGCCATAGAATTCTGAAGCAGACGTGGCGCTTGCCTGCGATGAAGACTTGCTAAACCTCGTTCAGGCAAGGTTCTTCTGACATCCATGTAGTCTGTCTAATTTATTCACCGTCAACAGGGATCAGGCGAGGAATGGCCACGCGACATGTCTCAGTTTCTCCAGCGAGTGAGGCCGCCGATCTCAATAGACGAGCAGAAATGTATGTACCTTACATTCTACATTGCCACTCGTCTGACTGCTTTCCAGGCGGGTCGATACCGCTCTACGAGAGCATTCGTCACCGGCGCCAATTCATGAGCTTCGGCCATAGCCCGCAGAATGCCGACGAGGGCTTTACGCTCACAGACCACACGTCGCAGGCGGGTCGGACTGTCGACGGGCAGGTTCTGCTGGGCCCGGGAGCGACATCGTACGACTGGCCGCACCTTCAGTTTGCCCACAAAAACGTCGAAAATGGTTCAATCACATCGGCCGTCGTCTCTCCGAACGGCAAATGGCTCGCCGCCGCTTTTGACGACGTCGCCGTCACCGTCTGGCGCCTGTGCGACGGCCGTGTCCTCCAGAACCTCGACGAAAACGGGCACATCGACACCATTTGGACTGTCGCGTGGGCGCCCGACAGCACCACGCTCGCCTCGGGCTCCGCAGACCACGACGTTCTCGTCTGGGACGTCGCGCCTGGGCGCATCGTGCATCGGCTCACTGCCCACACCGCGGACGTCACCGCGCTCGCCTACTCGCCCGATGGCGCAACCCTCGCCTCGGGCGGCGCCGACGCGGCCGTCCTTCTGTGGAACGCTGCGACCGGCACGCTCATCGCGACGCTCGCGGGGCACGGCATCGGCATCACGCGCGTGCTCTTCGCAAGCGACGGCGCACGGCTCGCGGCGTGCACCGATGCGGCCGTCACGCTCTGGGACCCGCGCACGCACACTCGCGTCGCCGAGCTCCGCGGGCACACGAGCGCAGTGTGGGCCGCGGCCTTCGCGCCGCAGGGCGACCGCCTCGTCACGGGCAGCGAGGACGCGAGCGCGCGCGTCTGGAGCGCCGAGGACGGCGCCGAGCTCGCGACGATCCACGGGCACACGGGCGCGGTGTGGGCGGTCGCGTTTGCGCCTGCGGGCGACGAGATCGCGAGCGCGTCGTTCGACGGGAGCGTCGTGGTGTCGGACTCCTGGACCGCCGAGCGCAAGCATGTCTTTGGCGAGGGCCAGACCACGCAGGTAGAGGCGGTGGCGTACTCGAAGGGCGGACACTTGGTTGCTGCTGGCTCTTCGGATGGGCATGTGCGGGTGTGGGACGCCAAGTCGGGCGAGGCTGTGGTCGAGTTCCGCGGCCACGAAGAGAAGGTGAAGAAAGTCGTCTTCACACCTGATGAGAAGGAACTCGTATCTGTCGCCGAGGATGGGACCATTAGGGCGTGGGGGCTTCTCGATACTCTGTGTCTTCTATGAAAGGTTTTGTTCCGCTTCTCTCGTGCGGCCATACTTGTTCTTTGTGTTCTAATTACTTGCCTGCAAGGTGCGCGCTTTGAATATTGATATGAAAAGTGACAACCCCAGCTCGCTGCGATGGCATTCGTTGGATCCCATTCGAATATCTGCTCTACGAAGAGGGCGCGAAGACTATGCAACATGAACACCTGCCTTATACGTGCTAGACGCCACAACGTACGCGCTCCGTGCGGCGGAGAAGGCCTGTGCAGAGGGGTCCGAGGGCGATTGTACTGTCGCGGCCGCCCTGGCATGGAGCTCTGTATTAGCGATGTGTAATTTCAATGTGCAGTCGAGTTCGACCAGCATCTCCTGAGTGTACCATGTCTGTGCCTGGATCGCGAGCCAACGAAGCGGCGCAACGAATATCACCACCACACTCATCCATTTCTCTATCTACTACATCTTACACACCGCCCCCACGTCCTCCCCTCCACCTTCGCAGGACCCGGGCCTTCTAGACCTGCCAGATGATACACAGCTCGATGGATACAATGGCTAACACAGCTGCCTGCAAACGATGGTTCCGTCTAGAGCTACAGGGCCGCGCAGCACGCGTGCGCGACAGCACCCCCGCCGGCCGACCGCGCGCGGCCGGCCCCCGTCTATCCTACACCGGCGGGACCCAGGTCCGCGCCGAGAAGCGTATGGCGCATGCCCCATGCAATTAAGGGGACTTTCAGGAGGACTCCTCGAGGAAGAAGTAGTTGCCGGAGGCTGCGAGAGGAGGTCAGCAAAGGCTGGGAGTGCACGGGCTCGGAGGACGTACCCTTCTGCTCGCGGTCCTTGATCGAGTTCAGCTTGTTGACACGCGGACGGTAGTTCGTCGGGTCACGGCGGAAAGTGATCTCGAGCGAGGCCAAGAACTTGTTCATACCGGTCAGCAGCGACTGCGGCCTGTAGAGCAAGTATCAATGTCGGGTGAGAGCAAAGGGCCTCAGAATGATACGTACGGCGTGGCAGTGGCAGCGACGGCGGGCTGACCCTCGAACACAATGACACGGTCCGCGAGGTAGGTGGCCATGATGAAATCGTGCTCAATGACGAACGCGGTCTTCTTCGCGTGGAGGATGAAGCGCTTGATGACCTTGCTCGCGATGATACGCTGCTCGGAGTCGAGGAAGGACGAGGGCTCGTCGAGGAGGTAGACGCTGACGTTGGGCTTGCCGAGCGCGAGGACGATGGCGACACGCTGGAGCTCTCCTCCGGAGAGCGTCTTGACGTCCTGGTCGATGATGTTGTCGAGGTTCATCGGCTTGACGACGTCCGTCTGGAACTGCGGGTGCATGAACGCCTGCTTGATCTGCTTGATGAGCAGCATGCGGACCGAGCCCGGGAACTTGGGCGAGATCGTCTGCGGCTTGAGCGACACCGCGAACTGCTGGCGGTCCGTCTCGACGTCGGGCGTGTCGCCCGCGAGCAGGCGCACGAACGTCGTCTTGCCCGTGCCGTTCTCTCCGAGCATGACGATGATCTCCGAGTCCGTGAAGCTGCCAGACTCGACGGTAAGCTTGAAACCGCCGAGGGTCTTCGTCATGGCAGGGTACTGGTAGTGGCGGGTCTTGTCGATGAGGATCTCCTCCGCAGTCTCGACCATCTTGAAGGAGAGCGACTCCTCGCGGAACCGCAGGTTCTCCGTCGGAATGAAGCCGTCCAGGAAGATATTGATACCTTCACGGACAGAGTAGGGCATAGTGACGACACCGTACATAGACGGCTTGCCGTACAAGCAACAGATGAAGTCAGACAGGTAATCGAGGACAGCCAAGTCGTGCTCGACGGTGATGACGTAGTTAGAGGAGGTGAGGAGGCTGCGGATGACCTCGGCGGCGACGAGACGTTGCCTGATATCGAGGTAGGAAGAAGGCTCGTCGAACATGTAGACGTCGGCCTTCTGAATGCAGGTCATGGCGATGGCGAACCGTTGCAGCTCTCCACCAGAGAGCTGGTTGATTTCGCGGGTCAAGACCTTGTTCAGCTCAAGGACGTCGAGGAGGTGCTGCTTGTTGTCAAGCTCAGCCTTGTTGTCGAGCATGTCGGTAACGGTCATGACACCCTTGATGGCACGGGGGATGTGGTCGACATACTGCGGCTTGATGAGAGCCTTGAGGTTGTCTTCCAAAACCTTGGTGAAGTAATTCTGGAGCTCTGAGCCACGGAAGTACTTGAGGATCTCCTGCCAGTCTGGGGGATCCTGAGCAAAGCGTCAGCTGAGACATCGCAGACGAACAGGTAGACGCACATCGTAGCGACCAAGGTTAGGCTTCAGCTTCCCAGCAAGGATCTTCAGCGCGGTACTCTTTCCGATACCGTTGGTACCGACAAGACCGAGCACTTGGCCCGGACGGGGAGTAGGAAGACGGTGGAGCTTGAACGAGTTCGCGGTATAACGATGTGTGACTTGCGAATCCAAGTTTGTGGGCAGGTTAATGATGGCGATGGCTTCAAAGGGGCATCTAGTTCGGAGGTAAGTCTTTTGGCATTCGCCCCGCGACGTATGCGGGTCGCAGAACAGTGAGGGCGGCGTACTTCTTGACACAGATACCACATCCAATGCACAGGAACTCCGAGATGAACGCGATCTTGTCCGAGGGCTTGACCTCGATACAGAGCTTGCCTAGCCAGCCAACATTCAATCTCGAGAGCCCACTGAGCAGCCTAGCCGCAGAACGTACCCATCTTCACGACGGGACATGACTGACGAAAGGTCGGGTTAGCGAGGTGATCTCGACGATTCCGCCGCGGATTTGGGCGCACCTTTTTGCATTCCTGCGCGCAACGCTTGGGCTTGCATCGGTTGGCGTCGACAATGGCGATACGGGTGATTTTGTCGGCCATGGCGGCGGCGTCGACGAGCAGGAGAGTGAGGTCGTTTCTGGCGGTGCGCGCATCTGTAAATTTCGCGGTGTGCGGTCCCGGGCCACGTGGAGTCCACGTGTGCGGCGTCGGCCAGTCACATCGCATCCATTTGCCCCGCGTTTGGCAGCCCCTCGTCCTTCCCCGTATCCTCCATCCTCTAGGCGAAATTCTGGCGAAATCTACCCCCTCGACGCGCTGCACGGCGACCACGAACCGCAAATAAATGTCTCTTGCGATATCTCATGGCTGTCCCACGAATTACTTGTGTTTCCAGCTCCTGTGCACGCCTGACGTCAGATGATCTCTCTCCTAGCCGCGCTCTGCACCTCGAGACTCGGATGTCACTCTGCCTCCCGTTGTCTATGATCTAGTCGCCTCATCTACGCCGTCGACTCTGTCCGTATCGTCGCTCTCAGCATGGCATGGAGATGTACGGGAAGGAATAGCGCAGAACTCATAAACAACCTGACCAAGCATGGCATCATCCAGTCCGAGACTGTAGCCAACGTATGTGTCCCCCAGATGCGTGTCGTCTTTCCGTGCTTGACTCTATGCTTAGGCCATGTCCAAAGTTGACCGTGCGCACTATGTGGTAGACACAATCAACGCATACGAAGATTCCCCTCAGTACGCTTGCAGCCTCGTCTGCTGATTTCGCCATCTGAGCGGTCGTGAAGATACATAGGGCACGATGCCACCATCTCAGCTCCACATATGGTGAGTTCTCTCTCTGATCCCGTACCGCTCCAGGCTCGAGCTCGCCCTAGCATGCCCATGCACTCCAATATCTGCTTCCGTACATCAAGCCAGGAGGACGTGTGCTCGACGTGGGATCCGGCTCGGGCTATCTTGTAGCGGTCCTCCACCACCTCGTCTCTGGTGCCCCTGCGACTCCAGGCAAGGTCGTCGGCATCGAGCACATTCCCGAGCTCGTCAAGTTCTCGGTGGACAACTTGCAGAAGGACGGGTTAGGAGACGCCCTGGACGATGGACGTATTGAGATAGTCGAGGGCGACGGCAGACAAGGTGCGTTCCTCAACACAGCACTATGTGCGCCAGTATTCAATCGTTGCCCAAGGATACCCACCATCCGCTCCGTACGACGCCATCCATGTTGGCGCCGCCGCGCCTGTCCTGCCCGAAGCCCTCGTCAACCAACTTGCAAGCCCCGGACGTATGTTCATTCCTGTCGGGACAGACGAACAGGCCATCTGGCAAGTAGACAAAGACGAGAACGGAGGCGTGACGAAAAGGATGCTCTTTGGTGTTATGGTGTGTGCCGCCCCTTCTCGCCCGCTCTCGCGCAGCTGATGAGGCTTTGTAGTACGTTCCGCTGACGGACAGAAAGACAAAGGTGAGCTGTAAGGGACTTTGCATCGAGCGCGATACTGACCGAGCTTTGTAGCCAACATTCTGAGTCCCAAGGTTTCGAATGAGGAAGAAAGTGTACATTAGTGGACCTGTTCTACCAGGGATGGCATACACAGACTCTCTCGAATTGTTTCGAAAATGAGCCGCGTTTCTAGACTGAGGCCTGGTAAGTCCCTAGTGCGCGCCCACTGCCCGACGCGCCGCTCCAGGACGTGGCGCCAAGCGTGGCGTCCGCTTTTCCCAAGTACTCCTGGTCATCCGCGGACTTGTCAAACGCTTGTAAGCCCTGATCGACCACGGATGCAAAGGGGAGAACACTGGATTGGCGGATAGCCGTAGTGCTAGTGCTTGGCTAGTACCGCTTCATGGATATTGCGCCGAAAATTTCGTCGCCGTAGTTTTCCGTCTCTTTGCGGAGGTCACCCGGCTTGATGGTCCACGCAGACCTCGACCCCGACCGCCACCTATATCTTGGAGGTGCATCATTTCGCTTCTTCCTTCCTGCCCGAGCAAAGGCTAACTCACGCCAGAAACAATCGGGCTATCACAAGCGCCCGAGTAAACGTACACGCGATGCGAGGCAGATATTCGAAGCTCGCATGCCAGTTCGAAGATGCGCCCGACGCTCGCAGATTCCTGCTGCAGCACCCTTCGGCGTGGACCACTCTACTCCGCGAAGCCCTGGCAGATGTGCGCCACAATGCGAAAAGGGTGCGCGGCTATATACTCGCCATGGCAGACACCGTTCGCGCTGCGCCCCGCGAAGCATGGCGCCTCGTAGCGTCGCATCCGTCGCAGTTCGTCGAATACCTCGCGCGCTTCGTCTCGGCGAAGTGCTTGTGCGGCTACACCAAAGAGGAGCTGGCGTCGCCTGGAGATCAGCATATGAACATCCTCGTGAGTCTCTTTCGTTCCTGCAGGGTCTAAGTTGGTGGGATGTTGAATCTTGAGCTACAGTCAGTCGTTACTGCTTCGATGGAGCTGCTCGAGGCATGTCTCCAGCGGCTGTCAGACATGTCGAATTCGGCGGCAGACGGTGTCCTGGATGTTCTTGAGGACGACTTTCCTCGGCTTTGGAGCGACCTGTGGGATGTCCGCGAGCCGCTCTTAACATCCCACATCGCCAACGCCAGGATCGGAACTTGTGACCACGGCGATTCCTGTCTGCATGGCACGCCACTTGGTGCGCTGGCCATGCTGGCCATGGCGGTGGTCGAGGCGCTGCAGGCACAAGAGTAAGTGACTTTGCAACTGTGTCCTACAAGCGTGTCCTGACGGCCGCGCAGTATCTCTACGGAGCCGACCACGTCCCGCATACCGCACCTGCTGCTCTTCATCTGGATCTACGCCACGGACCACGCGCTGTGCCTGTACGCCGCGCGGAGCGCGAAGGAAATCCTGCTGGGCGACTCCAAGTCCTGGGGGTGTTTCCACCGCAACTTCACGCGGGGCTGCACGGACCGCGCGCGGGTGGTCGACGCGTTCCTGCGCGACTGGCACGACCGGCGCACGCGCGACGGCGACCTGTACGACTCGATGATGCTCGCGGTGATCTTCTTCTGCAGGATGGACCGCACGTACGGCACGGTGCTCGCGCCGCAGACGCCTGCAGAGCGCGAGCTCATACCGGCGGCGCTCGCGGCGGCTCGCCGCCAGACGTGCTCGCCGGGCTGCACGGACTGCGCGCACCCCGTCATACGCCCGCTTTGTCTTCTGTTGCAGTAAGTCTCCGAGGCGCGGCGAGCGGTCCAGGGCCTGACGAAACTACGCAGACCCGCTTTCGAGACGGACGAGGAGGTCACCCACTTCACCACGGAGGATCTCTGCGGAATCATCGGGCTCGTAGCCAAGAACTTGGTTTTCATCATAGAAGACGAGACTCGGGCGAAACCAGGTATGTACAATATCCGAGGCCCTCTCGCCCGTGCTGGACTATGATGCTGATAAGATCCTCAGACAATCTGCTCAATATCGTCGATGGCTGTCGCACTTTGCTTCTTGAGAAATACGACTCTGCAGACTCCAAGGCTCTCGCCCTGCGCCACCGCACATACGAGGCGTGGTCCAACAGCCTACGCGTTCTTGGCAATCCAGCGACCATGCCAGCGATGGACCCGGATTGGGATGATTTCCTGGACATGTGGAAATATGAACTGGGCGCGGACCTCCAACCAGACGATGCCCTGAGAGCACAGCACCCTGTCGCGGCAGACCGGCGCCACTGCAATTGGAGTGGGTGTCTGTGCAGCGCGCACGAGCCGCCCCATCGTGTCAAGGTCTGCAAGGGCTGCTGGTCGGTCGTGTACTGCGGCAAAGACTGCCAGGAAAAGTGTGTGTTTGCTTCGATACGCCGAGTTCCAGCTGGCTGACATGGACACTGACAGCGACTGGACGAAGGGCGGTCATCGAGAGCGGTGCTTGCGCACGAAGGCGCCATCTGCAGACACGTCTTAGGATGCAACGCCAACCCGTCTGCGACGGATCAATAGATGGTGCCGCGCGGACTCGGCCGTTGGTCCCTGCGCTGGCAGTGTCTCCGAACCATATCACTCGAACTCGACGACATCTTATGACCGTCGGGCGGGTGCCTTTTATTTCTTTTAACTTGTGTGACTGGCCTTATTCTAGCCATAATTACCTCTAATATCTCGTGTTCTATCGCCCCATGTATATCACCCGGATTTCTTCCCTAGATGCCTGACTGGACTGCGGCCGACACTGTACCCGACCCCAGATAGTGAGGCGAGAGCCTTGGCCCTCAGCCGCATGTGTAGCTCAATTTATTTCAGCATACTGTTACCCACAATCCTGCTTGACGCCACCGTCGCCTCCCAGCTGGCCGTCTTCGTGTTCGACACTCTGGATGCGGCTGGGACGGGTGCCTCTGTAGCGTGCATATTAAGCCCGCGCATTGCTTGAGGGTGTGCAAGGGCTGCTGGCTCGTGGCTTGCTGCGGGGCGCAGTGTCAGAAGAGGTGCGTGCGAGGGTATCATGCGCGTTTCGAACAGTTCGTTGATTTCGCTGGCATGCAGCGACTGGGAGCGTGGTGTGCATAGAGCACGATGCGCATCCTGGAGAGACCCACGTCGGACTGAGATGGGAATTCGTTTGTCGACAATACTTATCCGCACGTCGCTGTTGAGGGTCGCCTCACATGACTGTCGTGCAACGTTGGAAGCTGAAGGTCAGAGTACGTGAGCTGTTGTACAATGTGTTTTTACCACCATTCATCGGAGCCTAGTAGACACGCAGAATTTTCGTATATGGTGATCCCTACCAAGGGTCCTTGGAGTTTTTAGGTTTTTGGAGGATGCGATTACCGAGGTTGGCGGCCGGCGGTTGGGCAGGTCGACTTCTCTGAGCCTTTGGACATGTGAGTATAGCGGATCTCTGTATACTCCCAGAACTTGATTCTACAGCCTCCGGAAACCAGCATCGGATTTAAGGCCTAAGGGTGTCTCGCTCCGATGTACTCGTCATTCTGGCTCTAGAATGTAGCTGGCAGAACGAGCGCTGTGATGCCTTTGTACAAAGTCACTGCTAAATCCCAGCATGCCAAACGTCGCCACAAAGTTTGGCAGTGACAGGAGGCACAATTTGCATTGCGTTTACGTGTCTCGCCCTTCTCCCCGTATACGATGCTCCGTGTCGCGGCGTATCCAGGCGGTCTGACCGGAGCTCGAGGACGGCGGCATACCGTGGCTTACTCAGTAGATTTGTCCAACCTCTATCCTCATTGTCTTGTATGCAATTCTAGGGGGTGAAGCTCCGGGAGTAGCTCGTGCAACGGCGTATATATACCTCCACACCACACTTGTCGAACCGACCAATCCGAGCAGAACCACTCCAGTTTCTGAAAACGCTGTAGGTGAACCGCCATAGATCGGCTGCTTGGGGTTGCTTATCCCCTGCAGGAGCAATGCCCGACTTCTCCGTCCAAATTACTATCAAGAACGGGCCCGATTCTCCGTTGGACCGCAGGAACTTCTCCTTGTCTAGCGGCGACTGGACGATCCAGCCCTCCGCCATCATCGACGCTAGTCACAGCAACACTTGGCATGCTCATCCCAGTAAGACACCCACAGGTACGCCTGCTCCCATTATACCAGGCTTCAGAGAAATAACTCACGCATCTGATATGACAGGTAGTGCCACGGAGGGAAGCGTGACGTACAGGGTTGCCTACACTGGTGCCGAGTTCACCGTCTTCTTCCGATGCGTTGTGAATGGCAGCACCGTCCGCAGCGCTGTGTACGTCACGCCTTTCGACATGGCTCGTGTTGACGACGCGAATAGCATCCCCATCAAGGGTGAGTCTGAGCGTCGCACGCGACTGGAGCTGCAGTTCTAATCGCTCGGATGTAGCCACTGTTCAAGTGCTCTCGTCCTAAGAGGCGACAGCACTGAATGAGACCATAAATCAGCCAAGTCTGTAGACTCCGCTAAACCGAAAGGACTCACCTGCCTGTCGACCTTCGGGCCGTGCAGAGTCTGAATATACTATGAGCTTCAGCGGTGCCTGTAGACCGCAGCTGAGCCTGCAGGCCGCGACGTTCGCGTCTCCCGCTGCGCGGGAGATCTGCATGCCGCGGGGGAGAGAGGCCTCCACGACCTCCTTGGCAGAAAGGGGGGAAGGGAGATAGGAAGGCAGGGAAGGCAGCCTACCGCGTATGTGCACGAGGCCCTCCCGTCCAGCGTCCTGCGCGACTAGAGCGCCCTCGCACACACATCTTCATGCCTTCGCCGACGCGCGCGCACGTCTACGCGTGTTGTAGCGCACACCGCTTATCAATCTCGCGGGCCGGCGCGATATCGAGTAGAAGCGACTGGGCTGCGTCGACGAGCGTTGCAGCCGTTGTGACGCAAGACGCAGCGCATACATCCACGCGGCGGCGTAGCTGGGCTCGAGGCGCGTTCTTGTAGGCCCCGTGTGTGCGTTCTCCGGGAGTGGGGCTTGCATCGATGAAGGGAAGGCGACAGTGTCACGAAAGATCTCCCGAGGGGAGCAGAGGCACGCGAACGCGGTGGTGATCTCTGGCTCGCGGGGAGCCGCTTACATAATCCGGGGGCTCCGATTTAAGCAAGCTTGGTGGCGTCCGGCAGCCGACGGCAGCCCGCCGGCCGCCGGCCGTCGCGCGCGTGACATCTTGAACAACGACCACGATGAAAGCGTATATTTTTCCGTGCTCTGACACTGCTGTATGCGAATGCGCATCACTATCTCGTTTCCTATACAGGCCGTTGCAGAGGACCTGGCGGCGTCACGGAGTTTGGCGAAATGCGTTGCCTGTTCGACCCAGAGCGGCAGCGACGCCTAGACATGCATATAGGAAGAACGACGCGCTCGAGTTCGACTAGCGGTATCCTGTAGGCAAAGCACGGGCTGTCGCTGAGCGCCGCGGCGAACGTCGTCAGCCGACGATGCGTCGCCTCAGATGACGTCGCCGCCAGCCGTCCCCTCGATCCCCGCCCGCGATCGTGTTCAACAAGCTCGTCCCGTGATCTCGACGCGTCGACGCGTCAGCCTCGTCCCCAGAAACGTATAAATAGAGGGCCCCGTCCAGCCTCTGGCCCCCAACACCGTGCTCGCCACCACCCACTTTCTCCTTCTCCGGGCGAGGCGGTTTCTTCCCCACTTGGACCGGCCCGACAGCTGGAGCTGTGCGGGGACTGCTAGATCCCAGCCGCCCCTCTGGCCGAGCCTTCCGGCACCGGGCGCGAGCCTTGAGCGCTGTCGAGGGCGACGTCGGAGGGGATGCCCGCACAGGCCTGTCGGTGGCACGGGCCCGTTACAAGCCCCCCTTTTATGAGTGAGTACGCTGTCTTACGGTTCATGGCATGGCACTGACGACGATCCACAGATATGCTGCTACGCTTCAAGCGACCTCAGGTCCAAAGCGCACCCGACGCCGTCGTCGTCGCCGCTTGGTACGTGATCGTCGTCGTCGACGGCCAGCCTCACTGATGATGCCCGCCGCCTGCAGCCCATCCACCCTCGCGACCTTGCAGCGGCGAAAGCACACTCCGTCCCGCGCGGCTGGCGGCTGACCCTCGTCTCTGCACCCAAGGTGAGCCCCACTCGCCATCTTCAGAAAGACCTTTGATGACTGACAGCGTCAAACAGCTGGCCCTCGAATACCCGCTCCTCATGGGGACTTGGTGACACACGCAGGGCGACGAGGGGGCTGTATGGGAGGGTGTGGTTCGGGACCTGGTACGCCCACGCGAGCGACCCCCGAACCCCTCGAGCCTACCAGCATACATCATGAGGCTATGTCGTGAGAACGTCGCTCACGACTCCGCAATATTCTATAGTCGACAAAGACGCACCTTGACCAAACTCAGAAGGCTGTGCGAATGCTCGAGATTGGGTGGGAGGACATGGAGAACGCCACTACTGCTCGGAGACTACTCTTGCGGGAGAGCCATCATCAAATACACCATTTTTCTCACTGTGAAATTGTGTGAGGCTCAAGCTCAAGGGACGGCTGCATTGTGGAATGCGTGCTCCTCGCAAGCTCTTCGTAAACAATTTGGTGACCGTGAGAAAGCCGCGCTTATCAAATAAGTAGTCTGCTGCTTACACTCATAGCAAAGTAAGCTGTTTGCTACTTACCTCACTACTAAAGCGTGATTGAAGCAAGTCGCTTCTTGCCTCTCCCCAAGTGTTGCAATCCAGCCGGACCTTTCCCCACGGCGAAGCCTCTCGAGTGAGGCGATGAAGTCTTCTTGGGAAGCTTCATTTTCGCCGAGTTCGCGACCCCTCGACGCCTGTGCGCACGTCGGCCGGTGGTAGTCCTCTTCCTGGCATCAGGTATCATATCTGGGTAGTCGGATATTCAAGCCTCGACCTCGAACAAAGTGTACAGCCATGAGATAGCTTGGTGTTATTTTTTACGATATGTCTGGATTGATAGCATCGTGACGGAAGGCGACATGGGGCTGCTCTCGCTGACAAGCTGACCGTTTTCAAATTTTCGGGATGGGCGCTTTGACTGCCTCGAGAGGTTGAACTTCGACGGCGTGTTGCGATAGGTCCTTGCTTTCGGTATTCCTCGCCGCAAGTCTTTCAGTCTCATCCCTAGTTCATAGTTCTGCGACAAGAAGCCAATTTTGCAAACAACTAGCCTCGTTCAGCAACGACGATCGAAGAGCTGATGGGAGACGAGACTGAAGACTCGTTCAACCCGTTGGCCCCCCTCAGGGACCCTGCCCTCTGGCCAGAGTTTTTATCCCAAGCTTTTGAATGTGCAGTCGATGACGCGGAAACAGCCAGGGCTAGTATGGTCGCACTCCTCAAAGTAACTCAAGCTGTGGACAGCGCGACATGGCGCGCCGCATGGGACACTCAATTTTTCCCTCAGCTCGCTCATATCATAGCCAGTGGATACTGCTGTGGATACACTCGAGACCAGTTGACGTCGTCGTTGGGTCAGGATCCAGATATATTGGTTAGTACAACCACCCTTAACTTAAAATGCGGTTGACGTATCCTGACGTCTTTCGTGTTCAGGGAACTATCATATGTTCCATTGAAATCTTCACAACGGCCATCGTTCGCGAAGAAAAGACGGGTGGATCTCATTGGGCTCGATTACAGCTGCAGATCGTCCTCGATATCATACAGGATGATTTTCCGCGACTCTGGGATAACCTCTGGGAGATCCGCGAGCCATTCCTGGTCTCAGAGGCCGCTTGCGCTCCGGGTGGACCTGGGTATGGTCCATCATTGCACGCTAGCCTGAGCCACCTCGCTGTTCTGTCAAGCATGGAGCTGGAAAATCAAAGGTCTGTGGTTCTACATGTGCCGCATTATACGGTCTAACCGATGTTAAACAGGGGGATCGCCATGAACCTGGACACTTCGCGCACGCCCCATCTTGCGCTATTATTCTGGATCTACAACCGCGGCCCTGAGCTCCGTGCTATATCAGCAAGCCGAGTCAGCACAGCTCTGGAGGGCCGCCCTTGGAACGACTTCTATCGTTCCGTTGCGCAGGGCTGCACGGGCAAGGAGCAAATTACAGCGGCATTCCTACGCGACCTCAAAAGCGAGGACATAATCGGGCAGCATCTGTACTCGACAATCACCCTAATCCTCATGCTGCGCCACCGCCTCCCCAAAATGCCCCTGTTGCTCGAGACTCCCGAGGAGCGACAGCTTGTGCCGTGGACGCTTGGGGCGGCGCGGCGCGAGCTGTGTCGCGGAGACTCGTCGGCGGTGTGGCACGGCGATGTCATGTACACAACGTTCGCGGTCCTCAAGTGAGCCGCCAGGCTTCTGCCACTGTCGAAATGCTTTACTGACATGCATCGGAAGAGCCATCTACGTGCTGCCGGATAACGAAGCGGAGATACCTCATCTCAGCGCACGCCAGACGTATGGCCTACTTGCACTGATGGCCCGATACGTGGTACCGCTGATGGAGGGCGAGGACAGCGACGCAGGCGCAGGTACGCAGCACACCGGACTCGTCCCGCGGCACCACTGATCCCGCGACAGACTACCTGACGGGCCTCACCGCGCGCTGCCGCACGCTCCTCCGAAGGCGCAGCACGCCCGAAGCCTCCGCGGAACTGCGCGCGCTCGCCCGGCACACGCACTCTGCGTGGAAGGCCTCCGCAGACGAGATCTCCCAGCGCAGGCTTGGGCCGCGGTTTCCAGCGTGGCGGCACTTCCTGATTTTGTGGCGTGCCCTGGGAGACGTACTTCGGTACGATCCTGAGGGCGACGACGCTTCACCTGTGTTCGGCGCACTGGATCGGTGCGGCTGGGACGGGTGTCTCTGCAGCGTGCATAAGCCCGCTCATTCCTTGAGGGTGTGCAAGGGCTGCTGGGTAGTCGCATACTGCGGCGCGCAGTGTCAGAAGAGGTAAGCCCGTCGTTCGTTCTATGTATACTTGAAGTGGACCTCAGGTTGGTTGATTCTAGCGATTGGGTGAGCGGCGGTCATAGGCAGAAATGCCGACAATAGATAGCATGGTGATGGTTTATATCTGGCGACATCTCAACCTCTCTAGACTAATAACATATCGATCTTACCCGCAGAACTTGCGCTCTCCCCAGCTGTTATCATTATACAGGCCGTGTCAGACATCGTGCGTGTAATACCAGCTGTTCTGCGCGGCTGCAAGCGGGGGCTGAGCGCCTCACTCAGGCTGTCCACCTTCGGCTACGCTGTCGCACGCTCCTCGTGGGGCTCAGCATCGATGGACATTTGTCAATTGACTTCATCCATCTCGTCCAAGGACCAATCTCCAGTTCGCGGAATCCACGCATGTTGCATGTTTCTGACCACGGACCTGTGCTCACATGATCAGTAGCTCTCGAATGTCATATCCCTGGATCGCGAATATTGCGGCTTTGCCGCCCGGCGTGCGCAGGGAGGCCTTGAGCAATCCCGATGTGGTCGATTGGCTGGCGCACCCTCTTCGCTGGAAGGAGAGACTTACGGAGATCTCAACGCATGTCCGTGACGACGCATACCTCGTCAAGAACGCGCTTGTCTTCGCAGTGCAAGCCCAGGCCGTAGCCGACGAGGAGACATGGCAGACCGTATGGACGACTGGATTCACCTCCACGCTTCTACATATCATCAAGAGCGAATATTTCTGCGGATTTTCAAGGGAACATTTAGTGTCGAGCAGAGGACAAGATGATACCACGCTGGTAAGAGGTCATATCCGACTCAGACGACGAATCTTGGTAGCTCAAATCGTTCAGGACGTCCTCATGGGCTATCTTGAGCTGTTCCGCGGATGCATGTCACGTCTTCGCACCCCAAACGTCTCCCGTGCATCTGACGTTGAGTTGAAGCGTGTGCTCGACTTTCTACAGTACGAGCATTCCATACTTTTCGAAGCCCTGTGGAACATCCGGGTGCCGTTTTTGACATCTGAATACACGCGTTTGCATCAACATCCTAGGTTTGGACTCACCTTTCAAGAAGGTGTCAGGTCGATGGCCATGTATATTTACAACTCTCTTCTTGACCTGAGGTACGACACTCTCATTACTCTGTTCGTAATCGATCTCATCATACACTTTCCTACAAGAGGAGTTCGCACTGATCCAGTGACTTCATACATCCCCCATGTCATGCTGCTCTTCTGGATCCACGACAGTAGCGAGGAGCACCGCCGCAATGCTTTCAACGTATTTCAACTCGCCATTACAGACACATATCATCCAGGCTTTGAAGCTTCCGTCACAGCCGATGGCCTCACGAGCCGGAGGGCTATACGACAATCATTCTTGCGGGATATGAAGAACGGCGGAATCTTGGACGGAGACCTACAATCTCTCCTGAGGGGTTTCACCAAAGTGCATCAGCAGTTCGTAATGGGACCCGAGGAGTCGCAACTAGTTTCGTGGTACCTTGCAGCAACTCGCCGCCAACTCTGTCTTGGGGAAGGTGATGCAGATCAAACTAGTCTGACTGTCAGCTTAGTTCACAAGTTTATTGCGTGGGTAGTCATCGTCCTTTAAAATCGAGTGGGTTTCTCACTCATTTAACAGGGAAATGTACATCCTGCCGACATCAGAACGCGAGGAAGGATGCAAACTAACGACGGCCCAAATTTGCTGCATTCTTGCTTTGATTGCCAAAGAGCTGCATATTATTGTCGTCGGGGGTGGTGGTAGCGATGGCATGCGGGGTGCGTGGGCTATCTGGGGCGTGACAGAGCTGCTACTAAACCCCTCGCTTGTATAGACCGATTATCTAGGCTCATTCGCTACTGCTCCGATGAGCTTCGAAAGCGCGATCCCGGTGGAGAGAACCCAGAGCTGCGGACACTGCGTCGCCACACGTTCAAGATCTGGAAAAGCTCCGCCGATGGCACAGCACGCGAACGTCTCGAGCGACTATTCCCACGCTGGCGGCCGCTGCTGCTACTGTGGCGCAGCGCAGGCAATGCCCTGCAGCCCACACCCGAGTACGCAGATGAAGCTTCGGCATTTGACGCTTCGACGCGCTGTAACTGGACAGAGTGTCTCTGCAACGCTCATAAGCCGGCGCATCCTCTGAGGGTCTGCAAAGGTTGCAGGGCCGTCGTGTACTGCCATCCGCGATGTCAGAAGAGGTGCGCTGTGCGTACTGATTATCTACATAAGTCGCTGACCCATGCCGATACAGCGACTGGGAGAAAGGCGGACATCGGGAACGCTGTCGTGGTCGTATGGGCGAGTCCGGCCTGCCGTGATTTTTCAGGATCGCTTTCTGGAACGTAGGACACAGTACAGTACATGCTGTACTGTGTCGATGGGAGATTGTTCTGTACCGAATGAAGGCGTGTCACGAATTCTCCTAGATTCAAGTAGTATGTGAGCTGCGTGCTCTTCGATGATACTGAGAGCAGCAGTGTGCGCGGAATCATTGAAGACCAGTGTTTTGGAATGCAGGAATGCATTCGGATTTGCACCTGCCCTGTACGTATGGGAGGAATTGCGCACGCCGGCGAGCGGCGGGAAGCCCGAGGACTCGGAATGCAGCTGCTAAGGTTA
Source organism: Phanerochaete sordida (assembly GCA_019973155.2). Taxonomy (NCBI): domain Eukaryota; kingdom Fungi; phylum Basidiomycota; class Agaricomycetes; order Polyporales; family Phanerochaetaceae; genus Phanerochaete; species Phanerochaete sordida. The sequence continues at coordinate 341,636 of BPQB01000002.1, forward strand.
GGGTCAGGCGGCTCTCGCTGCCGTCGACACACGACGTCTGCCTTCTCGTGACTCTCATCTCGGTAGTGGTTTGGCTCTCGTGGCTCTATGAAGGTGAATCTTGACGCAGGTTGTACTCGCGTTGCTACGCACCCTGCGGCGCAAGCATTCGCAACATCCTAGCACCTGCTGCTAAGCTTCTGCTGGCAGCTAAGTTAGACCGGCGGGTCCAGCATGCAGTAGCCCGCCGACATATGCGGCGAAGGCTGGCGAAGGCTCCGCGATGTGTCATTGCGACTACCTCACTCAACGGTTTCTTAGAGACTACCCGCAAGAAACTTCCGGAGTTGCACTGTGCGAGTCATACTACTCGAACCGCGTGGGTCTCGCGGCGGCTCCGACAGCTGCGGCTGTGCACTTCGCGACCAGGTATAAAAGGCGGCCCCCATCTGCTCTTCGCCACTCACCCACCTTTCGTAGTACAACCACCATGTCCAACATCACATTCAAGTTCGTAACCGTTCCTGGCGGCCTCGCTCGCCGCATGTCATTCCCCGCTGTGCCCACCTGGGCCGATCTCTCCGGTAAGCTTGAGGGCTCCTTCACCATCCCTAAGGCCTCGCTCGCCATCTCGTACATCGACACCGACGGCGACACCATCGTCGTCAGCTCGGACGCGGAGCTCCGCGACTGCGTTCAGTTCGCTGCCCCCGCCCCTGGTAAGACCAGCGACACAGGCGAGTGCAAGACGATCATCCGCTGCAAGGTCCTCGACCTCGGGCTACTGCGCGGCGCCGGGACAGAGCGTCCCTCTGCTCGGCCCGCTGTGACCGCCGCCTCCGACGGCGAGTCCGACATCGCCTCCTCCGCAACCGCTGAGTCGATCCAAGGTCCCGCGGAGAAAGGTAAGGAGAAGGAAGAAGGGCAAGTGAAGGGTAAGGATGAGACTGAGGGCAGCGATGGCGTCGCGAAGGGCGCGCACGACAGGTATACCACAAGGCGTCCCCCTTGCAAAGCCGTACACAAAACTGACATTGACGTTAGGGCTGCTCCTGCTGGCAGCTTCGCCAATGACGAGCGCATGGAAGAAGACGCGCGCGCGTCCATAGGCTCGAGCGACATCGAAGACTTCCGCATCCTCGACGATGATGTCGATGAAGAGATGTTTGGCTCCGCCGAGCTCCTGGGCGGCGCGCGCGTCCGCGGCCAAGGGCGCATCCTCGACGAAAACCAAACCGACGAACATACAGCTGGAAATCATCACTCCTTTGCGCATGGCGCCTCCCGCTTCGAGCCCTACGGCCGAGGCCGCGGTGGCTTCGGTCGTGGCGGACGTGGTGGCTTCCGTGGCGCTAGCCGCGGTGGGTTCGGACGCGGCGGGCTTACGTCTACCACTGTCCCGCCCGCCGAGCCGACCGACGAGTCGCCCGCCGATGCCCCTCCGCAGGCTTCCAGCTCCCCGGGTCGCGGACGAGGCGGCTTCAGGGGAGGCCGCGGCGGACGCGGACGCGGGCGTGGCGGCCAGAGCTTCATGTGCGTCGACGGACACTTCGAGCACGGCTACCCGTGCCCCTCCGCCATCCGCCATGAGCAAGGCGATTTCAACGGGCCCCACGGGCACGCGCCCGGCGCGCACATGCCGCCTCTCCCCCCGGCGCACAACCCTTGGTTCCATCCTCATTCCCACTACGGTGGCATGCCCATGCCGCCGTTTCCCCCGCCGTTCCCGTCGCAGCACACGGGTGCGTTCTCCTCTCCGCCGCCGCCGCCGACGGGACTGTTCCCCACCAATGAACCTGGCTCCGTCTCACCCGCACCCGAGGTCTGAGGACTATCTTGTCCGCGTCGGTCGATCTCAAGTAAGTATTAGTATCGGTTTTATTTGTTCTGAAGGATCCCAATGAGTAGTCGGAGTACATAGGAGAGATGGTAAGTGGAAAAGTGGAGGGAAAATGCAGGAATAAATATTATTTATTGAGACACAAAAGAACCTGGTTGCTAGCATGATAACGTGGGAGAACATATCTTATGAGCCGACCCTGAGCTTGAGCTGTTGCAAGCGATCAACGCTCGACGGATGCACATATGCAGACACTACTATGTCTCGACTCTCAAGGCGAGAACCATCAGCAGGGCATCTACAGAAGGGCGACAAGTGCAATAATCGAAGCGATCCCGAAGAACATATGTCCCAGAACAGCCGCGCCGTCCGCTGCGCCAGGAGAGCCACCCGAGCTCGACTTCCTAGAGCTCGCAGCCTTGGTGACAGCAGCCTGCAGGTTGGGGGGAACCGAGGTGGCCTGGACCATCTGCGTATAGTTGACGTTCGTCGGCAGCTTCCCGTTCGCAGAGGAGTAGGACGCGATCTTGCTGAAGTCCCACGTCGGAACGGCGGACTGCGCGGCGAGCAGCGTCCCCGTGGTCTTCGGCACGCCTGTGACTGTCGGCGATGTCGACGCCGAAGACGCGACCGGCGATGCGCCCGACATCACAGCCGACGACGCAGCCGACGATGCGACCGATGACGCAACTGACGACGCAGCCGACGGCGCGTTGGCCGAGCTATCGTCATCGGCGAGGACGAAGCACGAGGTCTTGTTGATCCCGAGCGCAGGCGTGAAGGGGATGTCCTTCTCGAAGAGCATATAGTCCGCGCTCTGCGGGAAGCCGAAGCTGAGGAGACCCATGTCATCGTACTCGGTCGTGGTACTGAGGGCCATGCCCGAGGCGACAACGAATGCGGTGCCAAAAGACTCGAAGTCGTCTTCGCCGACGGGGTTGCAGGCGCGGTTCACACCGGCCTCCAGCGAGGCATTGATGGCGACCTGCGGCATGTTCGTTACCAGGCGCAGTGCCCCACCGCCAAGACCCACTGGATGGCGAATCAGACTTCGTGGGCATTGAGCTGAGAATGGAACCTACGGATCTCGAGAGAGACTTCAGCATATGGAGAGAGGGCGATGCTAGTAGCTATATCAAGTTCTCCTGCGTTAACACGGAACGGAATCTGGTCAACGCTTGCGGTGTCCCTGTAATATAATCAGCCAGGCCTCTATCTTCCATTTGACCGATATCCTACCATCCCGTCGCTGAAAATGTCGGGTCGAAGCTTCCATCAATAGGATTGAGCAAATCAATGGTAGCAAAAGCGCCGTCCGCAACCTACCCCTGATAAATTAAACAGACACTCCGCGGGCGACGATACAACACTTACGTGAGCCACTGCACCGTACGTGAAGTTGATGTCGCTGGTGACGGCAAGGTCGAAAGCGATCTTGATTCCAACCGAAGGCCCAAGATTTATCAAAGTAGGCAGCTGTATGAAGTGGATAAATACGAAATGGTAGCTCACTGGTCGATCATGAACGCACAATTAATCCAGGGCCGACGAGCACCTCCAGGATCCTGAGTACCATACATCAGCGCAGATCGTTGCTCTTGGCAGAGGACCAGCACATACTTATAACTTTCACTAGCTTGAATTCCCTCCGCGACAGCAAGCTCGAGTTCGATCTCTTGCTGAAAGTGATCCAGGGTCAAGTTCATGCCAAAGTTGGTGAACGTAGAGCACGGCTGAGTCGCATTTGTGCACGATGGATTGATGACGTCGACATCGAAGTTTAGACCTATCGTGACATTCGAGGAGAACATGCAGTCGGCGCATGTCAGAGCGATCTGGGCATCGGTGAGCTGGCTATATGCGACGTCAATCTACGCGCGCCTTTGGAATGAGTTGCAGCACACCTAACGTTGTTGGCAGTGGCGTCATTCAGAGTTGTGTTGGGCGGGAAAAGCGGGAATCGAGGGCCGGCCGCCGGATGAAAGCCGAACGGGAGCAATGGGTGGAGGCCCGATTCATACGCGCGCCGCCACAGACCAACAGGGCCGCGCTGGGCGGGGACCTGGCCTCCGCCGTGGTTATACGTCACGCCGAACGACTTAGCTATGTAACGCATTTCCACTGGCTCGACGATCATGTTCATCCTCAAGGTAGAGAAGTCTGGGACTGTCGTGATAACCCTGTGGAATGGCTGTCAGTCGCTGGCCACACCCCAAGCAAGGGATGAGCACGTACCGCCAGGCGCCGCGCTCCCCATTCGCGTTGCACCCAGCATGGCATGTGATCACAAAAGAGCCTTGAATAGTAGCCCACTCTTGAGCCGCAAGAGCGAAGGCGGGCTCATCAATGAAATCGAACGCGATGACATCCCAGAGCGCGCTGGAGACGTATCCGCTGCACGATACGCCGCTGAGAATCCGGTCGAAGTCCTCGACAAGGATGATCGGCTTTTCGTCGTATGCGTGTATGGTCACGGCTGCAGTCGGGGGATGCTGCGGCGCTGGATGGGACATCAGCGAAGACGGCGGTGGCGCTGAAGTTGCACTGACTAATTGCATACTCTAAGACGATCGTGCCCTTGGGAGCAATGTCCCACCTTGATGCAGAACGGCGCTCGAGGGCCGTCATGGACTTCCTTGCGACAAGGATGGGGCCAGTCGCAGCAGCAATGGCCACCAGACTCGCTATAACAATGAAGCATAAGACACGCATTTCTGCGGCGAGGGAAGAAGTAGTGTAGGGGCTGAGGTTAGTCCTCTGTGCGCTATGGGCCTCGTTATATACGATCATATATCGGGAAACAAGTACCGTACCTCGCTACATTCCGCACACATTTCCTTTGGTTCTTCCATGGCATCTAATGACAGGTAACACGCTTTACTGGCATTGCAGCGCAGTGCATGGATGCAGATGTAACTGCCATCTGGCTGGGAAGACTGTCAGAGAAGATTCATTTGGCGCCAACGACCGTCAGTCGGCAGCTTGTAAGTAACAGCATTTCAACTTCAGGGGAAGGTGTAGAAATGGATCAAAGGATCCACCGCTTTTTGCTAGTTCCATAGCTACTGCGGCAAGCTAAGATATTGGCGCATCGTAGACACGGGAGTGAGACAGTCTGTAGGCAGCCGGAGTTCAGGTACTCACCGTCAGGCATTGTGAAAACCATGTATGCGAATGTCCACGAATCAGGGCCTGAGGATATCGCTGTAATGAATCCAGCTAGGGTCCAGCAATTTAAGATCATACCTATTAGCATGCATACCCTGATACGCTGCGCGTAGAGCCCTCGTGACAACACGTGGAAGGCTGATGCATCCGGGGCACTGCAGAGCGTATCGTCTCGGAGATGAGTCTCTAGTTCGTTTCCGGGCGCGGGGACCTGGAAGCACATTGTGGTCCTGGGCCCTGGCACGTACATGAGAGTTGGAGGCCGTAAACGGGAAACCTCAGACTGACCTGGCACTCACCGCGTGCACATAAGTTCATGGCTAAAGGTTCCCGAAGGAGAGAACGAAGACGAGACGCAGCTTCACACTTTCAACGTGGTTTCCAGGTACCGGCCCGGAGGAGTTTCCGAACCTACCGCCGCACGGAGTGAGAAGGGCCATGCATATTTTCCACCTACGCTACGGTAGGTTTGTTCGCAGCCTACAGCGCTCAAAATATTGGTGAACCATATTGAGAGACATGAAGACTTGACCGCTGAGCGCGGAGCGTAAGTGCTCTCAAGATGTGCAGAACTTTTGACCGTGGGGACAGGCCGTTGTAGTTGAAGTCAGGCCTCCTGGCAATTCAATCACGAAGGTTTTGGCCGTCCAGAGTATCGTCTGTAAAGGATGCTTGTTATAAGACGGAAAGTAGGGATATTTGGCCACGAAGGTTTTCATCGCCGCGAGCCATTACCATTCCCTCAGGGAGCCGTCTACCCCAGTCCATACTTCATTCCTCCACGCTTTGTCCTGAACGTACTGAGCCGCGGTATCACGGACCAGAGCCTCGTTGATCTCAATGCCAAGGCCGGGGCCTAGCCAACAGCGTCAGACTTGGAAATTAGTAAGTCGCCAAAGACACAAACCTGAGAGAGCCTCGACGTATCCGTCCTTCACGGCGAAGACAGCAGAATCCACGACATACGTGAAAAGATCAGCTCCCTGGTTGTAGTGTATCTGGAATGGTATGAGATGAGTTCCGCGTTTTGCTTGTGACAATCGAACGTTTACTCACCTGCCAGCTCATCTCTTGGATCACGACTGGACAAACGAGCGTCAGCTTCGACTGCGAGACACAGCGACGCTTTCACATACAATTCGGCGCTGCAACATCGACTTGCATGCAGGCGGCGAGCGCGATTGGGCCAAGCGGACAGTGGGGGGCGAGCGCGACGTCGTAGATCTCGGTGAGTGAGGCAATGCGATGCAGTTCGCTGATCCCTCCGCAATGAGAAACCTATCTGTCGCGTCAGTTTTTTCGTCAGTCGGTAGATGAGAGACGCTCACGTCTGGCTGGGCAATGTCGATCGCTCGACGCTCCAGATACGGCCGGAAGTCGTGTCTGGTGTAGAGTCGCTCGCCGAGGGCGATGGGTGTCGCAACCATTTGGGCGAGATCCGCAATCTCCTCCGGCTGCGTGGGCAAAAGCGGCTCCTCGATGAACATGGGGTTGAGGGGCTGTAGTAGCTTGGCGAGCTGCTTCGCCATGCCTTTGTGTAGACGTCCGTGGAAGTCAACGCCGACATCGAGACCAAGCGATCGCACATCGCGGACACGCGCAACAGTATCCGTCAAAACGTTTGGAGAGTCGATCCAGTCTACTGCGCCTGTCGAGGGCTCAGCAGTCGGGTGTGCACGCAGTGCAAGGAGCATACCGGTTCCGTTCATCTTGACCGCGGTGAAGCCTTGCTCTTTGCGCTTAGCAGCACCTTCCAGCACGGCCTGAGGAGTGTCTCCGCCGATCCATCCATAGACTTTGACTCTGTCGCGGACTTTGCCTCCGAGTAGCTGCCACACCGGAACGCCGAGCTTTTTGCCTTTAATATCCCATAGGGCGATGTCCAGCCCGGACAAAGCAGACTTAGAACGACGACACGTCAGTATCGTAACTTGAATATATCTCATCGTACTCACCATGAGCACTGGCCCACCGCGATAAAAGCGGGAGCGATAGGCATGTTGCCAGATGTCTTGGATGCGGTCACCATCCCAGCCGACGAACGTTTCGCGTAGAGCTGCTGAGGCACCCTCCACAGCTTCGGTATGCCCTGCAGCATGAAGGGATCAGTGCAGTCCTTCTCTGACGTCGCCCCCGCGGGGAAGGTACCTTCCAAGGAGCTTTCACCCCAACCAACGAGTCCTCCCTCTGTCTCCACGCGTACGAAGAGCCATCGGGGAGGCAGACGAAAGATCTGAGGCAGACAAAGCAGCGGATAGTGGTGGTATCACTCGTTGGATCGCGTACGTATACTTGCGCGAATGCGCACCTCGAGGTTCACAATCTTACTGGAGGGCAGCGGGGACATCTGTACGCTTGCTTTGGGGTCATTCCGCACCCTTGCATCCCGCGAGGGCTTTATATCCGGCGAGAGGGTAAGACCCTCATACGTAGTTGGTGATCAGCTGTTCTGCGCGGCGGTCCGACGACGATGAAAACGCGGTCAGCGTGAGGTCGTTGCGCCGAGACCCGGTGCTGCAACGAAGACCGCGCATGTCCGATGCCGAGTCATCTCCCCGGCCTAGATGTGTATACGTCCAGCAGCGTGCGAGCAGCGATAGTCTCGTGGTCGCACAGGCGTGGTCGACGTCGCGGACAGAGATGGTGATAGCGGCAACACACCGCTGGGCGCTTCACTGCTTCCGTCTCGCCCTCACCACGTCCCGCTGGCACACCCTGCCAACCCTGGCCTGCTAACTTATAATCTCGTATTCTCGGCATAATCTCACCATGCGTACGGCACTGCGCCTGTCGCATCTGTCTGCTCTCCTTCTGACGACCCTGCTGCTGCTCTGCACGGCCCCCACACACGCGATCAAGTTCGAGCTGCAGGCGTACCGCTACCCACCAGCGAAGTGCGTCTGGAACAACGCCCATGCGGGCGCACTGGTCATAGTGACCGCGAACGTCGGCCCTGGCGACGGCCAGCGCGTTGACATCGAAATTGTGGACTCTGGCCCGGAGAAGAACGTCTACCTGAGCAAACGTGGAATCAATGGCGAGGCGCGGTTCGCTATCACAGCGCATACGGATGAGGGAGACGTAGGGGTCTGCTTCAAGAACTATCTTGACGTCGGTGCGTGGCAGCGGGTCTTGATACTGCCCTTCGCGAGCTCATTCGCACGCTTCTACACAGCCGAAGGCGGCCAGACACGAAAGCGTGTCATTGACCTAGACGTCGATATTGGCGCAGACGCTGTCGACTACAAGTACGTCTTCCACACATCCCTTCGCCGGTATCTGCTTACATGTTTGCTCAGTGCCATCGCAAATCAAGAATCGCTGTCAGCACTCGAGACCGAGATGCGGAAACTCGAGGGTGTTGTGAAGGAGATTGTAGACGAGATGAACTACCTCAAGAAGCGTGAAGAGAGATTTCAGTCAACGAACAGTGCGTTACATTGACCCTCGCATCAGTCTGCAAGCTAATATATGTGTAGTGTCGACGAGGAAGCGAGTGCAGAAGTTCGCATGGTTCACCCTCGTGGCGCTCATTTGCTTGGGCGTATGGCAAATATTCCACCTCCGCGCATTCTTCAAACGCAAGTACCTCATTGATTGAGGGATTCACGATGCTGTGATGTCTTAGTGTTCATAGTCGCTTTTATACACTGGGTACAAATCGCGCTGTGCTGGCTGAGCCCTCACTTTGACGCGTCGCAGAACGATCCGAAGTCTGTCCTTGCCCTCGCGTGCATCACCCAGAGCACACAGCGCTTCAGGGACTCCACGGTGTCATCGTCCTCATGGCACTCCTACGGCGTGCGAAATTCTCGTTGCGTTGAAAGCTACATGTTAATCAAGATCAAGTGTGTCCTCCTCGGCGTCCAGCTCGGATTGCCTCGAGACACGGTTCTTTACGAACCCAATCTCCCGGCTAAGTGCAGGGTAATTGGCGTAGCGTTCCTGCATGTCGCCGAGATCCTTGAGGATCGTGTCGGCGATGTCCCACTCGCCACGCCGGCGGAGATCGTGGAGGATGATGATCACGAGCTCTGGGCTGAAAGTCTGGCGGTACTCGGAGAATTTCTGGTAATAAAGCACAGCCGATTGCACGGCCTCCTTGCGTGGGTTTGCGAGGCATGCTTTGACGAGGTCCATCGTCGCGGTCGCGCTGCGGCTCGGGTTTCGACCCGACGCGCGCATTTTCCGGAGCATTTTTGCACGGAGGACGCGTGTGCGCGCGGGGTGCAGCGCGGCGCAGCGCTCTATTGCACAGAGCACAACGAGATACGCCAGCTCAGTCGGCGGCGTGAACTGCAGATCGCGCTCGAGGTGCTCGAGCACGCCGATCGCGGCTTCGAACGCGTCGTCCCGCGCAAGCTCCGTTAGGTGCTTGAGCAGCGTAAGAGAGTTATCTAAGTCGAGTACGATGTGATGCTGCTTGAGTAGCGCGAAGACCAAAGCTACTGCGTCCTCGCGAGCAGGGTACAGCGCAGCCAGGAGGACTGCTGCAGTGGAGGTGTCGACGGCGATACCTGACGCGCTCAGCTCAGCGAAAGTGGCGCTGATGCTTTTGAGGTCGCGCTGTTTTGCAAAATATCGCATGAAGATGTTGTAGGTCTCGACAGTTGGCCGTGGGCCGTGGGTTGCCATGCGGTCGAAGATGGCTCGTGCGGGTTGGGTCAGGTCGACGCGTAGGAGACGGTCAAGCACGGTATGAAACACAGAAAGTACGCTCGGGTCTTCGGCTGGGTACGGTTCTTTCCCTACGCGCCCCTTGAACTTGTCAAAAAGGTGGAGCGCATCCTTGGTACGGTTCTCCCCAAAGAGTGACGCGATGTACGCCGAGTAAGCCTCGGGACCAGGCCAGCGGACGACGCCTTGCAGCATGTTCCATGTCGCCTCGGCACGGTCGTACCTGCCTATGGAGGTGAAGGCAGTGATAGCAGCGACCCACACGCACGTCGGTATGGGGTGTAGCAGTGTAGTGATGCCGGCCCAAATATTGTGTGCAGATGTCTCCCCGCGCCGCGTGCGTATAAGTCCCGAGATATATACGGCCCAGAGCTCAGGGTCCATGATGACGTGTGTCTCCGTCGGCGGCTCTCTGCCCTGCTGAACAATGAGCGTGTCTTCGCGCAAGCATTCATCGAGAACGGCTCGCACTCCTCGCTGAAGCGAAAGCGATTCCGCGTTCGAGGCAGTGATGCGCTCTATGTTCCGAGCGGTATCTTGAAGGGGTTTCAGACACTTCCACAAACTGTCAAGGCGCGATGTGTAGATGAGAGCCTTGTCGTGGAGGGCACGATCCCCGTTGATGCTTGGCAGATCCCTTCGAACCCGTATGTATGGAGAGCGGATGCGAGCGTTTCGGCAAAGCAATCGCGCTGCAAGAGGGAACGAGTCCACCATAGCGCACGCGGTGATGATATACGCGACCGATGTGGAATGATGGAATGAACGGAGTCCAAGACAACTGACGATCTTCGAGTAGCCCCGGCCGAGACGCGCGTTGTGAAAGCGGCCTATAAAGGCGTTGTGACCCTCGAGAAGAGCATCCACGTATTCGAAAAGCGAAATCGCCAGGTCGGGCCTTCCAATCGACAGATACTGGTGGTAGCGCGCCCAGAGGCCTGCATTGTTTCCGTAATTCCTTACCGCCGCAAATGCTGCGATTTCATCGATGGTCGTCATTGAAGTATTTTCGGAGGAATTAGTGGCAGGGAAGCCAGCTGCGATGAGATCGGAATAGGGAGATAAGCATTTCAAGTGCATGAAGTTCAAGGGGGAGAGCTGTTTCAATGATGCCCAAAGCAAAGAGACGTGGTCCATATTGCCGCTGCGAAGAGCTACCAGAAGCTGCTGGTGAATTTCGTGGATCGACTTGACTCTCTCCTCGGCAGCTTCGAGCTGGTCAAGGCGCGGGGCATCGTCCTGCTCGCCGCCAGTGGTTATGTAGTCGTAGTACGGACCGGGTGAGCTTTGAAAGAAGACAATGCGAGGAATATCTCCCTCCGCACTTTCCGCAGCGGCCCCGAGAAGAAGATTATCCCGAAGTTGTCCGCCTGGAGTGTTGTATAGCTTCGCGGTGACGGAGAGGTTGCGAGCTTGTAAGCTGCCCAATGTCACCGTTTGCTCACGCGAGCAGCCAGCTGGGTAGATTGCATGGCGGTTTACGAGCAGAAAGTATCTTCGCAGCATTCTGCACGGGCAAGAATCAGCTTGCGAAGAACACTTCGAGCCTGCCAGCACGCACCGCGCGCCTGCCTTGCGAGTCGTGGTGCCGCGGTAGCAAGGCGCAGGAGGAGTACGCGCTGGACATAGAGCAATATAGGCGCATTGGCCGACTATTCTTGAGTAATATCATAAGGACAACCTACCCGTTTGACAAGGTGGTGGTAGATGCCAACAAGGAGCCCGCGCCACGAAGGCCTTGCAGATTCGATCCCCGCTCATCTCCGATCGCCCGGAGCAGCTCCGCTACGAAGCGCCACTCGGTCTGCTTGACTTCCTACTACGTGCGCGAGGGAAATCGAATTTCAGGCAGAAAATAACACGACTCTTTGCTGACATCTCGTATCAGCTCCTGGTATGGCATGAATCCTCTTGTTGGCAGCCCAGGCTTGGTGCTACGGCTCCTCGCGAGCTGGTCAACAGGAGGCTGTCACTGGCTGGTACTACTTGGTGCTCGAAATCATGGTCTCTTCAAGGATATGGCCCGCAGTCGAAACTGATATCTTGGAGCTTGCATCACTCATAGATTCCGCTCGTTCGGACGCATATCGCTCTTCTGACGTCCCCTCTAGGCGCACCAAGGGCCGCCACAAAAGCGCCCACAAGGTCTGCCAACGTTTTGTGGCGTTACCAGGGCGTTAGGGTCGCTCCCAGTGGTCCGCTCCGACTATCACTTGCATGCTCGGCTGCAAAGGGATGCTATATAACAATGCTCTCGCGGCTCCCTGCTCTGCCCGCGTTTTATGACTTGACCTCGTATCGCCCGAGCGCAGCCACTTTTAAGCCTTCACTCATGCAGGCGAGCTTCCCAGATGCATCAGCCGTTCAGCGGAAGACGCTGATCACGCGCGAAATATCTGTCGTCGGCGCTGCAAGCTTTGCTATAGCCGGAATCGTTGGATTCATCGGCTTCCTCGTCATCTGCGTCGCCTTCAGCTCCTGCTACCGACGCCGGATCGCACGACACGAGGCCGACCTGCTTGCTCGTGTGACCACTCACAAGGACGCAGGGCGGCCTCAGCTCTGGGACATATATCTCCCTGGGCTAGAGAAGACCTCAGAGGGACGTGCAAGCACGGACTGGGAGCAGCTGTTGGTGAGTATGAAGCCTTGCTTTGCTGCACCAGCGCTCCCCTGACGCGTGCCACTACAGCCTCTGGCCATGAAGGTTCAGACGAACTCAGGGAAGCTCATACGCACGCCTCTGACGCTGAGGCAGATGCCTCTGGTCCGCCCAGGATGCTCTGTGGCCGCATGGTGCGTCCCACATTCATGCCGCTCGCCATGAGTGCTCATTGCGCGCCCCTGCAGGTTCAGGCCCTGGCCCTCCCGCTACCCTTCGGTGCCGCACGTCGCCGCAGAAAAGCCCGCGCAAATCCCACAAGCTTCTGTCGCAGAGGCTCGCGGCAGCAGACCTGACGGCGGCAGAAGTCGCGATCCTTGTCGCGATGCCGTCACCCCCCGCAGTGTGCAGGCGCCAGGCGCCCCTGGATATCCGGACGGAGTGCGCTGTGGGCACTTCGATGCTGCCCTATCACCGGAAGTCGGAGTGAGTTTATGAGGATCTCGATTGCCCTGTCACTGACGCTATTGCGACTGCCAGCCCCTCCATAAGGCGTGTCATTGCCTAAATCACAACATGTTCCGGTCAAACTGCGCGTCAGCCTCAGAGTCGCCTGGGCCTCCCGCGAGCTCCGTTGTTACAAGTTCTGTTCCTTACAAAGTCGACCGGCGTAATCCCAGGCATCCTAATAGTAGCGATACAGAGCTGTCATCCAAACCAAGTTCCCGTTGACAAACAAATTCCAGAAAGTCCTCTGACGAGGCTCCATTCAGCCGTCACCACTCTAACGTCTTGTCACCGCACCCCGTCCCACAGCCCGCAGCAGCCGCGCCATCCTTAGGCCCGACGATCTCGACGGCACTCTCGGCCGTGACGCGGCCGTCGCCGTCGAGAGCGCGGGCGGTGTCGCGCGTGACCATCCAGCGGCTCGTCGCGATGACGGCGTCGAGGTCCTTCGCGTCAGGCAGCAGCACGCTGATGTCGTCGCCGTCGACGCGCACGTCGAACGCGATGATGCTGTACGCGTCGTCATTCAGGCACGTCCCCGACGTCAGCGAGAAGTTGCGCTTGTGCATCGGGCCTGTCGGCGGGGTCAGTGCATGGGGCGCGGTCGAGGGGAGGTATACACGTACAGGAGACGTATAGCGTGCCTGTGTTCGGGTCGTCACCGATGAGACCGTGCTCCAGGACGAAGGCGCGCTTGTGCGGGCACATCTGCGAGAGCAGCTCAGTGCGTGGTGCAGACACCAGGGAAAGCGGCGCACCTGCTGAGTGCAGAAGTAGCCTCGCCGCGGGACGTGGAAAATTGCCAGCTGACTCTCGCCGTACCGAACCGCAGCAGACCTGACGTAGGCGTGTCCTTCAGAGCTCAGGGTAAAATGTATACTGCGGTAGCGACCCACGTCGTGCCAGCATCTGTGGGCGTGAGGTCCGCGATCTTCGCAAGCTTCTGCCACTGCCAGGTTTCCTTCGGCGCGGTTATGTCACTGGCCTTCAGATGCACGGAGGGGGCGGCCTTGGCCCAGTCTGCCGGTCTCGGCTGGCCGCGCTCGATGACAGGCTCCACGGTCTGCACGCGTTCTGGCTGGAAGAGCAGCGTCAGCGGCGCCACATCGAGACCGAGACGGGGATGCAGTCGTACCGTGTTCACAAACTGCCGGAACTGCTTCTGGCGCTCGGGGTCGTTCGCGACGACGGCCCACTCGTCGAAGTACGTCCCGACGAGCTCCTCCATCTCGCGCTCGAGGTCCGCGCAGATGCCGAGCTCGTCCTCGAGCAGGATCTTCTTGAGCCTCTGGAGCCCGCCGTCTCAGCAACGGCAGCCTGGGAAGCAAGGGAGTGCGCACCTCGATGCCGCCGTCCATCTGCTCGACCCAGCGCGCGGTGCGCATGAGCTTGTCCGCGGTGCGGATGTAGTACATCAGGAAGCGGTCGACGATGCGGATCGCGTGCGACGGCGGGACGTCTGTCGCGAAGAGCGTCGCGTGCCGCGGGTTCGCGCCGCCGTTCCCGCAGATAAAGACTGCGCATACAATCAGCTCCGACTTCGGGACATAGAGTAGGTCCGACATACTGTTCCATCCCTTGTCTGTCGCGATGAGCCCGAAGTCCTTGCTCTGCGCCTCCGCGCACTCGCGCACGCACCCGCTGACGCCGCCCTTGAACTTGTGCGGCGCGCGGATGCCCTTGTAGCGCTGCTCGAGCGCAATCGCCACTGCGCAACACATCAGCCCCCTTTCACCACTGCCTACGAGACAGACGGAGACGCACTGCCGACGGAGTCGCCGATGCCGTACCGGCACCAGTTCGTGCCGACGCACGACTTGACGGTGCGCAGCGCCTTGCCGTAGCCGTGCCCGCTCTCGAAGCCCGCGTCGACGAGCTCCTTCCAGATCGACGGCAGGTCCGCCTTCTGCGCGCCGAAGAGGTCGATGCGCTGCCCGCCCGTGATCTTGGTGTAGAGGCCGTCTGGCGCGCCAATGTTGTCAGATGCTGCGGGGCCTGGAGAGGGGCAGACGGGGCAGACGTACACTTCTTGGCTACCTGTCCCAGCACGATGAGCTTGTCGGGCGTGACCTCGCCCGCGGCGATGCGTGGGATGACGGAGAAGGTGCCGTTCCGCTGGATGTTCGCCATGAACCTGTCGTTGGTGTCTTGGTTCCTGGAGGAGAACATGAGCAATACAAAACGGAATTTGAGGTAGACCACATACGCGTGATGCACCGGGTTCATAATGTGCTCATTCCAGAGCGACGCCAGTATGCTTCCGACGGCAGGCTTGCAGATCTCGCAGCCGACCGCGTCCTTGTTCACGCCGGAGGCCTCCATGATCTCAGTGAAGCTCTTCAACTTTTTGATCCTTTCCGCGATGTTAGTAGAGGCTGTGATGGGGGCAGTAGGGACACGCACTTGACGACGTTGAACAGCTCGGCGCGGGTCATGGCAAAGTGTGGGCAGAGGTTGTTACTGACCTCGTGCCCATTCTTGCGCATCTCGGACTTGAAGATGTTCGTCACGAGCGGCACGCCTGCACTCGCGTCAGCATCATTGAGGTGTGGTCGCACAAATGAGACGCATACATCCACCGCATCCTGTCCCGGCCTTTGTCTTCTGCTTGATCCCGTTCAGAGTGTCGATGCCGTTCTTGACGCACGCCCCTATCTGGCCTTTCGTCACGTTCTAGGGGGTATTCAGCTACCGTGTAGAAACAAGACCCCACAGACGTACATGACAGCTGCATATCTGGGTGTCATCGTCAAGATCTTCTCCCGAGTCGTCGCCACTCCCGGATCCCGCAATGAACTGCGAGGGCGGAACTTCAAGCGGTTTCTGGTGCCAATCCGCATGTCAGTGTCCCGCCAGCCTAGGTCTGCGCTGCCACTCGCCTTCTTCTTCACCAGCGACAGCAGCTTCACGTAATCGCTCGTATCGCCGACCATCATGCCCCCCAAAATATACTTCCCATCCGCGCTGAAGATGTACTTCTTGTACACGCCCCCGAACGGGTCGCGGTACGTCAGCGTCTCGACGGGACCCTCCGCCGCCGCGGCGTGCCCGTGCCTCTTGCGCGGCGACGACGCGTCCGCACGCCTCGCCTCCGCGGTCGCCATGCCATTCTCCCCCGAGGCCGGCCTCCCATTCGTCTCGCCATCCTGCTGGCGCGTGACAGTCAGCGTCGGCCTCGCGCCCGACGGCGCGGCGGGCTCCGTCGACACCTCGACCGTGCGGTCGCGCCACGGGTCCTGCTGGTCGTGCGCGAGCGGCGCACTCGTCGCGGGCGCGGGCGTGCGCACGGCGTGCGTCGTGCTCGTCGCGGCGCCCGCCTGGCGGCGGTCCGCGAAGTAGTCGCCGAAGGACGCGACGTCGACGCCGACGAGCTTGAGCTTCGTCGACAGGTCCGGCGTGTTCTGCCCGGGCCGTCAGCACAGGACACGCGGGAGGCAAGGGGACGGCGCGCACCATCCTGCGCGGCGCGAAGCCGCCCGCGGGCGTCGCGGTCTGCGTGAGGTTGAACGCGAGGAGGTCCGCCATCTCGACGCCGGGCGCGATGAGCCCGTACGTGCGCCCGCGCCAGCTCGCGCACTCGCCGACGGCGTACACGTCGCGCGCGCCCGTGCGCAGGAGGTCGTCGACGGCGACGCCCTGGCCCGCGGCGCACGCGAGGCCCGCGGCGCACGCGAGGCCCGCGGCGCGCGCGAGCTCGTCGCGCGGGCGGATGCCGATGCTGAAGACCGCGATGCGGCACGGCACGACGCGCCCGTCGCTGAGCGCGAGGCCCGTGAGCGTCTCTGTGCCGCCCGTGGACTCGGTCACGAGCGCGGTCGGCGAGACGTTGCCGAGGACCTCGACGCCGAGCGCCTCGATCCGCCGGAGCACGATCTCGCCGCCAGCCGCGTCGAGCTGGCGCGAGAGCGGATACGTCTGACGGTGGACGATGGACACTTTGCTGACGTCTTCGAGGTCGTAGAGTGCCTTGGCAGCCTCTAGACCGAGCAGGCCGCCGCCGATGACTGTTGCCTAACGTATCGTGTGAGTCACAGGCCGCGTCTACGAGAGAATTGGGAGACAAACCGGTTGGCCTTTGACACCCTCCTGCTGAGAGTACTCGAGAAGGTTATTGAGGTCCGATATGTTGCGGTATACGAAGACGCCTTTCACGGACGGACTCGCGAAGCTTGGCAAGGTAGCGTCGGAACCGGTGGCAAGGACGCAGACGTCGTATGGTATCGTCCTTCCCTTGTCTGTCATCACGGTGTGGCCCTCGGTATCGAGAGCAGTGACTGCTTCGCCGACGTAGAACTGGAAGCGTGACGGGTCCTGTGCCGCATACCAGTCCGCTGTTCTCGGGAAACCGTCAAATGTCAATCACGGCTTGATGGGACGATGGGCGCACCTTGGTTCAAGTACAGTTTCTCGACGTTACGATGTTGAAAGTAGTCTGTCAAGGCGACGCGGTTGTAGGCCACTGCAGACCCGATTGATGTGAGCTTGACAGGCGGGGCGGGCACGCGTTCGGCGGGAGAGCTTACGGTGCATTTCCTCTCCACAAGTAACCACCTTGTACTGCATCTGGGTATCGAGGTTCAGCAGCTTCTCAATGAAAGCTGCATGGCCAACTGAGCATTGCGAAGTCGAGTAGAGTTCAATGACGCACCAATGCCGACCATCCCAAGGCCGACCACAAAGACCGTCTTGCGCTCCTCCGGGGGCACGACGTCCACGGCCATGGCTCTCGATGCTGCACAGCGATGGCAAGCGGGGTGAGGGGGGTTGGCCGCCGACAAGGACAAGAGACGGACCGCTCGGAGAGACTCTGTGCCTCAGACAGACGATCCTTGCCCGCCGGTTGAGTCTGGCTACTCTGCAACGGAGACTAGCAGCGCGGGGCCCCGAGCTTCGGTGTCAAGGGGTCGTCGCGCCATCGAAACAGCGTGTCAAAAGGACAGACGCGGCGGCTTATCCGCCTATCGCAGCTTGGGAATTGCGCGGGCACCTGCACGCTCGGCGCGCGCAAAGACCTCGCGGGGCGGGGTACCCGCGTTTCGCTGCGCGCCAAACATTGCCTCCGCGTCTGTCACGCCTCGCCGGCTGTCACAAACCCCAGTCTAGGGGCGCGCACGCGGGGTATTGTTTGCACAGTCACTGTGAGGTCCACGGCGGGCTATTTTCACCTTCTGCGAGCAGGTAGTGTTTACCTGCAAACCCGTCGTTCTCCACCTGCTCGTCGGTGTCAGCCCAGGTTAACCGGACCAGCCGAATTTAGCCTAAAAAAATTGACCTTTAGCCTGCATGTCCTCTAGCTCCTCGAGCGGGTGAATTTCCTCGGCAGCGCAGGTTAACCCCATACTCCAGGCAAATGAAACCAGGCCTGCAGGTAAACTCCCAGGATAAAAACGAAAATATATTATTCAAAGCGGTATTATACATGGTTCACACAGCAGTACACCACGACTGCTATAGGCAAGCGGACAGTGCACCTTTGCTCATGGTGGTTGTACGTCCCTCTTACACATGGTACTGTGGGAAGCATACGCTGAAGCGCAGCGGCGGCCGGCAATATCGCCAAACGTAGAGGCTACTCACTCACTTGACCATTGTTCATAAGGAGGGTGATAGTGTACAGACCCATCCCACGGTGTAGTATCTGAGCGTGGGGATATCAGTATGCAGTGAGCGATGGGGCTGGACGTACGAGAAATGCTGATGTGACGGAGAACGGCGTGCTGATTGCGTTTGTGACCACTCGATACGTGCACGACAGTCCGCCCATCCACTGAGTGAGCTGCCTTCATGCTACGATGACGGCCACTTACCGCAACATGTGACGGTGTGGTCCATACAGAGGGACACTCGGACTACAGCACAAGGTACGAGCGTCAGGGGTGCGCGGCAACTGGACGAGAGCAGCGACGCACCGGAACGTGTACCCAGGCCCTCTCGTGCGGAAGTCTGGACTGTCTCAGCGCACGCCTTCGACAGCCACCGTCGTAGATGGCCAATCTTGCGAGTCGGGGCGAGTCGAGTCCCTGCGGGATGTAGTATAAGGAGGGGACGCGTACATTGCTCGCATGCGGGGGTGATTAAGCGTCGGGATATCCAGGCGATGTTCTGCGCGAAGGAAGGAAGTGCACGACGGGAAGGTCGCGTACGGTAGCTGAACAAGTGTTGCGCGTCGCGTTCCAGAGAACTAGCGCTCCAGAGAGCCGTGACGCAGCCCGCGTTTAGGGCAAGCCGGCTTGGCCTTGCACACGCGCTTGCTGAGCGTCGGTCTCTTTTCGTCAGCTGCTCAGAATTTGGGCGAGTCGACGAAAATTACCTGATTGGAGATATCACCCATTCCAGCCTGTTTTCCAGGTCAATTCACCGAAATCGCCCATCGGTATGGCGAATTTACGGGGTTATGAACCTCACAGTGAGTTTGCTTTCTCGACATGCAAAGGCACACGCTCTCACGGCGGGCAGCACTGCAGCACGGACATGTCTCGTTTCACTAACTGTCTATCGACCCGCAGCGCAGCTAGAACACGACGAGCTGCGTCGGCACGTCCCACCCGCACTGCGCGAGCCCCGCCTTCAGCGCCCCGTCGATCATCGCCGGCGGGCCGCACGCGAGCACGAGCCTGCCCGCGCCAGGGGCGGGGAGATGCGCGCGGAGCATGCTCTCGCTGACCCTGCCGGTGCTGTAGGTCCATGCAGGCGGCGCGCCAGCGCTGAGCGTGTAGTGCACGCGGAAGCGCCCCGACGCGCCGTGCGCGGCGCACAGCGCGTCGAGCTCCGCGCGGCAGAGGATGTCGTGCTCCGTCTTGTTCGCGGAGAGCAGCCAGAGCCGCGTCTCGGTGTCTTCCTCGTCGTGCAGGATGCTGCGCAGGACTTGCAGGATCGGCGTGATGCCTGTCAGAGTCTATCAGCGGGGAATAACGAGAAGAGATGGCAGAGACGCACCACTGCCGCCGCAGACGAGCCCAATTTCGGACACCTTGTGTTGCACCCCTTTCCACAACGCTGTCCCTCTGCCTTTCCAAATGAACGAACCAAGCGGGCCCTTGAGCTCGAGCGAGTCGCCGACCTCGAGCTGATGGAAGCCGACCGTCATCTTGCCGCCGCTCGGGTACTCGTCCGTCGGGAGATAAAGCCTGCACAGTCATCAGCGAAAATGCATGCGCACAACTCTCATGAACGTACTTAATAAGGAAGTCAATCGACCCCTTGACGTCCTGCATCGACACAGGCGTGTACGCGCGCTGCACCATCTCGCCGGTGTCCTTCCTCCTGAGCCTGACGAACACGTGCTGGCCGACCGGCAGGCCGAGGGGCTGCTCCGCGTGCGGAAGATCAAACCTGTAAATCAGCGAGTCGTGGTTCACACGCTCGATATTCGTCAACTTCACAGACTTCCAGACCTTCGGGTCGAGGAAGGGCGCGGTCGGGTCGTCGCTGGAGGCGGTCGACGGCGCTGGTTCGGACAGGGATCCCGAGAGCGTGCCGATGTGGTACTAGGAAAAGTGAGCCAGCTATCATGCCCCGAGAAGCAACGGTAGCGCACCTTCGCGAGCTTCTGTTTGGCGTCGACCGAGTGGATGGCCATGAAGTCCTCCGTGGCGTCTTCACCGGCGACGAGCAGGATGGAGTCCGCGCCGCCAGGGTGGTCCTGCAGATACGCTGTGCCGTCGTACACCTCGCCGTGCACGACGAACTGAAGTCTACGTGAGCATGGGTGGGAGCTACAGGGATAGCACACATACCCATGGCTTCTGCTTGTCCTGCGCCTTGAGCTCCTCGACAGCCATCTTCCTTTCCACACTCGGCTTGGTCATGACGACCTCAGTCTTCTCCGCGCTCTGCAGCGGCACCCTCGCCTGCTCCTCGGGCACGTCCGAGAAGACAGGATTCAAAATATCCCTCCCCTCGGCCTTCATCCGCTCCATCCACCCCTCCACCTCCTGCCCAACGACAGCAGGATGCTCAAACGTCAGCCTCACGCCTTCCGCGGTGCGCACCCGGCGCACGGCGACGCGGAACCACCAGTTATTGAGCATGCTCGTCGCGTTGAGGTACATGTCGCGCGGCTGCGTGTGCATGCCCTCGTCCGTCGCGCGCAGCGCGAGCACGTCCGCGCCCGCGAGCGCGCCCAGCGGCAGCTCCAGCGCCCAGAAGCACCAGCAGAAGCACGTGTCGCGCGTCGTGAGGTCGAGCGTGCCGTACACGGCGTGCGCGAGC
Organism: Phanerochaete sordida; assembly: GCA_019973155.2. Lineage (NCBI taxonomy): Eukaryota > Fungi > Basidiomycota > Agaricomycetes > Polyporales > Phanerochaetaceae > Phanerochaete > Phanerochaete sordida. The sequence goes on from BPQB01000002.1 coordinate 362,620, forward strand.
GCCGCGCCGCGGAAGCGGTCCTCGGGGTACTCGCTGTAGCAAGCGCAGTCAACGGAGGATGAGACGGGAGGGAAGGGGGAGGGAAGGCGCACATGTCCGCGAGCGCCCAGGTGCGCCCGCCGTCGAGCGAGAGCTCGACGCGGTTGATGCGCCGCCCGCCGCCGGCGTACGCGTACCCGCGCACGGTGTACGTCTGCGTGGCGTCGGCGAGCGCGGCGGCGGGCACGTCGAGCACCTCCGCGTGCGCCGGGCGCGCGACCGCGCTGTTCACGTTCAGCTCCGTGATGATGTACCTGCGCGCGGCCTATGAGCAGCAGCATGCCGGCGAGCGGCGGCGCGCGCACCGGGGGTCGTACCACAGCGCAGGCGTGTCGCGCGCCTGCTCGGGCGTGTACTGCATCGGCAGCACCTTGTTGTCTGCGCCGGGGTCAGCACGCCGCGCTCCGTGCGGCAGGGCCACGCACCCCAGTAATGCAGCTGTGTGGGGCGCATGAGCGCGGGCGGGGCGGTGTGTGATGGAGACACTCACGTAGTGGCTGCTCTCGGCCTCCGCGACCTCGATGCGCGTCAGCCACTTGACCATGCGCCCGCCGATCTGGCCGGGCACGACGAGGCGCACGGGGAAGCCGTGGTCGGGCTCGAGCGCGAGCCCGTTCATCGCCCATGCTGTGCGCCAGCGTGAGCACCCGTGCTCGGCACGCGAACGCGCAAGCGCACGGCGCACCGATGAGCATGCCCTTCTCTCTGTCCGCGGCCCACGACAGCTTCTGCGAGGTGCCGTACGGGCCTTTGGGCAGGTCGTCCGCGCCTTCAAAAATGACATGTTTCGCGCGCGGGCGGAGCGGGCGCGCATACTCGAGGACGTCCGCGAGGTACACACCCGTCCAGAGCGCCGTCGACACTGTCGCAGCCGATCAGCCGCCGCGCACGCCACTCGCAGCGAGACGAAGAAGGAGCACGCACCGCCGCCGGCGCCCCAGTTGAACCCGAGGCTCTTGCGCACGACGTTCTGCTCCTTGCGGCGGTTGCCCGCGCAGCAGATCGTGACGGGGAGCGTCACGACCGGGAAGCGCGCCGCGAGCTCGCGGAGCGAGAACTCGGCCTCCTGCTGCACGAGCCCGTGCACGCGCACCGTCCAGTCCGCGTACGCCGTGCCCGGCGCGATCTTCGGCACCGCGCCGTGGTTGCGCACGACGTGCAGGTGCGCGGGCGTCAGGAAGCCCTGTAGGTGGTATCAGCGTCTGGGCGCGTGATGGGTGCGGAGGAGCTGGGGAGGTGAGGTCGCGGCGCTCGTGCCTAGAGGTGCGACGCGCACGCCGCCGTGCATTCTGCGACGACTGCAGCCACTCGAGCCCTTGAAGCACCCCTGCTTTGGTAATCTTGGGCCTCAAGCTCAGCAAAACAAGCTTTGCGCTGTGATACAAAGGCAAGACACTCCGGTGCTGGCGGAGTATCAGGGACGCCAGGCCAAGCCAGGGTCGCTCGCACTATGATCGCGGTACACATGCGAAGGTTAAGTGGAGACAGGGGCTCACCGCATCAAAGAGAGGCGTCAGATAAGCCTCGGTGTTAAACGGGTGCTTGCCCGTGAGTCGAATGAGCTTTGGATCGCGCGGCAGCCAGTTGTCTGGCGTTTGCGCGTCCTGCGAGCACAATGTGAGCTGATACAAAATCAGAGGAAAGACAATACATACAGCTGCGGCGGTTACACGCGGAGTCTCGTTGAGTGGCACGGCAGGAAAGTCGGGAGGGAGGGGCGGGCATTGGCGGTTGGAGTCCTCCGCTTCCAGGGACGGTGGGAAGAATGGGCTCGGAAGAGAGTACGGGATCTTGCTGGGCAGGATTGGCGAAGATTGCACCGACGAGTCCGGCGTGTTCGTTCCGCCAGAATGGGCTCTGTCGACATCGCTCCCGGAGAGTCTGCTCTCCACTGAGGAGCTACGGGTCATTGCGGGCGACCTTAGGCTTTGCGAGTCAGGCAGTGAGGGGAGGAGTGAAGACCGCGGCCGGGTCGCTGAGAAATGCAGTGTTCGGTTCCACTAGTATTAGAGGTCTTCGGGAATTCGGAATCGTGGGTGGGTGGATGTAGGCCCAACAACGAAGATGATGCATGTGGCTCTGTGCCGCTGAAAAATCCATCACAGCCACGAGTCAGCTGGATGTAATACAGCGCCATGTTCTAGACGCGAAGCTGAATCATGGACGCCGCCACCGTGGGTTCAAAGATAAGAGGTGGGCCCGCAGGTCGGTTCAACCTGATCTTCAGGCTCGGTCGCGTCGGGCTCTGGGTTCCCGTACCCCGTCCGAGGCACAGAAAATACGCGCGAGCATTGGCTGGATAAGACGGCGACGATAAGCTCGAGACAAAGGCGAGGTTGAAACGAGGTCGCGTGCGGAGGCTGGTGCTCGAAATGGCCTGAAGCACAATTGTGGCGGAACGGGCGTGATCGTCGCGGCCTCTGTCACGTCACGCTGCTCCCTATCGGAGCTTGAATTGCAAGCGAACGTCCCGGATATGGCAGGCGTTGCGCATCGTTTGCGCCATCATGTCCGTGGGTACGTACAATGGCAGAAGGCGCGACACCGCATTGCTGCTGCTGCTGCTGAGCGCTGATGAGGCCTATCATTGATATTGCCCACAAAGCTCTCACGAGGGCTCCTTAGGCTGCGGTCAGCTGTCAAATGACCTGGGCACCGCCGGCTCGAGGCCAGGCAGCAGCTCGCCATCTCCACAAATTCCGCTGAAAATCTGCTGCCGACGGTCGCAGGAGGCCTTTTTGCCTCGGAACCACGGCCAACGCTGCTCACGAAACCCCAGCGCGCCCGCCAATATTTACGGAGGCGGCTGAAGTCGACGTCGCCCTTATCTCGCCGCTACTCCAAACATGAGTCGAAACCCCATCGTTATCTCTGCACACCCGCCGTCTTCCACAGCGCAACCTTACATAGGCCGGGCGTATCTACACCGCAGAACCTTGGTTGGGTTGCCTTCTTCTCGGTTTACTCGCCTTCCCCGCGCGACGCCCTTGCACCATGGTGAACTTGCCGTTCGCACGCAGCCAGCGCCGCGCCACTGTACCCGCTGAGACTGCAGACGGGCTCGACATTGCCGCTGCGGCTCACGTGGGGCAGCCGGAGGAGCTTACGCTCTGGCAGCGCCTGACGACCGTGAGGATCAACCCTGTCAACAACAAGTGCACGACGCTGCCCATCCTCAAGTTGAACAACCCGTACTCGATCAACTTTCATCTGTACGTCTATCTTGCACTACCCATCCGATATGGATCATTGAAACCACCTCTTTGTAGGTCATGGCTCGGCTTCTGGGTGGCATTGTGAGTGCCAGTGGGCGCAAGACTGATACCAGCTCTTATCTCTGACCACCGCGTCATGCCAGCCTTTCCTGGTTCGCGTTCTCACCCCTCATCCCAGAGGCAGTGAAGACCGACCTCAAGCTCACCCAACAGCAGATAGGTCAGATGCACCATGTCCCCGGGACGCTCGGAGTCGTTGCTAACCCAGGCTGCTGTAGGAAACTCGAACATCGTCTCCCTATGCTCGACCCTCCTCGTGCGCGTCATAGTCGGCCCTCTCGTCGATCGTACGTACACACCCGCCCACCCGGCCTTCTACGCACGAACCTGACCGCGTCCGCCTGCGTCGCAGGGTACGGCCCCCGCAAGGTGATGGCCGGGCTGCTTATCGTCGGCGCGATCCCCTCGGGGCTCGCAGGCACCGTCTCGAGCGCGCACGGACTCTACGTCATCCGCTTCTTCATCGGTGCGCGCCGTCCCTGTCCTATCCCTGGCCCCGGGCGCTAGCCCCGTGCTCACGCCCCTCACGCTCTGATTTCCAGGCATCCTCGGCGGGACGTTCGTGCCGTGCCAGGCGTGGACGACCGCGTTCTACGACACGGCCGTCGTCGGCCGCGCGAACGCGCTCGTCGCCGGCTGGGGCAACTCGGGCGGCGGCTTCACGTTCATCATCATGGTCGCGCTCTACGACCGCCTGCGCAGCGACGGGCTCAGCCCGCACTCCGCGTGGCGAGGTGCGCCCTGCCCGTTCCGCTCACGAGTGCCGCCGCTGACGGAGAGACAGCGGCGTTCGCGATCGTGCCCGTGCCCATCCTGTTCTTCGTCGCGCTCCTCACGCTGCTCGTCGGCACGGACCACCCGAACGGCAAGTGGGCGGACCGCCACAAGGTGCCCATGGCGCTGCCGCACGACGGCGCTGCCGACGGCTCGTCGCGCGCGAGCGGCGACATCGAGGTCGCAGAACGCAAGGTCGAGGCACCAACTGAAAAGATCGAGCGCGAGAAGGACCCTGTCAACGTCGAAGTCGCGTCCGTCATGCCGTCTCGTACGTCGCCATCTCCCGTCACTGTGGTGCTGGACAGTACTCATACGTGCTGCAGGACCCGCGTCCGTCCGCCAGGACAGCGTGCCGCTGACGTGGAAGCTCGCGATGGACGTCGTGCTCAACCCGCTCACCTGGCTGCCGGCGCTCGCGTACATGAGCTCCTTCGGCTACGAGCTCGCGATCGACGCGAACCTCGCGAACGTCTACTTCGGGCTGTACAACAAGACGAAGGGCTTCGGCCAGACGCGCTGCGGCTACGTGCGTCCCCGCTCCGCCGCGCCCTCCCCGCCGCTGACCGCCCGCCGCAGATCGCGAGCATCTTCGGGCTGCTGAACGTCTTCACGCGCCCGTTCGGCGGCTACCTCGGCGACGCCGTGTACCGCTGGTGGGGCGTGCCGGGCAAGAAGTACCTCGTGCTCGCGCTGGGGCTGCTGCAGGGCGCGATGTCGCTCGCGTGGGGGCTGTACCTCGACCGGCACCACGCGTCGCTCGGCGTCGTGATCTGGCTCATGGTGCTCACGGCGACGGTCGACGAGATCGGGAACGGCGCGAACTTCGCGCTCGTGCCGCACTGCAACCCGCACAGCAACGGCCTCATGACCGGCATCGTCGGCGCGCTCGGCAACCTCGGTGGGGTCTGGTTCGCGCTCGTGTTCCGCTTCCAGCCTGCGCCGTTCGGGAAGGCGTTCTGGATCTCGGGCATCGTCGTCATGGTGCGTGCTGCCGCTACTTTTGCTGCGAAGTACACGTGCTAATCTGGTCTTGCGAAGATTACGAGTGTTTTGCTGGTGGTCATCCGTGTTCCGCGGAAGTAACGCTCGAACACTTAGGGCGCCGCTTCAAAAGGCAACTCTTGGATCACGGACAGTCGAAGCAGGCATCTTTCTACTCAAAATCTTTTCATCGGGTGATTTCTTGCGGAATGTATGTGATCTCTGGACTAGAATACAGCACTGAGGGGCCGCTGCCAGCCGGACTGTGGTAAGCGCTCCCTTCGTGGCGTAAGCGTGGGAATGCCAGCGCAGGAGACCGCCATCGCCAGCGGGCTGCAACGGGCTCACTGACGCACAAGGGAGACTCTGGCGCGGGGAAAGGCTTCTGCGAGAAACTGCGAGCTCTTGGCGTCCAAGGAGCCGCCCGTAGCGTCGATACACAGAGTGAGCGTCCGCACCGATGCAGACCGTGCGGGCGGAGTGGCTGGCGGCGCGTCGAGATCCGAAATGCAGCGAGGATATTGACGGGCGCGAGCGCGCAGTTGGATTGAGATGCCCAACCTCGAGAGGCTCGGGCAGTGTACGGCGAAGGGTAGCAAGTCTTGCGCAAAGATGAGCGGCCGGCTTGGCCGGCGCGCGCGCTCGAGGGGAGACCAGGGCATAGTGCCCAGTGAGAGCCGCTCGATGCGAGGAAGGCCCTTTGCGACCTCCTCGACGTCTGCCGGCCCAAGGGAGACGTCTAGGCACGCCAGTTCGAGCTTTAGTAGTCGGCGCAGGCGAAACAACGGGACGAGAGCGTCCAGCCCTACTGTCTCCTGAGACCTGTTGAAGGCTGCGTGGGCGGTGGCAGCGGATACGCTGAGCGATTCGAGCGTGTAGATGAGGGCTATGGATTCGAAGAGCTCTTGCACCGTGCATGCGTCCGCCGGAAGGGGCGAAGCAAATAGAGCGAGGTGAAGTGCGAGGAGGCGGGGTATATGGGGGTGCATTTTTCGGAGGAAACGGATGAAATACCATCGCTCTGTTGCTGGAGCGCGGAGAGAGAGCTCAGATAGGGTCCTGAACTCGCCTTCGAAGTCGACATCTTTGTGCTTGGCGTCGGAAGAGTCGAGAGCGAGGTCTAAGCGTCGGAGACACGGTAGCATGGCAAGGGCACGCAGGCCATCTCGACAGAGACCGTTGATGGTAATGGATGTGGCTCCTGAGAGCTTTCCTGAGCTGTGAAGCTCGTGAAAAGCGACCTTCATGTCTGGGAGGAGTGAGACATAATCTTCGTCTGAGCCTAAGAAGTGCGGTACGATGATGAGCTGGCGCAGACATGGAAGATCCAGCGTGTTCAGGAGCGTCAGGAGTCGTAGATAGCCGGAAGCTGTGGAGCAAGACCACCGGAGACGTACGAGAGTCTTGGGCAAGAACAGTCTCGCAACGGGAAGAAGATTGGCGGGTATGTCGCTTGTGGAGCTCAGGCAAGTGAGCGATGGGAGTGGGTCGACGGTGGGGCAATGCTGGAGCGTGTCGAAGCAAGACTGGTGCAGCACATATCTCCCTAAGTTGATGGGCATCTCCAGTGCTTTGACTCGAGACGCGTGGTGCTGAAAACGAGCCCACTCATGGGGAAGTGGGACCGAGACGAAGGTCTGCAATATGACACGGTGCCGTTGTGAATCAGATCTGGCCATCGCAAGCGGCATCGTGTAGGCTCACTAGGAAAGGTCTGCCCCACCCGTTTTCATCGGGTGTCCTCTCAACTGTCCACGTATGTCTCGGGAGGCAGCGAAGGAGTGGGCTGATATCCCACAGGTCGTCCCAGATTCGGTTCATCGCCGGCTCGTAGAAGCTCCAGCAGACAAGAGAGACATCGACCATCTCCTGGTGACATACCGACAAGTGAGAGACGATCTCTTCAACCAGCTCTGAAACAAGTAGGCAGTGGTGCATGGTGGTAGTCGACAAGATAGACCAGGCCTTCATGCGCACGCGTCGGTGACGACTCCGGGGAGACGCCGTTGGCCATTGCACGACCGGAGTGAGCGACGACGAGCCTCCGCTAGCGGCTTTATGAAAATGACTGAAGAAGGAGGGCGGCTAATATTTTGCACGACGGTACAATTTGTGGCGTTCAGAGGATATGGGGACGAGGTCTACAACACACAGAGAAAGCACCACTCTACCGCAGTCACCCGAGAATCTGCTTGTCCCTACCCACGTAGCCACTCCCCCAGCGATAGCAAATCTTCGCAAACTACTCCGTCACACCACCCAGAACATTACTTCGCTCGACTTGGAGGAGATATCCCGCGAGGTCCGAGTCCTCCACCACGAGGCATGGTGCGACGACTTTAGACGTGTACGAGGTTGATTGAAGCGCGAGGAAAGATTTCTGCGACGAACTGAGAGCTTGCGGAGTCTAGGGAGCCGACCGAACTATTGATACGCAAGACGAGCTTCTCCATCGACTTGGATTGTGTGCGGGGAGGGGCGCTCGATATGTCGGGATTTGAGAGTACGCCATGCGATGCGTGGACACGATTGTCGACTGGAATGCCGATTATTCGGAGGTGAGGGCAATGCGTAGGCAAAGGGTAGCAGATTTGGGGTGGAGATGAGCGGCCAGGAAAGCCGAGGCCGACGGGGGTACCAGGATGAGCACCCTAGGAGGAGCCGCTCCATTCGAGGAAAGCCCTTCGCAACCTGCTCGATATCTGCCGGCGCGAGGGCGACGTCCATATACATCAGGTATAGTTCTCGCAGACGAGGAAGACCAAATAGAGGGATGAGCATATCTAGACTCAGAGTCTCGCCCGCGATGGTTTGCGCAGCTTGCGGAGAGCTGCGGTGCAAGCTAAGGGATTCGAGTGTGGGAATAGATGCGACACGTTCGAAAAGCTCTTGCAGCGTGCATGCCTCTGTCTCATCTGATGGATCGCCAGCCAGAGAGGGGCAAGAATGCAGCGCGAGGTTGAGTTCGCGTAGAGAGGGCAAGTGCAGGCGCAGAGTTTGGAGGCAACGGATCAGGAGCCTGGGCTTTGTCGACAGAGAGCTCAGACAGAGTTCGCTGAGAACCGGAAATCCGCACTGGAAGGTGAGGCTCGCGCTGTCGGCAGGTATGTCGAAGGTGTCGAGGAAGAGTTCTAGGCATTGGAGAAGAGGCAAGGTAGCGGCCGCGCGCCATCCGTCCCGGCAAAGGCTAGCAATGCACAGCGACTTGATGGTATGTAGCCTTCCCGACAGGTGCAGCTCGCGGAAAGCCGCCTTCGTCTCCGGTAGAAACAGGCCGAGGTCTTCGTCAGAGTCCCAGAAGCGAGTAATGATCGTGAGCTGATGGAGACGAGGCAGATCCAGGGTGTTGAGGAGCTTTAGCAGCCGTAGGTAACTAGCAGCCGTGGGGCACGACCAAGTGATGTCTACGAGGGTGCTGGGAAAGAAAATCTTCGCGGCAGGGAGAAAACTGACAGGGATGTCGCTCATGGAATTGAGGCGGGTCACCAATGGGAATGGGTGGAGGATGGGACAATTCTGGAGTGTGTTGAAGCAAGATTCGTGCAGAATGTATATTCCGTGGACGATAGGCATATCCAGCACTCGGACTCGAGCCGCATGGTGCTGAAAACGAGACCACTCATGAGGAAGGGGGACCGAGACGAAGGTCTGCAATGACGCGATGTCGACGCATATCAGACCTGGACATCGCACAAAATACTGTAGACTCACTAGCACAGGTGTCTCCCGCGTACTTTCATCGCGTCTCCCCTCAACCTTCCACGTATGTCTGGGGAGGCAGCGAAGGAGCGGGCTGATATCCCATAGGTAACCCCAGATTCGGTTCATCACCGGCTCGTAGAAGCTCCAGCAGACAAGAGAGGCATCAACCATCTCCTTGTGGCAGACCGACAAGTGAGAGACGATTGCTTCAAGCAGCTCCAAGACGAGTAGGCAGTGGTGCATGGTGGTAGTCGAGAAGATGGACCAAAGTCTCACGCGTACGGGCGCGTCGGCGACAGACCCGAACTCTAGGAGACGCCCATGGCCTCTACTTGCCGAACACCACCATGGTCCGTGGAGGCCATAGCCCATGTATTCATCAGAATCATCGCATTCAACGCAAAATTCATAGGGTACCTGTGCTAAGGTCATCGTCTACGGCCAGGAGGTGACTCGAGTCTATGGGGGTTGAACAGTTGCAATCGCAGCGTTTAAAGGAACATTGGAATCGATAGGGTGTTCGTTCGAGAACGCTAACTTTGTCTCTGGACGGAAAATAAGACAGTGCGTCGACCCTCCAAAATGGAACATCCCAAGCTGATCCCCCTTTTGCAGCTTGTCGCCGCTTTTGACGGTGATCTCGCACGTCGAGACCTCCGCCATGCCGACCGCGAGGAAGCACATGAGCCCGATGTCGGGGTTGTCCGCCTGGATGAATACCATCGCGCGCGTCGCGACACAGGCGATGAACGCCTGCGAGAGCATCTGCGCGACGGGGTCGGGCTCGTTCGGGAGGACGACGGCGGGCGACGACGCATAGTACGCGCCAGGCACGGCGGCCGTGCGCACGACCGTGCCGCGCACCGGGCTGTGCCAGCGGTGGTAGCTCGTCGCGCTCAGGAACGCCTGGTACACGGTCCCGCCCGCGAACGCGCCGGCCAGCGCGTCGTCGGCGAGCATGTGTGTGAGCGAGTACGGCGCGCCCTTGAGCCAGAACGTGTCCGAGGCCTTCACGCCCGACGCGATGCGGTACACGGTCGACTCGCACGCGTTCGTGATGACGGCGTCGTCGTCTGGGGCCGCGACGGGGCGCACGCCGGGGCGGAAGACGCGGGTGAAGAAGTCGTCCCAGGAGGCGAAGCCGTGGTACTCTTTGGCGGGATCGCAGACGAAGGTCTCCGCAAAGTTGGGCATCTTCTCGCTCGCTTTGGGGCCGAACCAGCCATCATCGCTGGCGGTCAGGACGCATCGAGACTCAGGGCAGGTGAGGAAGGCCGCCCAGACGTCAAACATCCGCTTGAACATCGAGTTTACTCGAGGATTGGTGAACATTGCCTGTCCCGCAGGCGTCCCCATCGGCCAGTTGAGGACAGCGTTGATGGGGAAGGCGACAAATGCGTTGTCCTCAAATGCCGGCGCGGTGGTGAGGACGTGGTCGAAGAGCTTGAGCATGAGCTTGTAATCCCTGATCTGCGACTATGAGTCTCCCGAATATCGTAGAATTTTAAGCCGGGGATGTTCTTTACCTGAGGTCTTCCTACAGGATCCTTGTCGTAAGGCGCCCCCTCCGGAATTTGCTCGAACATTTGATGAAATCCCATGTAGATGACTGGGTCGCCCTCGATGAAGTGCTGAAACTCTTGGATGACTGGGTGCAAGGCGACGTTGCTGCGGTCCTGGTGTTCGACAAGCGAGATCTTCCTATCGAGCCAGCGCACGATGATCTCGGCATTGTCGGGCAGCCAGCCACCAATGCGACGGAACAGCCTCCAGCTGGAATGAGTGTCGCTCGTGCTACTGAGCTGCAGGTCCCATAAGTGTCAGCGAGAACGCGAGTAAAGACGACGTACGGCCATTACAGCGCGCCGACTGCTGTCTGCGTCTGCCGTAGAGGGATTCAAAGGTCTAGGAGCGAAGGTCACAAGCCGCGAAATATATTACCGACAGCATTTTCGCTGTCAGCAGCGGGGCAGCTAAATGCCGTTTATATGAGTGAGCATCAGACACGGCGCGGGAGCGTGTACTCACGTTACAGGTAATCAGCCTATGACCCTTGAAAGCATGACATTCGACGACGAAGCGCAGAGCCTTTCATGGCAACCCAAACAGGAACGTTACGTCCGCGCACATGCATGTATAGTAAAATGCCCTCGTTCCGTCGACTAACTCCATCAAAGAAACAACACGCTATCCACGAAGTGAGATCACATACGCAGTTTCGGAACGTACGGTGACGTGTTGGTGTGGGGCAACACCGGTATTATTCTCGCCACGCATGGCACTTGAACGGTGCCGGTCTTTGAGGCTGTGGCGGGCACTGATTTGCCGGCAGGGACGGTATTGAATGCAGCGCCACTTCGGGGCTGACATGGACAGGTCGCAGGTTCGGAAGCTCTGCGTGGTCAAGAGGTCAGATGATACACGACACGAGAGAAATCACTGCACATACACGTCCTAGCTCTGCATTCGTCAGAGCGGAAAGGGTAAGAGAAAATTCGGAGCGAGCGCCGTCACGAAATTAGTGGTTGGAGACCAAGACCACAGATCAAGATACGCGTCGTTTCCTGCCATAGCGGCATTCAACGGGTCATACTTTATGTTGGTATAGTCCTGCGAGAACTTGATCTTCGCCTTGCGGCGGAAAATGACGCAGGAGTCGGAAATGGAATATCCTGAGCTCCTTACCCTTCTTGATCTCCTACTCATCGCACACGGTGACCTAGCACGGCAAGGCCTCCGCCATGCTGACGGCGAGGACGCACATGGGGGATAGGGACGGTGGCGGGGTTATCTGCGCGAACAGAGACGGTCGCGCGCGCTGTGTGGTGCTTGTACTGAACGCTTACGAGTTATTGGGTGCGGCGGGGGAGGAGTCTTCAGGAAAGCCCATGGTGGTGAAATTACGTGCCGAGGACATTCGCAATGCAAACGGCAGTGCCGTTCATCGTAGTTTGTCGCGCTCAGGAACGCCTGGCGAGAGTTCCGCCGAGGGAGTCAAGTTCCTAGTGTCCGGGGTATTACCCTTCACCATGCCCCCGAATACCACAGCGTCGGAAGCGCCCTCACGCCGGAAGAGCTTCACGGCGTCGGTCTCCAGGCCGCGCAGCTCAGAACCGACTCTTACGACCCGCTCGCGGCATTCAAGCAGTGATCACAAGGCTTCGCGAAGTACGCGACGGCCATCGCGCGGAGGTTCTGTCCAAGAATGTGGCAGTGCCGCATTGGCACGCGTGGCCGCTGACGGAAGTGCCGCCTGGCTGAACTGCGCGCCCCTGCTCACGCACCGCGCTGTCGGCAGCGCACAGGCAGATAGCGGCGTGCTCGACTCGCTCTTCGGCGCGAGCGACCGGGGCGAGGGCGGTGCGGCGCTGCTTTGTGCAACGACCTCACCAGCGACGTGCGGTACACGCGCTGAAGCGAGTCGCTGGGCGCGTTGAAGAACGCGATGGCGTACCTGGGTAGCTGTCGAGGCCCTCGAGGAGGTCGTCGGGCTCGTACGCGCTCGCGCAGCTGAGCAGGAAGGACACCGCCGAGCTCGTCGACCGCGCGGCGTCGCTGCTTTCAAGCACCCGCCTTCCGGACTCGAGCGAGGTGAGTAGCCATATGTCGCGCACGAGGCTGCCTACTTACTCATTCGCGCGGCCGTGCAGATTCCTCTAAAACGCCTCCCCCAGTATAACGTCCAGTCTGGCTTGCGGTTCTCGGCCGGGAGTGAGTACTCGTTCTGAACGTTTGTTGCACGCTGACGAGCCCATAGCGAGGAGACAATGTGTGACTGCCTTCAACAGTCTCCCGGAGGACTCGATCTACACGCTTGCGATGCATATCGCGCCGTCCTGGTTTGTTCGCCCCTGCGAACAACCTGCAGCCCGAAGTTCCCGTCATGAGTTATATTCTATGGTTTGAGCCGCCCATGAACAGATTTGTAGTCCTCGCTAGCTGAAGACTGGCTATGGATGAATTTGCGGCCATCTCATTCAGGATGTTATTGGCTGACAGTCCGATGACCGCAGTGCGAGACTTGATGTGCGTCTTGACTACCCGGCATCATTGTCGTTGTACTGACATGGACATGCAGGCAGACCGGCTTGACCTCGTGAATACGATCGATTTTTGCCAACACCTGCTCACAGTGCGTACCTGTACTCTGTCATGGTGCAACTGAGCTGAGCCTTGCCAGCAAAAAGAACCTCAACTCGCACGCGCTAAACACATCCCCGAGTGGAAAGAGTACGACAGCGAGATCGCGCACTTCGCCCGTCAGCTGGCTGAAAGCGGGATCATTCATTTCGGCATGGCAGACGCGGATGCGACCGTGCTGGCGGGCGTTGGTGCTGCAAAGGCGGTCGGTCAGGAAACGCCGGGCTCGTCGGACAGCGCGCCTGACCACACCGGTGCTACCCCGCAGCACCCTAAAGATGAGTTATAATTGGATCTTTATCTGCTGTATAATTTTTGGGGCTGGAATAGAGCTGCCCTATGCTCGATCGTCTTCGTGTGCGACCTGGTCAAGGTCAGAGGTGTGGTGCATCCTCTTCATGGTGCACGGACGCCCGCTGCCGCCGCACGACAGCGATAACAAGCCTGAACCACTACACGGGCTGTACGAGATAGATTTTCCTGTGCAACAAGGTTACGCATAGCTTTCCATGTGCCCGACGCTAGCAGATCGAGCGCTTCGAGACTACTCGTCAGTGTCACTTCCGCGTACACAGCATGTCTGCTTATAGCTGACTTATCTGCCGCCATGTAGCTGAACGTTTGTCCTCGCCCTGACAGGCCTGTGTCGTTTCTAAGACGCTGTCGCGAGGGCCGGGCGAACGCCTCGACGACGCCCCGCTCGGAGGTAAACCGAGCCGCTACCTGTCAGCCCACTCGCCCTCGGTCCCCTGGCGGATGCGGTACTGTACACACTTCCGCCGGCGATGCGTCTTCCGCACCTCAATGATGCGCCCAAGCGTCGATATGCAACTTGATTTCCGTCGCCCGGAAGGCTGTTCTCGTCTAGCGCCTGTCCACCTCCTAGTTTGAACGGCGGTAGGCGAGTTAAGGGTAAATTGAAGAGGGCATCTATAACACGATGGACGAGATGGTCATTTGAGGCCTGCTCGTTATGGCGTCCGCGGTCCTCGAGCTATCCCAGGAGAGACATGTCTCTGCCGCGTTCAGTGCAAGCCCTGTTCCGCTGGGTAGTTCCCGACATCACTGATAGTTGACATCCTTGTATGGTTTCAGCAATTCCTGTAGGAGACAACAGCCATCGCCGCATCACGACGGCCCGCCACCGCAGGAGCATATCTTGCGCTCGCGCTGGGACGTGTACCCAACTCCTCGCGCAGCCCCGTACCACTATCCAAATCCTACGGAAATGCTCACTACGACCAGCGGCACTGGCTCTTCAACCTCGCCCGGAGTACTGTACGAGATTAGCAGTACGGACCCCTCGCTGGTTTATGCTGGAGACTGGCATTCCGGCGACATGTCCGCGGACGCTGGGCAGACCGCGCAGGGGACCAAGAGTGCGGGTGCGAACGTAACCTTCATCTTCGAAGGTGGGCGTATCTGCACATAAATGCCTAGCTTGCGCTAACGATGTGAGTAGGCACGCTGGTCTCCGCGTTTGGTACAATCGACACCAGCGGTATTAGCTGTACCTGGTCGCTGGACGGCGACGGACCCCACATCGTTGACCAACCCGGACAGCCGTCGACTCAGTATCGTTTTCCAATATTCAGTCAGCAAGTGCCATCCGCAAACCACACCCTCGTCATTGTCAGCACGTCGAGCGAGAGAATGCTTTGGCTCGATTACCTCACATACACCGGCACGAAGTTCATACCACCAAAAGCCGCCGTAGCTTCACCGTCAAGTTCCTCAACCGCATCATATAGCGGGGTCTCCACCACGAAGAGCGTCCCGTCGTGGGCCATTGCAATCGCGGCTATCGGAGCGATCGCGTTTGTCGCGCTCGCGGTCACCGGCGCTGTTCTACTTGTGCGCAGACGACACCGGCTACGGCTTGAACGGCCGCGTAGCTATGCCACGATCCACGAGCGCACCTTTGAAATCATTCCAACCGGTATGTCGCGCTCCTTCTATGGCGTCTGCGAGATTGCTGACTTGTTGGGCTGGCACCGGCGTAGACAAACCCAAGGAAAGCAGCATCTCGGACGTGCTGCGGGTCAAGTTCACGGGCGCGCTGCGCTCGTCATCGCGGACGGCGCCTGGTGCAGCAACGCAGGTACCGTTGTCCTCCACAGTCTTCACGTCTGTCATCATGGGACCGTCGACTGTTGCAACGTCGTAGTGGATGTCGTTCCCTACTCCGACGATAAATTGAATTTCCCCTTTAATCCAGCACTCCGGAGACCGTATTTTACACACACCGCGCTGTGTCATTATGCCGTATATTTTCTGATTTCGTCTACGCATCGCGAGATCGCGCATTCTCAAGCAGAGTCTATGGTGAGTTCTGCATCCCTCAGTTGCCGCGGACCTGGCGGTGATACGAGCTTGACAGCGGCGCGCCTGGACCGGAACTCCCTTTCTGCGCTACCGCCACATCCTCCTCCAGTTGCTGTCCATTATTCTTGTCCTTGGCAATCTAAGTCACCGACCGTCTTCATTTGGTCCTCATTCGCACCACAGGGAAGCTGCGCCATATCCCCCGCTGCGGGAGGCATTGCCGAGCGTCTCAGAATCTGTCGTCACCGAGATCTGAACATGCATCTGCCTCACTCAACAGCACGTCCGGACGCTACAGTCAAAAGTACTGGGTCAAGCTCCAGTCAGCTGGCTGCTACGAGTCTTCGCGGCATCAGCTCCGCAGAGGTCCGCGCTTGTTCCGTATTCATTCGGAGCATCCCATCGTCTCAGCTGGTCCGCTCCTCGGTATAATCTCGAATTCGGGGTTTCGCTGGCACGCAGACGTCATGCATCTGACTTTGTCAGATGGTAGCCAAGCGGGCCGACGCCACAAAGGAAGTGTGTTATCCACGCGCTTTGACCAAAGCGAGAAGCAGGTTCATTCCGGAGGGCGGAGGGCTGTGCGATGGTTCGGATGCCTGTGGGGTACATAGGCTTCCGTGGGCCGCCCAGTTCTATCAAGGTCTCCCCTACGATGCTGAACGCCTTTGTTATAGCTCTTACGCTGGCTTCGGCCGTCTTCGCGCAGCCGAATCCGGGAAAAGTGACCGGAGACATTTCCGTGCATGACCCTACCATGTGCAGGGATAATGCTGGAACGTATTTCATCTTCGGTGCGTAGCCATCTTCCTCTGCGCGCTTTAGCTTGACCTGATCCGCTCTCGCTACAGCGACCGGTACCGGGATCCCCATCCATACTTCGACGGACAGAATCGCCTGGACCCAGATCGGATCGGTATGGCCCAATGGTGCCCCGTCCGACACCAACCAATTCACTGGGACGACGAATGGGTATGCTATCACAATTTCTCCTTGGGTTTTTCCCGAGCTAATCGACGTAGGGCTATATGGGCACCGGACTGCACGTATCTCAACGGTCAATTTTACGTAAGCTCAGCAGGCTATCTGGTCTGCACGCACTGACCCTGCACTTGTACAGTTGTACTATGCCGCCTCGACCTTCGGGTCACAGAACGTGAGCAAATACGGCCCTTCGCGTTCGAATTTTGACATTTCTGGTCATAGTCTGGGATATTCTTTGCCACCTCGACCAGCGGGCTTCCCGGTGCGTCTAATGCTCAGTCGGCATGTGCGCATGATCCTGAGCATTTGAACACAGGCACATGGACTGACCACGGGCTTGTCACATCGACCGCCACTGGCGCCACCTATAATGTCAGTAATTCCTCTCCGCTACTGCTCAGACAGCGTCTCACGAACACGATAGGCTATCGACCCCAAGTAAGTCGAAGCTGAGCACTGCCGGAAGATCTCTCGGATTGCGCTGACGAGCTTCGTCTTTCCAGCCTCCTCATCGGTATGTCAGTTGCCCTCGGTCTTGTTATGCATGTAACGTGGAATCTGCATAGACGGCTCGAACTGGATCCTTTCCCTTGGTTCTTTCTGGACCGGCATCAAGGAGTGAGTCTGTCACCTCGTCTACAAAATCTCGGAGGATACTGATCATCCCTGGTCGATATGACAGAATGACGTGAGTACATGCGGGCCTCTGCGTACCACCAAGACGTCTGACCGCCTTCCTTTCTTCAGACTTAGCTCTTCTACCGGCAAGCCGAGCAGCTCCAGCATCACGTCGCTCGCGCAGCGCACGGCCAACAACGGCGCGATCGAGGCGTCGGTCATCTGGAAGCAAGGCAGCTTCTACTACTTGTTCAGCAGCTGGGACAACTGCTGCCAGGGCCTGAACAGCACATACAACATCCGCGTCGGTCGGTCCTCTAGGTATATGCTTCGTATCCTGCTGGTGACCGCGCGCTGATGGGGCCTGGATGCAGTGCAAAGGGACCGTTCGTCGACCAGAGTGGCGTCGCCTTGACGAATGGCGGGGGTACCTTGGTCCTGGGTACCCATGGATCTGTACGCTTCTCGGAGCTCGCTCGTACATCTATTCTCTGACCGGGCTGAATATTTGATAGATCGTCGGGCCAGGCGGCCAGGACCTCATGTCTGACGTAGACGGTACAATCATGGTCTATCGTGAGCCGCTTTCCCTGGTCCTTCGATGCGAATACTGACTCCACTTTGGCATAACGAAGACTACTACACCGCTACGACTAGCCTGGTATGTTCGCGCGCCTTGTGCGGAAATACGCTCATGTTTAATGTCCTTCTCGTGCAGCTCGGAATCAACCGACTCGATTTCTCGTCGGGATGGCCAGTTGTAGTCTAGATGTCTCGAAGAGGGGCCACTGATGCAGGTCTTCTCCGTACTCGCGACTGCTTGCTCCAGGGCGACACGTAACACCCCGGTGGGCAATATAACAGCGCTTTCGCAGCAAAGTCGAGTGTATCATCTGGACATCTTTTGCACAATCAGCATACATGTCTTCGCTAAAATATGCCCATGCCTAGCCAGCTGAGATCACGGAAAATACGCCTCAGACCACATGACGATCCGCGATGACGCAGATGGTCCGCGCTACCTCGGTTCCCCGCAACCTGCAGGCTGCTTTCACCCGGGCTCTAGGAAGTCGAGCTCGGGGAGCTCCCACGGCGCGGCGATGATCCCTCCGATTGCTTGTAGGTGACCTACTGAGGGTTGTCTCCTTCAAGTCGTAACTACAAAGACACGTCTTCGTTCTGAAGTCATGAGAGTACAAGGGGTGAGATGAGATTCGCCAGGCAGCGGTGCACGAGCGAAGAGTCAAGACAGAATGCCAAGGTACACTTCATTTCCTACTATTGTACACTGATACTTGCTTGGAACGTCAGGCGGCCTCTACTGTAGCGATAGCGGCGTTCAGCGGGATGTTCTTGTCCTTGGGATAGTCCTCCGAGAACGTGATCTTCGTCTCGGGGCGGAAGATGAGGCAGTGAGTAGAGCCTCCAAAGTGGAACATGCCGATCTCCTCGCCCTTCTTGATCTGCTGCCCATCGCGCACGGTGACCTCGCAGGTCGAGACCTCCGCCATGCCGACAGCGACGAAGCACATGAGGCCGATGGCGGGGTTGTCCGCGCGGACGTAGATGATCGCACGCGCGGCGATGCTCGTGATGAACGCCTGCGAGTTGTTCGGGGCGGCGGGGTCGGGGTCGTCGGGGAAGCCCATGACGGGGGACTCGGCGTAGTATGTGCCGGGGACGTTCACGACGCGGACGACGGTGCCGTTCACGGGGCTGTGCCAGCGGTGGTAGCTCGTCGCACTCAGGAACGCCTGGTAGACGGTCCCGCCAACGAACTGGCTCGCGAACGCGTCGCCCGCGAGCATGTAGTCGAGCGAGTACGGCTCGCCCTTGAGCCAGAAGGTGTCCGTCGCCTTCACGTCGTGCGCGAGCCGGTACTTCGTGGACTCGCACGCGTTGTTCACGATCGCGTCGTCCTCGGGAAACTCGACAGGGCGCACACCCGGCCGGAAGAGGCGCGTGAAGAAGTTGTCCCAGCACGTGAAGCCGTGGTACTCTTCGTTCGGGTCGCAGACATACGTCTCGACAAAGTCCGGCATCGCCGCCGACGCGTTGGGGCCGAACCAGCCGTCGTCCGCAGTGGTGAGAACGCTGCGGGAGTCCGGAGAGTCCAGGTACGCAGCCCAGACGTCGAACATCTGTTTGAACTGCGCGTTGACCCTGACGTCGGTGAACATAGCCAAGCCCGCAGGAGTGCCCATGGGCCAGTCGAGGATGGCGTTAATAGGGAATCCGACGAGGTCGTTGTCCTCGTATGATGGAGCAGTGGAAATGATGTGGTTGAAGAGCCGAAGCATGAGATGGTAGTCGCGGACCTGTAGATTCGAATAAATTATCTGTCAAGAAACCTGACATGCAGTATGCACGTACCTGAGGCTTCCCAGTAGGATCCTTGTCGTAGGGCGGCTTTTGGGGCACTTGCTCGAACATCTGGTGGAAGCCCATGTAGATAACAGGGTCGCCCTCGATGAAGCGTTGGAACTCCTGAATGACAGGGTGTAGTTCCTGATTGATACGACTGGGGTGGTCGACAAGAGCTATCTTCTTGTCCAGCCAGCGCTTTAGAACGCCGTGGTCTTTGGGCAACCATCCGCCGATGCGGTGCTGGACCATACGGCCAGACTGGCCATGTGCTGCGTGCTGAGGATATATTCAGGTTAAAATCATGACGAAGGGAAAGGGTATTGCGTACGGTCATGATAGTACGTTCTCGAGACTCGGTGGAGGACTGGGACTGTGCATCTCAGTCGCATCGAGTGCAAGTTATAAGCCCTCGGAGAGTGGTGCCTTCCAGGCTGAGATGGCTGCTATATCAAATACGTCTGGGGCAAATAGAAGGCGAAGGCAGCTGCGTCCAGCAAACGCCGGCATCATATTGGAACGTTGTCAAAGCCCTCCTCGTGTATGGCCGATAGTCCTCAAGGATTACGTTCAAGTGCCAAATTGTCGTCACAGGGGCTTGTCTGCTGACTGTTCAGGTGAAGGGTACCCACAGTCAGGCAAGATACGCACTGCGTTCGACACGATAGAGGACATAATCTCGCTTCGCTCCTTGGAGTGTCCCTGATTTCAGGGGAGACAGTTCAAGTGACTGCGAAGTCTGGGCAGGCCGAGTGACCGCACTGCCATCTCTGTAGCTTGGAGTCAAGAAAGCTCGATGTGCGGTGGTCATGGTGCTGTACGAGGGGGGCAGAGGAGAAAGTCTGCGGAGTCCGGGGGGCGCATGCTGGTCATGCCCCCGAAGACCTCGCCGCGGCTCCAGCGCCCTGCCCTGAAGAGCGCTCAGTGGCACACATTCTCGACCTCACCTCGCCTTGCGAAGATGCACTGCGAAGATCTGCATCAGACGGCGGCGGGCCATATGAGTGCGCACGGTACGAAATAACCTGTACGGGTGCTCTAGGATCTCACGCTGCTAGGTTCAGGGTGAAATCACCTGATGGTCTTCGGCAGTGCCGTCAAGACCCTAGACTAGCAACATACGCAGCGTCTTGAGGGCCAGGGTAGATGCTCATGTTCGCAAGGACTCAAAACTACTATACTAACTACGAAAGTATCCACCCCCTGCGGCGAGTCAACCTGCGTATTGATCATGAAAGTCCACTGTACCTGCAACTGCGGGCTGTTGGTAAATACTTGCCTCGCGCGGAGCTTCAGGCTTGCGTACTATCAGCTTTTACCATTTCTAAGTGATTGAATTTTGCCATGTTGCACAGCCCGGCCGATGGTTCGTGAGGATATTCCAACCCGGACAAGTTAGCGCGCAGACGTTCGTATGGTGGCAGAGTTTGCTCGCGAAGATGGCAGCGTCACGCCTTCTTTACAAGAGCTGGTCTGCTTATGGGTAAGTCACATTGGTGTCACTCTAGCGAGCTTCCCGCACTACTGAGGCATTTGTTCCGTTCAGCACTCGTGGTTCATCAAATTGAATCTCAGTAGGGCTGTGGTTACTATGCCATACATCCAAAATATCTGCGTGTCCTCAGCAAGTTGCACGCCACTAAGCTTATCCAAGCCAGGTCTTCTGACCTAAATGTTTGAAACGAGTACGAATCCTTCTGCGCTGTCGTCTTCATCGAAGTTGGGAGATATATACAATATCCGCACGCTGACAGCTTCACACCCTTCTGTCGACAGGGCTGTTCTAGTAGGAATGCCATGCTCATGTAGAAGCGAGCTATCTTTCACGGGTCAGTGAACTCATCGTTTCTCGTCCCACGTCACAGCAATTCATCAGTTCTTTGTCAAACCAGCCGCATGAAACGCATCTTCTCCCTGCAGATGGTACTAGGAAATCAAAGCTTGCATAAACTGGATATCTACCAATGGTGGCGGTACTGCCTGGTAGATACCTGTATAAAACCTCTTCACTGTGAGTGGATCAGGAGCGCATTCTACGACATATCCTCACCTAGCTCTCCTAGAGATATGCGCATCTCACATTCCATAGTTTTTGCTGCTCTTGCTACTGTGACGCTCGCTGTTTCGCCAAGGCTCGTGCCAGCCAAACGCGGTGCTACCAGCTTGGGCAAACGATCGCTGTGGCGGCGCGACATCATACCGAAGGAAGAAGTCATTCTCAGCTATGCGATTTGTGAGTATGAACTCGGCACCATCTTCTATCTCGCTGATGCGTCTTCAGCACCGTACCACCCTCCATCTGCAGCTGTCACCCTGGCTGCTCACGATGAGAGGCCCATTATTCTAGTCGAGGACCTGGACTACCTCCTTCACAGTGTATCCTGCTATGGCTCACGCTCCAACGCGCTTGGACACACGATCACTCTCGAATTCCTTGACGAAGATGCCTTTCAGCTCGCGGCTGCCGAGTGGTTAGCTCTTCAAACTTTCGCCGTGGTCACTGCACATGCCGGCTGCAACGCAGCCGACGAGCACGGTGCCTGGCGGTGCGCTTTCACCGCTTATCCGAGAATTTGTGGCTAGGCTGATGTCGATTTCACAGGGTGACCGCCGCTTTAGCAGACATACCAAGGTTGAATTTGATCTTGATGGTCGAACCGGTGGAACTGCGCGACATCATCAGGTCCTTCGGTGTGGCATACAGCCATACTGGTATACAGACATGGGCTCCGAACAACACGCCTCATCTCTCACGGCGCGATGAGCACGGCTTCGACAACACTACTACGTTCGGGTACAATTCTACTCTCCCTCCCCGGCTTGCACTCTTCCCGCCGAATTCAACCCTCAATTCTAGCGTTTCAGAAGACACCCTACAGTACGTCACAATCCTTGAGCACGGTCGCGGCATATTGACAGGTTTCCAGAAATCTCACGAGCGCAGGACTCGCGATCACCTGCGTCGATTGCACATTTACCACGGATATCACGCTTGGCTTCGACTTGCAGGTCGACGTCGGCGACCTAGCATGCATAACCTCGAGCGAGAAGTGCTTCACGCTGAATGTCGCCTCTATGAATGTGACCATCGATCAATTCGAGCAGTATGCTGCGCTCGAGGTTTTCATCGCAGATGAGGTGAACGCAGGCGCGGATTACAAGTATGTGGCATTCCCGGCTTGGTTAAAGTGGTTCTTACACCATAACTTCAGAATCCTTGAATTCGCCGTCTCCGATACCTTGGTTGTAGGTCCACTTTCGCCTTTTCTCTCCGCTACGGCAGCGGCTCAAGTATTGTTGTGTAGATTCCTTCGTTGGTTGAGATAGGGCCCGTGCTGGGTCTTGAGATCGCTTTCGAGCTTGACCTCGCAGGGAGCATCAATTTTACCGTTGGTGCGGGAGCTCATGTAAGTTGCTGGTTCTGTCTTGACAAATCTCCGATATCTAATACTTTCTCCATAGATCCCGAGCGGTGCATACGCCTCTGTTAGTCTACTCAATGTTACCGACGGAGGATGGGATCCCACCTTCACTGCAACCGGATGGTAAGCTTCTAAAGCCAGCTTGCTGAGACCATCAGACTGACTAACCTGTTTACAGGGACGGCTCTGGTGTTGACCAGGTTCCCTTCCGTTTGAATGCCGGAGAGCTCAACATTACCACCAGTGCGGCGCTTGCACCGTACGTCGGTCTTGCTTTCACTGTCTGTGAGTATACCGAAAATACCCTGGTTCCGTGGGGCGCACCTGACCCGCCTTATAGTGGATGCCGGCGCCGAGCTTAGGCTGGTGCAGAATATGCCCAAGTTTGAGGCGGATGCCGGTGTGCTGGCAGACGTCAACCGCGACTGCATGCCCATCGGCGCAGACGACTACGAATCGTTCGGCACTGCCTTCTCCTTTGGCGGGGGCCTGAAGCTCAGCACAGAGGCCGAGCTCATCCTCGAAGAGGGCAAGATCTTCGGGGACGGCATTCCAGACGACTGGGACATTTCGCTGTGGGAC
Organism: Phanerochaete sordida; assembly: GCA_019973155.2. Lineage (NCBI taxonomy): Eukaryota > Fungi > Basidiomycota > Agaricomycetes > Polyporales > Phanerochaetaceae > Phanerochaete > Phanerochaete sordida. The sequence continues at coordinate 385,829 of BPQB01000002.1, forward strand.
CGTGACCTCCCGTTCTCGCCTCTGCTCAGCATCAACGACACGTCATGCTTCGTCCTCGTCGAGGACACCCCCAACACTGCGGACTTCGCTCGCGTGGCACTCGCCGGTGTGCCCGCAGTTACAGGCACTCTCCTTACCGCGCTGTACGCCGTCCCGACGTGGGATTTCAACAAGATCGAGTCGTACTACTCCGCGAACGGGGCGCTCCCGACAAACGTGAACTATACCCAGATGGTCCAGGCAACCACAGTACCCACCAATCTTCAGGCTGCCGTGATCAAGGCCGTCGCCCCCAGCGCCGCCCCCAATGCCAGCAGCTCCGGTGGCTCCAGCTCCGGCGGCTCTGGCAGTTCTAGCAGCGCCGCAGTTGGGAAGGATACGGCCAGTGTTGCAGCTCTCTGCATGTCTCTATTTATCGGTATCATTTCTGTTCTGTAAAGGCTGAGATTTAGGTTCGTACGCGTGCAGTGTACCCAAGTTATCGTGCAGGAAGATTCAGAGTATCGAGGACATATAAAAAGAAATACTTACTAGATATGCAGACATTGGTGTATATATTGTAGGCAGCTTATGTTGGAGGTGTTAAATACTAGCCTTGTTACGTGCTGATCTCGCTCCATCCTTGGGTATCGAAACATAGGACAGTCCTTCAAGCTTCCAAGTTCACGCAGTACCGCGACGGCATTCCAGATAAGATAACGTGATACGATAAGATACTGTGCGATAAGATACGATGAGATGCGGCGTCTGGCGGTCAGATAACGCCGCTCTCCTCCTGCCTCGACATGTCGCTTGCGCTACAGTACGCATCTCCAGCAGTTCTTGGAGCGCATTTTCAACGATGGGCACCCTTGATAAAAAGTCAGCCGAAAGACCTGTGTAAAAGAGATCATCGAGGACTCTCGGGGACTCATCAATATCCTTGGGGCCTGTGAGCAAAACGATCGTGAGGCTTCTAGCTAGGGTGCGCTTCTAATCGGTCTGACACATATAGCCAGGCGAACACTTCGCGCGCGACCACCAAATTATGGCCTATCCGCTCAGCTCTCACTGCCCCAACCTCTCCAGTGCCATGGTAGCATCACGATGGCAACGCTGTCACACCTGGCTAGGCATCCTTGTGCAAGCAGTAGGGGCCTGGTAGGGGCTCCCCTCCAGCTGTAGCGATGTACCTGGTGAGCACACCCGTGATCCAGCTCCGCTGTCAGCCTGTTTCGCTCAATAGCCTGAGATAGACCACGCCGACGTCTTATATCCTTCCGCTTCAAGTTCACACCGTCTCCGGTCTCCGTCGATGGCGGCACTTCAGAGTCTGACATGTATATTCACGGCTCAGGGTCGTTCGCTGGACGAGGCTGTACGACCCTTGTAATACGCGTGATGGCGCAGCAAGCCGAGTGCAACAGGCGGGCGATCCTGGCGCAGTTCTTCCCGCGACGAGCTGATTGCATCAGGGCACTGCCGTGCGATGCATATGAAGCACGTCCACTGTGTGCGGGCGACGGGAAGGAATCAAACCCAATGTGTGCACCGGCAGTTGGGCTGTAGCGGGGCGGCAGCCGCTTGGCGTATGGCCATACTTATAACAGACGACTGTGGGTATGTCAAGGGCCTTCTCTAACTTACATTCATCTTCTCACCTGTTTCTCTCGCAGAGATGCGGGCAGGCATTTTCGTCGCTGTGGCCAGTTTTGCGTCAGTCGCGCTTGCGACCGTAACATCCAAGCTCGTCCCAAGCAAACGCGAGATCGCCTTCGAGCAGCGCTCGCTGTGGAGCGATGCCATCGTGCCACAAAGTGTAGCTGTCTTGAACTACGCTACCGGTAAGCACAAGCTTGACGTCGTCCCGTGCCTCGCTGACGCACTCTCTCAGCCTCGCATCATCCCCCCTCTGCAGCCATCGCTCTGTATGCGCACGACGAGAGCCCCATTCTGCTCGTCGAAGATTTCGATCGCGTCCTTCAAAGCGTGTCCTGCAGCAGCGCAATCTACACCGAGCTCGGGGACGTTATCCTCGTCGAGTTCCTGGACGATCAAGCCTTTCAAATCGCGGAGACAGAGTGGACGGCACTTCAGTCCTTTTTCGTGGTCACTTCCCACGCAGGCTGCAACCTGGAGGACGAGCACGGTGCCTGGCGGTACGTAAGCCTTGTTCTCTGCGTGGCGCTCACGCGCTGACAGCACAACAGAGTGATTACTGCCATCCCAGATGGCAGAAGCTTGAGCTTGACCCTGGTCGTCGAGCCCGTCCGGATGCGCGACATCGTCAAGTCGTTCAGCGTGAAGTACAGCCACGGCGGCGCGCAGACGTGGGCGCCGCGCGACGCACTCGATCTTACTCGGCGGGACGAGCACGGATTCGACGACACCTTCAACTTCGGATTCAACCCTTCTATCGACCCGCGCCTGGCCCTCTTCCCGCCGAACATCAGCCTACACAGCTGGACGTCTGCCTGCTGGCGGCCAACCGTCGGGCGATACCCAGACGAGCGTGTGGCTGGAACCCAGCTGGAGGGCCATCCAGAAACCAGCCGTAACGCCCGCCAGCCAGATACCAGCTGGAGGCGACTTAGTCACAGGCGCAACAACCAGCCCGACCATCATTGCGGCCCCTCAAGCGCCCGCCCTCCAGCTGGTTTCCAGCAGGTCGTCTTGGTGGATTCTGCAGCATCGGCCCTCTGCATTCCACCTGGCTGCTCCCTCCGGCTGATACCCAAGTAGTGCCCCTGCTGGAAGCCGGCCGTCGGCTCCGCCAGCCAGTTTCCAGCCGCCGTTTGTCTGGTGGTGTAGACGCCAGCGTTGCCGAGGCGGTTATCAGGTGCGCTGCAGCCCTGCGCCTTGACGACGGCTGGCTGACCGCGCTGCAGCCAGCTCACAGATGCGCAGGTCGCGCTGACGTGCGTCGACTGCGCGTTCACGACGAACGTCACGATTGGGCTCGATTTCCAGGTCGACATCGCCAACTCGTCGTGCCTCACCTCCGACGCCGCGTGCTTCACGTTTGGAAATGCCGCGATGAACATGACTATCGAGCAGTTCGAGCAGAACGCTGCGCTCGAGATGTTCATCGCGAAGGAGCTTCAGGCCGGCGCAAATTACAAGTACGTGTGTCTCTTGATCGTCATGAGGGCCGATTCTCATATCGTCTCTAGGATTATTGAGGTTCCAGTAGCTCCTGCCTTGATTGTATGTCGTGCCATCTCTAAATCTCGATCTCAGCCTTATTGATTTGTTTGTCGCTCTAGGTCCCTTCCTTGATTGACCTTGGCCCTGCCGTCGGTCTCGAAATTGCATTCGAGCTCGATCTTGCCAGCAGTATCAACTTCACTTTCGGAGCTACCGCCCACGTATGTCTGCGACAAACGTTTTGATATCTTTGCTCGCTCATTTACGTACGTGCAGGTACCGAGCGGAGCCTTCGCTTCTGTCAGTCTGGTGAACGCTACGGGTGACTGGGATCCCACTTTCACGGCAACTGGATGGTAAAGTGCTAGTCAGCCGGATTTCGAGCGTATGGCTGATTGTGTAACAGGGATGGTTCGAGTGTCGACCAGGTTCCCTTCCGCGTGAACGGTGGAGAGTTCAACATCTCCACCAGCATGGCCCTCGCAGCTTTCGCCGAAATATCCTTTACAATCCGTGAGCATCATATTTCTCGTTCGCTTGCGGACCAGCGGTCTCATCTCCCCCTCAGTCGACGTGGGCGCCGCGCTCCGTCTGGTGCAGAACATGCCCAAAGTCGGCATGGATGCTGCACTACAGACGGGCGTCAACCGCGAGTGCAAGCCCATCGGTGCAGACGACTTCGAGTCGTTCGGCACCGCGTTCGTCGTCGGCTCAGGCCTGACGCTGAGCACCGAGGCGGAGCTCGTCCTCGAGAAGGGCGAGTTCGTCGGGCATAGCATCCCAGACAACTGGGATCTCACGCTCTGGGCCAAGGACGTCCCGTTCACGCCTGCGCTCGGCATCAACACCACAGCGTGCTTCGTCCTCGCCGACGACGGCGCATCCGTCAATCTCACCGTGACCTCCGGCAAGGCGGACCTGGACGTGGCGCTTGCCGGCGTGCCGGCACCCACGGGCACCCTGTTCCCTGCGCAGTCTGCCGTGCCGACGTGGGACTTCAACAAGATCGAGTCATACTACTCCGCAAATGGGCAGCTTCCGACGAACGTCAATTATGCCCAGATGGTTCAGGCGACCACGGTGCCAGCGGATCTGCAAGCTGCTGTGACCAAGGCTGCCAAGACTAACAGTGCTGCAGTCCGGCCGAGTCCATATGGGGCAGTATGGCTTGCGCTGCGCGTTCTCCCCGTCGCTGCTCTCTTTGCTGGTTTATAGAGGCGTGATTTGTGCTCTACAATACCCTCGTAGAATTCCTGGACGAGCCCACACGCTTTGAGGGGTGTACCACTAGCTTTTTCTGGGGGATCGTGTTGGGTGGAGTGTCTTTCGACTGTGCTATTCCGATGTGGCGTAACTTATCATCGTCTGTGGGCGACCAAACCTCTCGATGTAGTGTACAAATATTCTGTGTGCTGTACTCTGTTAATTTATTGATCTGAGAGGGCTAGATCTGCAGAAAGCCTTATGCCGCACGCTGTGAGGTGTTCAGGTTGGCAACAGATAGCACCATAGGCCGAGAGTTTCGAACAAACTCCTCCTTCGCCGCGGCGATAGGTTCGGCATTCCCCGGCCGAGATGCCGCCAAGCGCGCCTGGCTAGGCAGCAACGTTGCAAAGCACCTCGTCCCTTCCTCGAGGCCTTGATCAAGCCATTCAGCGCAGCCGCGGTAAGTGTCAAGCCACTCTCAGGCTGTGACTTCTGAGTCTGAGCCTATAGGTCTCATGCACGTACCAGGAGTGTAAGATGCATCTCGGGCCCTCGCACGCGCCGCGGTGAGGGTAATTGTCTCCGACCCGCTCTGCAGTGTTCCTGATGCATCGGCCTTCCACGCGTTGTCACAGCACTATAGGCTTCACGAGAAGCGTATTGGGGAATGCATGCTATTAGGTATAGCCTTCAGTTGCTGGACCCTTTCTGGAATCACCGTGACCTCCTCTGATTCGCGGACAGCGTAGAGCATAACATTCATCAGATGGTGAGTTCCCGTTATCTGGGCGTCGCGGTGATTCTTTTCCATTTCGAAAGACATAACATGGTGGTGATCTCCCACGAACATCCACATACTTGCTTCTCGCAGTGTCAGGCGGTGAGCACCTGGACTCGCACTGCCTACAGACTGCCTCACTCCTGCATATATAATCTACCGGTATCTTCGCTCGTCGCAGTGCTACGAATTTAGCGAGACATAGTAACAACTTTGGCTCATTTTCATATTTTCCCTTGCAGCTGCGACATTGATATAATTTGCACGCTGTCAGCCAAGCACACCAGAAAATCGCCGCTGATACAGTCTTCCCCGCAAGATGGCAATTACGTCTGCATCCGTGCACTGCCGCGCAATGCGAGCGAAGCATGGTACCTGTCAGTGGATGACATGAATGGACCAAAGTCAGTTCGCGCGGAAGGCACCGAGGTACTCGTTTCTTGACATACCCTGATATATAACGGAGGCTTACAGAACTCGGAGGGTTATCCTCCGAGTCCCCATCACCCTCCTACTGGCCGTAGAAATGCGTGTTGGATACTTTACCATCATAGCTAGCCTGGCGGCCTATGCGACCGCGACTTTCTCCTCCACCCTTGTCGCCAGGAAGCCTGTGGCGGCCCTCGGGCGCCGCTCCGCATCGAGGTGGGACATTGCTCCCAAGAGCATGGTCGTCCTCGAGTATGCAGTTGGTCAGTACGATGTCAGAATCATCGCCAGCTTTTCTAACGCTGCCTCCAGCATCACAGCTGCCCCCGTCCGCAGCCGTCACCATACACGCATATGATGAACAGCCGATCCTTCTTGTCGAGGACTTCGACCACCTCCTCAGCGGCGTGTCGTGCAGCGCATCGGTCTTCAACGCTCTCTGGAATGTCATCGCCTTCGATTTCCCCGACGAGTCGGCCTTCGCCCTTGCGGCCCAAGAATGGACTGCACTCCACGGCTCCTTCGTGGTGACAGCTCACGCCAGCTGCAACGCGAACGGCGAGCGCGGTGCCTGGCGGTACGCTCTCGCTCCCTACTTGCGAGCACGGTCAGCTGCTCACAGTCCCACAGGGTGGTCAGGACGGTCCCGGACTTCTCGAAGCTGAGGGTGACCCTGATCGTCGAGCCGGTGCAGATGCGCGAGATAGCCAAGTCCTTCGGCGTGTCATACAATCACGGCGGGGTCCAGGCATCTGCACCGCGCGGCCCCGCCAGTCTCTGGCGGCGCGCGAACGAGTCGGGCTTCGAGCAGTCGCTCACGTTCGACTTCGACCCATCGGTCGGCTCTAACTTCCCCCTCTTCCCACCGAACACTACCCTGAACAACGCTGCCGCCAACGACGTCAGGTGCGCTGTAGCTTGCTTGATGTGATGCGCGTTGACTGACGCCGCATCTAGTTCGCTCACCGATGCGCAGCTCTCTCTGACCTGCGCCGACTGCATGTTCTCGTCGAACGTCACGATAGGTCTGGACTTTGAGATCGACGTCCTTGACCCGTCGTGCATGAATGCAACTCAACCCTGCTTCACGTTCAACAACGCGGCCATGAACTTGACTCTGGACCAGTTCCAGCAAGAGATCGAACTCGAACTGTTTATCGAGAAGGGAATCCAGGCCAGTAAAAGCTACAAGTATGCCCGGTTCCTCTCCCAAGGGCGATTTCTTGTGTTGATGTATGGCCCTTAGGATATTGCAGGTCCCCGTTGGTCCTGCTCTGATTGTGCGTATCTAGGAACACTCAACAAAATAATCTGTGTCGACTCACTTACTATAGGTCCCATCTTTGATCAACCTTGGGCCTTCCGTTGGAATCAAGATCATCTTCGACTTCGACTTCACCGCCAGCATCAACTTTACTTACGGCGCAGTAGCACACGTAAGCCTCTCGTCGTCGTCCTTGGGTCTGCTTCTGACGCGCCAGGGGCAGATCGCAAACGGCGCTGTTGCTTCCATCAACTTGGTCGATTCTTCCGGGAACTTCAATCCCACTTTCTCAGCGACGGGATGGTAAGCTGTTGTCCCAAGGGGAGATGACGACCTAACTGATTGTGCTGCAGGGATAACGCAGGCGTTGACCAGATTCCCTTCCGTGTCAACGCAGGAGAGCTCAACATCTCCGCCAGCATAGCCCTCTCGCCATACGCCGAAGTCTCCTTCGAGATCCGTAGGTGCTAATGTCCGGCTGCTTCTGCACGATGTCTGACTTGCCATGCAGTCGACGTCGGCGGCGCACTGCGCCTGGTGACGAACCTGCCGCAGGTCGGCGTCAACGCCTCGCTGGAGGCCGGCGTGAACCGCGCCTGCAACCCCGTCGGCGCAGACGACTTCGAGTCCTTCGGCACCGCGTTCGTCGTCGCCTCGGGCATGTCGCTCAGCGCGACGGCCGAGTACGAGACCGACATGGGCGTCATCGGCCACGGCTTCCCGCCGAGCGCGAACTACACGCTCTTCGACAAGGAGATCCCATTCACGCCCGCGCTCGGGCTCAACAAGACGTCGTGCTTCGTGCTCGCCGACGACGGCTCCGCCAACGCTACCTCGGCGGCGTCGTCCGCGTCGGCGACGGTCACGGGCGTGCCGAAGAGCACCGGGACGCTGCTCGCAGCGCAGTCCGCCGTGCCGACGTGGGACTTCACCAAGATCGCGTCGTACTCGTCCGCGAACGGGCAGCTCCCGACGAACGTCAACTACACGCAGATGGTCCAAGCAACTTCGGTTCCTCCCAACCTGCAGGCCGCTGTCACCAAGGCTGTGAGCTCTGGGAACTCGAGTTCTGGAGGCTCGAGCTCAGGTGGGAATTCTACTGGTGGTAGTGGCGGAGGAGGTTCCAGCAGCGCAGCAGTAAAAGCTGCTGTACTCGGGCACGTGTCGTTCGGGTTGGTTGTGATCGCTGCGCTCGTGGCCCTTCTGTAGGTGCGCTGCTGACGAACATGTCGATATTTCTTTTCAGCACCGAGCGGTATATTTTTTCTTGACTAGTCACTATCGTATGCCTTACGTTTCATATGCGAAAGAGATGATTAAAAATCGAAGGAGAAGATCGAAGTCCATGCGGAGACCACGGCCCTCGCCTTCGAGGTAGATTGGTGTATACCGAAGCTTGGTGGCGCGGCTGGTGATTTATGAATCGTAAGTTCAGGAGCTAGAGGTGAAGTTTTCTGGTATAAGATGAAAGAACTCAGCCTTATCGCAATTTTTACATCATCTTGTAAAGAGGTAGCGACTGGCCAGAGTCGTGTAAGACCGCTGCCTTGTTGGGCTGCGGAATATAGTACGAGGGTGAAGACGGACTGGATCCGGACGGAGGTACGCTCTGGCTCAAGGACCTAGATGGATCAAGATCAGGAAAAAGCGGCCACAGCGCCAGTATTTTTGTGAACTCTATGCATGAAGTACTCGGGCCGTACCACTACAAATGCATGCCAGCGTGGCGATGTGGCGGACGGGCGGCAGCGGGACCAGCGCGGCGGAGCGCAAATCGCGTACCCAGAGTCCGTTAGAAGTAGCTGCACGCAGGCAAAATGAAGGTGACCAAGGGCTGCCTCACTCCTTGTACGTTCAGGTGCCCACGAAGACATTTGGTTGGAACCCCGAATTTCTCGGGATCGCTTTACTAGAAGTTAAGGACGGTTGAGACGAGACATGAGCCGCAGACACAGCCTGAGGGTCTGAAAATAGATCGGCGCTGTGGGTCCATTTACTCTGAGCCTGACAGCGGATGACATGTACAAGGAACAACCTCTAACCTTCTGTAAATCTTTGCGCGTCACGCCGGGTACCTGGACCGACTCTGCACAATCCAGGCTTCATGGCGACAAGTAAGGGGCCCGCCGTAGCAAGAGGTAGTATTTTTGAAAGCGGAGAAACACATCTGACATGAAAATGCGCATGCAAGCCCATCATAGCGTGCGTTGGTCCGGGACGCGAGCGAGCTCGCGAGTGTCAGTATCGGGTCTGAGGCGTCAATCTTACAAAGTCAATACTTAAGCTGAGTGTGGGAACATTCTCTTTTACTCGCGTATCCGCGATTTCAACTCCGACAATTACCGTCTTCTGAATGGCTTCACTTACACAACATCCTCCATGGATCCTGATTCACCTGCGTTGCCCAGCTTGAGCTTGAGCTTGAGATTTCGCCACCAGACCCGGCTGTCGAGTCACCTCAGCCTTCGCGGTACTGAATTACGGTGCCGAGACCAGGAGGAACAGATCTACTTCCGAGTTCTCCCTATGATGCTGTGTTTTCGTGCTCGCCTACAGGGGTCAGCTGCACCATCTGACCGAGGCGAGGGAACACATCAAAAGCTTGGGGGTTTCAGACGTGCGTCCGCCGGGATTGGGGAAGAGCTGGTGGCGCGACTACGGGCTCCGAGTCAGGCATGCGAGGGAGCCTCGAGACGGAAACGGAGCGAAGAGGAACGGTAACACCCGCGGAACGCGTCGCCTGGCGCAGCCTTCGCACCAAGAGCCCTCTGCAGCCTCAAACCACGCCAGACGGGCCTCCGCGGGGTCGCCGCCATGAGTCACATCGACCCATTCTTTTCGTCAGCCCATCCGCCTGCGGGCGGGGGATGAGCTTGAGCATTTCCTGTTCCTACAACCTCGTACGTTCCCCTTCCAGGCCCACTTTTTCTATATACACCGCGGATATTGTAACTCAGTGCCTCTAAATCTCGGCAGGTAACGACGGGCCATGCAGAATCTGGTGCGTAGGAAAGGTGAGCGATCATCCAGCAACCACATCTGTCGTCAATCACCCTCAGGCTGTTTGGTCCATTAAACGTTGCGAAGTGCTGCGATGTCATTGGGCCGTCTCCACGTACGCTTCAGGCCTTCGGGAGGTGTCTGTGAATCCCTTTCGCGGCCTCCTTCTCGCGTTCGAGTCATGGTCACCCTGTCTATTCGTGTCGTGTGAGTGACTCGCAGTGCGACGCTCCGACTCCTCCCGCATCCTGAGGGGTCTTGCCGTTCCAGCTATAGTCTCTCACAGAACACGGTGGTCATCAGGGATTGCTGGCGTGATTCATGAACGTTCCCAGCTGTCGGTGATTGAGTTTACTCGTGTTATGTTACCACCGCGACCTTGTACCTGTGATCCCGCCGGGACCCGAACACCGCTGCCCTGCATAAAAGGCCGGGTAGGACTTGGTCTATCTTCGACCTGACTTTCCCTTTCACTCCTAAACTCCTGCTAAACTCCTGCTAACTCCTTCACCATGGTCGTAGTGCTCACCCCATACTGGTTTAATGGCGTCCAGAAGCTCAAGGTCGTCTCGCAGTGTGAGTAGCACTTCTCTGTCTTCTAACCCTTGCTGACGCTAATTGGTTCCCTAGCACCACCCCAGCCGCCACGCGGTTTGACGCCGCCGTCCATGCAGGCCAGCGTACACAAAATTCGCTGTCTCAGCCAGCTGCGGTCCAAGGACAAGAGCCTTGAAAAGTACATCTACCTCCAACAGCTCAAGGACGCGGATACGAACATGTTTTACCAACTGTGCCTCGACCACATGCCGGTAAGCATCCACTCGTTACCCGGGTCATCGCCAGTATTTAATACGTTTATAGGAAATTACACCTCTTATATACACCCCGACAGTCGGGGATGCCTGCCTTCAGTACTCGCAGATCTTCCGGCGCCCTGACGGTCTTGTTAGTCCGATCTTTCTTGCTCTCGAGGATTTGTCTAAAGCTCTTCTTTAGTTTGTGTCCTACAAGGACAAGGGTAGCATCGGCAAGGTCTTGCGGAACTGGCCTCGCATTGACGAGGCCCGCATCGCCGTTGTGACGGATGGTGAGCTTCGTCCGCTCACCACCCAAGCGCGCGCTCACCTTCCCGCAAAGGCTCCCGCATTCTCGGTCTCGGAGACCTTGGTGCGAACGGCATGCCAATCGCGATTGGCAAGCTCTCCCTTTACGTCGCGGGCGCAGGGTCAGTATGCTTCGCGTCTGCTGCTTCCCGCTGGGCTGACAGCAAGTGTCCCAGCATCCGCCCCTCGTCGACCGTCCCTATCTGCATCGATGTCGGTACCGATAACAAAAAGTTCCTCGAGGACCCGCTCTACATCGGTCTGCGCCAGCCACGCATCTCCGAGGCCGAGATGAACGAGTTCATGGAGGAGTTCATGTACGAGATGTCCGTCGTGTTCCCGGAGCTCCTCATTCAGTTCGAGGACTTCTCCACCGACAAGGTCAGGCTTCGGTAGTTCGTGTGAAGTACACCACGCTCATCACCATGTCTAGGCGTTCTCCTTCCTCTCCAGCTTCCGTGACCGCTACCCGCTCTTCAACGACGACATTCAGGGAACCGGCGCTGTTGTGCTGTCCGGCTTCCTCAATGCCGCCAAGCTCTCGTCCGCCGCCTCTGGCCGTCCCCTCGCCGACCACCGGATCCTGTTCCTCGGCGCCGGCTCTGCCGGTGTCGGCGTCGGCATGCAGCTCATGAGCTTCTTCAAGCTGCAGGGGCTCAGCGACGAGGAAGCGCGCCGGCGTATCTGGCTCGTCGACTCGCAGGGCCTGATCTACGACGGCCGCGGCAAGCTCGCCGAGCACAAGAAGTGTACGTTGTCTCCCAGTCTCGTCCGTGACCGCGCTCTGACGGATCATGCAGTCTTCTCCCGCAACGACTACACCGGCGCACCCATGACGGACCTCGTCGAGATCATCAACTACGTGAAGCCGACGGCGCTGCTCGGGCTCTCGACGCTCAAGGGCGCGTTCAACCAGGGCGTCATCGAGGCCATGTCCGCACACAACCCGCGCCCGATCCTCTTCCCGCTCTCGAACCCCGTGCGCCTCTCCGAGTGCGAGTTCCACGAGGCCGTGCAGTGGTCGCGCGGCCGCGTCATCTTCGCGTCCGGCTCGCCGTTCCCCGAGCAGCAGCACGAGGGCCGCACGCTCTACCCCGGCCAGGGCAACAACATGTATGTCTTCCCGGGTGCGTAATCTCCATCCTTCTCGGTGACGACGCAGCGCTGATGACCCGCGCAGGTATCGGCCTCGGTGCGATCCTGTCGAAGGCCGCGTCTGTCACGGATAGCATGATCGAGGCCGCGTCGCTCGGCCTCGCGGACGCGCTTACGGACGAGGAGCGCGGCCTCGAGCTCATTTACCCCCGCATTGAGCGCATTCGTGACATCAGTGCGCAAATTGCGCTCGCTGTCATTCGCTGCGCACAGAAGGAGGTATGTCTATTTAATTTGGGAGCATTGAATCCAGGTCCTAATATTATACTTGCAGGGTGTTGACAGGACGCCGCACCTCCAACAGCTCGACGACGCGGAGCTCCTGAAGCACATCAAGGGCAAGATGTGGAACCCGGAGCACATGTCGCACCTCTAAAATCTCACACCTCTATCTTTTACAAGCAGGTTATTCACGTATCACAGTGAAATTGGGCGTTGGAATCGTAATGGGCTGGCGTTTTCGTTCTTAGATGTTGTCCTTACATTAAATGTAACAATATGTCTCGAAAATTCAACAGAACTGCAGACTGCATTGGGTATATGGGTATACTGGACCGTACAACTAGCAGTCATGCTCCCGCCGAGGACCCGCCTGCGGGCCCTCAGCCGGTAGCAAGCCTCGCAGCAGGTCGCGGGTACGACGGCAGGCTCGTCGGCCTGGACCCGTCGAAGCGCGTGGACGACGGCGGGCGGCTCTCCGCCCCCTTCTGCGAGAGCCGGTCCGAGAGCTCCTCGGAGAGCGACTCGCCCTCGAGGCTGAGCACGGGCAGCAGCCACGACGAGTTGTCGCTCGCGCGGTGGACCGCGCTCAGGCGACTCGACGCGGCGCTGCTCGGCGCGCGCTTGAGCACCGACGCGGGCGACGCGGGCAGCACGCCGCTGTCGGATTTGGCGGCGTAGTCGGGCAAGCCTGCGCGCGCGGTCCCGGGCGGCGCCTTCTCCGCGGACGAGAGCTTGTCGTACGGGTCGACGGTGCTCGGGTTGCTCGGGTTGTTGCGCAGGATGGACTCGGACGAGGTGAAGAGCGTCTCTGGCGGCGCGGTCAGCGTGGGGTGCGCGCGTGGGCGCAGAGGGACACGTACGGCGCTGCAGCCAGCTCCGGATCGGGCTGTTCATGGTGCGGTTCGCCCGCGACTTGCGCCGTCTGCGGTGCACGAGGACGAAGCCGAGGATGAGCATCAGCAGCACGGCGACGCCGCTGAGCACCCCGGCGAGGATGCGCGGCAGGTCCTTGCTCATGATACTCTCCGGTGTCGGGGCGAGCACGGCAGAGATGGGGTTCGTCGACTTCGAGCAGATGAGGAGCGTGTCGAGCGTGTATGGGCTCCCGTCGCTTGTGATGTTGATGACGAGCTTGTGCGTCGTGAGTGGCAGATTTGGCGACTCGAAGAACTGCTGGTTCGGGATATCGCGGGTGCTGATTGGAAGCGGAAGAGTCAGCGGCTCGTCGTCGTCGATGGTGTAGGACGCGATCGCTGGTGGAACGGTGTCGTTGCTCGCGTGGACGATGCCCACGATCGTGATGCTTGTTCCTTCATCGTCAGGCGTATGAGTACGAAAGTAGTCCTCGTAGAGCGTGTACCCGTACCGTTGAACGCTATCGACACCTCTGATCCAATCGAGGTTGTGGTATGTGTGGTGAAGTAGATGCCGTTCGGATCCTTGGATTCAAGTACCCAGATCCCCGTGTACTGCAGTCTCCCGTCATTGTCGTTCACGACTTCGCATGGGAAACCGCTGGGCACAGGAGGGCTAAATTTATCAGAATTGCTGTTGTTACCACCAATGACGTTGTTGCTGCTATCACTTCCTTTGGTGCTGCTGCCGCCGCTGTTGCCTCCGCTGTTGCCGCCATTATTACCGCCGTCGTCGCTATCACTGCTGCTTCCAGTGTCCTTGTAGTCGCCACCTTTCTGAGTGAATCCTCCGGCATCGTTCTTGCTGTTTCCACCATTGTTATTACTGTCGGGGTCGCTATCATTGTCGTCTAGTGAGGTAGCAAAGTCAAGTTATTCTGTGTTACATATCGCGGACGTAGAATAATGCTCACCGTCAATAGAGATGCTCTTGGTGTTGGCGGCCCGCTGGGTCGTCTTGGAGGTTGGAGAAGACGCTGAAGTAGTAAAGGAAAGACTGGTTTTAGGAGCGACAGACGAGCCTCCGGCGTCGAAGTTGTTCGGGTGCTTGTGTGAGCTCTTCTTGCCTTTCCTGTATCGAGTAGGCGTCGGCTTCAGGCTGCTCGCGATCAGCATGTGGATGTCATCTTTAAAGGTCCAATCGAGGACGAATTAAATCAGCTACACGACACGGGAGATACATCACAGATGAGACGCACCTCGCTGAGTGACCAGACGACCCTTCCTGAGGACTCTGTGCAAGGCCATTCTTATGACTACCGAGGACAAAGAAGGGTAAGGAGGAAGAACACCGCCTATAGAGCAGGAATAATGAGGATACGTTGCTCGCGAAGAATCTCTACGACTCACATCAAGCAGTGGGGGCGATCAACGCTCGAAGGAAATGAAGGAGAGAGCGACGTGTACGAGCCTCACGCGAGTCGACATCCTTATAACGACGACGTTGCCACTTCCACCAACAGACCCACGGGAGCGGTAAACGGTGCGGCGGACACTTCTGTGGCGGCGGATAGAGACCGACTTTCGTGCCTTGGGCATATTTGTGTCCAGCCAGCCAGCCAGCTCTATGACGGAAAGCGCGTCTAGAAAGAGCTCGAGGAGACGGGGTGTCGGAGGAGCTATGACAACGTGGGGCTCAAGGCGGGTCAGAACGAGCCAGCAATGTAGGTTGCTAACGGTACGACACATCCGGACGCATTAGCAGGCGTTCTCACGGAGCACGACGTTCGTCAGGAGGTCTCCTGCTGAACGGTGTTCAGTCAGCGCACCATGCCAAGACCTGCGAGAGCATTCTCTATGAGTCAAATGCTTTGGGTTTATTCAGTGGAGAATAACTCACCCGAGGAGCTGGGATCGACTGAATCCTTGCTCGAGCTACGTGGGACCCCACGTCGTTCTTGTTGCCCTTGACAACTTCGGATGCGCGGGACCAGGCTAGTCATCTCTGTCACACCGCGCGCGGAGGTACTGCAGAGTCTGGCTCGCATAAAATAGTGCTGCAAATATCTGTGTTTTGAAGAGTTGGAGGTCAAGGTAAGAGTTTGTTAGAGATGTGAGCGAGTTCCAGCGCCGGAAACTCCGCTTCACGTGGCCGCCACGAAGTACTCCCCGATAAAATCGACCCTGTACGCGGAATAGCGAGCAATTATCACCGAATGCGCGGAAGACTACTACGAACGTGCTGAGATACATTATTCTGAATATTATACGCCATATGTTATGCAGTGAGCGGAGTCGTGATGAGGTCGTCGAGATATTCGTGAAAGACGTGAAACCTCCTGGTCTGCGCGACGCACACCTCTACACCTCCTCTTTCTCCGTCTGTGCCGCCGCAGCATGCAGCTCTCGCCACCGCTCCTCAGCGACGCCCGGCACCTGTGCAAATCCGAGGCACAGCTCTGGCACAGGCGCCCGGACGGCGGACCCGCCTGTCGACGCGGACGCGAGTGAGGAGCGCCGCGACGCCGGCGTCGATGGGCAGGGCATCGCAATCGCAACCGCAACCTGCATCGTATCCGGCACGAGCGCGGACTCGGGTTCGAGTGACGTATCGCGCGAGGGCGACCGGCGGAGCGTCCGCCAGCTGAACGGCCCGGGCGCGGCGGGGTCTGCGGATGGGTAGGCCAACGCTGGGGGCTGGATCGGCGAAGGCGTCTGGCAGGTTGGCGACGCGTTAGAGCTCGTGGGGCTGCTCATGGGGGTCTTCTCTGAATCGTGTACAGCTGGCCGGTCGGGCTTTTCTGCGAAGAAGGTCGCAGATATAGGCTAGAGGTAACAGTTCTTAGCACCCATTCCCTGATGAAAACATGCCCGACAAAACATACCACGATGCCTGTCCACTGCGCGACATTCTCCTTGGAGTGGTCGTACTTCTCGTATGCATACGGGAGCTCGAAGATTTGAGGCTTCGGGCCCAGTTTTTGCTTCTTGCGCAGGAGATTCACGTTCAGTGGCCCGAAATCAAAGTCGTCATCGTCGAGGAAGCGTATATGTCTGTGGCGCACGAGGAGAAGGAGGGCGATCATGATGGACAGCAGGCCGATAGCGACCAGAATCACCACGAGTGCAGGGCCGCCCGCGCTGCTCCAGAAGGACGAGCCGCCCGACGACGGCGGGATCCACGCGCTGCCATCGGGCAGCAGCGAGCTGGCGACAGCGTTGTTGGGGTCCGTGGGCGTTGGGGAGGACGAGGCGGACATCCGGGCATAGACTGGGGGTGAGCGTGCGGGCGCGGCCAGACGCGGCGACCTATCGCAGCGGATACATATACCTGCGCACAGACGCGTGGCGTGGCGCGGCATGTTAGTATGCACGCCCGCGGCGTGGAGGACCTATAATCGGGACGGCGTCCGAATCGGCGACAGGGCGCGACGAAGCCCGAGCGCAGCGGGGTCGGCCGCGTTGTGCAGGGATGATCTGTGGGGATTAGGTTGCGGTAGCTGTATGACGGTGGCATTGATGCGTCCCGCCAACGCGGAAGAGCGAGGGACACGCAGAAGAGGTAGAAAATAGAGGCAGATGCGAGACAGCGGACCCGCGTCTGACCTCCTATGGCAATGCTCGCCTGGTTCCCATG
Organism: Phanerochaete sordida; assembly: GCA_019973155.2. NCBI lineage: Eukaryota > Fungi > Basidiomycota > Agaricomycetes > Polyporales > Phanerochaetaceae > Phanerochaete > Phanerochaete sordida. Next base: position 402,603 of record BPQB01000002.1, read on the forward strand.
ACATAACCGCAAGGAGACTATTATTGACGCACACATGCAGGATTACACAGAGGTCTGGATGGTGCAGGACGACTCATCCTGGCACACAGCGGTGCGCCCAAGGTTCTTGGCGATAGGCCCTGGATCCCCTTGGTGAGCACTGGCGGGCAGACGCGGAGAAACGGAGCGCTCACCCGTTGGTCCACTGACGTACTTGCACTCGTCCGAGGTGACGCAGTACTGGCCTTCGTGGAACAGGTCGTACTGCTCGTCGCCCCAGCGCCCTGCAAAGTTCAGCCAGCCGACGCCCTCGCCCGCCTCCACCGACCCTCCAGTGCCCGCCCCGCTCGCGACCGTGAACGTCTGCGTCGAGTTGTCGAACCAGTAGCCCCTGAAGTTCAGCGTGACGTCCCAGATCGACCCTGCGTCGGTCTGGTCGTCAAGCCCCGGTAGGTCGTGCTGGTGACTCCCGGGCGATGCGTAGTTCGCGTGAGTGCCGTTTGCGATGTACGTGATAGCGCGGCCGTTCTGGGAGGGGAGGGCGCTATAAGTGTAGGCAGAGCCGCCGTCGTGCGCGGAGAGGTAGATATCTTGGGGGACGCCGTTCACGAAGCGGACCATCGAGTGCTCCCAGTCGCCGACGTGGTCACCAAATTGAAGGCCAAGATACTGTCCGGTAGGCGTCAGCGTCTGTGCGCAGCTTATTCTTAGAAAGCACTCACGGTCGCATGGTCATAGGAATAAAAGTAGAAATAGAATGCGTCGACGATCCCACCAGCCTTCTGTACCGCGACGATCGTTGCAGGGGCGCTAGTCAAACCAGTAGATTCGGGTTTGACGCCGTTGAGCCACGACGCTACGTTTTGTATGTCTTCGACAGTGTCTTTCGATGTCAGGAAGACGTCGCTGCTCAGCGATCCGATGGTCGAGAACGTCACGCTACTTGCAATAGCGGACATGTCTTCTTCCGGCTGAACATGCGTGAGGTGGTTGGCGACATCGGCAGGGAAGTAGACTTCGGTTGAGTCGAGGTGAGAGAGCGGGGCAAACTGGGTGACGTATGATGGAAGAGGAGTCACTGCAGGCGCGGCATAGACCAAGGAGGGCACCACGCCAAGGAGGCAAGCCAGGCGAAGAGTAGACCAGGACATCCTTGGATATGCAGGGTGCGCTGAAGCGTCCAAGCAGGCAACCATGCCGGACCTTTAAGAGAGGCTTGACACCAGGACGCATCATCCAAGAGCACGATGGCCAAGTCAGACAATGCTTCTGGAGTTACGGGGCCATATGCCAGCGGGATGGACTGCGTGCTGGTGTCGCTTCTCTGTGCTACACACAGCCAAAGACCCTGCCAGTCACGAGCACGAAATATGGCGGTCTACCGGTCATACCTAGCGTCTCCACCAATGACGAGCCCGTCAGGAGTACACGAGCTCAAGGGCCAGAGGGAAGAGGGGACGACGGCAAGCGCGGCGCAGACTTGACCTTCGTGCATCACATGTAATTCTTCACGTGCGTCGTCGACAGCGCGAGCGGCCCTTCACAGGGACACGCAGCCAAAACGTGATAGGCGGGTTTTGCATGCATCTTGAAGAGCAACTGATGGTAGCCGGTGGTCGAGCGTGCTCGGGAAGCCATCGTGAGACGTCGCTGACAGATTTCGACGGGGTCGCGTCCCCTAGCATACGGGTGGGCACACGAAGCCGTTGAAATAGCTCGGTGATAGATGAGGGCTGGCGAGACGCAGGCAACCCTGGCAGATCTGCCGAGTGGTGGTTCGTAGCCTCATGCCGCAGAAGTGTGCGCGGCGCCTTCGCCGACACGAGCCGCGTGGAAACACCGAGTGACATTATGGCAAGGCCCTTGTCACGGTACGTGAGCTGTTCCAGACCACGCGTTCTTGGTCGCCGCAGAGAAATTAGCGATTCTCGCTTGAGTGTCGCACGCAGTACACGCTCACCTGATGGTCCAGCTCGGCAGCGAGGGCGTGGCCGCCGGTGTATCGCAGCCAAGATCCCACATTAAGATGCGCGTAGCAACGTGCGTGCTACTCAGCGTAGAATATCGGCTTTCGGAGGTCGTTGTCGCATAACGCTTCCATGGTGGTGGTCGAGAGCAACAAGCGCAGGTCGGCGTCTCTGTCTCTGTTCCGCGCCTCCACCCCGCCCTTGCTCCCGACGTCCACGACCTTGTGCTGAGATGGCCGACGCAGCTGCCCCGGCACCCCCGTCACCTCCGGTAGACCTCTCGAGGATCACGTTTGAGTCGACGCGGAACCGCAGGCGGATAATCGCGTCGTACTGGTTCATCGTCATACTCGCGCTTCCGCTTTGGTGGAGGACTACCAGCATCGACCGTCTGTCGCTACCTGAGAGTCGAGCGCGCGTGTTGGCAGAGAAGCATGTGAGAGCTCTTCAATAATGTGTTCATTCCCGATTCTGACACGCACGAGCTAGTTATCGTCCCCTGTCCATGTAGAACTCAGAGGGAGTCAAGAGCAGCTGGAGCATGTACATACCCTACATCACGAGCTGGCGAGGTGGATCAGTCCTGTCGCTGAGGCTAATGGCCTCAGCTTTACGGCTGGTCAGGGGCCTCACACAGTGAGTATATGCGTTTGTCCTCGCAGCATTGTCCGGAATAACAGGCTGAAGCGTAAAGCAGGCCCGGGGAGCTATAATGTAGTCTTGGAGAACCGACAGGACGCAGTTGTAGAAGGAAGATCGTTGCATATTGGGCTAAATGAACCTAGCGCGGGTATGTGCTCAATATCCTCACCTGTCAAAATCTAACGTCTAAGCTGCTCGTCTAGGTCAGCGCGTCATCGACACCGTTACAAAGATACTTGTACCTCACGTGTCGCAAACAGCAAGCGAAGAGCATAGAGTCGTCAAGTATTCGCCTCGGTACAGGCTAGCCTTCAGTCTTCTCAACGAGGATGCATCATCTGGGCGAGCTGCGTTATCATGGGACGTGCGCGAAGCAGTTGACAGTAAGTTGTCGACTCCTTGCTCAGCTGTATGCCGCTAATCTTGAACGAAATAGCATACCTACACGGCACCTTTGATCGGCTATCCGTTCTCCACAACTTCACCATTGAAAGCCAAGTTCAGTACCACGCCCCGCTCGCATTCGAGCCTCGAGCTATCCACGTCGCCGACAACGATGCCCATGGACTCACCCCAGAAGACCTGACAGTCTTCGTCAACTCCGCTGAGTGGACACTGGGTAATCCAAACGCGTCTGTCAATATTCGTAGCTGACTAAACGCACAGCTTCCAGCTCGTCTAACGATCCAGTGCTGCATTTTGTGCTATTCGTGCCATCATCGCAGCACTCGCCGCTATATATTCTTGACCACGAAGGCAAGTCGCTCTTGAGACCTAGCCCTGCGTGCGATTCTTAACAAACACAGGGCAAGCAACCACATCTGACGCGTTCGTTCTTCCCCAGTGGGGCGGTATCCTCGTCCTCAACAGCCCACCGAGCCACCTTACTGTGTCTGAGCTGGCAAAGACATTCCATACGTTCCATCGCCAGCTCTTGACCTTGCTTGGCGTCCCCGACCTTCCAGCCGGCGTTCAGTCACGTCAAGCGGAAGCTTTCACCGACTGGCAGTTGGACGCTCTCGTTCGTCAACGGGCGCGTCAGAACTTCGAGAACAGCAAAGACACACTGAACAGCATTGTCAAGCTCGTTCACCAAATCGAGAACATGCCTGTCGGGGAGGATGTCCAGGGGGATGTCCAAGACGCTTTGGACGCCCTTGACGCTGTACGGCTACTTTACTCCGCCTCGTCGAAACGCCTACTGATCCATGTCTAATTTAGGCTCTGGAGGCAGTTCCCTCGTCGTCTACACAGGCGCTGCAGCGCTCAGCCGAAGCCCTCACCCTGTCCTCGCGTGCATTCTTCAACCCTGGGATGCTTGCGCTGCTTTACTTCCCGGCAGAACACAAGTACGCTGTGTACGCTCCGTTGTTCGCATCGGTCGCTGCTCCACTCATCGCCGCCATCGTGCGCGAGGTCATCGCTTGGAGAAAAGCACGGCGGGCGGCGCGACAGCCCGAGGCGCGAGCGCGGGCAGATTGACCAATGATGAACCCCCTGCTCTAGATACCTCCAATACACTCATTTTGCGTACCTGATGGTTGACAGTGCCCCATTTCCAACGCGCTGAGGATATCATGGAGTCGAAGTGACCTCTTACGCAAAGGGTCGTGGGCCTTCGCTACGGAGGAGCGGGAGACATGCCAAATCCGGTAGGTGCTGTAGTTCCTCTTACCCGCGGACGTCATATTATAGGGGGAGCCGCCGGCCAGAGCAAAACTTCCACTGCCCCCGTTCGAACGTCCTCACGACTTGTTCCACTACCATCATCACCAACCGCTGCGAGCCCGCTGCTCGCCTCCTCTCCTTTACGTTGCCCTCTCTGTACAGCCTACGACTCTAACCTCTACAAATATGGTCGCCGCCGCACCTCTAACCTTCGCCCTTCTCTCTCTCCCTTTTGTACGCGCGCAGACGTACAGCGCGACTTACGCGCCATCGAGCCTTCCTGACCAGACCGAGGAGGGCCAGTCTGGCACAAACAAGTGTGGGACGAGCAACCACCAGGACTCCATGTGCCAGAATGTCTACAGTGCGTACTTCGCCCCCTGACACTGCGCAGCGCTAACGCATGTACAGTGAACGGGGTCGATGACTTCTGTTTCTATGCTCCGCCGCAACCGGGTGCGAACGCGACTATCGGCGACACCGAACGCATCGAAGTGTCGTGGTGTCTCAAAGACGGCTACGGCACGCGCACCATTCCTCCCAACACTATACAGGGCGCACACTTCGTGCAGACCCCGGACTACGTCCAGATCACTGGCGTTGGCAACCTCACCCAAGTCAACATCCCCGCGGGCGACTCTGGCGGCGAGCTCGACCCGCACGGCGCGGACGGCAATGGTGCGTGCCCGCTCTCTGTGGCTTACTACAGCGGCTGACAAGCGGTCCAGGGAACCCGATCGGCGGCCTCGTCTTCTCGAACGCGTTCACGGGCCAGTACGTGCAGGTGCACGAATGGACGAACTACATGTCGGACACGCAGTTCTGCTTCCGCGCGTGCAAGGACGGGGCCAACGCGCCCGCGCTCTGCCAGCACATCTACGACGAGATGGGCTGCGCGTGGAACATGCCCGCGAACTACAGCTCGGGCGTGTTCGAGCGCTGCGAGGGCGACTCCGGCGAGGTGCGTCCCGTGTGTCGATTGCACGCTGCCCGCGACGGTGGCTGATCTGCGTGCTGCAGCCGATGGGCGTGTACGGCACGTCTACGTTCTCCCAGGGCGACCCCAGCACGCCCCCGGCGCACGACCCCCCGGCGTCTTCGGCGTGCACGACTGTGCCCTCTATCGGCGTAGCTTCGCTCTCAGGGTCGTCTGCGCCTACCTCTGTACGTGATCTCTTCGCTGGTCCGGCAGCACATACCTGACATCCTCCGTAGACTGGTGCGCCAAGCGGCAGTGCCTCCGGCTCCAGCCGTGCTACCTCGGGCTCGACTGGCTCCGCGCCCTCAGCGACGGGTGGTTCGCCGTCCGGCGCCGTCTCCACCTTCACATCCCCCGGATGGACCCTCCAAGGTCTTGCGTTGTTCATGACCGTGCTTGGCGGCGCTTGGATCGCCGTCTAGAGCTTGATGTTTTGTTCAACAGACATTCTACATCACAGACTCTAATCTGACACTATGGACACGGACTGTACACATCCTAGGTACACGCACTACCTACATGTATATCTTCAGTACTACTACGATTTCGAATGTGATACCAGAGGCGTACGAGATACCTCACCTTGAAGATGCTCAGTCATTTAATTGATTGCCTCCGGATCCGTTCGCAGATATCGGATACTTTTTTGTGCATAGCCTTCGTATTCGGCGAGGTTCAGCCACGCCATCCCTATCCTAATGGTTTACCAAATGAACTACCCCATGCGATGAAATCGAGTACTGCGTTCTAAACCTGAGCCGTGTGTGTATTATTTGTGCTGAATATATGCGTTCCGATGAAATGACGATAACCAGATGTATCCTCCTTGCCTGTGCAAAACCGTCCCTGAAGCAAAGCGTCAGAATGCAGATCTGTGGGGGTACAGGCGAACACGTACGATGCAATGATTAAGTGCCCGCCATGCCAGTGACACCGACCCTGTCGCGAATCTTTGCGATCTCACTGACCGAGAGCGTGCCTTTGCTGGCGCAGAAGAAGTCCTCCCAAGCCTGTGCCGCGTCGCTCTCTGTCCCAAACTCGGAGCTAGGCAGGCACGGTCAGCACACGAAGTATCATGCACACGCACGCAACATACTTCAGGAACGTGTACAGCCGGTCCCAGAACTCCGGCTGCGACACCACGGTGTGGTACGGGGTATCGGGCGCGGCGCCGACGGACGACGGCGGCATGTTCGACGTGTCGAGCACGAGCGGGATGTCGACGAGCACCTCGTCGGCGATGGGCGTCAGCGAGGGCGAGGGCGACAGCACAACGGAGGGGATGCGCTGGTGGCCTGCGCGCGTCCGCGACTCTTTAGGCTCGGGCACGAGCGTGATCGTCGGCGCGCCCCTGGGCTCTTCTGACGACGCGGGCGCAGGCACGGCAGGCGCGGCGGGATCCCACTGGAAGCCGGGCTTCACCATCAGGTTTACGGTGTCGCCGTCCTTGATGTCGTACTCCTTCAGGAGCTTCGCGGACGCGAGGGCTTTGCCCTTGAGCAGCAGCCGCTGCACGTCGGCCGGGGGCGCGCCAGACTGGGCAGCAAGTTGCGCTTTGATGGTCTGGATGGTGTCTGCGGGGTGCACGGAGAGCGTGTAGGACTGTGGGGGCTTGACGGACTTGATGATTATGCTGATTGCGCCTGAGATCTCGCGTGAGTGCTTGCAGGGTGCGTAGATGGCCTGTTCTCGTACCGGCGGGCCCCTCGTCCTCTCTCTTGACTTCCGGAGGCGGGGGCACCTCCAGCTAAAACGCGACGGTTCAGTTGCTAAAACAGGCGCGACCGTCGCTTCCACATACCGGTAGCGTCGGGACCTTCTTCAGGTAGGTGTCTAATGGCGGCTGGAAGTCATCTGTGTAGGTCACGGGCTGCTGGGAGATGCTGTTCGCAAATGCTTTGACAAATGTCGCCTCTGCTTGGTCTGCCATGGCCGTAGTCAAGCGTCAAAGATGTTCTCGTTGTCGCTGGAGATGGTGGAGGCCGTCGCGCTCCCTTGAGGCTGTACGTATATGGGCGCTTAGCGGTGCGGGGTCACGTCATGTCACTGCCGTTACACTATCGTCACCGCGTCGGGTAACACCGTGTGACATACCGAGGCTTCAACGCTTTCCAGCACTCATCTACCATGGCTGTATGTCCTTTCCGAGCGAAGTGTTTACGCGTGCAGAGCTAATGCTATAGGCAGTCGGGTTTTGGCTACGGCGGAGGTGCGAACTTTGTGGGTTCCGTGAGCCTCAGGTAGTGACCAAGAGTTAGGAACGTCGCGGTGCTTTGCCTTCTGGCAGGAGTTCTCTAAGGTGCGCCGCGAATAGCATGCGTCCTGAATTCAATGCTCAACGCCTGGTGCTCTATCTGTTCAACAGTGCTACGCTTCGGCCGATCACCCATCCCAATGTCGCGCCCAGGGCGAGGATTACCTTGAGTGCCTCCACCGTACCAAGGAGGTGCGGCCTTAGTTCCCTCGACCTCGCTCATAGCTGAATAGCGACGCCATTGCATAGATTGCGCGTGCAAAGGCTGTGAAGGAAGAATTCATCCGCAAGGCTGAGCACCAGGCTCAGGAGGGCCGGAAAGCCGCCGACATCCTCGCAGACGGTGTCATTGTTGGCGTCGGCCTCATACAACGCGACAAGACCGACGCGAAATCTAAGCACTAGCGTGGCACGTACACAATGGGATTGACTGCTTTTAGACGTCTGCTGCTCCAAACCGGTCGCTGGTCGCTGGTTCTCAATCAACTCCGTCCGGTCTTACCGGCACGTCCGCTTGTCTGAAGCAGTCATACCTGTGCTATCACAGCGGTACAAGGTGAACATCCACCTGCGCAGTTGTCGTGTGTTACCTCGAATCACCCAAAACCCACGCCTCTGCCGTTATTTCACCTTCAAGTCGGCGCGTGCCCTCCCGTGCTCGTCGCCAGCTTGCGCTCAATCTTCTGTTGATATGTAAGTTGCCATCTGCGCTGTCCAGCCATCTCAGTAGCTATCGTAATTGGACCCTTCGTGTCCTTCCCTTGACGTTATTGCGAGTGTCCGTTCTGCCGTTGCCCGCCGCTTGTGTCCGCATTAAGTTAGCGGCGAACCACGTGGCTGGCACGTGGAGCACTAAAGTGATCTCCTTCACGTTCGGATGAGCCAGAAGGGGAGCTCACCTTCGTCTCCAACCCCCACCACACTTCTCCTTCCTGCCAGCCCCGCGTCGGTCGGCTTTGGACTCTGCTACCATGATCGTCCACGGCGTCGGCTCCCTCAACTCTCCCATAGTCATCTCGGACGACGAAGACGAAGCATACGTCGAGCTAGAGTTGGAGCAGCGTCTGTCTTCCCCGCAGGAAGGCATGGCTCTCGACTTCGAGGATGACTACCACCCAGAGTACGTTTGGCACGATACGCCGCCGGAGGAACGCGAGTTTGCGCGCCAAGAGAGGCTTTCAGAGAGCGTCCTTCAAGACGCGACCCCTGATGGAAGTCGAGACCATGGTACGCCGCGCTTTAGCTATCGTATTCCGAAATCACACAATGTGCATGATGCCAGGAACACCCGGCTCAAGCCTCGCTGGTCAAAAGCGTAAACGAGGCAGTCACTTGGACTCTCCCAGCCAGCGTTCATATCCATTGCCTGGCCAAACGCACATGGCTCAACCAAGGCCTTCTTCACCAGGTGCATATCCGGGCGAGAGCAAAGCGGCGCGAAAGAAACGGCGCAAGAGGGAGCGGCAGGCAGCCGAGTATATGGTGCACGCCTCGGCCGGCCCTTCAACTGGTGCGATGCATCCGCTGCCAGCCATACCCGCAATGTTTCCTCCCTCGATGAGCCCTGTGAGCCCAGTCATGCCGCAGATACCTTCGCTGCTTCCTTTTTCTCTTCATGCGTCTCTTCCTCCCAAGCCTATGATGTTTCCGGACTACGGCTTTCCCCTGCCACCGATCTCGCTGCAGGACCTACACATCGCGGCAGCAATGTCAATGTTTCCCGCCTCTCCACCCATTCCTCCGTCCATTCCTCCACCTTTCGTTAACATGCATCACATGTCACTTCCTCCGGCAGACTTGCCAGTCTTGCCTAACGAACCTCTCCACCCTGCATCGGACGAGCCGGAGCCTATCCGCAAAACGCCGATCGTGAAGAGGCCCATAGGCGTACCGCCAGATCCGGACCCCAGCAGTCTCCACGGTACCTACAAGTCGCCTAACCCCAACTTTCCACCCCCGAACCCAGCGCGGACGCTGGTTATGGAAATCTCTCCCAAGAAATACCGTAACGTGGCGTTCGTACGATCATGGGCCATGACCTTTGGTACGAAGCCTATCAAGCCGCCCCGTATCGACCTCGACGTAAAGGCAGGCAAGGCTTTGATCGAATTTCCCACAGCTGAGGTTGCAAGGCTGGCGTTCGAGAGCGACCGCATGCTCGGCGAAGGCAGGGAACACATCCGGGTGTTCTGGTACCGGGTGCGCGGCGTCGGGGCTGACGCAGGCGTAGGCGAGCTGGAGGAAGGCGAGATTGAAGATGGCGAGCTGGCCAAGCACCACGGCAAGCTGAAGCAGAAGGCGAAGGAGTCGAAGAAGGCCGCAGAGCCGACCTCTTTTGCGTCCTTACCTGTGGTAGATCTCCCATTACCCGCTAAGCGCCTGGAGCACCCTCGTCCTTCTCCGCTGATCATACCGCCATTGCCTTCTCCCTCCAACATCCGTCGCACATCTGTTTCGCAGTCACCCGTCGCGCTTGTCAACCCTGCGCGTTCACCTGCTGTGTCGTCAGCCACGCCTCGACAGTCGACACTCCCCCCTTTGCCAGCTTCTCTTCCGCCTAAGCCTGTGAGCCTGCGCCAAACACCAGCTGCGAAACCTTTGGAGCCTTCCCCGCCTCAGCCACCTCCGCTTCTATCTCGTATCCAGCAGGCCGAGGCAGAACCTCGTTTGGAGGTTTTCGCAGTGTCTATTGCTCATGCGCCCACTCCACCTTCGTCGCTCGACGCGAACGCGCCAGTGTTCGTGCCAAAAGCTCTGTCTCATTCCTCTACACCTGCTCCGGTCGATCCAGCTCGTCTTCCGCCGCCATCGTCATCGGACATTCCTGGGCTTCATGCAGGGCTGGACGCCTCAGGTGCGTCAGCGGCTGACGGTGCTCAGACGGGTTCGAAACGAACAGCCGCCGAACGGGGTGGTGCCACGCCTGAACCTGTTCGGAACGTCATCGCTCAAGCTATCTTTGGACTACAACCACGACTAGAGAAAGACGAGGCTAGCTCCATCGCGTCGTCTCGCGGTCGCTCTCCGCTACAAGACCACCTGGGATTCACCGTCGCACCTCCACCGCTGCCTGTGGAGCAGAACGCAGCCTCTACAGCGAACTATCCTCCGCCGACACCTACTCAGCCCTCCTCAAGCCTCTTGCCTGCCGAAAGCGCGCCCCCGCTCGACAACATTGTTACTTCGCCTGGATCCGAAATATCCGTAACGCCGTCCACCATGCTCTGTGCACCTGCTCCGGTGCGAGACCACCCCCACTCCGTTTTCTCTACTCCGACGCCTCCGCCCTCTGAGCCCCGCGCGATAAGGAACCTCCCGAAGCATCCGAGCTATGCCAAGCGCAGAGAAGTTGAAGAGAGCATCGCCAAACACCGGGAGATGCTGGCCTCTCGGAGCTCCGCTTCCAGCAGCGGCAGCACGACCCCCGTGTCAGAGGTAGAGGCCATGATTGTCTGCAAGTCGTCGACAGAAGAGACGACCCCGTCGCCTACCCTACCGCCGTCAGCAGAGATCACCGCGGCAATGAGGGAGGACAACCTGCGGCGCCTAGTTTTGAACAGTCGCAAGTCACGTGCGTCGTCAACGGTGCCCAGTACGCCACTCGCCGAGTCTCCTCCCTCCACATTTGTCGCTGCTGTTACGGTCAGCGAAGTCACAACTATGGGCCACAACAACAAAGCCCGCCTCGACGAGCTCGCCGTCTCGTTCATCACGCAATCCATCCAGGCAGCCAGCCTGCCCACGTCGCCGCTCGCCGACCGCACGCCAGTGTCGCCCATCTTCTCCGAGAAGGCGCTCCTCTCCGCGAAGCAGCGCGTGCTCGAGGACAACATCGCGGACCAGAAGGCGCTCATGGGCCAGTACCTCGCCGCGCGCACGAAGGACGAGCGCGCGCGGCTCAAGGCCGCGATGGCCGCGCGCTCACGGTACGTCCCCCGCTCGCCTCCGCAGGACACGCGTCCGGGCTCAAGGTGCGCAGCGCTATGGAACAGGAGCTCGACGCCGTGCGCGCGCGCGCCGACGCGGGCAGGGAGGCCGCGCGCGCGCTCCGCTTCAAATGGCCCGAGACGGACAGGAACGCGTGCATCCTCGTCATCAGCGACGACGAGGGCGACGAGTGAGTGTGCCGTTGCGCAAGGTAGGTCTGTGCGTTCTTTTCTACTCTGCTGTTGTGTACGAACATAATCAGGAGCGTTTCTTGACGTCTATTGTCTGCCTTCATACTGTAGCCTTTCTATTCTTTTATCCAGGTCCGAGTGCAACCATTTCTTGACCACCCAGTGAGTCCCCTTCCCTCCCCCGCCTCGCCTTGCTGATTCCTGCTCGCTCCCTCGAGGCTGTTGTGTGTTTGATTACCCTGTTCCTCGCCCCTCTCCCACATCCTTGCATCCTCGCTCCGGACTTTCCATACAAAATGGACATGTATTGCTGTGGGCGTGTAGTTGCCCGCCGCATCGCGCCCGGTCGGGCTCGTACGGCGGACAGGCCGCGCTCGCATCTTCTGCATGATTCAGTGCCCTGTCATGGAATACTATACCTTTTCTGCATCATCATCTCGCGTGCGTGTGAGCTTCGCTATTTCGTCCTCGCTATCGCAAAATTGTGCCTCTCGACTTTTCCGGTTCTGCATGGCAGGGCCTCTTCTGAAGTTTGCTTTGCTGTGCGTATCTCAAGCTGTCGTCGCATATCCTCGGCGGTAGTCAACTCGCGCAGTCCAGCAGTATGCGATGTGATAGGTTGATTGTATTGTTATGGACGAATACGAGATGCACAATTACACTGCTATGATACAGAGGGCTTTGCGATGTGATCTGCGAGCAATAAAGCAGCGTGAGTCCCTTGCTCGCGCTCGACGGCGGTGCGAGGACGCACCTATATATACAGCGGGATTCCCATCAAGTTGATCTTCAAGCACGTTCATCTCCAGCTTCAGGGCTTGCGGTCGCCCGCGACAGTCGCGCGGACCTCGCTCGACGGCAGCCGCGCGTCGGTCTGGCCGCTCAGCAGGCCGGCGCCCTGCGCCTCCGTCTCTGCACGCCCCCGTCAGCACAGAACGCGCGGGTAGCGCGGCGGGGCTACGCACTGTATATCGACGCGGGCTGTTCCTCGCGCTTCGTCTGCTTGCCGACGACGTACATGTACCCGAGCGTCGCGACGCTGCCGCCGATGGCGCACGCGGCCTGCACACGCGGTCAGCTTCGGGCGCAAACGCGCGGGTGGAGGGCACGCACGAGGGTCTTGCTGTTTGCGAGAGAGCTCATGGTGCTGTAATTGTTGTAGAAATTGGGAAAATATGTGCGTGCGGTGCGAGGGGTGGGTGCGGAGGTCTGGATGTCGTCGAGGGCTCGCTGGGTCGGTATATGTAGCGGGCGCTGGCGTCCGTGGCGTGCACCATGAGAGCCACCTCTTGGCTCCTGAGACCGGTGACGTCATGCCATTTTGCGACGTCTCCCTGCGTACCCCACCGCCCCCGACCAACCACTACGTTGTCTCGATTCATGTGGCCTGTGATTCTGTAGGCGGCATATGTTGCGAATATGTCATTATCAGAGCGCTGATTCGTCTACATTTCCCCTGGAGTCGAGATTGGCCCGAGAGCGCCACAAGACGTGCGCTGACATAGTTTGCTGGCGCTGAAAGCTTCTGAATCCCAACAGAGGCCCCCAGAAACGGCGCAAGAGCGGGTATGGTGGGTTCAATGTAAAACCAGAGTTTCGTTAATTATTCGTACTGTACAACCAATGTACAGTGATGCAAGCAGTTACAAGGCACTAGAACTATGTTCAAATATCAGATCTTCGGGCTGTATAGGCGACGACTGTCGGATGGATCGGAATACCTTGACTCCTCCCTGATGGGGCTCTGGCATCGTCTGAGCCTTGGGGCGGGTGTCGGCACTGTTCTTTTCACTTCCAAAGCTCTTCATGGTGTACCAAAGCGCACCCGCAGCCAGGGCAGCACCTGCTGTGTACAGCATCTTCGCGTCGATAACGGTGAGAGATGTGGGCGAGCAACAAAAACTTGGCATGCCGCTCACCATGTTCTTCTGGTTTCCGGCAGTGTGCGGTCGATTCATCTTGTCCGTGTCCTCGAGCACGTCGTGGTTATCACTGAAGTCCTGACCCACCCCAGCGCTGCCGCTCCGTCTTAAGTCACAGTGGGTGCACAAGACCCAGTGGCCGGACCCTGTGCTCGTGACGGCGCGGATGACTGGGCTTGGCTCGAGAGCCCCACGGGCGAAGCGACGGCAAGCCACATGCGCAGCGCGGCGCATGATCTTTGCGCCGCGCCACAAAGCCTCTGACATAAGCAGCCCGAGCCTCGTGCCCAGCGGGGAAGGCGTGACGGCGTGGTGTACGTGAGGGCTAGGCGTGGACTATATCGGACGTTCCGACAGAGTTCAATTGCTTCAGAAATCAGCGATCGACATGCGCCGGACGTTTCAAAATCTCACAGGAGCAAAGGGGCCAGAGCAGGATCCCGCCTGCAGACTCGGGTCCGGGCACCACGCTCTCGGTGAAGCTAAAGATGTCTTGGAAGGGCAAGCACCTACTCAGAAGCGGGATGGGCATAAAGTGCGTGACTAGCATGTTCTTGGCCTACAAAGAATCATCGCGCATTCCCTTGTAGTTGTTAATGAAGAGGTGCATGTCGATCTCACTAAACCTTGCTTCAGAATGAACAAGATCAGGGAAAGCTATAGCGTCAGCGCCGCTATCTGGATAGCACACGGAAGCTACACAGCTCTTTCCGCTGAGGTACAAGAGATGTCATTCCCGTGCGCCCCGGGGCCAAACGATCAGAGACAAGTAATGAAATCAAGGTGCATCTGCCGGGCTAGTGCCTTGCTTCCGCGTACTAGCGGTCCAAAGTAGACAATCCCGGTACGTTAACACGACGCCTGTGCACGGTTCAGGGCAGCTCGCAATGTCACCAGCGGTCTTTTGGAGTTTACTTACGGAGTTTATCGGGATAAGCCGTCTGCGTGTGATCCTGCCAGCGTAGGACTGATCAGGAATTGCTGTCCGCGGGGTAAGGGAATGAGGGAGCAGATGCACACCGGCGACGGATGTACGTTCTGTTCTTCTGTATGAGTATCGCAAATAGAGAAATGCCTCCATGGGACAAACCGGCGCAATGGAAGCAGCGCTCGGTATCTGTACTGAGTCAATAATCGATGTGCACACGACCTCATATGTACGCTTCAGAGGGAAGACCTGAGATAATGCGTAGTAAGTGACACACGGACGGATGCATATGACCTACTGCACTTGAAGGCGGGTGCCCGGTGGTGGGAAAGGGGAGGTTGTGCACAGCACACGGATGTATATGATACTGCCTGCGAGGGAAGCTGCACGCATCTATGCATGCACGTCGATGGAACGAAATTGATGCTTCCGGCAGGCCTAGGCATTCGCGCCAGATGAGAAGCGTGTGGGGTATCTGTCGAGGTGGGCTTGTGTGTCCGAGGAGAATGAGGTCATGAGAGCTTCCGCACCGGCCGCCGAGTGGTTGTTGACAGCCGCGGTGCCGTTGTGCACAGCAGTGTCCACTTTAAACATACCTGAGGCCTTTAATTGTCTCTGCGTTATCCTGACTAATTGTTACGCTATTTTCATGCGGTCAAGTCCCGGGCGCGGTGTCCATTGATATCGGGGATAAGACCACCTGACTTACCTGGATAAGACGACAACACAACGTCGACAAGTCCATATCCCAGCTGATGAAAGCACAGGTTTAGTGAGACGTATTTGAAGACAGCATAGTCAGCAGCTAGTAAGGTGTAAGCTGAGATAAACAAAGCTATGAAAACTCTGGGAGTTTCTCGCGATAGCGGGCGCCTAAGTGACCATTTTTGGACATGGAACAAACAGCTGATTACAAGGACGACGCATCGCCGCCGTCGCCCACCAAGCTTGTTCAGTACTTCCACCTCGTCGCTCTACACATCGTCTCTAGACAACCACCAGGTACGCCTCCCCCGCACTTGTACAAAGACGTCGTGCTGATTGCGCTCACGTTCTGCCTCGCCCCTTTCCACCCATCTGCACGTTTTGACGGACTCTGCGTCTGCGCTCGGCCTGCCCGACGTGACTGCGCTGCCCCGACGACCTCGCACGATCCCTGCGATCTCTTTCGATTGCTTCCCACTACGTCCGCACACCCTAGCTTCATCCCCGCTTAGTTTTCGCACACTTCGTCATGGCCCTCAAGCGCATTAACAAGGTGGGTGTCGTCGTTATCTCGTCGGGCCTCGGCAGTGGCGTTTCGGGCGCGCAGAAAGGGTAGGAGGGACATGTACCAGGGTGCACCCGAGGTCACCGGGGCCGCCAACGCCGAGTCAATGCTGGCTGCGCTCGAGCGCGCCCGGTGCTGTCCTCGGAGGCGCTACTTCCCATCGATGCCTGCGTGTCTCGGCATAGCCAGCTCGAGGACACGCTGGCACAGCATGCGATCTGCAATCGATAGGCCATGCCTGTTGCTCGTCTTTTACTGCTTCCGGGCCTTGGATAGTCGGCACACGAGCCCTAGAAAGGCTACATCTGCGGCTTCTCAGTCCAGCACGCGCTGCCCGCTTCAGCTATGGCAATTCGCAGATTATGCTTACCAATCTTTGTCTGAATAGGAACTCATTGACCTCGGCCGCGATCCCCCCTCGTCCTGCTCGGCAGGTCCCACCGGCGACAACATGTTCCAGTGGCAAGCGACCATCATGGGTCCGGTGAGTCCAACAGTCGTCTGTTGCAAATTGCCAGTACTCATCCTCATCTCTTTCTCTCCTCCGTTCGCTTCCATTGCCACCGCAAACTTTGCTACACTGCTCGTGTCAATGAATTTCTCAGGGCGACTCACCTTACGCCGGCGGCGTCTTCTTCCTTTCCATCACCTTCCCCACCGACTACCCCTTTAAGCCCCCTAAGGTCTCGTTCACGACGAAGATCTACCACCCCAACATCAACGCGAACGGCTCGATCTGCTTGGACATTCTGAGGGATCAGTGGAGTCCAGCATTGACCATCTCGAAAGGTGTGTTGCACTGCCTTGTAATGACACTTAGCGCCGAAACTGACGTTTATGTGAACAGTGCTCCTTTCGATCTGCTCAATGCTCACGGACCCGAACCCCGACGACCCCCTCGTGCCTGACATCGCGCACCTGTACAAGACCGACCGTGCGCGGTACGAGGCGACAGCGCGCGAGTGGACCCGCAAGTACGCCATGTAGTGTCGCCCCCATGATATGCTGGTGACCTGTGGTCCTGCCGGGCTGGGCGTGTGGGCTCCCGGAGAAGTGTTGGGGGGATGAAGTGAATTGAAGGTGTACGATTTCCTAGCTGTCCGCATCGTGAACCCCAGTCCAACTCAGATTCTTCTCGTACCATGTTTTAATACAATATCGACGCCGGATGTGGCATCTGGGACGATCTCTATGAACTGCTGACTGTCTGCCAGACTCATGCGCTTGTTCGTATGCCATTGTGAGGAATGAGAATCAGATGGAATGGGTGTGTGGAACGACTACCCTCGGATCCGCGAGATCCAGCGCTCCGTCAGTTGACTGGTATGACACAACGGGCAAAGCACCTGTCCACTCGCCAGCCGATCGCGAGTGGACAACGAGTCCACTCACTGTCCACTACTCTGTCCACTCACGCAGCTTGCCCGTGATTGGCTGGCCCAATGTGTGACTAAGCCCGACTACTTGAAACTCCTCGAGATGGCTGTGATGCGCCCCGGACTCCACACCGACGCCCGTGCCGCGCCGCGCCGCCGTCGACAAGTAGTCATTATTGAGCGACTACCATGGAAAAATAAAGCCAGTAAACGATGAGCTGAGTTCTTTCGGAACCTTGCCTCATACCATCCTCGCTACTTGCCGCCGTGCAATTGCCATAAATATTAGATATTTTGCTCCCACTTCCTTAGATGAACGCATCCTACCTTGCGAACGTTAGAACCCTGCAGCGCCGTTCTAAATTCTTGGAACTTATAATAGTTCCGTGGCTGAGAATGTACTCACTGTCCGACGAAGGTTGGACGTCGGACGCGAGCGGTCCCACTAATTCGAGCGGCGCTGCAGCGATATGACGTCAGATGTCGTGGACGCTCGTGGACGTATCACTGCAGCCGTGCGTTTTCTTCTCAGGGGCCCTCCGCGCGCCCTTGAACGTCGGGCACAACGATGGGCAAGCTTCCAGGGCATCTCGATGCGCGCATCCATGCAACCGGCCCTGCAACGCGAGACCCTGCGCGGCGCGCAATCATATTAACTAAATGAGTGGTAATTGTCCAAATATCAGCAGTGTCGGAATCGTCGAAAGAGAAGCTGGGGTCATGGCCCGCCGTGCGTGAGACGGGCGCAGCGGCAGTTCGATAGACATCTGTTCGTCGCAGCGCCACGCGCACGGCAGCGCAAAGCCTCGGTCAGGAGCGTGGAGATTTTGTGTAGCAGCGCCCGCGTCGGTCTTTGTCGCAGCTTAATCCCAAATGGTGGCGAAACTCCGCTCTCTTGTGGTAAAGGCCTCTGCAATATGATAATTGCTGTTTATCCTGACACATAAATCGGCCATGGAGCCCGGCCGCGGCGGCGTAGGGCGGCCTGCAGCACCGGAGCGTGGGTACTCGGGCGGCGCATCACTGCCATACGGAGATAATCACACTGAACCAATCAGCATTGGCGACTGACGGGTGAGTGGACAGGTAGTGGACTCGTTGTCCACTCGCGATCGGCTGGCGAGTGGACAGGTGTTTTGCCCGTTGTGTGACTGTAGGATCGAAAGATGTTGGTCCCAACGTCTTCTTACGCTCTTTTCGCGATGAGGTTTTGAAACTTTGAAACTTCTCAGCATGCTCTTGGAAGCTCCAGCGACAACGGATCGGCCTATCACTTCGTCAGCTGTCGCTGTCAGAGCTTGTCAGGCCACGTCACTGGCGGCAACGACTTATAAAAACGACCTGCAGAGACAGGGCTCTTCTCATGGACCCAAACCCCGCACAGCGGGACTTGCAACGGCCACTAGCACGCTAGAGCGGGGGCTCCTATCTTCAACTGTGGGTGTCTAATATTGACCATGCTGGGAGAGTGAGGCTGAGGACATTAGAATCACCACTCTCTTTCGTCAAAGCCACTCCTTCGCCGAGGTCGCTCATTCAATCTCGCATATCGAACAACCCCGTATGTCTGCTTTAACTTACGGTGCTGCACACCGTTGATCTGACACATTATTCACCCAAATTTACACCAACGCCCATACGCTACAATTAGCCTGCAATTACGAGTTTGTCGACTAAGCTGAGGCTCATAGACGGTCCTCAACGTCGGGGTTTCCAAGAGACCGCTACTTGAGGGAAATTCGACTGCATAGCACTGAGCGCCGAACTTAGAAGTATAAAAGCCCGAGCGCAAGTTCCCAGAGAGAATCTTGCCTGGCGCCATCACAATGACAACCACCGCGAAAGCCGACACTCTTCCGCTCGTTGTGCTCGACTTAGAACGTTATCCAGCATACCCCGATGAGGTCCTCCAAGGTCGTTACAGAATTCTGCGCAAGCTCGGAAATGGACACCATTCAGACACCTGGCTCGTCCTCGATACAAAGGAATTTACGGCGACCGATGGCAGCAGGACTGCACAGTATGTCTCCCGCTTAACTGTCTCTATTTCGCTTAAACGTACCCCCTGCTAGATTCGGCGTAAAGTACCTGGCTGTAAAGATTCTGACATTGGATGCGACCTTGCGCCACTCCACGAATCAGGTCCGCGAGCACCACTTCTTGCGCCTGGTATCTTCGCAGATATCGGAGAAATCCTGGGGCCTGCCTGTCCTCCTCGATTCCTTCCACCTTCCCGGTTCCAACGGCGCAGAATCACACTTGTGTTTCGTCATGTATGTGTTTGGCAGTAGCATCAGCAAGCTGCGACGGTCATCGCCTAACAAAGCATTGCCCGTGCACACCGTCAAGGCCGTCGTTGCACAGCTCGTGGACTGCATTGCACAGTTGCACAAGCTGGGGATCATTCATGCAGGTAAGCATCGGCCCGTAGCGTGCACTTTGTTAGTCATGTCCGACCGCCCGTACTACGTCTGCTGACACAAGCATATAGGAATAAAGCCAGAAAATGTGCTCATCAACTCTACAAAGAGCGATGAAGAGATTGAGCGATATCTGCAGGATCCTCCAGACATCGAGGGTGTTTTCGAACGTCCGGCTCCTCAGGCAAACCCCGTCGCAGGCACGGGCGGTGGTGCCTCAAATCCTGGTTTGTTCACCCTTGACAGCTCCTGCGAAGTTGCCACTGACCGCAGTGCCCGGCACACAGGCGTCGTCCGGCATCCGTACCTTGGTGTGCAACCACTTCCCCTCCCGATCTCATGGGATGGCTCGCCCAAGGAAGCCGAGCTCGTCACAATCACGCTCGTAGATTTTGGAAAATGTGAGCGGGTGTCGCCAGGCCGATAGCAGCATATGGTGCACCGCATGCTCATATGATTGGTATCCAGCACAGGAGGCCGGCGCTCAGCCTACGCTCCGCCACTTTGCACCCCTCGCGCTGCGCACGCCTGAGGAAATTTTGGGCTCGTACTTCGGTCCTAAAGTTGATATCTGGGCTATCGGATGTATCGTGCGTCTTTTGTTTGCGTTTCGCTCACTGTCCGCTGACTTCCATCTGTCCATATAGACTTTTGAGCTCCTCACGGGCCGTTGGTTGTTCCATCCGGAGGGCGGCCAAACTTGGCGCGTGGACGACGACCATCTCGCAAAAATGCTGGAGTTGACTGGTGACACGTTCTCGCCGCAAATGCTGGACTTCTCGCAGGATGCAGAGCAATTTTTTGACGAGGAAGGTGCGTCTCCGCGATGCCCGCTGCCAGCATGCCACGGAGATACTCAATGTGCGGTGCCACTGACAGGTAACCTCCAACGCATTCCGGACTTGATGCTCGTCCCCATGGAAAACGCTATATCCGTCTACAATGTGGTACCCGACGAAGAAGTTAAGCCTGCTGCTGACTTCATTCGGAGCTGCCTCAGGCTCGACCCTCTCAAAAGACCTGGTGCCAGTGAGCTGGAGAAGCATCCGTGGCTTGCGAAGGCATTTTCTTGTTGAAGCGTGTCATGCTCTCAACAGCATGGCTCAATGGGCATCCGATAGCTATGGCATCACGGCTTGTGGTGTTCGAAGTTTTGGACACAGATTTTATTTATCTTCGAACCTATAGACGCATTTTTCGTAACTGTACGGTAGCTTTGAACAATTTCTGTAGACTCGTTATTTGATAATATTCTCCTCTCTAATATGGTACATACATGTGCAGCACTAAGTTGGCTGCTCCAGAAAACAGCGCGGCCAGTCTCACTGAGCACGAGATGCGGCGTCCTCGGCCGCCTTCAAGGCCTTCTGGAAGCCGTCCAACAATAGCTCTCGGTCCTCCATGCCAACGCTGACGCGAACGAGGCCCTCCTCGACGCCGTAGCCCGCGGCCCAGTCGAGCTCGAGGTAGTGGCCGAGAATAGTGTACGGGCACGCGAGCGTGAAGTTCGTGCCGAGGCTCGGGCCCTTGAAGAATGGCATCGCATCGAAGAACGCGCGACTCGCCTGCGGATGGTGGAACGTGACGCTGAAGAGCCCGCCGTACCCGCCGCCGGGCACGCGGCACTTCTCGTAGTGCGCGGCCGTCGTGTACTTCGGGTAGTACACCTCCTTGACCGTCTCAGGGTGTGCGCGCAGGAAGTCGCAGACGGCCTCGGTGTTGGCGTCGATGATGTGTGCGCGCCGCCGGAAGTCGCGCGAGTTGCGTTCCATGTAGATGGCGTCCTGCCCGAAGTAGGAGTCTTCGTACGTTTCGGCGAGATGAGCCTTCAGCGCATCGTAGTGGCGACCCTTAGGGTTGAGCACAAGACTGCACTGTGTAAGCTGGTGCACATATGCATAGCGTGGGTCGAACATACCTGCCGCCCATGACATTCGCATCCCCACTGAACACCTTCGACAGACTGCTCACTACGACGTCGGCGTACGGAAGGACCTCGACGTTCTCAAAATTGCCCAAGGTCTCGTCGACGACGATCAAGAAGTCGTACTTGTCCGCCAGCGCACGCAGGCGAGGTAGGTCGGCACATCGGAGCAGAGGGTTGGAGGGGAACTCCGTGAACAGTGCGAGGGCTGGTGGTGCGTCCGGCCTCTCCGCATGTTCCTTCGCGAGCAGCGCTTCGAGTTCATCGATGTCCTTGTCAAGACCATGTCCGAAGAAGTGGCATCCAGGACCCCACTTCTGGAGAACCTTCAGGGTATCTGTATACGGAAAACTGGACCGATGTCAGCCGGATTTCCAGGATCGTCTACGAATCTATGTACTGACCCAAAGCATATGCTCTTCGCGGAGGGCATGACCCCTAAAGCCAATTGATGCGCGCTGAAGATGGAGGTCATGCCAGTGGAATACAGGTACACGTCGTCTTCGCTGACTTCCTTGACACCACGCGTACTGGGACCGAGCTCGATAGCCTGCTCGCCGGCTTGCGACCAGTGCGTCGGGCTGTCGTGCACCAGAACACCGGCGATCCGGCGGCGCATGGCACGTTTGGCAGCTGCCGCCGCTTCCACGGGCAAGTTACGGCCATAGCGCTCCTCGAGATAGGTGGCGTGGTCTGCGTCGAAGGTCTCTGTGGCAGGTTCTGGAGGCGGAGACAGGGTAGGGGATGGAGTAGACAGGCTTGGCTGCTTAGCATAGTGTCGATTGCTCGCATTGCGCTTGGTGAAGATCGGCGTCGACGTGAGCTTCGGCGAGCTAGGCGCGGTCTCGTCTGACAGCATAGCCAGGCAGTGCTCGGCCAGACGGCTGGAGATTCCCAGGCCGGTGTGCTGCCAGAACTGCTTGGCAAGGGGGAATGCATCGGATGGAAAGAGCACGATGTGCAACTCTACGCTAGTAGCTGTTGAAGCTGTAGCGCTTTCTGGAGTAATGAGAAACTGCACGAGACGTACAGGGACGGCAAGGCCTTGTTGAGAAGACCTATCCAGCATGAAGTCCCGGCATTTCTCTGCGATGCGGCGCGTGGGATACAGAAGTGCCTGCTCGCCGTTCACGCCGAACTTCTGTTCACATATCTGGGCAAGCTACCGTGGAAGTGAGTAGGCAATCGCTGTGCAAGGACTGATGGGCTCACCTTGCGGATGCTGAGATGGATGAAGAATCGTGGATATCCAGATACCATGGCGTCTACGACGCGCTTATCGCCCTCCTCGTATCCAATGTTATCCTCCCAGGTCGGCAGCGAGACGGAGATGGCATGCGCTTCGAGCGCGGGGACGGCGGCCCCGAGGGCGATCTGCTCCTGGATCGCGACACAGCTCATGGCGGGGCAGGTCAACGGGTCCAAACAGCAGATGTGTGGGTCTGTGGGTCTAAGTGGGCGACTTGGCAAGTGTAGTCGACAGTCTGACACTGTCAGCGTGATGGAAACTAGGAAGAGACCACAAAGCTTTCCCTCCCTGCCGTGACTCAGGATCCCCACATCTCAACAAGGCAATTCAGAGATTAGATTCACGTCAAGCGCTGATAAGATCACTTTCGGAACCGCTCAATAATTCTGCTCACTAATTCACGGCCTACAATCTTCACCTTCTACCTCTACCTCTCCCTCTCCCCCTCCTCCCAGTCAGTGCTGCTATAACTCGGGCTGCTACTGCTTGCTAACATCTGCTACGCAGAAACATGGAGTTTACTCCAGGACCAGCCATTCATAGAGTGCTTTGCGCTGACTGTGGTACACCGATCGTCCCAAACTCTGCAAACCTTTGCGTCGCATGCTTGAGGAATACAGTGGACATTACGGAGGGTATCCCTAAGCAAGGTACGTGGCACTCAAACTTTTGTCCGCTCACGCTTCTCATGGCGTTCAGCATCCGTCTCGTTCTGCAGGAATTGCGAACGCTTCCTCTCGCCACCAGCAAGCTGGACTCTCGCGCGGCCAGAGTCTCAGGAGCTACTTGCCATCTGCTTGAAGAAACTCAAGGGTCTCAACAAGGTCCGCCTCACCGATGCGCACTTTATCTGGACAGAACCGCACTCGAAGCGACTCCGTGTCTCCCTGACCATCCAAAAAGAAGTCCTCACGGCGACAGTCCTCGAGCAGGTGTTCGAGATCGAGTACCTCGTTCAGCACGGGCAATGTCCAGACTGCACGAAGCTCGCGGCGAAGAACACATGGAAGGCCCTCGTGCAAGTCCGCCAGAAAGTACCGCACAAGCGTACCTTCCTCTTCCTCGAGCAGCTTATCCTCAAGCACGGCGCGCAGAAAGACACCATCTCCCTGAAGGAAGTTCGCGATGGCCTCGACTTCTTCTATAGCTCAAGAAATCACGCGGTGAAGATGGTCGAATTTTTGGCTAGCGTCGTGCCCATCAGGTAGGCCAGAACTGTGTCCTTCAGGGAGCACCTTACTGACTAAGCGTTAGGTCAAAGACTTCAGAGCAACTGCTATCCTCAGATACCCATTCGGGCACCGCCAACTTCAAGTACACTTACTCTGTCGAGATCATCCCGATATGTAAGGACGATCTCGTCTGTATACCTCCGAAGATGGCCAAGCAGATGGCGAACATCAACCCATTGACTATCTGCTCCCGCGTCGGCAACTCCCTTCATTTCCTCGACCCTTCTACGCTACAGTCTTGCGAAATCACTTCACCTATCTATTGGAGGGCACCGTTCGAATCGCTCGCCAGCGTGTCCGACCTTGTAGAGTTCACTGTGTTGGACATTGAGCCAACTGGCAACTCGCGGGGAAAGCATGTGGCAGCTGATGCTCAAGTCGCACTCTCTGGCGCATTCAAGTCATCACGCCCGCATGGCGAAGACGAAAGCATGATGGACTACGAGAACTCGTCACTTGCGAATCAGATCTTCCACACGCGGACACACCTGGGTGGTATCCTCCAGCCCGGCGACACTGTCATGGGCTACTTCCTGAGCAACTCCAACTTCAACTCGGACGACTTCGCGGCGCTGCCGTCGCACCGCGTGCCGGACGTCATGCTCGTGAAGAAGTCGTACCCGAACCGGCGGAAGAAGAACAGGACGCGCGCGTGGAAGCTGCGCAGCATCGCGCGGGAGGCCGACGAGGAGGGCGAGACGAGCAACGCGCGCGGGCTCGTCGGCCGCATGGGCGGTCGCGACCAGAAGAAGGTCGAGGAGGACTACGAGCTCTTCCTGCGCGAGCTCGAGGAGGACGAGGAGATGCGCGGCGCCGTCAACCTCTACCGCGCGCCGAAGAGCGAGAAGCCCGGCGCGGGCTCCGGCCTCGCGGGCGGCAAGACGCGGCGGAAGGCGCAGTTCGAGATGGACGTCGACGAGAGCGAGGCCGCGGCGCCTGCGCCCGAGGACGAGGACGAGGGAGAGGACGAGGCGGACTTCCCCGACGTCAAGCTCGACGAGCTCCTGGAGGACTTCGACGAGATGACTCTGGAGGAGCCGCAGGAGTAGACTGTGTTATAGACGCGTGTATCGGTAGCTTCATGACTTGTACTCTCGCACTGGTGTCGCTATTTCATTCGGGCTAGCCCTTGGCTAGCTAGCTACGTACTTCACACCGTCGGACTGCAAGTGAATGTTTTGGCACCGCTGATCTTCTTCGACGCGTGTCAGAGGATCCGCCGGATCTGCAATAAACATATGGCGGTGATTCGTGGGCGCGCTGCGGGCGCAGATGTGGTTGCGATGTCTAGCTCTTCGTCGGCGATCACTTGTAGCCCGGCGCTCAGGCGCCGAGCCCTCCTTGTCCTGCGACTTTATGTCGAACAAAATTATCTGTGCAGACCGTGAGTGAATATTGTGCGTTACAACATGGCCGCAGCTCACTCACAAACGGTATGTCTAGGAGGCCGCGTGCCAGCTCTGTAGGTGCTTTGGAGCTGCGGAGCAGGGACAGTTGTCTCGAGATGGGTCCCGCTCATCGCGGGTCAGCGCGGGTCATGTACGCGTCTTTGACCTGCAATCCATCATATCAGATCGCCTACAAGCCCCAGTTTCAGGGCCGCACTATTGAAGAGCCCATCTGGAGCGCTGCTTGACTCGATTTGTAACCGAAGGCCGACGCCGTTGCCCAGCCTCCAGCCTGATGGCGCTATATAACGACTGCATTGACAGGCGGGGTAGCACTCACCGTCTCACACCCGCCTTTGGCCCCGCATGCCACCCACAGCGACCTCAGACCTCGACCGGACACTCTATAATGCCAACGCGGCGCTCCATACCAGGACGGAACGTCAGACAAGTAGAGGAGAAAAACTCCTCGAAGCTGCAGGTATGCCGGATTCTGTACCCTTTGTTCGCGAAGACTGATCACATGACCATATCCCACGCAGACGATGTATATGATAGTGTATCTGGGCTGTCCAGCAACGGCTATGTAACTGCGACGTCCGACGTCGTCTCTGCAGGGATGGCGTTGCTGGGGCCAGAGCTGGATAACTTCAAGACCAACTGCGATATCCTCATGAAAACTCTCGATGCTGTTGCCAAGGTCCACCCGTTCGTGACCGGTATGGGCGTTTCTCTCCTTAAAAACGGGTGTTTGACTTGGCTATTGTAGTCGCTGTGCTGGCGTTCAAGACCGCAGTCACCTTCGAGATGACCCGCCGGCAGAATGACAAGCGCATTGTTGCCCTGCATGTCAGCATGCTCGACCTCATGGCTGTCATCGGGCTGTGAGTTGTGGGCTTCTTCGTTGCACTTATTCCTGACGGTCTGTTCCACCGCTCAGACTGCGCAATCTAGCAAAGGACGATCATGGGTCCGACGGCGTCTCTATCGCAGATCGCCTGCATGACCGTATGCAGGCCATTGCGAAAGATATTGAGACCTGCGCGGCGACTTGCGACAGCTTTCAGAAGAAGAAGCTCATCGGTATGTCAGGCAGATCCACGCGATCTTCGTACCCACGCTGATGGTGTAATCAGTCAAGGTTTTCAAGAGTATCGCCTGGGAGGGCAAGCTCGAGGGCTTCGCAACCGCCTTTGATGGACACAAGGATGCACTACACAAGGATCTGTCCATGCATACAGCTTTGGGCGTGGAACGCGCCAATCAAACGCTTTCTGCCGTTGATGTGGCAGTGAAGACCAGCGGGACGAAGCTCGACATGATCCTGCTCTTCCAGCAACTACGCTCACCCGACGAACGCGAGCTCTGGAAGTTCATCGAGAGCAAGGGCGGACCGGACAAGTTTCTCGCGGACGACACGTTGATGAACGAGCTCCTTGCTCGTACCGAGAAGGGCACCGCTGATCAACTGACGTCTGTGAACGAAGTCAAGTACGACATCCGCAAGGACCTCGCAGAGATCATCAAGGAGAACCTCGAAGTCTCTGAGAACAAGTTCCAAGCCTTGCAGATTACCATACGTGGCCAGATGGAGCAGACTGTTCGGCGCGAAGGCGACCGTATCATCGGCACCCTCCTCTCTGGGCCGCAGGACAGGATCATCGACCCGGTGAGCCCCCCCCCCCCTGTGATGCTCCTCAGCCTCATCAGCCTGACCGCCGCCGCAGAACGTCTGGGAAATATGGCACGAGATGGTGCGTCCCGTCTGCACGGGCTCTGTCCAGGGTTGCTGACCCGCCTGCAGGGCTGGAAGGGCAGTGCGAAGGCGCGGCACCTTGTCATGGCGTTACGCGAATTCTACGCTGAGCGCTACGCCGACGCCGCCGACGAGGGCGTCATCACGGTTGCGGCGCCCAGGAAGGCCGCAAACACCCCCGTCTCGCCAATTTGGGGGAGCACGAGTACGTACCAACAGCGCCGTAAGGCCGTCGGCGTGCGCCCGGAAGACCGCTGGACGCTCGACTACATCACGATCCTCCGCATCCAGCCGCTCCTCGAGGCGTTCGACGACGATGCGTCGAGCTTTGTGACTGTCAGCGAGGTCAATGCGTTCACGCAGGCACGGCCGCGAGACTGGAGGTACGCACTTCCCTGTGAATGTGTGGGAGATGCTGACGACGTGGCCTAGTCTCCCCCATTGGATGGCCTACTGGACGATTGGTGCGCATATATCTTTGCCAGTTCGGCGGCGGCTCTCTCATATCGTACAGGGTATCCGCTCTCGATGAGATACTATCACGACCGCATCCAGCAGGTCGTGAGCAAGATCGCAGAGCTCGCAGACCAGATGCTGCCTGTCAACCGGGCGATCTACGACAAGTTTCAAGGTTCTGGCATCCTCGGCAATTTCGAGCTCGTCCTTGCGGCAGCGTACAAAGCGGAAGATCATATCGCATGGGACCCGCAGCTATTCGACAGGTTCAAAAGCTATGTTTCGCAAGAGGAGAAGCGCATGAAGGAAACACTTGAGACCGTCAAGTACAGAATCGATGCCCCGTCGACGCTGACTTTGCTGCTTGGCTCCGGACGTCTCGAGAAGGTACGGCCGTTGCTTTTCGTGATCTGTTCTGGCTGACTGTTTCACAGCATCTCCTACCGCTCATGTACCTGATGTACCATCGATATCTGGAGCTGCTTACCATAGGCCGCTCTGTGGCTCTACACCGAGACGAGGTACTCGAGATGCTTAACTCATCGCAGATGATTGAGAAGTCAATGAGAGCCCGGCTGGAGAATGTGAAAGGTGCGGCTCTCTCAATGTCCACCTGACAATGTCCCTGATGGGCTGTGTAGCGATGTGCACGATCCAGAACCAAAATATCAGCGATCATCTGAAGAAGTTTGCATTCGGCCTCGTGAGTATGGACATTCAATGGGTCAGATACTCCGCTGACCAATAGCGTCGCAAACAGTACTATTATCTCGAGTTTCCAAACGACTGGACCGAATCCGCGTACTACAAATTCTACTACTCACATGAATCAGAGGACGAGGAGAGGCCGGCCGTGGAAGACGAACCTATCGAAACGGATCCCGACAAGGTTCTTCTCAGGGGCCGCCAGGACGATGGTGTCGACCTCTCCGAATACGAGCGGCCGTTCGAACCTCGGCCTGTGCTCGAGCCTGCTCCGAACTCGTCCGAGTTGTGGCATACCTGCTGGCGCGGATGCTATAAATCCGACGCCCTGTCGTGGCTCCCGATGTTCAGCGGGCACCTGGACATCGAGATCCCGCCTACGGATGGGACATTCTCCGGGCGCGGCGTCGACGCCTTCGCGACCTTCAGCATCTTCGGCAAGCGCGTCGGCTGGCAAGTCGCGTTCACGAAGACGCACGACGGCGAGTCCGAGGGGTCACAGAAGCAGTACACCTGGGAGGGCACGCTCAACGACGCCGAGGACGAGATCATCGGGACGTACTGCTACGGGCACCCTGTCGAGGCGGACACGGTGCTTCCGGTCATCACCGCGGGCTCGGGCATGGGCACGTTCAAGCTGAACCGGCGCCCACTCTACTACTACCTGTACCGCCCACCGGACGCGGCGTTCGATTACAACAAGGCGCGTTCGCTGTGGCGCTATGCGCTGAACTCGGTGCAGCACGCCGTGCGCGCGCAGGGGCGACTCCTCTCGTGGGACTTTGTGAAGGAGCGCCGCGACCGCCGCGCCAAGTACGTCGAGCGGTACATGCAGCTCGACGAGCTCAATGGTAGCTGGAAGGAGCTGACCGTGCGCGACTGGATCGACGAGGCCCAAGCAAAGGAGATGGTCAAGATCGAGATGACCGCGACGGTCGCGGATCACTTCTTCTATCGCTCGCTTGCGCGGTGTATCATGCTGCGAGAAGTCATTCACGCGTAAGTGCAGCTACCTCTACAGCTACGGGCTCATGGACTCACCGATAATCATGACAGTGGAGCGTATTGTTTCGTCTGTCGCCGCCCTGAGGGCTTCCCCGCCACGCGCGTCACCTGCCTAGAGTGCACGTCCACGAGCTTTGGTGTGGAAGGCAACACGGTGGACTTCTGCGCCGAGCACATGCTGTGCGACTACGAGCACGATGACGCCGAAGACGACGATAACATCCACACGAACGACCATCGCCTCATCCAAGTTCGCAAATCCGCACCACAGCGACTCATGCACAAGCTCGTCGCCAAGGGCAAAGAGCAGATGGAGCTCATGGACTCGTTCCCTACACATACCGACGAGAATGGTACGTCCGGTACCCAAAAGTTGCCGTCATCGCGATCTAGCTCACACCACCACTTCAGACTCGTGTGTGACACACCCACGGTGCATCCGATGCAAGGAAATCCCTTCACAACCATACTGGTATTGCTTGGAGTGCAACGGTGCGTATCGTGTTGCATAGCCCTCAGGTGGAGGACATGGCTGATATAATGCCCCAGGCGAAATAGGAGAGACGTACATGTGCCAGGACTGTAACAAGAAAGACGAGGCTGAACGCCTCTCGCGCTTCGCCAGCAGAGAGGACTACCGCCCCACAGCCGCCAACGCCACACCTGGCCACAAATGGACGCACTCCATGATCTTGTGGCAGCATGCGAGCGAAGACGAGGACTCGCCCTCCGTGGAGGACCGGCTGTCCACTCTCGAGGAGAACTTCCGCAACCTCGAGTCCTCTATCAATTCCCGTCAGGATGAGTTCAGCGAGCGGCTGCAGCGCCTCGAAGACTTGATGGGGAAACTCGTCTCGATGCTGTCTAAAAAGCCCGCTCGTCGGTGATACCGCGCTATGTAGATACTGCAGGGATGGGCCTGTGCTTGTATATCATGTGCGAGAGTATACAAATCATCTGAACTCTACTACTTGTCAGGATATGGGCCACTGGGGCAGAGAAGGAGAGTAGGGCACGCCGTTTCGTGGTGGCAAGAAATTGAAGAGAGAGATCTGGGCTTTGGGTTCTATGTGGCAACATACGGCACCAGGAAGCATCCGGCCGTCGTGCAAGAAACAGAACTCCCTGACTGTGCTATGCCATAAAGCAACTCGTCGAACATGGCTATCGACTCAACGAAACCACTAGACGTGTTGTCAAGCAAGCTCTCCGCCTTTCGTAGGCTGTAGTCGATGTCTACTATGACCTGCCCAAAGCCTAAGGAGTTTCCGTTAATGCAAACCGGATAAACTGCAGGGCGCCGAGCTTACCGTCGGTCAGAATTGTATATGACTGGGGACCAATGTCGGGTATGTCATCAGCCAAAGTTTCAAAATCGGTGAGGACACTCTTGATCCCGTGGGCTATGTTCCTCAACGGAGTCCCTAGGGACTCGCCGAGATCATAGTTGGCGAGACCCTCGTCTGTGCTGAGCTGAGCAAGAGTGCCATGGAAGCCCCGCAAGCTACTCAGGAAGCCCGAGGCCTCATCGATACTCTTTTGCTTGAAGTCAGCGGAGCGACTCGACGCAGGCTGCTGCACTAGGAGATCTGCGGCTGGGTCAGTGAAGCACGCGGCCAGGCGAGTATTACGCTTACGGAGGTTTTCCGCGTGACGCGTCATATCAGCAGCATAGCTCTTGAAAACATCGAGGTCGCCAACAATGGCATCGAGGTCGCGTCGCTGGGTGGCAGGTAGCGCATCAACCGGACGCAGAGAAATGGCAATGCAGATAATGCTGAGGAGAAGGGCAAGGATACGAAGGGGCAAATGCATCCCGAGAAGGTAGAAGGGCTTGGTAGGACAGAAACACACTCGCTCACTTTTAAGAGGGGCGGTTCACGACCATCCCCAACCGCGGACAGCGCAGCACTATATCAGCGGTGATTCGCCACACTGTCAACGCTGTCAGCACTTGATACTGAATTCGAGTTCAAGTTTGCAGACAGAGGTTGAAGAGCGAGCTCGGATTGTACGGCGCTCTCTCGGGAGACTTAATGGAAAAGCCCGTGCCGATGTTCTGCTGAGATGCCAGCCTATCGATCGGTGATCCCAAGCTTTATCTGCTGTTAAGACATATCTTTAATGAGCATGGTTGGGCAGTTTTGCAGCGATTGCTTGGGGGGCGCGAACGTATGCACGCACGTAATGATCAATTTGTAACTGAACTCGGCTCAGCATAATGGAGGAATTGTAGTGCAGAGGAGTATTCGACTATGTACAGTCCTGCGCATGCGAGAAAAAGCAGTGCGTCATGTATGATAACCTGGGACAGTGTGCGTTTCGCACTATTTTACGAGCTAGCCACTATTTGTGTGAATCATTGCACGGGTAGAATCTCGATGTCCATGGGGAGGGCGGATCGTGTATCGCACAAATTGCCCGGCCCGTGGCCGTCCTCACTTCTAGAGCGCTAAACACGGACCAGCTGCTTGTGCCTCCTCGGGGTCCAAGCGGCAGGCCTCCCGCAACAAAAATGGCAGTTCGTGTTGGCTTAGCTGAATCAGAGCGCTGGTGAGGTGGGACTCGATCTCGCGGATCTCTGCCCCATCGCAAATGCCGCTGAGAAGTCTCGCGTTCTCGAAAAGCACTATAAAGCGTTGATCAATCTAAGGCATAGGATGACGGCCACTGAGCTTACCGTTACTTAGCGTGGAGCCAAGATCGGATGGTACTTTTTGTACAGCTTCTATGATGAATTCGACACCTTTGACGACCTGTTTCTGCGCGATCACGATCCTCCCCATGTCCGACTGTAGGCTGTCGAGACTAGTGGAATCGGCAAAATCGTTGTCGGCGGCGAGCTCGGCAAGAGTGCTCTGGAAGTAGCGGAGGTTGTCCACAAAGCATGAGACCTCGGCTATACATTCAATAGGGCAACTCGACGCGGGCTCCTGCGCCAGGAGTTCTGCAGTCGGGTCAGTTAAGCACACGGCCAGACAAGCGGCATAGTTACCGAAGTTCGTCGCGCAGAGCATCATATTATCAACATAGCCGTCTAAGGTGCTGACGTCGCGACGCTGTGCAGCAGGCAGCGCATAAATGGGACGAAGAGAAATGGTAATGCTGAGGACGTTGAGGACGAGGACGAGGAAGCGAAGAAGCGAATACATGCTAGGAAGGCGGGCGGACACGGCTCTGTGCTGGGAAGGACAGATACCTCATCGCCGCCTTTAAGAAAGGCGATTCTCCGCCACTTCCAACGCTAAAGAGCAATAAATCGGCGCTGTCCTACCACGCTGTCAGCACTAGTGCCAAGTAAGCTCAGCTAGTTTTAGTACGCAGCGTTGAATTCAAGGTGGCGAACAGAGGCTGAGGAACGCGCGCAGAGCCGCAGGCTAGTTGCGCTCTCAAAGACTCCAGGCTGTTCGGAGAGCTCGCGTCGAGGTTGTCTGGAGATTGGCCCGCTGGTGATCACAAACTAGATGCTGCTAATCGCGGCATACCATGCGCAGCGTTGGGCAACTGTGTAGCAAGAGCTTGCATGAGGTCTAAAAGACATGCGCGTACGTAACGATAGATCGTCCGAACTCGATATTTGCAGCGGATTCTGTGCGGTAACAAACGGTGTGAGCGCAGCACAATTGTACGGGCCAGTCAGTGTTCGTGCCAGGCCCCACATCCGAAGATATCCATCTACCATCCTCCGAAGAAGAAGAAATAAGCAGAAATTGATCAGGACATGCAGCGGCTGTACGCAATCCAGAATCGGCTAGAAAAAGCTACTTGGGCGGGGGAATTTAAGTCACAAGCTGTTTGGGACGCGTCACCGGTGAGGTCCTACAGCAGGGGCGGCGGGAGAACGTTGGAAATGGTGTCATCTAGGGTCTACACCTCGTCGAGCATATCATCGGTAATAACCATGATCTGTACAACCACTAAGAAGAGTATTTGTCAATACGAGGCATAGGCTGGCGGCCAGTGAGCTTACTGGGATCTAGCACGGAGCCAAGGGTGGGGATCTCGTCAACCAGAGCGTTAATATCGCGGAGGAGATCCTTGGTTGCGGTGACCGTGTTATCAAAAAGAGTCTCGAGAGGACTAGCGAAGGCATTGTTGGCGAGACCGTTGTCCGTGCTGAGCTGACCGAGGGCGCTCTGGAAGCCCTGCAGGCTGTCCAAGAAGCCCGAAACTTCGGTCGCGCATTGTTGCTTGAAGTCAGCGGACCGGCCCACCGCGGGCTCCTGCGCTAGGCGGTCTACAGTTGGGTCAGAAATGAGCACGGCCAGGTAAGTGTCGTACTTACGGAAGGTCTCTGCGTGATGGGTTATCTCAACAGCATAGTTGTGATAGATATCGATGAGGTTATTAAGAGCGGATCCGAGGTCGCGACGGTGGGCAACAGGCAGCGCCTGGACGGAGTAAAAAGAAATAGCAATGCAGAGGGTGCTGATGACGAGAACAAGGCTGCGAAGAGGGGAATGCATCTCGAGAACGGGCGTGTCTGCAAGGACAGACGCCTCGTCGCCCATTCTATATGAGGGGCCCGTGAGGGGCAGTTCATCGCCGCCCCAACCCTATACTGCAGCTTATCAGCGGAGCCCCGGCACACTGTCGAAAATAGAGTCTGCCAGGCTT
Source organism: Phanerochaete sordida (assembly GCA_019973155.2). NCBI lineage: Eukaryota > Fungi > Basidiomycota > Agaricomycetes > Polyporales > Phanerochaetaceae > Phanerochaete > Phanerochaete sordida. Next base: position 436,458 of record BPQB01000002.1, read on the forward strand.
AGCTGGATCCGGCTGAGTTTAAGGTGGCGAACAGAGGCAGAGAGACTCGCTCGGACTGGACGTGTTGTGCCGTGACCGTGATGGATCACGCCGTCACCCTCTGTGACGCTCGCGCGTGTTGTTTCGCGCCTTGTCCGTCCCCCGCGACATCCTGCTCGCCACTTACCCGCCCTCGTTCCTAGCATTCCGCGAGACAGCTGAGACCTACTCTGCTGCCGATTATACTTGAACATCTGGACTCTGTTGTGTCTGGCCCCCTCAATTCACTTCTCCTGCATCCCAACATCATCCGACTTCCATGGCGCGTTTTCGGGCATATTACTCTGACAGCGACGAGGAATCGCGGTCGGACGACGTCATTGACGTAGAGCAAGCCGAAGAAAATGGGAGCTCAGAGCCTGGCTCGTCGTTGCAACATGAAGAGCTCTCTGGCCGGCGCCGCCTCGGCGCCGCAGAAAGCGACGTGTACTCGGATGAGGAGGAGGTCGGTGACCAGGACTTACCGTCCAGAGAGTCTTCCATATCCCCACAACCTGCATCTGCCCGGCCCTCGGACCCCACTCTCATACCATGGGCTCGGGAACTTGGCGTGGACCGCCAGAAGATGCATGTCATGCAGACGTCCTTATTCCGCGTTCCCGAGGAAGAGGCCGCGCTCAAGAGCATCTCTCAACAACCTGCCCCCACTTCCAGCAAGCGACTTACCCTGAGGCCATCGCTCACCCGTAAACATAGCAGAGACTCGGATGGAGATGGTCTGCGAGCCGACTCAAGACAAGTGAGTATTGTGGCCCGTGCTTCGACCTGTCGTGCATGAGATTGAACTTCGTAGCGAGCTTCGTTCGCGCAAGACATAGATCCCGCGCCGTTCAAGCCCACGCGAAAATACGCGAGAGTCGAAAGCTCCGCATCCGAATTCTCTGGCCACGAAGAGGCTTTCATTGATTCGGGTCTTGCGCTGGGACGGTCCTTCAACGTAACCTGGGGACCTGGTGGTCGAATGGCGCATCTAGGAAGTCTGTGCATACCTTATGGTACTCCGTGAGTGATATCTTCCACCGCCCAGAATGTCATCTCATCGTCGACTCCAGGTCAACGTCCGCTGCCACCTCGATTTTGCACATCAGCTCTCTTCCCACTCTCAGCAAATCCAAGGACGACTCGCTAGACTACGCTTCGAAACTCCTTTCGCATAACCTTAGTCATACTGCCATACATCCGGATGAAGAGGGGGTGCCGTGCGCCAACCCATCACGCGAACTCAACTTCGCCTCGTTCGCCTCCCTTTTTCCCCAGACCGACCGGTCCTTTGAGGCAACTCTGTTCCGACTCGGACAAGCCCTGTTTGATCCTATTGAGCTCAATCTTGGTAGCTCAATCAGCGTTGACATTCGGAATCGTATCAGCGCGCTCCGTCGCAGGATCGCGTTCTCGAGGTGGCTCCAGATGGCGGTGGCATCAGCCGTGGAAACAGATGTCCAGGAAACATCCGGCGAGTACAGCTGGGCGCAAGCTGTGTTCGCTCTCCTTACGGGCTACCAAGTCGAGAAAGCGGTCGACATCGCCACTGAGGCCGGGAATGTAAAGCTCGCGACCCTGTTGGCTCAGGCAGACGGAGACGTGGAGTTCAAAGAAGACCTCAAGGCTCAGCTTGCCCTATGGCGAGAAGAGCGCATCGACGTTCATATCGACGAAAGCGTTCGCAAAGTCTACGCGCTGTTGGCGGGTGTCGTCGACGTGCTCGAGGGTTCCAAGGGCGTCGGCCTCGAACGGTGCGCCGACGTCCACCTTGCGAAAGGGCTGGACTGGAAGCGCGCCTTCGGCCTCCACCTATGGTACAATCAGTCGATGGACGCGCCGATTTCCTCCGCATTCGAAGCCTACGACCGCGCCCGGAAAGAAGATCCCCAGAATGTGGCGGCGCCTCTTCCCTGGTACCGCGAGTCTGCGTCCGATGTGAAAACCCCATGGAAACTGCCTCCGGGCGCGGAGCCGCCAGACGCGCTCTTCTCGCTCATCAGGATGTTCGCAGACCCAGCGTGCTCGCTGTCAAGCGTCCTCACCCCGCTATCATTCTCGCCGTCGCCACTCGACCATCGTTTGCCATGGCATCTCTACATCCTTGTGTCCCGATGCCTGCGGATCCGAGACTTGGCTGATCGTGGCGACGTTGTTGATGAGCGTCGGGACGGAGACGAAGAAGCCGAAGCCGCTATGGAGCCCGAGGTTGAGGGGCACAGTCCGAGCGCAGATCTGCTGGCCAGCAGCTACGCTTTGCAACTGGAGGCCGCGGGCATGCTCCAAGAGGCTGTCTTTGTTCTTCTGCATATCGAAGGCTCTGCCGGGTAAGCCTACTCTGGTCTCCGTCTCGGCGACAGTGCTGACTGTACCATCCGTAGCCGTAAACGGGCAATCAAGGAGATGCTTTCGCGGAACGCGCCCCGATTGGATGACTGGATGACCCGGGGATTGGTAGGCAGTCTGAAGATTCCGATTGCATGGGTCAATGAAGCCAAGGTACGGGCGCAGTTTCCTGCGGTGGCTCAGGCTTCTGAACTTCTTTCAGGCGACGCATGCGCTCGACAACGGCGAAGTTTACACTGCGTACGAGCTGTACCTCTCCGCCGGCCTGTACAATCCGGCACACGACCTCGCCGTGCTTGAGCTAGCGCCGGATGCCGTCATCCACCGGGACCTCGAGCTGCTGAAGGACATCTTCGAGCGCTTCGAAGGCCGGTCGGTAGACGACTGGCAAGTACGCGGCAAGGTACGCCTGCGCCGCTGACGCGTCGCGCCCGAGGCTCACGGACAGCACAGATCTTCCTAGACTACGCGCACGCGATGACGCGCATGCCCGAGCTGCGCGACTACGTCAACGACATCGACGCGCTGCCCGACGAGGCGTGCGCGGCCGAGGTCGAGGAGCTGAGCCGGACGGTGCCCAAGATGATCAGCATGCTCCCCGACATCCTCCGCGATCGCTCGGACACCCGCCACAACGCGGCGCTCGCCGAGATGATCTCGGGATTGGCGGCGCGCCTCGATCAGCTGCGGCCGCTCGCGGTGAGTCTATTCTGCGGCGCCCCCCTGCGTGTGCGCGCGTGTGCTGACGCGCCGCGACAGCTCGGGACGCACCTCCGCGGGGCCAAGGTCGCGGAGGCGACGAAGCTGCACCACATCCGCGCGGTCGCGCACGAAAAGTTCCTGCGGACCATCGAGGTCGCGTAGCCGGGGCTGTGTCTGATGGCCCTCTGAAATGCTAAACTCACGGTGTCTGCTCAGTGCCGGGCGCGTGTGACAGTTTGAGGATGAGCTGTGTGTCATGCCTCGTCATCGCTGGCATCGCCCTGGATGGCGTCGGAAGGAGGTGGAACTCGGTCCGCGCGCGTGCGCCTGGAGGGCGGGTGGCGGCCTGGTCACGCCCCCGTGAAACCCTTACTCAAACAGAGGCTGAGACACGCGGTGCAAGCGGTGCGCATCATAAATAAATAATCGAGGCACGGTGTCTACTGTCTACGGTATAGTGCTACAGCAGTGGGGCGACATAGGTTGCATCTACTAAGGGCTACAGACCGTCTGCGGTGGGTGGGTATATAAATACGAACACAGGTGGGGCGGGGACAGGCTATTGATACAGGGCAGAGTGCGGACGCGTGAGTGGAAACAGGAACATGGTGTGGAATGGAGTGCGGCGAGAGGGCACAGCCCCCTGGTCTCAGTCGATGTTGTGTCCGCAGACGAAGAGCACGGTGGCGACCAGGCAGGGCTCGAGGAGGCCCATCTGCATCGCCTCCTGCGTGAGCTCGAGCAGGACCATGGACGGCGCGCGTGCAACACGCGCCAGCACCTTGGGCGCGGACGTCTGGGTGCGGTAGAGCTGCGCGGGCGCGTCGGTGAGCTCATGCATGACGCGGCCAAGTTGAGCAGAACACTTACGCAGATGAATCCGTCTATGGGCGCCCACGCGAAATGGATGCCGCGGACCTCCATCGTGCGCTGGCTGCGGGCGGGGAAAAAAGGAGGGCGTGCAGGTGAGCTAACGGTAATGCGACGCGGGGGAGGGATACAAACTACACAAACCTCTGGTCAGGCGAGAGGCGGAGCCAGTCGCGGATGCGCTGCCGCGGCGTGACGCCGCGAATCTCGAGCGTGGCGTTCGGCTGCCACTGCACCATGGCGATGTTCCGGCTCTCGTTGTCCTTCCAGATCGTGCACGACGGCGTCGTCGCCTCGGTCACGATGCGGTACGCGACGCGGCTCTGCGGGCCCACGACCTGGCAGTTGAGCACCGTCGTGTTGAACTGCGTGAACTGGAACGTGACGCTGTCCGGCTGGATCGAGCGCGGCGGCGTCGTCGTCACCGGGAGCGACGGCAGGGCGCCGAACACGGACGGTGCGGTGCCCCAGTTCTGCTGCTGGAAGCCCTGGGTATAGGGGTTCATGTTGAAGGCCATGGGTGCTGGTGGTGTCGTTGGCGGCGAGGGAGGAGGCTTGGGAGTGTCTTGAAGGACCGGTGAGTCTGACGTTCTGGCCATGGCGGCGGTCTGCCCTATATACGGTGGTGGATGTAGGTCTGAAAAGTCGGTTGAAGAGGCCATCTCGGTAGTTCGGAGCACCTTTGGCGATCTCATCTCGATCATTGCTGTCCCGATGCGTTCAGCCAGCAAGGCACGGGTCCACGCGAGCAGGCATGGGTTTCAGATCAGCAAGAAACAGCACAGATTTGTTACTGCCACACCCTCGTCCTGATCAGGCTGCAAGCGGGAGCCCTGAGGCCGCGGGACACGGCCGCGTACGGCAGGGCTCCGTGCTCGCCGCCATGCCTGGTTTTTTTCTGGCTCGAGCTGTGCGGCGCGTTACGCAGAGGATGTGGCTTTTGCTGAGCCTGAGCGGCGGGCGGCCCCCCTGTTTGAGGCCGTGGACGATCCCGAGAAAAGCGGGCGCTCCACGAGGTCGGCTCGCGTGCGTGCCACGCGGGCGAGATGCCGCCGGAGTTGCTATACGAAGGCGCTGCCTCGACCGTCGCAGGCGCGTCTGAGCCATCTCCAGGTGCACAGCTCGCGGACGCCTCTCTGGAACTGGTATCAAGCCTGCAGAGGCTGTTGTACGCCGCTTGCGGGACCAGACAGCGGCCACCTCGACCTCCAGGCGGCCCCACGACGCGTCGCCCGGGCGCGAGCAGCGCGCGGCCGCCAGTTCTTCCGACACCAAAATAATCGCATTCGTAATGTTGTGCTTACGCTGGCGGGAGCCATCCCGCGCGCTGCGTGATCGCAGTCGAGGTATCAGGGCAGATACCCGCTGCCGAGTTACATCCACGACATTCCCCGAGCACGCGACCCACCGACCCGGGCGACACTGAGCCTGACTCGCTGGCCCTACCTCATCGTCGCCTTACGTCCGTTTGACCCGTTTTCCTGATTGCTGGCTCCACATCTGATCCTGTAGGCAGGCCAAACCACACGCAAGCCTAACCCGAGCCCCGGAGCTTATGTGCTTGTGCTTTGCACTGCAGGCGAACTCTCCGCAGAATACGCGGCCTCCGGGCTTGTTCGCGCCCTCTCGTAATGTCTCGGGCATGCTACTTGCGATACTATGTCCTCGCCGCTGCCGAGGCAGTCGCGGCGGCTGATGCCTGAAAGCTTAGCGTTCAGCACATTGCACCGCGCCGCCGCCGAGCGACTCACACTACGTCGTCCCTCCGGTCAATTTCGCCCTTTTCGCCGAGCGTCCCGGGCGGAAGAAAAGCGCGTCGGGCAGAAAACAGACGTACGCAGCCAATCAGCCATTTCACGTGTTGCCACGCGAAGGGTGCCGGTCGACACCACATCGCGGTGCCCCAGCGTCGATCAAACGTCGTAGTGATGACATCCCCGACGCGAGCACCCACGACTCGGCGAGAGTGGCGCACGATCAGCAGTGCCCGCGCAGCACGCAGCGCAAAGCCACGCGTCCGCGCGCGATTGCCGCGCGCGCGAGCTGCCGCAGCGACCGCACCCGGCCGGCTGATGATCACCGCACCCGCGAATCGCGAGGGCGACCCGCGGCAGGCGCGCTCGTCGCCGCGCGCTGGGGGCTGCTGGGGGCCGCCCGCGCGCGCGTGCGTGCGCCAGCGCGGCGCAGATCCGTCGGAGCCCCCGCGCGACCGACGCCTGGCGGTCTCGGGTGCGGCGGCGGCTCTCTCCTCGGAATGGTCGGGCGGACGTGACGCGCGCGTAGCGGCTGTCGTGCGGACGGTGTGCGCGGCAGGGACGGCATGAGGTGCAGCCTGGCGCGTCCTAGGACAGCCTGTGTCGTGCACGCGTGGCTGCCATGCGCTCCGACGCCGGGAGAAGGTGTCTGGAACGGAGAGTGCCAGCGTTGTGGCGCAACTGAGGTGTGGGCACCGCAGCAGGGTTAGCAAGAAGTGCGTGTATTTGCTAATCTGTCGTGCGGGAAGGAGAGCTGCGGCCCTTGCATACCGTAAATGCCGAAGGTATGACGTATCGCGGTGAGAAACAGTCAACGTTTCATCGATGATACACTGCGCGATAGCTCACTTCGTGATCTTCAGGACATGGAAAAGCCACGGACGACACTGCGAGCTCTTCCTACAGCGGCAGAAGGTCGAACTGAGGTGTAGGAACGTGTTCGACGCTCGTCATTCTACACCCCTGACTCAAATAGGTCATCTACATACATCAAGAGTAGTCAGCCTTTAGCGGAGTACGGTTCAAGCGAGTAGCGTACGTTAAGTCTTCGACAGCATCTGTGATACAACGAGTCAACCGTATAGACGTAAACAGTCCAAATCTCGGAACGCTCCATTCCGCCAGGTTCCTGCATGATACTCGCACGCGAAGGCCACACGCAAACCCGCAGAGGCGTGGTCCTTGTATCTCGTTAGAGCTGAACCAAACGCGGTTCAGTGACCCGCAGCCTCGCCACAAGGATTGGAACAATGTACCTGCCTGCGAGCCCGGCTACGCCTTCCACGGAAAGAGACATGCCGACTCGCAGCCACGTCCTCCTACTAGCCCCACCTGCATCAGTGATCGCACCGGGCGCGTAGCAAGGGACGAACCTAGGCAACCATGTTGTCTACTGTGCTCTCCAGACACACGCTGCGCCGTGTGCGGAGCCTTCTTCGGCCGTTCCACGCCACGGCGCGCCAGGCGAGGCGCACCGCCAGTCGCCACGTCCGGGCAGCCCTGCGCCCTGTTCCGCCGCGCGTGGCACGTTTCGCCCGCGCCGCCTCCCACCGCCGGCGGACGCGGAGGCATCCGCTGCGTGCGCCGCGCACAACACTCGCTGAGGCCCGTTTGAGCCGGAGTCGAACATGGTGCACTGCCCAGCGCGGGAGCGAGCGGTGGCACCGTCGTGAGACGGATGCGAGGCGGACCCTAATAGCGGCGGGTGGATTGTTCGAGCTGGCGGCTGGTGAGACGCGGGGTGTGGGGGCCCCAGGAAGACGTGGAGGACTTCAAACGCGAGCTCGGAAGGGAGTGTGTCAAGGCGCCGTGGCTCTTCGGTGAGCGTTTCCACGATAATAGATGGAGTCTGCGTAGCAAATAAATGGTGCCAAGTCGCTGGCTACATTGCGAAGATTGCATAGACATTCATGCGGAAAATCAAAGGGTGCAAATTCTGAAGGCAGTCACTGCAAGGCTGCTTGAAACATGACGGCGCACCTCCGCGGATGTTCCTCAACCAAAGGAAGGGTAGAGCGACGTGATCATATCCCAGAGGTTGCACTTCTACTCATCGCCGTGAGTAATGGCACGTGTTCTGGGAATGTGTTCGAAAAATAAGCACCTCCTGGCCGAGTCAGACGAACGTACACTGCCAAATGCGGACGAGGCGGGACGGCGATGCCCGACAGACAGGCTCATGCCCAGTTGACGGATCGGAGGTTCAATATCATAAGCGCCGTCGCTTCGGATGTTTGAAACGCGCATGTCCGACTCGCTCTCCGCTCGGCCCCGGGCAAGCGACGGAGCGGATCCGTACACACGACCTTGTCCTCACCTTCCGTCGGCGCAGGCCTACTTTTGTGAGTACAGCACGCTTTGCCAAGCACCAGCATCAAGTGGCTGATATCCCAATCTTTCCGTAGAATATCATTCTTGTTTCCTGCGGATTATGAGCAAAGATGACCACCGCACCCAACATTGAAGGCATCATGCTCTTCGAGCAGCCATTCGCCAGGGTGCGCACGGCGTTGACGTGGAATGATGGAAGTCATAACACAGCTCGGTAGGTCCCCTACGAGAACTACCGCAAGGTGTTCCGTGCCTCGCAGAAGAACATAGAGAAGGAGCTGGGGGCGCTGCAAACCGCGGCCGCGGACCTGGCACGCAAGGCACAGTCCGGCGCCGTCTCGCAGGAGGACGCCACGAAGGCAGTGGACGGGATGCTGAAGCGGGCGGAGAACCTCAAGCGCAAGGTGCGTGGCGTCTACGTCGCAGGCGGAAGCGGTGCTCACAGCCCGGCGCACGCCTCGGTCAGCTCGGGGAGCTCCAGAAGAATGCAGGGACGCCGACACTGGGCGTGATGCGCGAACGCCTCGAGCTGCTCGCATCAGTCGAGTCGATGCAGTCCGCCTCCTCGCCAGAGTTCGACCGCTGGGCGGACACCCGGCTGGACCGCTGGCTTACGGATTGGGCACTGCGTTCGGGCAAGGAGAGGACAGCACGGAAGCTGGCTCAGGCTCGCGGCATAGAGGTGCGTTCAGACCGCTGCGGTGTCCCTGCATGGCTAATTGTGTCCGTAGCGTCTGGTAGACCTAGAGCTGTTCTCGGAGATACGAAGGGTAGAGGAGGCCTTGAAGCGACACAGCTGCACTGAAGCCCTTGCATGGTGTAGCGAGAACAAGACTGCGCTTCGTAAGGCCAAGGTGAACGTCCTGTTATTCCACGTCCTTTCCGTGATTGACAGTCACCGCAGAACCCTTTGGAGTTTGAGCTGCGCCTCCAAGAATTCATCGAGCTCGCCCGAGACAGAAAGCTCATGGACGCGATAGTGTACCAGAAGAAACATCTGGTCCAGTGGCAGGAAACGCACTCAGCCCAGATTCAGCACGCTTCCGGTCTGCTGGCCTATGCACCAGGTACAACGTGCAGCCCGTACAAACGCCTCTACGACCTTGGACGCTGGGAGACCCTGGTGCGGTCGTTCCGGCTGGCTATCTACAATCTCAGTACGCTGCCGACGGAACCGCTGCTTCACCTCGCCATGTACGCAGGTCTGGCGTCGTTGAAGCTCCCCGCATGTTACGACCACGAAACAAAGAACGTCGATTGCCCCGTATGCGATCCTGACCTCGGGCTGCTCGCCACAGAGGTCCCGTTCAGTCATCACTTCAACTCGACCATCGTCTGTCGGTTAACAGGGAAGATAATGAACGAGAACAACTCTCCGCTGGCTTTCCCCAAGAACGGTCATGTGTATTCCAAGGAGGCAAGTCTTCTTACAGGTCAGCTGGATGCCATCTCACTGCGCTTCTCAGGCTTTGGAAGAGATAGCCGCGATCAATGATGGCATGGTGACATGTCCGAGAACGAAGGAAAGATGTCACTACACAGAGCTCCGGAAGGTCTTCATCTCATAGTGGCAGGAACACGTCGGGTAATGTTGTTGTACCATATCTCACCCTGTACCATCACTGTACAATATCATCTTAGGACGTCGATATATCCCATCTGTACCCACCCTGAGTCGTCACCGCCCGGCGCCGACCATGCTATGCGTCCTTTTCGAGGTACTATCTGCGGCCGCCACACTGAAAAATTTCAAGGCATATCAAGCGCATCTACGCCACTAGCGTGCGCCTCGCCTGCTCAAAGCGATGCCGACGGTGTCCCGCGGTGCGAACCCTGCACGAAGCCCTCCATCCGCGCGCGCCAAGCGGGCGTCAAGCGTCAGGTGGACGGTGTGGCCCTCGTTATCGCGGCCAGCGTGGACTTATCGCTATCAAAGTTGCACGGTGTCCTGTCGTTGACTCGGTGGAGAGCGTGCATGTTCTTCCTGATGGGTGCCGGCAGCGGTATATAGCACACGACGTGGGGCACGGCCGTGCCCCGCGTTTTTGCACCCGGCGGACGACGAGCGGAGACGACCATGGCGCTCCCTGCGGCACGACGGCTCCTGAAGCGGCTCGAGGTCGAGCACGACGAGAACTTGACGTACGCGCAGATGTTCCTCGCGGTGCGTCGTGTGACCTGCGTGCGAGCTCCGTGCGGGGCGTGCTGACTGCGGACAGAACGATGACCTGCTGCCTGTCCCGCCGGAAAAGCGGACGTGGCGGGCGTGGAATTTCGTGGCGTTGTGAGTTTGCCCGTGCGCGAACATGCGGTGCTTGCTTACTCGTGGGCAGCTGGATCGCAGATAGCTTCAACATCAATACGTACGTTCCCCCGGGAGTCGTCGCCTATCACTCACTCAAAGGTACTCCGCAGATGGATGATTGTGTCGTCTATGGTTCAGCTCGGCCTGTCGTGGTGGCAAGCGTGGATTTGTGTCTGGCTTGGGTACTCCTTTGTCGCACCGTTCATCGTATTGAACGCCCGCCCCGGAGCGCTGTTCCATATTACCTTCCCTGTGGTCGCGCGGACAAGTTTTGGGCTCTACGGGAGCCTGTGGCCGGTGTTCAACAGAGGAGTCATGGCCTGGTAAGCCTTACTATGCGTGCTACTCTTGACGGCCTCTGATTCGCCGTCGCAGCATTTGGTATGGTGTGCAAGCAAGCATAGGCGGGAGCTGCGTCTTGGTTATGCTCAGGGCAATGTGGCCAAGCGTCAACAATATCCGTAAGTCTCCCAAACAAGCGTGTGGGAAGTACAACTGACGGACCACCGCTCACAGCCAACCACATGCCGGCATCGTCGGGCACCGATACCAAGGACTTCCTGTGCTTTTTCCTCTTCTGGCTCATCTCCCTTCCCGCGATCTGGTTCCCCATTCACAAGATGTAAGGATGCACCCCCGTATGTCCTCGTGGGGCACACCGCTGAGTGCCGCTGCAGCCGACATCTGTTCACCGTGAAGGCCGTCGTCGTCCCGATCGCGGGCATCACCTTCTTCGTCTGGTGCATCGTGAAGGCGCACGGCGTCGGGCCCATCGTGCACCAGCCGGGCACGCTCCACGGCAGCGCGCTCGGCTGGAACATGGTCGCGAGCCTGATGTCCTGCATCAGCAACATGGCGACGCTCGTCACGTACGTGCGGCCGCCCTTGCTCCCCGCGCCCGCTCACCGCCCGCGCCCGCAGAAACGCGCCGGACTTCGCGTCGCGCGCGACGCACCCGTCCGCGACGGTGTGGCCGCAGCTCGTCTCCGTGCCGCTCGGCTTCTCCATCGTCAGCTTCATCGGCATCGTCGTCAGCTCGTCGTCGCAGACGCTCTACGGCGAGGCGATCTGGTCGCCCATCGACCTCCTCGGGCGCTTCCTCGACGACGCGCCCTCGCACGCGACGCGCTTCGGGGTACGCGGCTCCCGTTCCCTTGCCGGCTCGCGTCGAGCTTGACATGATGTGATCGTAGGTGTGGTTCATCGCCGCGGCGTTCATCGTCGCGCAGGTGCGTAGCATCATGTACGAAGGGATCATCGTTGTTGCTAACTGTGATTTCCTGCCCGTCTGCTACTAGCTTGGGTGAGTGACGACAAACTCTGTTCCCTGAGCAGCAACCTGACTTCCCGCCAGAACGAACATCTCCGCAAACTCGATCAGCGCGGGCTGTGACCTGACCGCGCTGTTTCCCCAGTACATCGTGCGCGTGGTCCGTTGTGCACTTGGCTGCTAGAACTGACGGCGCCTGCAGAACATCCGTCGCGGCGGGTTCATCGCAGCGATCGTCGGCATCTGCATGCTGCCATGGAACCTCCTGAAGAGCAGCAACAACTTCAGCTCCTATCTGTCCGCGTACTCCGTCTTCCTGAGTTCCATCGCAGGCGTCATGGTGAGTGTGCCGGCGCCCTCGGTCGTGTCGGGCACGCGCTGACGGAGTGCGTAGATCTCGGACTACTGGCTCATCCGCCGAGGACGCTACCGCGTCAAGGACCTCTACACCACCGACAGACAGGCGTGGTACTGGTACACTTACGGCATCAACTTCCGGTGAGCCCGCTAGCTGGTATGGAGGTTGTGATCCGGTGTTCACGCCCCTCCCAGCGCGTACGCAGCGTACATCGCGGGTATCCTCATCAATGTCGTCGGGTTCGCCGGGGCCAGTACGTCTGTTCTTCTGTCTTGTAAGCACATGACGTGACTCACGCACTGCAGCTGGTCGCACCGTGCCCATAGCCGCCACACACATCTACCAGATGTCCTTCTTCACGGGCTTTGGCGTGTCCGCGCTAATTTACTGTGGGCTCAGCTACGCCTTCCCGCCGGCGGGCGCGCATGCCACCTTCAGGGAAGAGGATCTGTCAGAGACTAAAATGGAGGATGAAGGGCTGCAAGACACCGATAGCATTGACAAAAAGGAAGACGTGCTGGTGTCCACAAATACTGTGTAGTCTGCAGAGTAATATACGCAGTGGCCGGAGTCCTCGCTTGGTGCGCCAGGCACACCTGGTCGATCATAGCCCAGGACCCCGGATACCATGTCTGCAGCGAATCTGTCAAGACAGTTGTGCGGCCCTGACCTGTGGCTTGTGTTTTATTTACGAGCAGGGCGACGCTGATCGCCCCGCCGCCAGCCAATTCATTAGGCTAGTACAGTCTGAGAGTTCGATGTTACCTGCAGAGAGCACTATGCTGGCTTTTCGATGCGGTTTGGTGACGGCGCTTGCGGCCGGATTGGAATTCCGGCAGTTTTGCTCTGTATTTCACCAGATTTTCGAGGACGCCGACGATGAGCCTCTAGCCGTCAAGCACGCGCACCCTGCCCACCACCACCCAGCGTCCTCCCCGCTCCTTTGACCCCCTCTGCGAGGGACCGACCTAGTTTCTCCGGCAATTCATCCTCCTTTCCACGCCGATGATGAACGCCAATAATCCTAGCGCCCATAACAAGGACTTCTTCGACGACTTCATCGTCAACGCCCCTCGCCCCGTCCCCCACAACACCCCCGTCTCGATCCCCGAGCTGCTCGAGACCAACATACGCACGGGCCAGTACCTCTCCGACATGCAGCAGCAGCCCATGCAGAACGGCGTCGACATGAACGTCCTCGAAGGTCTGATGGCGATGCAGGACAACCGAGGCGGCCAGTCGAATCCCATTGCAAGCCCGACGCAGGCGCAGCCCGCCCCGCAGCTGCTCGTGGAGCACCAGATGCGCCTCAATCAGCTCCAGCAGCTCTATCAGCTGCAAACCCAGATCTTCCAGCAGCAGGTAAGGCCTTGTTCTCAGTCGCTCCGGCTTCAGCGATCAGCGTGGCAGCCGAGCCACGAGCACTACACGCGCTGCCGGAGCCGACCTCGCGCGCAGGCATGGTGCTCATCCATGCTTCCAGATTGAGCTCTTGAGCGGCCAGTCGTCGTTCATGCCGTTGGTGATGGATAGGCCGAGGGACCAGCAGCAGTACCTTCCCACTCCAGGTGCGTCGCTAAATGCAGCGAAGGTGTACTCGAGTCCTCATGTCATTTGCTTCAGCCGCCTCTGCAGAGATCCCCCCTCAGCCAAGTCCTGGATTCGTGCCTCCTATGCTCCTCCAAAATGAGGCGAATGTCAACAACTCGCAGAATGCCCATACGCACAACGAGCAGCAGCAACAGCCACAGCAGTTCATCCCGCACCATATGATTCCCCCCGCACCACACTCTGCGCCTGCCAATATCGTCTTTCAAAACATACACAGCAGCCCGTATCCCGTACCCCCAGCAGATCTGGACTTCGATGAGATGTCACCGTTGACGAGCCCATGGCTTGGCGCATACAACACCGGCCAATCATCCGACATGCCGGGACCCTCGCGGGGGATGCAGCAGCACCATCCTTCTGTGTCCGGCTCGACTGCACAGAAGCGCCGCACGGCTTCTCCCAACAGCGACGACCTTGGCACGGTCGGCCGCCCCTCGCGGAAACGGCAGGCCCAGGCAGGGCACCTGACGATCCCCCAAAACTCCGTCGCACCGTCGATCCCGTCGATGAACCGCAGCCGGCGGGGCAGCCTGCGCGGCGGGACGAAGTCCGCGAGCTCGACGCCGCACTTCCCGCCGATCGGCGCCGCGGGCTCGATGACCCCGACGTCGACGCGCTCGAGCCGGAGCGGGCCCAGCCGCGGCACGATGACGCCGAACGAGATCCCGGGGGACACGCCCTCGCCCGTCGACCTCTCGATGCCGCCGCCCGCCGCGCCGCAGCCGCAGGCGGCGCTGAGCTTCGTGCAGGGGCTCGGCTCCGCGGAGCACACGCCCGCGCCGACGCCGGGCCCCTCGCACGGGCTCATCACGCCCGTCACGCCCGCGAGCATCATGAACCTCGGGCGGCTGGGCACGGACAGCTCGCTGACGCCCCCGAATGCGGACCCGAACGTGCAGCAGGCGGGCAACAAGGCGAAGGCGAAGGCGACGTCGCGGCCGCGGTCTGCGACCGCCGGGAACGCGTCCAAGGCGCTGATCAGCCCGGCGTTGAAGCCTATACGTCCAGGTACGCCCTTGCTGCGTTCACAGGTGTGCCACGGTGCTGACTGCAGGCCAGCCGGCGGCTCGTCTTCGACCGGCAACGCGTCGCCCTCGGGCCCGGGCCAGCCGCCGCTGCAGGTGCGCAAGACGTCGCACAAGGCGGCGGAGCAGAAGCGGCGGGACTCGCTCAAGACGTCGTTCGACGACCTGCGGCTGCTGCTCCCGCCGATCCCGCTGCCGTCCGACGACGGGTACGCGGACGAGCCGGTGCTCCCGGGCGCGATGCCGCCGCGCGGGCCGCCGAAGGGCAACGCGGACGGCCCGAATCGCGGCGTGAGCAAGCTGCAGCTGCTCCGCTGCGGGAACGACTACATCCGCCGCCTCAAGGGCCGCGTCGAGCGGCGCGACGACGAGATCGAGCGCCTCCGCGCCGCGCTGCGCCGCATGCGCCTCGTCGCCGGCGCCGAGCCTGTGCCGGAGGAGGGCGAGGAGCCGCTCGACCTCGAGAAGGACATCGACGCGGTCGAGAACGCGCTCGGGCCGCTCGGGCGTTCGTCGACCTATGGGGACGATGGCGGCGATGACGAGGACGGAGGCGACTAGTCTTTACGTTTTTTCTCACTTTCGTTCTCTCTTTTCTTCGACTTCTCTGTCTCTCGGGTTCCCGACGGTGATACGCAGCGGGGTGTAATTTCTGGGTGGATCGGTGGTAGACTGGGAATTAGACATGTGAATGTAGCCGAAAAGTATATATTTTGCGAGGCGCCTTGAGCCGCGGGCGCAAAGTGCAATTGATGGCGGATCATTGTGATGCGCTGTCGCCACATCGTCAATCAAGGGACCGCGTTCCGAGCTTGGCAAGGACTATCGATAGCAGGATGGCGGCCAGCGAGGACACACGTCGCCCGCCCGCCGTGTCCCGCAGGATCTCCATGCGCTTCCTGCCCAACGAGCCCGACGAGCGCACCTCGACCCTCGTCCTCAACGCAGGCGGCGCCACCAGCCTCTTCACCGATTTTCGCCCCTTCCTGGACGACCCCGCCCGCTGCGAGTGGGCCTTCGCCGGCCAGAAGGAGTACCTCCCCGACGGCCGCTGCGCCTTCAACCACCTCCTCGACAGCCGCGTCCCCGAGGGCGCACAGCCGCCGCCCGACGTCGGCACCTGGCACGTCCTCGCCAACGGCGACGAGCTCGAGACCGGCGAGATGCTCAACCCCGCCACCGGCGCGACCGAGCCCTACGAGGAGGTCTGGCGCGAGGAGGACGTCGTCCCCGGCACCAAGGTCGTCGCCCTTCAGCTCGTCGACGTGCACCCGGACGGCAGCCCCGGCCCCGTCCGCGGCGTCTTCGTCCAGGTCGGCGACTGGGCCCAGGGCGTCGTCCGCACGCCCCACGGCGTCTCCGCCCGCCGCCGCCACTACGTCGACTCCTGGCGCACCGTCGCCGCCCACGGCCCCGACGCCGCCGTCATGCTCCCGCTCGACGGCGGCGTCGAGCACGACACCGCGACGTACGTCCCGACCGTCCACGACGCGGACGTGCAGTGGACCGTCGTCGAAAACTACACCTGGAACCCGTGATACCCCAGGTCAGCGCGCCCGCTCCGTCTCGCGCGCCTCCGCCCGCTGACAGCCGTTCCAGCGAGCGTCATCTCATCAGAATGTATTCACGGTCCCGCCCGGACAATATACCATGCATGCCTGTCGTCTCCCTCTCAGACATTGGCTGATTGCAGTCTGAGCCTTCAAAAATAGTTTGCAGTCGGCACGTTGACGCGGTGTCAAAATCCCCGGTGATATTCATTTGGCCAGGTCTAGACGAAGCAGCGGTCTGTATCGATTTTCGTGAACGTGTTGATACGCCACTGCGTCCTGCTCTGCGCTCCTCTGATGCTCCATTGACAGGTACTCATGGCTGCGCTTGTCCCATAGCGTGTGTACCTGGCCGCACTCCGTGCGTCTCTCAGAGCCCCTACCAGACTTGGGAGGGGGCGAGACCACCATCCCTGCGCATTGGCCGTCTGCCACTCGCGTTAAATTCGCTCAGGTACGTCGAATATGCTCTAGGACGCACTGACAGCGCGAACGACGCGTCGTTTGCCCGCGTTTGTCCGCTAGCTCAACGGGCATCGCGTGTGGCCACGCCCAGGGCCCGGGATCCCCGGAGCCGACGAGGAGACAATGCAGCCCACAGCGCGGCCTCGCAACGCAGGCACGCGCGCGATCGCCGGTTCGCCTCGCCCCGCTGGACAGCCCACGCCGCGCTACCACTAGGCCCAGGCGCGCCGATCGCTCCCACGCACCTGCATTGTACCCCCGGCCTGTATGCTTTCGGCAGCGCCCGCGCCCTTTGGTGGCCCCGCACGAGCATAAAACGCGCTTCCTGCCTCTTGCCTCCGCACACCCACCACGCCAAGCATGTCGCCGCCGATGCACCCGCTCCGCTGGCAGAAACACGGCGAGTGCGGCGAGGAGCCTGCAGGCGCCACACCCACGTCGGCGCGCCGCGTGCGCTTCGACGACGACGCGCTGTGCACGTACCAGGAGGCCCCCGTTTATGACACCTCGGACGAGGACGCGGACGCGGACGCGCCGCGGCGGCTGCGGCGCGTCAACGCGGAGCTCTTCGGCGCGACGTTGCGCGCGCACACGAGTGGTGCGTGGTGTGGCTTCGCGAGCGGCGCGTGGGGCTGACCGCGCTCTAGGCGGCTGGGACGGCGAGGACGTCGAGATGATGAGCGTCGAAGACTATTTCTACATTGGCGAGGATGACTACACATGTCCCGAGTCGCCCGCGTCGTCCACTGGGTCTTCGACACCCGCGACGCCGGTCGACGACCTTCCTGAGTTGATACCAGAGGGTGAGCAGCACGTCGGTTCGTTTCTGATCATGCCCGCTGACCGTGTCCGCGCGCCACAGACGTCTCGGACCGCCTCGCACAGTTCTCGCTCGAGGACCCCGCCGCGGGATGTACGTCCTTCTTCTCAATCATCTCGCGCTGCGAGGCTCACGCGCACCGTCTAGCATACATGCCGTACATCACCACCGCGGGCCCGACGCCGCTGAGCGAAGACTCGCAGCTGCTCTTCGCCGACATCGACAGCACCATGCGCGAGCTCGTGGGCGGCTTCAAGGCGCTCACGAGCCCGCTCGATGGCTTCGACGAACACGCCCCTCCCGCTCCGACGTCGGGCCCGTCGCGCGGTACGTCCGCCATCCTGATAGCATCGTCGTCCACGGCCTGAATATTCCACAGCACGCACGCCCCCGATGACGCCCCTCCGCATCGCGAAGGGCTGGTCCAACATCACGCACAGGGGCCCCTCGACGCTCCCCGCGCGCGCGGACCGCAGAGTCTTCGCCAGCCGTGAGTATCCCCCTCCGCCTCGCCGCCGCCGCCGCTCACCGCACGCGCCAGGCCACTCCCGTTCCGCGATTCTCGGCGCACAGCCCGAGCCGAGCCTGCTGGACATCAGCCTCTCGGATTCCGAGGACGAGGACGAGCCCGTTCGGCCGTTCTCTACGCGCGGCGGCCAGCGCGCGGTCAGGCGCGTGCCGACCCAAAGTACGTGGTTGGTTTTCTGTGTGGATGGTTCTTGAGGTGGCTGACTATGTGTACAGAGCGTATTACACTCGCAGACAGTGAGTTTGACGCACTCGGACTCTGGGCGCCGCCCTCTGCGTCCGGGCCCGCGGGCATGTAGCTCGTCTGACCGGCCTCGCTCGCTTATTGGCGTTCCACACACTTTTCTCGGCCCACGATACACGTACCGCGTCCCATGCATTCAGTTTTCGCTGATTAGTCCTTTTCTTGATTCGTCCTCATTGATTGGCCCCAGCCCGCTCTCACGTCGCCCCAGGATCTAATACGGAACATACCACGCTTATCTCGCATACAATACCTGTACTTACTAGCATAGCATCCATCAGCACCTTGCACTCGCCGTCGACGGGTTGATCCAGCCGCGTCGGAGCCCCACGCCCCGCGCGCCTGCGACCAGAGAAAGAGTACATCCGAGACATCGCCGGCAGGCAAGGTGACCAACGGATTGGTCAATGCCGCGCAGGGCATTCTAGCCTCTGCGATTTCGCGTCCCGCGAGGCACGGCACAGGCAGGCGTCGAGCCTTCGGCCGTCGGACGGGGCCAGAGTTCCCAAGGACGCTGCGCGATACGCCTCCTTGGCCCGTCCGAAGCTGCCAGCGCGCCCACCTGACCGCGGCGAGTGCGCACTCCCCCCGGCGCACGCCCAGCGCGTCGTGGGCTTCAGCGTTCTCGCGCGCGTTCTGGGCCCGGAGCTCGCACGCAGCACGCCAGGCCATTGGCCGCCGCCGCCCGCGCGCGATACCGCGCGCACCGTTACGTCCGCCTGAGTCAGACCCCGCAGGCCTATATATCCCGGCTTCTGCGGGGCCCCTAGGCCTGTTGCTCACTCCAATCACTGCTCCCCCGCAGATCCCATAGAGCGAAGGATGTCCACGCCCGGCCCTTTGACAGACACCCAGCCCCCGCCGCCGCCCCTGCCCGTGCCCAGCCTGGGCGCGCCCGCGCCGCTCGCGACGGGCTCCGCGCTCGACCTCCGCAGCGCGCTCCTCGACCCCGCCGCGCGGCTGCACGGCGACAGCATGCGGCGGCGCGGCTCGGACATCAGCCGCGTGCGGCCGACGGGGCTCGTGCCGGACGCCGAGGCGCTCGAGCTCGCCGTGCGCGCGCCGCCGCCGCCCGCCCCCAGCGCGAGCGCGAGCCTCAAAGACGCGGACGTCGAGTGCGCCGTCGAGCTCGAAGATGCCGCGGCGTCGGTCGCGGACGACGCGAGCGGCGCGCCGCTCGCGGCGCCCGCGGAGCGCACGCGCCAGCGCCGCAGGGCGCTGCGGTGCTTCGCGGCGCTGTGCTGGCTCTTCTTTGGCCTCGGGTGGAACGACGGCTCGACGGGCCCGCTGCTGCCCACGATCCAGCGGCACTACGACGTGAGTCGCGCTGTGCACGGCAGGGGGCGTCGCTGACGGGGCGCGCAGATCGGGTTCGCCGTCGTCTCGCTGCTTTTTGTCTGCAACACGATCGTGAGCCTCCCGTGTGCGCCGCGCTGACGCCCGCTGAGCCCGCCGTCCGCCAGGGCTACGTCCTCGGCGCGCTCGCGAACATGTACCTCGCGTCGCGCTACGGCATGGGCAAGACGATGGTCCTCGGTGCGCCGCGCCCTGCCCTGCCGCGCGCGCCGCTGCTGACGCGCGCCAGGCGCGCTCTTCCAGCTCGGCTCGTACGCGGTCGACGTCGCCGCGGGCCCGTTCCCGCTCATGTGCGCCGCGTTCGGGTGCACGGGCTTCGGGCTCGCGCTGCAGACGTGCCAGGGCAACGGCTTTGTGGGCAGCCTCAAGGACTCGGCGAACAAGCTCGGCATCGCGCACGCCGCGTACGGTGCGTCGCATTGCCCTCGCGCGCGCACGCACGGCTCACGCGTGCAAAGGGCTCGGCGCGTTCTCCGCGCCGCTCGCCGCGACGCACTTCGCCGCGACGCAGCGCTGGTCGTTCCACTACCTGATCTCGATGGCGATCACGCTCGTGAACGTCGTGTGCCTCG
Source organism: Phanerochaete sordida (assembly GCA_019973155.2). NCBI lineage: Eukaryota > Fungi > Basidiomycota > Agaricomycetes > Polyporales > Phanerochaetaceae > Phanerochaete > Phanerochaete sordida. The sequence goes on from BPQB01000002.1 coordinate 456,583, forward strand.
TCGTCGCGTTCCGCTTCAAGCGCATGGACGAGGTCATGGCGGAGACGGGCGAGGCGCCCGCGGAGCCGGACACGACGGGCAGCAGCCAGCTGCGGCAGATCCTCACGATGGGCACCGTGCACTTCCTCGCGGTGTGGGCGCTCATCTACGTCGGCGTCGAGGTCACGCTCGGCGGCTGGATCGTCACCTTCATCCAGCAGAAGCGCGGCGGCGGCGCGAACGCGGGCTACATCTCGTCCGGCTTCTTCGGCGGTGCGTCGCTGTGGCGGTGCGCGTGTGGTGCGTGCTGATGGAGGTGTGTAGGGCTCATGCTGGGTAGGGTGCTCCTGCTTTGGCTGAACCGCAAGGTGAGTATATGCACGCGTGTCTTCGACGCGGCTCTCTGACCTGCCCGCCCCAGATCGGCGAGCGCCGCATCATGTTCATCTACGCCTTCCTCGCGATCCAGTACGCCCGCGCCCCCCTCCTCCCCCTCCATAGCTGACAGCCCCCGCAGACTGGAAGTCACGATCTGGGTCGTGCCCTCGCTCCTCGAGAACGCGATCGCGGTCGCGTGCATCGGGCTGCTGCTGGGCCCGATGTACCCGATCCTCGTGAACCACTCGAAGGCGATCCTCCCGCGCTGGCTCTTCACCGGCTGCGTCGGCTGGATCGCCGGCGTCGGGCAGACGGGCTCCGCCATCCTCCCGTTCGTGACGGGTCTCCTCGCGAGCAAGTTCGGGATCACGTCGCTGCAGCCGTTGTGAGTGTGTCCTTGGACTTCGCTGTGGTGCGGCGGACGCTGATGAGGGCAGCATCGTGTCGATGATGTCGACGATGATCGTCATCTGGGCCTTTGTCCCCAGGATGCGCAGAGTCGACTGATTTTCCTCGGTTTCCACAGGTTCAAGGCATCTCGGGTTCAAGGCATCTCTTCGTATAGACAGTCCTCGCTCATCATGTCCACCACTCCCGGGTTTTAGGCATTGCAAAATGTAACATAGCAGTCTCGTACCACAGTAGAAGCTCAGCACACACTTCAAGGTCTGGAATACACATCGTTGAATACAACAAGCAGGGTGTACATCCGTGGTGCGCGATAAATCCGGGATCCAGCAAGATATAACGATACATAAGAAAGAGGGCGACGCCCGCAGCTCACTGCATCTTCATGCCAGCGTTACGCATAGCCGCGGCAAGCTGCACTGTGGCCTGCCACCAGATGACGAAGCCCAGGCCGATGAAGCCGTGGACGGTGCCCCAGGCGTTCTCGGGTGTGACTTTGTACCTGCCGGTGGGATGAGCGCGCTGTATTAAGAGAACGGTACAACGCATAGACGTACGACTCCGCAAGGGCACCGAAAGAGTACGGGATGAAACGCGGGGCGTTGTAGAGGATGGTCGAGCAGGTGACATGGTAGATGGTAAGGCCTATGGCCAACGCCCGTTTTCCAGGCAGAAATTCTGGCACACGCCGTCAGCACGCTCTCTGTGCCGTAGCGTAGCCGGAGCGACTCACCAGGCAGCCCGAAGCAGAGCAGGCAGGCCGCACAGATGCCCGTGGACATCGCCGCGTACAGCTACCGCAGCGTCAGCCATATCGTCCGCGCCGTACGGCAAGCGCGCGCACCTTAATAAACACCGCCGCGGTGTTATTCATCTGCAGGAACGGCAGCGACACGGGCGAGAGCAGGCCCTGCAGCGCGACCGGGATCTCGAGCGCGATGTGCAGGAGGAAGATAACAGAACTGCCCGCCAGGGGCGCCGTCAGCGCACCTCATACCCTCACAAAAACGGAGCTACGCACAAGGGGTGCCGGACTGCTACCTGCTGGGTCGCCATGGTCGTGTGCGGGGGCGGGTCGTGGACGTCGAGGGGAAGACGAACGCTGGCGGCGGTGCGAACGAGACAGGCCCAACATGTGATCCCGAGGGGCGCGCCACGTGCTGCGGGCAGCGCGCCACGTTGCCAGGAACGGCTTTGCCTCCGCGCCCAGATCCCATCGGCGGGCCAAGCCTCCGTCCCCCGCCTCCCCGAAACGGAAAGCCTCTATCTTGCCCGCCGCCGGGCGGGGTGAGATCAGGATTATAGTCTGCAACCTATGCGAGCACGGTAAGAGCATAGATACTTCATTCATGCACCTGCAAAGCTCGTTGAACTGGAATCTTAGGTTTCTGAGGATATTAATATTCTCAGGCTACAGCAGTCACCGGCCAAGTCACCGGCAGTCCAAGCCCGAGCTGGCCAAGGTTAGAGCCTGTATACCGCTACTGGATGCCTTTCCACAGCCGTCTGGAGAGCCCTGTAGACTAAATTTCAGAGTAAATCGGACGCGGCATCCCGGCGAGTCTTGCTTACCGCTGTCTCGGTGCGGTTGAGTGTGTTTGCAGACTCGAAATCTGGAGGAGGGGTCGGACCCCCCTCGCAGACTAGATTCTGCGTTTGCAGATATGATTTCAGACTCCGCACCACTTCGCATACGACTCTCGACGCCGTTGCGTCTCTTCTAACCCCCACTTTCGCCGCCCTCCACCTCGCTAAGTGCCCATGAAGGTTAGCTAGAGGTGTGGAAGAGATACGCAAGATTCTCGACTGCAACTCGACGAAAGAGCTACAATGACGTCACCGTGCGCGCAGCTCGCGTTCGCGTTCCGCTTTTTTACTGTGCGTCTCGTAGTTCGTGCTGTGGTTTCATAGATCTACGCCAGTACATTGTAGATTTGATTTCACCCTCCGCAATAGAATCTACACTTGCTAAAAACGCTGTGGAAAGGCATCCACTGTCAGCATTCAGATAAATATTTGCAACAGGTTTAGGTAATTTGTAGCTGAGGCTTGATTAAACCCACCTTCAAGCCTGTATCAAGGCAGAGCACGAATTAAATAGCGTTTCTCCAGACCCGCTGCATTCTGTGGGCATCTCGATTCTAAACCTGCTGGCACTGACTAGATGATCTAGCACGCCATTTATCATCCAATTTACTGCAGTGATATCCCCAAATTCCCACTGCAAAGCGCGTCGTAGGGCCACCCCGAGCCCGCCCTAGCACCGAGCAAACCGAGGATCATCGAAACCTCTTGCTCTCCACCTAAACCCATCTTAGTTCGCCGTCTCTTCTCCACAGCTGGCCGGGCCGCTCCTGCCCACATCTTTTAGCCTCAGCTCAGCTGCCCGTCAAACCTTCGCGCACGGGCAGTGCAGACAGACTCCAAACCCTACTGTACGCGTCCACGCTGCGCCAGCACACATTCGGCACACCTCCACCCATTTCACAGCAAGAACCCACCCCTAGCGTGCGTCCTTTCTACGGCAATGATCGCGCAGCTGCCCTTTCAAATTCTGCAGGGGCGGCCCTCGTGCGTCGGCGCGTCCGGAAGGGCTCTAGCCCAAACCCAGCGGGGACGTGACAGCGAGCGCCATGGCAGATCGAACCTTGCACCCTGGCCCTTGGGAAAGCGGCGCAGACGGCACTCCACGATGGGCCGTTTCTCGGGCCAGGGTCCGCTAGGTTGCAACACCGCCGCCCTGCGAAGCCTTCTGCACTCGGAAGGGGTCCCGCTCCACTCGCAGCCCTGCAATTTCATCGACAGCAAGAGCTAGAGGCTAACTCTGCCAACTCTGCGCGTTTAACTGCTCCCTGGCCTGTTCCGTCCAGAAGGTTCAGATGTTCACAGCGCCCGCTCGCTGCCGCCGTGCGTCATGCCAACCGGGCTAGCACCGTGCTGATGCAGCTGTACCTAGGTTAGATGTCGCAGACTGCGCACAGCGACATGCACGGGGCGGAGATGCAACCGTATGTTGTACTCCGCGGCGACCTATGACTTCGCGTCGCCGCCATCCGCGCCGCTGCGCACGGCTCGGTGCACAGTGTTGCCGTCTCGCAGACGACACCGCGCTTGACGTACGAGCTGCGCCGCCCGATCACTTTGCCCATGCCAAGCGTGTCGGCCCACCACTTGGGCCCGTAATCGCACCTGCAGCAGAGAATCTTACCCATCCGCCAGCTGTCGAAGAAACTGGGTCAATTGCCTGCGGCCGAGCTCAACACAGCAGCTCCCCACCGTACCAGCCCGAGCGGTCACGACGTCCGACGTCACCTTCGACGCAGCAGCGCCAGCGCCCGCCGTCGGTCGGCGCATTTGTAGTCGACCGCGATTACGGAGGTCCTGGCGGGCGAAATAGCAGAGCCGCCTGCGTCCGACGGCGGCTTCTCGCGGGCAGCAAGAGGCGTCAGGCCCGCTGGTACGAGGACTGATGTTGCAGCACGCCGGTGAGAGGGACCGCGAGAGGTGCCCGGGTAGTCAGCCACAGTTCGCCAGCCGCGCCAGGCGCTGTGTAAGCTCTTTTCATTAACGCGTTCCTGTACGATGACGCCCTGTCTAAAATACACATTATCGTCTTTTCCTCCTTGCGCGCCCGCTACGCCGCGGCAGCCACGTCTGCGGCGTCGGCGGCGGGGGCTTCGGGCCTGCGCTTGCCCTTCGTGTCCTCGGCGTAGTTCTCGTAGAAGTTCGCGGCGTCCTTGCCGCCGCCCGCGCCGTCGCTGCGCCCGGGGCCGTCCCAGAAGTGGAACGCCTGGCTGTGCACGCCGTACGACGTCGGCACGACCTCGAGCAGGTCTCCGCGCGCGACCTCGATCGCCGGGATCTCGCTCGCCGGCAGCCCGATCAGGTACGCGAGGATGCAGCGGATGACGGACGCGTGCCCGACGATGAGCAGGTCCTCCTTCTCGCGCTCGAGCTCGATCAGCGTCGGCTCGAGGCGCACTGCGCGCCGTCAGCACTCGCGCGCGGCACCACATCGCACCAGCGCCACTCACCGCAGAGGTCGTGGTAGCTCTCCGCGCGCGGCGCGCGGTACGCGTACGGGTCCTTCACGAAGCGCTCCCACTCGTCGGGGAAGTACTTGACGACCTGCTCCGGCGTGAGCCCGTCCCACACGCCGGGGTTGATTTCCGCCATCTGCGGCTTCTCGATGACCTTCACGCGTGGCGCGGGCGTCCCGTCGCCCGCGCTGTGCTGCAGGAACGGCCACGCCGTGTGGTGCGAGCGCCGGCGCGCGGACGTCCAGATCTGGCGGGGCGGTGAGGCAGGGGGCGGAGAGGGCGGCGGACGCCACACGTACCACCAGGCGCCGCTCGCTCGCGTCGAGGCCGCGCTGCTCGAGCGACTTTGCGCGGCGCTCGAGTACGAATTCCTTCAGGCGTTCGGCGTACTCCCATCCTGCGGGGGATAGGTCCGAATCTGCCTTGTATGAGTGCTCGATGAGCGATTGCCCTGACTGCATGGACGTGAGGTTCAGAACCAGGTGAGTCATTCATGAGATCTTACTCGGGCAAAGTATATTGTGCGGAAGCGATTGTGGATGTTCATGAGGAAGAAGACAATTCTGGACTGTGCGGACGTGAGCGGATAGTGGCAACGAACGTTAGGGACAGACCTGCAGGTAGCCGCGGATATCCTAGAACGAACAAAATGAGGTTCAGAGAGCAAGTCTTTATCGAGCCACGCTCACGTTGACCATGATCTTCTCTCCGACCTGCCAGCATAATCATGAGACATGATCAGTTACACAGGAAGTGATGGGCTCACGTTCAGGATACGAATGCTAGGGACGCTGAGCTCTTCGACAGATTCGTAGTGTTTCTCGTGATCGCGTATACGTTGCAGATAGTCTGAGATCGCCTTTTCTGGGTCCCATCCGCGGTACTAGCAGGGGTCATAAGGGATATCCACCTTCCAGAGCGTCTGTAGGACGTACGTCGGGCGAAGAGATCTTGACTCCTCGGATGTTCGACAGGATGATCTCCTCATTGTCACACATCGATTCTACGGGCCGCCCTCTGCATGAGCTCTGAAACCCGATGACAGAAGAACCAGCGGCGCACCAAGGAAGATGATGTGGATGCCCCTCGCCTCCGCCCTCTCCGCAAGCTCCTGCCGCTTGCTCGTCGTGCCGTTGTTGGCGTCGTAGATGACGACCTGTCCGCCGCCGTCGAAGAAGTCCCAGATGAGCTGCTCGCACCCGCCCGCGATCTTTGCGCGGAGCGCGATCGTCTCGGGGCTCTTCTCGCCTGGCACACGCCTCAGCACGAGCAGCACGACAACGGGGCGAGCGGCGGACCTAGCGTGAAGTAGTCTGGCGGCAGCTTCTGCGCGCTGCCCAGCACCTTGCGACGGTAGTCGCCGAGCGAGATGACTTGGGTCTTCACTCCTGTCCAGCGCAGGTACCGCTCGAGTGCGCGGGATATGTGGGTCTTGCCGCGCGCGGGGAGGCCGACGGTGCAGACGAGGATCTTACCAGCATGGAAGAGAAGACCGGACGCTGTTGTGTATAGTGGGGCAACCATGGTTGTCTGAGGGTAACTGCCTCGCCGTCGGAGCAGTCGACGAGGGAGAGGGTAAGGTGTAGAGCCAAGTCCGTTATCAGCTGCAGCGGCGCATCCGCGCTGCAATCTTATCTTATCTCTGCCACACGCGTAATAATCTAGACGTCCGAGAGTTTGAGGACGAGACGTAATACCAAGGACAAGACAATAGGTATAGGCCACAATATTACATCGTATGGACAGCGTCGACACCCAGAAATGATATGATACACCGGAGGAAAAGACAGATGGAAGGAGGTCTGTTCTCTCCCAGAGACACCACAAACCACTATTTGACCTAGACGTCCTGAGCAGCTTGAGCACGATAGTCTTCCATCTCAGCATCCAGGTCAGCAACAGTGACAGTCTTCTTCACCCGCTTCGGCCCCTTCTTCCGCCTCTGCTTCTTTGCTGGATTTGCAGCCACTCGAGGGGCTGCTGCAACAGGCGCAGGCGCGGGCGCGGGTGCAGCCTTCGTCTTCTTATTCGGCCTGGTAGGGATTAGAAACGAGGTTCGGTCCAGCACAAAGGGAAATAAACATACTGCTTTGCAGGCTGCGGCTGAGCCGGGAATATGGGCTTGGGTCCGGCAATCCGCTGCAGCAGGGATGGTGCAGCATGTGGGACGCCGTTGGCTTTTGGTGTGTCGTCCTCATCCTTGATAATTTCAATCTTGATGGGACGTCCTGTCGTTGCACAGAGCCGTATTGCATGAAGCCGCCGCATCTCGACAACCGACCGTGCGACGTCTACTTACTGCCGTCGATGATCTTTCCGTTGTACTTCTGACGCGCGACCAGGGCGGACTCTGCGTTGTGGAAGGCGACCACAGCCATGCCTTTTGATTTTCCTTGCGAGTTGTAGACGATGAAGGCTTCCTGCACTGGTCCGACGGTCTTCATGAAGAGATTCTGCGCGACGAGGACCACGCATTAGCACCATCTGACCAAGGCCGCAAGACACGACACATACGTGGACTTCTTCCGGGCTCACGTCGGGTGGCAGAGAGCTCAGCAAGATCTTGCTCTTCGGAGCAACTACGCCATTCTGTGGTGCTGTCCTAGCTTTCGCCTGGTCCCTCCACGCTGGTGCAACTCGAGCTTCATTGCCCAGGAACTTGTTCTTCCTCCCATGGTACGAGTTCGCGTATCTGTCGGCCATAATGCAGTACTGGAATCTAGAGAAACGAATTGCGTGGTAGCTCGTCAGAAGAACAGGTCGTGAGAGAGGTGGTGGGCTGAGGAGAAAGCGAGCACGAGCAGCTATGTTGGCGCCCATAACAGCGGAAACGGCTGTAACGGGTGTCGCGCCCGAGGCAAGACATTTTACGCTCTCGTATGTTGTATTGCTCTCTCTAACATCTCCCGTTTAGCTCAGTTGGTAGAGCGCGTCACTAGTATCATACGATCACGTGATATGACGAGGTCAGTCGTTCGAGTCGGCTAATGGGAATATTTTCGTATTTTTCACTCTTTTTGCACGGAAAACCCTTGAACTACAGCTTACACCGTGTAAGCTGTGATGCACACGTTGCCCCGATTTCTCTAACTATTATTCGATGCGTCGAAAGTTACAGCTCGCGATGTATAAGCCGCGGTGGCCCAGCGGTGACGGTACCGATCATGACATGTCGCAACACGATGCGACTCGTCCGGCGCGAGGCACCAGGTCGTGGCCGGATTCACACCAAGGTGAAGGGTCAGTGGTTCAAGTCAGCTAATGGGAATGAAACGGTGCTTCGGCACTTTTTGCTCTTTTCTGCCAGGAACTTCAGACTCCACATTCGAAAATCCCTGGGCCCTCTTGCGCGAGCATCAAGACTCCAGTGATGACTCGGAGAAACGAGACTTAAATATAACTAAGACTTCAAAATCTCGGCCTTGAGCCTGGTCTTGGAGACCCGTCGGCGGTGGGTTGCAGGGTCAAGCACATCCACGAACGTGTTGAGCATAACAAAGCCAGTGAAGTAGCACTGCGAGGTCACGCTGATATGAATCTGATGTAGAAGAAACTACAAAGCAGCGGTACTCGCATTAATCCTAACATATATCCTTCCATAGTTTTTAAGCTGCGTCACAGGCTGACACTGACGGCTCGTGGAAGCGCAAACGAGTGCCCCTTGTCCAGCAGCGGCGGGGCATCTGGTGGTTTATCGGAACCCATTTGAGATGGCCCCAGAGAAGCTCAGAGGTAAGTAGAGAACACAGGGCGCATCGTCGGTCAATGGGCTTGACCATGGCCGAGCCTAAGGAGACTAAGGCGACGAGCCTTCGGGGTCACGAGGAGGAGAGCCAGGGCAATAGGTTGGACATATAGCCGTGAGAATACTTAACTACCAGCGCGACCATAAGGATGCCAACGGCATGCCTCGAATGGGGAGGCATAAATCGACCGCCAGACACCGCTCCAGTGGAATTTGTTACGATCCAGCCAGTTTCAAGTCATTCCAGGGCTCCGGATCTCGTGTTTGTATTCTGGAAGACCTGCTGGGCATCCCACATTTACATGATTAAGTGCGCGATACGTATATGAGTGCCGCGTAACCAAACACGAGTAATGTTCAGGAAAGCATTGCGTGGCGCCGCAAAGATATTACTCGTTTGGATTCGGCCTGAGCCGTGGCCTTTGTGTAAGTACGACGGCTAATACGGTCGTAAATTTCTGGTCACTCACACATCTAGTTGGTCGTATCCGTATGAGCTCTGGGAAAATCTGTGAGCTCCCAGTGTAAGTGTCTCGGCACACGCTCCCACTGCGCTTTGCGACATAAGGATCGATAACAGCACCTTCCAAAAATGTATATTACGGAGCAGTTACTCCCCAACCGCGCTAGATGTGCTAGTAGCTGTGCCACGCGTTCGGCGGTGGTCGCGCGCCCCGCGCGACTGTGCTGGTAGCAGTAATCGTGCGCGAACGCTCGCGCATGCGGACGATGCTAAGCGCGCCCGCGGCCTTTTTGTTCTCCGCTCGCTGAGGGCGTGCTTACACGCTCCCAGGCACCTCGCCCGCCCTCATCAGCTTCGTCCCAAGCGTACCGACACGCCAGGGCATCTGGCGTTTTCGCCGCAGAACCGCACCGCAGGGTTCTCTGGCCCGCCGGAGCGGGGCCCAGGGAGGCTCCTGGATCAGGCCGGCACAGCCCCCGTCGCGCGCCCGCTTCCGCGGCATCGATGCAGCGATGGGGTGTGCACGCGGGGCGTGATTGGAGTGGGCCCCGCCCGGCCTAAGCCCGTCTGAGAAGGCTGCCCTGCGTGCTATTGCGCCCGCGGCTTACGGCACGCGTCCATGCCCCGGTCGCCGTCCCACAGCTGTGGGTCGCCCCGCGCGTGTCGCCTCGCGCCTTCTCGTGCTCCCTCCCGCCGCCGCTCTGCGGGCCCCTCCCGCGACGCGCAGAGGCGGGCGGTGCGGCGGCGATGGTGCGGTGGCTGAACTCTGTCTGCGATGAAAGATTTCTATAGTCGGGCGTACAGCGCCCTTGCGTGGCGGGCCTGTTGCGGGAACTGGCATGAACTCCATATATGCAGTTTTCTATGAAGTATCATCCGTGAAACGCGGCTCTCGCCGCGCACGGTCGCCCATACACAGAAAAACACCAGCGCATGCGCGCGGAGCACGCACGCGACGGACGACGGTCGGAGCGACCTCGCGCGCGGCCGCGCACGCCATCCCAGCGAGCAGGGGCCCCGCCAGCTCTTCGGCGCACAGCGGCGCACACCGCGCAAAGCGGACACCCGTCACGCACGCGCCCCCACCGCCGCGCACGCGAGATGAAAGCCGCGCGGTGCGCACGCCGCGCCGCAGACAGACTATCTGCGCGCGCGCGCGCGTAAGACATACGTCAACGGCAGCCACGCGCGCACGCCGGCCGCGCCCGCGGGGCCTGTAGGGCGTCGTGGCACACACGCGGGGGCCGTGCCTGCCGCGGCGCGTGCGGCGCGTGTGGCACGGGCCATGCCCGCCACGCGGGCCTGCAGGTGGCGCAGTCGGCGCAGCCAGGCGGAGGCGCGCGGCAGCCCGACGCTGCTGCACGCAGCGGATGGGCATGTGTTGGCGGCTGCGTGGACAGTGCCTGCTGCTGCTGGCGAGGCGCTTTGCCGCGGAGACGGGCTTTGATTCGCCCGGGGAACAAGCGTAGGGCGTGGTGGTGGGATAGCGGTGGGCGATGGCCAGCAGTCGCTGACATACGGCCAACAGGCTGCGCAGCACGCACAGGATGTCAACTGCGGCCGCCGTGCGCTTGCGAACGTTTCGGATCTGGCGACGATGGTGCAGACAGTGCAAGAGCTTGTGCAGCTGTGTGGCTAGGTCGCAGAGCGCGGCGGATCGAACAGGGCGTCCACGATGCGAACAGCAGGCGCACAGCCTGCCGTGCAATGTCTGGAGGCCGGCCTGATGCTGACACGGCTGCGGGTCTTTCGTGCGGGGAGGGGAGAGGGCGCACATGCCGCCGCGGGGTAGCGCAGCCTGGGGGCGGCAACCAGCCTGTGCAACAATGGAAGGCGGGCGGCTGCGGCCTCCGTCCGCTGTTGACCACGCTGGTGCTGGCAACGGCGATGCGGACTATGCCACAGGTCCCGGAGGGATGTCGGTATGATCCCCAGTGCGCGGCGTAGCCAACTGGACCCTCGCGCACCGACCGGCAGCCGCACAGTCTGCCATGCGATGCCTGGAGACCGACCCCAGTGCTGGCACGGCTGCGGGATTTTCGCACGCAGGAGGATGCACATGCATGCGGCGGCGGGGCACCGCACCCTGGCGGGAAGTGTCCAGCAGTCGGGCTGGTGCGTGCGTGGAGCACGCGGGCTGCTAGGGGCGACGGAGCACCTTGATCCGCTCGCCGTCCTGCGGCGCGCGGCGCGAGCGCCTGGCCCGGCGATATGTGGCTAGCGCGCTGGGTGCTCCCTGGATCGTGTCAGGCCATCAGCTGTGAAGTGACGGAAATGCAGGAGCCACATACGCGTATGTCTAGATAGGGTCTGTCCCTTGTCATGGACAAAGATGAATCAATTTCTGGGTTCGCGGCGGTGGCGACTGTGCTGCTGCAGCGTGATAGATGACAGTGCTGGCGCACCGTTGACGAGTCAGTGCGTCGGGCTGTATCGCGGGCGCTTGGGTAGATGAACGACTGTAGGATCCTGCCTGGGAGGGAAGGAGAACATCCTAGGACGACTATGACGGCAACAATCATTGGGGAAATTCGCACGGGGCGGGAAGATTGCTGAGGCTGACTCGAGCCCTGCGGCGGGGCTTCTGAGCCATCAGCGGCAGGCGCACAGCCTTGTCCCAAGACTGCGGGAGGGGCAGGCTCGACACGGTGGGGAACCTGGACCGGTGTACGGACGGGATCAGCAGGCGGGGGACCCTAGAAGTCGCTGCCGCACGTCTGATTTCCGCGGCCGAAAGCGTCGTGCCTGCCACTGGAAGCTGTCACGCCCGAGCTGCAGGCGCCACCGGGCCTGAGATCGTGGTCAGAGGAGCGGGTCGTGCAATCGTCGGGAGCGCGAACCTTATAGGCGCATGGGCACGACGGGGCGCCCGTCTGCGGGTTCTCTTGCCAACGCGGTGCGGTGGCTCGCCTGAGCTCGCGGGACGGTCGAGACGGCGTCGAGGGTCTGGCCGGACGTGGGAGCGCGGGTGCTACTTTAAGCACAGGATCCGCTGGACGACGTAGCAAGAAGACAGAAAGGCGTGGCACGCCGTGCTGGCAATCTACCGGGCGAACTTGGCGCTCTACAGGAAATGAGGCATTGCGGAGATACACATAATACTGACAACAGGCGTAGGGCATGAGCAGGGCGAGGAAGGAGATTAATGGAGTTAGAACAATGGGGACCCTTGCGGTGCGTCGCCGCTGACTTTCGGACGTGGTTGGCCGGGAGAAAGTACAAGAGCCTGGGAATGCTCGGAGGAAGCGGGGCAGATAGCGGCGTGACTCGGTCGTGAAGCAACCTTGACTCGCAGGACAATGGCTGGATTGTCGGGCAGCGTTGCACAGAAAATGGAGGGGAGCTGGAGGAGCCCGCCCGGCGGGGCTATTGTGAGACCATGGGGAGGCCCTGATCTGATGCTCGCGCGGCCGCCATTGGAGGGAAGAATGATACGTGCGTTTCCGAGACCCAAACGTGGTTTAGGCCAGGAAGCCATGCCACACTCGGGAGATCCTCCGCTGGAGACCCCCCGAACGGGTGCGCTACCCCTTTCCCTTGCTTTGATGGCAGCAGACTCTATTGCTGCGCGGGCGAGCGAGGGTGGGGAGGCACGAGGCGGCGATTCAAGGTCCGCGCGGACGGCTGGGACGGCTGGGACGGGCTCTGGCGGTGCGGGCAGCGTCGCAGTGGCACGCAGACCCCTAGCCAGCCCGCCGCGGCCAGGCTGCTCGCGGGCAGAGGCTAGGAACACTGGCTCAAGGCTGGCCGAGTATCAGAATCTGGTAGGTGTCCGTGGAAGCCTGTGGATGGGCGCGGAGCCAGAATCCTATTACGTAAGCAGCGCACCTGCCCGAATCGTGATGCGAACGTGGGCGCCTCGCTCTTGCCCAATCGGGTGGTAGCACAACAACCTATAAGTGTGCCCGTACCACGCTCCAGCGTCCCTCGCCTTTTCCCCATTTCTTCCTCGTCTCCGCCCGTCGCGCTCCCGTCCACCGCGCACCCGCCATGTTCACCGTGCGAGCACAAAAGCGCCGCCGCACCGCGACCTCCGTCCTCGCAGGCGACTACGATACGCGTCCGCAGCGCGACGTGCTCACGAGCCTCCTCAACGGCGTGCCCGTGTACAAGGCGGTAGAGAAGGCAGAGGAGGAGGAGGAGCGGCGCGCGAGGAAGAAGGAGAGGAAGGAGCGAGAAAAGGATAAAAAGCGCGTAAAGCCGGTCGCGAAGCCTGCCGATAAGCCGCTGCTCGCCCCAGCCGCCAGTACGAGCGCGACCGTGCCAGTCGCCGCGCCCGCACCGCCGCCCGCACCACCCAAGCGTCCGCCACCGCCCGCGCCACGAGCCACGAGCTCCTCCACCTCCACCTCGTCCTTCTGGCAGGCACGGCCGACGATCAACATCGCCACGATGAACCGCCGCTCCGTGACCCCGCCCCCGATGCCCTCGTCGCCGCCCACGACCCCAGGACCCTCCATCTCCTCGAGCACCTCTGCCACCTCGTCCAAGCGTCCACACACGCCAGACGACGACGACGAAGACGACGATTCGCAGTGCGGGCACAGCGTGGGCAGGGGATCGTCAGACCCTGTACCCAGGCCCCGCAAGAAGCGCGTCGCCGCACGCAAGGGATGGAAGGGCTGGGTCGAGGGCTCTCCGCCGCCGTCCCAAAAGCTCATCAACCTCGACATCGTGGATGTCATCCCAGGCGAGCGAAAGACGAGGAGTGGGAAGAGTTTCGATGCCATCGCGTTCGGCAAAGACAGCTGGGTCTGAACTGGGTGCGTGCCCTACACCCTGAGATTGCGGTTCGATTGTGCTCATCGCCCGTTCATCGCTGCAGGCGATACCCCTCTCTTTTGCCACTCAACCCGCTGCGTAGAGGGCCTGACTGCTGTCTCAATATCTGCGCTAGTTATACCGGTCGCACCTTTGTTGTCTGTCTCAAGCACCATTCCCATTTGTCCCACCTGCTGGTATCTGAAATCCGTATCGTACACTCTTTCAATCTCTTGGAGTCAACCCCCTTGTTTGGCTGTGTCTGGGCCCAGGGCCGTCTTACTGTCGTCGCGTTTAGTGCAATTTTCCCCTTCGTCCTTCACATTGTACCATATTGTATTGCAGGGTGTTTTACATATTGCAGTGTCGGTAGAAAATGAATACAGCGCAGTTATTTTGGCAAAGATGTGCGTTGTGTGCTCGCCGACGCTGCCACTGCGGTGCTGCGGGTCGAGCGAGCTGCTGACGAAGCGTGGACTCGCGGTTCTGGGAGCGGGGAGATGGCGCGGGCTCGGTGCCACGCGGGCGTCGGCCTGGGCGCCTATAATGCTGCCGCTCGCTGTCCGTTTGCCGATCGTCCTTGTCCTCGATCACGACCGCAGCTTTGCTCTCGCCACCGACGTCCCTTTGCAGTCCGCCGCCGCCGCCGCGCACGACGACGAGCACGCCAGCCAGCGCAACGCACGCACGCACGCCCCGCCGCCGGACACCCTGACCGCGAGTGTTTCAGCGCGGCTCTGGTGGGAAAACGTGCAACGCCCCTGGGGCAGAAGAGAACACCCAAACGCTGCGCCTGCCACGCGCCCCGGCGGGCCCGCCGTCGCACGTCCCCGGACGCGTCCAGCCTCGCACAGGCGCAACCGAACGCACACTCCGCAGGTCCTACGCCGCCGCACACTACCCCCACCGCGCGCGATATGCTGCACCACATCCCCTTCCCCGCGCTCCCCGCGCCGCCGTCGTGGTACCCGGGGCACATGACGCAGTTCACGCGCGCGCTGCCCGCGCTCCTGCGCCGCACGGACGTCGTGCTCGAGCTCCGCGACGCCCGCCTCCCGCTCACGAGCATCAACCGCAACTTCGAAGGTGCGCGCCCTGCCCAGCCTCTCACACGTCCCGCGCGCGCGCCCTCGGGTCTCATGGGTGCGGCCCAGCCGCGTGCTGTGCCAGGGGCCGCGCCGCCGAATGATGCCGGGCCCGGACGCCCGCTGCCCGCTGGCGGGTGGAGACGCGACCGAGGCACACATCCCCGAGCACCACCTTGCTGTGTGGGAGCCATGGCTCCGCACCCAGTGCCAGAGCCTGGACAGCTCCATGCTGCAGCTCTAGTGGCGCATCGTCTTTTTTCGCTGAATATATGCGGCCGTTGTGCTCACTGCAGACGCTTCCCAGGAGCCCTGAAAAAATGGAGACAAGAGCGAGGCTACTTCCAGCGGCCTCTGGGCGCTCCGGAAGGCGCAGCGGCCGCGTCATCGGAGCACCAGCAGTACTTCGAGATCTGCGAGCGGATAGTCGTCTTCAGCAAGCGAGACCTCGTCTCACAGTGGGGCATAGAGGTAGGGAACACCGCGCTCAGTGATACCGTCCTTTCCTTATGCGGCGAGTCCAGTAGCCGTTCCGCAGAGCCATGTCGACCAAGTATCCCGACCAAAAGACCTTCTTCGCGGCTTGGAACCGCCCCAGCGACATCCGGGCACTCAACAATCTGCTCGTTGGTATGTCAACCGCTCTGCTACCTCGTTTTATCAGCCAGAACGCCGACCTGAATATTTCCCGGATTTGCCGCAGATATTGCGAAACAAAACCCACATCTGCCGGAGATGAATGTTCTGGTCGTCGGCATGCCCAACGTGGGCAAGTCGACACTGCTCAATGCATTGCGAAGCTCAGGCATCGAGGGCCGTAAGTGCTACGCCATTGATCATCTCGCTTCGCCTGATACACGGCTGATACGCCCCCGCCACAGCCACGGCCAAGGCACTGCGGACCTCGGCGCAGCCCGGTCTCACGCGCGCCATCTCGACGCGGCTGAAGCTTTCTGTCGACCCGCTGGTGTACTCCTACGACTCCCCGGGAGTCATGCTCCCCTTCTTGGGGCGCGGCGACAAGGGTGCAGAGCGTGGCGTCAAGCTAGCTCTCATCGGTAAGCTACGCGTCCGCCGCGGTCCGTAGTCGACGGAGCACTCGCTGACCTCCGTTCTCGCCGCTGCACAGCGGGCATAAAGGAGGGCCTGTACGATCTTGAGGCTCTCGCCGCCTACCTCCTCTACCGCATGAACATTCTCGACCCGATAGGTAAGCCCGCCACGGCCTCCGCTGCGCCGGCACCGACCCGCACTGCGCCGCCGCTAACATATTTCCTGTGCAGCGCCGGCGTACCTCGCGGTGCTCCCGCCGTCGACACCGCCGACCGCGGACGTCAGCGAGTTCCTCGACACGCTCGCGCGCCGCCTGGGCATGCTCAAGCGCGGGGGCGTCACGGACCAGACGCGAGCCGCCTCGTGGTTCATCCGCTGGTGGCGCGAATCGGGCGGCGCGCTCACGGCGGCGTCGCCGCTCCTGCCGCCCGCCGCAGAGGGCGCGCCCGCCGCAGAGGGCGCGCCCGCGGCGCAGCGCCGCGGCTGGGGCTTCGACTTCGAGTGGGGCGTCGAGGCGGCGGAGCTGCCCGCGTACGGCGAGGACGCGATCCAGCGCAAGATGGAGGCGTGCATCGACGCGTTCGAGGCGGACGTCCAGGAGGAAGACGAGGAGGGCGGCGGCGTCAGCGCCACGCAGGAGAAGAAAAAGAAGCGCGATGTCCTGCTCGCGAAGCGCGCCGCGAGGATCAAGGCAAAGGCCCCGGGCCAGCGCAACGGCCGTTAGCGTCTGGACGCCTGGCGTTTCGTTATGGTGCGTCAAATGCTCGCGAACGGTGGCTCATGACTAAAAGATGAGTCAACCAGTTGCCTTATTTTTACGACACAGATCTACATACACTACCCTACGGTAATCGCATAGCCCTTCGAGACCCTCGTTCACTCACCACTCGCCACTATCTGCCGCCTCGTGCTCCACGTCGTACCACACTATCTAGACACCTTCATAGCGCCACGAACTGTCAAGCGGATCGCCGCACTGTCAATGTCCTACGCTAGGGTCCCGTGTAATAATGCTACGCCGCTCCTCATGCCACGTCGCCTGCAGCTTCCTCAGAAGCACCCGTACAGCCGCCGGACCGCTGCCGCGGACGCAATTCATACGTTTCTTTCTATAGCACCTGGCGAGTTCCTCGCAGCAGGAACCGCGACACCCAGCGGTTTCTCCGCCTCAAGTTCTCCATGTGCCGGCGGGCACCCACGCTCGCGCTTCTCAGACTCCGCTGATCACGTCGCGGATCTTTCCTGTGCGGACGCTTTCACATGCCCCTGTCGTCCCTGGCGGGAAGATTCCTGAAGACTCCCCCGGCGCGCCCTCCTCTGCGTCCAGAGCCCCGCCGCCGCCGCCACGCTGCCCTGCACGTCGGGCGCGACAGCGGCGCGGGGGCATGTGCCCGGACGGACGTCCCGTGGCTGCCCACGCCCCGCGTGCAGGGACGCACGCCCGGCGCCCGCGCGGGGCTCGCGCCGCAGGCTATCGCGGGTGTGCATCTCCCATATGTCGCCCCAAGGGGCGACACGCTTTTTCCAGACACGCTAGCGTACGCAGGGGGCCCTGCCGCGCCGCGGCCGTGCCCTCGCGTGGAGCACCCCAGACCGTATCTTGGCGCCGCCGCGGGGCCCAGGCTCGCGCGCGATGTGCAAATGCCCCGGCGTGCCCCACTGCGTCATGCGACCGACAGCGGGGCCGCCGATGCACGTCCCCCGCTGTGGGGTTCGCCGCCGGCCGCAGCGCCTGGCGTGCGGGCGGCCGGGCGGAGGCCCTCGCTGGACGGGGCGGTCGCGCGGGAGCGTCCGAGACACTGGCACGATTGTGGGACACGCCGCGCAGATGGCCGGCGTGCGCGGGCCACGGTGAGCGATCGCGAGCGGGCGCGGTTGCGCGGGAAGCAGACTGAAGATGGGCTGAATGCTAAGGGCCCTGGACTCGTGACGCTCGATTGGCACCGGCTTCCCACGCGCCCATTCTTGGTGCGGGCGAAGGGCAGATGGAACGTGCTGGGGCCCGCCCGCGAGCCTGCCCAGCCGAGCTGCGGCACACAGGTCTCCCCTGGCCCGCTGCACTCGCTGGCACGGCCTGGTTGGCGCGCGGTGAGACGCAATGCATCAGAGATTAGTGGTGCGGTGGCTCCCGCTCGCGTCCGCCCGCACTTGAGAAGCCCGCCGCCGCCACGCGCCCGCGTCCCCGCTTCACGATATTGTAGCGGTCGCCGCTCGCAGCGCAGAGGCCGTACGAAGCGAAATGAACTTGAGATGGCGTGGGCGCAGTTGCAGGCGGGACCACGCCGTTCAGCCGCCCGAGCGCGCCATGTGAGGCACAGCGGCTTCTCATGGCGAGCGCACACGCGCCCGCCCCGCCCCGCCCGGACCCCGCAGCGGCCGTGCCCAGGGCAGCGCAGGGAGCAGCGCAGGCGATGTGCGCATGCCCAGACGGGGTGCGACGCCCCGCGGGGGCGGGGACGGCACAGATAGCGCGGATGCGCACATGTCGCCCGGTGCCTCCCATCATATCGGCAGAAGCGCACTGGGGCACGCACGCACGCCGCCAGTTTTGCGGCCTTTGAATCCGCGCCGGCGCACGCTGCGTAGCCGCCGCGCTGGGCGGCGGGCCCCAGGCGGGCGGGCAGCGCGGGGTGCACGGTGCCCTGGCGCTTTGTGCGCACCCTCAGCAAAGCGATGCATAATCAGCGGTCGGTGTTTGGCTGTCCCAGTCCCGGCGTTCAACACCGTACCGACATCGACTAGGTATCAGCCCCTCTTAGATGGCACACTCGTCTCTGGTCTTGCCAATGATTATCGTGTCTCTATGACCGTGGGCACAGGCAACTGCGGCGTTATTAATCATGGAAGTGGCCTAGAAAACAAGGCAGTCGCCGCGACTGACAGCACTCCCTCCGCGAGATGTTCTTCGGTGGATAGTGGCTGGCCTAACGGTGCTATACACCGGTTAAGATCTCTACATCTTCGGGAAACAGTCCTTTGTTTTGTCACAGCCTGCTACCGCTAACGAGGCACTGCCCCTTAGAGTTCACCCGTGGGGACAGTCCCCAGTCCGCTATCGATGTACAGGCACAACTGGGCCAGTCCGGGAAATGCAGACGCAGCACCGTCTCCCCGTGGGCCCGGGTGCGGACAGTGGCCTTCACGCGGCGACGACCATCTCCGTGACTACCCACCGCTATACTCGGTTCGGTTGCCACAACGCTCCCCAGATTCCAGACAGAAGGATAGGCAGAGCTGGGAACGCTGCAATGGCGAACCGTGCCGCACCTTCGGTCGGCCGCTAAGGCGGACACGTCTTGGTGGTCGGCACAGGCAAAGCGGACACGTAGGCTTGACTCTAGGCTAGTGGACGACGCCTCGCCACGTTTTCTCGCCATGGTGGCGCGGATCCAGATTCCTGCCATGGCGACGGTTTGAATGCAGGCAACGTGCTCTGTCTGAGGTGGTTAGGAACCTGCGTCATAGAACCCCAGCTGAGGTGACAGTCGTGAGCACAGCGAATGAATATCCGAGAGGAATGAAACGACCTACCCCGTTGGCCCTCGTCGCGTCTCGGACGAGCGTGAGGCCCCGCACGCCACATCCACCCAGCCTGTACATGCCCTCAGTGATGCTGCCCTCACATACACTGGCCTGAACGCCGCGATGTTATGGAGCGCCGGTGTACAGCGCATGGGCCGTCGACGACTGTGAGCGAGATAGATGATCATTTTGTGATGGGCTTGGCCAGTGGAGGCCACTTGGGAAAGATGGACCGCTCGTAGGGAATTATTGATACGCTCCAATGAAGAATACGAGAGGCATAAGATGCCGCGTCCCTTCCGACACGCGCTGCGTAAGGGAGTTCAGTATGATGTCCTCAAAGGCGATGCTTTCGGAGCCGGTGGTCACGTAGTGCCTGACCCGCTGAGGGCGGAATACCCGGGGAGCTATGACGAGGCCGGATCATAGCGTAGTCAAAAATCTGAAGCAATGACACTCAGACCTGACACGTATCTTCTCGTGACTCCTGGCTGCACCGCAGGTTGGTCGTACCAACCGCCAGAGAAGCCTACGATATTGGCCGCGACTTTCCAGGCAACAACGGGGACGCCGGTCTTCAGCTAATGATTCACTGACGGTTGGAGTACGAAGCGACTGCCCTGCACAGTATAGGGCTCCTAGGGCCACTCTTCGATAGACAGGTGGCTCATCGACGGCTTCTGGAAGCACAGACGGGTCTCGCCTGTCTGGCGGCGGCAGCACGTTCGGTAGTTCGACGGGACCCATCCAAGGCAGTGCTGAAGGGATGACCGGGGAAAGGGGCACATCTCCGGTCAGCGAGCATGGTCATAGCATGAGCAACGAACCTTCAGGGTGACAGGAAACTTCACGTGGAGAGCGAGGGTAAGGACGTCTCTGGGCCTGTGTAGACGATGCACGTTTCCCGCGAATCTTGTGTGGCGAGGCAGAAAATTTGCCGGAACCCTTGACATCGTCACAAGTCCCGGGTGGGACTCACCTTATTGGGCCAGTACATTTCGTAGATGAAAGACGCGAGACCAGTGATGGACCTGGCTCTCGCCGCGCCCGTCGAATGCCACGTCAGTATTCGTGGGCCACTAAATCTTCCATCAGGAGGAGCACATCAACCAGCCATGAATCGACCACAAACTGTCATGGGGATAAGATGGCACGCGGCGGCAAGGATCGCGTACCATGTCTGCGTCAGCCTCCTCGTATCTCTGACGTGTCCGGTCAGCGAGGAATTGCGAGAGCCGGACTCTTCGGTACGCTGTCTACTCTCAAGAGCAGGGGTCTGCCAGAGAGCTAGCGAGAAGATAGTGTACGTGGACAGCCTTTTCTTGGCCGCTCATTTCACCTGAAAGATTTCGATGAAATTCAGCACGTGTCTTCCGATGAGCGGAGGAGCCTACCGTGGGATTGTGGCCCAGCAGTCCGCGGCATACGCTCCGCATTGCGGGCCTGATAGTCCAGGCTGGCCGTGCGGGGCAGCAGCTTCACGCTCAGTTTCGTGCGACGATATGATACAAATAATACAATTATACCCAGCATATAATACAAGAGGGGTGGATGAGGGGGTATTCCGGGGCGTGAAGATTCTAGAGGTCCAGGTAGTCTTTGCCGCCTTCCCATGATGTCGGGTCGACCGCACCGTAAGGGCCCATGTCCTTCGGGGCCCCGTCGACATCCACGAAGGTGAATTCACGTTTGAACTTCGCCTCGACGGACGCGAGCTTCTCCAGCAGCGACTGACAGGTCTCTGTGACAATTTGTGAGGGAGTGACAGAGCCGTCTGTCTGGACCTTCAGCTGGAAGTACGGGTGCAGCGGGTGCGGGACCTTGTAGCCGGCGAAGAGGCAGCGCGAGTCGTTCAGCAGCTCACTGGGCACGCAGATGAGGGCGGCAGTATGATAGAGATGCATGACACACTCACGCTCGCAGCAAGTTACCCAGCGTGTGATCTTCCTTCACAATCTTGAAGGTGGCAGCGTTCGGGATCTTCGTATCCTCGGAGATCTCAACGCTGCATTGCGCATCCAGCATTCGGTCAGTCTCACAGCACACATGTACTGAGACCTTGGCAGGACGTACAGCTTCTCGCCTTCATCCAGAACAAAGAGCTCAAAGCGGTTGGGTGCGTTCATGTTGTACGTCTATTGCAGAGCAGACTGCTGTGAACACGCCGTACATGATATAGCAAAGGGGTAGTAAGGAGTCTACTGGCGGACAGCCCGCCGTGTCCCTTGTTCCACGCGTGGCTCACCTAGTGTACACAGAGGGTAGCCTGGAGAGGAAAAGTGTGAGTAGAGCTGAAACATGCACTGATGACGCGAGAGCTCAGGACACATGTTGTGATCACGGTGAGTCATTGACAATAAATAACGGCCGAAGCCATAGCATCACAGCGGCAAAGTATGGAAGGCGTACTCACCGAGAGGAACGACGCCGAGGGAGGAGGAGGAGGTCGAGGGCCAAGTCGTCGCCAACTTTTAGCGCGAGTGCGGCCTCCGTGTTTGGCCTTGTTTTTGTTAGCGCCCGACGCGGCGCTTGCGAGAATTGGGTAGAGAGGCTCGAAGACAGCGACCGCAAGCCTCCTCAAGCCCCCTCAAGGTCAGTATGCCGAAATTCTGCACGTCCGGACGCCGTCCAGCGCATTCTACGCACTCCTGGCTCCAGAACGAATGGCGATTTCGCGGGATTCCGGAGTTGTGATGCTGGATGGCCTGGACGGCCCCCGGATGACGCTTTCACGCCCTTGCGCTCTGGACGCTCACACCCCCTCGTCTCCTGCAGAAAATGCCGACCCGGTTCACGAAGACTCGCAAGCACCGCGGCCACGTCTCGGCCGGTCACGGTCGTGTCGGCAAGCACCGCAAGCATCCCGGAGGTCGTGGTCTCGCTGGTGGTCAGCACCACCACAGGTGCGTCTGCCCTGCAATCGCGGGCGAGCCCCCGTGCTAAATCGCCCGCACAGGACAAACTTCGATAAGTACCATCCTGGTTACTTCGGTAAGGTTGGTATGCGTCGGTACCACCTGCGCCAGAACACCCTCTGGCGTCCGATCATCAACGTGGACAAGCTCTGGACGCTTGTTCCGGCAGAGGAGAAGGCTGAGCTCAAGGAGGACTCCGAGGTCGTGCCCGTCATCGACACCCTCCACCACGGTTACGCGAAGGTCCTGGGCAACGGACAGTGCGTGACATGATTGTCGAATCTGGCCGTGTTACTAAAATTCGTGTTTTCAGGCTGCCCAAGCTCCCCTTCATCGTAAAAGCCCGTTTCGTCTCCAAGAAGGCTGAGTGCGTATCCAGAAGCTTCAGTGCAGAAAGATCTGGTCTAACCTATCTTACAGGGAGAAGATCAAGGAGGCCGGCGGTGTCGTTAAGCTCGTCGCGTAGTTTGCTTGCTTTCCCTGCTATCCATTCTTTCCTTCCTCTGGCACCATGACCCACCCACACATGCATATGACGACGGGGCCGTCTCACCTATGTAATCTATGCCGTCGTACCCACGACAACGACTTCGGCCTTCCGGCTTGCGCAACATGGACGACTGGTGCGGCTTGCACCGCTGTACATGACATCGTCTGCCGGCCGAAGGAGGCAGCTCCGTCGCTAGGTTGCCGTGGCGAACGAGGAGTTGGGCTGTACTCCGTGTATTTCTGTTTTGCTGTCTTGGGCAAGTTCTCTGCATATCAGCTCTGTCGTATGTCTGCCCGGTCTGCGAGCATCCTGGTCCTTTGGTGGACTGCTTCATGCCGCTGTGGTGTGACGCATGAAGATGCAGTACTCTCTCGGAACCTATATGGACCATTGGGAGGTTTGTGTCCACACCACCTGGACAGCTGAGACCACCAAGAACGGTCGCGTCCCGCCATCAGCGAGCTTCAGAGCAGATCATGCCCTAGGAGCTCGCGAACGGACATCCGCAGCGGGCCCTTGAAACAACAGAGACCGTGTGCAATTCTTGTGAGAGACTTGTCCCCAGTTCGCATTCGCGCGTGCTGCGCATAGCATCCCGGCCAGATGTGTATGCTGGCTGACAGTTTGCAAGGCAGAAGGGAGCAAGTCTACGCTGAACAAAAAGGAGAAAACATGCAGAATAAATGTGCAATGCATTTTAGTTGGCGGTCGCCAGAGCGATTTGTTTGTCTGAGGCGATGGCGAGACGAAACAATTGTGGCGGAGGCGGGACGCCAGGCTCGGGCTTGCCGGCCGCCGGGCAGCTGCGCGCCAGAGTGGGAGTCCAAGCTACAAGGTTCCTCCTGCCCTCTCACCGTCCTTCACACACATTCAGCAGCCCCGTCCACATATCCCGCCTCTGCGAGGCTCTTGCATACCAGCGCGCTGCTTGGTGTACGTCCCTGCGGCTCGTGCCCTCACGGCGACCCCGCTGACTCCCCGCTCGCGCCGCACAGTCATTGGGGACCTGACCCGCAGAAGACCGGAAGCCCGCACAGAAGCCACCGACGCTCGACCACCGACCACCATGGCTGCCCCTGCCGACGCCGTCGCCATCAACATGGCCGACCTCACCATCTCTCCGTCGAGCGATGCAAACGCCTCTACTAAGAAGAAGCAGGATACCCTCTTTGGCCCCAACATTGGCATCGTCGCCAAGGGCCCTGAATGGACAGAGATTCGTGAGAAGGCTATCGATGAGCTCACGCCTGAGATTGTGAGGGGATGGATCGCAAAGAGCAAGGAGGTGAGTGCTGAGCTCTCTTGGTGCTGCGCAATTCTATCTGCATGCTCGCGCGGATGACCACTGGTCGCACACCCCTTCGCTGCGGTGCTGCAATCGCTCTGCCCCCAACCAATTACCTACATGTGCCCTTGCTCCGACCTACACTCGTGTACTACACGCACCAGACATTTAGTACGAGCGGCATCGGAAGCACAGTGGCTTACACAATCATTGAATACAGGCGAACCAGGCAACGACGACACTGCAGGCTCTGGTCAACCTGAAGCGGCCTTCCCTTCGCCTAACGCCGCTCGAGACCGACTCGTCGGAAGAAATAGAGCAAGTCGACGCACAACACCACCACGGCTTGGAATTCGAGTACGACTGCGATGCCCCGAAGTGCGCCATCTCTGTCAACATCCTTGTTTCGCCAGCCCATCATCTGGCCGACCGGTCTGTCGGCAATGCGCACTCGAAGATCCTTGTCTTCGAGACGGTCACCGACGGCGGCTTCGGTAAAACGCTGAAGCTCGAGGAGGGCGCCACGCTCGAGCTCGGCCGCTACGAGCATCAGCCGCATGTCAAGACGGTGTCTGCTACTTCCTCGCCTGACCTCGACGAGAAGAAGGCTGGCACCTCTGGTGTTGCAAGCGCGACCGCGTCGAACGCAGAGATCCCCACCTTGTCGGCCGATGATGGCGCGGAGGTCTCGAGTACCCGCAAGAGCAAGCGGTTCACCTCTTTCCACTTCCGCAAGCGGACCCATGAGTCGCGCACCGTCGCAGGACCTGCTCTGGCTGTCGTCGATGTCGAGGCGAAGGAGAACGCGCACGAAGAGAAAGATGAATCTGGCCTCGGTGTTAAGGCCATGATCCGCCTCTCTGCACTCGATGAGAACGGGAAGCCGCTTGCATGCATCAACGAGCAGACGACCTACCTGCACATCGTCCGCTTTGGTGCTCCACCGCCCGCAGACGAGGAGGACAAGCGCCCCTGGGTTGTCAAGGTCGTCAAGCGAGAGGCCACGGTATGTTTGCCAAGCCGGTCGTAGAAAATACCTGACCTCTCGTGTGTAGATTGGCACGCACACGTTCCACTTGCACGAGATCTACGGCCTGTCCAGCGCGACTACCAACCCGACGGCACCCCAAGCAGCGGTCCCTACCACCTATCCGCCGACAGGCACGCCTTCTCTCCCGCAGGAAGACGAGCCGTCGTCCGAGTGCCTGCTCTGCCTGTCCGCACCGCGCGAAGTCGTCCTGCTGCCCTGCCGCCACCTCGTCGCGTGCCGCGACTGCGCCATTAACATGATCGAGTTCGGTGCTGGCGGACAGATCGTCCAGAACGACGCCGCACCGGCGGCCGACGGCGAGAATGCGGAGGGCGGAGAGGAGAACGCCGCTAACGCGGGCGAGCAGCCGGCTGATGGTGCCGCCGCTATGCCCACGCCTATCCCGACGGTCGTCCCGACCACCAACACCCGCCGCAAGCGCAAGGCCAAGGGATGGTTCTGCCCTGTCTGCAGGCAACGTAAGTTATCGCCTCTCTCTCCTGCGAATACCTTACTCACTAGCCCTTAAGCGTACACCTCCTGTCTGCGGATCACGACCACCCCGCCTGCCAAGGACACGGCCTCGGAGAACGACCAGCATGAGTCGGCTGATATTGCCGACCACCCGCTTGCGCCTGCTTCTCCCACTCAGCCGACCAGTCCCACTTCGCGCGGTGGCGTCCTGTCGTCGCTTGGACGTCCCGGGTTCCTCAGGACCCTGACTTCTCGGCAGCCGCAGCCTGACCTCGAGCGCGGCCAGCCTGCCGCCACCGCTGCGGCTTAGACGGCTACTAGCCCGGCCTTTTCTATCCGACCGGATACTTGCTGCTGCTTCTCTTTGCATGCTCGACTGATGACTGTTGTACTAATTGCTACGATCTGGAAAGGAGGTGGATGTGTTGTACATGTTAGCCGGTGTTGTGTGTTTCTTTATCTTGTATATCTGTGCATCTCTTGCTCGGCAGACTTGTCCTATGCTTCTGGCTGTTGTAGTATATCAACTCAGCGTACTATGGAAACTGTCTCTGCTTCCCCAGCTACGTCTACCTGCTACGCTGATGACCCTGAGCCACGCAAACCCGCTCCCCCACACCTGGTGCCTTCCCGCATGCATGGAACGCGTCCGACGTGCCTGGCAGGGGCTTTCACACAGCGGCCGAGGTTGTGTGTCTCTGTGTGAGTACGATCACAGGCATGCGGCGCGCGCGATAAGATAAGATGGACGCTTTGTGCCTGTGCGCGCCTAGATCAAAGCGCAGCCTGAGCGACCGCCGCCCCCGCACGCCCGGGGACTCTTCCGCCATCTCCACGTACCCTCTCGACCGGACCCTCGCGTCCATTTCCATGATACCGTAGAGACCCACTCACAATACCTGGACTGTACATAACGCCTTCCGCACAAGATGTCGACGGACCCGTACCACGCGGTGCAGCAGGAGATCCAGAGCTCGCTCCAGACGGCCGCGACGCTGCGCGCGTCGTACCTGCGCATCCGGAGCACCGCGCGAGACGAGAGCGAGGAGCTTGTCTGGGCTCGGAATGAGGTGCGTGCCTGAAGCTTGCTTCAAGTCGGGGCGGATACTGAAGCGTGGCGGCAGCTCAAAGCGACCCTGGCCGCGCTGGAAGCAGACCTGGAAGACCTGGAGGAAAGCGTCAAGTGAGTGTCCGGGTTAGTTTCGCACCTACCATGCCGTCGCGACTGTCAATTCCGCAGGAGCTGACTGTGTCCTCAGGATTGTCGAGGACACAGGCGCACGGATGTTCGGCCTCGAAGAAGCAGAGGTCATGGAGAGGAGACGATACGTGGGCTTCGTCCGGAAGGAGATTGACGTGCGTGCCCGCGCTTTCCCTACCCGCCCGCCCGCCATTCTGACAAGCGGGCCCCGCAAGGTTAGAACATGCGCGCCGAGGTCGAGTCCGAGTTCGGGGCGCGCTCGCGCCCGCTGTCGCGCACGGGCATGCCCAGCGCGCCGTCGGCGGGACCGCTCGGCAATGATACTGCACCCGAGGATGATCAGGCCGAGTGGGCGCGACAGGAGCAGCAGGTGCGCGCGGCGGTCCATGTGAGACGCGCCCCCGCGGAAGCTGATGCGCCCGGCTGCTGTAGATGATCATCCGCGACCAGGACCGCACGATCGAGTCCATCGGGGTGACCCTGAACACGCTACACGAGCAGGCGGGGCTCATGGGCCAGGAGGTCCTGGAGCATAATGAGTGAGTCGTGAGGCTCGCGGTCCATGTCTGCGCCCGAATAACATGGGAACAGGATGCTCGACGACCTCGAGCGTGGTGTCGACCGAACAGATTCCAAACTCAGCGACGCTATGCGAAGAATGAAGAAATTCATCCGACAGACGGAAGGTCAGCGCCCAGTTTGATTTGCAGCACTTCTGATCGACTGACACTTTCCACAGAGACAAAATCGGGCTGGTGTATCGTTATCCTCATAATAGTTCTTATGGCCTTGCTTCTCGCCGTCATCTTGGTATGACCGGCTTCCTCTTAGATTCATGCCGGTGCGGACCCGCCTTACATGCGGGCTCTGCTCTGGTATAGAAGACGGGCCAGCTCTCCTTCTCTCCGGACTTTGGCGCAGAGTACTCTCATTGCTATCTGCGACCGAGAGGTCGTATAATCTACAACTATTCGCGGAAGAATGATACCATATTTTTCGGACCCCCTGCGCATGTCCGAGCTGCAAAGCGCGCTCATCCCTGCCAGACGGCGGGGCCGGCTGCGACCACAAGGTGAGTCGCTCTCCATGCTGCATACAGGCACACCACTTACGAGCCGGGTAGCCGGTGAAGTTCGAGGGCACATCGTAAATGTTGATGAGGATGCCGGGCTCGTACTGTCGTCGCCGATGTGAGCCGCGATTTCAGAGGTGAGGAACGAGCGACGTACACCGGTGTAAACACCCGGAATGGAGACAAGCGGACCTGGGGTGCCGCTGCCGCCATTCTCGACGTTGATCTGCGCGCAGCCGATGTAGAACTGCGCGCCACCGTACGTCGACGCGACGTGGAGAGCGATCTATCCGGGACATGTCAGCAGCTAGACATCGCCATGGACGGCCACGAGGCAATGCACCTGCTCCACGCGAAGAAGGTACTGGCCGCTGGGAAGGCTCTTCGGGATCGTGAAGGTGACTTCCTGCTGGGCTGCATGCGTAGAAAATGTAAGTAAAGATTTTCAAACTCATGCTCGATTGGGCTGCTGACTGGTGTCGAAGACGAGCTGGCCGTTCGTGAACTGCGGCTTCTCCTCGTAGATTTTGAACCAGGTCTGGCCGGTGGCGGCGTCAGGCGAGTTCGCCGCCGGAGATGCGGGCGACATCATGACGTCGAGGTACTGCCACGCGAGTCAGCGGGTTTACAGACGAGCAGTCGGATGGGACGACGTACGCCTGGGTGGTAGAGTGCGTTGTTCTGGAAGCAAGGTAAGCGTGCATACTATCTGGCTGGACAGATGGAACTTACGGCTGTAAAAGACTGTCAGCGTGCTGGTCAATAGTGAGCGGAGAAGGCATGCTACGCACCCTTGAAACCAACGGTGTCGCCCGCAGAGACCGTCGACGTCGACGTCTGACCAGGCGTGGTCTGCATGTCAAGCTCGTAGCAGCGGAACTCGGGGCTGGTGACGTCGGTGATCTGTGCCCCAGGTCAACGTCGCAAGACAGGCGTGAGCACCAAGGTACGCACAGGGCCGTTGCTGAGATAGTTCTCAGTCTCGCGGATAAATTGCCAGTCGGCGCTGACTGTGCCGTCGGGCTGGATGAAGTCGGGGAAGGTGTCTGCGGCAATGTTATTCGTGTATGTTAACTTTGCCGGCGGCGGGTCACTCACAGTGGCCCAGGACGTAGGGCGCAGAGGCGACAGCGAGAACGGCGAAGAAGGTCTTCATCGTTGAGACTGTGTTGAGCAGGGTGGTGCTGGTGCTGGACCTTGGCGGTGCCGACTGACAACCCCTTGCCCCCATCTCTCTTATAGTCTCGTCCGGCAGCCTCTCATTCGCCTGCATGCCGATGGTGTGACGACGCGCACCAAACCCACTGACGCTGCCACGCCAGTGTCCATGTCAAAATTTCCGAACATACGAACGGCCAAAAATAAGCACTCCACAAGCACGACGCACGCCGTCTGTGCGCCGCATCCGGCATGCGCGAGCTCCCAACGTCAGCGCGTCCCGTGCCGCGGGGGCGCGCCTGGGGCATAGAGACGACGGATCGTCGGAGAAGCGAGAAGCGCGTCTGCATCCGAGCTTGGCCCGTGCTCGCCCCCGCCTGCCTATCTGATAAGTGCGTGCCGCGGCCTCCGGAGGAGATAGAAGCGTGAGCGACGGCGCGGAGGCCAGGGTGTCGGGGAAAGTGGCTTTGTGTTGCGCCGAACATGATCCCAATCCGGCTGCTGGAGGTTGCTAGCAGTCGCCAATAGCGTGTGTACGCCATGGCGCAGCGGCATTGGCACTGACTAAATGGCCCGGTGCAGCTATCAAGTGACTGGCTATTGTCGTAGTACGGTACGAGCATGGCATATGAGCCATAAGCTACGATCAGAAAATAGACGGCAGAGCCGCACCATTTGCGCCGGGGGGACGCCTGAGCAACTGCTGGTATCGACACAAGAACATGGCAGGTACTCCGCGGGCCAGTCGAACGCACCCCATTTCAGGTAATACAGTCCGAGAACGCGTTCATATACAAAGGGCAGAACGCCAACGACAAGCTAGCGGCGAGACCCAAGCTTTTAGACGCGGCTGGACGGTGACATCGCCAGCTCTATTGGTTCAGTGTTTCCGACCAGGCATCATAGCAGGCGTCACTGTCGTCACTCGAAATGCTGGGAGAACAGACTGCAAGTGCACATTGTATTTGGGACTGACCCAATGCGCGTGAATATACATGACGGTTGCGTGCTAATTCTTCTACCTTCAATACGCTCATCCGTGCCAGACCGCAGGGCCCGCTGCAGACCGCGCAGCAACACTGATCAGTCACACCCTTCAAAATAATCAGATACCAGCATGACTCACGCGACGGGTACTGGTAGGTGGATGGCACAGTGTAGATGTTCAGCATGATGCCGGGCTCGCGCTGTCGTCGCGTCAGCCCCCGCCTTGAGAAGACAACCGAAGCAGACGTACGCCAGTGTAGACACCGGGGATCGAGACCAACGGGCCCGGGGTGCCGCTTCCGCCGTTGACGACGTTCACCTGCGCGCACGACAGGTAGAACTGGGCGCCCTGGAAGGTGCTCGCCGCGTGCAGCGCGATCTGCGTGGCAATATGAAATCAACGACGGCAAGCCGGGAAGCGCAGGGGACAGGCGCACATGCTCGACACGGATGAGGTACTGGCCGCTCGGCAGCGACTTGGGGATCGTGAACGTGAAGCTCTGGAGGTCTGCGCACCGCGTCAGCGTTCCGACCGGTGCGGCAGGCGGAAGGGTACGGGGACGCACTCTCGGAGGGGAAGGTGAGCTGGCCGTTCTGCATGACGGGCGGCATCTCGAAGACCTTGAACCACGTCGGGCCCGTGCCGGCTTGCGTCGAGTTGGCGTAGGGCACGGCGCTGGACATGTAGATGTCGAAGTACTGCGGGCGCGTCAGCGAAGTGCGATGCGAGGGAAGTGGGTAGACGTACGCCGGGGTGGTAGACGGCTTGGTTCTGCGTGATGAAGACGGTCAGTATACAGATCGCATTTACACTTGATGTTGAAGGCAAGACGTACCGCTGCAAGAAATACAGTGTCAGCTTATAACGAAAAAAGCTATCATTTCTACATACCCTTGAAGCCGACCGACTGGCCTGCCGAGACGGTGTAGGTAGCAGTCTGGCCCGCGGTGTTCGCAAGGTCGAGCTCGTAGCAGCGGAACTCGGGATCAGTGACGTCCGTCACCTGGCAGACGGGTCAGCTGCCATTTAGCGAGGACAGAAATCTGACGACATACGGGACCATTAGAGTAATGGTTGGCAGTCTCTCGGATATAGACCCAGTCCTGCTGAGGGTGAGCACACTCTGATGCGATGGTACGGACATAAGCTCGTACCCCAGTTGCCGCGCCGTTCACAATGAAGTCAGGGAAAGTGTCTAGATCATCCTTAGCAGCCCATTTCGTTGATATGAGCTCATAATTACTTACAATGCGCAGCGACGAGCGGCGCGAGTACACCGGCGACCGCGACAAGGAAGCCTTTCATCTCGAGAAATCGCTAGGGTGTGCTGGGGTTGAAGAGACAAACGAAAGTCCTACTTGGCTCTTATAGTCACCAACCGGCATTTTGTTGTCGTTTCAGCCCCGGTGCGCCCTGGCGAAGTGCCTTAGCGTGTGGACGACTCGCATGCTCTGCTGACTTCGCGCATAGAACAGGCGTTATCTTGGCGTTGATGGAAGGCGGGGCAAAATGTCTCCAGAACGTGCCGCCTGCGCGCCCGTCCGAGGACAAACGCGCTATCTGCTGGATGTCGTCACCGACGAGCCTCCCTGGGTGTGCGCGCACGGCCCGGACGCAAAGCGCGGGGCCCCGCACCTCCGAGGAAGAACCATGCTTAAATTATCTCGGTAGAAGAGAAGGGCACGGAGCCTGCACAGAAGCGTGTCAGCCCCTCACCGACGGTCGCGAACGCGGCTAAACTCGAGTGGTGCGTACCGAAAATATGCCTGCGGCGCTGGGGAGACATGTTTCCTCGGAATCTGGGCTGCCCCAGGTTACCCCGCAGCGGATGATCCTGCGGGGTGGAAGGTGTAAGGCAAGCTTCTGATATTCAAAGTCGTTTTGCCCCATGAGGCTGCAGAAGAGGTCGCATTTCAGACGAGATGGACGCGGAAAGCAAGTGGCGGTTGCTCGGTTTGAATGTGGCGCGCGTGACCAAGCGCGCAGCGCCAAACAAATATAAGCAAATGCCGTGCCGCGACTAAAGCCTCGTCTGCCAGCCTGCTCCTACGAGGGAAGGGTTCAAAATCACGCACGATATACATACTTAATCTGTGCGTGCTAGTTTGACTTTAATTGTCCTCGGCAGAAAGCCGGGGATTGAACCCGAGGTGATAGTCAAAATTGAACCCAAAAGATCCAAGAAAGCCAGCCGGGGATTGAACCTGGAAGGATAGGCATCTCCCATGTTCCGGGTTCAGTCTCCGGCTGAGGTATCGAGGACAGACAGAGCTGGGGATTGACCCCAGTAGTATGAACGTAACTAGACCGTAAGATAGACAGAAGAGACAGCCGGGGATCGAACCCAGAATTAGACATCTCACCCAGGCTTCAGCAGCACAACGTCCCGGGTTCATTCCCCGGCTGAAGTATCGAGTACAGACAAACCCGTGGATTAAACCTGAAATGATAGATATCTCGCTGGGTAACACAAGCAAAAGGTCTCGGGTTCAATCCCCGGCCGGCTGAGACGTCGAGTAAGACTCGAAGCCACTTCAGGTGCCGGTGAAAGTTGAACCAGGCCAGTGATAGCTACATTAGGGCGTTTCACGGTAGCGTTTTTGGACGGCTTTTTGGAGACGTTTTTGGGCGTGTTTTTGATGACCGCGGGAGCGGCCCCAAAAACGTTTTCCGGCCAAAAACGCTCCGAGTCAAAACGCCTCGAGAGGCGTTTTGCAAACCTTTTTGGGAGCCTTTTTGAGCTGTCCCTTTTTCTGAGCTCTGGGAGCGTGGGCTGAACCTACGGAGTCGTTTTGACCTCCCGGGAAGGGTTCAAAAAGGGCTCAAAAAGGCTCTCAAAAAGGCTCTCAAAAACGCGTCAAAAAGGCTACCGTGAAACACCCTATTTTCCGGGTTCAACACCCGGCTGTCAAGGCTTCACCCTCAGCGTGAGGTTCAAAAGATGAAGGGAATCACGCCGCCAAAGGATAGAGCGCCGCCAGTAAGACACTGCACTGGAGGGATACGTTGGGATAGTGCATTGTTTTCAGTGCAGTACATGCACGCAGCCACAGGTAGGAAACATGAACATAGGCTACTTCTATGCGTAGCGGAACACCCTCTATCCTTGCCAGACAGCGGGGCCGGCTGCACAAGCGCGTTAGCGAGAACAACTCCCCAAACCAGTGGATTTCACTCACGGGCGACGTAGCCGGTGAAGTTCTTGGGGAGGTTGTAGATGTTGATCAGGATGCCGGGCTCGTACTGCGGGACACATGTCAGCGACCAGCCACACGCTCGTCCCGAGGAAGGCACGTACGCCGGTGTAGACACCCGGGATCGAGACGAGCGGGCCGGGGGTGCCGCTGCCGCCGTTCTCGACGTTGATCTGCGCGCAGCCGATGTAGAACTGCGCGCCGCCGTACGTGCTGGCGACGTGGAGCGCGATCTGCGTGCGTTCAGCGACGCCGGCGTATACATCGCAGAGGAACGACGCACCTGCTCGACCCGTGCAAGGTACTGGCCGCTCGGGAGGCTCTTCGGGAGCGTGAAGGTGAAGGACTGCTGCGTCGTCGACGGGAAGACGAGCGCGCCGTTCTCGTAGACGGGCTTCTGCTCGTAGACCTTGAACCAGGTCTGGGCGGTGCCCGCCTGCACGGAGTTGGCCTCCGGGGTGGCCTTGGAGAGGTAGACCGAGAGGTACTGCGGAGGCAGTCAGTATCGCCGCGACTGCGCATCGTGCAGGTCTCTTACACCAGGGTGGTAGATCGGGCCGTTCTGCACAAGTAGTTAGTCAGGTTGTCATCCGATGAATTGGCTCTTTTCGCTCACAGCCTGGAAACCGATGGTCGAGCCAGCGCTGACAGTGGCGGTCGAGGTCTGGCCAGCAGTGTTGGCGAGGTCGAGCTCGTAGCAGCGGAACTCAGGGTCGGTGACGCTCGTGACCTGTGATGGTGCTCAGCCGCGGAACGCGAACACACCACCAGCAGAACGTACTGGGCCGTTCGAGTAGTGGTTGGCCGTCTCGCGGATGTACTGCCAGTCGGGCGAGATGGTGCTGCCGACAATAAAGTCCGGGAACGTGTCTGGGCATGCCGAGGTCAGCGAGACGGCGTCTCCCAGAAATAGCGGTGAACTCACAGTGAGCCGCGACGAGCGGCACGGCAACGGCGGCAAGAGCTGCGAGAGAGGCCTTCATTTCGATTCCGAGCTTTTCGCTGAGGATATGACCGATAATGAGGTCTGTCGTCGCTAACGCTGCCACCTTATATACCGTGCATCCGTCCAGCCACCGGCCCGTAGTTGGCATTATTGCACTTCTTGGCCACATAGTGAGGCGACACAGCGTGACTGGCCTATGACTGGACGATAGCGCGACGTCCGTCGCGCGAGCCGTCACGCAACGCGCGGAAGCAAGGGTCAGCGGACGCCGCGGACCACGGGGCTGGTTCGAAGCGTCCAAAGTCCGAGTTGGAACCGTGAATGTCACGGAAGTAAAGGACTGTCGGCAAGCGAATGTTGCAGCCTCGCATTGCAGCCTCGCTCCAATGGCGTGCTAATTCACGGATAAACGCATGCCGGTCGTGCCGAGCATTTTCCAATCTCGGGAGAGAAGTCGACTTGTTGGAGCCAGAAGCGCAACGTCGATATGGTCGAGGCTTCGGTAGCCGGGCAAGCGGTACTTCATGTCATGTAGACGGCTGCTCGTGAATTGTCCAGGGGTAACCTCAACACGCTGGGAGATGTGAGGTGTTATTGAGCGGAGTTTGCACCACACGAGAGGTTTGGCTGACCTGCGTTCTCTAATGATAGCTTGCAGATAGCACAACGTGCGGCAGCGTTGCAGGCACAAGGGCCTGGAGGCTCAGACGATGTGGAGGCAGCGTCTGGGAGCGGAAGCCCCGGGGGCGTCTAAACGGGTAGGCAACGGCTTGGTGGCGTTAGACGCCAAAAATGGGCGCCTAGGCTTGGCAGAACCAAGCTGGCAGAACGTTTCAACGGCCTGGTGGTCTAGTGGTATGATTCCTTCTTAGGGCTGATTTGTTCAGGCGACTGGAGGAGGTCCCGGGTTCAATCCCCGGCTAGGCCCGTTCTTTTGCATCCTAAGATGAAGTTCTGAAGTTAGGAGATGCGAAGCAATTTTTTCCTGAATTTTCCGATTTTATTTCTAATTGTTTCATCTTTTGTAGATCTAAGCGTGTTTCCGGGTTTACAGCTATACCAGGTCTCTGACATATATACGCTGCAACCCTCAGTAAATATTTGATCAGCCTCTCGAGCTGTATGTAGGTCAAACCGTAGCAAGAAAGGATCCATCCGCTTTGCAGATGTCGGCTGAAGTCGCTTAGCGCCCGTGCGCCCGCAAGGGAATGACGGGCTCGTCTTCAAGCTTCAATCTTTACAGCAACGCCCACCTGGCATGTACAGAACATAGTCTGTCTCTCCACAGCCTCTCAGCATCCAATGTCGTGCCTTATGATGCCCTGATACCTACAGACTTCGTTGATGGACCCGTAGTATCGCTTGAATGTACATTGTA
This sequence comes from Phanerochaete sordida, assembly GCA_019973155.2. NCBI lineage: Eukaryota > Fungi > Basidiomycota > Agaricomycetes > Polyporales > Phanerochaetaceae > Phanerochaete > Phanerochaete sordida. Next base: position 492,148 of record BPQB01000002.1, read on the forward strand.
CAGAAGCCAATTATCTGCAGCATCGATTTTACTTATACATATACATGTTGTTCTTACACACAGCAGCTCAGAGCACAAGCTTGAGCAGGTCGCTCATGACACCCATCGCTGTCACAGCTGCGCCGGCACCTGCGCCCTGGACGATAAGCGGACGGGGGCTGTACCGTTCTGAATGGAACATGATGATGTTGTCTGACCCGCCAAGAGAGGTGGCGAAGGGGTGAGTAGTCGGGTACCTACATCGCAAAACAAGTTCAGCGCGACACAGTGCACAGGCGGACGGGAACGTACTTCTGGAGGTCGGCCTTCACCAAATTGTTCTCGACATCCACCACGCCGACAAAGCGAAGGACAGAGCCTTCTTTGAGAGCCTCCTCGCGCAGCTTTTCGAACTCGGCGTCGAACTCGGGGAGCTTCTCGACGAACTCAGTGCCGTTCGCGACCGACTCGAGAGCGGCGGGGACAAGCGAGCGCGTCTGGACGGAAGCGTAGCCCTCCGGAAGTGCGCTTTGGAGCGTGGGGATGGAGCGCGCGAGGATGGCAAGCTTGCGCGCGACATCTGCGCCGTTCAGGTCGTCCGCGGGGTGGGGCTCCTGCGGCGCGGTCAGACGGCGCGCGAGTCAGACAGGGGTGGGACGCACGGTGTAGCCCTTTTCGCGTGCGACGCGGACGACAGACGAGAAGGACGGGCCGCCTGCGCTGGCGGTCGAGAAGTTGTTGAAGATGTAGCTCATCGTGCCCGAGAAGACACCCTCGATCTTCTTGACCTGCGCGCGAGTGCGGTCAGTGCGGGCCTCACGGCACACAGGCTCCTCCACGCACCTTGTCCCCAGTCGCCACCAGGTCCTTCAGGGTCTGCACGACGGGCAGGCCCGCGCCGACGGTGCTCTCGTTGAGCCACCGCGCGCCGCTCTCCGCGCTCGCGCGCTCGATGGCGTCGTAGAGCTCCTGGCTGCCGGAGAACGCCTTCTTGTTCGGCGTCACGACGTGAATGCCGCGCGCGAGGAAGCGCGGGTACAGCGCCGCGACGTCCTGCGCGGACGTGTTGTCGACGAGCACGGCGGCCTCGAGGCCCGCGAGCTGCTCGAGGAGCGCGTGCAGGTCAGGGGCCGCGCGCGACGCGCTCAGCGCCGTCGCCCACGAGCCCGCGTCGACGGGCAGGCCGGCCGCGGCGAAGAGCGTGTACTTGGACGACGTGAGCGAGACGAGGCGGAAAGGGCTCGGAGCGGGCAGCGCGAGTAGCTGCGAGATGAGCTCCGAGCCGACGAGGCCCACGCCGACGATGGCGACAGAGAGAGTGGGCTTGCGGGGCATCTTTTGGTGCAGGCCTGGCTGGAAGATACGGGACTGATAAGGCGCGTCGAGGGGGTCGTAAGGTGGGGAGAGGGAGGGGCCCGAGTCAGAATCCACTCAGCAGCGGTCAGCAAGCGACTCAGCAGCGGCTCAGCAGATACGCGCAAGCGCCCGGCGTGAGATTGGCAGTCGCAGGCAGTCGCACGCGTACGCGAGACGAACAGTCCTACTATCCCATCATGCTTAGTCTCTAGCAGGGTCTGACGGGTCTCATGATGCTTGCTTGGTGACACACAACTTAGTATCATCATATGTGAATCATAATCCGCTCGTCTATGCCACATGAATGGGGTTCCACTGGCACGCCCCCTCGTCACCCTTGTCCAACGCGTCGATTCTCGCCATGTCTTCCGAGCTAATTTCGAAGTCATATACCGATGCGTTCTCGCGAATGCGACTGGGCTGCGATGATTTTGGAAGAGGAGAGAATCTGGGTAGCGCTGTCAGGATCACAGGCTTGAGTTGTTACGAGGGAAGACATACCCGTGTTGCAACGACCATCGAATGAGGATCTGGGGAACAGTCTTGTTGTACTGGGAGGCGAGGCTCAGCCTCATCAAGTCCCATGAGATATATGAGCAGAAGGTAGGTACCTTTTTCGCGACTGCGTCGAACACAGGGTCCTTGAACGCGCCCCGTATAAGGGGGCAGTAAGCCTGCACAACGATGCCCTTCTTGCGGCAGTACTCGACAATCGGCCGCTGTTGGCAGTAGGGGTGCAGCTGAAGGGGAGCATAATCAGCAAGGAGAGACCGTAGCTTGGATCGGATGCGTACCTCGATCTGATTGACAACAGGCATCTCGAGGCCGGCTTCAATAATCTCTTCGATATGCCTGATGTTGCTGTGGGAGCGAATGAGTACATCTTGTGGGTGCACTGAATTGTCAGGACGTACTAGTTGCTGACACCAATACTCCGCACTTTGCCTTCCTTGCGCTTCTCAATGAGCGCACGCCAGGTCTCGAGGCGGCGCTCCTTGCCAGTAAGCGGGGAATGGATCAGGTATAAATCGATATAATCTATGGACGATGTGTCAGGACTCAGGCCTCAGGACTAGCAGATAGACAACTCCTAGAAGCATACCCAACCCGAACTTCCTGTATGACTGTTCGAAACATCTCAGCGTGCTTTTGTACCCAAAGTCAGGGTGATAGATCTTGGAAGCTATGTGGCGGCAGATTGGATCAAGCCACGGTATTTTAGCATGCGGAGTTCGGACGCACTGACGAAGAGCTCTTCTCTCGGGACGCCACAGTCGCGTACAGCGCGTCCAACTTCCGTCTCGTTCTCATAATAACGCGCAGAGTCGATGTGCCTTGACGGCTCGTTCAGACCTAGTCTGGCTGGGCCCGCATAGTGTAATCATAGCACATACCGGTAGCCAACTTCGATGGCGGTGATGCAGCTGGGGTAGCAATCCCAGTTCTGATAGACTCCTAGTCCGAGGATGGGCAAATCATAACCTATGTCAACACGGAGAATGTCAGCGTATTGACTCCCCAGCACGTATAACGCCTGCGTGGAATACGTACCGGATAGGAGCTGGAACTTCGACTGAATCGTCAGGCTCTGGCTGTGAGGTTCCGGCATGGCACCTAAAAGTGTGAGCAGGCTGATGATAGTAAGAGCATAGGCTGGGGGAGCTCCTTATCGCTCTTGACTCAGCGCAAAAACCTGCCAATCCCGCGTGCACCTTTTCCCTTTTCCTCGTCCCGTATCTCCTCTCGTCGAATCACGTCATCGCAAAGGGCTTGAACGACCAGACCTTCACTCGTGCTAGGCTGTGGGCACTCGCAGACAGATATATGGGGAATAGATGAATCATGTTATTTCGAAAGAGAGCAGCTCTCCGCCGACGTGAAGACAGGCCTTTGAGCGCGGGCGGAGAGCGAGAGTCGCGTCGGACAGAGTCGCGCGGTGGGCGTTCGATCGAAAGCGCCTGGGAGGCTCTGGGAGGGGCGTCATCGCACGTGGCTAGCACATGGACTTCGAACGACCTGGCTGCAGCCGCGAGTTCGTCTGTGTTCCCCGACCTCGACCTCGACGGCGACGACCTCGACGGCGGCCTACATATTCTCTATCTAACTCTTACCATACACACATACTAATCTCTACGCTATGTCTTCCGTAATCGACAGTCCCCCTCGTGCTCCTCCCGTCAAGTACAGGACGCCTCTTGGCACCCGCTGGGAGAAGGAGAAAGCCGCTGCTGGTCAGGGCGCATTCGACTACCCCGACGACGCCAAATTCGTCGGACCTTGGATCATCGGCGAATGCGTCGGGAAGGGCGCGTCGGGCCACGTCAAGATCGCTCGGCACCGTCGCACTGGCCAGCTCGCCGCGGTCAAGATCCTTCCCCTCCAGCCCTTCGTCTCGAACCGCAACGCGCAGGCGCAGGCCAAGACGGAGAAGCAGCGCATGGGCATCGATCGGGAGATCACGATGATGAAGCTCATGAACCATCCGAACATCATGCGAATCTACGACGTCTACGAGGGCGAGAAGGAACTCTACCTCATCCTTGAGTACGTCGAGGGCGGCGAGCTCTTCGACTTCTTGGTCAACCGCGGCAAGCTAGCTCCTCTCGAAGCGCTTGGGTACTTCAAACAGATCGTCTACGGTATCAACTATGCACACACCTTCTCTATTATCCACCGCGACCTCAAACCTGAGAACATCTTGATTCACTCCCTCGATCCTCCCCTTGTCAAGATCGCTGACTGGGGCATGGCTGCCTTCGCTCCTCCGACTCTGCAACTTGAGACTAGCTGTGGCAGCCCTCACTACGCCAGCCCGGAGATCGTCAACGGACATCGCTACACTGGGACTGCAACCGACATCTGGAGCTGCGGCGTCATCTTGTATGCTCTTCTGACTGGGCGACTTCCATTTGACGACAAGAATGTTCGGACTCTACTGGGGAAGGTCAAGCTTGGCAAATACGAAATGCCCACCTACATCGACCCGCTGGCCAAGGATCTGCTCTCTCGCATGCTCGTCGTCGATTGTAAGAAGCGAATCTCGGTGAGGACCCAATCTGTCTTTCGTCGAGGCGGAACCAACTGACTTCTCGAACAGATGACCGAAGTCTTGGAGCACCCTTGGCTTCAAAGCACCACTCCGGGCATCACCTATGTGCCTGCTCCGCCTGTCTCTGAACTAGCCAGACCACTTCCTTCCGCTCGGCACATTGATCGTGACTTGTTCCATTCTCTTTGCGTCATCTGGGGTCGTCATGCGGACTACGAACAGATCAAGGCCGACTTACTCAGTCCTGCTGGTGAGGGCGTTCTCGCGAAAGCCTTCTACTTCTTGCTCCAGAAGCATCGCGAGCGCACTATGGAAGAACACGGGATACTCATGGACGACATCCTGAAGTCTCCTGGCAAGGTGGTTATCAAGCAGTACGCCACGCCCAAGTATCGTAAGGGCGAGTCGGAGATTATTCAGTCTACGAAGCCTCCACGTCCCACTATCTCTACGCTTTCGGAGCCCGCTGCATCTGCCTGCCGATCGCCTTCTCCAGTCCGCCCACTTCAGATGCCTGGTCTACCCGCGATTGCGATGGAGCGAACGGCTTCCCGGGATCACCCACCATCGCCTGTCGGGCCACGTCCTCAGCGGCCCCGGCCGACCTCCTCTCCTGTCGGCGAAGACATTATCGGCTCTCCTCCTGCTCGTGGCTACGCCTCAGATGCGCGTTCACGCCTGTCCACCGCTGGGTCTCCGACTCCCGTCCGAAAGCTTCAGCTCTCTGAGATGCTTGCTGGTCTTCCGCATGACTCTCGGTCACCTCGCTATCCTGGGTACACTGGAACGTCTCGCCCGGTTTCAGTCCTCCCGCCGGTCACTGCTGGACAGCCTGCTCGCGGAACTTCGTCTATGACGCCTGGCTTCGTGCACGCTCCTACCCCTGTTCCGGCTCTGGAACCGAAGATCCTACCGATGATCACGGCGCCGAGGGTCGGGGACGCTGAGCTCCAGAGGACGATCGACCAGTACGCCAATATGGTCAACGAGCGTGTGCAGACCTGGAACACGGCGCAGTCTCAGCGCGTAACCGAACAGTCCGCGACCTCCGACACTGGAGCCCATCCTCACGACGGCCACGTCCGGTCACGCAGCTCTAGGCCTGCGGAAGTGCCGTTGCGCCATGAGGAGCTCCGAGGGAACAAGGAGAACGTCGATGATGTTGATGCTGGAGCGAAGACCGCTCAGGGTACCGTTCCTGGAGGCCTTGGCTTTGGCTCTTCGGTCCCCATGCCCAACGCTCCTCTGGGCAAGGAAATGGCGAACCTTCTCGTGCTCGCTGGGCCGGAGAAGAGGGATAAGAAGCATCGCGGTAAGTCTATCCACTCAGCTTCACCACGCATAGACTGACGTTCCCAACCAGCTTCCACCATCGACATCGGCTCTCCCAGCCTCCAGAAGCGCGGGACGTTCACCTCGATGCTCGGCTCCCCGGTTCCGATGTCACCCCCGCCTTCGACGCTCCTCGGATCTCCAGCTGTCGGCGAGTTCAAGGGCTGGTTCTCAAACCTCTTCCACTGGAAGGCGCAGTCGTACCTGCTGTACTCAACGGACGACGTCGTCACGAGCCGGAACGAGGTCCGGCAGCTGCTGCAGAGCCTAGGCATCTCGGTGCTCGAAGACTTCCAGTGGGGCATCCTCAAGTGCCGCGCGGACGACGTGTACGAGCACGGGAGCCTCGTGCAGAAGGCCACGCGCTTCCGCGTCGAGGTGCACAACGCGGCGACCTACGTGCACGGCGCTGGGCCCGCGACGCCGCGCCTCGCGCACCACCCGGTCGCGCACAACGCGATGTCGCCGCAGATGTCCGCCCCGCGCAGCCGCACGCAGCTCGAGCGCCCGCACGGCTACGACACGGTCATCGCGCTCGCGCTCGAGAAGGGCTCGGTGACGACGTTCAAGGCCGTCTACCAACGCGTCAAGGCGGACTGGCGGCTCGATGCGCTGCAGAGCCCGCGCACGTCGGTGGTTGGGGGGAACGTGACGCCGAGCATCGACCAGAGGCTCATGGCGTGAGGCTTGCGGCTCAGAACACTACCAGAACATTTTATAGAGCACTTCGGTGCATCCATTACTATACGTCATTCATTTTGTAGACTAGATTCCACTCCTTAGACGGCCTATACAGTATGTCATGCACACATCATGCCTCACAGCGAGTCACACATAGCTTGCCAACCAAGACGTACGCAGAAAGCAACTTGCACAGTGAGGGAGTATGAGCGAACCAAGCATAGATGCAAGCAAACATGATATTGTCACCGTGGTAATGACATCTAGATTTTACCCAGGAGAAGGTTCTTGCCCATCTCGCGAGCGGTGATGCGAGCAGTGTTGTAGAAAGAGGTGTAGTCGAGCGTCGAGGACAGCATGTCCGCGAGGCCGAACGGCATCATAGGCGGAATCCATCCTGCGCGAACGCATGAGCAACGCGAGCAAAGACAGCTTATACGATACGCACCTCTTGCATACTCCAACGCGAAGCAGCCCTCATGCATCTTGTACTGCTTCTGCTGCCCCCTCCGCATGAGGTGCACGGAGCCGGCGGGGTAGCGCTCCATCGTGAGGTTCGGCGGCATGAACGCCCACTGCTCGCCGACGAGGATGTTGAAGTAGTCGTCGGCGGTGTGCATGCCCGTGTGGCCCTCGGTGCCGAGCGGCGTGCCGAAGACGATGAGGTACTCGGTGATGCTCGCGTGGATGATGTACATCGCGCCCATCGCGCCGCCGGCGTTGTTGAAGACCCACTCGGACGAGTTCGTGTTCAGCGCGACGCGCGTGCTCGGGTACGTCTCCGTCAGGTTCTTCACGATGTAGTCCGCCATGAACGCGGTGTCGTCCTTGTGCGGCGCCGCGGCGATCGCGGCCTGCGCGAGCTCGTGCAGGCTCTCGGGGTCGAAGACGTACCACCGGTCCTGCGCGACGCGTGTCAGCGTCCCGGAAGAAGACACCTCGGCACAACGCTAACCTTGATAGTGTCCAGGTACTGACACGTCACGTAGACCGCCGCCGCTGCAATGAGGCGGAAGAACCACTTCGTGAGCCAGCTGCCGCCCGCCTTCGGCGTCGGTTTCGCGCTTTTCGTCTTGCCCGTCGCCATCGTCAAGGCCGTCAAAGGGGAGGACCTGGGTGTCTGGTGGAGACGAGGTGGACGTTAAGAGCAAGGAGCGCGTCGCGCCATTTTCAGGCAGCGCAGGCTCGTACGAGTCTCACAGCATACGCGAAGTCAGCGCGACTGACTGATGAGACCGGTTCGCTTTCCGCGCCTAGCCAAACCGCTGATGATCAAACTTTGCTGAACCGAACCACAGGGCCGCCACGTTGAGCCTTCCCTGTTGGTCGCTCCTGTAACTCTCCCTCAACCATCCAAAATTAGGGCCCTGCTCTCCTTGGTCTGCGGTCCATCCTCATCTTCATCTCCTGCATTGCTCCTATCTTCTGTTACTACCCCGCTTCGGCCCTAAAAACAATGGCAGCGCGCGGACGCAAGACAGCCAACGGCGTCTCAGAACCACCAGCGGAATTCGAGTCAAGTCAGGACGGCTCTGCACCAGGAGCGAGCAGCATATCAACACTGCTCACGACACCAGCGACGGGGGTGCAGAGGGACGAGGTCAAGGTCAACAATGCGAGCGTGTCGGACATGAAGCATGCATGCGACGACGCCTTGAAACGCGTGAGTACCGTGTCCCCCGCTCGTGCACGTCCTGCCTGCGCCCCGCCCTGGCCTGTGCGTTCAGCATGCGGGGCTTTCGTCGTGCCTGGACGACGTCTGCGCCCCGCGCGGTGCCTCTCCCCCACGTCTGTGTTGCAATCCGCTCTTAACCTCTCCCGCCGTGACGCAATGCTCATTGGTCGCGTGCCGCACAGTTCCTCTCACGCCCGGACCTCTTCAACCAGATCTACACACACACCGACGTGCGGCTCGGGCTCGGCTGGGCAAGCGTGCTCGTCGCGGGCCTCACAGGGCTCTACGGCTACAAGATCGAGTTCGAGAAGAGCAAGCCCGTGGTGTGGGCCGGCCTCATCCTGTGAGTCGCGCGCTCGCGCAGGCCCCGCGTGCGTGCGCCCGGCACTGACGCTCCTGCGCCCAGGTACATCCTCCTGACGTCGCTCCAAGCGCTGTATGCGTACTTTGTCGAGGGCGACATCGTCTTTGTCGGCAAGCGCAAAACGCTCGACAAGCGGGTACGCGTCTCCCCGCCTGTGTCCGCCTCTCGCCCGGAGACTGACGCTACGCCCAGATCGTGACCGAGCGGATAACGATCTCGTCGACGTCGACGCCGTCGACGCCGGACACACCGCCCGCGTACGCGCTCGCGCTCAACTTCGTGCGCTCGACGTCGGGCGGCAAGAGCCTGCTGTCCAAGGGCCGCGCGGCGGCACGGCGGGGCTACAACACGTTCTTCGACGAGACCGGCGTGCTCGACCAGGAGGAGTTCGAGCGCTGGGTCGGCGGCGCGGTCGCGGCGGTCATGGAGGGCAAGCAGAACTAGCCCGGCCGCACGCAGGGTTGCACTTTGGGCTGGAGGCATTCGGGTCGCTGGATGGGTTTGATACCACGCACGTTTGTACTTTATCTGTCATGATTTCCCTCTTTATTGCATTTGTGAATGTACTGCTATGCTCGACGACTGGTGAAGCGGACACGACGGCGCAGCTACTAGGCGTCCCAATGACTCATGGTGAGGAGGGGCCACTTCGAACGAGGGTCCACCGGTTCATGCTGCCCAACCAAGGAGGCACTGTAGTTGCGAACATGCAAGAAGCCGGGAACTCAGATGACAGCGCAGATGCACACCCTCTACGGTCCAGTGAGCACGCCACATGCAGCTCGCGCCAGCCAACTCAAGATTCTCTCGCACAGGTTGCCTCTCGAGGCAGAGTTCCCGAGGAAAAACAATCGTACAGTAGTATTATAGGAGACGGCAAAATAATACATAAATAATACAACAGACCCGAGAGAATGAGACTTAAACCTCCTGAGACTCGCCCTTCTTGCCCTTCTGCGTCTTGCTCGGGAGCAGCTGGGGTAACTGTGAGCGAGAGCACAGGAGAAGCAAATGGGAGTGGACGTACTGCAGGGTCAATGTGTGGCACGACACCACCCTGTGAGATGACGACGTCGCCGAGGAGCTTGTTCAGCCTATACGGAGACCAGAGTCAGAAGAAGGGAAGTATGAGACTGAGGATGGTACGCACTCCTCGTCGTTGCGGATGGCGAGCTGGAGGTGACGGGGGACAATACGCTGCTTCTTGTTGTCGCGCGCAGCGTTGCCGGCGAGCTCGAGGATCTCGGCAGCGAGGTACTCGAGGACAGCGGCGAGGTAGACTAGGATATGGGAGTCAGATTCTCGTGCGTAAATTTTCGGAGCCGCGCAGACGCACCTGGGGCACCAGCGCCGACACGCTGGGCGTAGTTGCCGCGCTTGAGGAGACGGTGGACACGGCCGACAGGGAACTGCAGGCCGGCCTTGGCAGAGCGAGACTGCGACTTGCCGGAGGCCTCGGCGGCGGCCTTGCCGGACTTGGACTTGCCAGAACCCTTGCCAGACATTGCGAAGTGTTGTGTGGGGGCGGTGGGTGGTGTGAGCGCGAGGGCGAGGGTGGCGGGGGCGTGCAGAGATGGAGGACGCTGCGAGCGCGGTGCAGGGCAGCTTTATATCGACGCGCCGCTCGGCAGCCGCCGGCGGTCACGCGTCTGCGTTGTTTGTTGAATGGCAATCAACGGACGTCACGTGCCAGCGCGTTGGCCAAACAATCCGTTTGGGGACACGCGCCTCTATAAATACGGCCTTGGGCAGAGACCACGACCATCCATACCTCTCCCGCGTACCACCACCTCCTTCGCCGTCGCCCACCCCACCCAGCCCACCACACAGCAATGGCACCCAAGCCCGCCTCCACTGCCGGCAAGGCCCCCGCGTCCACCGCCTCCAAGGCCCCGGCCAAGACCATCGAGTCCAAGGCCGCGAAGAAGACCTCGAAGCCTGCTGCGTCGGGCGCCGACGGCGAGAAGAAGAAGCGGCGAAAGTCGCGCAAGGAGACCTACTCCTCGTACATCTACAAGGGTGAGCGCGGCTTGCAGTTTGGCGCGGAGTCATTCTCACACGTCGCGCAGTCCTCAAGCAGGTCCACCCTGACACGGGTATCTCCAACAAGGCGATGGCCATCCTCAACTCGTTTGTCAACGACATCTTTGAGCGCATCGCCACCGAGGCGTCCAGTGAGTCAAACTTTGCTTCGAAGCCTGGGTGCATTTGCTTATCGTTGGCCACAGAGCTCGCGTCGTACTCCAAGAAGTCGACGATCTCATCACGAGAGATCCAGACTGCTGTCCGCCTCATCCTGCCGGGTGAGCTGGCCAAGCACGCCATCTCTGAGGGTACCAAGTCGGTGACCAAGGTGTGTTCGCATGCATATTTGACCTGTTATGGCTGCTTACTCACCTTTTGCAGTTCTCCAGCGCCGGTGCCAAGTAAATTTCTCTATATCTCGGGACTTTCTGTTGTGTTGTATTGTATCCTGTACTGTTTATTTATAATTTCATCTAGTCTTGTCTCCCCAGATCTTCGCTGTCGCCCGAGTTCGTGCATCGCAAGATTGAGCTGTATCCAGGGAAGCCGAAGTCGCCTGTGCGGCCGTTGCGCAGCATGAGAGGGTTCTGCGGGCGTGTATCAGGTGCTGAGGTGAGTTGCCCGTTCAATGGGTGGGCTGCCTTTGAGTTGGAACTCCGTACTCCATACTCGGCCGGTGTACGTAAATCTCGGCACAATGTTCGTGGAGAACGTGCGAAGGCTGCCCGCTGGCTGTGCTCGCTGTGAATGGTGTCTGCGCGAGCGAACGGCGGATGTTGCTCGGTCGGCGGGCGGCAGGAGCATCGTGCCTCGTGGGCCGCACACTGGGATGGTTAATCGCGCGGTGGCGGCCGGGCGGCCTGAGGCTATTCTCTATCGAGCGAGAAGTTCCGCAAGTGCTATTCGGTCCGAAGTCGGGTCAGCAAGGTTTGATGGCTCCCCCGCACGCCCGCGCAGTTTGCACGAAGACAGCCTCGCTCCGCAGGAATCACGGCCCCCCCGCCCAGCACGGCTCCCTACCGAACCCTCCATGCAACCACCACCACCCCTCGAGCTCCTCTACAACATCTGCGCCCCGCTCATCGCCGAGTACATCGACGACCTGCTCGCGGGGCGGCTCAAGTACGGCGCCCCGCCGCCCCCCGAGCCCGGCGAGGACGCCCCCGCCGCGGGCGAGTACGCCGACCCCGCGCGCACGGCCCCGAACCCCGTCCTCCCGCTGCTGCAGGCGTCCGTGCGCGTGCGGCACGCCGCGCTCATGGTGCTCTCGGATGCGCTGGGGATCGCGCTCGACAAGACGGGCCTCGGCCGGTGCGTGCGCCCCGCCCCCGCACAGACGGCCGCCGCGCGCGCGGCGGCGCTGACGGCCCCCCCCCTCCCCTAGCCTCGCCGCGAAGCCGTGGGGCGCGATCGAGCCGGTGCGGCTGCGGCTGTGGCGCGCGCGGCACACGCCGTTCGCGCGGGGCGCGCCGCTCGCGGTGTGCCCGCCGCTGCGCGCGGGCGCGCCGTTCCTGCAGACGTACGAGCGCGTCGCGTTCGCGATCGAGAGCTTCCGGCACCTGCTCGCGCACCTCGCGGGCGAGATCCCGGGCGTGACGGACGCGGTGCTGGGCCCGATGGAGCGCCGCCGCGCGATCGAGGGCTACCTCGCCGCGTTCCCGTTCATGCAGATGATGCACCGCATGTGCCACTACAAGCCCGTCGTCCGCGAGGAGGCCTTCCGCGAGCTCGCGTACGGACGGCTGTTCGTGACGGTGCTGCTCGCGGGATACGGTGCGTCTGCGATCTGGCTCGCGGCCGTGCTGTGGCGTTGCTGACGCCCCCCGCAAGGTTTCATTGTGTGCGAACGTGTCCAGTACTCGCTCGATTGGCTGTTTCAAACGCCAGAAGACGTGGTGGCGCCGACGCTACGGGTGAGTGGCCTGTTTCGCACCCCGATCTGTCCCTGCATCGATGCTGATGGGCTTCTCCAGTGTGAATATGACACATGCGTGGATCTGACACGCTGGATAGACACGCTTGAGTCCTGGTACGACGGGATGCTGTTCAACGGAAACGCCAACATGTTGACAATGGAAGACTTTTTCGACTTTGGGAAGGCAAGCATTGTGAGGCTATCCATCGCGCCGGGCACCTAACAGGATTCGGTCTTCTTGGGTACTACTCACGCGGCTGCAGATGCTGACCGGGCTCACGCCACTCGATATCGATCCCGCAGATGCACAGGTGTATACGCCCGTGGTGGCGCAGGTGCGGGCGGTGATGCGCTCGCGGAAGACAGAGGTGCACAACTACATGGGGAAGATCGCGCTGCTCATGGAGGAGCGGGGGCTCCGGGCGTGCTGAGAGGCTCAGGTACGGACCCGTCCGCACGCTCGCCCGCGGCGCGGTTGATTGATGTCTTACCACCATTCCCACCGAATATGATTGATACCCCCTTCTGCGTCTCGCGTGCGCGCGGGAGAACAGCGCAGAACGTTCTGAGCGCGCGCGCAGCGGGCCTCCCCTGCGCCCGCCCCCGTGGGCCCCACCGCCCATCTCGGGCCCGCCTTACGGCAGCCCCAGGCGCCCCCGCGCCAGCGCTCAGCCGGCCGCGCCGCCGGCCGGACGCCACAAGGCTGATGGCGCGTCACGTGCCTGCTCTGCTGCCGAACGCGTCCTCGGCGTTGCCAGCTCGGGCCTTGTTAGCCTCGTCCGGCGATGGCACATTGACACATTGCCAGCGTTGCCTTATCGGGCTATGCCTCGCAGCCATCCGTCCATCGCAGCCCTTCCGACGCGAGCACGGCCGGCCGAACGCGAGCCCACACGCACGCTCCCACATCCTCCGCATCGCATCCCGATCCGCTATCGCACCCTCCCACATGGGATTTGCGGCAGCATCGTGGCAAGTTGCGTGGACGATCGTGATCCGCGGGCCCCTGCAATACGTACCCCCGCCTCCCGCGAGCCTCGTTCCGGCCGGCTCTCCAGTCGCACGGCGGAGATGAGCTGGACCCTTGCGTTATCGGCTCCTCATCCTGGCGCCGCGCTCCTTGCGAGTTACGGCACGCCACGCTGCGGACCCTGTCGGGCGTCGCGGGTGCCCCTCTGAGAGGGATGGGGGTGTGGGATCGTACGTGGCCTCCCTGATCACCAGGGCCCTGCTGTTCTTATCACGTGTGGCAGCCGAGCTGAGAAGCCGTGGGCGTGTTCATGCCCGACGTGCGGAGATCATGGGAAGCACGAGCCGCCGCCGCCGCCGACGGCACAGAGGCGGCAGTCGCTATGCCCCGCAATCGGCAGGGACGAAGCCGTCCGAGATGCCAGCGGAGAAGAGTGACCTGCATACATGCTGTCACGAGCGTCTCAAAGACAGTAAACGATATTCCAGTTCTACATTCTGGACGGCGACGAATTGAAGAGGTGAATTCATTCTACGACCCGCCCGCATCCGCTAACGAGATCGCCTATGCCGCAGATGCAGTCCGTATGCTCGAAGCGATAATAGTGCCCAAGCCTCAATGCTCGTCTGACTCTAGACATGAAGCGCGCGCCCTGTCGTGCTCGCGGCGTGCATGCAGGCGCTGCGCTGCTCACGCACGTCGTGCGCACGCGCTTCTTCTGGCACTGCGCACGCCGCCGCCGCCCCTTGGAAGGACTTATCTCGCTGTGCGCGGGCGAACCTGAGCGGTGATTACTGCCTATGTTGATGGAGGGGCCCACGTCCCAGAAAATGGGGGAAACGACTGCGGCAGCACCGCAGGCCTGGGCACACGCCCATTACACCGCTCTCGATGGCCGCCCTCGTCCCAATCGCTGCATCGGCTTCTATCAGCACCCGAAATGCTGGTCGCGTATCCACAGCGCACCTCTTCTGACACCGCGGGCCGCAGTACCCGACGGCGGAGCAGCCTTTGCAAACACGCATGGGATGCCCCGGCCTGTGCACGCTGCAGAGACACCGCGCCCAGGCACAGCGCTCCAGCGCGCCGAACGCCGCCGGCTCGTCCTCGGGCGCGGGCGGCGGGCGCACGGCGTCGCCGATGATGCGCCATGTCGCGAGCAGCGGCTGCCAGCGCGGGTAGCGCTGTGCGAGGCGTTCGCGTGCTATGTCGTCGGCGGAGGCCTGCCAGGTGGTGTAAGTGTGGCGGCGCAGGCTCCGGAGCGCTGCGGGTTCGGAGGTGGGGGCGTGCTCCTTGAGTTCCTGGATGCAGTGGAGGAGGAGGACGTGCAGCTCGTCTGGGAGGCGGCCGGTTCAGTGCGGCTCCGTTTCCCCAGAGGGCGCTGTGCGTACCACGTGAGCCCTCCTCATACGCGCCATCTTCTATGAAGAAGCGCAGGCCTCTAGCGGTAAGAGCGAGCGTGCTGTATAGCTGGGCTGCCGTGATCTTGGGGAGCACTTCGTCGGCCTCGATTGCCTGGACGAAGGTGCCGCTGTGCCCCCGGTGAGACAATGCAGATGAAGCTAGATGTGCATGCGTACACGATGAATGTGTGGGCCACGTGGATGATAGTGCTTGCCGTCTGCACGCTGCCGTCTCCTGAGCAGAGCTCTCTGCGCGCTGCTGCGAGGAACAACGGGACCGCTACCGAGTCCGCAACCTCTGTGTCGAGTTGCGCGTTGATCTTCAGGTAGCCCCACAACAAGGTGCATAGGTTGTTGCCCACGATAGTGTCGTCCTTGAGGTCTCGGAGGAGCGCCTTTCCTATCGCCTTGGGTTTTGTGATGCTTGTTATGAGAGACTCTCCGAGTCCTGGGTGGTGAGTGGTGTCTAAGATAGGCTCGAGGACCTTGAGCGCGTGGCGACGTCTGTACTTGTTGCGGTTGTGAAGCCAGAAGATGAGCAGGACGTGAGGTATGTGGGAGGTCACTGGGTCGATGCGTATCCCTCTTGAAGAGGGCATCGATGTGAGGTCTGTATGCCATGGTCCACGTGGCTAGAGGTTCGTACCTTCGCTTGGAGAGACAGCTGGAGACATGCATGGCCATGAACGTCAGGGTACGCGCGAGCGATTCGCCGCACCAGCTCAGATGATTTGTACACGAATATTCGGAGACCAGAAATGGCACCCGGATGTTCCAGAGATTCGTGAACAGCACGCGGTGCCCGTGCTGCAGGAAATCAAGCATCCGCTCGAGTTCGGCGTCGGATGCTTGAGAAACGTTATCGTCAGGCATGCGATCTAGGCATCTGATGAATAGTTCCATGAAGCCGATGAGGACGTCCTGCACCCGACCGGCGGTTCAGCAGCGTGCCAGACTCCGAGTCGAAATACTGCGTCTTACCAGCGTATCTCTATGCTCTCCGCCATATGCCACCAGCTCTTCGCGTGAGAACCCGCATACATACTCGCTCTGGACGATGCGAGAAAGCTGCGAAACGAATCCGGCCGCCCATGCGGCCTGCCAGGTCTCCTCGGCCGCCTCCGATACGAGTTTCAGCGCGATGAGAAGGCCGGCCTTGGTCGCTTGTGGTCTGCTCTTCGCGTGTTCAAAGAGCCCGCGCAGTTTTGCGGGCCAGAGGTCGGGCTCCGCAAGCCAGTCGTCCATGGTCTCGGGGTAACTGTCGGGCTCCGCTTGTGGACCCCTGTCAGGCGATACCGGCGAAGAAGTCAACCCTGCGAAGCCCGACATGGTAGGAATGCTGCAGATAAAAAATGTGTCAGTGGTGTAGTCGACGCTTTGCAGCGCATTTGCGCCACTTCACCTCAAAGTCGGACTCCAAGTCGAAAGAGCTGGGCGCGCTGAAATTCAAGGAATTTCCGGCTTTGTTGCCGCCGTGCCGGCCGGACGCCACGAAGCTGACGGCCACGTGACGTGCCGCGGACGGTTGAAACTCTGCCGCCGCAGGCGTCTCCGCCCTTCTTTGCAACCTCCACTCTTGTTCACGACATCTACTCAGGTCAAATATTGGCCTCATCTTATCTCGAGTATCCGGGACGCTATTCAAAGCATCTCGCTGAGCGATTATTATAGGTGCTTAGAATCTCTTGCCTAGGCCCCACTAGTCTTCGGGAAAAGAGACTTAGTAGACTGGGCGACGGCTACGTCAACGTGTGGATGGACGACCGCGTTTCACAGACATCGCGCCCTGCATCACCTCATGACACAAGGCTCTTGTTGCCGCCCGAGCTATTATTCGAGATCTGCTGCAGGGTCGTAGCAAAGTACGTCGACGACATGGTCCTCGGGCCGCTACAATACGTGCCGCCCCCACACACGTTCTTCGCTGCATCCGGCCCTCCACCGCATGAAGGACCTCATTTGGACCTTGCTCTGTCGTCTCCAAATCCTGTCGTTGCGCTTTTGCAGGCCTCCTTTGATCTGCGACATGCCACTTTACGGGCTTTGTCAGAAGCGCTGGACATTCGACTGGACCGGACCGGTCTTGGCTCGTAAGTGAGCATCCCTTGTTTTGAGCTGGCCTTGTCACAGGATAATGTATTCCTAGGCTCGAGGAGAAGCCATGGACCCGCATACACCCGATGCGCGTCCGCGTATGGGGAGCACGTGAAAGCACCTTCACAGACGACACGGCGCGGGCAGAGGTTCCACCGCTACGAGCATCCCCCACTCTCGTGCAGCTATATGAGCTCGTCGCGATGCTTATCGAGGGCTTTCGGTTCACGATCATGCGTGTCCTGCCCAATATGCCAGAGTCGATCGCTGATGGCGGCGACGAGTCGATGTACGCCTACGTCTTCGAGCGCTGCCCCATGATGCGGATCTACGAGGGGGCGTTGGACGGCTTGTCCGAACTCGAGCAGCGCGGCCTCACGATGTATGCTCTCCGGCGGCTACTGGCGCTGGAATGTGTGGGCTTCTACGGTAAGCGGCGCCGACCAGCTTGAAGGCACGACCAGCTGACGGTTCAGCAGCATTCCCGCTCTTTTACCTCTTTGACCCTGAGGCAGCTGACTTCAGGATCTTCGATGGAATAAAGGCAATGCCTGCCGACGATGCTCTGGCCAGAATCGAGGTCCGGCAATCCTCACAGTTCGACTCGGCCGCTCATGTTGATATTTTGTGGTTTTCCAGATGTCGCTGTGTTATTTGAAGGCGATGGTGGCGCAGGGCGCCTTCGATCTCTGGGACCAGCATGGGCCCTGCGCGCGCGAATGGTGGCCATACTACCGGGACTACTGCGGCTTTGAAGAGGTGCCTTCCTCTCCTATTGACGAAGATCTACTTACACGGAACTGATACCCTCTTCACAGATCCTGCCTGCATATGCTCAGGCAGTGCGTACGGGCGTATCCAACGTAAGCTCGGAGGCGCCTCCGCTTATTAGCCAGCTCCAATCTGTCCTCAATCATCAAAATACGGCCGTGGAGACTTATATTCTCAAGGTTGAGGCATATCGGGAGCAGCTCTTAGAAAAGCAGCGTCGGACGGCTCTGTGAACCGCAAGTACCACTCATTCATACTTTTTATACGCAGACCATTGTATTGTTCATCGTCAATTATAGTGATCGTCCCGCCTTATCTGCGTGATCCGTAGGACCGTCGGGGCGACGTCCCGGGTCCTCTAGACGGTATCGCCGCTCTTCAACGCGCATGTCCGTGGGCGCTGGTAACTCCGTTCCGGTCTACCTTTCTTTCTCTCTCACCACTGTGTCCCCTGGACCACACCATGTCATCAGATCCCTTGGCACCTCTGGAGATTCTTTATGACATCTGCGCCGTAGCCGTCGCTGAATACTTCGATAGACTCTTCTTAGGCGATCTCAAGTGCTCCCTGCTGAGCCGAAGCTGTGGACATTTCGCCCTTCACTACAAGAACAGCATTGATGTCGCTCACGAATGCACGTTCGAGGATCCTGCGCTGAATGCCCACAACCCCGTCATCGCGCTCCTCCAGTCCTCAGTGAAGCTTCGACAGGCGACGTTCATGGCCTTGTCCGATGCACTCGGGACCAGGGTGAGCTACGCGTCGGGTCCGCTAGGCCGGTGCGTCCCGC
This sequence comes from Phanerochaete sordida, assembly GCA_019973155.2. Classification (NCBI taxonomy): domain Eukaryota; kingdom Fungi; phylum Basidiomycota; class Agaricomycetes; order Polyporales; family Phanerochaetaceae; genus Phanerochaete; species Phanerochaete sordida. The sequence continues at coordinate 510,553 of BPQB01000002.1, forward strand.
ACCCAAGCCCCTCGCGCGCCATGCTCACGCCCACCAGGCTCGCCGCGAAGCCCTGGACGCTCATCCACCCCATCCGCCTGCGCCTGCTGCACGCGCGGCACAGCTGCCCGGAGGAGGCGCCGCTGCCGCACGCGGCGCACGCGCCGTCGCGCCTGCTGCGCGCGTACGAGGCCTTCGCGGCGCACATCGCGCTCACGCGCTTCTTCTGGCAGCGCGTGCGCCGCCCGATGGAGGCTGCGGCGTGGGACGCCGCGCTCGCGCGCCTGGGCCAGCCGAACCCGCCCGCGGACGCGGTCGTTGCGGCGCTCGCGCGCCCGTGCACGGCGGACGCGCGCCGCGCGCTCGCGCAGCTCAGGGACGTCGCGCGCGTGCTGCGCGAGGAGCCCGTTGCTGATGCGCTGGACGCCTTCGTGTCGAGGCGCGCGAGGGGGATGTGGATTTTGCTCGAGTTTGGTGAGTAGCTTGTGCTCGTGTTTCTCTGTGCAGCAGAAGCTCACGGATGTATGCAGGACATGCGTCGTGTCTTGCCGTCGGAAGCACGCTGCTGCCCATGTTACTGTGCACGATAGCGTTTGCACCTGCAGAGCATGCACGTGCTATTGGAGAGGTACGAGCTCATTCTTGCGTTGCCGATGCCATGCATTCATATTTTGCCGCAGGTTGGTCTCGTACTGGGCACAAGCTGGCGAGAGAAGCTGTACGACCATGTTCAAGCATGGGACGTCGAGCTGCAGTCAGGGACGGTCGACCTTCGTTACTTGATAGAGGACTATTGCGGTCTTAACGAGGTATATTTCTCGACATGCCGCTCTGCACGCTTCTGATTCTGACTGCGGTAGCTGGTGCCCACTTCGCTTGAAATCGCACCACCCGAAAAACCTGAGCGAAGGTACCACTTTGCGAGTTCCACGATACAGCGGTTCAGAGATCTGGCCAAGATGAAGACGGGCGAGATCGAGCGTCAGCTTTCGCAGTTCCGGGGCTTGAAAGTGTACAGTCAAGGCGGGTATTGTGCCAGAGATGTGGATGTAGAAGCGTGATATATCACGAGACGGTACGAGGTGTGACGTATTCACTTTCGGCACGCTTTTGTCCAGGTATACTACTGTCGATTCTTTCACCACCCTACTGCTCTGTTTCAATCAAATTCATGAGATATATTACACCAAGTCAAGAGATGTGAGTGTATATAAACTACGGCAAATCAGACTCAAACCAAATAACAAAAACTAAAGGCACATGTTGCTATCAATAAGACCCAAAATCCGCTTCAGAGATCACTGTCTCGTCCTACCAGCACAAGTCAGTTTATGAGTGGCCCACGCTTCGCGCTGGCAATGCTCGCTGCAATACACCGCCGTCTGGCACGCCCCGCAGTGCTTGCGAAGGCCCTGCGGGATCCAGGCGCCGCAGCGCTTGCACATCGTGTCCGAGTCGGCCTGCTCAAGACGGCGCCGGCTGCCGTGCAGCGCAAGCAGGAAGGCCGCGGGGCTGCTGACCTCGTGGTCGCGCAGCAGCTGCGGCAGCGTCGTGTCGTCGCGCAGCGCAGCACGGCACGTCGGGTCGACGTAGGACACGGAGAACAGCGGGCTGAGCGCGATGCGGGTGGCGAGCGCGGCGAACGGCGCGGCGTACTCCTGCGCTGCGAAGTCTGGTGCCACGCGTCCCGCCCCGCAGGAGCAGATAGGAGAGTCGCCTGGCTTCGTAGAGAGGGGAACCTTCGGGTTGGCGGTATACGCGCAGTCTTCACCGTGCGCCCAATCCCTGCAGCGTTCGACGAGGGCTGGAAGAAGGAACTTCCACGACTCCATTTCATCGTCGCTGAGCCGCAGACGATGACTTCGGACAGCGTTCAGTGACTCCAGCAGATCCTTGGAGGTATCACGGGTCACGGGCAGGGCGTAGCCATCGGCGACAATCGTGTGGGACCCGAGATCAAGGCGTAGGGCATGGATGAAGATGAACAGTTCCGGGGAACCGGTCGCGCGAGACAGCGCAAAGATCTGGAAGCGATCCTCTGCCGTGCCTACAAAGGACTTGAGAATGGTGTTGATGCTGAGCTTGAGTGCAACCAAGGAGTCGGTGGCTGGCCCATTGTCGCGTATCCGCTGCTCGCGGTCGGAGAGAGAGAAGTCGAGGTGGTGGTTGATCCATTTCAGGCGCTCAGGCTGAAGCACGGAGACTCGAGGGAGATGTGACAAAGGCACTCGATGCATGTTCCACGCGAAGGATGTGCCAGTCCCCAAAATAGGGAAGCGATCAAGTGCCGCCTTGCCCTCCAATTGCCCAAGTTTCAAGGGAGAAACTATCACCTGTAGCAGCCTGTAAGTCACGGACGAATGCTCACGAAGACCGCAAATACCTCGATCCAGGCTTCCTTACGACTGACTCGGAGCCGCGCCCTCTGGCCAGTGATGGGCTGAAAGAAGTTGATGTCCACTTTCTCACTTCCGATATGGACTCGTATAGAGGAGACGTCCAGCTGCGCGGTCGTCACGACAGTCGCCTTGTTCGCGAGCAAGCGCCTGAGGCTGGGCTCTTCTACTTGTATGCGCCGAGTGAAAGTGGCGATGCCCTGCCTCGTACTGTCCAGGGTCACCGACGGAGCATCGGGAGTCGACCTAGCAGGCTGAATCCTGCGCTGAACAAAGACCGGTGCTAGTCCTTCGCCGCGGACGGTGGGCCTCCATGGTAGCACGTAGACGTCGGGACTGAGAAGCGGTGTGACATAAAATCTGCCGAGGTCGAGCTTCCTGTAGAGCGGGGAATGGTGAGGCGTAGATATTACGGAGAGACGGACTTCGGTCTCGTGCGGCTCGCGGGCGAGAAGGTACGCCGGCAAGCAGAAGGTGACGATGATGGGGGAGCGGCCACTTTTCAGGAGAGGGTCCTCGTCGATGTACGCTCTGCGGAGGATACCCTCTCCTTCAACAGAAAGCGTGCCGTAGAACGTCTCCATGCTGACGAAGTGGTGGGACGCCTTGCGTGACCCAATGGCTGCCGCGATGCGCGGATCATGTTCGGAAGACTCGTCATTGAGCACTTCGAATGCCTCGCGAGGAACACTTATGGCGATACAGACCATCGTCGGGATGAATCGCCAACCTTCGAACGCGCCGACAGACCCGTTCTGGTACAGCTCAGGGTTCTCTTGAGATAATGCCGGAAACGTGTAGAGGCCTGCAAGGTGCAGCTGGTCGACGAAATCGGATGTGTGGAGGAAATGTAGAGTTTGTGGCATCTGTCGGTCGACATTGTCCATGCGTCTCCAGACGTCGGTGACAACTTGCTCCCAATCAGCCTGGATTCTGGTGGAGATGTGTCCGAGCATGAGTGCGAGGCTTGTTCTGTTGTAATGGGCTCTACTTCGTTCGTTCTGGGAGATGAGAGTCTCGTTTTCGGGCGCAACCCGCTCTTGCGAGTACATCCTCTCGACCATGTTGTACAAGAGCCCGACGAGCTGCTCGTGCTCGATTGCGAAGGTCATACCAGAGGCTTGGTTGCCGCAGATTGTAGACGGACGCCTCCACGTCAGACGCTCGGTGAACCCGGTCCAGTTCATCGCGAGGCAGGGGGCGAGGAGCTCCTGGATATTGCAATCTGAGCGGAAGCCCCAGAGATAGGAGACAGGGACGAGGTCGAAGAGGAGAGAAATGACGTTGAGGTCTGCGTGAAGCGAGCTGAGGAAGTCCTTTGTGTGATCCTGGCCGTAAGTGAAGGAGATCTCGGTATAAAGGACAGCCCATTTGCTCGGCTTAAGCAGCGGGACGGATGTTGTAAGAATGTTCAGAATGCCGATATGGTCCCACAAATTGCTCGTCTCGATGACATCAAACGACATGGGAGCCGTGGGAACCTGCGGGTGTTGCTCATAGCCGTCGCCGTCGAGCACGAGCATAGGAGCGCGCCATTCCGAAACACGACACTGTGCCGTCGGCCTGTTATACTCCTTCAGCTCCTGGATGGCGCGACAGAGGGCGAGTGCGTCGCTGGTAATCATGCGGAGCGTCACTCGTCCGGCCTGGACGGAGCGGCGAAAGGCCTGACACCAAGCGAAGAACTGCTCGCGGATGGCCTGGTTGAGATTCTGCAAGCTGGGCTTCGGGAGCTGGTCCGCGCTGACACCATCGGGCGGGTTGTACAGCCCAGCAAGGAGGAAGGGAGTATAGGGAGACAGGTCCTGGTTGGCAACGAGCCCCTCCTGGGCGTCGGCATACGCGAATATTGGGTTGAAGCGCGTTGCCTTCCCCGCGTCTTCCGGTCTAATGATGGTAACGCCCGTCTCCCAGTAGCGACGATGAGCCTCGCTCAAGGCGACTGCCGCGTTGGGCCACATGGGACCTGTTGACTTCGAGGGTAGGGTGAAGACATACCCTCGGGGGTCCTTGGAAGTCTTTCCCAGCCGAGAGCTGAAGCTTTGGCTCAGCTTGTCCCTGCGCTCTGCAGGGAGCGTCTCCGTTTCCGCGTACCATGTCCAATGACGATGGAGTTCCCGGAGAGTATGTGAGGTGCCGATGTGGATGAACTTGGCATAAGGGCCGGTTCTCCAGGTTTCGAAGTCTTTGGACAGCTCTGCGAGAAGCTTGCTCTGCGTGAGGAGGAGCGACAAGGACGTGCTGTCGAGGTAGAAATGGAAGAATATACTCCAGATGCATTCCTGTTTGCCCTGGAAGTCGTCTTCGACGATGAGCGAGTACAAAAGGATATTTCGGGCTAAAATCACGCGTAGTTTAGCTTAGTATGGTGGTTACGGAAGTAATAACGCACCCAGAACGGCTGGCTCTATGTCACAACACGTGAAATCAAGCTTCCGCACGGCTGGTTGAGCAAATATGAGCCCCAAATTATCCCGGAAGAAAAAGGAGCACGCACCGATAGCATCACCTCGGTCGTCCGAGAGAAGGGTGAAGAGTACATGTCTAGGATCGCCACAACCCAAGAGCAATATGTCTACGTTTACTTCCGGAGGGATGTCGCGGACTAGTGAGACGGCTGGTGTGCTACCGTAGGGGTAGAAATTGGAGTGTCGTGTGCCAGATGACTGGGTGGGACATCGCGAGGTGAAGAGCTTGAAGATGACTGTCGTTGGCTAAGAAGTCTCTGCAGGTCGCTTACGTGTTTTATATCGGCCGGGAGGGGGGAGGCTTCTGTCTAACGCTCTGCAGGCTAGGGTTCACGATTGCCGCATATAAATCCGGGTCTGAGGCACAAAAGGAGAAGTCTGTGAGCTTTTTGACTTTGTTCGCCTCCGTCTTGCCGCCAGCGCTGTGCCTTCTCCTCCTCGACGCCGCTTCGCCGAGATAGCCCGCATTTACCCTGTGCATAGTTCCAAATGTCAAGTGCAGACAAGACGGGTCAGTCGTTCAACGTTCACGTTCATTGCTCACAGTGGTAGCGGAAGTCCCTGAGTTCAGGACTCCTCCAGCCCATCACAGGGAATGTGGTAAACTCGCCAGCCAGTCCGGTCGCTGTGGGGACCACAGCGTCTACGCACCACTTTCGGACAAGTGATGCGACGCGAGCCTGCGAGCGTGAAGAAACCGAAACCGACTGTGGGACGAGGCTAGCAGCCGTGCTACATGTCCACCACACGCAAGCTCAACACAGTACCGTATACATACGTGGTACGAAACTTCCGACTCGTTCGCGAGAGGCAGGGGTCGCCACCCGCTCATCAGATTCGTGCGAGAACTTCTAAAGTCAATCATAACGATACGGCCACAGGTCTAGCTATCTAGAGTCTAGACCCGTCTCATAGGACACCCGCCATCTTCTTCAGCATCGTGAACTCGTTCTTGCCCGTAGCCTTGCACAGCGCATGGAATTGTGACGACGGGTCGGCGAGAAGCTTAGCTGGCGTGTCGAACTCGGCGATATGTCCTTGGTCGAGGAGCATCACCTGTGCACAAGCAGGGGTCAGCCCACGAGCAAGATGACGCACAGCACAGCGACTCACCCTGTCGTAGTCGATGATCGTGCGCAGTCGGTGAGCGATGGTGAGGATAGTGCTCTCAGCGAATTCTCTGCGGGTGTGATGAGCCCGCTGCGAACTGAGAGCGTGGTACGCGCTACGTACTGTCTGATTGTTTTCCCAATCAGCTCGTCCGTAGCATAGTCGACGCTGTAGATCGCTGAGTTACAATGATCATCGGATGCTGCGCTGCGTAGCTTACCTAGCGGTTGCCTGCGGACCAGTCAGCTCCGTGTTACAGCTTGAAACAAGAATGACTTACCTCGTCCATGAGCAGCACCTTGGTGCGCTTCAGGATGGCCCTGGCCATGCAGAGCAGCTGCTTTTCGCTGTACATGTCTCAGCGGCAGCCGGTCCGAAGAATACGAGTGGGCGTACCCAGTGGAGAAGTTGTCACCACCCTCGGAAACAGGCGAGTCGAGATTGCGGAAGACATTTGCGTTCACTGTCTCAGGATCTTCCGTCGAGTCGTCAGAGGGAATCAGGTGCACCCTGCGGAGAGCTTCGTACTGTATATACGGTGTAAGCACATAAAAATAATAACGTTTTGAGGCGAGCAACTCACGATCTCAGTATCCTGGTACTCTTTAAACACATCTAAACTCGAGCGGAGGGTGCCACTGAGGATAGTTGGATCCTCTAGGCGGAACGTTAGTCGCTAGCCGCCGCCGAACGATAGCTGGCACGTACGGAGAATGATAGTCAAACGACTCCTTAAGTCGGTCAAACCAACATTGGAGATGTCGACATCGTCGATGACGATGCGGCCTTCGGTGGGCTCGACGAAGCGGAAGAAAGACAGGGCGAGGGTACTCTTCCCTGAACCCGTCCGTCCGAGCACGCCGATCTTCTCACCGGGCTTGATCTCGAAGGTAATGTTGTGAAGGACGGCCGGCAGGTCGGGCTATCCGAGAGTCAGCTTAACTTCAAGGAGCAGGTGAATGAACGTGACTTACTGCATACTTGATCACGAGATCCTCGACCTTGATTTCACCCTTCTCCGGCCAGCTGGCCTCAGGACGGGGATCGAGGAACTCTGGCGGCTCGCGTTTGACCTCGGTATACTCCTTGATACGTTCGACAGCGACCTGTTTGGTCGGAATCAGCGCCGGACGAATAGTGACCAATAATGAGGCAACGCACCATTGCCTGTTCCAAGCCCACGAATCGTCTGACCATGAGCAATAGCTAGAAACGGAAATAAGCAACCTAAGGAAAGGAGCGAAGAGGTGTTGGACATACGTCGTACGTCACAGTCGAAGCAAAGGCCAGAGCGAAGCCAGCAGTGGAAGCGGGGATGCCCGGGGTCAGCACCGCCGCGACCGCGGTGGATCCCACTATGATAGCAGATAGGAGGTTGAATCGAGTCGCCAACCAACAATTAGCTAGACTCGACGTCAGTAAACAAGGCTTCCAACATAGGTGTGTCCCGCACCTCCCCACATCCAGTAGTAAGGGTTTGAGTTCTGTCGTTGGTCAGCTTCAGACGAGTCTGTGTGCATGCAGCGACGCACGGTATCAACGCAACACAACATGTCGCGCAAGAACTTCGACGATGCACCAAATGCGCGGATGACGGTGACGCCAGCGATTGCCTCGCCGTAGATGGAGTACAGAGGAGACCTCGTCACCGAATCTGATCATTCTGTCAATACCGGCCTACATGCGAAGGCTGAGTTACACGCACCCAGGCGGCGCATGTCCCTAGAAATCTGGCCGTAGACATTGCCCACTACGACGGTGTTCAGTAGGACTCCGAGGGAGACAACGAGTCGTACTCACCGCTGTAGTACAGAGACGCGATGACCACGGCCGCAATGCAGAACGGAAGACCGCCAACGACCGCAATGACGACAAACGTCGTAGTCGCAGACAGCGCGTACATGACGCTGCGCCCGAAGTTATCAGGCAGACTACTGTCGACACCTGTGGCGGATTTCAGCACGAGCACGGCGGAGGTACAACGATTCACCAACCCTCAAAGTCCTTTCCAAATCGGTTCAGGAGACGGCCGCGAGACACCGTGTCATGGAACCGGATGTTGGCAAAGAGCACGCCCTCCAAAAGGCCTGTCTCCCGAAATGAAGTCGCGAAAGTGAGCGTAAGGTACAGTGGACGTACGCTGGTACAGCACCCTCGATGCGTGAATTCCCCCACGGTCTACAACAGAGTGAGCCAAGAACGCAGCCACACAGCGCGATACGTACAGAGAACAAACCATCTTGCAGTGGTCACGATGAGACCAGCAAAGGTGATCTGTAGCAAATATTCCAGTGAGTATACGAAGAAGAGAAGCAGATGTGCTCACGATCGCGTAGACGGTGATGTAGTACGAAGCAGGCTTCTGTTCCTCGGTCTCAAGGGCAGACCCGGACCAGATCCTACAGAGCACTCCGTCAGCAGGATCGCACACACAGTCCGCCCAGCACACGTACTTGAGCCAGCCATTCTCCAGCACAGGGCTCGCTGCGGCAATGATCAGCGACGACCCGAACACCACCCAGTACCCCCATCCGCCACACGCATCGAGATAGGTCGTCCAGATGCCCTTGCTGATGCGCCCGACCGCGCGCTTCTCCTCTTCGACGAGCTTCCGCGGCGCCTTCTTCGCGGGCGGCGCCGCCTCGACGTCGACCGCGCTCGCGGCCGCCGTGGACGCCGTCTCGGAGCCGTCCTCCGGTGCGTGCGCGAGCGCCTCGTCCGCGATCTCCTCGACGCCCGGCACGGCGGCGTCCTCCTTCGTGTCCGCGGCACCTGTCATGCCGGATTGGCTCAGCGTCGCAAGCACGCCCGACGCCTGGAACGCGGCGTGGTCGCCCGCGAACTGGAGGCGGCCGTTGTCGAGCGCGACGACGTACGCCGCGCCGGGCGCGCAGAGCTGGACGTGGTGCGAGACGAGGATGACGGTGCGCCCGCGCACGAGGTCGCCCTTGAGGCACTCGTGGTAGAGGTGGTGCGCGGTGTGCGCATCGACTGGACGGGACAGTGAGTCGTACCGCATGAGTGCAACCTGCCGAGGATACTCACCAGCAGACAGGACATCATCGAGCAGCAGAATCGACGCCCGGGAGTAGACAGCACGAGCAAGAGACACTGCCTTCGAGTCAGCGTGATGGATCATCAACGAAATAGATGCTACGCACCTCGAGCCTTCTGACCACCAGACAGGTTGACACCACGTTCGCCAATCTCGGACAGATCGCCGTCCTCGAGTATCTGCAGGTCGGTGAGCAGCGCACAGACCTCAAGGGTCTTCTGGTAGCGCTCCTCGACGTATGGGAGGTCGAAGAGGATGTTATCGCGGATCGAAGCGTTGCGAAGCCAGGCAGACTACATCGGCGTCAGAAACAGCGCCTTCCGGCCAAAGAACGAAACTTACCTGCGGAACATACGCGCAGACCCCAGACACAACCCACTCGTCGGCCGGGGCTTCCTTGCCCGTAAACGACGCGAGGATGTCTGGCGGCGAGCGCGGGCACAGGAGCTGCCCGGTCAACAGATCCGCCTCGCCAAGGAGCGCTACGCCGCCGTATGAGTGCCCGCCGCTCGCCGCCCACAGTCCGGGTACCCACCAAGCAACAGCAGCGTCTTCCCGCTGCCGAGCTTCCCGCACACGAGCGAGAGCGCGCCGCGCGGGAACTCAATCGAGAGGTCGACGAGGACGAACGTCTGGCGCGGCGTCGGCGCGGCGGTCGGCGGCGCGCTGCTCCCGCGCGCGCGGTCCTGCGGCCACGTGACCGTCGCGGACTGCAGCGCGATGCGCGGGTCCTGCGTCGCGAGCGGCGCGACGTGCGCTACTTCTGCGCCGCCGAGGTATTTTTCGATGCGGCGCGCGGACACGATGGCCTGTCAGGGCAGGTCAGGGCGCGGGATGGCGCGAGAGTGGGTGGAGGGGCCGACCTGGAGCATGTTGATGAGGGTCTCGGGGAGCGCGTTCAAGGCGAACTTCATCTCGTTGAACACTGGAGGACGTCTTAGCGACAGAACAGCTGATGCACTGTCTGGCGTACCGCTGATGCAGGTGAAAGCGATGGATGGTGTCAGCACTTGGCCGCGGTAGACCGCGAAGTGCCAGAACGCGACGAGGGTGACCAGGATAGGCGAGCCGTTCCAGATCGCGTTCCAAAGCGTCTACAGACGGATGTCAGCAACACCAGCCAAGCATTTCGTCGCCGCATACCTCGATGCTGTAGTTAAGCTTCTGGTACTTGAGCTCGCGGTCGCGGATCTTGAGCACGCGTGCTTCGAAGCTGCGTTCCCAGGCCATGAACTGCGCATATAGTCAGCTTCGAAGCCTGTGTCAGGTCGTATGACGAACCTTGAGCATGCGGATGCCACCAAGAATCTGATCAAAAGTGAGACGCTGCTGTGGAGGCCTCGGGCGAACGTACGCACCTCGTTCATGAGCGCCATGCGCTCGTCGCGCGCCTTCATAAGGCTGTCTTGCGATCCAACCACGACCTTGCCGGCGAAGTGGTTCAGAGGGAGGAACAGGCACGCCACCGCGAGGCCGAAGAAGCAGGACACGCCGAGGAGGCTGTACAGGAAGAGCGTGCCCACCACGACCTCGACCGGCGACTCGACGAGCGCAAAAAGGTGCCGCGAGCACTCGCTCACGCGGTCGACGTCCGTCGTCATGAGCGTCATAACCTGCGCCTTGCTCGCGAACTCGGCCCCGTCCTCCTCGGGCCTGTCCGCGCCCGCGGCCGTGCCGGCGGCGTCGGCCTCTGCGCCCGGCGCGGCGCCCGCGACGGACGCGACGTCCTTGCGCACGAGCGTCTTCGCGAAGAGGACCGAGTTGAGCTGCACGCGCAGGCGCACCTGCAGCGTCGTCATCGCGAGGAACACGAGCTGTTCGGTCACTGGCGCGCTGCGTCAGCGCACGCGCACGCGTCGCGAAACGAGGACACTCACTGAGGTGGACGGCGGCGTTGCTGACGACGAGGCCCGCGCAGAAGACCCAGCCCCGCGCGCGGTCCGTGCGGCCGGGGTCCGCCTCGAGGTACGCGACGACGCGCTGGAGGAAGAACGAGGGCGCGTAGAAGAGCACGGCCGCGAGCGGTGCGAGAGAGAGCAGCAGGGCGAGCGCGGCGCCGTTGTTGCGCACGATGCGGTAGACGAGCTGCCAGCCGCTGCCAGGCGCGGGGTGCCAGGAGCCGATGCGCAGCGGCCACTTCGTCATCGCGGCGCGCATGCTAGCGAAGATGTACGTCGCGCGCATGCTCGCAGGCAGGATCGGCAGGTCGCCGATCTCGAGGCTCTCGGAGGTGTAGCCGAGCATGACGACCTTGGTCGTGTATGAGAAGAGGAGTGTGTCCCACACGGACGCGTTCACGCTCCCGCAGACGTTGTCCGGGTACTTGGACGTCACCGACATGAGTGTCTTATCCGAGTAAACGCGTTCGGAGGGGAAGTGCAGCGGTGGTCCGCGCGGGATCGTTGCCGCTATCGCGCATGCGACGATGTAGAGGGCGGCGTCCGCGTAGTATACCGCGCTTGGCACGACGGGCGAGGGAAGGACGGCGTTTGCAGCGATGGGCGTCGGCGTGGACGGCAGGATGGCGAACGTCCCGAAGAACGACGCGGCGAGGAAGGTCAAAGCGAAGATGTGTAGGACGCAGCGCCAGTGCTGGGCATATTCAAGCTTGACAGAGCAGGCGGCGACGATGACCAGGTAGAGTGCGAAGGTGGTGCGTACTGCATACACCGCGACGCCATGTCTGTCGGCTTCAACGGCAGACCACGCGAGTGACACGGTCTCGAGCGCGAGGCTTCCGGCAAGAATGAGAGTCAAGAGCACCTTCCGCAGTCTCATCTAGTGCGCAGGTCAACTCCCTCGCGGACGCCTCGACGTTATGGGAGACGCACCCTGGACCAGAATCTCTCCTCCTCTAGAGGCTCCCCGTCCACGAGATCCTCCGGTTGCGTCACGTCAAAGGGGTCCTCCCTGGTCGCGTCGCGTACGATTTCGGGAAGCTGGACCTTGCCTTCGTCCGGCTTTGAGAGTGCGAAAGCCGCCGCGCTGAAGAGCGCGGAAGCACCGAGAGCGATGACCACAGGGAGCTGGAATTGGGCCATTTCTTCACGGCCTCGCCCTCTGTGATGTTCTGGGCTTGTAGGTGGGGATCGTGTGACGAGTCAAGCGTTGTGAATGTTGGGAAGCACGACGAGCCCACGCCGGTAGCTGGACCTTATAGAGCTCGAGTTCCTGTCAGATGTGCATTGTTGCCGATATCCTTACACATGGGTTAGCGCGTACTACGCCTGCAGAGTGTGTGACCTCTGTGGACTGCGGTTCCAATGCGCGTTATGACGGGGCTGCGGGCAGACGCGTATTTATCAAGGCATGGCATGTCGACGACAAGGGATACTTAGTGATGGGCGTTTGCCGTCGACGTGATAAGACGATGTCGCCGCGTGGCACGGTCACGCTCGTGTCCTGTGTCGGACGGAATTCGACGCTCCTCATTGGATGCTGATCCGCGCCTTCAGGGACTGGCGCCACCGGAGTGAACGCCGCGGAAGTAAGCCTATACTGTACCTCGAGTTTATTCCCAGCCTGAACGTCTCGAGCCAACCTCACTTTCCCGTTAACTCCTTCGTACAATATTTTCTTGGGATGTGCAAGTCTGCAACCTCTCGGATCCCAACAGTTTTGACGTTCAATCACTACGACCAGAGGATGCGCTCGCTGTAAAACAGATGGTTCGGACAGTAGGCAACTTCATTGATATCTTACCAACGAGTCTCAGGACCTCGTGGCGAGGATGCCCCTTGGCAAACGCCCTCTCCCAAAGACCCCGCTCTGAAGTTGGCGCGTGCCGCGCAGAAGTTACTCGATCCGGGGCCGGGATGCGCAGCAGCACTCTCTGCGCGCGATTCAGACTTTCCAGCTGTGCAGTGTTCATCAACTCGGAAACAGGATCTGCCTCGGCGGGTGGGCGTGCAGATCCCAACGTGCCCATCGCTCAGGGGCGCGACGAGCCCGCGAGGTACGGTTTCAGCTGTAGGGCGCGTGATGCGCCCGCCGGCGGGCCCAGTAGGCGTGTCTGCGACACATATAGCTCGACGTCCGCGGCTGCAGCCGCGCTATTCCTCGTCGTACCCCCACTTCACCCACATTCGCCCCCAGCATGGCTGACATACCCGCCACTGTCCCCACCGACGCGTACGAGCTCTTGCATTGGAACATGGTTCTGGGTGGGCTTTGTTCGGGGTAGCCTACCGGCTGCACATGTCTGACATGCATCCAACAGCCCACGACACGTTCAAGCTCGGCTACGACAAGATCGTCGAAGTGCTCGCCGACCCGCCCATGAAAGACCTGCCCAACTTCCTGGGCTACTGCCAGGCCTGGGCGAAGTCCATCGAGGAGCACCACAACAGCGAGGTACGCTTCGCCACCCTTTCGCGTCGCGGAGTTCTGTATCTCATGCACGTCGCAGGAAGCCGTCGTCTTCCCCTTCCTGAACGAGAAGATGGACTTCGCGGGCGAAGTCGCGCAGCACAAAGCCGTGCACGCCGTGCTCGACGAGCTCGCCGCGTCGCTCGCCGCCAGCGAAGCGGACCCCGCGCACTTCGACGCCGCGGCGCTGCGCGCGCTCATGGTGCGCTTCCGCGAGCCGCTCGTACGTCCCCGCCCGCCCGCATGCGCCTGCCCACCGCTGACGCGCGCGCAGTACACCCACCTCGACGACGAGGTCGAGCACATCCGCGCCTCTGAGCTGCGCGCGGCGGGCTTCTCCGAGGACGCGCTGCGCGGGCTGGTCGCGCGCCTCGAGGCGTACGCGCGCGCGCACGGCGATCCGTTCCTGCAGGTGCCGTTCATGCGCAGCCACACGCCGGCGGCGTACAAGGAGTGCTGGCCGCCGATGCCGTGGGTGCTGCGGAAGGTCGTCGTGCCGTACGTGCTCGCGCTGCGGCACGCGGGCTACTGGAAGTACGCGCCTTACGCGATGTCGTGAAGAGCGCGAATATATGCAGTGTATGGATACAGCGAGAACGGCGGCGCTGCGGGTGTGTGAGCGCCGCGATCCTAAAATACAAAAGAAGAGAGATGGGCCGGGATAGCGGACATGACAAGTCGTGAAGAGCTCCTGTGCGATATGGTTACTTTTCCTTTTCGTCCTCGTACGACGCGTCGTCGGTGCCTTTGACGATCTTCTTGGAGTTGGGGCGCGGACCAGTGAAGGTCTTGTATCCCCAGAACCACCAGTAGATCATGGCGATGATCTGGAAGGGGACGTACACGACGACGGCCCAGTTCATGTCTGCGGGCGCGGGCATCGGGTAGTCCGGGCTACACGATCGTCAACACACGCCTAGCTGCAGACCGCAGCGCACTCACAAGCTGACGAGGGGCATGATGAAGAAGTTCCAGGCGACGGCGACCCAGCGGATGGTCCTGCTCCAGCGGCCGAGGTTGTACGGGCCGGGCGCGTAGTCGGGGTTGTCCTCGTACAGGCAGCGCCCGAGGACGGGGAAGATGTACGAGACCTGGCCCGCGAGCGTGCTGCCGGAGAAGAAGGCCTCGAAGGCGGTGTCGCTCCCGATCGAGATCGCGCCGAAGGCCGCGGACGTCACGAACACGACGAGCGACGCGTTGTTCGGCGTCTGCGTGCGCGGGTCGACCTTGCTGAGCCAGTCCGAGAACGGCAGCGCCTTGTCGCGGCTGTACGCGAAGAAGATGCGCGACGCCGCGACAAACTGTGAACCCTGATAAGCAGGCGCTTTGCATGCACTGAAGACCCACGTACGAATGCGACGCCGCACCCGAACTGCGCGAAGAAGTTGATCGCGAGCAGCGCGATGCCGGCCTTCGTGCCCACGATGTTCGCGGTCAGGGTGCCTATCGGCTGGCCGAGCGGGTTCGACATGAGCGCGTCGATGTCGGTCGAGCACAGCGCGAGCGAGATCAGGTAGACGAAGCCCAGGCCGGCCGACGACCATGTGCTCCACACCATCGCGCGCGGTACCGTGATGGCGGCGTGGCTGGTCTCCTCGGCGACGTGCGCGGCGACGTCGTACCCGCTCAGCGTCCACGTCGCTGACAGGAATGTCATGCAGAACGCCCATCCATCTGGCCAGCCGGTCTGATTGTACAACTGAAGTTCCGTTAATACAACATGTCTATGAGATAAGCTGGGAAAAGACGCACGCTCGTGAAGATATCTTTTCCAGAGTTCAGCTCGTTCGCCATGGCGGGCAGAAGGATAGTCGTCACGATCAGGACGACAATGCCCAACGCCGTTGCCCAGATGTTGAACCAGCTGACATACTTCGTGGGGAGGCAGATGATGGCGTATGACGCGAACATCATCGCCAAGTAGACGAGATAGACGTGCCATACTTCCGCAAGGTAGTTCGGATATGCCAGTTGGGCAGTCGCTATCAGCATCTGGGCGGCAGAATACGTGATAGAGCAGCATGCAAGTGGGGTGGAGATGATCATGGACCAGGCGACAACGTAGCAGGACAGCTTCTTGTATCGCGGGGCCGCCGTCATGTACGCCCAGTAGTAAAGGCCGCCGGACGTGGGATAAGCCGAGGCAAGCTCAGCCAGGGAGTAGGCGAGGGGCTGCAAAGTCCTTCAACGCCTGGTCCAAAAGTGAAGGCAAGATACGCACCTGTCCCATGACCGCACCGACAAGCCAACCCCATGTCATGCCCACCAACCCACTGACCACTTCAGCACATATTTCGTCCTGCACTTGAATCCGACTCACCAGTAACCCATAGTGTACCTGATAACAGTGAGCAGGAATATTTTTCGATCGCGCGTAGGGGACGAACCAGATGGTGCCCGCTACACCTGGCAGGACTGCAAGCTCGCTCGAACACAGCGACCAGAGACCCAAGAAC
Source organism: Phanerochaete sordida (assembly GCA_019973155.2). Classification (NCBI taxonomy): domain Eukaryota; kingdom Fungi; phylum Basidiomycota; class Agaricomycetes; order Polyporales; family Phanerochaetaceae; genus Phanerochaete; species Phanerochaete sordida. The sequence continues at coordinate 526,385 of BPQB01000002.1, forward strand.
GAAAAGTCACGCTTGAACTCGGGCTTGTACCCCATCATCTCGAGCATGGCGTCGTCGTCGTTCGCGTACGAGATGGACTCGACGTCGAGCCGGGGGCTGCCCTGCGCTTTCTCGTCTTCGGCGGACATGGTGGGGGCACGACGCGGACGACGCTGGCGAGGGTAAGACGGAGGGGAGAGTCGACCGACCACAGGGCAGGCAATGCGGGTCGTGTGGACTTTATAAAGTGCTTCCGGACGTGATCATTGTGGCATACGATGCAGTATGTTCTTCCCAGCGGCATCCCAGCGTTTCCCCGATGTCCACATGGGTGCCGCCGCGGAAAATTGGAGATCAAGTAGGCATCGGGGGCTGATAGGACGCGATAAGAGGCCGGGCTGGAAGTCTGAAAATGAGGTTGGGCATCTCCTTAGATGTTGTATGCTCGCAAAAAGTGACCGGATTCCCTCTGACGAGCTGGAACTTTGAGGTCTCAGTTCAGAGACTTCCGCTGCCACGGTGAGCAATGAACAACTGACCAGCTCGTCTGCGCTTGACATGTCTGACTAGATGGAGGATAGATGCGGGCTATTTCAGTGCTGCGTCGACGAGGAGAAACTGCGCTGGCGGCGATACGAAGGAGTGGACAAAGCTCGCACAATTTTCCTTTCGTGTCTTAGACCTGGACCCATATGCGGCAACCGTAAACCCTAACCTGCGGAGCGTTGGACAAAGCTCCTCCGGCCGATACAAATTGCACAGGCCACCTGCAGAGTCGACCTCTTAGCCAACGACGGTCATCTTCACCTCGCCATGTCGCATCCAGTCATCTGGCACACAACCCCGAGATTCTACCCCTACGGCAGCACGCCAGCCGTCTCACTAGTTCGCGACATCCCTCCAGAAGTCAATGCGGACATATTGCTCTTGGGTTGTGGCGATCCTAGACATGTACTCTTCACCCTTCTCTCGGACGACCGAGATGATGCTATCGGTGCGTGCTCTTTTTTCTTCCGGGATTTTTTGGGCCTCATCATTAGCTGCAACCAGCCGCACGGAAGCTGGATTTCACGTGTTGTGACATAGAGCCAGCCGTCCTAGGTGCGTTCTTACTAGTTACCTTGACGGTCATACCAAGCTGAATTACGCGTAAATATAGCGCGAAATATACTTTTGTACTCGCTCATCGTCACGGACGACTTCCAGGGCAAGCAGGAGTACATCTGGAATATCTTCTTCCATTTCTACCTCGACAGCCCGTCCTTGTCGCTCCTCCTCACGCAGAGCAAGCTTCTCGCAGAGCTCTCGAAAGACTTCGAAACCTGGAGAGCTGGTCCTTATGCCAAGTTCATCCACATTGGGACAACACATACCCTCCGAGAACTTCACCGTCACTGGACATGGTACGCGGAAACGGAATCACTCCCTGCAGAGCGAAAGAACAAGCTACGCCACAGCTTCAGCTCTCAGCTGAGAAAGCATTTCAAGGACTTCCGAGGCTACATATTTACAGTGCCCGCAAGATCGGCAGGTCCCATGTGGCCAAACGCGGCAATCGCTTTAAACGAGGCTCACCATCGTTACTGGGAGACTGGTGTCACCGCCGTCAGGCCAAGGGACGCGGCAGCCGCCACACATTTCAACCCAACATTCGCGTATGCCAACGGGCAAGAAGGCTTCGTCGCAAACCAGGGCTTGTCTCCCTACACCCCCTTCCTCCTTGCCGAATTATTCAACCCGCCCGATGGTGTCGACGCGGACCGTCTGCCAAAGCCCACCTTGCAGAACCTCAACCAAGCCATCCGTGAACAGTTCGCCTCTTGGTGCCAGGTCTTCCGTCGCTCCGTGCAGGCCGAGAGGGTGGCGCTCCGAATGATCGCTAGCGACGCGCTCGCACTCTGTCGCACCATTCAGGAACTGAAGAAATACAACAGGCCGACGGCGCAATGTCGTGTATCTGAATGGCGCGCTCCTATGCTCATACTCGACGGGGACGGCTACGAACGACGCGACCACGTTCCCGCGGCTCCCACTATGTTCGATGTCATCGAGACGAGCAATTTGTGGGACCACATCGGCATCCTCAACATTCTGACGACGTCCATTCCGCTGCTTAAGCCAAGCCTTTGGGCTGTCATGTATACCGAGATCTCCTCCACGTACGGCAAGGATCACACGAAAGACTTCCTCGGCTCGCTCCACGCGGATCTCAGCGTCATCTCTCTGCTCTTCGACCTCGTCCCTGCCTCCTACCTTTCTGGCTTCCGTTCAGACTGTAACCTGCAGGAGCTCCTCGCGCCTTGTCTCGCAACAAACTGGACGGGGTTCACGGAACGCTTGACATGGAGGCGTCCATCGGCGATTTGCGGCAGCACCCCTTCCGGCCCTTCAACCTTCGTCATCGAGCACACGCAGCTCGTCGAGCTGTTGTACAACATGGTCGAGAAGATGTACTCGCATGAGCGTGTTGCGCCCATGTATGAAAGTCTCGCCTCCCAAAAGGAGCGGAGCAGAGCCCACTACAACCGGACGTCCCTTGCGCTCATGCTCGGACACATCTCTACCAGGATTCATGCCGATTGGGAACATGTTTTCGCCGACATCTGGGAGATCATGAACACTGTGGACCGGCAGATGCCAAAGACGCTGCATCACGTCCATGCGTGCGACTACGGCGACCAGCTGCACCTCGGCGGCATCTACACGTTCCCGGCGCTGTCCCAATACAACCCCGAGCTTTACCAGAACGCGTTCGTCGGCGCGTTCGCAGGGTGGCCGTTCATCCCGTCGATGGTCTGCATCGCCGTCAGCGTGCCACGAGAAGAGTTCAAGATCCTCGACGACGAGTCCTCGGGCCACGACCCGCGTATCGCTGCCGGCATCGGGTCGCACAGGGCGTCCCACCACTTCGTCAGCATGGAGACCTTCTACGGCAACCTCTCTGTCGAAGGCGAGGGCATGCTTCGCAGGGCGTACATCGAGGAGGACCCGCTTGGGAAACGCGGTCGCTCGCCCATCGTCGCCACGTTCTGCCTGCCGGCGTATCTGCTCGCTCGTGAGCCGCTCGACACCGAGGTCCGTCTCTCCGTCATCTGCACGCCCCACCACACGCCGCTCTACTACAAGCTCGACGTCGGCAGATTCTACGTGGTGCCCTTGATGAGTCGCAATGTCCACGTGCTGTCGTCGAGGCCCACTGTCCGCGGCGAACCAATAGCGCCGGTGTTCGTTCAGCGCAGCGTTGAGTCTGCCAGGCCAAGTCGCGACGCTCCATTGGTCACTCTCGACAGTACGGCACGGGCATCGCTAGCTTCACTCGACGTCTCCAGATCGACGAGCCCCGCATAAGCAAACTGCTCGCGAACAAAGCGACTCCCGTGAATACCGTGCAGCTGAACGTCTCCTCTATGCGCGTCCTTATCGGAAGCGAGAAAGTGGACATCAACTTCTTCCAGCCCATCACTGGCCAGAGAGCGCGCCTTCGAATAAACCGTAAGGAAGCTTGGATCGAGGTATTTGGTGTTATCTTGCCATGTTCCCATCCGAGTCCATGTCTCACAAGTTACTGTAGGTGATAGTTTCGCCCTCAAAACTCGGACAACTGGAGGGCTCGCCCGCCCTGCGCCGGTTCCCTGTCTTGGGGACAGGCGTTACTGGCCCCAGCTTCGCCTGGAACATGCACCGAGTGCCTTTGCGCCATCTTCCCCGGATCTCTGTGCTCCAGCAGGAACGCCTTAAGTGGGTCAATCACCACGTTGACTTCTCCCTCTCCGACCGCGAGCAGGAGATACGCGCCACCAGACTGGCCACCGACTCCTTGGTGGCGCTCAAGCTCAGCGTCAACACCATCCTCAAGTGCTTCGTCGGCTCGGCAGAGGGTCGCTACGAAGTCTTTGTGCTGTCTCGCGCGAACGGCGTGCCAGAGCTGGTCATCTTCGCTCACGCTCTGCGCCTCGACCTCGGGTCTCATACGATTGTGGCCGACGGATACGCCCTGCCCGTGACGCGCGACATGCCGAAAGCTTTATTGAAGACACTGGACGCCGTTCCGAGCCGCCATCTGCGGTTGAGCGACGATGAGATGGAGTCTTGGAAGTGCCTTCTTCCTGCCCTCGTCGAACGCTGCAGGGACTGGACGCACAGCGAAGGCTGCGCGTACGCCCCCGGCACAACAGTGCCCATCTCTACCGAGCCCGGCAAATCACCCATCTGCTCCTGCGGGGCAGGGCGCGTGGCACCGGACTTCGCCGCGCAGAAGCACGCCGCGCCGTTCGCCGCGCACGCCACGCGTATCGCGCTCAGCCCGCTGTTCTCGGTGTCGTACGTCGACCCGACGGGCGCCGCGGCGCTGCGCGACGCCGCGGCGGTGCCCCAGCTGCTGCGCGACCACGAGGTCAACGAGGCCGCGGTCCTCCTGCTCGCGCTGCGCGGCGGCCGGTTGGGCCAGGACGATTCCGACACGATGTGCAAGGGCTGTGGCGTCTGGATCCCGCGCGGCCTGCGCAAGCGCTGCGGGGCTTGCCGGACGGCGGTGTACTGCAGCGAGCATTGCCAGCGCGAAGCCTGGGCAAGCCACAAGCTGTCTTGTGCTGGTAGGACGAGACCGTGAGGTTGAGAGCGAATTTCGTGTTGCAATGGCAGTACGATGTACCTCTGATTTTTGTTATTTGACTTGTGCTTGATCTGCCGTAGTTTGTAGAGACTCACACAACTTGGTGTAATATAACTCATGAGTTTTCTGACAACTGAGCAGTGTAGTGGTGAAAGAATCGATAGTACGTATAGGCTTGCTGGACTTCCGCGGCGTCCGCGCGCGGATCAGCACCCAATGAGGAGCGTCGAATTCCGACGCAGGGCGCGAGCCTCGCGGCGACATCGTCTTATCACGTCAACGGCGGACGCCCATCATCGCCTCTTGTCATGCCCATGCATGGCGCACTGGGATCGCAGTCGACAGAGGTCACACTGCGCAGAAGAGTACTACGCGCTGGCCCATGTGTAAGGATATCGGCAACAATGCACATCTGACAGGAACTCGCGCTGTATAAGGTCCAGTGACCGGTGTGCGCTCGCCGTGTTCCCAACGTCCACAGCAAGGCCGTGAAGGAATGGCCCAGCTCCAGCTTCCTGTCGCCGTCGCGCTCGGTGCTTCTGCTCTCTTCAGCGCAGCGACCTTCGTCCTCGCCAGGCCGGAGGAAGGCAAGATCTCCCTCCCCGACATCGTACGCGACGCGACCAACGATGACCCCTTTGACGTGACACAACAGGAGGACATCGTCGATGGGGAGCCTGTAGACGAGGAGAGGTTCTGGTTCAGGGTGCGTCTCCCAGAACGTCGGGGACTCCGCGAGAGAGCTGACCTGTGCACTAGATGAGACTGCGGAAAGTCCTCTTAACTCTCGTTCTTGCCGGAAGCCTCGCGCTTGAGACCGCGTCGCTCGCGTGGTCTGCCACTGAAGCCGACAGACATGGTCTCGCGGTGTATGCAGTACGCACCACCTTCGCACTCTACCTGGTCGTCGTCGCCGCCTGCTCTGTGAAGCTTGAATATGCCCAGCACTGGCGCTGCGTCCTACACATCTTTATTCTAACCTTCCTTGCTGCGTCGCTGCTTGGAACGCTCGCCATCCTGCCGTCCACTCCGATGCCCATCGCTACAAACGCCGTCCTTCCCTCGCCCGTCGTGCCAAACGCGATCTGGTACACGGACGTCGCCCTCTACATCGTCGCATGCGCGATGTCCGCAACGATCCCGCGCGGCCCGCCGCTGCACTTCCCCTCCGAGCGCGTCTACTCGGACAAAACACTCACGTCGGCGACGTCCAAGTACCGAGACAACGTCTCCGGCAGCGTGACCGCGTCCGTGTGGGACACGCTCCTCTTCTCGTACACGACGCGGGTCGTCATGCTCGGCTACACCTCCGCGAGCCTCGAGACCGGCGACCTCCCGCTGCTGCCCGCGCGCATGCGCGCACCCCCCATCTTCGCGCGCATGCGCGCCGCGCTGCGCACGCGACCGCTGCGCATCGGCGCCTGGCGCCCCGCGGCGGGCAGCGGCGTGCAGCTCGTGTACCGCCTCGTGCGCGCGAACGGCGGCGCGCTCGCCGCGCTGCTCGCGCTCGCGCCCGCCGCGGCGCTGCTCTTCTACGCGCCGTCCTTCTTCCTGCAGCGCGTCGTCGCGTACCTCGAGCGCGACCCCGCGCGCGCGCACCGCGCCGCGGGCTGGGCGTGGTGCGCGGGCCTCTTCGCGAGCAACGCCGCCGTGCAGCTCCGTGCGTGTCCCTGTCCTTGTGTGTGAGGGGTAGGTGCGGGCTGATAAGGGGGCAGTGACGGAGCAGCTCGTGTTCCTCACGACGACGACGCTCCAGGTGCGCGTGCGCGTGCAGCTCAACTCCGTGCTCTTCGCGAAGACGCTCGTGCGCAAGGACGTCGCGTCCGTCGCGGGCGGCGACGCCGCGGGCACGGGCGAGGGCGCGGTCAAGAAGGACGAGGGCGCGGGCGGGTCCGCGAGCAAGGCGCAGATCATGACGCTCATGACGACGGACACGGACCGCGTGAGCCAGAGCCCGTGGCACCTCTTCGGCTCGTCGAGTCGCCGGCCGAGGTCGTCGTCGGCACGCTCTTCCTGTACCGCCTGCTCGGCGTGTCCTGCTTCGCCGGCCTCGGCGTGGCGTGCCTGTTCCTGCCCCTGAACCACTTCGCCGGGCGCGTCGTCGTGGGCGCGCAGGAGGGCCTCATGCGGGCGCGGGATGAGCGGGTTGCGCTTATGAACGAGGTGCGTGCGGGTGCACGGGGTGCTGGGGCGGGGCTCACGGTTGTGTAGATTCTGGGGGGCATACGTATGCTCAAGGTGCGTCGCGCGAGCTGGCGCGGGCCGCGGAGCTGACTGGATGCGCAGTTCATGGCTTGGGAACGCAGCTTCGAAGCACGGGTGCTCAAGATCCGCGACCGCGAGCTCAAGTACCAGAAGCTCAACTACAGCATCGAGGTATGCGACCACGAGACGTCTGGCAGGCGTACGGGCTGCTGACGCGCGTGCGCAGACACTGTGGAACGCAATCTGGAACGGCTCACCGATCCTCGTCACCCTCGTCGCGTTCTGGCACTTCACGGTATACCGCGGCCAAGTGCTCACGCCCTCCATCGCCTTCACCTGCATCAGCGGTACGCCATCCCTTGCACTACGCACCCTCCCGCTCATCCGCCCGCGCAGTGTTCAACGAGATGAAGTTCGCGCTGAACGCGCTCCCCGAGACCCTCATCAACATGCTCCAGGTGCGCCCCCTCCCCCCTCCCATCCTGACCCATCCTGATCCATCCCGCCCCGCACTGACCCGCGCCGCCAGGCCATCGTCTCCGCGGGCCGCATCGCGGCGTACCTCGCCTCCGCGGAGGTCGCGCCCGTGCCGCCGCGCGCGGCGCAGGACGCGCGCATCGCGCTGCGCGGCGCGACGGTCACGTGGCCGCAGGACCGCAGCGCGCCGTCGACGCCGCGCCCGCCGTTCGCGCTCGCCGGGCTCTCGCTCGAGTTCCCGCGCGGCGCGCTGTCGCTTGTGTGTGGGAAGATCGGGAGCGGGAAGACGCTGCTGTTGCTTGGTGAGTGGCTGGGTTGTGGTTTACGGGAGGGGAGGAGGGGGCTGATGTGGGGGTGAAGCGCTCCTGGGCGAGGCGGATCTCGTGGCGGGGCAGCTCCTGTGCCCGCGCTCGCCGCCGGACGTCCTTGCGTCGTTTGCGGGCAAGGAGGTCCCGGATGAGGAGTGGGTCGTGGATGGGGTCTGCGCGTATGTTCCGCAGGTAAGTGTCGTTTTTTGGTGGCGGGGGGATGCTGTATCTGACGTTGCTGTAGTCTGCCTGGCTGCGCAACGCGTCGATCCGCGACAACATCCTGTTTGACCTTCCCTACGTTGAGGAACGCTATAAGAAGACCCTTGAGGTCTGTGCGCTGCTCGCCGACTTGCAGATACTCGAGGACGGCGACCTGTCTGAGATTGGGGAACGCGGTGTGAACCTGTCTGGCGGTCAGAAGGCCCGAGGCGCGTCGCATCTGTTTCGTCGATGATTCGTCGTGCTGACTGGCAGACAGTGTCCCTCGCTCGCGCCGTCTACTCCCGCGCGTCGATCCTGCTGCTCGACGACGTCCTGTCTGCCGGTGAATACCTTCCCCAGGCTAAGCACATACATTCAACATTGTGACTGACTGTCTTGCCCAGTGGACGCACACACCGCACACCACCTCTACCACGCGTGCCTCACGGGCGCGCTCATGCGCGGCCGCACCGTCGTCCTCGTCTCGCACCACGTCCAGCTCTGCGCGCCCGGCGCGGCGTACGTCGTCGCGCTCGACAGCGGCCGCCTCCTGTTCGCGGGCGGCCAGGCCGCGTTCCAAGCGTCGGGCGTGCTCGCGGCGCTCAGCCAGTCCGGCGCGGCGGACGCGAAGGACGCGAAGGATGCGAAGGACGCGAAGGAGGACGGCGCTGTGCCGCGCGTCGAGGAGATCGCGGAGAGCGAGCTGCCGCGCGCCGCGGAGGACGCTGCCGGGACGGCGCAGACGGCCGCCGCGAGCGCGGGCGCGCCGGACGCGGCCCCGCCCGCGAGGAAGGCGCCGCGGAAGCTCGTCGAGGAGGAGAAGCGCGCGGTCGGGCGCATCGGCAGGGACATCTGGGCGGCGTACCTCGGCGCGTGTGGGGGATGGGGGTACTGGATCGTGTTGGGGGCGGCACTTGCCATCGCTGCAGCGAGTCCTGTGTTGGAGAATGGCTGGCTGAAGTGCGTGGGCTTTGCGGGCTGTGTGTGTGGACCTGCTGACGGAGTGTTGCGCAGGATCTGGTCCGGGTCTGCGCTTGAGACTGAGGAACAGAAGCCTGCTTCGTACTATATCACCGTCTATGCGATCGTGAGCACATCCGCTTCCCCTCTTCGTATACCCACTCAAATGTTTACCACAGATTACTTTCGCTGGTCTCGTCGTCACCACTGCACGGTGGTTTGTTCTCTGTGCGTACTACGCTGTGTTGCTGTTTTCCTGTCTCACTCTGTGTAGACCGCGGAGGGATCCATGCTTCGAGGGTGCTGTACCAGCGTACGTCCACTGTACCTCGCGCTCACTTTGGCGACCTGACTTTGAGATACAGGCCTTTTGGAGGGCGTACTCTTTGCCAACATCCGGTTCCACGACACTGTGTCTCGCGGCCGTCTTCTGAACCGATTCGGAAAGGACTTCGAAGGCTAGTCAATTTCTGTGTTTCGGTCATACCCGCGCTGAACGCCGTCGCAGGTATCGACAGCACTCTGCCTGACAACTTTGGGCGCAGCGCCATGTACGTGTTGTCCGCGACTACGACGTTCGTCGTCATCACGATCATTGGCGGCCCGCTGTTCTGCATCGCGGCAGTCATCATCGCGTTCTTCTACTACAGCGGTGCGTATGGCTCGTCGTCTCCCGCGGTATTCTACTGAACACAGTCGTAGTGGGCAAGGTCTACGGCCAGATTTCCCGGGATATGCGCCGCCTGGGTGCGTGGACTCCAGCCTTCGCGTACAAGCCAGTATTGACTTGGTGGTCAGATTCGGTGACGAGGTCCCCTCTGTACTCTATGTACGGCGAGGCAATCGCTGGTGTCACTGTCATCCGGGCATTCGGTGCATCGTCGAAGTTCTTGCGCGACATGTTGCGCTGCGTCGACACCGTACGTCCTTTCCATGCTGACAGACTCGTCTCAAGCTCATCGCCGACAGAACTCGAACCCGTACTACTGGATGTGGGCGGGTGAGGGACACACCTCTGTTGAAAGCCCAGTTTACTGACGTTGAGTTTAGCTAACTGTTGGCTGGCGACGCGTTTCAACCTACTTTCTGCGATTATAGTGGGCGCCACCGCGGTCGCGGCGGTCATGACTCCAGGCGTCCCCGCCTCCACCGCCGGCTTCGCGCTCGCCTTCGCTTCGACGATCACGCTCGACGTGAGTCGAGAGCCTCTTCGCTGCTCCCGTTGGGATTCTCATCTCCATCTTTCAGCTGCTCTATCTGGTTCGGCGATTCGTTGGCTTGGAACAAGCGATGGTATGTGGCCTCCTCATTGAGTACCACTTTATGTGGCGCTAATTTTGACCAACCAGGTCGCTGTCGAGCGTATCAAGGAGTACACCGACCTCAAGCGCGAGCCGCCAGAGTTCCTCGAGCCCCGCCCTGCAGCCAGCTGGCCGGAGAAGGGCGAGATCAAGGTCGAAGACCTCGTCATCAAATACGCAGTACGTCCCCCGACCTGCTCTCTGAAACGAAGCTCAGCGTCGGACACCGGCAGCCCGAACTGCCGGCCGTCCTCCACAACATCTCCTTCGAGGTCAAGCCCGGCGAGAAGGTCGGCGTGCTCGGACGGACGGGCTCGGGCAAGAGCACCCTCGCCCTGTCTTTCTTCCGATTCGTCGAGCCCACCGAGGGCCGCATCGTCATCGACGATGTCGACATCTCGAGTGTCGGCCTGACCGACCTAAGGAGTCGTTTGACGATCATTCCACGTACGTGCGATCTATCGTCTGGCGATGGCTAGCAGCTAATATTTGGCACAGAGGATCCGACTATTCTCAGTGGCACCCTCCGCTCGAGTCTGGATGTGTTTAATGAGTATTCGGATGCTGAAATCGTGAGTCTCGCTGCGGGCAAGTATTCCCGCGTACTTACACCGTGGACGAAGTTCGAAGCTCTCCGTAGGGTACACCTGATTCCTTCTGACGACTCGACAGAAGATCCCGAGACGGTGAACGCCAATGTCTTCCGGAACCTCGACTCGCCTGTATCCGAGGGCGGTGACAACTTCTCTACTGGGTACGTTCACATGTATTGTCCTAACAGACTGTCGCTGAGACCTGTACAGCGAGAAGCAGCTGCTCTGTATGGCTCGGGCAATCCTGAAGCGCACCAAGGTGCTGCTCATGGACGAGGTAAGTAATTCTTGCGTCAGGCTGTAACACCGAGCTAACTGGTCCGCAGGCAACCGCTAGGTAACCTGCGCAGCGCAGCGTCCGATGATCATTGTAACTGACAGTGATCTACAGCGTCGACTATGCTACGGACGAGCTGATTGGGAAAACAATCAGACAGTACGTAGCGCACACTACGCTCTCAGTCCGCAGCGAGCTCATGTCCTCCGCAGAGAATTCGCCGAAAGCACTATCCTCACCATCGCGCATCGACTGCGCACGATCATCGACTACGACAGGGTGAGTCGCTGTACTGCACATCATCTCGCTCGTCCGCTGATCACAGCTTCTGCGCAGGTGATGCTCCTCGACCAGGGACGCATCGCAGAGTTCGACACGCCGGCCAAGCTTCTCGCCGATCCGTCGTCAAAATTCCACGCGCTGTGCAAGGCCACGGGCCACAACGAGTTTGCGGTGCTGAAGAAGCTGGCGGGTGTCGCATGAGGCGGACCTGGAATCTAGACGACTGGGTTTGTGACTATACCATTAGAATTGCCTTGACAAGGTTTCGCACGAGCGTGATGAACGGCATCGCTTCCGTGAACCTGACTGCACACGACAGCGCGCGCAGAGCGGACCTCCGAGCGTCGGGAGCTGCGTGATCCAACTCGCGGTGAGGTAGAGCCATTTTCGGCGGAGGGGGATGTGATTGCCGCGAAGAGGCGGGCACAATGAAAGAATGAATACGCTCCTGGCGGAGTCACTGCATAGTAGCTGTCGAAACACGCGAGAGAAAAATAAGCGGGTAACTCACGGTTGGAGGAATGGCAGGCAAAGTGCGCGCGAGGCTAGCCAGGCGGACTCAGAAGTATCAGCCAGGGAGCAGCCGCCAGATGCACGTATCAGATTCATGCCCGTCGAGCAGAGCACTGGCGAAGATCTTCAGGCGCGTCCCATGGTGCAATGTCGCCGCGAATGAGCGGGGAGACGACACGAAGGAGTCAGTGCGAAGGCGACGTTGACTCTAAACGAGCGCGCCAGGCCGAGGATCCATGCCAAGGCTTGCCCGGTGGCGTCGGTCCCTGGATTGACGAGGCGCGTATGCGTCGCCCAATCAGGAGCGTCCAATTCTTTTGCAAAACACGAGCGCGGTGTGCCACGCGGTGACACTCTCTTATCACGTCACTCCCCATCACGCCATGATACACGTCTGCTCGAAACGCGCAGAATTCGCGCATCTTTGCGCGCTTTGATCCCATTTGCACCCGGATTGGGCGATACGCGCTCACTCTTACGCGAGAATATGCACCAAAAGCTCGCATAGACACAGATTCGGACTATATCAAGTTCTAGCTCCCGGTTGAATTGCACGGGCCCGCAGCGTGTGGTCGAGTCTTGTTTCGCTCCCGCACCTTGATTCCCAACCTCGACGACGTCTGACTCGTCGCTCGATTTTTACTCAAAAGCCCGGGGCACCACGGGCACCACGGGCAGCGAAGCCGTGAAGAAATGGCTCAATTCCAGCTTCCTGTGGCCATCGCTCTCGGTGCTGCCGCGCTCTGCAGCGCGGTGACCTTCGCGCTTTCAAAACCGGACGAAGGCAAGGTCCAGCTCCCGGAAATCGTACGCGACGCGACCAAGGAGGATCCTTTCGATGTAACAAGACCGGAGGATATCATTGACGGCGAACCCGTGGAGGAGGAGAAGTTCTGGTCGAGAGTGCGTGCTGCAGTACCTTGTGTAGTATCCAAATGACAATTGAATCCTGAGCTAGATGAGACTTCGAAAACTCCTTTTAACCCTCATTCTTGCTGGTAGTCTCGTGCTCGAGACTGTGGCTCTCGCGTGGTCTGCTGCAGAAGCCGACAGACATGGCGTCGCAGTGTATGCGGTCCGCACCCTCTTCGCACTCTACCTGGTCGTCGTCGCCGCCTGCTCTGTCAAGCTTGAATATGCCCAGCACTGGCGTTGCGTCCTTCACATCTTTGTCCTGACCTTCTTCGCCGCGTTATTCTTCGGAACGCTCGCCATCCTGCCGTCGACGCCGCTGCCCATCGCCGCGAGCGCCGTCATCCCCTCGCCCGTCGTGCCAAACGCGATCTGGTACACGGACGTCGCGCTCTACATCGCCGCATGCGCGATCTCCGCCACGATCCCCCGCGGCCCGCCGCTGCACTTCCCCTCCGAGCGCATCTACTCGGACAAGACGCTCATGGCCGTGACGTCCAAGTACCCGGACAACGTCTGCGGGAGCGTGAACGCGTCCGTGTGGGACACGCTCCTGTTCTCATACACGACCAAGGTCGTCATGCTCGGCTACACCTCCGAGAGCCTCGAGATCGGCGACCTGCCGATCCTGCCCGCGAGCATGCGCGCGACATACATCTTCGCGAGCATGCGCGCCGCGATGACGAAGTGGCCGCTGCGCATCGGGCGCTGGCGCCCCGCGCCCGGCTCCGGCTGGCAGCTCATCTACCGCCTCGTGCGCAACAACGGCGCCGCGCTCACCGTGCTGCTCTTCCTCGCCGCGGTCGCCGCCGTGCTCTTCTACGCGCCCGCGTTCTTCCTCCAGCGCGTCGTCGCGTACCTCGAGGCGGACCCCGGCCGCACGGACCGCGGCTGGGGCTGGGTCTTCTGCGCGGGCCTCTTCTGCAGCAACGCCGTCTGCCAGCTCAGTGCGTGCCCTTCACTTTTTTGCGGCGTGTGCGTGTGGCTGATGCAGCGGGCCAGTCACCGGCCAGCTCTGGTCGCTCTCGACGACGACGCTGCAGGTGCGCCTGCGCGTGCAGCTGAACTCGATCCTCTTCGCGAAGACGCTCGTGCGCAAGGACGTCGCGTCCGCGACGGGCGCCGCGCCGGGCGCGCAGGCCGACAGCGCCGCGAACGCCGACGCCGCGAGGACCGACGGAGACGACAAGAAGAAAGAGGACGAGGGCGAGTTCGCGAGCAAGGCGCAGATCATGACGCTCATGACGACGGACGTCGACCGCGTGAGCGAGTTCGCGTGGCACATCTTCACGCTCGTCGACTCGCCGATCGAGGTCGTCATCGGCACGCTCTTCCTGTACAACCTCCTCGGCGTGTCGTGCTTCTTCGGCCTCGCCGTGACGTGCCTGTTCCTCCCCCTGAACCACTTCGCCGGGAAGGTCGTCGTGGGCGCGCAGGATAACCTCATGAAGGCGCGTGATGAGCGCGTGGCGCTTATGAACGAGGTGCGTGCGATGGTACTGATTGTTTTTGAATGCGTATCTTACCTTTTGATTAGATCCTTGGTGGCATCCGCATGCTTAAAGTTCGTCGCAGGACCTGATGCAGGCTTCAAAGCTAACTATATGCGCAGTTCATGGCTTGGGAACGCAGCTTCGAGGCGCGGGTGCTCAAGATCCGTGACCGCGAGCTCAAGTACCAGAAGCTCAACTACAGTATCGAGGTATGTCCCTGCGAAACGTTCAGTTCGTAGGTTGCTAATATTTTTCTGTAGACGCTTTGGAATGCGATCTGGAACGGCTCGCCAATTCTGGTGACTCTCGTGGCGTTCTGGCACTTCGCGGTGTACCGCGGCCAGGTCCTCACCCCGTCTATTGCTTTCACCTCCATCAGTGGTAAGCCCGATCATACAAGAGCTCTTCTGTCGCTCACCCCCCTTCTAGTATTCAACGAGATGAAGTTCGCTTTGAACGCGCTTCCAGAGACTTTGATCAACATGCTCCAGGTCAGCCCTCCCGCCGCCCACCCACCTCCTGCCCTGCTGACCCGCCCCGCCAGTCCCTCGTGTCCGCGCGGCGCATCGAGAAGTACCTCGGCGGCGCCGAGGTCGCGCACGTCGTGCCGCTCGCGACGCAGGACCCGCGCATCGCGCTGCAGTCCGCGACGATCACGTGGCCGCAGGACCGCGCGCGCGGCGGCAGCGCGCCGCCGACCGCGGCGTCGACGCCGCGCCAGAAGTTCGTGCTCGTCGACCTCTCGCTCGAGTTCCCGCAGGGCGCGCTCTCGCTCGTGTGCGGGAAGCTCGGCAGCGGGAAGACGCTGCTGCTGCTCGGTGAGTACTTTGGGTTGTGGACGTTGGGATAAGGGGCTGATGTGGTCGTGAAGCGCTCCTGGGTGAGGCGGATCTGTTGACGGGGCAGCTCCTGTGCCCGCGCTCGCCGCCGGACATCCTCGCGTCGTTTACGGGCAAGGACACACCAGCTGAGGAGTGGGTCGTGGCTGGGGTCTGCGCGTATGTTCCGCAGGTGAGTTACCTTTTCTTTTGGCAGGAAGACGTCGATTCTGACGTCGCTGCAGTCTGCCTGGCTTCGCAACGCGTCGATCCGCGATAACATCCTCTTTGATCTCCCATACGTCGAGGAACGCTACCAGAAGACTCTCGAGGTCTGTGCGCTGCTCAGCGACTTGCAGATCCTTGAGGATGGCGATATGTCCGAGATTGGTGAACGCGGTGTCAACCTGTCTGGTGGACAGAAGGCTCGAGGTGCGTGACGCTCGTCTAGTACATGGCCCACTTTGCTAATCCCAGAATAGTGTCTCTTGCCCGTGCCGTCTACTCCCGGGCATCGGTCCTGCTCCTTGACGACGTCCTTTCTGCTGGTGAGTTGCCTCTGCAAGACAGGTCCGGACGGTATGGCTGACCGTCCCGCCCAGTCGACGCGCACACTGCGCACCACCTCTACTACGAGTGCCTCAAGGGCGACCTCATGCGCGGCCGCACCGTGATCCTCGTCTCGCACCACGTCCAGCTGTGCGCGCCCGGCGCGGCCTACGTCGTCGCGCTCGACAACGGCCGCCTGCAGTTCGCGGGCGACCAGGCCACATTCCAGTCATCCGGCGTGCTCGCGACGCTGAGCCAGTCCGGCGCGGCCGACGCCGCAGACACGAAGGAAGAAGCCGCCGTGCCCGCCGTCGAGGAGATCGCGGACGAGAAGCTCGCGCACGCCGCGGAGGACGGCTCCGAGACGGCGTCAACGGCCGCCGCGACTGCGGTCGACGGCGACGCGGCGCCGCCCGCGAAGAAGGCGCCGCGGAAGCTCGTCGAGGAGGAGAAGCGCGCGGTCGGGCGCATCAGCAAGGACATCTGGACGACGTACCTCGATGCGTGCGGCGGATGGGCGTACTGGGTCGTGTTCGGCTCGGCGCTCATCATCGCTGCGGCGAGCCCGGTGCTGGAGAATGGCTGGCTCAAGTGCGTGGGCTTTGCGTTGTGCTCGCGAGCCTTGCTGACGGAGTGCTGTGCAGGATTTGGTCCGGGTCTGCTCTTGAGACCGAGGAACAGAAGCCTGCTTCGTACTACATCACTGTCTACGCGATTGTGGGTACCTCCGTTTGCCGTGCTCGTATCCCGCTGAAGCTCTTGTCATAGATCACTTTTGCTGGCCTCATTGTCACCACTGCACGGTGGTTTGTTCTCTGTACGTGATGTCGTCGTGTCAATGCGTTCTGAACTCACTCTGTTGTAGACCGCGGAGGTATCCATGCCTCGAGGGTGCTGTACCAGCGTACGTCTCCTCTCCCTACTGCCGCATTACGAGAGCTGACTTTTTTGGACAGGCCTTCTCGAGGGCGTGCTCTTCGCCAACATCCGCTTCCACGACACCGTATCTCGCGGTCGTCTTTTGAACCGGTTCGGAAAAGACTTCGAGGGTGCGTGAATCGTTGCGTCTCTGCTGTCCTCGTGCTGATTTCCGTTCCAGGTGTCGACAGCAGTCTGCCTGATAACTTCGGGCGCAGCGTCATGTACGCGCTGTCTGCGACTACAACCTTCGTCGTGATCACGATCGTCGGCGGGCTTCCGTTCTGCATTGCGGCAGTGTTTATCGCGTTCTTGTACTACAGCGGTGAGTATGATCAGTCGTCTGCTGTGAACGCCTACTGAACACTGCTGTAGTTGGCAAGGTCTACGGTCAGACGTCGAGAGATATGCGTCGCTTGGGTACGTTTGCTTTTATTTGTATATCCGCGGGTGCTGACAAGAGAATTAGATTCCGTGACGAGGTCCCCTCTCTACTCCATCTACGGCGAGACGATTGCCGGTGTCACCGTCATTCGGGCGTTTGGTGCCTCATCGAAGTTCTTGCGCGACATGCTGTGCTGTGTTGACACCGTACGTCCTTTCATACGTACAAACTCGTCTGGAGCTGACCAAAAAACAGAACTCGAACCCCTACTACTGGATGTGGGGAGGTATGGGTCGCAACTATGCCCGAAGTCTTGTTTACTGACAGTTTGTCCAGCTAACCGTTGGCTGTCAGCTCGATTCAACCTGCTCTCTGCTGCTGTGGTGGGATCCACCGCGGTCGTGGCGGTGCTGACTCCAGGCATCCCCGCGTCCACCGCTGGCTTCGCTCTGGCCTTCGCTTCGACTGTGATGGGCGACGTACGTCCAGCACCTCCCTACTCCCTTCGCTGTGTCTCTAATGTCTAGGTTTTAGCTGCTGTTCATGGTCAGGCGGTTCGTTGGCTTGGAGCAGTCGATGGTGCGCGACCTGCTCATCTATCAACGTCAACTTGGGCTAATTCAACTCCGACACCGCAGGTCGCTGTCGAGCGTATCAAGGAGTACACTGAAGTCAAGCGCGAGCCGCCAGAGTTCCTCGAGCCCCGTCCTGCGGCCAGCTGGCCGGAGAAGGGCGAGATCAAGGTCGAAGACCTCGTGATTAAATATGCAGTATGTTCCTCACCATGTTCGCTGAATCCTAACTCACTGTTAGCCAGCCCGAGCTGCCGGCCGTCCTTCACAACATCACCTTCGAGATCAAGCCTGGTGAGAAGGTCGGCGTGCTCGGACGGACGGGTTCGGGCAAGAGCACCCTCGCCCTGTCGTTCTTCCGATTCGTCGAGCCCACCGAAGGCCGCATCGTCGTCGACGGTGTCAACATCTCGAATGTCGGCTTGACTGATCTCCGGAGTCGCTTGACTATCATTCCTCGTATGTGCCAGAAATCGTCTGGCAACGACTAGCGACTAATACATCACGCAGAGGATCCTACCATCCTCAGTGGCACCCTCCGCTCGAGTTTAGACGTGTTCAACGAGTATCAAGATGCTGAGATCGTGAGTGTTCGCCTCATATGATTGTTCCTATACGCTTACACCGTGCATACAGTATGAGGCCCTCCGCAGAGTGCACCTGATTCCCTCCGACGACTCTACTGAAGATCCTGAGACGGTGAACGCAAATGTCTTCCGCAATCTCGACTCGCCTGTTTCCGAGGGCGGTGACAACTTCTCCACTGGGTACGTTCACCCGTATTCTTCGAACCGGCTGCCGCTGAGACCTCCAAAGCGAGAAGCAGCTGCTCTGTATGGCTCGGGCTATCCTGAAGCGCACCAAGGTGCTGCTCATGGACGAGGTAAGTCATTCTTATTTCAGGCTGTAACACCGAGCTGACTGGTCCGCAGGCAACCGCTAGGTAAGCTGCGCAGCGCAGCATCCGATGAGCATTGTAACTCAGCGATCTACAGCGTCGACTATGCTACGGACGAGCTGATTGGAAAAACAATCAGACAGTACGTAGCGCATACTACACCCTCGGTCCGCAGCGAGCTCATCATATCCGCAGTGAATTCGCTGAGAGCACTATCCTCACCATCGCGCATCGCCTGCGCACAATCATCGACTACGACAGGGTGAGTCGCTGTACTGTGCATCACATCGCGCGTCCGCTGATCACAGCTTGTGCGCAGGTGTTGCTCCTCGACCAGGGGCGTATCGCCGAGTTCGACAAGCCAGCCACGCTTCTCGCCAACCCGTCGTCAAAATTCCACGCCCTGTGCAAGGCTACGGGCAAGAACGAGTTCGCGATGTTGAAGAAAATGGCCGGTGTCGCATGAGATCAAACTAGATTCTAGATGAGATGTCCATGTCTGTAACTATAACGTTAGAGTTGACTCCACAAGATTTTGCGCGAATCTGATGAGCGGGTGTCAACTACGAGACAGGATGAAGCGCAAAGTCCGGACGTTCGGAGGGGTCAATGGGCGTTCCTGTGAGTTAGAGTTATGGTTGCTATCAGCCGATGCCGTCGGGTCTGACGCTATTCAAGTCTAGCGTCGGTCGAGTCATGCTGCAGGGCACTCTGGGTGCCCATCAGCGCGTGTTCTCATTCGACAGCGGCGGCTATAGACCCCGCCCTGTGCCCAGAAGTGTAGTCTGACTCCCACCGGAACCGCTTCACTGACTCGCGCAGCGTCTGACCGCGGTTCATAAGCTGCGACGCGCGTCGGCTGTGTCTCTCATCGCAGCTCATCCAGACAGACAACCCTCTAACCTACTGCGACGCGTCACCCTTCGCCTTGTCCTATAAAGCCAGCCACCATGCCGTCGATCAGCTCAGCAGCTATTCTCTCCAAAGATTATTTCCAAGGGTCAGTGGCTGCACCTCTCGCATCCGCGCAAAGCTTACCTATGTCTGAGCAGAATACATTTGTCTCTATGGGCCTAATTCCGCGAACGACAGACAACTCCGGCAGTGGGGGCTCCCTCTCTGGGAGCAGCACCACTGGCGGAGGAGACAACACGAGCAAGACCGCTCGCATCGTTCTGCCCATCGCTCTCATCGTCGTCATCCTCATCGTCTCATCCCTGTTTTGTCTCTATTGTCGGCGCGTCCTGCACCGCAGTAGGGTCGGTCCAATACGCCTGGATATGTTCGGGGGCCCGTCTCGCCCCCGGCTGTGGGACGTCCGCCTAGGGCGCCCAGCAGACAGACCGCTCTCTCTGAGCGACATGCAGGTGAGTTCTCGGTTTATTGGCCCTAATGCGTACCCGTCACTGATCATCTCTCTCCGTAGCCTTTGTCACTTCAGCGCGGCTCGCCGTCGCCGATCCCGGCTCCTTCTACCACCCCGTCGTTTAAGCTGTCGTCACCACGCGTCGATTCCGCTCGACCAGGAAGCGGAGCTACCGACGCCCCTCATGCAAGCGTAGAACCAGATGTCTTGCAAACTATCGTCCACATCGCCATGCCACGGCCTGCACGGTCACGGGAGAGCAGTCGGGAAGGCGCCCACGACTTACCCGAGGGCCTGACCTTCGGCGTTCTTCGACATTCGTAGGGGTAAAGGGAGATATGTTATGGATCGCCAATACATACACTTGAATGATCATGAGAGAAATGCTATGTTCATTGTTTATTCTTTCGCCAGACGAGCGTCTATTTTCATAAAAGTTGACGCGCTGTTGCCTCCAGTCTGCCTGCCCGGCTCCTGCTTGCTCTTGGTCTTACACCTCCACTTGAGATAACCGCCGCTTCACCGTCCAAGAGGTACCTGTCTGCGTGTATTGCGCCATTTGCTAAACTTACCGGTCAATTACTAGTCGCTACACAGATTTGCCAGCGGCTTCAACCAACTGCTCGGAGGCGCGGAGTCGTAGAACGCGCCGGCTAGTTGAACATCGAACGCACTAGCACATTGCATTCAGGTGGTCGGTATGGCACACCCGGTAATTTGGCAGCGAGTGTACGACTTCCAGCCCATTGGGCACACTCCACCGACTTCGCTCGTTCGGGACATTCCTCCTGAGAAGGACGCGAATATCCTGGTCTTGCAATGCAGCGACCCGCACAACATCTTTTACACTCTATACTCTAGCGGTGCAGATGATTCAACATGTAAGTCTCAGGGTGAACCTGACGGGGACGCGCACGGCTCACGAGAATCTTTCCTCAAGCTACGCGCAAACTCGATTTTACTTGCTCCGACCACGAGCCTGCTGTCCTAGGTACTCGCTGCGATTCTTTCTGGCCATAGAATCTAAAGCAACCTTGTCTTCAGCCAGGAACATCTTGCTGTATACCCTGATCTTGCGGGACGACTTCGAGAGCAAGAAACATCTAATTTGGAATATTTTCTACCACATGCTTCTGGACGACGCATCCTCTACGCTGCTTGTAGAGCAATGCAGAGCCCTGGCAAGACATTCCCAAACGCAAGAAGCCTGGTTCGCTAGCCAATACACCGACGCCATCAAGATCGGCTCTCAACTGACACTGCACGAGCTCCATCACCACTGGGCGTGGTACGCTCGCACCGACACGTTCAAGGACGACCACAAGCTGCGGCTCAAACAAAAGCTGCTGCGCTATCTGAAGAAACACCAGAAATACTATCGCGGCTACGTCAACACTTTTCCTGCGCGAGCGACAGGACCGATGTGGGCGAACGCTGGCGTCGTCATGAACGAGGCTTACCACCGCTACTGGGAGACCGGGACCATGTACACCCGGGAACACGATATTCGCAACGCTACCCATGTCAACCCCCTATTCGCGTACTCGAACGGGCAGCAGACCTTTGCCATGAACGACCTCACCGCGCCCCTCGCAACGTTCCTAATGGCGGACGCATTCTGCTCTCTTCACCCCTCGAACTCCTCCACCTGGCCCAAGCCGGCCCTTGAGTCGCTTCACGCAGTCGCGAGGTCGCAGTTCCACACGTGGTGCCTCTGCTTCCGCTCATGCATCCAGGCCAAGAAGGTTGTTCTTCGCCACATTTACAGCGACCCGCTCGCCCTCGGGTTAACTCTCCAGGAATACGCACACTCCGGAAGGGCCTCCATTGCATGCCGTGTCAAGCCGTGGCGCGCGGCATTTCTTGTTCTTGACGGCGACGGCTTTTCGACCGGCTCCGACGCACCAGCTCCTGTCTCATTCGATGTCATAGACACGACAAACACGAGCGATACCCAAGGTATACTAAACGTACTCGTTGCATGCGTCCCCCTCCTCAAACACGCCGCCTGGGCTGTCCTCTATACCGAGACGCGGGATGTTTATGGTGACGAGCCCGTCACCGAATCCCTGGTCCAACTCTGCGGCGATCTTGGCACCATGTCTCTCCTCCTCGACATTGCACCAACCTCCTACTTATCTGAGTTCCGGACCGAGGCTAACATGGGAGAGCTAGTTTCACGTCAACTCATTCATAACGTCAAGGGATACGTGGAAAGGCTTACCTGGCGACGGCCTTCGCGTCTTGAGACGTGCGACAGGAATCTCGGGGTCGAGACCGAGCACATGGAAGACTTCCTGTACAAAGTCTGTCTCAAGATGTTCCAGCGTGAAGCCGTCAGCCCGCCAGACGAGTCCGAGGGCTCCGAACGCGAGCGCAGCCGCGCCCACTATTGCCGTCGTTCTTTCGCGCTGCTCATCCGGTACCTGGTCAGCCGGGTTGCGACAAACTGGCCGACGGTGGTCATGCATGTCGTGGAGCGTATGACAGACTCGTACGACCTCATGATAGCCAAATGCAGCATCTTCGACTACGTCTGCCAGCTGTACCAGGTCGGCGTGCACTCGGCGCTGCACTACAAGCTCGGGAGCATCATGCAGCTCGATACCGCCCCCCTCGGCCGCCTCCGTGGGTGGTCCCAGGCTCCGCCCGTCGTGTGGCTCGCGTTCTCGGTACCGCGCACGACGTTCAAGGTGCTCGACGAGGAAGACGCGCCGCACAATCCCCCAATCTCCGTCGGCGTCGGTAGCGAGATCGGCGGCGAATCATACCACTTCCCAAGCTTCGAGCCGTTCTTCGGCACGCTCTCCGTCGAGGGTCACGCCGAACGTGCGCGCGCGTTCATCACGGAGGATACACATGGCCGGCGTGGCGACTCGCCGATCATCGTCACGTTCTGCATGCCGACGCACCTTCTTGCGCGTCCAGAGCCTCTGCAAATGTCTGTGCGTCTCCTCGTACTGAAGACACCAGAGACAACAAAGTTCTACGTCAAGTACGGCAATGTCGGACGCTTCTTCGAACTTTCGACGGCAGACCCTAGTGTTCATGTTCTCGCACATCCGCCGACGCTCCGCAAAGACGTGAATGTCGCGCCCCTCATAAACCCGGCCATCCCTCGTGCAGTGCCTGGCCAAGACACTGTTCTCCTTGGCTTCGACAGCAAGCGGGATAAGGTGGTGGCGATGACCTCCCGGGCAGATTTCAAGGATCCCGAGATGAAAGCGGCTCTGGCGGACAAAAAGGCGACTCCAATTGATTATGAGCAAACTAGCTATTGCGCAATCCGTCTCAAACTCGGGTCTCAGTACCAGAGCGATATGTCGTTCCCCTATCCCATCGACGGAACGAAGATACGCATACGGCTGTCTCGTCGGGAATCATGGGTAGAGGTATGTGACGTCTCTACTTGATAGCTGATTGTCGGCTGACCAGTGCGCTGTCCTGCAGGTGATTGCGCCGCCTTCGCCTCTGGGTAAATCCCTCAACGAGCTGTCGAAGGACCGCTTCCCAATGATCGCTGACGGAAATGAGCGCGCACCCTGGAATATACACCGATTGTCTTTGGGACGCCTTCCTCAGCTGTCCACGAAGAATCCGAGCATGCTCCAATGGGTCACGCGACACGTTGACTTCGCCTTCTCCGAGACCGAAAACGAGATCCGCGGCGACCCGCGCGAGGCCAAAGACACACTCACGATGGTCAAAAGCACAATCTCTTCCATCTTCCAGCACTTCGTCGGCACGAAGGACACGCCCGGGCGCAGCGCAGTGGCTCTGGCGCGGCAGGACGGCAGCCTCGCCTTCATGCTCCTCATCACAGGCCTGCGGCTCGACGCGGCGGCCCACACCGTCGTGCTCGATGCGTTCGTCCCGCGGGCTGCGACAGACACGCTCCGTCGGCTGCTCGAGGCGCTGCGACCGAAGGCCGCCCGCGTCACCCTGTCTGACGACGAGGTGCGCGCGTGGTCGCAGCTGCTGCCCGCGCTGGCTGAACGCTGTCGGGAGTGGCGGCACGCGCCCGAGTGCACGTACCTCGCTGATGAAGGCGCCGGCGAATGGATGCTGTGCGGGTGTGGCGAGGGCAGGGACGCGGACGCGCTGAAGCGGAAGAAGGACTGGGCGCCGTTCGCGCCGCACGCGACGCGCGTCGCGCTGGGCCAGCTCTTCGCGGTGTCGTACCTCGAGCGCATGTGCACGACGGTCGTGAAGAACATGAGGCCGATGCTCAGCGAACACGGCGTGCCGCTGAGCGACCTGCGGCTGCTCCTGGAGGAGGGAGGGAGGGACGGGAAGGACCACTGGGACACGTACTGTGCGCTGTGTCTCGGCTGGCTGCCGCCTGGGACGAGGAAGATCTGCAAGCGCTGCAAGGCGCAGGTGTATTGCAGCAGAGAGTGCCAGCAGATGGACTGGGCCAACCATAAAGAGGCGTGTGGAGAGGCAAGCAATCATAATCTCTCAGACTCTTAGGCAGGACACCCGGGTTTACTCGGTTGACGTGGAGGTTGAGGTCGACAACGATGTATCTAAAATGTAGGACCTCAAATAGGTCGGCTTATACGAGACATACTCCTCGCGACGTCGCATGGTACGCCTTGTCCTCGATAATGGACTTAAGCATACTTCTAGTCCTGGGCGGCGATCAACCTGGTCGGGTCTAAAGCTTTGCGCGGGCTATGTACGAAACATGTCCGCGATGTATTCAAGGACACGCAAAACCATGGGTCGTCACGGACCATTTTGATAGGATGTATATACAGTACCTGCAAGCACCATGTTCAGTCAACAGTGTGCGGTTCTGCCAGTGCCAGTGCCCGCGCCCGCCACCCTACTCGACTGTGAACGAGCTTAAGCTCGCGCCGGACCAACGGATGTAATGAGGCGAGGGATGTATTCACTTCGATGTTTGCGACGACAGTGTGTGCGAGGGCCCACTTCTCTCGCCGTCTCAGACCCTGGAGGAGTGCGACAGTCAGTTCAGTATTGACACCGCCGGCCGCGGCCCATCGAGATCGACGCCAGGAGTCGTGGTATCGCATCGCCTGGTCCACGGCCTCGGGGTGATTGTTTTCGAGACAGGCTTCAATGAGATACAGCGCCGCGCAAGTATTCAAGGTCCTTGGTAGCCCTATGAGAGCAGGCATCTTGTCACGAAAGTCTTATCAGAGACACAGAAAACGCGCGCCTTCCGACGTAGCGGCCTCGCATTCAATTAAAAGTCAAAAGACACGGAGGTCGGCGACCACATGTATTGAAGCAGGATGAGGACACAGGTCAGAACGTCGAGCGCTTGACGAGCTCGCCGACGCCCTCAGTGCCCGCTATCCGCTCGAGGCGCATGTGGTCGTAGCGCGAGTACAGGATCTTGCAGGTGACGTCTGACGGCTCGACGCCGTCGTCGAGGAAGGGGTACGACAGGAACTCGGTGTAGAACTGCGGGTGGTCGGGCGGGCCGTAGAAGATTAGGTTGCGGATGCCGCGGATCTTGTACCTGGACAGCAGATCAGTATCGTGTCCAGTGGATGGGAAGAGTGCTAGCGACGTACCGGCGGAAGAAGTGGAAACGCTCGCTGACGAGCAGGAACGACTTCTTGCCGCTGAAAAACGCTTGACGCGCCCTGGAGATCTCTTGGTTCGACGAGTACCTGAAGGCCTGCGTCAACATCGACATTCGACAGCCGAAACAAACTGGCGGCGTACTCAGAAAGGACCGCGAACGACACGCCGACAGTCTTGCGGAAGTGGTTCTGGACCCGGATGAAGTCGAACGACGAGGGCACGAAGACGACTGTGTTCGCGCTCTGCACCGCGGACTTGAGGACGGCGGGCAGCACCTGAACTCGATACTGTCAGCCAAATTCTGACACACGCGGAAAACGCGATGCTCGCCTGGGTCGTGAAGTGCTGGAAGCGCTTGTCAGGCTCGTCCTTGGGGCTGGAGCAGTCGAACTGGATGAAGTTCTGGGTGTGGAGCGGCAGGTGAGCACGTGCGAGACGCCGCAGCAGCCGCGGGCCTACCTGGTCGACGCCCTCGGGCACAGGCACCGGCCGCCAGCGCGACTCTGTTCGCAGCTTGCCCGCGACATTCAGGAGGGTATTGTTGAAGAGTGCGCGCGTTTCGGGGGTCTCGTACGCCGACAGCAGCACCGACTGGCGCAGGAACGCGGCGCTGCGTGCGGGTCAGTCTGCGCTCGGAGATCCAGGGTGGTCAAGCTCTGGGACTTACTGGCCGTCCAGGTACCACGGTTTAATTCGGGAGAAGTCGACATCATGTGACTCCTTGGGAAGCTTGTTAAGCTGCGAGAAGACGAACTAAAGGGTATAGGGTGAGCCTGAGGGCTGCCTGTCAAACGCGCACAGTAAGCTTGCCTGAACGTGCTCCCAGTTCTGCATCGTGAGAGCGTCCATTTGATCCATTATGAGTAGCTCGATAGAGGACAGGAAGTCCGCATTTCTAGACAGGATCCAGTTCAGTGGCCAATCGCAGATTGAGTTGGGGTGACGCACTTCTCTTTCTCGATGGACATCCGCAAACCCAATGGGCTCGCAATAATGACATCACAGCCGTAGAAGTCTGCGAAGAGCTTCATGCTCTTGCGAGTCATCTTGACACCCAGCCGGAAGCTGTCGTCGACATTCCCCCTGAACATCTCGACATGGTCCTTCGGATATGTACCAGGCTCCGCGGCGAGGAGCTTGTCCACTGCGCCTGGTGGTAAGCCGTATTCCGTCTCAAATCGCGATCTGTTCTCAACCTGGAAAGAAGGTGGTGGCGTATGCGATGTAAGCGCGGACACCCAGCGCTGCGCAAAGGAACGGAAGGGCAGGAGGATGAGGACAGAAGGTCGTGTGAAGCCTTGGTCTTGTACGTCTTCTGGTGCTGGTGTCTCGGACTTTTTGGCGTGAGTGATGCGCTCGTTGTTCTTAAGAACTCGTCTTCGCTTTCTACACTTATGTAAGTGCATGTAAAGATAGCTGAGAAGATGAGACGCACTTCGTGATATGGTTAAGGGCATGGAGGGATATAGCTTCTCGTATTGACTGTTGCGAGTCCAGAGGCGTTCGTGTCACATACAAGTCTTTGTTTGACGACAAAGTTGTGAGAACATCGTTCTGTAAACTCGCGACGTCTGCCATAACAATAATATATGAGTCTGGATGTCGAGTTGCGAATGGCTTCGGAGACCCACCTTTCGACACCTTCGTCTGACGTTCTTGGAACGGAGTCCACAGCCTTTCTAGTATCTGCGGAAAATTGAATACGCATAGCGCGGGGACAGACTATAGTGAACGCACCGCAGGCTTCTCGCGCTTTTCGACATTGCTTCCCTCCGCCTCTGGAACGTAATCCACCGCACTTCCCAGCTTGCCATACTGCGCTCGCTGCGTCTTCCATGACTTATTCTCCACAGCCACGCGTCTAGCCTCTGACAGATCGGAAGAGCTGGGTCCAAAGTGCGCCTCGTACGGGTCAGCAGCATCTGGGGTATGCTTAGCATGACCCAAAGCGCAAGGAGCAGAGCGCACGCACCGTTCACGTCTTCGTCATCCACCGCAGGCTCGGGTATCTCCTCCGCGTCCTCCATGGTCTCGTCGCCCTCTGCTGTGTCTTGTGCAGTCTCCTCCGGCGTGTCCTCCAGCTCGTTAACCTGTACTTCACCGAACTGGACGTTCCGCCGCTTGTTCAGCTTCTCGGAAGGCCTGGTGTCGTCGAGGATCCATTTCCGCTTGCCCGCCTTGGTCGCGGAGACGTTGAGCAGCGTCAGGAGCTGCGTGGTCGTTTCGTTTCCTCGGTCTATAGCCATCGCCGCAGGAGTCGGGGAGCTGCAAAAAGTTCAGAAAAGGAAATCCCATCAGGTCTAATGCGCGACCACGTGGCGGCGGCATGCATCGGCAGTTCGTCCCGCTCGACCGAGGCATGCAAAGTTGTCTTCCCCCCACCATCGCCGCCGTGCTCAGCCAGGGTCGTCGTCATCGTTTTCCACGTCCAAACTCTCCTTCATATACAGGCTGTGCAGCATATTCAAGCGTACAATAATATCTGGTTTACAAGCCCCTCTCTGGGTCCGTTTATTCATCGCCATCCAACTCCTCATAGTGTCGGAAGATGCCCATGCCGTATTTCTGTCGACGACCACTCGCGAGGTACTCCTTGATTCCGCTTTCACCCGCGACGCGCTCCTTGAGGGCGAACACCTTGTCATACTCTCCACTCTTTTGCAGTGCTGCCATGCGCCTAGGGAAGGCATGGTTTACACCGTCCAGCACCTGCGTCGCCCCCGGCTTTTGAGTGCCTATATGCGGGTCAAAAGGTACGCAACGAACTCACCTGGAAGAGAACCAAGTCTGCCATCGTGGTTGAAGAGCCCACCAGGTATGTGCCGCCGTTGTTCTTCGCGTCGGGGTTCGACTCAAGAACCTTCTCAAAGTAGCCCAGGAACTTCGGGAGACGGGCACTGCGATAGGCCTTCGACCTCTCGAGGGCAGCCTCCTTCTGATCCTCGTAGTATTGCGCTACGTCAATCGGATGATGGGTGTCGTGCGTCTAGGTGTGCGACGTCAGATCAGCTCAGAGACGAACCTTCCGGCCAGCTCACCTCGTTGCAAAGGTCCAAAGCCGTCAAGACCAGCTGGTTCACGGTGCTTCGTGTCTCCTCCCCGTCGTCGCCCTCCTTCTTCCCCGCCAGGCCGAGCTTCGGGGCGATGTGGTTCAGGATAGCCGGCGTCTGCGAGAGGATGTTCCCAGACGGCAGCTGCAGGGCGGGTGGGGCAAAGTGCGGCGGGAACCCGCCCTTCGTGGGATCCTTGATTATCCCGAGCATCTTTGGCGGGTCGTTGACCTCCTTGTAGGGAATGCCCGCCCACTCGAACGCAAGACGGACGTACTCGCCGCGCCCGGGAAGGCCAGGCCACTGTCTCTCACGGTCAGGGACCTCCCGCCATCGCAGACAGAGCGGACGCGCGGACGACGCACGTAGTAGAGGGTGTACTCCTCCTTCTTCTGCTTCTTGGCGGCGGGCTCGGGGGCGACTTCCTTGGACATCGTCGGCGGTGGGGAGAGGAGGGGCGAGGTGCGTGTCAGGGTTCGTCGCAGCGGTGCGCGCTGTCTTAAGGCTGATTCAGAGAGCTTGGCCAGGCGAAGATGCATCATCTGCCGCTGCGCACGTCCACGGCAGCCAGGCTCCCACCACCGCCCGTCGCCTGTCATGGCCCTTAGTCAGCCGTGACGTCACGGGTTCTTGTCCTCGTCGCGCTCAGGGCTGATGCGCCCCGTGTGTCCAGAGACACCCACTGCCACCCAGCTGTGTCCAGAGCGCTTGGCGCTGCTTTCTGGCCCTGAGGACGGCTTGTACGGCCTCTCTGGAAGCCCTAAATTGTCGTTGACGACACCCAAAAGTCTTCTGAACGTCGCCGACTCGCCCCGGAGCACGCTGTCGATCGATAGGTTGTGTCTTCGTGCTCCTGCCACGGTAGGAATTCCCTGTCAGATGTAAGGCCTTATTATGCTGAGGACGTTCGAAAGCTTATCGACTCGGCCTGCGACACCCTCTTCACCGCGTACCCCACTTGATCGCTGTGATCAGTTGCAACGACCGCCTTTTCGCCCTCGCACCTTGAAATACCTAGTGCCGGTGGAACCTCGTCAGTCTTGACCATTGAGCACCGAAACTCATCTGACATCCTTCAGAGAGTTGCGTAAGCCTTGAACACCCGTGGCTGTCATGTGTAGACTTGTGAGTACTCGTTTTGAGCCATCCTAACGACGTTTAGTGGTCCACGGGCTAATTGTGTTGTTCGTAAAGAGCTTACGCACGAGAAGAGTGCTCGTACTCACCAAGGAGGGGCTGCCTTGCCTCTGTCCACTCCTTAGCGTCGCGCGCTGCAGACTAAGTATGGCAAATTCGAGCGTGTCCTCGAGCTGATTCTTCACTTACCGTCCGGTCAGCACGGTCGAGAGCAGGCCTAAGCCTCCCACTGAAGGACAGAAGCATTCTCCCGCCTTTTAGGACTCGCCATTTATCCTGGTTAGCCTCGGTCATATTTACGCAGTCCCTGCCTGTGCTGATCTTGGCACCACTCGTGACTCGACAGGGGTCAAAGGAGGTCTCGATGTCGCAAGCGAGGCGAAATTTAGTCGGTCCATCGCAACCTCAGCCATGTCTGGAAGGGAACGGCGGGAGCAAGACACTGCACCTGGGGAGCAGTAACGAAGCAATTGCGGTGTCATGCGATGCACCTGGTAATCGGACCGCACATCCTGAGCGCAATACGACCAATCCGTCATCGCAGGTCCGATACATCAGTTCTAGGCGTCCTTGGAACGGCATCGGAACGGTTCGCCTCAGCGCATCATGCCCCAGGTCCAAGCTGCATGATGGCATAGCTCGCATTGGGCAGACTTCGGTAAGTGTTCAATTCTTTGCAGTGCTGTGCAGGTCTGCTTCGCCGCATTCAGCCTATTTACCTCGGTTTGTTGTCCAGAACGCGTCTGATGACGGTTTCGAGGGTTGTCGACGCGCTCGCTGCGTCAGAACTCGGACCGCCACGTTGCATGACGCCCGTCGTCATTTCCGGTCGGTCTCGCGGGCTGCCTGGCCCTTTGTTTTTCGGTGTTATCTGACACATCTAGGACGCATGCAGCTTCTGAGAGGCGCGGAGAGAGCTGCGTCCGCGGCCCCCGTCCCGAGCAGGGTCGGACCACTTCACTTCGCACCGCACCCGAGCGGTAGCATGCCGTACGTGAACTCGCTTCGTCCTGCACTCGGCGACTGCTCGTATCCGACTCAGCGCATAGAGTTCCATGTGAATTGACTCCAGGTTTTTCTCGCAGGACGGTCGCCCTGCAGGAGCCGGCCTCGCGGAAGAGTGTCCGCCAGATGCGCACAGCGCGTCCTGGCCGTCTCGGGGAATGGCGTCTCTCCGTCGTCGGTTTTGCTTTGGGCCTTACCGAGGTTCACACAAATTATATTGGGATCATTGGCGTTCCGTACGAAGCGATGGTGCAGCACATGCACGTGCATCAAGCTGACGGCAACGTACCACTCCTCTGCAGGTGAACGGTCATCTCCCGCTTTTAGCGTCCCATCCCAGCGTCATATTGGCCATGGACTGCTCTGATAGGAGCGGTTTACGTCACAACGGCTGGCCAGTTGACGAGGCAATGTCTCTGTGCAGATGATGCGCGGTCGCCACTTTGGCAGCTATATTGAAGACGTTGCGGAGATTGTCTGGCGGAATACGTGATGATAAGATACCGTGAGTGTTCTCTGTTTGCGTACGGACCCGCGCAACCGTTGATCCCGATTTCGCAGCGGCAGGAGTGACGGCCATCCCTACCGCTCACAATTTTCCCCAGGCCGTCCCGTGCTTTGGCCTTTTACGTCTACCTCGACGATGACCTGTATCCTTGGCGCACTAAGGGACCTGAGAACTTCCGTTAGGGCTCCCGCATGCTCCCAGGAGGTGAGTGCATTATATCTGCCTGGCCTGTAATATCACTTGTAATTTGCTCTATCCTTCAGCAAAACTCTTCGTAGCGATCCTAGTACATCGTACTATCCTTAGAACGAACATCGTTATGCTCAGAAGCCTCTACGTCTGCCGTTGCAATGGGAGGACCCTGACTGCGCACACGAGGTAACGTACATTTCGAGACGGAGGCCCTTCTTTCTCCATACGTCCGGCTCACATTCTCATGCACCGTCTGATGGTAGGTTCATTACCTGTATATGCTTACATAGATTCTCGAAGGCTGCCACGGTAAGGACGGTGTCTTCATAAACTCGCTCGGACTTGCCCGCAATTTTCGACGGAGCAAGCTGGTGGCTGCCGGCTTTCTGCGGCTCCCCCAAAACGCTGCTCAGACGAAACTTCCCCCGACGCCTGCAGGAGAGTACCCTCGACTCCTTCAGGGTTGCCGCGGCCGTCCACGACGCTGACCGCGAGCTCAGGTACTTCCGGCACAGCGCCTCATTTCTCAGGGCGCACCGGGCCACACTCCGATTCGACACATCTTTGAGTCACAATAGCCTCCGCGGGTCAGCCACTGCACGGACGATTTCCTCTCCTGCGCCTCCATCACTGCTTCTCCTCGTCCTGACGCCTGCCTCCACCGCCGACCTCCCCGCCGGTTTGGAGCGCCAGAGGCTCCCTTCCCGTTGCGGAGTTCCAAAACGCTGCTGCTCTGCGCTTCTCTGCCGCCTCGTCCTCGTGTTCTTGGTGAAGCCCTCGCAGATGGTTCGTCGCTGCAAGGTTCGCCCAGCGGTGCGGAACCTCGATAGCCTTACGGCTACCTTTGAGCTTCGCGAGGAGATCCTGGCCGGACGAGCCGTGCGCTGCTTCTCAGGCCCGATGGCTGTCACTTGACCGCGTCTTCGGAACTGCAGGGCCTGACCTTGCCCTGTCTTCATCTGCGTACAGCCGGCCCTCCGACAAGAGCCTTCTGTTTAACGCACGAGAGCAGGGTCCCTGACGCCCATCGATGCCGTGTTTCCCTGCACTGGCGTCAGTCTCACCGTCTCCGTCGTCGACCCGTCTCAGGCTACCTGGTGTATGGGCCCACAGGCTGCCGTAGCGGCGACAAGGCAATGAGACAACGCAGCAGGAGGCTTGACGCTGCTCCATGGAACATACGGGTCCACGTACGGCAGCAGCGGACGAAGGTGTGCTCCGCCTTGTAACTCTGCCTCATCTCTGTCGAGTCTAACATGCTCTCCAGGCCTCAAGTTGAAGCGAATTTCAGCAACGGCATCGCGACCTCGACGGCCGACGTATGTACTCAGCTACCTAATCCGGACGCACGGTATAACTCTCGCTCATTCCCGTTGCTCGCAGGCTTCTCCCGCGCTCGGTAATTTGAACTGGAAATCTTGCCAACCCTGTGCAATCTGGTTATCAGCTGTCGTTCCAGGTCTGCTCTGGTTTGGGCGCGGTATTTCCAGTCTTTAGGGCTGCTTGGATGCGATCGGCTTTGGCCCCGGCCGCAGGTACCTGGGCTGCTCTAGCTGGTATTCACCAGTGTCGAAAAACAGTATGGGCTTGCCTCGCCCCCATAATGAATTCTGGGGCAGCTCATTTGCAGGCCTCCAGTGTGGGTCGAGGGACGACATGTCTTCTGATCACTTGCTCCTTCGACAAAGCGCACATCCATAATCCCGTGTTTCCCCTGTTCCGAATCGAATTTGTATTGCTAGCGGTACTCAACTGAAATCCGTCCCGCAGAGCCGTGCTCAAGCGTCGCCACTCACACGCAAGGTCAGACAAGCAATCAAAACACCCACGCCGCCTCTGATGATCTTACGGAACGACCCTTTGGCCAGATTCATCATCGTCACGCTTGCTTTATGCCGGACTCATTCTGTGTTCGCGGTTCTCCGTCTGTGCGCGGCGTTCCTCCCCGCGCGATAGGCGTAGGCTGATCAAGGCCAGGTCCAGATGCTTTCTCTATTGCCTGGTCGCCGACGCTCGCAGCGACTCTTGGCCCAGCTCGAGACCCGCGGTGTGCTGATAGCAGTCAGGAGAAGCAGGTATTCATCTGCCATAATATTCTTTTCATGATCTACGTTATGAACTTACGCCGAGTAGGCTCGTCATACCTTGCTACTGGTCCAAGACAAGGCTGGGAAAGACATACCCCTTTGCCCTCACGAGTCCGGCACTCACGATCATTCGCGACAAGATTTATCCCCGCTGCTCTGGTGGCACTCTATCCCCGCCGTTCACATGAGTAATTCTTACGCAGAGACGCAGCAGCGCAGAGGTCCCATCACCTCGTCATTCCCCAGGGAATGCGTATGCTGTGTCGCGCATGCCCGATGACTGCCTATCCCCATATTCTGTGCTATATTCCGCGCTCCATCACATCACGCCTTGCTCT
The DNA here is from genome assembly GCA_019973155.2 of Phanerochaete sordida. Lineage (NCBI taxonomy): Eukaryota > Fungi > Basidiomycota > Agaricomycetes > Polyporales > Phanerochaetaceae > Phanerochaete > Phanerochaete sordida. The sequence continues at coordinate 559,886 of BPQB01000002.1, forward strand.
GTGCAGGGCTGATACAGTACCGATGTCGATTAACACGCCTTCGATGCGGGTGCGGTGCAACGTGCCCTCTTCTCATGGCATGCAATGCCGCTTCGCGCAGGCTCCTACCACATACCAAGCTGTAGACGATCGTTCATCCTGTCCTCCCCGGTGGCAGGTACACACGCCCTAATGTCGCATCCCTACCCCTTGGTCGTCGTCTGCTCTGTTCATGTTGCCGTGCGTACGACATTTCGCCACCAGATGACCCCGAACCCTGAAGTGAAGGGCCTGCGCACCGTCCTCGTCGAAGTGAAGAAGCACGGCCAGCCGAGCGCGGGCACGGAACATGAAGGGAAAGAGGTTTCGGCGCGGGAGAGAGCCAGTAGGGTCTTGTCAGGCGGTGTCGCAGAGGATTGGTCGCCAGGCGGTCCGTCGCGCTCCGCTGCGTCCTCCCAATGGCCGTTGCTTCCAGCGCCGCGCAGGGCTAGGCTCGGGATTTGATACGTGCGCCAATGTCCGCGCGGCCTCTCTTGTCGTCGTTGTTCGAGTGTATCAGGGGATCCTGGATACCGGGTGTTGCTTGGTAAGAGGCCCAATGCTCTGATGTGTCAAGGTTCAACGTTGCAGGGCTGAAAACGCAGATTGGCAGGTTCGCAACCTCCGCTGCCGGCATGGGCACTCCAATGTCTCAAGCATGTGCCTAGGAGAGCTTCGCATCTGTGGAGAGGCCCCACAGATGTGGTGTTTCTCCATACATTTCAAGCCTACTGCGCCAAGTGACACGACAAACTCAGCCTTCCCTGCGGATAACAGCCGCTAACGTTCGTGCAAGAGGAGATGCTCCACCAGGTGCCCACGCTCCTTGCATCGATATAGAGTTTCGGACATGCGTAAAACTTCGTGGTAAACGCAAGCTTGAGCGCGACGATGGCTTGTCTCTGCTCCGTCAAGGTCCTCGCGAGTGCTCATTTCATCAGCGGGATAGGCGCATGACTTTGTGAGTTCTGTCTGTCTGAGCTACTTCGGATTCGGCTGGGTGAAAGTCAGTCCCTGATGTTTGTTTTGCATGCGTAGGTAATTCATTCATTGGCTAATCACCGTCATCCATAACATGTTGTTTTCCCGAATTAGCTGTGAAGCTCCGCCTTTACTCCCACCGCCCTTCCTCAGTCCTCAGCGAGGAGCGCAATGTCCGGCTAGAGTTGCTGCGTGCGCGGCCAGGATTTCATTGGCTGCCCGACATGCATCCCATCAGGTCAGTCCTGGTGTGCAGAGAGGGGTGCGTTGATACGGTTCTCCCCGCGATGCAAAGCGCGCACGGGACGATTATGCCTTTGCCTCTGTGCCAGGCAGATGACCTGTATGTCGCCACTGAAAGGCATGACCAAGTATCTGACGCAGGTATCCACACCACTAGCATAGTGGAACGGTGCTCTCGTTAGCTTTGCGAGTCCGGCGATACTCGGAAGCGATTTTGACATTCGCGGCCTCACAAAGGGCCAGCTGCATACTATGTGCATGTGAGTTTCTGATATCTATTCGCCGGGATGCCACATTATACGCGCATTGAGAGCACATCAGAACAGCTTTCGATGGGAGCCAGATTATCGCTGAATATTACAGGTCGCGATGCGCTCAAGATAATGCATCTAAGCATGTTAAGCTTCGTATTGCCCGGCCCTTTGTGCCTCAAGTCACATCCAAAGTTGCCCCGGTTGTCGTACGTGCCTTGTTCTCCGCGCCGTCCGCCGGACATCCCGTCGTTTGCGGTGTCTTTTCAGACATCTACGATCACAACGTCCGCGCGAAATCGGCACGGAATGAAGACTTCGGGAGCATCAGCGCACTCCATAGCCCACGACCCAACGACCCTCGATAGAGCAACGCTGCAGAGGGCCGGATGAGCCCTTCCGTGACAGCCCCGCGATTTGAGGATTGGTCGGCCTTCGCCCTCGCAATCAACGCTCTTTGCATGCGCAAAAGAGATGCTATCGATATCTGGGACGCAACAAATGCGTTTCAGTTGGCCCTGCATGTCTGTGTCTTCTCCGGACGCCTAAGAGCAAACGCGAAAACGGTAGGACGGACCCGCCTCGGACCACTAACTTTCGTGTGCTTCTCGCTCCGTTCGTACGTGGCCGTTCAATCCTCGCACGATGGTCACAGGAACGATTCTCGCATGCACGAAAACGTTGGCGATACGATAGGCGGACACAGCAGTTGAGAGCCCTTCGAGCGCGACTGTGGAGGATCTGGGTTGATGTTCTTGAATGTGCTAGAAGGCCGCTGGCGCCGGCACCTCTGGGTCGGACCAGACAAAAACACGTCGCAAATTCCTCCGATGCGACAGGGACAGACACGTTTCTTAAGTCATGCATGCCGGCCATCCTCGAGTATGAATGTGTGAGTCGTCTGTGAAGACCCTGCGCGAGGGGACAGCTGACCGCCGGCGCACGAAACGCACGAATCGCAGATCGGTGGACCGTGCGGCCGGCAGACACAGCACGAGCCTCTCTCCTCGCGAATAGCGAGCACAGCAGCGCGCCGCGCAAGCCACGCTGCCGCCCAGAGCACCATAGCCCGTCGGCCCAGGCTCACGCTGTGCCGCCCCCGATCCCAGCACCCTGCGTCGCGCCGCGCAAGCCGCGCGCGTCCGCCAGGCGACGTTCGCCATTGGGCCACGAGTAGCTCGCACAGCGACGAGTAGCGAATCGCAGGCGTCGCCGCGCGGCCCTGCACGCCCTGCGCCGCTCGCGCGTCGCGCGATAGACGATAGCGCGCTGCGGCGGGGCTCCAGCCGGCTCTGGGCAGGCCTGCCGCGCCCGCCGCGCGCGCGTGCACGGTGTGCGGGTGCACCCCCGTTTCTGCCGCGCCTCGCGCAATCGTCGCGATCCCGGACGAGGGGCTGCGGCGTGTGGCCACACCGAAGCGCCACACGCGAGCACAAGCGTGCGGAAGCGTCTGGGGCGTGCGCAGCGATCGCTTCGGGAGGGGCGCGCGGCGCCTGTGCAGGGCCGCATGACGAGTGTATCTGCTTGTCGATGCTCCTGTCCGGACGCAGTTCGTGCGTGCCAGCGAATCGCGGGATGTCCGTCGTCCACAGGTGCCTGGCTTCTGTAAAACGCCGATTTACGCAAATATAATCAGCGTTGCCATTCGCCTGCTGGAGACGATCTCGCGATGTGCGTGATCGTCGCCATCGCAGAGGATCGAGCTCGAGCTTTGAATACTCGACACACCCTGCTATGATCCGTCGCGATCGTCCTATCGTGACGATACCTGTTCATCTCCTGTGCATCTTCGCGCTCGTGAGGCTCCGCATAGAACCTGGCCACCCACGATTGAGCCTCGACGCACGCCCAGCACCCTCGATGCCAGCGAACGCCCCCGGAGACAGACGCACGCCGCACCCAGCCAGTGGCCACCCCAAACTCAAGCTCTGCCCGCGATTGTGGCGTGCGCGCGCAGCCGGGACGTCTCCCGGCGTGCATATGGCAACTCGTGCTGCACTGGGCGAGCCCCCGCGCGCGGCCCTGCCGCGGTAGTGCTTCCGGTCTGCTTCTGTAGTGCGTCCGCCGCCTCGGCGTGCCTCGCGGCCGGGCGATCCCCGTGTGTCGTCAACACCCGTCAACGCTGCGCTGGTCAACGCTGCGGGGCAGTGGGGCAGGGGCGGCGCGCGGGGCCTCCGATCGCTGGGGCCGGGGCGCGCCTCAACGTTTGCGCTGCGCGGGAGGACGGCCAGGGCCGCACGGCCGTGCGCGGCGGGCTGCTGCCCGCGCGCGGATCGCACGGGCAACTCTAACCTACGCTATCATCGCGTGCTGATGTGCCCCACGGGCTGGCTGCGCACGCTGGGGCGCGCGGGTGCGGGGGAGATGCACCGTCCGGAGGGGCGGCCGGGCTGCAGCGCGAGTGATCATTCCTGTTCGATTTAGCGTGTCTAGAGTGCTCGTGTTACACCGGCAACCACCTGAAAGGAGGACACATCCCTCTGATTCCCCGCCTTTCCCCTCCCTTCCACAGACCCAAATTCCAATTCCCAGCCGCCGCGGCGCGCCTCACCGGCCCATCCAGCCGCCGTCGACGACGAGCAGCTCGCCGCACACGTACTGGCTCGCGGCGCTCGCGAGGAAGACGGCGGGGCCCGCAAAGTCGCGCGGCGCGCCCCAGCGCCCGGCCGGGATGCGCTCGCTGATCTGGCGCAGGCGCACCGGGTCCGCGAGCAGCCGTTCGTTCCTGCGCAGGGGCGCGTCAGCGAGCATCCCCATATGACAGTGCACTCGGGAGCAGAAGACAGGAGGGTGTGGAGGCTGAGGGATGAGGCGGCGCCGGGGATACGGGCGTGTGGCGCACGGAGATGGGGGCGCGAGCCGAGAGAGCACGTACATGTCTGTCGCGATGTAGCCCGGCACGATGCCGTTCACCTGCACGTTCGCGCTGCTCCACTCGTTGCTGAGCGCCTTCGTGAGCTGCCCGAGCGCGCCCTTCGCCGCGGCGTATGCTGGGACCGTGAGCCCGCCCTGCACACCACAAACCGCACATGCACCACAAAGCGCAAGCAGGCACAAAGCCCTACGTCAGCGCGCGGCGCAGCACCTCGCGAGGCGACACGCACCTGGAAGGTCAGCAGGCTGCAGAAGTTGATGATCTTGCCGCGGCGGCGCGGGACCATGTGCTGGCCCGCGGCCTGGCAGAGCAGCCAGCACGCCTTGAGGTTCACGCCGAGGACCTGTTCAGCGCGAGCGAGCAGGCGCAGAGCGGGCGAACGCAGAGCGCAGAGCGGGGACGAGGCCGCGGCGGCGGGTCGCGGACCGGCGGTGGGGCGCGACAGGCGTAACCGGGGCCGCAGAAGCAGCGAGAGTTGCGGCGCGCGAGCAGGCGAGAAAGACCCAGGCAGGCGGGGCAGGGTCGCGCGCCGCGGGTGGTATTGCGTGCGGCCCCCGCGATCACGCGATGACGCGCCGGGTGTTTCGCGCAGGTTCGAGCGCGTTCGCGCGCCGCGGGCATCGCCGGGCGAGCGTAAATCGTCGCGCGTGCGCCAGGGTCGCCGCGGGCAGCACACACTCAGAAATCAGCGACACCAGGGCCCAGGGCGCGTGGCGCGTGGCGTGCGTTCGAGCAGGTTCCGCCGCGCGTGGCGAAGCGCACAGAGCGCGGCGCAGACGCGTCCGGGCGCGACGTCAGCGATCAGGGCGCACATACATGGCGCATACACAGCGTATACAGCCGCATATAGGCGGACGCAGAGGCAGGCCGCGGCCCACAATCACGCGGGAGGCGTCGCGGCGGCGCAGCCACATCCGACGCAGCGCGCAGGCGTGCGCCACGGGGCCGCGAGCGTGCCGTCACGATCAGACGCGCGGGGCGTGTCAGGCGTGTCAGGGCCGCGCGCAGGGGCGGGGGGCGTCGAGGCCCATGTCGGCAGCGCGATCGGGGGTTTGGCGCGCGCGGGGCGAGCGATAGCGCGGGGGGCGGCGGGGCGAAGGGCGAGGACGCGCGCGGAAGGTGCAGGGCCGCCGCCATTACGCAAGGGCGAGGCGGGGCGATCGCGCGGCAGGCCCGCGGGGCGTGGCCGGGGCGGTGCGGGCCAATCGCGTGGGGCCGCGCGGCGCGAGTGTAGGGGCCCGTGGGAGGGTGTTACGTGTGCGTGGGCGTGCGCGCGCGCGAGGAGGGCGAGGGCAGGCGGGCGGCGCGCGGTGTCGTAACGGGCGAGTCCAGAGCGCGGCCGCGCGCAGATGAATGGGGCGCGGGCGCAGAACGGCCGGCGACGTCATCAGCGTGCGCAAGGCCCGCAGCGTGCAGAGGAGAGTTGTCGGAGATGGCCAGGGTGTGGGAACGGCAGCGCGTGCGGCACGAGACGTCGGGAGATGCAGTGAGACGTCATGGGCGGGTTAAAAGCGAATGAATGAGCGGTACGAAGGATTTGCGGTGCGGATTCGAGAAGAGGTCGTGTGGTGGTGGGACGGACGGAGGGTCGGGTCGGGCAGATGGGCGTTGGAGACGCGAAGAAGTCGTAGTTGACGCGTCAGAGAGACAGCCGAGATGGGAAGAAAAAGCAGCAGCCCGATGAGCACTTCGGTTCTGGCGAGCAGTACCGAATGCACGCACCTCATCCCAATCGGCCTCGCTAAACTCGACTGCCGGGGCGCGGCGCTGGATGCCTCCACAGTTGACGAGCACGTGGATCTCGCCCATCTTCTCGAGGGCCTGTGCGAACACGCCCTTGACGGACTCGAGGTCTGCGAGGTCGCATTCGACGATCTCGACGCGCCTACCCAGCGCGCGGATCGCGTCGGCGGTCGCGGTGTTGGTGCTCGCGGGGCGCTGGACGAGGCAGATGTCGGCGCCCGCCTCGGCGAGCGCGAGGGCGCAGGCCTGGCCGATGCCTAGGAGGATGCGTGAGCAGCGGGGCTCGCGCGAGCGTGGGGCGAAGATAAACCGCGCGAAGGGGCGCGACACCGGTGCTCTATATGCACGGACGGAGAGCCGTGGTGGCTGTGAACGGGGTGCACAGCGTGCCAATCCCGGTCTATTCGAGCAGGCAGCGGCGTGTGCGTGCGCGACGGGGCACAGGATGACGGCGCGCACTGCACGCGCGCGCCGCGGCAGGCACGGAGGGGGCCTGGACACGGAGAGCGGTGCTGGCGAGGCAAATATGGGCGGGCGGGCGTACCTCTGGAGGCACCGGTTATGAGCACGTTCTGGCCTGCGAGGGAGAAGAGCTGCAGGGCTGGCGCTGCCGGTGTCTGCTCCATGGTGTGCGGTGGTCAGGGTGGGGTCCGGGGATAGCGTCGACAAGCAGCGAGGGTACGTCAGGACGGACGTAGACGAAAGGAGGGAGGATGAATCGGAAGCGGGGTGCGTCAGGATGTGCACCGCTCCTTATATGAGGGCGCCGCGAGTCCGCCGAGCATCGAAGCGAGCCATAGAGGAGGACAGCAGCCGGGACGACGATCCGTGGTTGGGGCACTCGAGTCTGGACTGACGCGCCGTCGCAGGCAGGGTCGAGATGACGCATATGGACATGGTGCGGCCGGGTGCGCAGCTCGGGAGGCGGGCCCGCCCTCCGAACTCTGTCCATTGTCGCGGAAAATTTCACGGCGCGGCAAATCGTTGCTGTCCATCGCACCGGGATGTCTCGCACGGGGTCATGTTGCCCGGACGGAAGGCCTCCGGGGCAGGCGTTGCGTTATTTGCGCTGGGGAAGCTGGCGACGGGCGCAGGCTAGGGCCTGGTGTCGCGGTGTACGGCATTCAAAGCGTCGTGTAGGATAGCGTGCGAGGGGAGATCTAGGGTGCCCATCGCTGGCGTGGGCGGGTGGGAGCACAAGCTGGCGATTGAGGCAGCTCAGCCCCGGGCCGGCCGGAAGCGGGCCATCAAAGCGAATCGGGTGCACGATCGGCAAGATCTGGGGAAGGCCTCTGTCCCTCTTCGGATGCGGGCCGTGTCCCCGACGAGTGTTTCCGGTCTGGCCCTTGGGCTTTCTCTCCACGCCCTCCAGCTTGCATGTTTGGATTTACCTCTGTTTGCCAGACCCTCGCCAGCCCTTCCACCATCCAACCATGAACCAGCCAGGCGCCAGTCCCTGCCACGCTCACCTCCCCTCCCATCTTCTATAAAACACCCCCGCTCTACCTCTCCTCCTCCCGTCAGCCGCCTCCTCCCCGTCCTCCGTCAACCTGTGCCTCCCCCGCCTTATCTCGCATCCTCACTCACAATAAGCGTCGCCTCCCTGCCTCTCTACATAAACCACCTCTCACCTACCGCTTCCGCATCCCTGCCATGTCCCCGTCTGTCCTCCGCTCCCAGAACGCCGCCATCCTCTACGGCGCACGCGACCTCCGTGTCGAGCAGCGCACCCTCTGGCCGCCCCAGGAGGGCCACGTCCAGATCGACGTCCGCGCGACCGGCCTCTGCGGCAGCGACTGTGAGTACCTCCCGCTTTTGCCTTTCTCGCCCTGCACATCCCGCGCCCACTTTCGCCTCCGCCATCTCGCCATCCCACCATGTCCCCATCACCCCATAGGCGCCCTCGTGCCCTCTGTTCTTTTACGTGTCCCTCCCTCGCCCCCGTTCCCCTCCCGTGACAACCGTGCTGACCAGCCCACCCCCGCAGTGCACTACTACCTCCATGGACGCAACGGCGACTTTGCGCTCCAGGCACCCCTCGTCCTCGGTCACGAGGCCGCCGGCGTCATCACAGCACTCGGGCCCTCCTCGCCTTCGTCCTCCACGCACGGCTTCCACGTGGGCCAGCGCGTCGCGATAGAGGCCGGCATCAAGTGCGGCGAGTGCAGCTACTGCACCAAGGGCCGCTACAACCTCTGCAAGAACATGCGCTTCGCGAGCAGCGCCAAGACCTACCCCCACCTCGACGGCACCCTCCAGGAGCGCATGAACCACCCCGCGTCCTGCATCCACCCGTGCGTGCCCCTAACCTAGCGCGCGCTGCTCAGGGCTGACCCCGCCCTAGCCTGCCCGACAACGTGTCCTTCGAGCAGGCCGCGCTCGCGGAGCCGCTCAGCGTGCTCATCCACGCGAGCCGCCGCGCGGGCCTCAGCCAGAGCACGCCCGCCGCGCAGCTCCCCACGAGCATGATCGTCCTCGGCGTCGGCGCGATCGGCCTCCTCGCGTGCGCCGTCGCGCGCACGTACGGCATCGCGCGCGTGTGCGCGATCGACATCAACGCCGCGCGCCTCGACTTTGCGCGCGCGCACGGCTTCGCGGACGCCGTCTTCTGCCTGCCGCCGCCCGCGGGCGAGAAGCCGAAGACGGCGGACGAGCAGCTCAAGCGCGCGAAGGACGCCGCGGACGCGGCGCTGCGCGCGTTCGGGCTCAGCGAGGACGGCGGCGCGGACGTCGTGTACGAGTGCACCGGCGCGGAGCCGTGCATCCAGCAGAGCGTCTTCCTCGCCGCCGCGGGCGCGCGCGTGCTCCTCATCGGCATGGGCACGCGCCAGACCGTGCTCCCGCTCAGCGCGGCGGCGACGCGCGAGGTCGACGTCCTCGGCAGCTTCCGCTACGCCGACACGTACCCCGAGGCGCTCGCGCTCCTCGCGCAGCCGGGCAGCTTCGTGCGCGCGCACGCGCTCGAGCTCGTCAGCCACCGATTCGCGCTTGCGGATGCGAAACGCGCGTTCGAGCTCCTCGCGAAGGGCCGCGACGAGACCGGCGCGATGGTCCTCAAGGTCGTCGTCACGCCCGACGGCGCCGAGGCGCAATAACATGCCACTCGACATGCCACGCGCCTCGCCCGAGGCCCCCACGCGTCCCGCCCGCCGCGCGCACCGCCGCCCGCCGCGCAGAAACCGGGCTGCGCGCCCGCCGCGCGCCCCACACATCCCGTCCCGTCCCGCTCATAGACCCGCCCCGCCCGCGTGCGCCTGCGCCCGCCCCGTCCGGACTAGCACACCCTAATACTATTCCCCCGCGCCACCCGCCCCGCAATACCCCACCGATCCCTGCACGCCGTGGACCCTCTGCCCGCGTTCGCCTTTTGTTATTTTTTTCTCCTTGTGTCTGCACGCATTCTGTATCAATACGCATGTGGCTCTGGCTCTGACGCGCAATTTTAATTGTTTCTGTGATGCATTTGGGCCGCGTCGCGTCGTGTGCAGATGCGCAGATGCATGGTCCCGCGCAGGAGCGGAACTGGGTGCGCTCGCCGCTTCGGACCATTGCCCACTCCCGCATCCGCGAATTTGACGACAGGCATGAAGGATCAGGCCAGCCACCCGCGGACCCTTGCCCCAGCGCGCACCCGCGGGCCCAGCATCACCAGCCGACCGAGGAGCACCACAGTTGCTCCCCGCTGCACTCCCCGCTGCACTCCCCGCTGCACTCCCCGCTGCACACTCCCAGCGCGGATCCAGGTCACGCCGGCCACCAGCAAGCTTACACGCGCAGCTCGTAATCCGCAGAAGGTCCGGGGGACCGGGACTCTGTGCCGTCCGCATCCGGCGTCCACGGCGTTCCGATTCCCCTTCGGAATCGGTTAACAACTTGGTAAAACTCGCCCCCCCTCACGTGCTTTTTCGGTCGTGTTCGCGTCACATACGTTACGCGTGACTCTGACTCAGCTCCCGCCGCGGCGGGCCTCCCGGCGCCTGTGCCGACGCCCACCGTTCTTCCGGCGCCTGTGATGACGCCCACCGTTCTTCCGGCGCCTGTGATGACGCCCACCGTTCTCCCGGCGCCTACACCTCTCCCTTCCCGCCTGCCTTATATAAGGCTGGGCCGGGGGATGAGACTCGATAATTCAATCATGTCTACTCTTTTACCCACCCAAGTCGGGTTCTTTGTACCCGCAATATTGTTTGTAGTGATGCTCGTTGCACTTTTACGAGCGGTCGTTCTGGGCCGCGCCGCGCGAATCCGTGTCGTGCGCGCGGTCAAGGGATTCTGCTGTCGTGCTGGTAAAGTCTCTGCGACTTTATCTAATGTTCAGGTTCTTACTCTCGGTGCTGTAACGGAGCAGATGGCCGTGGGTATATACGTTCTTATTGTCCTCTTGTGTATGTTATCGGCCGTGAGCCCGCGTGCTACATCCCTCTCACGACCTCGAGGTGCTGGGTTTCGTCATGCCGGACGTGTGTCAGTAGCTTCGTTGCAAGGCCTGCACCCGTTAGTGGGAAGTGTTGGTGACCTGCAGCCTGATCAGACACTCATATATGTCGGAGTGGTCAGGGACTTGTCTGAGGTGCAAGCACACGGGGACATTGTTGTGTACCGACTGCCGGTACGCCATATTGGAACGATACCTCTACGCGCGGACTTGTTCAAGTTATGTTCTGCCCACAACATAACTCGCAGGCAAGCGGGTACGTCCGTTCAGTCTGCGATCAACGCGCTGTGGAGCCACCAGTGTGATATTCGCTGTATGACGATTGTGTACGCTTTCCGTCGGCCAGGCGTGTCGCCCTCGGTAGTCCCTAGTGTTAGCGGGAGCGAGCCTATGGGAGAATGTGCATCAGCGGCTGAATCGGACCAAGCGGGGGCCGACGTTTCGTTCCCACCTCGACCCCATGCTCCCTCGGAACTTGCGCAGTTCGTGCGTGAATGGTGTGCAAATATAACATCCGATGCGTTAGACGAGGGTGTATGTGCGGTATGTTCCCGGCTGGTATTGCGTCGAGAGTTGACCAATGTTCCCCGAACAGCGAAGGGGTTCGACGTACTGCACGCGCGGCGAGATATTGTGACTTGTGAGGGTGGACAGGTTTTATGTCCGGCTGGAGTTAACGCAGGGGAGAATGTAGCGTCTGTCTGCGGTCCTTGTCTATACTCCTTGCAGGCGGAGTGTGTACCTGCGATGTCATTAGCGAATGGACTGTGGATTGGAGACGTCCCGGACGAACTGAAGGCGTTGACGTTCGTGGAGAAGATAATGGTTGCGCGTTATCGGCATAATGTGTGCGTCGTTACTGTCGGTATGGGTCAGAAGAAGATGAGGGCCAATGCTGTAGTATTCTCGCAACCGGTAGCAAAGTTACAAGCCGTCCTGCCGCCTAGGCGCGGAGAACTTGAAGAGTGTTTGGCCATTGTCCTTGTCGGGTGTGGAACACTTGAAACTCAGGACTTGAAGAGGACCCCGTTGTTGGTGCGCAAAGGGAAGGTATGGGCGGCGTTGCAGTGGCTTCGGCGGCATCACTGTGACTACGGTGACGTGGTACTTAGTAAGGAGAATCTCGCAGAGTATAATGAAGACGAAGCACCTGTGGAGATTATCTATGACACGATGTCGGCCGAGACAGGTGGCCACTCACTTGGTGTGTACGAGAGGCAAGACGATGAACGCGGCGTGCAAGACGGGCCATGCCCCCTCGCGGTTCACGGCCTTATTGCAGAACAGGTGGTCGATTTACCTAAGGCGACCAAGATTGCTATCGCGCTGAAACACATTCGGTCAGGTGGAAAGGTCCTTGCGTATGGTCGCGACAGTGAGCCGGAGTCGATTTTCCGTAACGCTGAGATGTACCCTGGCATGTTCCCTTGGCTGTTTCCGTACGGCCTGGGAGGGTTTGAGAATAATCGCATGCTTCGCCCTGTGGCTCGCGCGGCGCATATTCGGTACCTGCTGGCGTACTGGGATCGCCGGTTTCAAACGGATGAGTATTTCGTGTACCTTGTGTTCAATCAGGGACAGATACGTGAAAGCTCACGAGCGGGTTACTTGTTGACCGAGAAGAAGAATTTCCACAGGATCGCTGACAAAATCCTCAGTATTAACGTACACGCATTGGATTCCTTGATTGAAAAGGGCAGGACTACAGGGTACGCACGGCCGGATGACGAGGATGAGAAGGCGTGCTTTGAGCTCATGCAGTTCGTCGACCACGTCGCTGGGCACGTTCCTGCGTCGTGCACACGAAAGAAGTATCAACGGTCCGAGATACGGTCGCTGATCATAGAAAAGGGCGTACCTATGTTCTTCATAACGTTCGCACCGGCTGATTTTAAGAATCCAGTCTGTCTGCACTTCTGTGGTATGCCTGTAGATTTGACCGGTCTGAGTGGAACGCTCCCGGATGCCCAGGATAGGGTACGTGCTATTGCAGCCAATCCTGCGGCGTGTGCGCGGTTTTTCAATTACATGGTTGGCCTGTTTTTGAAGGTTATTCTCCGAGTCGATAGCAATCGTGAAGGGTTGTTTGGTAAGACATCGTCTTACTACGGCACGGTCGAGAGTCAGGGACGGTTGACATTGCATCTGCACCTACTTCTGTGGATTGAGGGGTCGTTCAGCCCTCAGGAAATACGCAATCGGATGATGGATCACGGAGACCACTTTCAGGAAAACCTGATACGCTGGTTGGAGGGATGTCACCAGGGTGAGCTTAATACAGGCACGGTAGATGAGATAGGGGAGCGTATCCGTGCGAAATCTGGTCGCGGTGAGGACATGGAAGACGTAGCCGACGGTCCTTCAGCAAGGGCGGGTTGGCAAGATCCTACAGAAACGTTACCTACGCCGCCACCTGCCGTCGCCTATGGGTCTGCGCTGGACGAATGGTATGAAAATATGTGTGGCATTGTTGACGAGATTGTATACCTTTCGAACCGGCATCATAAGGATCATAAGTACGGGTGTAGGCGGCCAGGTCAGCCGTGCAAAGCACGCTTTCCGCGGGAGTTATTCTGGGAGACGGTCGTAGACCCGGATACCGGAGCGATTCGCATGAAGAAGCGTGAAGAGTGGATCAATATGTTTTCGAATGTCTTGAGCTACGTACTTCGCTGCAACTCAGACGTGACTTGCTTGTTGTCTGGTACTCAGGTCAGGGCTGTGATTGCTTATGTCACCGACTACATAACTAAGACGTCTATGAAGACACATACCATGTTCGAAGTGATCCGAATGGTTTTGAATGCGGGTGAAGGATGGGTGGCAGCCGGTACAGACCGGCAGCAGACTGCGCGGCAGGTCATCGTGAAAATCGTAAATGCATTGACGGCGCGGACGGAGACCGGGGGACCTATGATTTGCAGTTACCTGTTGGGCTACCCGGATCATTACACTGGTGAGACGTTCAAGGTGTTTTTCTGGTTCAGTTACGTCATGCACGTAGCAGAGCAATGGTCAGACCTAAATGATCGCACGGACTATTGCGACGAAGACGATGGCACGGGTGGCGCTCCGGTAAACGACTTCGTGCGACTGGACCGGACTGTGAGGGGTATTGTTGGGCACAGTAAAGTCCAGGATTATATTTATCGACCGACTTACATGGATAAGTGGGCACTGTTTGATTACCTGCAGCGTACAGAGGTACGGAAACTGCGCCCGCGGCAACTGATCGAGTTGGCGCGTACCCGGCCACGAGGTCATGCGAGGGTATCACCTGGAGGATTGGGCAATCCGGACGTGGTTTGTGAGGCTGCAGGGACCGCGGATGGCTGCCAAGAGGTCGGTGTCGAGGCGTTGTCTGATGACGCGAAGTTCTATGCATTTCAGGAGGAGCACCCTCTGTCGGACACGCACGCTGTATTTCTGTTGAAGGACGATAGGCGATATGTGTTAAACTTTGTCGGGCCTACGTTGCCCAGGAAAGACCGCGGAAATCGCGAGGAGTACTGTCGTACCATGATGACCCTTTTTGCTCCTGGTGGCTGGCGGACCGGTAAAGAGCTGAAGTCTGAAGAAATGAGCTGGGAACAAGCATTTGAAAGTGCGCACTTTGGTGGTCGGCATGAAGAGGTCATGCGGAATATGAACGTGCTCTATGAATGTCAGGATGAGCGTGACAACTATTCTGCGATTAGGCGACGGCAGGAACAGGGCATATTCACCGGAGGGTTGTTCGCCGGGCAGGCCGAACATGGAGCAGACGGGGAGGGTGGTCCGATCGAGTATGAACATACAGCGTCTATCGACGGCAACGAAGAATATTTGCTGGGAATGTTAGATGATGACGGAGAGATCGGGAAAGCGACGGCGGCTCACCAGGACAGGATGGAGAACATGCAGGAGTTAATCTTGGGGCTGCGCAAAGGTTTAGAAGCAGATACCGATGTCGCGAATAGGCGTGAGGCACCTTCCGAATGTCTTCGGACCGATGTTCCAGGTGACGTGTGGAGGCTGCGGATGATGGACGCGAAGGGTACGGCATTAGACCGTCGAGGAAGGGATCCGGGGGGGTCTGGTGAATGCGCCTACGGGCCATCCCGTCCGTTTCCAAGCGAGGGGACTGTTCGGGTCGTCGGAGGTGCTGCGCTTGATCAGCTCATATTTCAGGACCATGTACGACGAGACGTACCAGTAACGGAGCAGGATCGTTTAGCTGAGGTTGTGCGCTCGTTTACCTTGACCGGTGAGCAGGAGAGGGCGTTCGCTCTTGCCGCTAGACATGTAACAGTGAAGGAGCCGACCGAACCTCTGAGAATGTACCTGGGCGGAATGGGGGGTACCGGTAAGTCCCAGGTTATCAAAGCTCTCATCGCTTACTTCAATCTGAGAGGGGAAGGTCATCGATTTGAGATATTGGCTCCTACGGGAAGTTCTGCGTGTCTAGTTGGCGGTTCAACGTATCATTCTGCTCTGAGTATTGGCCGCGGCGAGAAGCTCACCCAGGCAAAATGTGCAAAAATCCGGGAGCGTCTTGCGTCCGTAGATCTTATCTTCATCGACGAAGTGTCAATGATCTCTTGCATGGACCTGTTCCGAATTAGTTCTTATTTGTGTACAGCGTTCAATGAGCCAATGACGCCTTTTGCGGGTAAGCATGTCATACTTGCCGGTGATTTTGCACAGTTACCTCCGGTTGGAATGGGCCAGTATCCGTTGTACAGCGGCTCTGTTGGTACATCAGACAGCGGCTTGTCGGTAGCGGGGCAACGGAACGCGTTAGGAAAGTTGGTATGGCATACGTTCAATACAGTCGTTCTGCTGCGGGAAAATATGCGTCAGCGCGGAAGTTCGGTCGCAGACAGTCTGTTCAGATCTGCGTTGGAAAACATGAGGTACAAGTCATGTACCGCGAATGACATCGCGTTGCTTCGCACAAGGGTTGCGAACGGGCAGAGTGGACATCCGCGTATTACAGACCCCCGTTTCCGGGATGTGCCCATCATCACGGCTTACAATGCTCACCGGGATGCTATCAATGCGGTCGGTGCGCGCAAGTTTGCTGAGGATCGCGGGCTACCGTTGACGACCTTCGTATCTAGGGACCGGTTGAGTCGGCCGTCATCGAAGAGCTCGACTCGTGCGCTTCGGCAAGTCATGAGGACAACAGCGGATGTTCGAACAAAATCGAATATACCTCCGATGAGTTTGCAACGGGTGTTATGGGATCTGTCTCCCGCGCTCACGGAACATGTCGCAGGTAAGCTGGAGTTGTGTCCTGGTATGCCTGTAATGCTCAAGAATAACGAAGCGACGGAGCTCGGAGCGACCAATGGGGCAGAAGGACATGTGGTCGGATGGGACTATCACGAGCGTCCAACCGGCGAGAAGGTCTTACAGACTTTATTCGTTCGTTTGCTCAACCCCGTGCAAGCGGTAACCATCGAGGGCTTGGAACCGGGCGTGATACCTGTCGTGGCTTCAACGGAGAGAGTATCGTGCATGTTACGAGATGATAGGACACTTACCGTTGTGCGAGAGCAAGCGCGCGTCCTCCCCGATTTCGCCATGACCGACTATGTCTCGCAAGGGAGGACGAGGCCCGACAACGTTGTTGATATCCGCTTCAGTCGAAGTTTCCAGTCAGTGTATACTTGCTTATCGCGGAGTTCGTCCTTGGAGGGAACTGTTATTCTTCGTCCATTTGACGAGACGAAAATTATTGGGGGCCTACCACCTGATCTCCGGCGGGAGTTTCGGTCTTTGGAGGTTCTGGATGATCTGACAAGGCTGCGATACGAGGGTGCGTTACCCGACTTTGTACAAGGCGAGACCCGGTCGGAGCTGTTACACGCGTATCGTCAGTGGAAGGGCGATACATTCGTACCGAAAAACGTTCACCAAGCACTCGATTGGTCAAACGAACCGGCCTGGGTCGTCGACGGTTTCCGTTCCAGGCAAGATGGGCGCGGTGTCAAGCGCGCAAGTCGGAACGCACGTGAGCCACCTCCGGCGAAGCGGGCCAGACTCGCGCATGTAGACGCGCCAACTCCTGGCCCATGTACGTGTTCGACACGGTCTGTTTGTCCGACGTGTCAGCATAACGCTCCGTTGGGTCCTGTTTGTGATAACGTGGCAGGTACGTGTGCACTGGACGCTGTGCTTGTTGTGCTGTACAACCTCCTGGATCTGTCAGCCAGTGATGAGACCTGCGAGGCTGCCATGCTGACTTCCCTGCGAGAGCTCCGGGACTCGCGGAAAGGAATGGACGGCGCGCGGGATGAGATCTGGCAGGAAATGGTGCGCACGGCGGGAATAACTATCGATGAGCAAGGGGCTGATGTCGTACAGGTGCTACAGGCGTTCAGTCGCTGCATGGGCGGGATTGGAGCCAGGACCGTAGCCTGCGAGCAGTGCGCTGAAGTCGAAAATGCTGCGGTCATGCAGGATATTGTGTTGAGCCCTGATGATGTCCGTGGAGGCGATGGGCCCTCGGCTTCACGCGACTGTTCTGCGTGTGGGAAGGCCAATTCAGTGAGTGCGCGAGCGACGTTCGAGACTGTTCCGCGGTTGATAGCTATCGACTGCACGCAAACTGCGACACCAAATATCGCACCGTGTGTGTATGTCGATGGCGGCAGAGGCGTGGTGTGCGGTAGGCTGGCGGCGGTCGTTGCGTATGGAGATTCTCACTACTTTGCCAGATTCGTTGACCGTACAGGCGTAGTTTGGTCGCATGACGGTTCAACCCGATGGTGTTCGCGCCAGTCCACCTCTACTGACCCACTTCAGATTCGTCTGACTCGAGGATTGGATAGAATATGCCTCGCAATGTACAACACATTCAGTGAGTAAGTGATAGACACGCTATTCTACATCTCCTTCTCCCATTGTATGCTCCTCGTCTTCTACGAATGAAATGCTGGTGTGTGTGCGGACTACCTTGTGCTCCATGGGGTCGACCACGTTCATAGACTAGACGGGGAAATTTGGTTACCAGAACATAATCAACTGATCCGCGACTGACACTCACCGGAATATTTCTCCGAGATTGCAGCAGGACGACGTTCTGCAGAGCGAAATGGATCTGCGTCTTGTGACCTTTCGACGAGGTAACTGATGCTATATCGGCTGTGACTGTCGCTTCTACGAAATCGCCTTTCTGTATCACCATGTGATTGCAGCGCCGGATCTTGTAGTCATCGTGCTGTCGACCGACAAGCAGATGGGACGCGACCACCCACATATGTTCTATCCGCTTTGCGTTATGCGATGGATCGTCGCTGGGCTGTAGCACACTGTGGACTGATCTCCCCGGTCGTACCTGGATCAGTCTTCTGGTAAGCTCGCCGCATGGATACAATGAGCCGAGTGCCTACTTTCGTGAATACACGGCGCTGAAGATGGAGATGAGATGATTGTGATCGCTCTCGTTGTACACCGAGGTTGCGACAGATGAGCTCGCGGATATTTTCCATCGCGTCTATTTGATACTGAAATATGTCGGAGTGGGGCCCACCATGTAGAACGAGGTATTGGCTGGCCTTTGGTGCGTCTTCGATGGTACTGAAGTGATGTGTCAGGAAGGGGACTTGTCTCGGGTAAACGGAAAACTTACTGATTCCAGTTTCCTGTGGGATGCAAGTTGAGCTTATGCACGAAACCTTGTAAGCGGAAGGCGACTTGCAGGCACTCGCCCGAGTCGTCCACTTCAGCCTTGTGTAATAATATGTGTCGCCTGCTCGGGTCGCTGCGTTCCGGGTTGCGTGCTACGTACGCCCATTGGTATAAGTCTTCGAGGTCGTCTGGAACGACATCCCTGTCTTCAAGAGGTCGGTCCTCGGTGTATTCTTCATATATCTGTGGTAGTTCAGGAGGCCATAGGTCGCGGATGAACTGTCTGTCGACTATTACGAGTAAGCACTTGGGTATAACGTCATATGTAGACATTAAGACCCACCTGTTAATAAGGACATTGTTGCTTGTTTGTGAGTTAACAGATTATGTCGCTGCGTTATTAGATTTATATCCCAGCGCGGTCTAAACTACGCTGATTGCTATTTTAGGTCGAGCGTGTAAGCGCTTACACGCATCCGGCCTCGCGCCCGCTCTACTTCCTAATTCGGTCATGTTGGATCCGTTCACCGACGGATCCGTTCACTGTCGAAATCGTTCGTGGACGCATTCGTCTCCGAGCGTATACATCCTCCGTTGGCTTCATTTGAGGGCGGATTTGCTGACCATCCTAATCGTCCGGCGTCGTCGCCGTCGAACGCTGCATCCGGTGGGCAGCTGCGCGAGGTGTCGCCCTGTCGCCCTGCGTGTTACCCTGCCGCGCGTCGAAGGGAGCGTGCATATAAATACCCCCTTCATTTCCACCTACCCGCTTATAACTAACATGACACAGAAGAAGCGCAAGTAAGTGCCTGACTTGTTTGACACTGCACCTGCTGACTGCCAATCTGACTTTGCAGAGAACTAACGAAAGATCCCAATGACGAGCGTGAAGCTCATGATGACGGGTCTGAAGGCTCGGTGACGGCATCGTCGGCAAACAGCGCAGAACAGGCGTTGTTGATGGAACAAGGTGAACACCAGTCGGGCTCCAGTCACGAGGTCCGTTTCCGCTGGTGTTGTCGGCAGCTCAGACTTGCTAACGTTTCCGTGCGTAGGATATGGTAACGCTGGACACGCGCATCTACCTCACTCCCCGACTCGTTGAACGTCTAAACGCGATGATTCGATACGCCAATCCATCGACCGTGTGTTACGCTCTGCGTACTCTACCGCAGGACCGTCTTCATTGGGGTCGGCAGGGTACCGGGCGTGGTGATGCCAGTGAGTACCTGTGTATTGATGATGTTCCAGTGACAGTGTGGTTGGTGGGCGAAGTTGTCGCGCCAAACTTTACGAAGGAAGGACAGCCTCGGCGCAAGGCAGGGGTTTTGCTCCGGCCTTTGCTCGAGAGTGACTTCCACAAGGCGGTAAATATCATGAATTCGCATAGTAATCCGAAGATTGGTAAGTCCAATACCGCCTGAGCGGAACTCATTCATAGCTGACGCGTGTTGGGTAGATGACATGTCGCTTTACGATGGAGTCTGGGTTACTTGTTGGATGGGATCGCGCGCTATCCCTGAAGACGAGGTAAGTTACTCCATCTGGATATACCGTATGTTCACACGTGTGATACAGGTACCCGTTTTCACGGAGATCTACGATTGTCGTACAGCCATCCGCGCGAAGAAACTCATGACTCGGATGCGCCATTCCGAGGTCAAGGCCAGAGATCTCGCTGTCGCTGAAGCTACAATCACCCGCTGGCCGGTGGCAGATAAAGACAAGGATGACCAGAAAGGCTCACGCTCTAAGCGTAGAACGTGGGACGCATGGCGCGTGGAGTATAGGTTGGAATCGCTGTGGTACGTGTTCGAAGGGTCGGCACATGATGTCGGGGCTCGGGGACCAGGAGAAGATGTGGTCATCTGAAGACGAGCGTGATTGGATGGAGGATTGTGTACGCAGTATTTCCTTGTAAAGGTTTCTTGCAATAATCGGCTGATTGGCTTTAGTTGTGAACCCTGCGGTCCAGGATGGGAATCGCCCGTATCCGGTCGGTCTGCGTGACGCCGGGTATTTAGTGCGGTCGAGATGACGCTGTCTGGCGCATAACACACTCATCACTTTGACCATGATTCGACTCTCGACACATTCAACAGACTGCATACGTAGCGAGGAAATAGGTGAGACTGGGCTCTCGTCATCGCAGTCCGCGTGCTGATCTGGTATCTATGACCTAGATTCTCGCCGGACGCTGGATGCGATTGAACCGCTTCTGGCAGCGGGCACGCGTAGGAGCACACTCTATCCTGTGCTATACCCCGAGGTGCGTATTATAACAGGTCATCGGATAATAAACTGTACTGATTACCAATATATACAGCTTTGGGATATGTATAAAGCAGCCGAGGCGTGCTTTTGGACGGTGGAGGAAGTAGATCTGGCGAAGGACCTACCGCACTGGCGCGACAAGCTCACCGACGACGAACGATTCTTCCTCGCACGAGTGCTCGCATTCTTCGCCTGTTCAGATGGAATAGTGTGCGACAACCTGGTGCAGCGGTTTTACACCGAGGTCCAGGCCTCAGAGGTACGATGCTTTTATGGGTATCAGATCATGATCGAGAACATCCATGCAGAGATGTATTCGATCCTACTTGATACATTTATCCAGGACAAGGACGAGAAGGACCGCTTATTCGACGCGGTCAACACCGTACCGTCCATCGCAGACAAGGCCTCGTGGACGACGCGATGGATTGCGGACACCAATGCACCTTTCGCGCAACGATTGGTCGCCTTTGCCGCCGTCGAAGGTATATTTTTCTCCAGCTCATTTGCAGCCATTTTTTGGATGCGGAAGCGAGGATTATTGCCTGGTCTTAGCTATTCAAACGAGCTTATTGCACGTGATGAAGGGCTCCACACTACATTCGCTTGCAAGGTCCACGCGACCCTCAGCCGACCTCTCCCTTGCGATACTATCAAGCACATTATTCACGAGGCTGTCGCCCTCGAAGTGGCATTCGTTGAAGGTAAGTTGTGTCGGCTGCGGCGATGTACCAAAGATATTGGGTTGACGATATCCTACAGAATCCCTGCCAGTGGCGGTGATCGGCATGAACCACGTGCTCATGACGCAGTACGTGCGGTACGTGGCTGACCACTTGTTGGTGCTCTTGGGCTGTTCCAAGTCCTTCCACGTTCCGAATCCTTTCGATTTCATGGACCTCATCTCGCTGTCGGGCAAGACCAATTTCTTCGAGAAGCGTGTGTCCGAATATTCCAAAGCTGGCGTCGGCACAGTGGGGGCCGCTGAATTGTGAGTAATCTCGTCTCGTCGTGGCGATACCGGAAAGCTGACGCTATTGTCGCTAGTGCGCTCGACGCAGACTTCTAGACCCGGAGGTAGCATTGTCTTACGCCACA
The DNA here is from genome assembly GCA_019973155.2 of Phanerochaete sordida. NCBI lineage: Eukaryota > Fungi > Basidiomycota > Agaricomycetes > Polyporales > Phanerochaetaceae > Phanerochaete > Phanerochaete sordida. The sequence goes on from BPQB01000002.1 coordinate 581,421, forward strand.
CGTGCGCACGTTCCTGTTCTCCCTGTTTCACGCATGCTAAGAGAGGCTTAGTGACCATGGGCGGTCGACGAGTCTCGAAGCAATGTTTGCATTGGCAATGCTTTAGCGGCAAAGGCGGGGCCGACTGAATTACAATTGGTATTTCCTGCACCTGCTCTGTTCGCATGTCCTCCTGAAAGATAACATCAGCGCTAGTGGCCACATTTCCAAAGGCGGTGGTGGCGCAGATAAGTCCTCACGGAAGCAAACGACGGTGCCCGTTTGGCCAGCGCGGGACTAGGCGCTCGACCGATCCGTTCGCCGCAGTTCTTATCTTGGTCGCATTCAATCTCCTGACGAGATAACGAGACAATTCATTGGACAGCGCCAAGACCGAGACTGTCGGTCTCTCGCGACGGATGCAAACGTTGATGCCTGTCCCGCCGTCGTCGGGCTAGGCGCCTGTCTTTTCCGGCAGCGACAGGTGCAATTGATATCTCGTGAATGTTCCATTTGTGAGTTCGTGGATAGGTCCTTCTATCTGTGAACCCATATAATTGTAACTCAGACTTATGAGGCTGCCCAGATTGTCGTGCGTGGCATCCGGCGGCATGCATGATGCCGTCGATTCGGGTCGCTCCATGGATGTCAACAAAACAATATGATGTCTTCCGCCTCGTTCGTCGGATGGTCCAGTACGTCGGTCACATTATTATATGAGGTTCTATGAGGTTTCCGCTGTTGACCAAAATTAACATGCATGCATGCATAGGACGGTTCGACTCCGCACATTGCATGTTCCGGATCGGGTACATTCACCCCTGCGCTCGATATTTCTGGACTTGGAATGTTCACCTCCGCCCGCTCGTCTGCCTGCTGAAGTATAAATGGGTGAGGCCACCAGCTGGGAGCGACATCTCACTCATGGAATTCACAACCGAATATCAGCACGACTACGCTTGGGGCGGGACCCCTTCCCTGCCCACCACTCTCGACGATTCCTTCATCGACGTCCTCACCGACGACACTGAGCGGCACAGCGCTCCCGCTTCTCACTTTGCCCCGTCCAATAACACCCTCAGTAAAGCCTCGCACGTCGCAAATCCTACTCAGTTTTTTGCGCCCGACGGGCAGGCCCTCGCCGCGCAGACATATCAGGTGCGTGGCCCTCTTAGATGGCACACTACTTCACGGCTGATAGCCCTTGTTAGTCTGTCAGCGCCCCGAATGTTAGCTGGGACGAGTATCTGATGTATTGGCAGTACTACGTCCCTGACTCCGCGAAGATGCAGGACGCCTCGTCTGTCCAGGTGCGTCCGCTATGTTCTCCCCGCGGCATCGCGACGCTGACCCGTATCGTGTCAACAGACGGACACTAGGTACCCCGTCACCTCAGCGGTCGCGGGGTCATCTGTCAACGCCGACGGTAACTTCCCCGCGTGGACGGTGTTACCCAACCCACCGCCTTCACCGGACCTCGATGCTCTGGCTGACGAGCTCGCCGCGTCCGACTTCGTTGAGGTCGACGGAAGCATGGCGAATGAGGCTATCTTCTCCGCCGATGCGGTACGTAGCAGCAGCTATCGCTCTAAGCCTTGATACTCATGCGTTTCTAGGAGTATGGGTTCGTGTCTCTGTCTGCTGTCGGCGGCCCGGGAGCTGAACATGTTGCGCCTGCCGCCGGCCTTGACGAGATCGACGAGCTCATTGCCGAGACACTCGGGGACGACACCCACATCGCCCCTCCGTCGCCCGTCCCCACCGAGATCCTCGACGCGGATGACAGCGACTCTTCCGTCGATGGCGACACCACCGACAGTGACGATGATGAAGACATGGAGATCGAGACCGCGGTCGCCCACGCCGTAGATCAGCCCGCTGGCGGTGCCCCCGTCCAGCTCGAGGCATATGTCCTCCATCATGGGGCGATGGAATACCTGGTAAGTGAACCGCTACCTGTACACGTCCAGCACATCCTGACTACTCTATGAACAGTACGCCGTGCGCTTCTACGACGGCATGCGCCCTGTCGAGCGGGCTAGGCTCGTCCAGATGATCCACTACGCGCCCTATGGCTCGAACACTGTCCCCGTCACCGCCACGTCGGCTACCGTCGGCTACGGCTCGCAGACGGTTGTGCCCACCTCTCGCCGCTTGTTCCTGGTGACACAGGAGCAGGAGATCATCTTGTTCAACGTCGTCATCGAGGTGACTGACCTGATGTTCTACACGAGGCAGAACGTTCCTCGCCAGCATTGCGAGCTCACTGGCAAGCCTCTGCGTCCGATCGACAACTGTGCTATCAATAGCCTCTTGTATCGCTACAACCGGTCCCCTGATCGTGCGTCGCTTCGCTGTCTTTTCTGTGGATCACCAATACTGACTGTCCTCGTAGCGTTCGACTTTGATGTTCATAACACTTTCCACTACAAGGCCACCCCCGTTAGCGAGGAGGTTAGCGTCGTGAGTATCCATGCTCTCTCTCGTGGATGTTGGTACTGACGCTATCCTCAGTTTAAGGAGTTCGACCAGATCTACGACTTCGTCTCCGTCTCCTCTGACGCGTCCCTTCCTGCGAAGTGGACGATTGAGGAGCTGGCCGTGGGAGACATCATCGCGGTGGAGTTCTGTGTCCGTCGCGGCAGGTCTGTCGGTCGTGACTGGTCCACTCGCTGCCACTTCAGCAAGATCACCCGTATTGCCGAAGCGCAGGGGTAAGCCATCCCCGTGCATTCATTGGTCCTTGTGTCGGTCTTCTTCATGAATCCGCGGCCCGTGCGCTTGTATTTTCTCACATGTTCCTGTACTCAAAGGTTTCGTCGCGACTGTAGAAATAGGCTTTTGTCCGTGTATATTAGTAGAATTTGTATGCCCTCGCAGAATTTATGGTTTGTTTGGCTTACAACCACTTCTCGAATTTCTGCGCAAGATCTGGATTTTTCAGGACCGATTCCCCGCGCGACACATACGTGTGAAGCTCAGTGGTTCCTGTAACCCTACGAAGGGGTCATTGGTTTCTTGCGACTGGGATGTATAAAGGACTGGGTGGTATGTAGCGGCCCTCTCCGCGGTGCGACATTCCTTCATCGTATCTTGCCATGACTTCTCCTCCTTCCCCAGCTGACTCATATAGCAGCGATGAGTCTGATGAAATTGTAGACGTGTACACGTCTTATGTATGTCCCATTCGCTCGATCGATATTTATCCGTACTGATAGAGCCCAGGGAAGACTCAAGTACATCCGTCCCCTACCGGATGAAACTCTATCCCGGCTGCATGCTGCCATGGAACTTGTCAGACAGCACTCGCATGAGTATCCTGTCCACGCACTGCCTGCGTCGCTGACGTGGGGAGGCGCACGCTACGACCGAGACACTTCGGCATCTTGTAGCCCGCAGAGATGCAGTGTAAACGCCACCAGCACTCTCTGCACTGACCGCGACGAGCCTGTGATTCTCAAGATAATCGGCAGGCTCATGTCCTCCCACTTCGCGCCAGTCGGTACGAGTCTCCGCTCTTCTGCAAAAATCTACCTCGATCCTCTGCGCGATGTGGATCTCGAAGCTGCGCAGGCGATTGTCACGCGCTACACCTCCGACTTCAATTCTGGTAAGCGGCTCTGACCCCTCTCGATACGCCAGCCCGGTGACTTGTCCAAGTTCTTATGACAGACTTCCTGATATTTTCAAGTCCCAGTACACAGGATGCCAATCCGGCACGTACAGTAGGTCCCGTTCGACAGTGCATCCGGGATCAAAACTAATCCTCCGCGACAGGAGACTTGCTTTGACAATCTATTCGAGGCACCCACATCTGGACCCTGGGATGGCTCGAGCCTTCAGCCACTTGCACACTCGGAGCTGACCCACAACGACATCGTACTCGTCCGCTTCCATTGCGTCCGTCGCATGACATGCCCGCATCACTGGGATGTCAGCTTCAAGCTAGTTGATATTATCCGACTCATCCGAGGCTCTACCTAGCTCAATGACCAACCTGTAACGCAATATTCTGACTCCAGCTTCTGTATGCTATTATCTGCACTTTCGCCAGATGGACGGTGCGATTGAACTGAGGTGGTATGCGACGATGTGCCTCTGACGCTACGTGAGCCATCATGCGGCCCCATTACTTTGGCGTGCGCGTGCGCTGGGGCAGGCGAGGTGCGCGCGCGCGAGCACGGCATTCAAGTTGTCCATGCGTTCATAAGCTAACGCTGTGTTACAATTGAGTTACTGCTTATGTTAAGTGCTTACCCGATCTGTTACTCTTTACTTATTGGTTACGTTGAGGACTTAGTGAAGGTAACAAGGCTGGCGTCAGCTCGCTGGCGATCCTATTGGTGTCCGTCGCATCCCTCAGTCGGGTTGCTGTTACAGGCGGCTTTCCACCGCGCAAGTCCGCAGTCGTCAGTTCTGGCCACAGGAGAAACTGTCGCTGTTCTGGGTGGTGGGATGTCCACTGTCGTCACTGTGTGCGCATGAAGACCGCCCGCCGCGCTAGGCACCGGGGGCTCAGCGCTATCCATCTCGGCCAGGGGAGAACTGCCGCCGTCGATTTGGGCGCCAGGCCCTGGGAGATCCGTCGTCGTCGTCGACGACAGTCTGGCCACCCCCCCCCATGTCGCGCGCACGGCCTACCGGCGTCGGTGTAGGCGCCGGGAGAAACGCAGAGATAGTAGCAGGCGCCGGTAGAAACGCCGCTATCGTAGCAGGCGCCGGGAGATCCGCCGTCGTCACGTCAGGTGGCGGGAGGTCTGCGCCGTCGTCGTCGGGGACGGTCTGGCCACTCCCATGCCGCGCCCCGCCTACCGGCGTCGGTGTAGGCGCCGGGAGATACGTAGAGATCGTCACAGGCGCCGGGAGATACGCAGAGATCGTAGCAGGCGCCGGGAGATACGCCGCTATCGTAGCAGGCGCCGGGAGATCCGCCATCGCCGTCGCAGGCGCCCGAAGGTTGGTCGTTGTTGCGCGCGTTCGAGGGCTTGCTCGTCGCGTCAGGGGCCTCCGTCGACGGCCCCCTCGACGCCGACACCACAGCGTCACGCCCGCACCCCCTGTGTTTGAAGCTCCACGTGTGATAAGTCACCCAATCTCGAGCGTGCGCGATGGATTCACCGCGATACAAAAGCATGAGGTGCGTCCGCGCGGCAGTCCCTAAACCCCCCCTCTATTACTGTGTCATTATCTGTCATGATCCCAAAGCCATCCACGCTCAAGAACCACCGCTCTTGTTGTCGATTCACCGCCCTGACCACCCAAGAGCAAGGCGAATTACAGGTAAGCTTGTCACCTTGCGCGATTCTCGGCCCCCTGCTTAAACTGCCTGCAGCGTTGTGTCGACGATCTCATTAGGTCCCATATCGACATCAGCCTGACTTGGAAGCAACAGCCAGAGGCTGTTAAGCGAAGCATTACCGACGAGGTGCGTCGCCGATTATGCTCCACTCTTGCGAAGTCACTCATGCCGTCCGTCAGGCTATCCGACGCTGCCCATTCCTCCTGCGCAGCTACACCGATGCTTGGCCGGTAGAGGCCGTGCTGCGCAACAAGCTGATCACCTTGCGCCATCGCCGGGTGAAGCGCGCTAGGCGCCGTCATCAACTTTCACCACAGGTATGTCAAATTTACTACTTCGTTCTCCGTCACTGACTCTGCTCGGTAGACTGTCCGAGATCTGGAAGACCATATCTATCCGGACGCAGATGAGCAGTCTGCCCCCCACCCAGTACGTCCTCTCTGCTTTCATATGACTGCGTCTGACTGAGTCCCAGGTGGTGCTGTCGCCGCAGTCGCCGGTATCTCCAGCGGCGTCGTCCGCGACGGTTGAGATCACTACCCGGCTGCCTTCAAGCCCTGACATCTCCCCACTGTGCCTGCCCCCGCTCTTTGACCTGAGCCGGGACTCACGCGCCGCGACCCCGACGGACTCTCTCGACCAGTCCGTTCAAAGCCGGAGCTACGTACCCTCGAATCACGGAGTCGAGGAGCCTGTAGCTTGTGACCGGCGGTGGCGTCGGAAGTCGCCCGCGTCAACGACGGACGTACGTGCTGCCACCCCCGCAGCTGGGTCCAGTAACCGTGCGCTTACACCCGGAGCCATCTGGGCGATGGTCACTAGCGAGCAGGAGCTTACCCGCGATGGTGAGTATTTCGGTCAAGTCCCAACCGACGTGGTGATTAATCGTTTCTTCGATGCTCTCCGTCGCTGCCCTCGCGTGTATTCTCGTCGCCCCCATCGACGGTGTGTGCTTCACGGCGTTCCTGTTGGGTTCCGGCCACCTTTCCTTTGACCGCCTCGTGCTTGGGCGGATGCCCCCCTACGCAGTCTCCGTTGATCCGATGGACTACCCCGACGTCGCCCATTTTTTGTCCACTCTTCGTCCTCCGATGACACCTTTGTTGACCAGGCTAGTACATGCTGGTGTGATGACCGCAGGTCATCTGCGCCAGGTAGCTCGCATGGAGGACTGCGAGCGCACTGCGTTCTTACGTGATGATGTACAGCTTGCTCCGCTTCAGCTCATAATCGTGCGTAGGGCTCTTGCCGGATATGTTTGAATGCTTTTCTTGCGATGTACAATATTGCCATATCCAAATCTCAGATCTCTGCACTCTGTAATGTCGGGATGGTCCTACTTGGTTCGGATAGTAAATAGTCTGGTGCAGACAATGACATCGGCCTAAACTGGTCGGTTCACGCGTCTAAATTCGCTGGGCGTAGGATCCGGTCATGGTCGTTTCCGACGGCCACTGTTGCTCCCCATTATCGACTTGCTCTCATCTGCCGCAGAGTTGTTCAAGTATATAGTCTTGCCTCGGAGCTATCTCAACATTTCAGCTTATGCATCATGGTACTCACTCTCTCGTAAGTGACCGCAATCCGATCCAATGTCGTAGCGGCAGCTGAGCATTGCCGACAGGTCAGATGGAACTCCGTCCCCGTCCTCATCAATCTCGGAAGACGCTTACAATCTTCGTAGCGTCCTTCTCGCGATTGCTGCATACCCTTCTACCAGGCCTTTCGTGTACAACATTGCAGACGCACCCGACGATATCGCCTTCGGCAAGGGGCATCATTCCGATGTTGTCTGCGTATCCGGTGAGCCCGTGACGTTCACTATGGTTGGGAGAATACTAGCCAAATCGTTAGTGGACGCCGGCGGGATCCCTGTCGCGTTCCCTCGCCTCGCATTGGAGCCGATCCAGTCCGACGACCTCGTCGGTGTACATCGCCTCGCTCGTTGGATCCAACCACTATCAAGATCCGCTGCCTTCGACCGGTTCGTGACCATGACCAGCTACATTGCCCGCGCAAGTGCTGCTCACGGTAGAGACGTGAGTTTGTAGACGCTGCGTATGCTTGGTCCATGTGCTGATTACGCCCAGTGTCTCAAGTTCAAACACGTCTACGACGCGGTTCCGCTTCTCAAGGGGATCACTGCGGAACTCGGTGACCTCCAACTCTCCCACATCCACGATGGAGATGTCGTATATGTGGAATTTTACGCTGTGCGCCGCCCCGGAACGTCTGTTTTAGCCTTCAATTTCTCACGTATCACACGACTCGCAGAACACTCTACTCTGTATTAGGGAGGTACACATCGTATCTAAACATATCTTTATTCTATGTGTGTTTGTTTGTCAGCTACGTGCGCGCGAATGGGCTCTGGAGTATATATATGGCGATGCCCCGTCATCGGTGTCCGAACACCACCATGTCAAGTATATCCCTGTGAGTGCTTGCGTGGAACTGCACCATGATTCCATACTGATGCGTGTTGAAGTTTACCAGTTGAACTACTCTGCCTAATATGTATCGACTTCGACCTTGAGACCTTGCTCGCGTTGATGGCTACCTGCAAATACACGCGATACATCGTCTGCGAACAGCTCAGAAGGTCGTGGCATACTTTCCTCCTTCCCCGATTTGACCGCCCTGACATCGTCATCGAGGCTATGCGCAACACAGGAACCGTCGTTTCCGGTTCGGCAGCCTTGAAGTGGCTTCTCCGTACGACACAGTGGGAGAACGGGGACGTGGACTTTTACTGCCCCTTCGACACGTTCCCTAGCTTCGTGCGGACTCTTCTCAACCTCCCAGGTGTCGCACTACTCGCCAACATCACGCCCGACAATTGGGACAACATGTATCCGCTGCGACATGGCTTCTGCAACTACGTCGTGCTTGCGAGCAAGACGTGGAAGATCGATATTCTGCGCAGCATCACCATATCACCAACTCATCCTTTGCCGTATTTCCACTCTACACCAGTTATGAACTTCGTCGGCGCAGATTCCTTCTGTGTCGCATATCCTCGGCTGACATTGCGGAACAGAGCAGTTCTGCGATCCTACGCCCTGCGCGACAAGGACATCACGGCGGTCGCGAAGTACATGGGGAGAGGCTTTGATTATCGAGACACCGCCGCGCGGTGGCTTGACACCCATACCAATCCTTCGCTGGCTCTGTACTGTAGCCAATCGGAGCGTTCATTCGGTGACGCTGCCTGCCTGACGGTCTGCTATGGTGAGCAGGACTGTCCGAACTCTCCGCTGCTCTGGAATACTCGATGGATTTTGGGGGGAGATCCGTGTGGCGGTACGTGCACAGTATCTACCACATTTTCTGTATTCAACGGCCTCTCCACATTGGTTTAATCCCGCGAATGTCTTCCAAATTTGTAACGTTCGTGTTCATTCCAATTTTGAGTGTTAACCTCCCTTTCCGGGCACGTTGGGCAACCTGTTCCTTTTTATTCATGCTGGCATAATGCGACTTCCGTTTACAGGATATTGACCTCCCCGGAATCAAATCCGGTGCGTGTATATTCCTCAAGGTTAATTCCTGGTGAGCTACTACTATATTTCTGTCTTGGGTTTGATTCTCCGACGTACGAATGAGGTCGGTACGCATGAGTAGTCGCGTATAAAACTCCGCCAGGATAGCACTGACTCTACAAATCATCCTCATGCATCTTTTTAAGACAAACATCCCCGGACAGATCGCCTTAACCACCGACCTCATCGAGCATCAGGGCAGGACTCGCCATGTTTCCTTCCCTGAAGACGACGGCGACGACGCTATGTCCACATCTCCTCCTTCACTGGTTTCAGACTCAGATTCGGATGAATCTTCCATGCCGTCCTTGGAGAGCATCGAGCCACCGTCTTCCGACGAGTGCGATGACGTGTTACAAGTAAGTTGATCATATCGTAGTGTTATTCATCAACTGATTGGTCACATGTAGGTCGTATCATATTCTCCGCGCGATGCCGTTGACGAGATCTGTAAAGCGATCACTCACGAATATCCCAAGTACAACCTATTTCCCGTCGCAACCGCTCCTCACGATCTAACGGTCGGGAATGGGCTCACTGCGCCATACGTTTCTCGAAACGGCCTGCCCGTCACATTCACGGTAGTGGGCCGCGTTGCTCAAGCCCTTTTTGTCGATAGCGACGATGCTCCACTGCGTACTGTGCGCCTGGTCATCAACCCGCTGCGCGCCGAAGATGTGCGGGTCGCTCGCAGGCTAGCCCATCGCTTCACGCCGCAAGGACGGCGTCCGTTCGACCTTGCACAAGACGAGACCATCTCCTTCACCAAAGATCAGCCTATGTGCGATTTGTACCCGTACTTTACCGTGAGTCTGCCCGCTTCGATCCACATATGTGTTTGCTCATCAATGTTTAGTTTGTCAGATTTTACAACACGTTCGAGGCTCCATACGGGTTATCGTGTCACCCCTACGCCCTTCGTCGCATCGACGCCAAGACGCTGAACGTGGACGATGTCATTATTGTCTATTTCCATATCCTACAGGCAGATTACGTTGACCCTGTTCGGATGGCACTGCATCATGTAATCCGTCTGTTCCGTTCGGACGATCCTGCTGTTGACAATCTTCCCACCAGATTTGATACGGTTCTGTAGCTAAGTTCGGATGCCTTCAGTTCTGCTTGTATTTCCCACGTATCTGACGCGATGTGTCAGTCTCCATGATCTTGATATAATCGAAATTGCCTCTTGACTAAACTGTTGGATTAATTCGCGTGTCGCAACCCTACGCTATGGCTTCTTTTCTTGGTGATTCGGAGTTCTGTACAGTTTACTAGCGCAAATGTATATATACCCGCCTCGTCAGATGGCCAAGCTCACAGTAACTCCCGCCGATTTACTCCAACAATGCCTTCTCAGTCTTTAGCCAGGATTCCCGAGCTTATCATCCTCATCTTAGAATATCTTGCGATAGACCACGCTGGACGGAAAGCCCTTCTCGCTTGTTCTTACGCGTGCAGGTCGTGGCACGCGATCGTCATCCCCGTCCTCTTCCGGCATACCATCGTTTACAGTCTCGCCGACGTTTCCACGTACATCCATCGGTCTATCCGCCTGCAACACGTCACTACCCGTAACGCTCAGCCCCTCGGAACCTTTGTCAAATTTTTGCGCGACAATCCATTCATTGCGTCATCGATCCGTAGCCTTCAACTCAGTATCCTCCCATGCTACCTACCTTCCCGGTATCGCTCTCTGGGTCGGTACTATGTCCGCGCCGATACGGTCGTCACGGTTCTCTGTTTGTTGCCTAGGCTTCAAGATGTCGTGTTCGAGGACGTGGTCCTCTGGGGCAGCCCGCGCACAACGGAACGCCTGGCACGACCGCTAGTGCTACGCGAGGTGAATATTTCGTTCACCCATCACGCATACATCGCGAAGTGGAAGCATCTGCTCCACCTCGTGGCTCTATTTACGCATGCAGATACCTTGAAGGTCGACGAATACGGGTTTGGTACCTCTTTGGTCTATCAAGCAAATCGCACGGACGCTCTTCGAACCATGCCAAGCGTCAAATCACTCATCATCATGCTGGACGGTGCCCTGTCCCCTGGACAATTTCTGATAGCAATTCAGGTTCTCCAGTTCCAGCGCGGAGTCCAAGCGTGCACAGTCGACAGACTCGGATATAGGAATATTTCAGACTTCAACGCCTTCTTAGCAGGTGCCAGTGCGCAGATAGAGACTCTGAGCATTACATTGGATCAATTGGTGGATCCCGTGGGCGGTGAGTCGCTTGCTACTGTTATCTAGTGAACGAGCTAATGTCTCTCGCCATAGACTTCATTGACGTCGGTGCCAAGTTCAGTCTTTGCCCACGCCTCCGCTCGTTGACAATTCGCTGGACATTGTCAATGTCCGAGCTGTTTTTGGCGACCCGGGAGAACATTGCCTCTATCTCGTACGTAACCCAGACGGTTTGCAACTTGGTCACTACGCGCTGCCCTCATCTGCAAGCGGTGGTACTCGAACTTGTCGTCGGTGCTCCGTCTCGAGTCGCGGCCTTGGTGGTTGTCAACTCGTACTTACATAGACTCGACATGGCCTGCGCAAACCTTCTTCGAACGCGACATGCTCCTTCCGTTGCTATCCATGTCCACACCGATAAGTCATCGGACGCCATGGCGCGCTGCATCGCCAGTTTCTTTCCCTGCACATTGGAAGCCCCGCGCGGAATGCTGGAGGTCTACGATCTAGCGTCTGGAGATGGCACTTGTTCTGCTCCATGCAGTCCAGACACCGCTCAGTGATTTCTCGCCTCCCGTCGAAGGTTACTCGTCACTTGACTTACTGCCGTATTCCATGTTCTCTTCGACATCTACCTTCTTTTCCCTGCACACGATTTCCACGATCCACGTTCACGTACCATTCCCTGACGTTTTCCCCACCACCCGACCAAGTATAAGGACCCGACGCTCCGGTGCTCTTCCTTGCAGTAACGTTGGTCGCTATGACCGTGTCGGCTCTCCCAGCGCGCGCGACATTCCTTGCCGATTTACCAGCGCCAAGCACGGCGGTGGTGGGTCTCCCGGCGCCAACGACGGTCGCTGCCGATCTCCCGGCGCCAACGCCAGTCGCTGCCGATCTCCCAGCGCCTACGACGGTCGCTGCTGATCTTCCGGCGCCTGGTCCTCCTCGTCCCGTCTCTCGACGACGGCGTCCCCTAACTCAACATCTACGACTCTTGCTCACGACCCCGCCTGGCATGGTCCCTCCTCCCGCCCTTTGCAAGCCCCTCTATAAATATATGGCCGCCTTCCATCGTAAGTCTCTGCTCCCACGTCCTGTCCTGCGCTGCAATGACGCCCCTTAGTCTCGATGTCGTCGCCTGCATCTTGTCCTTCCTCGCTGGGGACAAATCGACGCTGTTCTTCGCCACCCTAGTCTCACGCGAGTGGCGGCGACTCGCACAAATCATCCTCTTCAGGGAGATCAACATCTGCGTGGTACAAACGGTTGTCCTCGAACGATTCGTCAACCTTGTCAAAGCTCGACCCGAACTCGGGATCGCTATACGAGACCTCCAGCTCTCGTCCACCCCCGCGCGTCCCTCTACACACGGAGCCATCCTCACACCGGTCTCTTCCATCCGCCTTGAGTTCTGCATGCTGTCCCAACTCCTCCTCTCCCTTCCTAAGCTCGAATTCCTCTCCCTCCGCGGCCTCTGCTGCACATGGTGCTCTCGCACCCGGCTCCATGACCACACGTGCATCCACGATTCATCGCATCCGTCGCTCACTGGTCTCGTCCTCGACTCCTTGGTGGCCCTAGACGTCCGCGCAGAACCGATGCGCCTTCTCGACGTCATGCCCAACGTCTCCTACCTCTTCGCGGCTGCGCAGACGGCGTCAGGTTGGGACCCCACAAACCACCCGTCCGCCCGTCCTCGTCAGCGTCCGCTGGAGTATCTCTCTATCGCATTCCCTGACAAGCCGGACCATCTTCGCGACTTCACGCGACGGCTGCCTCGCAACCGCCAGGAGCGCTGCATGCATCTCTTCGGTCTCAACGCGCACTTCCGGTCGCAAGCCGTGCGGATGTTGACGAGGAGCCAGGGCACGTTGGAACGCTTGGCTTTGACTTTCAGGTTGGAGACGACTGGTGAGTACACCCATTTCATGCGACATGGATGCGACATTCATGTTGTGTTTTTGCCACAGTCGGGGACCCGCTGGACTGGGAGCCGTTCCCGTTCCACAAATGCGCGCGCCTTCGCATCATCATGTTGCGGTTCAATCTATCGTTCGCCCAGCAGACGGAGATGGTCCGACAGACACAAGTGTTGCGTGTACTCATTGCCGCCCTCCCCCCTACGGTCACCGACATCCATCTCGTGCTCCACCTTCGCGATTCCCTGTTCGTCGACCAGCTCCTCTGCCTGCGCTCGGTGCAATGGCGGACGTTGGACTACCGTCTTCGGGTTGCCCTGCCAGACACCACTCTGTACGTCAAGGTCGTGCATCGGGCCGTAGGATGCCGTGGGGAGGAGGTGATGAACACGTGGTGGACCCCCGAGCGGGAAGGTACGATTCAATCTTGGATTCCCGAGTCAGTCCTCCGCGGCCGTGTCAAGTGTATTTCTTAGTCGCGTAGCGATGTATAATCGTTCGTCGGTATTAGACCTGGGGTTGTCATGTAATATCAGTCTCTGCCTCGCTTTCTCGATCTATATGTACATGTACTACCAGTCTCTGCCTCGCTTTCTCGTTCTATATTTACTGCATTTATCTGTCTGTCAACGTGTCCAGCGCATCTATGCTGTCCACGTTGTTCACGTCACATCCGTGTGACTAGGCTGTCTGTCACCCGTGACTCTTGCCAGTGAGGTCACGCTGTCCATCGCCGTCTGCCTCTGACCTTGAGTCATTCAAGTACCATTCATCGTTCGAGTCCTGTTCGTAAGTCCTTACACAAATAATGATGCTGTTTATACCCTTGGGCACTATACCTCATCTTCACTGCGCGTCGCACTCCTGCACTCTCTATATGGGCACGATGTGATGCCAATGCTCTTCGAAGCTCACCAAAAAAGGTATGCTCCTCTCAGTCCGCATAAAACCAGGTCGTCGCTGCTAGATCCTACCAGACGGCATCTTTCTCCTTTCCCCCCACCTACCCGCAGCAAGGTTCGACGCTGTACGCCTTTCATTCATCCTCTACCCGTCCTCAGGCACACTCTTACAAGCTCATGCACCATGCCTTATCAGAGGCGCTGTCCCCACTGCCGCACATATCTCGATCCTCAGCCTTACGACGGGATCAGATACTACAACAGCATCGGTAGACCCTTTGTTGAGGTGCGCCCACGTTTTCCTCTGTTCCAGGCGTGTGCTGACGGCTTTCCAGTGTAAGTGCACTCCTGAAGGCTTTTGGCGCTGGGCCGGACTTCCTTCCACCGCGTCTTCCCGTTCGGCATCCCCAAGTGACCACTTCGCCCTGTCATTCCTGCATAGGCCAATGCCTGCGAAAGCTCGTCAGGTCAAAGCCGGCAAGGCTCGGCGGTACACGTGCGCCCGAGATGGCTGCAAACGCACAGCCAACTCGCGCTGCTACCGCCTCGACTGCTCCGCCTGCTGCAAGGGTCTTGGAGGGTGTTGTGGGGTGGGGAAGGAGCATTTTGTGAGCGTCACCACCTCTCTCACCCAAGCTGTACCTCGCGCTATGGACGAGATGCGCTCTCGATCGCCAACGCCCGCCCTCAGTGCAGATGAAGACGCTGTTCCAGTCCCCCCGCCCCCTGCCCCTGTTCCTCTTGCCGCTCCTCGTCCTGCGTCTTCCAGACAAGAGCAACCCCCCGTCCCCCCTGTTGCTCCTTCAAGACAGGCCAACGCTGGACGGGACGATGAGCAACCCAGGCGTGCGACCCACATGAACAACGTCTTCACCGCGGTTCGAGCGCAAGAGCAGCAGGATGAGGCTGAGCGGCGTGCTCGTGAGCAAGCTCAGCAGGCGGCACGTGAGCGTGTAGACCGTGCCATCTATGTTCATGTCTGGAGCCAGGTCAGTGGTGTCCCTCCTCACTCCATATTTGATCTGATTTCACGCGTACTGCACAGGATGGGGCAGCACCCTACAAGTCGATTGTCTCAGACGGTTTTGATCCCTACCCGTTCCTGCCTCTCAACGAGACTCCGGCGATGTGCAGGCCGCCCGCGCCGGTCTGCACGCCCTGGATGACGAGCAGGAAGGTCAGCGTCACCTGCGCACACGCGTGAGCCCAGACCAGGCGCAGCAGAGCGATGCACGCACGAGCGACGCCTGCACGAGGAGCTGGCGTGGCTCCGCCATCGTCGCGCGTCGTCGCGCCGTCGTCCACGCCAGGAGCCGCCAGGATCCGCGCACGCGGCAGTCGTCGCGCTGCACGGCGCGGACGTCGACAACGACCGAGCGTGCGCGTCCCGCACCGCTGCGCCGTCGTCCACGCCAGGAAACGCGCGCGTGAGCCCCGACGTCGCGCTGCAGTCGTCGCGAGTCGTCGCGCTGCACGGCGCGGACGTCGACAACGACCGAGCGTGCGGGTGAGTCCTCGCGCATGACGCAAGAACACGCCCGCCGCTCGGTCCCTGGCGTGGCTCAGCGGCCGTGGGCATCGCCATCGCCGCGCGTTCTCCCGCCGTTGTCCACGCCAGGAGCCGCGCGCGCGGCCTCAGTCGTCGCGCTGCACCGCGTGGACAGCGATGACGACCGAGCGTGCGGAAATGCCCTCGCGCACAGCGCAAGAGCACACCCGCCGCTCGGTTCCTGGCGTGGTTTCGTCGCCCTGGGTGCCGTCGTCGTCACGCCCCGCCGCGCCGTCGTCCACGCCAGGAGCCGCGCGCGGGGCCTCAGTCGTCGCGCTGCACGGCGCGGACGTCGACGACGACCGAGCGTGAGGGCGTGACCTCGCGCACAGCGCAAGAGCATAACCGCCGCTCGGTTCCCGGCGTGGATCCGTGGCCGTGGGCATGGCATTTCGACGCGCGCCGTCGCGTCCACGCCAGGATCCGCGCGCGCGGCCTCGAGTCGTCACGCTGCACGGCGCGGACGTCGACGAAGACCGACTGTGCAGGTGTGCCCTCGCGCATGCCGCAAGAACACACCCACCGCTCGGTTCCTGGCGCGGTTCCGCGCCCGTGGGTGTGGCCGTCGTCGCGCGCCGTTGCGCCGTTGTCCACGCCAGGAGTCGCGCGCGCGGCCCGACTCGTCGCGCTGCACCACGCGGACAGCGACGACGACCGAGCTGGGGGCGTGTCTGCGCAAGAACACGCCCCTCGCGCGGTTCCTCGCCGGGTTCTGAGGGGTGGGTGGGTCGTATTGCGGCGGCGGCGGCTCATGGGGTAGTTGTCGTGTCGTGCGCCGTTTGCAGGGATGGAGGCTGACAGCAGCGAGCACTCACCTTGTTTCCTCCAGCCCTCCAGCCCTCCAGCCCTCCAGCCCTCCAGCCCTTCAGCCCTCTAGCCCTCCGGTGTGGTGTGTTGTATGCGGTGTGGGGTTGCATAACATCGCTGCTCATGCTAGGAGCTGCGCGCCGCGCGAACGCCAAACCTTAACGCCAAACCTTAATTGAATCAACTTCAACCGCAACCACCACGTCGTCCCCAGCGCGTCCTCCTCCCGTCTTCAAGCCCCTCCCTCCCTCGCGCCGACCAGAGATGCCACCTAAGTCAGAGCCGCAAGGCGATAAGCCAGTCGTCTTAGAGCCTTTTGGTGAGCGTCTTGCCTTGTTTTTGTTTTGCCATTCTCCTTTCAGAACCTTTCCCCCCGGAAATTATGCCGTCCAATATAGGCTGTCCAATACAGCTCTATGCCTGTAAGCCCGCGCATGTGGCCTGCTGCTGGAGCTGTGCTTGGTAGCTATTGTGACGGCACGAACTGTGCGGCCATCATGTAGCCTGCCAGCTCTATGCCTGTAAGCCCGCGCATGAGGCCTGCTGCTGGAGCTGAGTAAGCTACATGTAGGGCTGCTATCTTTTTGCTGCAGCTGTAACCTCTGCCCCTAACATGCTGACGCGTCTATTTGCAGCCGAACTCCTGTTTGAGCATCAAGTATGGCAGGTGGATGTTGCGGTTGACGAGGGAATAGCGGCCGCACTTGCATGTGAGGAGCTGGCGGACTTGATGAGCCCGTTGACCTCCCTTGCACCCACGCCTCAACTGTCTGCTGCGCCGACCACTCTGTCCACAGCGGACATCCTTCGCCAGGTAACAGAGTTGCTCCAACAAGATGCGCAGCCTTCACCGCCTTCTCCTTCCCTGCCTCCATCTCACACTCCGTCTACACCCCTTGTATCCTCCATTCCATCTGCTTCCACTATCAACGCCGGCCCTTCGCCACCAGCATCACCTCCGTCTAAGAAGGTCAAAATCAGCCGTCGCAAGTCCGAGCGTGGACGCGCAGGGCACCATGCTCGCAACACGGCGAAGCGAACAGCCAAGCGCGACAAGGCACGCCAGGATCGGGAGGAGAAGAAGAAGGCCGCTGGTCAGGTCTTCACTCCCGCCATGGAGTATCACGTCCGGCCAAGTCTCTCTCGCAAGTTTCTTTCTGCCCTTGTAGAGCCGATTGACGCGGTCGGAGAGGGCCTGCCTGCGTGTGAGGGTGCATGGAAAGGTCTGCACGTGCCAGAGAAAAAGCACCTTCCCACGTTGAAGGAAGCCCTGGCACGAGGCCTTCGTCTGCAGCCCTGGGATGGAAGGTACGCTCTGCTCTGCAGCCCTAGTGGATTCGTCCGTCGCTGACTAGCAAATATGTACAGCAAGACCATCATCTTGGTCGACAAGGCACGCCGGATTCTGGGCGTGCTCCTCAGCAAACCAGCTGACGGCGCCGGGCGGGTGCCTTTGGAGGAGACCTTGGCAGCGGCAGAGCGTGCCATGGACCGGCTCAACGACGAGCTGGAATGGGGCAGCAATGAAGTGCTACCCAAGTTCCCGAAAAGCGAGGGGCTCAACCGCCGAGGCTCGTACAAGGCCATGAGCGACGGCCCGTCCTTTGGCGGAGGTCAGAAGGTACGTACCGCCCTTTTCGTTGACCTTCCGCCTTCTCACTCCTGCCAGAAACCTCGAAATCTCACCCACACCGAGCGGAACCTTGAAGCCATTGCACGCTTCAACACCGACCCTGCGGTTCAGCGTATGCAGTCCATTGCAAACGGTAAGCTTGAGCAAATCCATGCTATATATTCCTGTTGATCATGCGTCTCGTAGGAGGCTTCGCGTTCTACGCGCCGAAATTATACCAGTACTATGTCAACACCCTGGCGAGGCTCTACAAGCATGACCCAACTCTGGTGCCGCCGTTCGACGGTGCAATCTGGGCGAACAGAACTGTGTCCACCACGAAGAAATGTACGTCGGTCATGCACCGCGATCATAATAACTTAGCGTTTGGATGGTGCGCGATCCAGCCCGTCGGGCAATTCGATCCCAAGGCTGGTGGACATCTCATCTTGGAGGAATTCGGCATTGTTGTCGAGTTCCCTGTAGGTACCACTATCCTTCTTCCGTCGGCGGTGGTCACGCATGGGAACACGTGCATCCAGGAGCACGAAACCCGCAAGTCACTCGTGTCCTATAGCTCAGGTGGCCTGTTCCGATGGGTCCAGTACGGCTTTCGCAGCTGGAAAACCTTTGAAAAGGAAGAGCCTGATGAGGCCGCTCTTGAGTGGGCCAAGCGCAAGGAGGAAAGGCCGCAATTTGCACTTAGTTTATTTTCTACGCTGGATAGCCTTATGGACGACCATGCTCTTGTTTTTGCTCATTAATTGAATCATTGTCTCTGTGTTGTGAATGCTTGTGACTGCTCATCAGGACCGTCACCTTCTATGTCCTCTGCAGTCTCCGCGGTTTGCACGCCTTCTTGATTCTGCACACCCTCCATATCCAGCATGCCCTCCATGGCCTCTGGGCTATCCTCTGTGTCCTCTGTGTCCTCTGTGTCCTCGCTGTCCATGGTTTCTGCGCCGTTCATGTTCTCTCTGTAGAGAGCTGCGACGCACAAGATGTACCGGATAGACATACTGGATAGACAAGCGTAGATAAGCTCAGGCGTACAGCATAGAACAGAATGAATAGAAGGTACGGCATAGATGTACTAGATAGGCAGAGGAGACAAGAGGTACAGTACAGACATATTAAAGAAGTCCATGCCAAGAACCAGGAACCTGCCCGCCGCTGCGCAGATCAGCAATGGTGTCCTCATTGCGGCGCATGATCAGCTCATCAAGGAAGAAGTTGAACCTGTCCACCTTCATCTCCCTGCAGATCGCGTTATATCCTGCGAGCCAAACGTTGGTTTGTTCAGCAATAGATGAGTTGAAGTACCAGTCGCCGTTGGGTTTGAGCAGCTCCGGGTACGCTATAGGGTTACAATTCTGCTGGCAGGTAAGATCGTTCTTGCTGTGCTTGGATGTATGGTGGAAGACGTCCACGGTGAGCATAATGTCCTCCCACCAGGGGTCGCCGCGCGTGATCTTGAATATTGTGCAGTTGTTGTCAAAGAAGATGTGTTCGGGCTTGTGTTTGCCATGCTCGAAGGTATTCCTGATGAATTCCTTGATACGCAGTTAGCAACCGCTGCAGCGTTATGAAGCAGTGCAGACGTACCACAACTGTGTAAGGTGCTTCAGCTCCATAGAACGTTACACGTGCGATAATGACACCGCAAGGAGCAACGATGATCTGCTCGTTGTGAGTTCGCTTCCTGCCCAGCTGAGCCCAAATTCGACGGTTCCCCTCAGTAGGCTTGTCTGGACATGCCTCCGGACTGAGGTCCTCAGGAACGACACGACCGTCCGAGTCAACTTCAAACTCAACCTCTGCCGCCTCCAGTTCCTCCAGTTCCTCGGAAAGGCCTTCGGGCCCATTGACGAGAGGTGCCGGATGCTCTGCGTTTGCCATCCGAGCACGCTGAAGGGTTTTCTGGAGCTTGAAGCGTGATTGACCACGCTCCTTGTGGCGTTTCCAGATCTCGGCATGGCTAGGTTCGTCGCATGTCCGAGTATGTGGCACGACTGGCCGCTCACAGTCGCGTACAGAGCAGATATGATCTTTATCTTGATGCGTAGGGCAGAAGCGATCACGATGACTGGCAAGAGGTATTTTGCAGTTGTGTACGGCGCAGCAAGGGTGGCCTATCGTGACCCCGTCGACGACCACCACCGAGACCTTGCCTGAATGATGCCCGGCTATGAGACTATGCAGGCGAAGGGAACGAACCAACTGCTTACGGATACCATTCGCAGACTCGTAGTATCGAGTACATTTGTCACATCGATGGAGGGCATGTGGCTGGCCTGAGACGCGTATCCTGATATTGCGCTGCCGGACAGCATCTAGGAAGCGATCTTGCTGCTCCCCCGTGTGTGGAACTTGCAGTGTTGTCGAGCGTCGCTTGCAATCCTCCAAGAGGGAGAGAAGCGTAAACGCATCCCAAACGTGTTCCCGCCGCAGCTCAGCACCGAACTGCCAATCTGCTGGTAGCGTGGGAAAGGGGGAGGTCGCACACATCTTCTTGTATGCTTGGATGCACCCATATGCAGATGTCCTTCATACATTGATATTGGTAAGACGAGAGAGATGGTATGGCTTATAGCACTCACCAAGAGGTGCCCATAAGAGCGATCCACTGCTCGACAAGGCGTCTCTCCACGAACTGGTGCTCTCCAACCTGCAGCGTATCAGGGATCCCTTCATAGTAGTATCGCTGTCCAGCCTTGACGTAGAAGTTGTGATGATAATTGATTTTACATCCTAAAGACAGGGGTCAGATCACTCAGCCAGAACAGAATTATAAACGCACGATTGCAGTATAGATGAACATGGTAGGCAGGAAGCGTGCCGTCTGCTACGGTAAAG
The DNA here is from genome assembly GCA_019973155.2 of Phanerochaete sordida. Classification (NCBI taxonomy): domain Eukaryota; kingdom Fungi; phylum Basidiomycota; class Agaricomycetes; order Polyporales; family Phanerochaetaceae; genus Phanerochaete; species Phanerochaete sordida. The sequence continues at coordinate 602,077 of BPQB01000002.1, forward strand.
ACAACAACAGCCTGCTGCTGAGGCTGCTTTAGTGGACGCTCCCTCTTGAAATCACAGTGCGTGCAGAAGAGCGACGGAGGGTAGTAGACGCGAGCCGCTGCACCCATATTCAGTAAAATCATGAGACAAATAGATAGACAACGCACTCAAGCCCTCAGTCACTCCGTAGCTCTGATACATGATCTCAGGATCCTGCTTGAGTTCTCTCATGTAGTCGGTATTCCAAGCGATGTGCTTGAGAACGTCCCAGCATGCGTTAACGGTGTTGCCATCAACGTTGAGGGCGCGTGAGCATAGGTTGGTGAAGACAGGGGGAAGAAAATTGGGCGGGGTGTCAGGATGATGCTTGGCATGTTGTGCAAGGATAATGTCGTTGCGCGAGTGGGACACAAGGGTGAGGAACTTGAAGATAAGGGATAGAGATAAGTGGCCTTCAAGGGCAGAGTGCTGCAGCGCATTGGCTACGATAGCATTGATATTGTCCATGGTCGAACACACCAGATGTCAGGCTGAAGTGCTGGGTCGTATTTCACAGAGGTAAGGCAACGCAGAATACGCAGCGAGGAGGACAGGAGAGAGCCTGCTGCATGTGCCAGGGCGGTGCAGGCGTGCATGCGTCGGGTTTGACGCCTGTGACATGTGACACTTGCCTTGTTTGGCAGTCATGGACAGTCACAGACTCCATAGACTCCACGGAGCGCCCGGACGGCACAGAATTTCCAATTCCTGGACGTTCTCGTAATCCGCGCGCAGAAGGAGACGCAGGGTCCGCCTGCCATCACGCATTACGCGAGCTCTCGTAAGCCCCCAGGCCCCCGCGCCCGCTTGACCGCGCGCGCGAGCCCGCGCTGCACTTCGTGCTTGCTTCGGGCACGTCCACGCCCGTGCCTTCGCAGCAGCTTTTTCTGATTGCCTTTTCTGTTGTTGCTGGGAGCTGACTCTGGCTAGCTCTGGCTGGCCTTTCCGGGCGAGCGACGCGCGAGGCGCACGCGGACGGAGGTGCGCCGCGGGATACGTACGTACGGTGTGCGTGGCTTAAAACGGCGGGTTTCCCTGCCACCCAGACCCGTCGCCGCACCGCACGTCTCGCTGCCGCATCGCAGAGGGCTAGCAGGGGGCCCAGGCAGCACACGCCGCGCGCACGAAGGAGACCCGCGCGTCGGCAGCGCACAGCGTGCGTCAGACGGTGCGGGCCCTGGGTGCGTCGGCTGCGCGCGCACTGCTCGAGCGGTGGCCACACAGGGCTGCCGGCAGACAGACGGACACTGCACGACCGCGCACGCGGCAGGCGGCGGCCCGGGCATGCCACTGCTTTGTGCATCTCGCTTTGCTGCATCTCGTTCCGTGCTTCTCGCTTTGTGCATCACCGCTTCGTGCATCAGCGTGCGTGGGCACCGCACGCCCGCCGCCGCCGCCACGCAGCGCAGCTATCGCCGATTGCCCAGGCACCGCCGATCCGGTGACCCTTGCTGTTGGCCCGCGGCGTGTGTGCTTACGTCGACGTGCGTGCGGACGCGCCAAGCGGGCACCAGGAACGGCGCGCGGGCGCATGCTCCGGGGCCCGCTGGGACCGCCGCGGAAAATGCACGTTAGCGCAGATGGAGTAGCGTAGATGGAGAAGAAGAAATGAAACAGAACAAAGAAAAGAACAAATGCGCGAGAACAAATGCGAGGAGGAATGCGCACGGCGAGCAGCGCGCCGCGGCGCGTTCAAGGATGCCCACGCGCGTCGGGGCACGGACGCGCGGAGCACGGCCCGAAGCCCCTGTGTGCCCCCGCCGTCCAGCACAACTTGCATCTCGCCATCGTGAATCTACGCGAAAATTTTCCTGCCAGCTTCCGCCCCCGTTTCCTGCGCGGACACCCGCAAATTCGTGTGCCTGGCTTGCGGGCCCGGCACGCAAGACCCCGCCGCCGCTTCGCGCGCAGGGACGCAAGGTTGCGCGGTCCCGCGAATCGTCGCGTACGTTGCGCGGGGACACCCTCCGAGCGCCACACGACGCAGAAAGGCCGTCGCTACGCGGCGACGGCACAGGGGCAGCCGTAAACCTGACACACCGCGTCGAGGGCCCTTGTGCAGCTGACGGCACGCGCCGCCGGGGGACCGGGGCGGGCACCCAAGCGAGCGAGATCGAGCTGGGACGCGCCCGATAGGCTCGCTAGGCCCGCCGCGCAACCTTGCTTGCATCGCGCACGGCGGCGGTGCTAGGCGGGCGAGGCTACGGCCCTGGGGATGCGGTGCCCCGCGTCGCTGCGTCGTGCTGCACCGGCCCCGGGGCGTGCGCAGGGCGGGCAGGAGCGCGTCGGCGCCCTCGCGCGATGCGGGAAAGCCAAACGGACACATGTCACGTTACACCCTGGCGCTGTTCCCAGGGCGAGCGCGCCGCGCGTGCGAAAAGGTGCGCGACGAGCCGTTTTTGAGTTGGCAGGGTGTGCAGGAGCCCAGGTGCAGACCTGCCCGACTCGCCTGCGCCGTGGGAACGCGCACTAGGCCAGCAGCGGCGCGCGCCGTCGCCCCCGGGCCGCACGTCGCTGCCGGCGTGCGCACGCTTGCAGGGGATGCGCGGCGAGCTCGAGCCTCGACGCGTCCCCGGTGGGCTTCATGACCGCGTCCGCCGCCAGCAGCGGCGACCCTGCGCCGTCGGCGCGCGGAGATGGCGTCCCGCTCCCGAGCGCGGCAGCGTCCTGGCGCGCGCCGGGCATCAGCGCACGCGAGACGCGCCTGCCCAGCTCGCCGGGGACGCTGGGATCGCGCGCCGTGCGGGGTGCGTCATGGCGCGCGGGCCCGCGCAGCAGATCGCGTCTGCTCGTTTGCCATCTGCGTGTGCAGAAGCCGTGGCGCGCCCGGACGCAGTAGCTGTCCCGCGCGAAAGATGGGCACAGCGTATCGCGCATCTCCGTCGCCTTCCCCGCATTTTGCATTTTGCATTTTGCCCTTCCCGCAGGAGCACAGCAGGGCACATGCCCGCGCTGCGCGACGCCCGTCCGAACGTTGAGGCTGCCCAGGCCCGAAGCGCACCTGCTACAGCGGCCGATCAGACGTGCGGGGCCGCTTCTGCTCGGCGTGCCCAGCACCCTCGCGCTCCCGCGCGGGAGCCGCTGCATGGTGCCCGTGGCGCAGGGCCCGCGCCCAGGAGCAGCAATGCGCCCGCGGGGCAGCCAGGCAGCGAGATATGGGTGCCGCAGATACGCTCGACGAAGCGCACGCGCGAGGCTGCCCGGCCCGGGACGCTAGCGCAGTAACGTACGCGTGGGACGCAGAAATCGCTCGCGAGACAGCACCGAGGGGCGCGTCCGAGGCTCTGGGACGCACAGTCCAGGCCTGCGCGCCGCGCACCGAGGGCCCCGCGCGTGAGCGTAGGTAGTGCTCGCGCGGCCGCGACGCCTGCGGTGGCGTGATCACGACAGAGGCGAAGCTTGTTCTTGCTGGGATCCTGCACGCAGCTTCCATGCACGGACGGCGGCGATCATGGGTGGGAGTGCCGCCGCGGTACGTACGTCTCGCATCTCGGTCCTGCCATTCTGCGCTTAACCTTCCGTTAGGGTGTGCTGGGCCCGCGGGCGATGACGACGGGGGTCGCGGCCGTTGCACGTATGTTTTACGGGTGTCGGTAGTCTATCAGCTGGGAGGGCGAGGTGGCAGGCGTGGGCTTGGAGCACGCACGCGGCTGGGCCGCGGTGCGGAGATGACGCAGGTGTACGTCCTCGGAGGAAGTCCTGCGTGCGAAGACGTTTGCGTAAGTGCGTTAAATGCGGAGAGGAGATCCTCCCTTGTGCATGTTCTGCGGTGCACAGGTGCAGCGGTGTTGATTAACTGCACGATGCGGTGGATATAATCCGACTCATCCTCGGCGACGATCCAGGGTCGCACGACTTGGAAGATAAGGCCAGCAGGGTTTCAACAGCGTCGGTACGAGCCGCGCACAGCAACACCACTTCTTCGCGGACGCGGGATGCCCACACGGTCTTGACGCGCACCCCATACTTCCCGCGCGCCGTCGCGCAGGCGGCGCAGCGTGCTTCCGCCGTCGTCATGCCCTCGAGCAAAGCGAACAGTGAATCGCAAACCTAAACGACAGCGACAGGGGCATCACGAAGCGGCGCGCGCGACGAAGTCGTCGCGCGCGCCGCGGTAGGGTATAATCGACGTGCCCACGGCGCACTCCGCCCACGGGCCCTGCTCGCCCGGCGGCCTGTCCAGCGCGAGCGCGCGGGGCGCAGGCATCGCGATGAAGACCGCGACCTCGACCGCCGCGATTTCTGCGGGCGGCGATAATCGCGGGGTCGGGGTGCGGATCTGGGGGAGGGAGTCGCTGCTCGTGGAGGGCTCGATGCGCGAAGGCCAGGGCTTGAACCTGGCGCTGCAGGTTAGGGGCCGTGGCGGCACGACAGGGCAGGGACACGCACCAGGCTGCGAGGCGGGTCTGGCGGCGCACAGCGCGCTCTGGCCTGGCCTTCAGTTCTTCGGGAGACTCTGCGTCTTCTTCTGTCTCGACCTTCACGGCGAGAGGCTGGGTCCAAGGGTGGGTGAGATCGCCGAGCGTAGTGCGGCAGAAGCGGTGCGCTGCTCACCAGCACCTGGTCCCACTCTGCGCTCCTATCTGAGTCGTAGATTGGATCATGCGCTTTCTCCAGCTCGGGGAGATGTACGTCCCAGAGGCGCGGCCGCACGACGTCGCCGTCGGGCGTCGCCCACGCGGTGAGGCCCGCGCGCTCGCGCGCGATGCGCCGGCGGTAGCAGGTGCAGCTGGCGGCGCAGACGATGAGCACGCCGATGAAGCCGACGGCGAGGACGATGATGAAGCTTGCGGCGCTCGCGACGGAGAGGTCGCGGCGGAGGATGCGCGCGCCGTGCGAGGAGGGGGATGTCGAGCCAGCACGACACAGGCCAAGGAAGAGCGAGAGGTAGTCTGTTGCGCACTCAGGCATGGTGCGGCAGGGTCATCGAGGGCGTGATGGGAGATGAGGGGCAGGAGCAAGCCGTCAGAGCGGCGGGGGGCTCAGGCGGGCCATGGTGGTCGGGGCGCGCTGCGCAGCACCCGTGAGTAATGCGAGAACGCCCTGGTAACGCCACGCGTGTTACAGCTGCCCTAAAAGGGAAGTCCTGCGGGTACCGCTGAGCTGCGCTTTCGCGGGTGTGAAATCCAGTGTACAGGTACGCTTACTAGATCCTCAAGAGGCTGTTCACGAGAGAGTGGCTGTACAGGAGTTGTGCAGGAGGGTATGCGATTAGCGGGCACCTTCAGGACAAAGATGGTTCTGCATTCGCCACAATCTGTACTTTCGCTTGGTGATGACTGTCGAACATTACAGGCTAGCTATAGTGTGGCAGCTCCAAGTTTCTGCCACGCCACAACGCTGAGATGGACGATAAGTCGTCCCGCCGAACGCAGCTCAAGGATAAACTTCGGCGGCTGGAATTCCACGTCGACTTAGGGAGAAAGCAGACGCACAGGCCGAGTTTTGCAGAAGCTGGCGATCTTATACTGTGGCAGAGGCTTCAAAGGCAGGGATACACTGCGTAAAGAGCGAAAACGAATAGGTGGATGTTCGTGGTTCAGGAGAAAGGCGTCTATCTCCCACCTCCGCCTGATTAGGCATGTGCTGTCGTTTCACGCTTTGAGAAGTACCTGCTGCCCGCTCGAAGGCTTTGTTGACTTCTCTGAAACCGTCTTCTGAATCTTCTGCTATTGAGGGCTTGCCGCAGATAGCAGCTTATTAATTATCTCTGTCCTTGAAGCCTGTAGCCTGCAGCGTCATCCGCATCGCGCACTGAGCGCCTTCCGGCGGCGAGCGAGAGCCCAGTGGTCGCCGTTGGGAGCGACGTCAGAGGGGCTGCCCGCGCAAGCCTGTCTGTGGCATAGGACTATTCCAAGACCTTCTCTTTATGGCGAATACGCAGCGCTGTAATATATACTAGCTGTTAACTACTACCATGCCACGTTGACTCTGTGCGACGCTGGCGACGACCCTTGTTCTCCTTTATTTGGCTAGGTAGAGTTTGATCTGGTCTTCTGCTGTAAGGCTTGAGATACCCTTACAGTAGCCACTGGAGTTGAACATGTCTGCCGTGGTCAGCTTGGGCAAAAGTTGGATTATTTCTGGCGCTCTCGGCGACCGTGGCTTCAGGCGGCGCTCAAGTAGGCGCCTGCCGCTCTTAACGCTTCCCATCGTCTGTAGTGTGCATCGCGGTACGTCATGTCGCAGAGACTCTAGCTGCGGAATTATTCTATATCTCACAGAGGACCTTAGGGCCGTTGAAATATGGCGCCGCTCAGATTGGGCCTTGGGCTCTTTTGCACACGTCGTGCTGCGCGTTCGCAGCGAGTCGTGCTGTCGTCGCGGAGTCAAATGTGCCCTTTGGATCGTCCAACGGTCCTCGGGATGTACCAGAAGCCCCGATCTCTGCACACCGTGGAAGCAGGCCCTGCGATGGAGCTGCCACCAGTCATCTTCTACCTTCCTGGAGCATCATCTTCCGTAACCTTCATCTCGACCGGTGACCACCAACCAACTCGCGCGGAAATTCAAGCCGCGCGCGCGAGAGAGAGACAAGCCCACAAGGCCCATAAGCAGATGATCTCGGCTCTCCTCTCCAACGACGCCAGTCGCATCGCAGAGGCTTGGCCAGCTCTGCACCGGCTGGAGCCCCTCCACTTCTTGAGCACACAATGTGCTAAACAATACTCCGACCTCATCACACGACGGGAGCCCCATAGCTTCTCCTTATCATCTGCTACCCCTACTGCTGTCGACCGGTTAGCAGCTCTGGCAGCTGCGAAGGCATTCAATACGGGTTTCTGGGCGTGCATGCGTCGTTATTGGGATGCCGGGAATCCTGACGCAGTGCTTTCCCTGTTCGACCACCTTGATCCGCTGCTTCAACAGCGAGTGGATCTGCTGCGGAAAATGCCGTCGACCCCCGGAACTGTCTCCTCCTACTACGAATGCACCGGTTGGCCCAAGCCGCTTCCACATCTGACGCTTGCGTATGCGCTGATGGCACATGCCTCCAAGGGATCCTTTCCCGCTGCTATGAAGACATTAGTGGGGAAGATGGCCAATCTCTCCTCGTTCAGCGATATTGCTTCGAGCATGCAGCTGATCACCGGGACCCCCTCCCTGCACAAGAAAGCCCGAGAATACGCCCGTCGTATCTTCGACGCCAGCGTGTTTATACTCCCCCTTTCAACGTTCCGCGGCCGTGTTGAAATAGGCGGCCAAAGAATCTCTCGTTCCCTGCGTCACTTCGCCGAAAACAGCATTGCGGAATGCCTCCGAGAAGACGCCTGCATCGTCGTCGAAGGTACCAAGAGCTCTAATCCGGAGCCTGATCGCCATCAAGTCGTCGTCGATGACCAGCGCTGGGCTATCCTCCTTCGGGCTCTCATAGTCAACCGCCAGCCCGCAGCTGCAGAGCGCTTGTGGGACCGGTTGCACCAGCTCCTCTCGCCCATGCCCATGTGTCTCTGGGCCGCCCGCATCGACGGGTATGCCCAGACGAAAAGCTTCGACCAAGCGGAGGAGGCATGGGAAAAACTGCGTGCAACGCGACGTCCAAGCGCAGCGGTCTATTCGGTCTATGTCAGGGCGTTGTTCAGTCAAGGCCGTGTTCGAGATGCTCTGGCCCATTTTCACTCCCTCCGTGATAGGATCGGCACTGAGCCTTATCTTGTCGACGACCCAGACATACTCGACGTTCACGACGTGGTCCTGGAGCAGCTCCTGCGCCTCTCGCGAGTCGATGAAGCGCGAAAGCTTCTCGATGATATGAAGGCTCACGGTCCACACCCGCGCACTACCTCGTTCAGTGCATTCCTTAAACACCATGCGGACGGTAATGACTTAGGAGGCGTGCTGGCCACACACGATGAGATGCACGCATATGGTCTCGTCTTGGATACATATGCGGCCTCAATTCTCCTAACTGCACAATTCGGCGCGGTGCACTCGGATGCCGTCCCACTCGTCCTCGCGCTGGTACAGCAGGACGGCATAGTGCTGAGTCAAAGATTCATTCACCGCCTCCTGGCCCACTTCGTCGGCTCTGGCAACAGATCCTCATTGTACGCAGCGATAGCTCTCGTCGATCACTTGGACAACTCCCCCAGCAAGCCGCTCGTGGCAGACAGAAATTACATCCAAATTCTGCGGGGTATCGAGAGCGTACCCTGGGAGGACACTGCGTGCGCCGAGCAGCTGCGGAACACGGTGCTGGACAAGGCTCTGGCGTCTGGCCGCAAGCTGATGAGCCACTCACACTCGGTTGCGATGCTCGTCACGGCCTGTATCGCAAACCCACAGCCTTCTGGGCCGAAGCAGGCATGGGCGTACTACAAGGCATATCGCGACGCACCGGACAGGTTGATTGTCGACAAGAACGTGCACATACGGCTGCTCGCCGGGTTGAGGAAGAGGGACGAGTGTACGCTAGCGAAGAAGGTGGTAGCGGACATCCACGCTGCTAATGCTAGTGGTGCCCGGCCGCCGCAGTACAGCAGCTTGGCGCGCGAAATCGAGTACGTCAAGAAACGTGTACCTTGGGACAAGTCTGACGAGATGGAGATGCAAATGGCGGCGTAGTTTTCTCAGTGTCTAGGACCTTCATGTACTTTGGAACGTATGCACAATATATCAAGTCAGCTTATCCTCGAGTAACAGCCGTAATGCAGCGGTAAGCATGTACACCACCGTGCAACGTCGTTCATCCAGCCCGAGTGTTCGTGTGCATCCTGGATAACCAAGACTAATGTGCTCTACGAATAAAACGATGCTATGCTACAGTATTGAGATGAGAGTACAGTATACGATCCCGATGCCCAGAACATAAATAAAATAATAAACTGTTCGCTACGCTCAGCCGATGTACCCATATACACACATGTCCATCATTATCGGGGTCTCGTGGGCCTCCAGCTGTGCCTTCACCTTCGTTTCCTCCCCGCGGTAGAGGGCTTGTCGCGTGCCTATCGCGTAGTCGACGTGCTTCACCGCCGGCGATGTGGCGGGTGGTGAGGGCATGACGACCAGCACGGACACCTGCGCCTGCTGCAGCGGCGCATCCGTCCGCGTGATGCTGCTTGAGGACGTGAACGTGCTGCAAGTTCTCGGTTAGGGGTATGTCACCGCAAGACGCGCGGACGATGCTCACCGCCATAGTCGCCGCTTGCCGCCAGTAATGTCGATCTGCGACGTAGACCTGTGACCTCGTGCAGCGTAATACACCAGTTGCTCCGGCTGAACCTCGAGCGCGAGCGGCTGCGTGAGTTTCATGTCAGCGTTTGGTCCTCCAGAGAATAGCGCATGCATCGCTTACATGCAGCGCATCGTGGTAGTCCTCCGGCTTCACAGACTTGAGCGACACCTCCCAGAGCTGTGGCTCGTCGTCCGCGCCGCGCTTCTCGTTCAGCTCGGGGGTGGCGTCGGTCTCGTACGACGAGCGGTGATGCATGATGCCGCCCGCGACGAGCAGCCCCCAGAGCGTGATCGCGACGATCACGACGATGGGCACGATCGTGGCGACGATGCGGAGCGTTGAGTGGTCCTTCGAGCCTGAGGGCGCGGCGCTCGGTATGAACGTGATGCCGGACGTGCTCGAGGGCGGTGCCGCGGTCGTGGCGGTCGGAATAAATATCGACGAGGACATCGTGGGTGGGGGTGTGTCGGAGGCAGCGGGGGTCGCGTCGTCGTCGTGGGCGAAGTGCTAAAGAGGAAAAGCAAAGCAGGGAGCCCGTCGGTCACCGCCACTGGGAGATATGCAGTCAGGACTGGGCCCTCGTAACGCCCCCGAGGGATCCCATCGCGGCTACTTTTAACTTCGCGCACACCACCCGCCGGCGATGGAGGGCTACGTTCGTGTGTGAGCGCCGCCAGGGCTGCCCCCGGCGGATGGCTGCGACTGGGCAATCCAACGCTCCAATCCGATCTGAAACGCCCTGAAGCGCGGTAGTGGAACTTGGAACCCCCTGACGCGCCAGTCGCGGACTACCGTTCGCCTGCGACATGATTGGGTTCGCGCGCGGGCTGCCCGTTGCCGCGACGAACAGTGATACCGTTGCAGAAGAAAACACACTAAAAGACGTCAACCTGTGCACGACGCGAAGGTCGGTCGGTCGCACCTTGTCATCCTGAGCTGGGGGGCACCGCGCAAAAGCCGCACGTCAGCTTCAGAATTCCGCCAAGGCGAGGCCGTGCGGGATCTTGGAGGCTTTCGCGTATCTTCGATAGTCCAAAAATCTGCCTAGCGATAGTGGAGAGCTGAGACAGCCAGGCGGAGTGCCTCCGCTCCTCGTGCGTTCCTGCAGGTAGCCAACAAGAGTGGCGAGACTACGCTGAGGTAAGCGAGGGAGCGGTGCTGCTGCAAGATCGAAACGCTGATGCGCTCTGTTGAGATGCCGCCGGGACCGACAGACAGGTTCGACATGTTTTGAAACCTCATTGCAAGTTGCGCAGGAAACTTTACTCCAGGGTGTATGTCTCGGAGACGGAAGACGAGCCTCTAATTGCACAGATATTAGTGGTACAGTATGGCTACAGTCGCAGCAGTGTCCAAAGCATATTAACACGGCCCTCCCGGAGGACCGCTCTATTAACCTCACACTCAATGATACTCCCGCCACTGCATGACGGCCAGGGCCAGTAACGCACGCAGGCCGCCGCAGCTCAACCTTCCTCTCGCCCACCGAGCCGCCGCATGCTATGCGGTCCAGTCGATCTTCCTGAGCAGTTCCTCTGCCTCGTCGTCGCCCTCCTGCTCGCCGCGGTACGGGACCCGCGTCGTGCCCAGAGCGAGCTCGGCCGCAGGCGCGCCAGGCGCGCGATGTGGCGCAGGCATGGACACGAGGAACGCGAGCTGTGCCTGCTGCATCACCGGCGGCGTGCCTTCTGCCAGAACGTCGGCGGGCGTGGGTGGCTGTGGGGCGCGTCCGAGCGAGAAATTTGGGAGATACCTGATCGCAGCGGCGGTGAGTGGAGGTCGACCATGGGCGGCGGCGCACGTACCACGGCCTCTGAGCGTGCGCTTGGGGCACGACAACAAGTGGTGAGGGGGGCTTTGATGGGCCGCTCCCTGGCGGCAGCTCTGCTGCGACAGGCTGTGCAGGAGGCGTCCTAGTAAGCCAGATGTCCCTCTTTCCAGAAGTGTCACTACTCACGAGCAACGCTTCCAGGTCCGCGTCCCATTGTGCCCCACGGACTTCCACTTCGAACAGCCTCGGCTTCACGAGGCGCTTCTTCTTCTTTGTGCGGCGCCTGCCGCCGCGTTCGTCGTCGGTGAGCTCGCCAGGGAACGCGAGGCTCTGCATGAGCAGGAGGCGCCGCCGCCGTCGCGAGTGGAACATGCCGCACGCGAGGAAAATGGCGAGGAAGCAGACGAAGCCGATGAGGAAGGCAGGCAGGATCGTCGAGATCTTGCGCAGGCCGCTGTTGTTCGAGTCGAACGCGCCGTTCGACGGCGCGCTGGGCTGCGGCGACATGGTGATCGTCACGGTGCTCTGGGCGGAAGACGAGGACGCGGAGTCGTCGTTCAGCCGCGTCGCGACGGACGGAAGGTGCGCGTAGGTCGTCATCCCTTAGCAGGTCGTCGACGGCGATGGCGGGTGGGGGTGGTGGCCGGAGCCAAGATAGACAGATGGTCGCATCGTTGCGTCCTCGACACTTCTTGTACGGTGATTGCCCCTTGTCCGTTGGCCGATGCGGAAGGCGTTGGCTGCACGGGGCTGTATTAGGCAGCCCCCTTGTACATGGGCGTCTCGACCGTGGCAGTATCTCGCTGCCACCCGACAGCGGCCTTGATGCGGGACGGCCGATTCCCATACCCGTACAAGGTCACCGTGGTACACGGCTACATTGACCTTCGGTGCGCATAGGTTAGGCGGGCTTCGAGACGTTGTAGAGGGTATCCATGGAAGTCAATTGTCATACATAAGGCGAGAAAGACATACTAGCGATACACAATAACCCGCAGAATATAAGAATACAGCAGACTACCACGACATATCTGAGAAAACGGCACGGTCAGCGCGTGGATCTCATGACGCCGAAGTAATTGCATACCTCCGCCTTGGTCTCGCTTCGTCCTCCTGACCTCTTCCATCAGGGCTAGAGCGTGCTTGTCCAGCATCTCGACATAAGGTTTGAGCGAAGTCTTCTCCCAATCTGTCGAGTGGCTTGTCGTCATCCTAGGCATAGCGAGCATGCCAAGCGCACTCACCTGAACGGTGCTCGGCGTCGCCGGTGTCTTTCGCCTCGTCAAGCTCGCGCAGCAGCTGCCCGACTGTGGGCACCGCCTCCGGCTTGAAGTCGTCGATCGTCCGTGGATCAACGGGGACGCAGACCCGACCTGTCTTCGGATGCACGCAAAAGGGCGCCTTGAGCAAGTGATTCCGGTGCTTCGAGACTTCGGCATCGATGCGTGGATAGGTGTACTGCAGGATGATGTCCTCCATCGCAGTCGAACTGGTAAACTACAGGCATGATCAGCAGAGGTCTAGACAGTGTTGAACGGGACGCACGCGCTGTATCGTGTCCTTCCGAGTGCTCGACTTGATCTCGCTCTTGAAATCTTCCCACTTGTCATATGACGAGCGATCTCCCTTTTCCCACTTGGCTTCGAGGGTCTCAACGTAGTTCTTTGGGATAAGATGGAGTAGCTCGCGCCAGCCCTCTTCAGGTCGGAATACATCTTGATCTTCCAATATGATATCTGTAAAGGCAGGGCCGAGAACTTCTAATGCTTCTCTGCGTAGCATGAGTAACAATACAGCGAAAGAGAGGGCGGTGACGCACTTCAGTGACGGAGGGAGATGCCTAGAGCTCAACCGCACATTGACCTTCTTGTGCTGTTCCTTGCTTCCCTGGATAACCGTCATCCACCCCACAAGAGCTTTCCGCTGGTCGTCTGAGAGTTCCATAGCATCCTTGTCGCTTATCCACAAGTGGATACCACGACGACCCGAGTAGACCCAGAGGAGGTGCTGGTAGCCGAAGTTATTACGGACGGCCTGGTCGAGGATCTTGACCGCGACGGCGATAAACGCCCAACATCGCTGGCATATCGACGCGTCAGAGCAGCACGTTCGTATCGAGTCGTAGTCGGTCATGTCGATATCAAAGACGAGCTCGCGCATGACAGGCTGGAACGCGCCAGGGCGCGCGAGCTTCTTGTCCCGCGGCTACGAGGCGTTCAGCGCAGGCTAAGTTTCAGCAAAAAGCTACGCACCCGTGCAGTGTACATTGGCCCTATCTCGAAACGCGTCGGATTCATCGCGCAGACCTGCTTCTTGAGGTCGTCCGGGGTCGTGAACGACTGGTACCGCAAGTACACGTCGCCCTGGAGCGTGAACGCGAACTCGCGGTTCATAAAAAGCTTGGTCGGCGTGTGCTCGTGGTTCAGCCAGTGGAAGATGGATTTGAAGGGGTAGAGTCGTCTGTAGAACGCGAGCATGAGCTCGGGAGTCAGAGGCTCCTCGTCGATGTTCATCGTCATATCGAGGCCGAATGTCAACTCAGAGCGCGTCGAGTGAGATAGACCGCCAGCAAAAGAAGCAGCTATGCGATACACGCGCGAGACGAGGGAGAAAGAAGCTGCGTCGACGTCGTCGTCGTGGGTGGTGGAAGGTAATAAAGCAGAAAATACGCGAACAATTGTCGCGCGTACAATTAGCAGCCGCCCGGCGTGATGCGGCACGTGGTAACGCGCGGATTGATCGCGACACAGTGACATACACTACGCGGGGCTGCCTGCTGGTCTCGCACACCATCGTACTGGTCTTGACCTGGCTCAAGACGTATTCTCAGTGGCGCGAGGCCCGCCGATGCAAGCTCAACGTGTCTGTCTCGACGTGCCTGCTTCGTGACGGTAAGTCGTGCCTCCACCCAAACGAACCGCGTCTCAGACTCTGCACAGGGACTTGGTTCTTTCTGTGCGCACGAGCCCACGCTCTCTCGCCGGGGAGTCAACTAACATCTCGAGCCAAGAGCGACGCTCGCTCTAAACGTAGCCCAGATCGTCGCATCTTCAACCGTGAGTCCCCGGCGCACCAGCCCTCACATTGCCTCACCTCGCCTCAGCCGGACTTCCCGGTCGACCTCTTCGTGACGACGCTGGTAAGCACGCTCCCGTCCCGCGCCCACACGACCTCTCAGCCCTGGCTTCTCTAGCCCGCGGTGCTCTTCAACCGCTTCATGCTCAACCTGCGCTCCGTCGACGACACGGGCGAGCCGCCGAGCCCCGCCGCGCCGCCGCGCCTCTCGCGCTTCTCTTCGCCGCGCTTCCGCATCCCGGAGAGCTTCCTCGGCAACATCGGCGGGCCGGTGGACACGGGCGATGGTGAATACGTGGAAGACAGTAGCGAGGTCGTGCACACGGAGGAGCACTGGCAGGAGCGGGCGTGGAGTCAGGATGAGACGACAGGTGGACCCTCCGCGTACATGTAACATCTTGTATTCAGACGGGCGTGAAAAACGCATGACTGCAGCATTTAAAAGGATGAGGGCAAGCCGGGTGGAGTGAAAGGGGTTATCCAGCACAGTAGAGACGCATCGCTGCAAGTGTATCGTAGCCGTCGAGTAGACAAATCGAAGTCGACTCGGCCAGTACCGTGCTCGGGCCAAACCAGAACGGTGCGGATTAGGAGAGGCTGACGATGCTTACATGTGCGCATAAAAGGCTCGACCTCTGGTATGAGGAAGATCACGACAACAGCCAGGTCCTTACGCTCGGAAACAGGGAAAATCCGGCTTCCGTTGACTTGCGCTTCACACCCACCGCAGGCCGAGTCTCCCACACTGCGCGCCGCCCACAACAGCGCATCGCACGTCTCACAAGCACGCAGACAACCAACATAGGGACAACCAAATTGCCATTCAACCACTTCAATACAGGACCAACAGCGCTACCGTACTCGAGGGGACATCGTACAGGAGAACCAGCGTCAGAGACACCACCTCAGATCCTTCCTCCTCCTGCGCGCACCCGCACCACGCCTGAGTCGCACACGAAACCACCACCACCGCCTCCAACGACTCCACCACACGAAAAGAACAGTGTACAACCACCCCGCCCGAGCCGCGCCGCGCGCGCTCCAACGTCGAACAAGAATGACCGAAACTAGCCGTGGGGTACGTGTAAGCCGAGTGCTGCGATGAGCGGTGCCGGAGAAAGCGCGAGAGCGACGACGGATGCGTGTTGGTACAGATGAGGTAGGTGCGCGGACGACGCGGCGACGATACAGGACATTATAGCTTGAACAGGTTTTGGGCGGCGGCAGCGAGGCGCGGGTATGCGGGTGTTGGTACATGACGGGCGCCGTCTGCGTGCGTGCCGGCGAAGGTTTTGAAGGGGCGAAGAGAGGCGGAAAGCGAGACGAGAAAGCTCTACGGGAGACACGAGCCGGAAGGGGACTTGCGCAACGAACGTGGGGCGGCCGACGGTGAGGACGAGCGCGAGGGAACAACAGTCGTCGGCGCCGGGGCCAACTCGGACGAGAGCGTGTGGAGGAGCTGCTGAGGAGCTCTGTAGAGAAAGCGGCGGAGTATATACATCCTAGAAACCAGTCAGCTTGTCGTCGCAATGAAGAAGAAGGTGAAGCTCACCAGCGCCGACAGCCCTACGCGAGAGGAGTACAACAGAAGGGGTAGGAGCGGAGACGAAGGAGAAAATCTATGGAGCAACTAAGGTAGCCCGAATACGAGAGACGGGGAAGGATACTAGTGCACAGGAACAACGCTAGAGGGGTAATATCGAGACAGAGAAAGGGGAAACGAGTCGTAGACAACGTTGGCTATATTGATACACTGCAGGCGACTGCCGGAAGTGAAGCAAAAACAAAAAAGGAAATGGTGAACAAAAAGAAGAAATCGGAATGTGTACGAAGACGAAGAGGGGATGCTCGCGCAAAAAGTAGAAGGTGAGCGCCGAGCGAGGAAGTGAGAAATTAGAACAACAGGCGTACGGAACACATCGTAAGGGGGTGGTGATATGACGAACACAGAGTCCCAAAATCCAAGAGCACATGCGATGCCCAACAGCCAAGACAACCGAGGAGACCACAGATAATAGACCGAGACGCGCCGCTACCTCCTCCCCTCGACAGCGCCCGGTTGTTGATAAATACGGCGATCGCTCTTCTTGCTTGTGTATTTTCTCTTGAACTCTATAGGTCTTGATTGTACAACGCCACGCGCTCGCCGGGAATATGAGAGGGATGAGTAGGCGAATAGGATGTGGGTGGGCGCTCGCGCGTGGGTGAGGAGGGGACATGCAGATGCGAAGAGTGCTGGGAAGATGTGCGAGAGCTGAGTGTTGGCTTGATGTATAATGTCACACTTGATGTAGGATAGACGGAGCCAAATATGAGTCAGGGAAATAGGCGGGAGATTCAATAAACAGGAACCGAAACCAGCGGTCGACGTGTGCGTGCGGGGCCCGGCCCACGAGGGGCGGAGACACGAGACGACAGGACGACCATGGCCGTCGACAACGGGGGTATGAATACCGCGGCGAGGGCCGAACCGAACCCAGCGGTTAGGCGGGGTATCGAGAGTGAGTGCGTGAGTTTGCCTGAGCGAGTGACCGTGGACGAGATGTGACCGAAAATAGAGGGGAACGACAAGTGTAAGTCCAGAGTACACGGGAGACCCATAGCCGTGAGTCCCCGACAATGACGAAGCCGAGCGTCGACGACGGGATATATAGGGTGGAGTCGACCAGGGAGCCCGTTGCGAGCAGGTCGACCAAGACGAGTGAGGTAGGATGTAGCAACTGTGTGCGACGCGGCGGCTTGAGATCGTGGCGGGGTATTAGCAGCGTGTAACGGTAAATGAGAGCATCTATGGGGGCCCGAATAACCTGAACTGCACAGGTCATCGTTAGCATCGTTCGAGGCTGCGGCGGGGACAACTAACCTATACACTTATGATACTCTATCCTTTAAAAATACAGTCATACGCGGAAGGCGGGGACTGGCAGCTCTTCCGGGCTCGGGGAGTTTTGGAAGACAGATCCGGCGTAGAAGCCAGCGGGCATGCCGTCCATGGTGGACGGCGACGGCGTGCGACGCAGGTCGGTCACGGAACGCTGACCGCTGAGCGTGAGCTTGCTGAGGACGTTCTTGAGCTCGTCGGCGGACTCCGACGACGAATCCTCGTCCGTCGACATGCCGAACACTCCCTCGCTGGGGACTCGCTGGTGGTGACGACGGCGAGCGGCGGGAGACGGAGTGGTGAACGCAGGCTGCGCGAAGGGGTAGTCGAACGTGGACGTCAAGGGGGCTGTGCGGGGAGCGTCGTCAAAGAGGGTTTGCTGCCAGGTAGCGCCCAAATGCTTCGAACCGCTGGCGCTCTCACGGACGGGAGTTGTCGGAGAGCTCACGGTCATGTCATCGCAAATCGGAAACTCGTCCCACTGAGCGAGGGGGAGCTCGACCATGGCACGCCGAGCCGCACGACGCGGAGGGGTGACAGGGGCGGGGTTCGGGGTCGACCTCGAGAGGGTCGCACCGCCACGAGATCCGTGAGAGCGGACAGGCATGGCCTGCGTCGGCGTGGGGGAACCGTGGATCTGACCCGTCTGGCGACGGTGGGCGAGCTTGCCGGTGGGGCGGGAGGCGAGCTGGGGTGGTGCGCGGAAGGAAAGCGGCTTAGCGCCGTCCTTGGCAGAGGCTGCTGGCGCGACCTCCGACGACTCGTTATCCGAGGTCGAGTTGGCGACGAAAGGGTCGAATAGGTTCGATGCGCTTTCGCGTTCGGATGACTGGGCCCGGAAGGGGTTCACGGAAGCTCGGGACGTCTCGCTTTCGGTGGGTATCCTGGCGGGAGGGGGCGAGGGCTGGTGCGATTGCCGCCGCGCGTGCGTCCGAGATGTGGAAGGGCTTGTTGAGGCAGATCGAGTTGATCAGTCCACGTCCAGCTGGCCCGGTCGGCGGTTGCTCACCTTTGCTCAGGCTTGTCCTTGGACGCTGCCTTTGCGGACCGACGGCCCCGAGGGGACTTCTCCGGTGAAGCGACAGCTGGCTTGCTGGAGTCGTCATCAGAGCCTGCGGTGCGAGGCTTGGACGCTTTGGCCTTCTTTCCCTCCTCAACAGACTGCGCCTGCGCTGGCGCCGGCTGAGGGGGACGCTGCTGCTTGCCCTTCGGGGACCTTGCTGCGCGGGCACCAGACTGCGACTGTGGCCGCGACTGATGTTGCTGAGCAGGCTTGGAGAGCGAAAGCAGGCCAGGTGTCTGGGTTGAGCGAATGACGACCGGAGCGGAAGGGAGCCGGCTGTGACTCGGGCGCGGAAAATGCCCTTGGGGAGACGAGAAGAGCGTTACTGGCTTCTGGACAGCCAACATGGTGGTCGGGGATGGCGGAGGATGTCGAGAGGGATGTTGAAGCCGAGACGGCGGAGGATGCTGCGGGGCGGGGGGGCGGGGGGCGTTGAGGACGAGCAGAGGAACGAGGCTGGCGAGTTGAAATGTGGGAGGTGCAAATCGGTCGCTTTCGTGACCCCCATCCTATCAGTCCGCCCGTTTCAAACTCCGCCTCGAACTTTGCCGTCACTTTACCCGCCCGCCGGCCGACCGCACCACTCCTGCGCCGTATCCGCCTGTCCTCGCCACACAATTATTCGGTGCGAGCCTGCCGTGGGTGACTACACGAGTATCTCAAGCAATCGCCAGAGCACACGTAGCGACGGTGCGACGAGATATCGTGCGCTGGACAACAGCAAGGCTCCGGGCGGTGGCCCCTGAGCTGGTCCGTTCCGGCGACTGGGCCGAGCTCTGGCCTCCTCCCGATCAGAAGCCACCTGCCATAACAGGTATCCGGCTATACAGGTGACTGATGGCCTGCCTTATCCAACCAGGCGCCCGTCAAATTGCTCGGGGCATCGGCCGCTCTCACTCCGTCCCGCCAGTTTTCTGTCCTTCCGCTCTCCTCGCTTTGCATTGCCTCGTGGCCCTGGCCCATCTTCACAAGCCAATACAGAGTTTCAGGCGACGCTTTGCCTATCCTCATACTGCGGTGAAGAATCCGTCTATTGTGTCCGCATATCGTCCTGGCAGTGCCCTGTCGTCCGCTTCTACGCTCGCTATTCAATCCCCAGATGCCCCCGACCTTCCTCGACGACGCACACCAAAGAGAGCCGTCCTCGCTCGCACGCAAGTCTTTTGCAGAGTTTGATACACGACGTGCCACGGGATCTGTTCGAGAGCGCTCCTCCGGCTCTGCATTGTTCTCGTAAGCTGTTCATGTGCCCTTGTTGCGCCACGGCTATCAGCCTATCACGTCCAACTACAACGGAGACGTCGACCGTTTCGACGACCCTGCTCCCACGCCAGCCCAATCAGGCTGGCCCACCGCCTTGTCTGATCCAACAGGTTACAAACGCCGCCATTCGCGTCGTCGCCCTCGAGAGCCGCGACGCATGCACTGCCAGCGAGACGCGCCAGCGACGAGTGCCCGCGGTCGCATCAGCGAGCTGTCAGCCCTCCAGCCGGGCCTGCACTGGCCCAGGCAGCGAGCCCTCTCGACTGCGCCCGAAGTGCCCACGGTGCGGGCCCGTGCCTATCCTGGCGATCTGCGTGCAGTGACGACATGCGCGGTGCACGCCATTTCACACCGGAGCGCGTCTGGCCCTGCCCTCGGGCGAGCTCTCTCGCGTCCGCCCGCCGCCCCTGCCGACTCTAACTGCGGCAGCGCTCGCTGCCCGCGACGACGTCCGCGCGCGGCGGCCTGGCCGCGTGCGGCGTCGCCTATTGTGCGCAGCGGGCGTCGTGCGCCACGACGGTGATACAGGGCCAGACAATTGCCCCTCAATTAATCGAGCGCACCGCCTCGCAACGGCCGCCGAGAAGCACACACGTAGAGGTAAGAGTGACCGCGCCGTCCCCACAATAGGCCCGGCGTTGAGTCGTCCAAACAGCCGGCGGTGGATCGCGGTGGATCGTCGTCGCGCCGATGAGACAAGGCCCTGATGGGCGCGGCCGCCTAGGGGAGCACGCAGGCGCAGCTCTGCCCGGATGCCCCCGCGGGTGGCGTGCGCTGGCGGTGGGGGCCCCGTCCGCGGCACGCGCGCGAGATGGCGCAGGGGCTTACGGCACAGCGTGGGCTGGACCCGTCCCGGAGATGAAATCGATGGACGCGGACGGATGCGTGCGCAGGCTGCGTGCATCAGAGCCCGCCACGCCGTGGGAGCGACGGGCCTCGCCGCGCGATTGTGCGGCGGACGCAGTTGCTGCAGGCCCAGAGGTGCATCGGATGGGACGGCTCGAGCCTCGGAGGCTGGTGTCGGATCCGGACACGCGATGGGAGATCGTGCGTGGCTGCAGACGTGGCCGCCTCGTGCGTCGACCGCCGAGTCCGAGCTTCGGCGGCAAGAATAGCGCGGCGAAGGTGGCGTCGGGAGCCACATGCGCAGCGCGGAGGCTTTGCGGCGGGGCCGACGCTTTGGAAATGGTGGCGCTGTACATGGCTCCAAATCGGGCAGGTGAGTAGGAACGCCCGCTTCTGCGACTCGTACTGGTGCTTGCGAACTCGTAGTTTTGGCCGGGGTGTTTTTGTAGCTTACGCTAGTAATATAAGTACACCGTATCGTATATAACATATGGTAGTTGGCGCGTGGCCCGGATACCAAACGCGACAAGATCTGTAAGGTACACAAACGAGGCCGCTAGACTTTGGACTGGCCGGAAAGTAAATCCTCGATGGCGTGCGGCGCACTATTGTGTCCAGACGAGCTCGATACCGCCGCCTTGTCGGCTTCCACAAACAGCGGGATGAGCCTGTTCACCTCAGCGAGCTCTAAGTTCTCTTCGTATCCCACCAGTCGCACATTGGGGAAAACGCCAGAGAGGAGTGCGGCGAGACGAGCTGGGTTATCGATATGTGCTTCGCCTATGCTCAGCGTCTCGAGCGGCGAAACTGACTGCGTCGAGGGCGAGCGTTTTGCGAGGACCTCCAAGCTGACTTCAGGGTCGAGATTGAGCGCGAATTTTTGGAGGCGGCGGCATGCAGCGAAGGGGAGGAGGCCCGCAGCCCTGGTATTGGTGTAATCATAGCCGTAGTGCTGCCCAAGCTCCAGGCAGGCGATGTCCGGCCACGCTGCGGGGATGAGCGCGAGGGCGTCTGCCTTCAGGCTGACCGGGTACGTGCTCAGACAGAGGCGCTGCAGCCCGCGCAGAGGCAGGAGGGCGCGCAGGCTGTCTGCGGCGAACCTGAACTCGGGCAACCGCGCGCACTTGTCGTCGGTGTCCATTATGATATGGCGCACGCTCGGAATCTGCGCGAGCGCCGCAGTGACCTGGGTGATGTATCGGGGTGGTCCATCTTCGGTGGCTTCCGCCGGCACCACGGGCGGGGCCTCGTCGCCGAACGACCATTCGCCAAGTCCAAAGATGATGAAGACTGACTTCACGGGACTTCGGCGGATGGCGCCCAGGAAGCCGACCACAGCATCTGGGGACTCGGAGGGCACTCGGAGATCCAGGTCGTGAAGTGCGGGGAAGGGAATACGGCCCGCATGATGTCCAACGAAAGAGTCATAAGAGTAATTGGAGTCCATGACAAATCGAAGAAACTCCAGCATCGGTAACGATGCAAGGATCTGTACGCTCGTCGGTATGAGCGCGTCTAAGTCGATGACAGTGAGCTGGTCGTGGCGGAGAAGTACCGCATTCAGGCCCGACTCTGCCGCAGTCCAATTAACGGGCTTGGGTTCGTCGTAGTCCATGTTGTTGTCTTCATCGTCGTCTTCATCGCCGTCCTCATCGTCGTCCATGTTGTAGTCTTCATAGGCTCTGTGTGTACCATCGTCTTCATTGTCAAATGATTCCATCATGTTCTCGAAAAAGTCCGGATGCGAGGAATATCCCAGCCGGCGAAGTGAAGGGCGCTCAAGCATCACGTTGAAGAACGCGGTGGGGTTCATGTGGCAGTTGCTCGAGATGAGCACATCCTGGACAGCAGGAGGAAGGAGCTTGCCCCATCCAGCGCCAAGATCGACGTGGTCGCCACACTGGAAACTGCGGAGCCCGGGCAGAGGGTAGGGGCCGGGATAGGTTTTGCACAGCTTGTGCAAGACCTGAACGTGGTAGACTTTAAAAGATCGCCTCTTTATGAGGATAGAGGAGATCCGCTTCGCATGGTGCTGGAAGCGAAACCACTCATCGCCCTGCGGCGCCTGGCCAATCATCTACGCGCGAGGTGGTCAGCTTTCAAGTTGCACCAGAACGACTGCAAGCGTGCCGCGTACCAGACCATAGCGCTCGTGTTGAGATAGAACGTGCTCGGGTAGCAGGCGCAGGAGCGGCTCTATGTCATCCTCAAGAGCCTCCCATAGTGCGTCCATTGCCGGTTCGTAGAAAGCGCGGCAGGTGAGGCCGAAGTTCAGCTGAGGGGCGTGCGTCTTTTCGTCGTGGTATGAGGCGATATGTCGGACGAGCTCCGCGATAGAGAGGCAAGGATGCATGGTGGCGACGCGAAGTTGCTGAAAGCGCGGAGGAGGGGACTGTTCTATGTTCGTTGACGTTCAACGTAACGTTCAGCGCTCACTCACTGAGGTATTAGGCGCCAGGCTCGGATCCGAACGTCTGCTCTACACAAGGCGAGTCAAGAAAAGAGACTGGACTGAGACGAAATAACAGTGCGTCATACGTAAGACATGGTCACATCACTGGGTATCCACTACTCTCCTCAGCACGCCGCCAACCGGTCTACCGTCTACACCTCGACTTCGCCCATAATCAAATCCCGGACGGTCCACGACGAGTGCGGGCACTGCATCGCCTCCCCATAGTGTGGCCGGAGCGGGCCAAACGCGTTCGACCTCTCGAGCTTCTCCGCCTTCGCGAACAGAGGCAGGAGCGTGTTGACCTGCGCGAGCTCCGGACGCGTTTCCCGTCCGATACAGCGCCACGCGTTCTCCGAGACACGCGCCGCCGGGAACGCGCCGGATACGAAGGCAGCGAGATGCGCAGAGTTCTTGATCTCTGAGTTGCCCACGGCCAGGACCTGGAGTTTGGACGTGGACTGGCCCGCGCATGGACGCTTCGCCAGAGTGCTGACGTCGATGTCGCCCCCGATGCGGACGCCAAGGGTCTCGAGCTTCGGGCATCCAGTACTTAGCGGAAGGAGGTCTTCTGCGTTGAGGTGCGGGACTTCGAGAGGACAATTGTGGCCGAGCTTGAGAACTTGGATGTCCGGCCATGCAGCGATGATGCGTCTGAACAGGGCAGAATCGAGGTATACAGGGTGCTTCGCCATGCTGAGCGACGTGAGGAGAGTGAGTCGGAAGAGAGGCTCAATCGTCTGCGTGTCGAACACCAGCGCTGGTGATTGGTAATGTTCGCCTGAAGCCCAAAAGCTGACTCTTCGCAAGGTCGAGAACTGAGCGAGTGCTTCTGTGACGGTATTTATGTACCTTGGCTGCGTTGAAACGAGGGTGGTTTCTTGAGGCCCGTTCAACTTTTCATCGCTCAGGCCGAAGGTGATATCTATCCTCTCGAGGCGACTGCGGTGAATGACGTCTAGAAAGGTGCAAAGAGACTTGCAAGTTGCGGCAGGTGCAGTCAGATGCAGCGTCTTGAGGGCAGGGAATGGAACACAGCCTATTTCTGATTGGGACAGCAGGATGCGGTAGTCGGTACTGGTGTCCAGCTCGATTCCCGCCATCTCTAGCGCAGGCAGGGATGCGAGATGCTGTATGGTCGTGGTGAAAAGCGGTCCTACGCGAACGGCGGTGAGATTTTGGAGGTGGGTCACGACCCAGTTGAGGTGCGACCGAACATAGGCCTGGTCTACGCTCCAGAGCTCGCGCTCGTCGTAGTACAGGCGTTTGAGCTGCGGGCGTTCGGTGAACGTATCGAGGAAGGCCATGGCATTGTACTCATCGAATTGTATCATTGAGGCCTCTACCAGAGTTGGCGGTAAGAGCTTGCTCCATTCATCGTAGAGACATGCGCCATCGTCGCACTTGATAGCACGAAGATTGGGTAAAGGGTAGGGACCTGGATAGATTTGACAGAGCTTCTCGAGGGCCTCGGAGTTCACGCGAAAAGGCTCCTCGTCATAGATGCTCAGGAAGCGTACACGCTTGGCATGATGGCGGAAACGGTCCCATTCGTCGTCTCGTGGGGTACCCGTGATGTTCTGCAAGGTAGTAGTGAATTCTACGCATGTCCATAAACACGCGAAGCACGTACTATTCCCATTATCTCGTCGCGTTCCAGCACGTTCGCTGGAAGGAGGAGAAGTAACGGTTCGATATCTTGCGTCAGACTTCTCCACAACGCGTCCATCGCAGGCTCGTAGAAGCTGCGGCACGCCAGAGCGAGGCTCAACAGGGGTGCGTGCGTTGGCCCACGGTGCGAGGAGGCGATTGTTCGTACAATCTCCTCTATTCGTAAGCAGCGATGCATTGCGAGCACTGGGGGTTGATGGAGGGTAGAAATAGTGTAGTGCGAGGATGAAAGCGACGAGTAAAGCTGAAGAGCGCGACCTGTCGCGACTCGCTAGACGCGCTGAATTACTAGCGCGCCTCCACGGTCCACAGGGAGGTCCTGCAGTCATAGGGCTTGCTAATGTACTGCGACTTCACGCCTGTAGTTGATACGTTCTAGCCACGGTACTGCGGTCCTCAGGTAGATATTCGTTTGAGACCTGGTCTCGTTCAGTCTCAGTTTGTGCTTCATGGCTCAGCACAATTAAAGTCTGGCTTGAAGTCGTCTTCAACGTCGAGTCGGGGTAAATCTACTCCTACAGTCAACGCATTGAGAGATGGTACTGATAGCTTGGGCTAGTTGTCGCATGACCAATTTCCGGCGCCGTCTGTGATGGTCGTGGTGAAGCATCCAACATTATCATTACTCGCGGTCGAAGGCGCAGAGCTTGATCACGACCCATAGCGTCGGCCAAATTTCGATCCACGTGCATCGTTATAATCGAAAGTGTTTGGTTCCTACAGTACAGTTGCCGTCTGAGATTCCACTTGAGATACTCGTATTGTGTAGGCTCCTTCAGTCCTTCTTCATCTCCAGAGCCTCTTTGATACGGAAGTCCCAGTACCTGCGGGAGATTAGTCGACGACGCTCAGAAAATAGGCTAGCCAACATACTTCTTCCTCATAGTATCATGCTGGTTCGCCAGAGCCTTCCACAAGTCGACCGCCTTCGTGACGGACTCTCCGCCGTCCCGACCATATGCCTCTGCCAGGAAGTCCATCGCCGACACACTCGGAAGGTCCGCGTCAGACGACGGCTTCGGGTTGTCCAGGTCTATGACATCGTCATCGTCCCAGGGCGCACGGCGGACGGTGTACGGCTGCGCGAACTCTGCCTGCGAGCTGAATGGCGTCTTGGCGAACTCGAGGATGCCGCGCAGGTAGTTCCACGCAGACGCATTGTTCGGTGCGAGCGCGATCTTGCCCTTGACGTACCTGAAGACCGAGCTGAAGCACATGTAGTATGCAAGGGCGAGGGTCACGCACCTTGTCTCCCTCTGCGACACCTCTGCGCCCTCCGCCGGGGTAGCCTGTGCACGTGAACCCCGTCCAAAGACGACAAAGTATCGGTGATGCCACGCCGAGTTGTTACGCACGTCCTCCTGGAGGAGGTCATCGACGTAGGGAAGCTCGCCGAGCCAAAGCGCGGGATCGTCGAAGTGGGCGAGCAGCCATTGGCGGTAGCTCCAGGTGTGGTAGTTCTTCGTATCGACATCGAGCACGCGCGCGATAAATTCGAGTTCGGCCTGCGCGGTGTCGAATGGGTCCGCCGCAGGCACGCTGCCCGCGGTGAGGTGCGTGATGAGCAGCCGACGGTGGTGCCAAACCTGGTACGTCTTCATGTTGTTCACCGCGAAGTCATCCATGAGCCGCAACTCCGAGTGGAGAGGGGCATTGAGAGCGAGGAGCGTGCGATACCGGTACTGCCTATGCAAGAGTTTACGCTGTCGCCAAAGGTATACGCAGGACAGCTACTCACCATGCAGAGTAATGCGCAGGATTCATCTTGATGATCTCCTCCGTGAGCTCCAGCACCCGCTCGCTCGTCTCGCCAGTCTTGACGATGCCTCGGAAATAGTCCGTGGCATCCTTGTCTTGGAGACCGAGAGGTCAGGACGCTTGTAAACAGCAGTTTGTGCACAGTGGGCTCACATTCGGGCGTGTAGAAGATGGGCGCGATGGGATTGCTCACGCCTTCGTATTGCGGTATCGGCGTGACATCCGTCCAGTCCGGTCTCTCGCAAAAAAGGAGAGGTCCAGTGTCTTCATCACTCTCCACGTGTGACATTAGGGCTGGCGCGACGTCGTAGGTGGTGGAGGTTGAGAGCGAAGATGTAGATCATGGTGGTTTATTGTTGACCACCTTCAGGGGCATGTACATAATCAAGCGAACTTACTTTCAAACGTTTTCATCTGACAAGGGGCATATCACTCGCAGTTTGACGGAACATTTTGCGGGGCACTAAGATAATACGACACGGCAGGTAATAGCACAACTCATAACGACAAGTCCACAGTGCAAGGGAGAGGAGGCTTTGAACACTCGAGAACACGGAAACGTATGTAGACAACACGATCAAGCAGCAACGGCGGGAGCAGCGGCAGCAGAGGTGTAATCCTAGTTCAGAGGTGAGCGTTGTGATGGTGCTGATCTTGACGAAGCATCCCACCTCCATCTCGGCATCCAAGTCAGCAGCGGTCTTTGGCTGCCTCTCGTTCTTGCGCCTGGGTGCGGCAGCGCCGCCACCGCGTCCCCTGCGAGGGCGTCCACCGGTCCTAAATGCCACACATGAGCTCATGATACAGACGCGGAGCATAGAAACCGCGGGTACAGACCTCGGTGCGGACTCGACAGGTGCAGCGGCAGGGGGAGGGGCGACGCGAGCGGCGAGGGAAGCGGCAGGTGCGGCGCGCGTAGGGTCGACGACGATCTCGATCTTCATGGGGCGTTCTGTTGTTGACAAGAACATGGTGACGAGACGAGAGGAGGAAGCACAATTCGTCAGTTGCTGTTCAGCGAGACGGAAGCAAGCAAAAGTAACAATATTGAGGTCTTGTCGAGCGCCGTCGGTCGTCTGCAGGAGGGGGAGAGACAGACTGGGAATGCGCCAGCGAGCCACGCTGCGGACACAGCGAAGGCGGCTGTCCAACCCACCAACCACGAAGGGCTGTGAGCATCGGAGGCCATAGACGCACGTCTAGATCGGACATGGTATGACAACGAGGATGATCAAGCCTCGCTGAGTACTAGTCGACGATCTTGCTATAGACGATCTTCAGCGACGAGGCTCCGAGGTCCACTGAAGGATCGGAAGAACTCGATGGGCGTATCCGACCGGCCACATCTGTGTATCTTCGTCGACATCCCGGATTGCTCCCGGCCAGTATCGCATGGAACGCAGCGCATCACCGCAGGCGTCCTCCCGCAACCCGCGAACCCCGAGTCGTGGACAGTGGAGGCGCAAGGCAAGAAATGACGGATCGAAAGAAAGCAGCCGATACTAACTCCCATCAATGAGGCGGTTGTTGTATTGCTGGAAGGCCTTGGTGCCATCTCCCCTGCGAGAGAAGTGGACGGCGGCGACACCCTTGGAAAGACCTTTGTTGTCGTAGTGGAGGGTGACATCGCGGAGAGGGCCGACAGTGGTCTGGAAGAGCTCCTGTTGGAAAAAAAAGTAAGTACGTTGAGGAGACGGGAAGCCGCTGAGACCACTGACCCTAATTTGTTGCTCGTTCACGTCGGGAGGCAGGTTGGAGACGATGATCTTGTCGGCGGGCTGAGGAGCGTTCGAAGCGGGAGCGACCTTGACACCGTTCGCTGCGGGCGCGGTAGCACGGGCGCGAGTGACTGGGCTGTTGGTAGTTCCAAGGACCTGCGCCTTAGCCGACTGGCGACGGGGCGGGGCACGACGGGTCTTGGGGCGAGAGGCGATGATCTACGACATGAACATCAACAACGTCGCTCTTGCTGGCAAACAGGAGGTGGCGTAGCACGCAACCATCAAGAACGGTACTGACATCGTCGAGGCTCTTATCCATGATGTCCTAGGCAGTTAAAAAAGGTATGTAAGATGAGTCTAGGACGTCTGGGAGGGCGTCGAGGAAGGATGGTGACGAGGGATGGTGGTCGTTGTTGGTTGAGTCTGCGAAGCGCGCCAGGTTTGTTATGTCCTCTTTCGGAGTTACAATACGGCATTTACATCTTTGTTAACGAACTGTTACCGTTCTTTTATCAGGGCTTACCACGCCCTTGTGGTGAACCCCGATCACCAGTCCTAGTAATCCCACCTCGCCTCCTCCACGAACTGCCGCATTCTTGGCTTGGGACTGAACCGCTCATTTCAGGAAATCCATAATGTCGAGAGGAGGTCGTGGCGGTGGCCGAGGGGGCCGAGGGGGCTTTGGCGGAAGAGGCGGATTTGGTGGAGGATCGACGCTCCCCCCAATGGGCCTGACGTTCGCGGATATACAGAACTTGTCCAGAGATGAATCCCAACTATACCCCGTACGTGACGGAGTGGTTTGCTACTATACAGTCAACTCATAAGCTCTGTCCAGCCTTTAGAGCCACTTCCTCTGCTCACGGAATACAGCAAGGAAGAGAGGGAGATTGCTCAACTTCAAATTGGCTTCGCGAGTCGACTTCGTCAGTCTGCGTACTATATCGTCGAGACCACCAAGTCGACCGGTGAGCAGACAAAACTATCATCGCAAAATGGCTGTCTCACCTGTCACCAAGGGTAGATTTGCCCCGATATTCGGACAAATACAGACCGTCGCCCACGGCTCAACCAACGCTGAAGCGTAAAGACCTGCATCAGCCGTTCTTCCCGCAGGAGATATTCGATGACTACTTCAACCCTAAGAGACGAAGGGCTGGTATGTATTCATTCATCTCGCTCTGACCGGTCCTGACCGTGTGGCTAGCCGAGCGGAAGTCAGTCAAGAAGATCAGTCTGGACAAACTGGTTGACGACGCGGCAGATGCGGTGCGCCTGCTGTGTTTGAGTCTGGATAATCACTGTGCATTTACAAGATTGTTGCAGGAACAATCCGATGCCGAGAGGTCAGAAGCAGGCTCAGAAATCGTTGAAGAGGATTACGACGTCGATGAAGAATATGACAATGATTACGCGGAGAATTACTTCGACAATGGAGAAGGCGATGACGATGACCTCCAGGGAGGTGGAGGAGATGAAGGGGGCGGTGGTGAGTTGATTGCTTTCTTCGCCTTCGCAGCGGTTCTTGACGGGTCGTGTGCAGACTATGACTAGACTAGTTCAGCACAACGAAGTCCTACAAAAGTATCTCAAAGCATCTAATGGAAGCGTCTCAAAGATCTACTGTTCACTTGTCGATGCAGCGCCAGGTTTCTGACGCCGCCCAACATTCGTCTCGTTTGAGCCTTCTCATTGTTTTCAACGACTTCGGCGCTCGTACACGTGGTGACTGATTGCCGTCTAACCTCGTTGCAGGCCGCATACACAAGTGCAATCTCGTTTTTATATCGGGGCCTTTCTGCTTCAAACTTGCACCTCCACCGACGAAGCTGCGCCACTCAGTCAGAAATGTCCAAGACCATACGCTGGCCCACCCGCCCTCTCTTCCACCCGTTCGGCAACACCTCTCCTGTAAATGTGGCGGAATATGTTCCTTGGAACCAGAAGGCAAACATCCTCCTCCTCGGTTGTGGCGATCCCCGAAACATCTTCTTCACTCTCCAAGCATGCGGCGCAGACCAACCCTCCTGTACGTCCTGTCACTCTCGCATGTGTTCCCTGTCTCAAGTCTGCCGCAGGTCATCGCAAGTTCGACTTCACGTGCTGCGACGTAGAACCGGGCGTCATCGGTGAGCCATTCGGGGCTCATTACGCTCACCTGCTCATCTCGCGGTCGCAGCTCGCAACATACTTCTACTCACCTTCGCTGTGGACGGTCTTTTCCATGAGCGACGGTATCTCCTCTGGAATATATTCTACGACATCTTCCTCGACCAGGAAAGCCTGTCGATACTGACTGAACAGTGCATCTATCTGGTCGGTCTCTCAGCCAGCTTGTCGACGTGGCGGACCAGCCAATACTCGGAGTTCGTAAGATTTGCGAGCGCCTCGACCTTGGAGCAAGTTCGCCGCTACTGGCAGTGGTACGCAAAGGCGGGAGGACCAGCAAACTCTTTCATGGAAACTCTCAAAGAAGAGGCCCTTCAACTCATGCATAGCCTCACGCAAGCCAGCCCCGATATCCTCTCCACTACGACATGTCGCTCAGCGGGCCCTATGTGGCAGCAAGCCATCCTTACGAGCTACGAGGCGCATTGCAGGTGGTGGGAGACTGGTCTCACTACGAACGATGTCGACCTTAGGAGGGTGGCAACGCGCCTTAATCCGACATTTGCATGTACCAGCTTCCAACCAGGATTCCGCTGCGATATGTCGACGTCTCCGCTCCAAGCCTTTCATCTTTCGCCTGCTTGCACCCCCCTGGAGCTGTCACCTCTTCCTCCGACGAACCTTGAACCGGATCCCGAAAACCTTTTTCGAGTGGCGAAGGCGCAATTCCAGACGTGGCTCGACGTCTTCCGCTCTTCTCTGTCCTTCACTGGCCGAGTGGTTGTACGATTCGCGGCCTGTGACAGCTTCACGCTGTGTGGGACCTTGGAGGAGTTCGCAAAGAGCGGGCGACTGTCTGCTGACCTCCGCCTCCATCCTTTCACCGTCACCCGCTTTGTACTCGACCGCGACGAGTATTCTGAGGTCTTGCACTGGAAAGCGCCGCACACATTCGACGTAATCGATACGTGCCTGCTCAGCGACGACATGAGTGGCCTCAACTGCATCCTGACTGCTCTGCCTCTTCTTGGACGCACTCCGTGGGCAACGCTGTATACCGAGACTCGATTGCAGACCGGCTTCCTGGATCCGACGCGCGGAATCACTACCAGTGTTTGCGGGGAACTCAGCGCCATAGCGCTGTTGTGCGACCTGGCCCCCGTATCATTCATCTCTGGATTCGACACTCACTCGAACATCCAGGATAACTTATTCTATCATATCTTCAGCCCCGCACTCTACTTCCACGAGAGATTAGCCTGGAAGCGTCCATCACAGCTCGCGCGGCCTGGCGGAGACTTTGTGGTAGCATTCGACTCGGACCAGCTCTGCTCGCTGCTGTACGACACCTACACTGTGATGTTTATGTCTGAGGCGGTGCAAGATATCTTGAAATCCGAGACCTCGCCGAGCCAAGTTATGCTGCAAGACCTGTCCAGGCAGAATTATACCCGACGGTCGTTCGCTCTCCTGCTCCAGCTTCTCAGGCGTCGCGTATCTGCCGAGTGGGGGCCCATTCTCAACAATCTGTTGGGCAGGCTAGAGTCCAGAAGGAGCGCCCCCATCTCGCAACATTTCCTGGATGAGCTGCGATGCCAGGTGCAGCTACTTGGCGTCGACAGCTTTCCCTACCTGGAGCCAGAGGACGAAGAGCGCTACGATGATAAGGCCGGCAGTGCCTTCTGCGACTGGAGCACGATCCCACCCATTGTTTGTGTCGTCCTCATCATTCCGCGCACCTCGACAGACCAGCTCGTCGGCCCAGGTCTCCCCTACAACCCTCGCGTCAACGCCGTTATCGACGAAAATGGGAAAGTCAGCAGCTTCGCCTGCCTCGAGACGGCCTTCGGAGAGCTTCGTGTCAAGGGCTCTGCGGAGAACGCCGTCCCTATCGTCGACGAGGACGCCTACGGCCAAGGCGGCAGGTCGCCGTGGATTGTCTCGTTCCTCGCGCCGGCGACGCTCCTCCTGGACGCAGAAAATACTACTGTCAGTATGGCGTGTATGCAGACGCTGTTGAATGCCAATTTCGAGACCAAGCTCCCCAAGCGGCTGCGCTTCTTCACCGCATCGCTCATGGACGCGACGCGGGTGCGTGTCTTCGCGCAAAGGCTCACCTGGTCCGAGAAGCACCCAATGCCGATCGTCTGCGTGCCCTGGACTCCTCCCGTGGACGCCGGCCCCGACGTACAGGTTTTGCTGAGAGACGACTGCAGGCAAGTCAAGACGTTGACCTTACGTACCATGGTCGACGACGGTATGGGAAAGGAGATACTTGCGAGCGACTCTCCGGGAGTCAGGGTCGAGCAAATCGGACACTGTGAGATGAGGCTTACCATGGGAGACGGCTGGTCGCAAAACCTGCAGTTCCCGTTTGCTGTCAATGGCCCGACTGCGAAATTACGTATCGCACGTTCCTCCGGGTGGATCGAGGCACGTCTTCTAAGACTCTGGAAGCATGTTGTCACTAACGAAGTCTGTAGGTGATCGTAGACCTGGGTTCTTTCGAGAAGTGCGATCCTACGCTCAATCGCTTTCCCGTCATCCGACACATGGGCGTCGCGTTTCCTTGGAATATACACCTTCTCATGCCCGATCGTTGTCCTCAGCTCGTCCTCGATCGGTCACGCTTCTTCAAGTGGATCAGCCAGCACATGCGGTTCGCTTTCTCCGACAAGGAAAGAGAAGCTGTCGATCACCAGCGCGAACCAAAGCCTCCGGTCCAGGTCAAAAGAGCTCTGCAGACGCTCTTTACGTCGCTGTTGGGGCACAAAGACACGCCTCAGCCCCAAGTCTTTGCTATCCACCGCGCCAGAGGCGGGCTAGACAGCATCATCATCGTGCCGGCTGCGCGCCTCGACCTCGCCGCACACACGGTGCTGGCAGACGCGTACTTGCTGCCCCTGAGAAACTCCTCGGGATCGAACGATCTGAATGCGATCCGTGGCTGGAAGGACCTCCTGGCGTCGGCGTACACGATCTCCCTCTCCGATGCCGCGCTCACGCTCTGGAAGCAGATGCTGCCCACCATGGCAGAGCGTTGCCGCGACTACCGGCACAAAATCCGCTGCTCGTATCGCTCCGCGGGGCGCATTCCCATCTCGACGAAGTTTCAAGAGTCACCCCTCTGCGAGTGCGGCGAAGGTCACGATGGCGAGCGTATCGGCGCACACGAGGCTTGGGCCCCGTTCGGACCGCATGCGACGCGCATCGCGCTCAGCCCGCTGTTCGCCGTCAGCTTCCTCGACCCCGTCGGCGCGGACTGCGACGAGCTCGCCATGGACCACGACATCCCGATCCAGACCATGATCGCTATCTCGGCTGGGAAGCGTGGCGGAGCCAGGGCCCCCAACCTGCAGCTGAACGCCGCTTCTATGCCCTCTTCCTTTCCGCAGAGTGCGACCGTTTCCCCCATTTCACCGACGGACACGGAGCCCGCTTTGACGCCTACGAAGACAGGAAACGAATGTCGTGGTTGCGGGAAGGCCATTCCAGATGGGGTCGTGAAGGTGTGTAGCCGGTGCAAGGTAGTGAAATATTGTAGCAGGGATTGTCAGGTGAAGGACTGGAAGAGTCACAAGCCGCACTGCTCCCCTAGGGATTAGATGAATCAGTGTATAAAAAGCTGCGTATATCAAGAATAGCTTATTTTCTACGAGTATCTTGCCTTGGAGTGCCCATCTATGCAATGACTGGTACACATGTGTGTATTATGCAGGTCCAGAGCGGCGACGAGGGTACTGTATGATTTTGTACGGTGCTACCCCAGCAGATCGAGTGCAATATCAAGCATTTGGCTACAACACTCTGTACGCACTCATGGACGGTAACACATAGTCCCCATAGCTGCCTTGACGGGCGTAACCCGAACGTCACTTCCTTCCGAGTTGGGCACCGACATTGTTAAATACTGTAGCCTGGGGGTCTTGCTCTTCAGCGCGCAAGCTGCACCTCCTCAGTTCTTTCTATCGTATATATTCATTCGTTCATGGCCGCCAAATAAGCGTTTCAAAAAGCCTTTGAACAAGTTCGAGCTATGAGTTGTGAAGGTGAGGGTGAATGACATAGCCTAGCTGCGTAAGCGAGTAGACAGAAAAGGGAGCGTCTGCCGTGGAGACGCCGGGCGACTGGGACCGTCGGATCTGTCTGCGGGTGAAGGCCTGCATGTTCGGCCTGACCTCAAATCCCATACCCATGGGAGCAGCAGCGCGGCCCGCTTCAGCAGCAACAAACTGAGCTAGGATGAATACAAATATGGCATAGATACTGCTAGGTCCTGATCCGGGCTCCGAGGTGAGTGGCGGGCTAGAACACAGCTATGGTATTGACCTTTGCTGACTGCTGAGTCGTCTGACTCTGTGTACTAGATTGTGCAATGCATACGGAGACCGTTATCCAGGCGTGTGGCTGCATGGTACCCACACTACACGTATAGCCTGTGAGGTTGTCACCCTGTCCGCCTCTATCGAAGCCTGGTGGTGGTTCCGGGTACGCGTCAGCTTTTCTACTCCGCGACACGCTCTCCTCACAGATTCTCTCGGCTCGAAGACCAAAGCCGTACCAAGGCGCGACAACGGAGCGCCCCAACACATCTCTTTCCTATCGACCCTCGACTTTCCCCGACATGCGCCTCGTCGACGGATAGCAGGCTGGTCTACGCAGCTTGTCACCACGGACGACTCCGCCCCACGGCTGTATTTCCTCGTGAACCGTATAGCTAGGTAGCGTATAAAAGGATTTGAATGTCCAGCCTGGCTCTCAGCGAACCAACCCGACCTCACCCTCGCCTCAGGGGCTGCAGACATTCAGATCTCAACGAGCTACTCCTCGTTCACAATGCGCTGCTTCACTGCCGTTATCCTCGCCCCACCGGCTTTTGCATTGGCAGCTGCTACCGCGAAGTCTCGCCAACTTGGCGGGGACTCCAATTACTGCAATCCTGGCCCCTCAGCGTGCTGCGACAGTCTTTATGGCGTAGGTGGATAATCTACTCATTTCTGCAGCTATGCTAACAGCCATCCCAGCCCGAGTCCACTGTGGGCAAGGCTCTTGTCGCGCAACATGGCTTGGCTAGCAACCCCGATGCCGAGGTCGGGCATGTCGGACTTAATTGTGTGCCCTACGTCAACGTTCTCGGCGGGAACACCTGCTCGAGCAACCCAGTCTGCTGCCGTGCCGTGGTTGGTTCTTCGTACATTCTGTCTCTCATGGGTGCTGAAGTATGTGCTGCATATGACAGGGCGGCATCGTTTCTCTTGGCTGTATCCCTGTCCTGCTGTGAGGGACGAGATTAGGCAACCAGCTGTACTATGATGATACCCCCTGCCGAGTCCAGGTGCCTATATGAATGCGGATATGACTGACTTCGGGATATCCATTCCAAAAGCACAGAACATCGTCTTCGAAGGCGGAACTGCTAGATCCACTCCGCTTGCCACCCGAGGTCGTCGTCAGAGTTATACCATTTGACGGCACTGTCTCACGGAAGGCGAGAGAGCTCGCGACCATGACACTCTCAATTCTTACAGCATTTCGAGAGCATCGGGTGATCTCGTCTTTCCCTCGGAAACAGTCCGGGGCTTTTTGCAAGGCATGGTATGTATGTATACTCAGCTGAATCCCACGACCGACACACCGCTGACTGGAGCCAAGCCACGCAGTAGCTCTTGCTTGGGGGTCCGCCCCATCACTCCGCACAGTGCGGGACGCTCATGGCATTCCCATTCGCGTGTGGCCGCAAGCCCGTCATCTGCTGGGGCTTCGCTGCTCGCTGACATAGCGTCATTGTCACCTCTGCCCGCCTTGCCGTCGGTCCCAGCCAGCTTCCAGGACGGCGCACTACGGTCCCAGCGTTCGCCGCTCATTTGTGCGGTCATGCGCTGCATCCCGGAACTCGACCGCTTTCTCCGGCTGCGCGCACGATCAGACAATAATTCCGAAGACAATTGTCTACGCTATTGCTAACAATGCCCGTAGGTGACCGGTGACGGCACCGGCAGGACGGCGATCTGCGCGTTATCATCGGCCAGCGGGGGAAAGGTGGAAATAAAAGCTTCGAAAGATGCGCCATCGCACGTCCAGCGCTGTGCTGGCCCCTCCGAGGATCCCACTTTATTGTGATCTGTGTTTGGGCGCGACGTGGGCGGGTGAGCCCGCATGGACCTTTTGTGCGCCCATGTTTGAGTTGGATCACGAAGACGATAGTTCCTAACTTAGCAAGACAGCTTGCTATCACGGGGAATCCCTGGTAAGCAGTCATTCAAAATCTGCTCACAATGTTCCCAGGTTATCATGTCCCTTGACCATGAGCGAGGCGCCAGAGGGTGCTGTCGATCCTTGCTTCAAGATACAGCGGCGCTCATAAACGGTGTAGGGTACTGAGCAGACGTGATGGAGCTTTCCTCTCTGCCTCTCCCGCTTCAGCGATGGCATCGACACAACCTGACCCCACTTACGCAGCTCTCGTCCAGGCCTACTACTCAGAATCGTGAGTGTTCCTTTCCCTCATCATATGATGTATTTACGCCTTTCTAGGTTTAGCAATGTCGCCGTTACATGTAAGTATCTGGTGCACTCACATACTCGGTGTCGGGTACTAAGAGCGCGTTCTGCAGGCCTGGTCGTGTACGAATTTATCGACACATTTATAAGCGAAATCCACCTGGTGTGGAAGAGGCCAGTCACCATATCTGCCGCACTCTTGGGGTCGGTGCGATGGTGCATGATTGCCGGGGTCATTCTGTCCGCCGCGGCCTCGCCAGTGACCGTTAAGGTGAGTACCTCGTGTTCTGCAAGAGACCTCCTGACCAAGCTTTCCAGGGGTACGTTTTGGTGATCTGCGAACCTCCGCCGCCTCGCCGCTAAATGCGCTATAATTCTTTAGCTGCGCCGAAGCTATGATTCTTCTCCGTGTGTTCAACATGCTCGGCTATGCTCAAACCGCGAGTAAGGCCCTAGTCCTTGAAGTCGACCCCTGGCTGGTCCTAACCACCCTCTTTCTGTTAGTCTTTTCTGGTCTGCGTGTCTTTGCCATCTCGGATAGGAATTACTACTGGGCATCGCTTGTCTTCGCGCTAGGCATGACTCCATTTGGAACTAATCTGGTGCGCAACTTAGCTGAATTTGTTTCACACTCGCTGAAGGACGTTTTCGTGCAGGCACTCACCGCAATGTCGTCATTTGGCTATATCCCGGAACCACTGGTGGGCGGGTGCTACTCGGTAGTGGGCCAGTCTGAGCGGACGGGTAACATGTGCGTATGCATTCGCCAGTCTACCCGTCGCATGCTCACATAACTGAGGCAGACGTGCGTCTCAAATATATGTACCTGGCGAAAATTTCTGACCATAGGCATCGCAGTCACGTATTTCACGCGTGGCTCGCTTATCGCTTCCGACGCCATCGTGCTCGTTCTGACGTGGATTAATACGTTCGGACAGTGGAGGCGCGCTCGCCAAGCCAAGGTCCGCGTCTCCTTGACAGGCTGCCTACTGCGTGATGGTAAATCTGCGATCACACGTACTGCTGAGACATGCGCTGACGCTTATCCCTCGCACAACAGGTACATTCTATTTTATGTGAGCACGATCGATAGCAGGCAACAACGAAATGAGAGAAAACTGACGCATTGAACCCCAGTGCCCTCGTAGCTATCAATTTGGCACACATGCTGACCTTCAACCTGTCTGTACTGGTATGCCGCAACCTCAACCTGCACCGCTCTGACAGCTGACTATGCACCACAGGACGAGTCGCCGACGGGCCCGCTCATCACGAACTTGGTATGTGACCCACGCTATGTCCACTCGGGCACTCTGCTGAAGTCCATTCTGCAGCCGTTGGTGCTGATAAACCGCTTCATGATCAACTTACGGACGACCGACTCGGAGATGGCGGACGTTTCCTTGGCCAGCATCGCCGACCAGCAGCAGCCTCAGCCGACGCTGCAGTTTAGGAGGCCGACAGATCGCTTGGGGAACATCGGCGAGAGTCTGCACCATAGCTGGGATGACCACTGGGACGGCGAAGACGAAACCGGTGTGGAAGCCTACCGATTTGACGATGCGGTGTCCTCTCATGATTCGAAGATAGAGTGCGAGGTCGGCTGTGAAGTACATAGCCATGCGTCGGAGATGTTTGTCGAGGGAAGTTCTGCTCGTGTATAATATTATCCGAGCAGATCTTTGTGTAAATGTGTGCTATTAGAAGATGCTTCAGCGGGCCGCTGTCCAACGCGGACTCTTTAGAACCAAGGGCTCGCCAACGGCCCCAGTCGTCCACCATAACCCAAAATCGCATGTTGTTCTATCATGATTATATAATCGTCTACCGTCGTTGAGCGGTCGCGCAGCCTACATCTCAACCTTGCAGACTTTGATCAGTGCGGTAACTCGCTAGAGCCTTCATGCTATCGAGCACATAAGCCTCGGTGCAGACAAGGGCTGGCTTATGTGGAACACGAGCTGCGTATCCTGAAATCTTCCAGCACACACCGCGCTGATCTCGACAGCGACCTCGCTAAGATGTGCCAGGTTCTCAAGCAGAAAGCGGTGTGATTTGCTCCAGCCCGACCCGTCGCGCGCGTGGCGGCTGTGGAAGAAGCAAGACACTGTGGCCGCCACAGCACTGCCTGGCCGTCGCTTTCATCTGCCTCGTACAAGTCCGATCTGCTCCACCGAAAAGGGTCCTACGCCAAATCACAATGTTCCTTTGGTATCGGACGTTGGTTACTGCCTTATTGGCACCTTAGCTCCGAGAAAGCGGTGGTTGCTCCCAAGGCATACTGACAGCATGGAAATGGTGCTTCCCATTGGTCTCACGACCATAAGGGCCTGTTAAGGTTCGTGCATGGCCTATTCCGAGCCCGTATCCATGTTCAGCGCGGACACTGACCGGATCTCGTTAGGTACTGCCCGCTTTGCGGTGCTCTCTTATTTTCCTTGGCGCAGCAGTGTCTAGCCTGTCCTCAATTGAGGACAAGCGGTACGCCGTGCGGCGTAGGTTTGCAGGAGAAAAAATCGCAATCGGCACTCGTTCTGCCTTAAAAGCCCCCTAGACCTATTGCGCTCCGTCGTTACCATACGCAACCCATGGATACCTCAGTTCAACTCGCCTCGGAGCTCTACCAATCGGAATCGTGAGCGCCACTTATGTATGATACGTCGAGGATAGAATGCTTACACCTTACGCAGCCTAATTGATACAGCGATTCTAGGCAATTATATACTGGGTATTTCCCTGGAGATCTGCCCACTAATAGATGCTCTCTGCCCAGGTCTTGTCGTCCATGAATTTCTAATAACCATCTCCGACGAAATTCGCACAGTTTGGAAGCAACCGGTCACTGTATCTGCAGTCCTCCTCGGCTCAGTACGGTGGTGCATGCTCCTGTTGGCGATCATGCAATTGTCACCGTCCAGTCCACAGGTAAGTCCCGTTTCAACGTCGGTATATTGCGTTAACGCGATCTCCAATTCAGACGTACGTCTTTACACTGATGTTCAATATCCGCAGCTGGAGCTAATTCACGAGCTAGCTGCAAGTATCTCAGTGTCTTTGTCCAGATACTCTATCTGGTGGGTTTCGTGCAGACAGCTCGTAGGTCTCGTATGTCATACCTGTTTTGGATTAATCTCTAACGTTCGCTGCTATGATTGTAGTCTTCTCCGCATTGCGCGTCTTCGCGATCTCCGACAAAAGCTATCGTTGGTCGCTCCCAGTCCTGGTCCTCGGACTTGTTCCATTTGGGACCAACATGGTGGAAACCCTTTCCCCTGGTATCCACCATCTCCTGATAGTTAACATCCTTCGGTAGACGGATCGTGCCTCGATCCAATATCGAAACGTCCCGGGCCCATTTGTCGGTGGGCGCTGCGTTTTAGGTGTTCCATCGGCGCGGACGGGCAAGATGTGAGTACGCAGGTCATTATCCTTTCTTCATATGCTTATGAAGACTACAGACGTACGTCTCATGCCTGGATATTGTCCGCAAAATATTGATTGTCTACGCCTCTTGTTAGTGGCATACGCGACTCGCAGCTCCCTTGTGATCGCCGACATGATCGTCCTGGTACAAACATGGATCAGAACGTTCAAATTTTGGAAATATGCCCACGGCGGTAAAGCACGAACGCCTCTGATGACGTGTCTTCTACGAGATGGTAAGTATGAGCCCTCTAACCAACTGTTCGATTACATCGTTGACTGATTCTCTCGCGCAGGTACCGTGTATTTTGCGTAAGTGCCCCATAGGCGCAGGTGTACTCGACTCTACCGTGCTCACAATCCATGTCCTAGCGTTTTACTGGCTGTCAATTTAGCTCATATCACTACCTACAATCTTTTTGCCATCGTACGTTCATGGCTCGCCGGGCTATTCTCTGACAGCTGATCACTTGCAGCAGAAATTATCACCCATGGCGCCGTTCATCACAACATTGGTGCGTAATATGCCATCAGCTTGCTCTTCGCATATTAATTACGACGATACAGCCATCCGTGCTCATCAATCGCTTCATGATTAACCTGCGATCGGTCAGCTTAGATGGATCTGAGTTGCATCTAAGTATCGTTGACCAGCTGCAGGAGCCCTCCCCTTTGCATTTCAGCAGCCGATTGAGCCGCTGCCTGGGCAATTTTGGAGGAACCTTACACGACGGCTTAAGCAACGCTCCGGACGAGGGGACTCACGATGCTGAAAGAGAAGACGCCGGTTCTCGTAGGGCTGATACATCGCAAACAGAGATGGATCTGGCTTGAGCCGGTGCTTTGTGGCTCTTCGATTACTAGGATCATGTATAGATGAGCGTGAAGTTCCACAAGTATGCTGTATACGACCTTCAGACCTCCCGCGCGACCTTGACCAAGTCAGCTGCAAGCCGCCTGTACGTTAAGAAAGCAGCTCACCTCCTCAATGTTCTCGCCGTAGGGAAGACTACCCAGATCTTCGACAGCGGACTGCGGCTCTTTGTCCGAAGCCTCTGGTACCACTTGTACTATGGTACTTTCGGTATCGACAGTTGGCGAGGGTGTATCGTCTAAGGGCTCGCCCAGATTCCCGAGCATACTCCGCGGCACCGTGAACTCCACATCCGACATCTGAGACGGCGTGTTACGTGAATGCTCCGTGCCTTCGGTGTCAATTTGCCGGAGGTTCATAAGAAAGCGGCTGACGAGTATAGACGGCTTCGGAGCCATGATTTATTTACGGGAAACAATCGCTGAACGAGGGGCTCACCAGACTCTCAGCAATGACATCCGCAGGCGACGCGATCTGTAGGCGATCACAACATCAGCGACGATAGGGCCTGCCCACGGTGTCACGGACATACCGTATCGAAAGTCGCCATCTGCGCAATGTTGACTGCGAGCAGCGCTCTGGCATCAATCTACTATCAGCCTGGGACGGGCGATCAAGAAGACCGTGGAACGTACACGAAGTACCAAGTGCCTACATCGCTATGCATCAGTATAAATCGTCGCAAAGCTGAGGGTCGCCGCGACTTACCATCACGAAGAAGACAGGCCGAGAACGACACAGGTATCTCGAGCTGCCATGCTTGCCTGATAGTCTGGTATGTCTTCACCCATGTCAATACGAGTACCAGCAAGTCCATCGCTATCAGACAGCTGCGGTCCAGGAACGTAACTGTCCGAGCGTGAGACAGCGCATCTGGAGTAGATCAGGACAGGCCTACATCTAAGTAACGTCAGAATATCATCCACGCAAATCATTTCTCGGACATACCCACATTTGATCGAGCTTGGGGGAGAGCGACACCGCTGATTCACACGTGTAAAACGGGGCACCAACATATTGATAGCTCCCGCGGGTAATGGCGAACTGCCGAGCATGTGAGTGGGAGAGGTCCGCGGCCATAGATTACTGGACACCCACA
The DNA here is from genome assembly GCA_019973155.2 of Phanerochaete sordida. Taxonomy (NCBI): domain Eukaryota; kingdom Fungi; phylum Basidiomycota; class Agaricomycetes; order Polyporales; family Phanerochaetaceae; genus Phanerochaete; species Phanerochaete sordida. The sequence continues at coordinate 643,780 of BPQB01000002.1, forward strand.
ATGTTGGTTGCGGCAGGCACTAATCCAAGGCAGATCACGACGAGGAATATAGTGAGGTTGCGTTCCCAAATAGCGCACGCTCTCAGAGCCGAGAACACTGTCGAAGGAAGCATGTCAGCAAGATCGAGGGTACAAGAGGAAAGAAAATGTGCGTACATGCTGTCTGCACGTAGGCGATGACAATCAACACTTGTTCAAGGATTCCAAGTGGCTTGCATCTCTATCCTCGGGAGAAATGAAGTCAGCCGATATTTCTCAATATCCGCTGGCTATGACGTACCCCAGGTGTGGAAGGTAACCAGTCTATAATTTGGATGAGCAGCATCACCCAACGGACCGAGAGTAACAGCATCGAAGTAGCAGCAAATTTCCGCTTCCACACCGCTGCTACCTCTCGGTCGAGGGTGATGAGGTACTCGTATACCACCATTGCTGGATCCAAATACCAAGCAGTGAGGGACGCAATGCATGTGTTGTCACGGAGCGCGGCTTACCTGTGACTGCGAGACCGACATAGTTGGCCGCGGCACTGCCATAGAAAATTAGGTGTGGCCCGTTCGATTTACATATGGAGCTTACACTTGGGTTAGAGCGTTGATGATCGCGGATAGAGGCGAGGAGGACATGTTCGTTGCCTCGGTGGTTGAAGGATAAGGATCGTTCTATCCTGCACCCATATCAGCAGCGTACGCAAGACCTATATACTGCTCAAGCGACCTCAGGGTCGATCTGCGATGTAAACAGCCTGGTACTCCCGGATACCGTCCATATCACCGCGCTCGGCAGTTCCCTCGGTAGCGAAAGCGTACCTCATAGTTCTGATAACAACCAGGTGGTTTCTACGATGAAAAGTGTGGGAATTATGAGCAGCCAACTCTAACAAGCCTGCAGACCTACGGCCCTATGATGGCGAGTCCCTGAGGATTCTGACGTCCTGTATATACAAACGGTGATATTCTCATGGCGGATCCTCGATCGCTCCGCGTTTTGCCCACGGTATCCACTGAGCGGACGTAAATCGCGCGCGCATGTTAGCATCGCAGCCTCGTAGATCATCGCCGCCATCTGTGGTGTGCAGCATCCTCAGCTTCCGCTGAGCAAACCCATCTGCTTCTGGAAGAGAAAGGCTCGTACCTATCTTGTGCTACTAGATGCCCCTGGAGTATTGTTGTGCCAGATCAACATACCTGATTTTGGCCTTTGACACTCCGTACTAAGTCCTGCGATGTATCAATGACGGAATGACCTTTTGCCCTAAGCACAGGAAGCGGCGCGCACGACTGGTATCGGCCACATGCCTGTCCGCAATACGAATGAGCAGCGACAAGGGTGTGGCGTATTATCATGATGTTGCGGCGGCCCAGCGATGTCTATCGGCGTGCACCCACATATCTATAACTTGCCATACGTAGCCTTGGTCGATCGATAAGTGAGCTGACAACGCCCAGATACGAGGGGAGCGCAAGCCATACATAGCTCCAGGATTATCAGCTTCTCCAACTTGCCGTTTCAGGCGGATCTCGATGCCAGGCTCTGCTCACGACGGCCTTGAGTAAAGCGAAGACGATCTACGGGCTGGCCTGTATAGGCAGGGCCAGCTCGCAAACAACCCGGCTGCACGAGGGGAGGCGTACAAAGCGGCGGCGGAGGGACGACGAGGACGCTTCGCCCTCCACTTCGACGACCCTAGATCTTTGCGAGCGCCACAGAGTCTACACGTCGTGGTCAACAACAAGTCCGCTTCTGAGAAGGTTGCAGACGCACCATAAAAGGGGGACCTGTGCGAGCATCCTCTCCGACGGCGCCCTCGACGGCGCCCAGGCTCGCGCACCGGTGCCGGAAGGCTCGGCCAGAGGGGCGGCAGGGACCCAGCAGCTGGTTGGGGAAGAAACCACCTCGCCCGGAGAAAGGGAAAGTGGGTGGTGGCGAGCACAGTGTTGGGGGAAAGCACCCCAAGGGAGGCCGCTATTTATACGGTTCTGGGACTGGGGCTGACGCGTCGACGCGTTGAGGTCACGAGACGAGCGTGTTGACTGCGATCGCGGGGGCGGATCGAGGAGGCGGCTGGCACCGACGTCATGCGAGGCTGGGAGCCGTCGCTCGGCCTTCTCGTGGAGAATTGGTGGACGCGTCGTCGATATCTTCTCCGTGACTCTAGAGATGTACGAAAATCGGTCAATCAGCGAATCGGCGACATATTCCACGAAAATCGTCGGTGCGCACAAGCTTGGTCCTTGAAGTGCAAGGCTGCTGGGATGAGAGCGGTGATGATCGAAGACCTGGGGCTTGTGAAACGTTGCCAGAAGGTTGACCAACCTCGATGCACAGCTCGATAACTTGAGACGTCTGCGCGAGAAACACGGCGGGGGTAGGCGGGGGCTTCTCTCGCGCCTCCTTACGTCGCCACACGGCCCGCCCCCCTGCCATACGCTCTCGCATCGACCCGCCGTGACCGACACCGCTAGCGAATCGGCATTCAGGCTCGGGTATGGTGCCGCCGCGCGACATGCATTACTACGCTACTGCAGAACATTAGTCTATGCTGGCATGAGATAGGGTGTGCGTGTGTGGTGGGGAGAAGACGGGTAGGCAGACACAGGAGACGCAGGCGACAGAACAAGACGAGGTAAGAGCTACATACACGGTGCAAAAACGGAGGGGGTGGGGCTCAGAGCTTGGAGAGGACGAGGCCGACGACGACGATGATGATCGTCGACGGCGGGGTGATGACGCAGTACGACCAGAAGATCGTGCGGCTGATCAGGCGTTCGAAGGCGTCGCCGGACGCAGCTTGTGTTATCTGCGAGAGAAGAGAAACATATGAGCGCCGGGCGACAACATAATGAATTATCGCGTACTTGTGCAAGGGTGAGGGCAGGCGGTGACGCGATGAGGAGGACGTTTGAGACGACGAACACCGGACTGTGCGGACAGAGTCAGGACAGTCAGCCATCACGGGGGCGGATGGCACTTACTCGTCGAAGACTTCCTGCAGGTCGAACCTGGTGGAGAGCGCCAGGACAGGGAGGAGCAGGAGCGGAGTGATGATCATACGCGACAGGATGGCGATGACGACCGTCTTCGTCTCGCCCGGCCGCTTCTGCGCGCGCGGCCGCGGCTCCGCGCTCAGCGAGCGCTTCTTGAGCTTGAACATCTCGCGCACGCTGTCGACGAGCGAGAGCTGAGACCACGTCGTGCTGAGGCTGCGGCCGCGCGCGGACGCAGACGCGCCGTGCTGCGGGAGTGCCGCGCGGGCGCGCGCCTCGGGGTCGGGCGACGCGTAGAAGTACGCGCCGAGGACGACGAGCGTGAGCGGGATCGAGCAGTTGCCGGCCTGGTTGAGCGCGCCCTTGATCGGCTGAAGGTGCTCGTCGAGCGCGTGCTGCAGCGGCGGGATGCATGCGACGACGAGCGAGGCGAGCGCCGCCCAGAGCGGGACGGTCATGAACTCGTGGAAGGACTTGCATGTCTTTGCCACGCGCCGCCATGCGCGCCGCCGCCGCGACTGCCACGGGGTGCGCGTCGGCTCCGTGACCTGGCGCCGCCCCGGGAACTCGAGGACGTCGTCGCCGTCCTCTTCCGTCGCATCCATGGACGACACGGACGAGGAAGCTACTTGCGCTTTGCTCGCGTACGGGGAGTTCGGGAAGGAGTAGAAGAACTGGGGATTCGAGCCCAGCCTGTCGGCATCTTCCACCCGGATACTGGGGTTCTCGAAGTCCGTTCGGCTGATCGAGTCGTCGGACTGGTCCTGGTCTCGACGCAGGACGCGATATTCCTCGGATGACGGCGGGAATGCGGTCTCCTGCTGGTCCAACAAAGGGCTTTCACGTCCACCAGCCTCGGGTTCAGGGGCGACCTCGGGATCCGCTTGTGACAGTAGACGGACTCCATAGCTCCATCGGACCTGTGGGGCGAGGAGAAGCTTAATCCGCGGTCCTATCACTTCTTAAACGCTTGATGAACTTACGACCATGCCGAGCGTAGAATAGAGTACGAGGTACGTGAGTGCTCTGCCGACCATGGAGTTCTTGTTATCGTCGCTGCCCCATTTGAGGCCGGGGACAGTCACGACGAGGCTCTGCATGAGAGCTATCGGAAGCGAGTTTGAGTTCATGAACATCGCGGCAGCCACGGCAAAGCTCCTGGAGTGGCAGCGTGGGACGAACATGTTGAGCGGCGTTGGGGCATGGGGACAATGAGGCCACGCACCTCTGTGAGCGTTTGAGGCGGAAGATGAAGCCCAGCGTCCATGCTACGGTCATAGACACGATCGTTGTGACCACAAAGAAGATGGGTATGATCCATAGCTCCCTGAGCTTGGCTGCGCGGAGATGCCTGTTGAGTACGACAATCCAGGGTGGCGGGCGGAGAAGAGGGACTCACAGGGTGAAAGGAAGAAGGCGACTTTTGAGAAGAGAAGAGACGGCGTGAATAGGGACACATTTAATCTGTTTAATTGCTGCGCCATGTGTGTCAGTCTCGAGGCGGCGCTGACGGACAACACGGGCACGCACTTTTTGTGTGGGTCGATCCAAGACCCCTCTCCTAGCAAGGATGTATCCTGCAAGGCATAGGAGGAATACCTCTAAGATGGACTGCGGGCCAACGCGTCAGCAGGCCGTTCTGCCCCGTGGGGGACGAACGTGGGCGACGGACCTCGAAGACGGTCTTGAGCAGCGGGCCGATGGGCGTGTCTCTCATGTATGCGTGGGGGTCGTGTGCGGGGGTCGTGAAGGTTAGAGTACAAGGTGGAGAGCGGGAGAGCGAGCCAGGGCTCCTCAGGAAGGCGGTGGTCGGGTTCCAAGCTTGGCTTTCGGCTGCTGCGAGCCTCGCCGTGCGGTTTATCTCTGGCGTCACCAAATCTCGCCACCGCTCCGCGAGCCACGTGCGTGCGTCTATCCCCGACTCCGCTGCCGGCGGCAGGGGCACAAGAGCACTTCCCACGCCATACCCGCGCTGGAAACCCACAGTCTCGGCCTTGGCAGCGAGGAGTCAGCTGGCCATCCACAGCAGCGAGGAATAAAAACTGGGAGGACCGCCGAATCTGCCCTCTGACGACGTGCGCGGCGCAGGCCGATAAAGATGGGCAGTGCTGCGCTTTGGCCTTGGCACATACTAGAACCAGGGTACCAAGAGCTGGTTCAATCTCTGCATGCAAGGAGCCGTCCTCCTCTGCAGGACCCAGTGATAAGCCTCGCGCAGGAAAGACGAGGCTGTTCCTTTCAGGAAACCTATTTGCATCTGCCGTGGCTGTAGGGCGGAGTAGACAATTCAGGGTATGCTGTGGCGGCTGTCAAGAAAAGCACTGTAGGTAATTCGCGCTTCCATCTTTGCGAGCACTCCATGAAAGCACAGGAAGTTGTCGAGTGTGGTCCACGCCAAGTGGCTTGCGGCATCTCTCGCGAGGCGCCAAGTCAATCACGCCCTGAGCGGAAGTCGCCGAATAGCAGCGCATCAAATGATGCGCCCTGCGGTAAAATCTCGGACACACACTCAACCTACTTCGCCGATGACGTTGGGCCAGAAATTGAGGCCAAAAACGACATACATACTTGCGAATCGCGCAAATCCTCTGCGGCCGATTCAGAATTCGCTGAATCTTGAACTGGCGGAGGTCGGCCCCGACACGACGACGGCGGGCCCGACGTGAAGCGCGCCGTGGTCAGCACGTGATCCCTCCTCATCTGGGGTATCACGGTCCAGGGATAGGTTCGGAGCCGCCCGTGCGGGGGCACGTGCTCAAACCGCTCTCAAGCGTGAAACGCGAGAGCGGTTTGTAGCAAAGTCCCGCAGGTTGAAGGGGTTGAGGGGGTGCGCTCGGGTTTCATTTACATTGATGAGCAATTGTGATGTCAATACAGAAGGTTTCACTTCTACAGTAAGCGAGACACTAATGGGAGTAAGACTCGAAGTAAAGGGACCGACGCCGCCGTCACCGCGTCGCGTACCCCTATGGTCAGCGTAGCCCGTCTTCGTCTCCCGTCATGTCGCGCTCGGTTGAGCCGAATATACACCATGCTATCCATACCACACCCCGACGGCGTAAGCAGCCGCGCTCTACACCCGCTCCCAACGCGCCGGAGCCGCCAGAGGCAGGTCCACCTCCGCACCGTCCTTGGCCAAGGCTAGACGGAAAATGTCTCTCCGACGAGATGCTTGCAGATGCGGCGGAGGAGATTTTTGGATACAGACCACGTCCTGACCAGCTACGCGCGGCGAGGAAGATCCTTGAGGGCAACGACGTCTTCGTGGTCGCTGCTACCGGCGCGGGGAAGTCCCTCGTCTTCGCGCTGGTCGCGATCGCAGCTCGGCTCTTGGGTCTGCAGCGCGTCGTCATCGTGATATGCCCTCTGAAAGCGTTACAGATGGATCAGGTATGTCTCGACATAGTGAATAAATGAGCTAGCTCACCATCATCTTTTCAGGTACGCCGCCTGAATAACCCTCGGGGCGCTCAAACGGTGGCGGATCGCGGCACGACTGCTGGAGGCGATTGCACGGCGACCACCAGCGAGGACGAGTGCGGTGTCGCGCCAGGTGCTGCAGACACCGGGATGGATCATGCGGGGGCCACAAGCAATGTGCGAGGTCGCACGGAGCAGGTGTTTGTGGACGGATCGCGCTCGGGCTCAGAGCGCGGCAGCTCAAGCCCAGAAAGTCCTTCGGCTTCTAAAGAAGGCGACAGCGAGACATCAGCATCAGCTACGCAAACGCGAAAAGGGCCGTTGTGCATACCTGCGGTCGCCATCAACGAGGACAACAGCGACGTAGAGGTCTTCAAGAAACTACGCCGCGGCGAGTTCTCGATCGTGTACGCCGCGCCCGAGTGTCTTCTGCGGAACAACACGTTCTTGCAGCTGTTCCGGGATCCCGTCTTCCGCGACATGCTGTCTGCGATCCTTGTCGACGAGGCGCACGTCATCTATCAGTGGGGAAAGAACTTCCGGCAGGACTACAATAACCTACAGACCATACGTGTCAGCGCAGGGTCGCACATTCCATGGGGAGCGTTTACAGCAACCGCACCTACGCATATCTTCGAGGAAGTCTACACTAGCCTGTCCATGGGCCAAACGCGTCCGTTCTGGGGCATGGACCTTGGCGCCGACCGCCCGAACGTCGAGCTTTGGGTGCGCCGCATGGAGTACTCCCTGCGGTCGTTCGCGTCACTCTTTGCGCTGATCCCCGAGCCCACCAACAAGCCTGATGACTTACCCAAGACCATCTTCTACTTCAAGAGTCGCAAGCAAGCGCGGACTGCATGCGACTTGCTCCGAGGTCTGCTCCCACCACATCTCAAGTCTTGCCTGTACGCGTTCACCGCCGTATACTCTGAGGAGTACAAGTCGACCGTCATGGAGTGGTTCCGCACCGGCAAGGTGCGGTGGCTCTTCTGCACTGACGCTGCCGGCATGGGGTGCGACGTTCCGGACATCGTCCTGGTGGTCGTCTATGGTGTTCAAGACTTCTGCGACGCGATGCAGAAGGCCGGTCGAGCTGGTCGAGACCCTCGCATACAAGGCCGTCTTCTCTGGTTGGTGGAGGACTGGGTCTTCGACGATCCTGAGTCAGCGCCGACGAAGAAAGTGCAGGAGAAACGGGACGCACTCGATTCTGCTACCCACGAGTTCATACGCCGCTCTCAGTCCGACCAGTGCATGCGCGAACACATGGTGAACTATCTTCGGCCTCTCCCTCAGCTCCCCGGGTTCCCCACTCGCGAGCATGTGCCAGAAGGCTTGGCCGCCGAAGAACCCTTGCAGGCGGTAACTTGGGAGGTGGTGGTCAAGGAACACACGGAGCCACGGCGACCCTGCTGCTCTGCGCTGTGCTGCCGCCGCGAAGCATCAAACTCTATTCAATCTGGGCAGCTTTGCGACATGGAACGCGAAAAGATCGCACGCTTGCAAGCCTCGCTAGAGCGCATCTCTCACCCTGCGCTCCCCGTCCCTGATACACCCTCTCGGCGCGATCAGCCTTCGTCACCCAAGAAGCAGCGTGTTTCCAAGCAAGAGCGCGAGGTCCTGTACGAGACTTTACTCGAGTGGCGCCGTTCCGACTGGGCACGTATTCGTTCACGGAACAAGATGCTCTCGTCGGACTGGGTCATGACGGACGAGACTATCGCACGTCTAGTCAACGCAGCACACCGTGTCGTAAATGTCCCCATGGTCACGGAGGCTGTTATAGACAGCTGCATCGCTTGGACGTCTCCTGCAACTGTGTCTGCTTCGCTTGCAGACACACTCGAGGAGTTCCGTCTCGCATTCATGTCCCGCGTCGAGAAGCCTCGCAAGCGACAGAATGTAGCTCAGGCTGTGGCACCCACCAAGGATCGCTCGCCGCCAAGGACACCAACTCGACGGGGGCGGCACACTGGCAGCGGGATGCTCACAGCTAGACTGGGACTGGGCGGAGAGCATGACGAGAACGACGCCGTGTAAGCTCTCTCGCCAACACCTCATCTACAATCTTCTCATGTGGCTGTTTTTAGCAACGAAGATGATCTTGCATCACTCACGCCGCTGCGCTTTGCCCGCGAAGATATAGAACGTGCAGCTCTGGCGACACCACGGCGTCCGGAAGCTCGTGCTATCGACGGCCAGTCTGCTGACTTGTTCTCTCCAGGTACACGTCATAATGCACCAGCCGGCAGCCAGGGAGGTCGTAGCCGCGGGAGATTTGACCTCCAACCTGATCCTCTTCCCAGCGCGTTTCCGAGTGCGAGTTACGATACGTTTTGGGGGTCGTTCAGCTCATGGCGCGGCAGTGGTAACAGCAACACCAGGGACGAGATGGACCTTGACCGTGATGTACACGAGTAGAATTATCAGTATTTCGATTTCTCAACGGCCCCAGGGCATCTCTACTTGTCTGCAGCTATTCAGAGGGCGAGTTTTCCATGCAATGGATTATTTAAAACCGTCCAAAAGATTTGTACCTTCCTCTTTGTGACTACTGTACAGATTGCGTCTCAGTCCTCGGCGTCATCTACAGCAACGTCGTGGTCAACGTTCGAGAACGGGCACTCGTCAGAGAACTCTGGATCTTGACTAGTGTCTACTTCAAAGGATCCCATCGGGTTCTCGAAGGCGGTACCAACGGCAAGGTCATCGTCGTCATCCTGATCCTGGTCCAGCCTTGCGTCAGGGTCTCCGCCATAGAGATCTGTACCGCCTTTACCAGAGCGCGCCATCCAATGGGCAAACATGTGTTTTTCCGTGAGCATCTTCAATCCTGCACGAAGAATGTCCTTGACAGCTGTTCGACGCTCCTCGGCGGTCCATGCTTGTTTCTTGGCTGTACGAGCTTTGGGCTCTTTAAGCAGCGAGACCCGACGACCCTCAGGTACAAACTCATGTAGGCGTTGCTGCTGAATGTCAACACACAGCGCTTTGACGTCGTTGATAATGCTGACTTCCTTGTGCTTGCGGTTGCGATCTGTAACGCCAAAATATTTGGTGACCTCATGGGCGAGCGCACGTAGAACCTCGACGCAGGCGGACGACTTGCGCTGAACGTAGTCCATGGTCGCGCAACTTCCCATGGCTGCAAACATGTTCTGCTCGATGATAAGTAGGATTCGGTGCGAGAAATGTGCGTAGTTGTACCTTTGTGAACCCATTATTGTGCTCTAGGTAGAGATCCGTTGGAATGGAACGGCCTTTCTTCCCCCATCGATTAACGAGCCATGTCCGCTCCACAATTGGCCGCAGCAGCGGTGGAAGCTCGTGTGTGAACTGGGCTTTCAGCTCGAGCAGCTCGTTGCCGTAGTTATGACAGCCGGCGCCCCGCATCATGAACAGCCAGAACGTGTAGACGTTCCACATGCGGCCCACGTCGGCATCGTGTACAGCGGAGTTGAACTCCTCGAACGTCAGAGCGTCGCGTAGGAAGAGGATGGCATGAGCAAAGACTTCGTCGCCATTCTCCATCGCTGTCTGCGCCGCTTCGGTAGAGGCATAAGTCTCAACCAGCGTAGACACTACCCTGTCAAACTCGGCACTCGAAGGGCGCCGCCATTGCTTGAGCTGATCATACGATGTATATCCGAGGGTGAGTCTATCGACCTTGCAAGTGAGCAACAGTCCCTGATTCAGCCCAAGTATAGTACTCACCGAGTGCAATCGAGGATTCGTGCAATCATCGAGTGACGCAGCAGCTCCTTGCCTTTGTTGTACTCTGGTTTTGATGTATCCAGCTTTGCCCGTCGGAGGAGCTGCCGGTGGTGCTCAAGACTGCCCGGATCGTTGTCCCCTGGACGTCCGAAATGTGTGCGGAACAGCATGTAGAGCGCGTTGAGTTGGAAGTGAAACGGCATTGCGACCTCTTGGACCCAGTCCATGCGCTCGAATGAGGTGAACTCGTCTATACGCTCCTCCTTCATGAGCCGCAAGTTGCGAATGGTAAGCCAATCTCCGACCATAAGTCGAAGCTCGGCGTCAATGACCTCTGCAGCGAAGTCCAGCAGCTCTCGAAAGATACGAGTTACGACTTTGATCGTGCCTGCGACAGAAGCCTCCTCCTGATCGAGCGCGGGCAGGGGGAAGAACTCCGTCTTTGCACTCGACAGAACACGGATGCACGGCTTCAGTGCTCGGGTGTGCTTTAAGAGGCGCCGTCGGTGCTTGGTCTTCTTCGCGAAGCCAGGGGAGTGGTTGAGTAAAATCAGGCGGACATTGTGACGAAACGACGCAAGGAGCTGGTCTTGCTCCTCCTCCGTAGGGCAGAGTGCGCGTAGAGTCATCTTGCGACGTCCTCCCGCCAGCCGGGCCCGCTCAGCAATGGACAGCGCAGCTTGGTACGCTGCGCGCGAGAATGCCGCAGGAAGCGAAAACACCGCGGAAGTGGTCGCATTTAGCTGCTGTGTACGGTTGTCAAGTCGCTGAGAAGCTTTCCGTAGAGTAAAATTGATGTTATCATAGACAACGGCAAAGAGGCGGTCGCGCTGCCTGCAGAACTCTCGCGCACGGACTTTGGCATCTTCAGATAACTTTATTAAACACCGCTGTACAGTACTACACAGCTATCAGCATGCAATCGCCATCGACGGGCTGGTCTGACATACCTGTAGCTAACAGACAGCGACATGTGGTTGCAGGTGTCCATGACGCGCTTGCTTGCACCGGCACTGGCCAGGAATACGCCGATGACGAGCTGGAACGCATTTGTTGCTCGGTTTCGCGCAAACAGAAGCATGCTGATGATAACGACAATGATCTGCGAACGCTGTCAGTACCTGTCTATAGCTGTACAAGTGGGTACTCACCCGAGTTGCGGCGTCGCCCTTCTCAGCTTTCTCCACGCCCCGCTTGCGTTCATAGTCGTTCGGCGCCGTGATGACCATGTAGAGGATGATCCAGAGGCAGGGAAGAACAGTCTGGAAGAGCGAGGCGAATGGCTGTAAGGCGAACTCGGTGGTGAGGAAGGGAATACTGAGCTTTTGACTTGGTAGGTGTAGGGAGTCGTTACGGATCGCAGCCGTGGATTCTTCTATGATGAACGAGCCGACCTTCTCGGCAAGGACTCGACGGAGGTGGACCTTGGACTTCGACGGGGTTGCCTCCTCCCATGCCTCGAGGAGAGCTTCTTGCGCAAATCGACGCCCATTCACGTAGGCCAGAGAACGGGCGGCCTTCGTGTGGATTTCTGGGTCGGAGCTAGCGTAGAAAGCAAGCAGAAAGTCGGTCACGGAGGTCCAGTGATTGTCGGAAATGGCGCAGAGAACGTTCTTGATCTTGGCTGTACGAGCTTCCTGGGAGCTCGCCATGCCGGGAGGGAGAGGACGACGTTGTAGGTCAAGCAAACGCGGGAAGGCTGCTTGCCCGCGCGCGAGCTTATTGATAACAACTGATAAGCGAAGCTTTATTACCCCAATACACCTGGTCTGTTATCTAAAGCTAATGAAACGGCACCCCCTCAACCCCTTCACTGACCCGGACTTTGAAACAAGACCCTTCGGATCCTCCGAAGGGCGCTTGCACGAGACTAGGTCCAGGGACACCAATGCTCTGACCGGAGCGACGATGTTGCGACGCAGCGGCGACCTCACACCAGGCTGGCCTCCGCTGCGCTCTAGAAGTCCTCGTCGTGCCCCTCTGCGCTCTTCTGCGGGAATACACAACTCTCGTTTCTCACTATGCTGCGCTCTGTAGCCACCAGACTAGCTTCTGTCTATGGTTTGAAGACATGTGCGACAGCTGCGGCACCACCACACACGCTCGTGGAAAGACTCCACCATCATGCATTCCACATATCGCGGCCAGGAACGCCTGACGCGATTTTTTCGCGGGAATATTCACAGGCATGCGATAGACTCGTGCCGGACCGCCGTCGCCGTCTGCAATAAACGCGGTGGTGTAAGCCGGAGATCATATACAGCCCCCTGACCGCCACCGCACTCGCCCTCGCCCGTCGTGCCCCCCGCCCCTCTCCAGATGCCCCCATGTCGTCTGCCAGCACGCACATCAACCCCGCGATCATCCCGCTCGCCGTGCTCTGCGGCGGGCTCATCGTCGGCGGCGTAGCCGCGATCTACCTCACGCGCAAGGTCGCGCGCGCGCGGCTCCTGCTCGAGCTGCGCCGCGCGGCCGAGGCGAAGGCGGCCGAGGCGCAGCTCGGCGAGAAGCCCGTGCTCGTGGACATCTTCGTCGGGGAGCTCGTGGCCGGGCGCGCGCCCGCGCTGCCCTGGCCCGCGCTGCAGGTGCGTCGCCCGCCCCACGTCGCACGCGACGCCTGCTGAGCCTGTGTGCGCGCGCGGCAGCCCATCGCGACATCCCTGAACCCGGGCGTGTCGTCGCCGCACCCGCACCACACCATCGAACAGCGGCCGGGCTACTCGCGCACGCCGTACGTCGACGGAAACGTGCTGCAAGTGTCCGTGGGGCTGGTGATGCCGACGCCACCGCCCGCGGACGGCACAGAAGCGTCCCTGGAGAAGCGCGAATACTGCATTGGCACCGCGGACGTCGTCGTTTGCACCCTGCTGGGAGCGAGGCAGCGGCTCATTGGGCTGAATTGACCGGAGGCGCCCGCGGCGGAGGGAGGATGTTGGAGCTCGAGGTCGACCACGGACTCTGTCCAGCTTATCTTGTACCGGAAGGCACTACATATGAGAAGCACTGTATAAACCGTCATTGTATACATCCATTTAGAGTACATCCTTATGGTACGCTCGTGTAGACACTGCTGTACTGCGCCGAATTGTAACTTATCATCATGCTCAACATCGGGTTCTACGTCAGTTAGGAAGTATTGGCTTGAGGATTTACGTGTTATGCAGCCCTGATCGGGCAGAGCAGATGCAGCGTTCCCGAGGACAAGGTAGATCGAAGTGAAGTTGGTTTTCCGGGCGCTTGTGAGCGCGGCATGCTGAAGGCGACTCGCAGTCATCTCCGCGGTCGATGAAGAGACACATTACAGCCAAGCAGCAGCAGCAGGGGCACTGCACCCGACAAGCTCATGGAGCGACCCTCGAAGGCTGTCCCTGGCCTTGCCTGGTGCGGACGCGGACAACGGGGTCAGGTGATCCGTGGAGGCTGGTCGTCTTGGCGCTCCGCGATGTCATGCATGCTGGCCACTGTTGGAGCAGGCAGGCGTTGTGGAGTCGCTTGCGTCGAAGGCGGTGTGTGCTTGTGTCGATTGTCGGTGGCTACGGCTCGCCACAAAGCGTGGGGTCGCCCAATGGGGCAAAAACGCGCCAACGCTCCACTACGCCCCGTCCCCAGGCGCGCGTCCGCGAACATACGCCCTGCGCGTCCCCCGGCGATCGCCCGCAGAACCAGCAGCCCCGGGCCCGTCTGGCGTGCACGCAGGCCGCGGCAGCACGGCCGCGCCAACCGTCCGGGGCGTCGTCTGATCGTACGCACCTTTCTCTGCGCGTGCTCGCGCTCTGCACTCGGTTGTTGACGGTTGTTCGCCCGTGTGGGGTTCTGCCCCGCTCGCCCGCAGAATTGCTCCCGCCGCGCTCCACAGCGCCTTCTGCAGCGTCCGTCGGCCGCCACTTGCGCACCCAGGAGGCTGGGGAGGGCACACAGCGCTGCGGCCGCCGCTGATGCCACACTCCACCCTGCAGCAGCCGGCCTTCATATAAAGGCTCAGGGCGACGCGCAGGGTACGGACGCCGCACTCCTACCGCGCAGCGCGCGCGTTGCGAGGAGCGCAGAAGGCGAAGGCCTGCGCGTCGTGCCCGTGATCGTCGCGGGTGGAAACAAGCACCCGCGAGTTTCCAGGGCGTGTTCCGGCGGGAACGCCGCGCGTGCGGCACCGCACCTTCTCGCCAGGGCACGCGCTATCGATCGCGCGATCGCAGGCCGCGCCTGCTGGCCCCCGCGCGCGCGACGCAGCGTCCGGGGGCCCGCGCGCGATGACGACACGGCGGGGGGCGCGGCGGCGGGCGACGTCTGAGTATTTTTTTTTCTGCGCGCGCCCGAGTGAGGTGCGGCCGCCGCGCGCCGCGGTCGGATCCGGGGCTGCAGATGCGCGACACGCGCACGCGCGGCGGCACACGCAGGCTCGGCTGCCGGGCCTCAAACGGGCGCGATGTCGTCAGTCGCACGGGGCGCATGCGGGGGATGTCCGTCGACGATGACATCAGGGTGCAGCTTTCCCGCAACGCGGCCAGCATTCGTCAGTGCGGGGTAATTTGCGGACGCCCCCGAGGTGCGTTTCGCAGAGCATCACCTATTTAACCAGCTCCCCGCCGGAATGTTGACTCGCCAGACGTTCAACACTTGCTAAAACGGGCTTGAACTCGTACTTGACCTTCTGGCGGCCGCTGATGCTGGCGTACCACCCGGTAGGTGTCTCCCGCCTGTGCGCCGCCGTCGAGAGCGTGATGCTAACGCGCTTGTCGCCAGAAATATTGATTTTCACTCTGATATGACCAACCACCTATGGCTGGTCTGGTACCGCGCACAAAGCCCCATGGGGCCAAAACACTGGTCGCTTTTTGTCACTTACGACACGGACGAAGAGGCGTTGGGGACGATCTACCAGGTACGCAGCGCCGTGCGACGCGTCGACGGGCCCCGTGCTGAGCTGCGCGCACAGATCGAGGGCAACGGCTGGGGCACAGGGCAGTTCCTCTTCCGCGTCTGCCGGGGCGTCCAGCTCAAGGGCGCGCGCGGCAGCCAGGCGTACGAGGGCCGCCTGTTCCTCGGCGACATCCGCGACGGCGTGTACGGCATGATGCACGAGTACTGCGAGGCTGCGGCGGAGATGATCAACGAGCACAATGTCGCACACGTGGTCGGCGAGAGCAACTGCCAGGACTGGTGCCTGCTGGTCATCAAGAGCCTCGAGGACGGGCGGTTTATTCCAGGCGGCACGAAGACGAGGGCGGCGGCGTGCCCGCGACGGTAGCAGGGCGGTGCGGAGGACATGGCGCTTCGTAATATTTTCACGGGTTCGCGGGGAAGTGGGCTTTCTCTCTCGGGCGACTTGTAGCACTACTGCTTGGTTACTTATACCCTAACTCGTATCGTCCATCTAATGTATTCTATTCTGCGGCAGTCCTGGGCCTTTGGGCGCGGCCTGCGCCCGTGGCCCTGCGTGGAGGATCGTCAGGTACGCATCGCCTAGGCCTGAGAACTAGGTAGATGGCATGGACAGTCTCACGACTGTTTTCAGGCGAGCTGGGGCGGCTGCTTCTCCTCTCTGGAATGCGAAATTTGCCCCGTACGGCATTGACTGGTCAGCACGGTGTCGCTAGGGAGCGCCCGTGCTCGGGATCGTACAGAAAAATTGCACGGATCTCGTGGCTTGGCTTCTACCGTAGAGAAGGCAACAAAGGCTGTGACGCCACTGCTATACAGCGGGTGTTTGTCGCTGCAGAGGCTGCAGAGTGCAAGCGTAGGGTGTCCGGGTCTGGCGCCTATGTCAAACACGCAAGACGGGGCGGGTCGCTCAATAGGAGGCGCAGTCTAATGGCACGAGAGGTATCTACATGCATTGCAGTGGCTACAGCGAGGGTCTACGATTTTGTGCAAGCCCAGAAGACCCGACGGAGGCAGGAGACCGCGTGCAGCGGAGTGCCGGGCGTTCAATCGGAGAAACAGGCGCGAGAAGGGCAAGAGAACGCCCGCAGAGCGTTGGGACACACGCCGGGATCAGCAGCGTGCGCTGTTTGCGGTCTTTATCAGCAATGCCGATGCTGGGCTGGGGAAGAGGTCGCGCTGGTCGGTGGCACTGGGGGCGACTGTGAGCGCCGAGGGATCCAAACGGGCAGGGGGCACGTGCCGGCTTTCTCACCGCCGCATCAAACTCTTCCGCACTGCTCAGCTCTGTCCGCCAACCCACCGACGCCGTGGCCAGCAGCTTTTTCGGGAGGTCACCCAGCGTCCAGGCGTGTGGGACCCCAGCGCACACCCAGTGTCCAAATCAAGAAGGAAGGTGAAGCGAGCGCAAGTCTGAGCGGCGACCGTTCGGACGGTCATTATCTGAGTCGGAGTGAGTACCTGTTCTCGTGCTCCGCCACTACTCCGAGTCCTCACCCACCGCGCCCGCTCGTCGTCCTCGTTCCCCCTCGCTGCCCGTCTCGCCGCCATGCAACCACCAGCCAGCTCGAACGACGGCCTCCGCGCCCCCGCAGGCCGCCCCGCACGACTCTGCGCTCCCCGCCGCCGCACACGCCATGGCGAGCGAAGCGTCCAAGTCGCCGACGGAGCAGCCCGCCCACCCGCAGCCACCCCAGGCCATCGCGCCCTACCCGCCGCCGTACGGTGCCCATTACGCGCCGTTACCTCCGGGCGCATATCCACCGCCCTTCTACACGTTTGCCCCTATCCCCGACCCCAACCACGACCCCAATGCCGCGCCGAACGGCGCCCCTCCGCCTCAGCCATACATTATGATTCCACAGCCAGGCATGATGCCTGGCATGGTCTACGCGTACGCCCCGCCGCCGCCCGGCCAAGGTTTGATCCTTCTCGCCCATGAGACCCGTCGCGCGATGATTAACTCACCCGTCAGTGCTTCCCTACCCACCGTACCCGGCACCCCCGCAAGTCCCGACTGTGGCGCCGCGCCCCAAGCGTAAGCAGGTCAAGATGGCGGTGAGTGTGCTTGCTTGTGTGTCAGCCTCTCCCGTATCCATGTCACCGTCAGTGCACGAACTGCGCCGCGGCCTGCAAACGCTGCGACGACAGCCGGCCCTGCGAGCGCTGCCAGAAGTACGGGCTGGGCGAAAGCTGCGTCGACGGACAGAGGAAGGAACGCAAGAAGGGCATCAAGCGTGGCCCTTATAAACGCAAGGCGAAGTCGGCTAACGGCGAAGGTACAGAATTCTCATCGGTTTGACTGGATGTATGCTGAGATTCGCGATTGACACCTTACGGCAGGCATGGGGCCCAGCACGAGTGGACCAGAAGGAGAAGCGAGTGTGGTGCCCACGCCATATGGCGCACCGCCGCCAGAGGCCTACTACCCCTATTACTACCCCCACCCCCCGTATGCGCCTCCGCCGCACGACGGGCAGGCCCACGGCGAGGCCGCCGCGAACGGGAGCGCACACCCAGTGCCGCAGACGTACTTCCCGCTGCACCCCGCGGTTTACCCGCCGTACCCGCCATACGGACACCCGCCGCCGGTCCCGTACGCCGCGCCGCCCGCGGTCATCTCGCCGCCGCCGCCGGACGCCAACCCGAAGTCGCCGCAGGCCGCCGAGAGCGTCTCCGAGGCTCCGAGCAAGAGCAAGAAGAAGACGCGCGCGAAGGCCGGCGAGGGCGCCGCCAAGGGCAAGGCCGCCGCCGGCGCGAGCGACACGAACGGCGTCGAGCCGCACGACGGCGCCCCCAACGGATACCAGGCGACGACGGGCCAGTCCTTCGAGCTCCCCGGCGGGGGCTCGGGAACGGACACTGGACACATGGTGTCCCCCGTTTAGATACCCCTTATGACATGGCATTCATGTGAGCCGCAACCTATGTTAATGAAATAATCAGACAAGGGTGTCTAATAAGCTCCTCGGCTAGACGTCGCTGGCTTCCCCGTCCCTGGCCCTCTCGTTATCGTCCCGATCGTCCCCCGCACGCGGACAGCCGTGGCAGCGCTTCTGCGTGCCTGCGTCCCGCCCCGCTCCCTCGTGCAGCGCCGCTGCGTGTTTCTGTGCTTTCGTTCTCATGGCTCGCATTCTGCAGCCCTCACTTGGACATCCCCCTCCCTCAGACGCTATCCGCGTGTGCTTTTTGGCCACGAACAGGGGCGCTTGCGTCGCTGTTCGCGCTAGCTCAATGGCCACGGATATCGTGTGGACCGCTTCTCTTGCTGTAGCAGGCCGGGCTGCGTCGTCCCCGCTTCCAATGTCTCGTCGGAGCAGACACGTTTGCGAGTGAGGCGGGTGCCCGTGGCCCTGGCCTGCTACATCCTAGATCCTCTTCTCTTTGCCTTCTCTTCGGCTCCGTACCCCTGGTGTTTTCTGGCCCCTTGCGCTTGTGTGTGAAGTGAAACATATGCCCCCGTCCCTTGATTCTTCTCTTCCCCAGCTCCTACCCCCCTGCTACCCCCGTGTCTTGTGTAACAACCAAAGTGTTGTATCTGGTAACCTGTACTAAGTAGTTTGGAATTGACCGAGGTTATTCTGCCCAGAAACCCGGTGCGGCGGATCGACGGTTGCTGGGAACGGCGCATGGGAGGCGTCGACGCGCGTGGGCACGTCTCCCCGGTGAGCTTGTCGGTGCTCCGACGTCAAATTCGCGGCTGATGCCCTCGCAGATGTCGGGGCCGACGCACACACGCCACAAGCGCATGGCAAGAGCGACACAGCGCGGCACCAGAGAAAACTCTATACTATCTATAGTCAGATACTCATCTGCGCGCCGAGAGAACGGGCCAGGGTGGCGAGGGCGGCACAGCGGCGAGTTGCACGCGAGGGCACGGCGCCTCGGCGGTGTGCGTCCGGATGGGGAAGGTGTGCTGGTTTGGGAGCGCGTCCCACCTCTTCGACCCCCGCCGGCACCGGCCGGGCCCAGCGGCGGCGGGCTCACAAGGCGTAAGGTGTGCACCCAGCACATATTCTGACATCTTTCGCTTTGCTTGATACAATCTTGCTGTTTGAAGGCTGCACGGGGGTGACAAGGGCAGCAACAGCTCTGCCACTGTGCGGCGGGGGAGGCAGGAGGACGTTCCAAGTATGGCCGTCGTCGCCAGCCGTCCGTTCGATCTGCGCCCTCGATCGCAGTCAACAAGCTCGTCTCGTGACCCTTGACGCGTCGACGTGTCAGCCTCAGCCCCGCAGACATATAAATAAGGCCTCCCGGGCCGCTCTGCCTCTGGCCCCCAACACCGTGCTCGCCACCACCCACTTTCCCCTTCTTCGGGCGAGGCGGTTTCTTTCCCACTTGGACCGGCCCGACAGCTGGAGCTGTGCGGGGACTGCTAGATCCCAGCCGCCCCTCTGGCCGAGTCTTCCGGCACCGGGCGCGAGCCTGGTCGCCGTCGAGGGCGACGTCGGAGGGGATGCCCGCACAGGCCTGTCGGTGGCACGGGCCCGTTACAAGCCCCCTTCTTATGGTGAGTCTGCGGCCCCTCAGAGTTAAGCGTGCCGCTGACCTGGCGTGTAGACTGTCTGCGACGCTCGCGCCGACTACGGGTCGAGAGCCAAGTGTCTTCGTCGCCACCGCCGCCGCCGCCGCCGAGTACGCCTCCCCTTGTGCAGTCGAGTAGTCTGCAGGCTGATCTTACCTATGCAGTACAACCCTCGCTAACGTCCTCCGCGGAAATCGAACCATCATTGGCGGCTGGCGACTGATTGGAGACCAACTTACGGCGTGCCCGACCACCGGTAAGTCCCACTAGCTGTCGCGCTGCTGGAAATGACCATATTCACTCAGCGGCAGCTGGCCCTCGACACCCCACCATCCTTTAGTCGGGCTTCAGCAGCAGGTGGAAGGACGTCGACGGCCTACATGCAGGACAGCTCGGGACCTGGAACGCCCGCGTGAGCGACCCCCGGGCTGTTCACGCGTGCTATGGCTAGCACATACTCTGTGCCACACGGACGGTGAGTCGCATATCCGGCCACGATAGCATAGGCGACTTACTCGGAGGTGTGTGATAGCCGGACGTGGCTACTTACCAGCGCGGCAGCGCCGACGTCTACAGTCTCAAGCTGGATCTGTAGTGTAATCATATCCTCGACGCTACCGTCCATCTCATACCATACCAAATGTATCTCCAAATCCTCCTTGCATACAGTGGCTACGTGCAACACCCTGCAAGATGGTTGTTGTTCAGGTCGCGCGCAATGCCTGGCGTCGAGATATACCGTAAATGGGAAATTTGAGATAAGATGAACAAAGAGGCTGCACCCGCGTCATCGCTTGCAGATGTTCTACCACTCTTCATCCACCATAAAGTACTGTACCTCGCCCATGAATCGACCCAGCCTGCTGCAGAATATCTTTCTGTATGTCGGTCGTTGCGCAGTCCAATTCACTCGATCCCAGAAACGCTTCGCGTCTGCGATCATGACATCCCTACAACAACCTGCGACCCGTGTGTATCTTCGCTGAAGTCTATCACACCACGACTCCCGAGGACGCTGCGCGCATCACCTGGCTCTCACATACAATGACCCAAGTGGTAGGGGCACTGCTTCTGCCCTGCTTTCCCTCACCAAGTTCTGGCCATCATGGTCTGTGCCGTCCTTGGGCTGCTCCTCTCGTTCCTCCTCTTCCCTAATGGGACACTCGGCCTACCCCAAGGGGACTCTCAAGTGCCACTACACGCTGGGGAGATTGCGGAGGCACTATCTGTTTCGAAGTATGAGAAGCATGGGTTCCAATGTATGTCTTCGAGTCGTACCTTCGGACGAGGGCCGGTATTGACGCAGTGGTACACAAGTTGAACGCGTGCAGCACAGCTTATACGACGCGTATCAGCTCAGAATCAGCCAGCCAAAGCTCTGCGATAAGGAAGCTCAACAATACTCAGGCTATCTCGACATTGCTGATGACAAACATCTATTCTTCTGGTGCGTCCACTGTTCGCTCTGCGGTAGACTCCGCACTCAGACAGCCCTTCAGGTTCTTCGAAGCGCGGCATGATCCCCAGAACGCGCCTCTTATGCTCTGGCTGAACGGCGGTCCTGGTGCCAGCACCATCGCGTCTGGCCTCCTCTTCGAGAACGGCCCCTGCAAACTCAACCCCGCGACCGGCCGCGTCGAGGACAACCCATACGGCTGGAACGAGAAGGTCAACATTATCTACCTCGACCAGCCGGTCGGCACAGGCTACTCGTACGGCACCGGCGACAGCACGACGCTCGCGAACCTCGCCGCGGACGTGTACGCGTTCCTGCAGCTCTTCCTGCAGCGCTTCCCGCGGTACGCGCGTGCGCCGCTGCACATTGCAGGCGAGAGCTGGGGCGGGCACTACGTCCCGCACATCGGCGCGTACGTCGACGCGCAGAACGACCGACTGGTGTACGCGCCGCGCCGCGGGCAGCTGCACGTGAACCTCGCGTCGCTCCTCCTCGGGAACGGCCTCACGGAGCCCGCGTCCCAGCTGGAGACCCCCGTGGACTACCTCTGCGGCGCGGCGCGGTACCCGCCGTTCAAGCGCGACGACAGTAGGTGCGCAATGTGGCGCGCAGCTATACCCCCGTGCTTGCGCATGATCAAAACGTGTTACGAGTACCAGAACAATGCGACGTGCGGGCCCGCAACTGCGTACTGCTGGCCGGCGGTGTTCAATGCTCCCTTGGATGCCGCTCGGGGTGGGTTTTCTGCACGGTCTTCTTGTATCCAAGCTGACAGCTCGGTTCAGAGGACGGACATAACGTGTACGATCTTCGCAAGCCCTGCGACGAGAGCCCAGGCGGGCTTTGCTATAGCGAGTTCAACGCGATCGAGCTGTGGCTCAACAAGACGTCAACAAAGCTCGAGCTGGGCGTTGATCCTGATTACACCTTCAGGACCACGAACCCAGACGTCCAGTTCCCTTTCTACCATAAGGGCCAGGCGCTGCTCAACAGCGCCGCGCTTCTCGTCCCGCTCATCAACCATGGAATCCGGTTGCTGGCGTACGCTGGCGACGTCGATGGCGTCTGCAACTACATGGTGCGTAGCGCTTTGGCATGAGCATCCACTTACAGGACGCTGCTCCTCCAGGGAATCGAACTCTGGATGAAGCGCCTCGAGCACAAGTACCACGGCGAGTTCGAGTACGGGCCGTGGTCTATGTGGGTGTTACCATCCGGGTACTGGGCTGGTGCGGCTCGTTCTGCGGGCAATGGCTCCGTCACGTACGTTCGCGTCTTCGAAGCGGGGTAAGTCCGCGGGCATATGTTGAAGCTGCGCCACATCTAAATGGAGCTTCGCGCAGACATATGGCTCCTTTCGACCAGCCGGAAGCGACGCTTGTGAGTATGTACGTGGGCGGTATTGAACGCTGCTGGACTGATGCGTCCGACGTAGGATATGATCTCGAGATGGGTCGACGGAAAGCCCTTTTAAGCAGAATTTATTTGCGAACATCAAAGCATGAGTCTAATTGTCTCAAAATATTTTGTATCATAGCAAGAAATAAGAGACGGTCCCCACTTTGCCTTTTCTAGCTTACCCAACGTCAGACGGGACGGTGTTTGAGTGCGAGCTCCATCTTGGGATTCTTGGCTGGGGACTGACATGGACTGGTCGTGATCATGAAAAAACTGTAAAAATCGTCGTTTCGCGAAATAATATAAAAACTGCTTGGTTGTCTGGCAGTGCTCCCGGAGTGAGCAAACACACATTATTGCTTGAAGTAGTCCACGAGGGGAGGGTATACCGTATAAGGTGAGGCCAGCTTGAGGCGCCCAGAGGGCCGTCGTGGCGCACGCAGGTTGGCGCTTTAGCTTGTGCTCGCGTTTTGTCTTCGGTCTCCCAGGGCGGTAGGTCTGCGCTCGCTTCAAGGACTTCGACATCTACAGATTGACACGTTGCTTAGATTTATGCCGTTGCAACAGCTTTGGCGTGCGCGGCTTTGCCTGAAGTCCCTCACCGCTCGTGCGGCAGCACCAGCGAGCGGCATCGCGATCGGCTTCCTGTCGCGCAGTGCAAACGGTGCTCTGCTGGCAGTGCGCCTCCTACGGTCCTACGGATCTACGCCTCACCACTTCGGGGAGGTGTCTAAGGCCCATATCCCCGATGTCCTGTTCTTCCAGTCTCAGTCAGGGCCACATTGCGACTACGTCCGGCTGGCAGGCAATCCTGATGACCCCCCGGACGCTAAAGCACTCGAATGCGCAACGCAACGAGCCGCCTCTATGCATCACATTCACAAGGACCTGGCTGCTGCACTTTCTTCGAACGATCTGGAGCGTGTCCAAGAGCTGTGGACAGCTCTCAAGCAATTATCACCCCTCGACTTCATGGCCTTCCGGTGCATGTTGCAGTATTCGTCCCTCATTGAGCGGCTGGCGGCCGATTCCGACCTTTCTACTAACACACTCGTCACGCTCGCTATCGACGAAATTGCGACGTTCGCGGCCGCGGTGGCGTGCGGGAAGGGTCTCGTCGCACGCATGCGCCACTATTTGTCGATCAAAGATCCCGAGAGGGCTCTGTCGCTCTTTCGACATGCGATTACGCTGAACAGGCGCCATAATGACCTCATCGATTATACCAGCACACATGCCCAAACCCCCGAAATTGCTCGCATCCGTTCATCTATAGGGCCGCGCGTCAGGCCGAAGCCCGAGTCCGTCGTCTACGCCCTCGCTGCGTGTGCCATGAAGGACTCGTTTCAGGACACTTTTCAAGTGTTCGTGAACATCGACCTTGTGCGCATACCGTACGCTGAATTGCGAAGGCACGTGCCCACGCTCGACGAGGACATTGACCTGCGCAACAAGACTCTCGAGTTCGTGTCCCGCGCACACGCTGCCAAGATGTGCATGATACCCCTCGAACGCTTCCGCAGGCACATCAAGCGCATGACCACTGGGGAAAATGTACCCTTTTCCCTCCTCCACACGACAGAGACTATCCTGACGGAGTGTTTGCGCGAGGATGCTAGCATCGTCCAGGAGGGGTCAGAGCCTTTCCCTACGGACAGGCCGTACGTCGTGATCGAACATGAACGCTGGGCGTTGCTCATCTGGGGACTCATATGTACACGTCAAGCGGAGCAACTCGAGCGCATTTGGCCCGAACTCGCAAAGTTGCTCTCCCCTATGCCGGCGTGCATTTGGGCAGCCGTCCTCGACGGATTCGCGTCCATGAAGAGATTTGATCGCGCCGAAGCGACGTGGAGGATGTTGCGCTCCGTGGAGCGCACGCCAGGTCCGAAAGCGTACGGAGCGTACATCAAGTCTCTGTTCGAAGAAGGCCGCGTTCAGGACGCCGTGCGTCTTTTCGACACACTCAAGAAGGCTGTCGGCACGAAGCCATATCCCAGCGAGGACCCCGAGGTACTGGCCGTCTTCAACACCGTGCTCGGATTCCTAGCACGAACAGGCGACGAGGTTCGCGCGCGGAAGATCTTGGACGACATGAAGAGGAGCGGCCCGCATCCGAACGCTGAATCATTCATCCCACTCCTGCGATACCATGCGAAAAGGCGCGACTTGAAGGCTGTTGCCAGCCTCTTCGGCGAAATGAACACTTCAGGAGTCGTTGTGGACCTTTCTACCGCTGCGGTGCTTCTTAGTGCTCTATATTCCGCCCGCGAAGATGCCATATCACTGGTATTTACACTTCTCCAGCAGAACGGCGTTGGCTTCGACCGGGATAACCGCACCAAGCTTATTCAACACCTCGTAGACCTTGAGGAGTACGACGCACTGTCAGCCGCGATTGCAGTCCTCGAACACCTAGCGCGCGACACAGACTTGCGCACGATCCCATATGTCACTTTTCTTTGCGGTCTTGAACGCGCGTCGTATATAGAGTCACATCAAGTACGCGCGTTACGCAAGACGTTGCACCACAAGTTGTTTGCTCTGGGGCGAAAAGTGACATTGGGTACTTCCGCAGCATTGCAGGTCATTCAGGCCTGTCTCGAAAACAGTCGCCCCGAGGCCGTGGACCAAGCGATGCGATATTACAACCACTGTCAGCGACCGCGATCCGGCCTCAGTACTGAGCTCATTGTCACGCTCTTGCAGGGCCTGAGGAGGCGGGAGGAGTGGGCCACCGCAGACACTGTCGTCGCTGACATCAAAGCCGGCGGACCTGTCGCTTCTTTACACCCAATGGTCCAGCGCGAGCTTGAGCTCGTCCACAGGCGAACGGGATGGCAGGCACTGACACGGGCAGAGCCATACACTATTGGCTAAATATGACACCTACATGTAGTACTATACAGCATGTACAATTGAACTAGCTCGACCCGGATATATATCTACTATGTTGTGAGCTGTAATTGACACATCAAGCAGATGCTGTTCCTTCGAAAATCATCATGCTTGCCTACTACGTCTGCGTTTTCTTTCAATCGATCAGCTGCACGCCTCAGGCTCTGTACATCATGGCTGCGCGACACGCTCGGAGCCGACACCGATCTTGTGCTCGCGCGGTAATCCTGCTATTTACGCGTCTGGTATTTGGATAGAGATGCTCTCAATGATAGAAAAGCCTCGGGATCCGACAATGAGACAGCAGGCACAGTATCCTGTCCCCAGCTTCCCTACAAAGCCCCAGCTCCTTTCCTTACGATGCAGTTCACGACCGCCTCCGCCATCCCCACCTCTGCGCTCGCCGTCGCGGCCCGCCAAGGCCCTTCTGTGTCCTTGAGCGACGCAGCGCACGCTGACCACGCACCTTGGCGCGACTTCGACCCTGTACGTCTGCAGCGACGCGAACTGGAGCGGCCCGTGCGAGGACGTCGGCTTCTACAACCAGGCAGGCACCCGTGTTCCCCGGCGAGCAGCAGAACGATATCTCGAGCATCAGCCCGCCGCAGGGCTACTACTGCCAGTGCTACCTCTATCACAAGTGCGTGTTCTCATGTGCGATTATGTGTCAGAAGCTGACAGCAGTGCCAGCCACTACACCTGAGACGGCGACGGCCTCGGAAACGTGGTGTACCCCGGTATCTCTGACCTCGGGGATGGCAACACGAAAGAGTCGCACTTTGTCCATGAATTCATGAGTTTGATGATTTTGTTTTGTAGAACATGGTCCGGTGGAATGTAGAAATAAGAGTCACGATTCTTGAACCGAACTCCTTGCGTTGAATGTCCCTCAGATTCTCTGAGAATTTACGAGGTACGAATGGACCGCAAACTCAAATATTACCACTCCACTGTTGCAAATCTGACTCACGTCTTATTCACGTCGGAATTATAGCTGGCATCAATCTAGCAGTATCGGATTCTCCATCTCTATGAGTGAGAGACGTGATATTCCTACTCCAGACCGGTACGAGACTTGACGCGTGACGGAGAGACGTCTCAGTGTGGCTGAGATCTGCTAATGTACAGTGGCTTCCTCTTGAGTCTTCTGAGGGCTATAGGTCACTAGTATGATGACGGGTGTAGCAGCATCGTCTAGAAGACGATAAGTCAATAGTAAATACCCGTGACAAGCGCTGGAATAAAGTAAAATAAAGCTTACGCCTCCGTCGATAAGTACAGTCTCCCCGTTGACAAACCAGTTGCTGATCAAGAACAGGGCCAGCGCCCCGACGTCCGTCCTCGACCCTGCGTTGAGTGGCTTCGAGCCGTCATCGGGCGGAGGCTGCGCGCAGGGCACCTGGAAGCGGAATTTGCCCAGGTCGGTGAGGCGCGACACTCCCAGATCGTCGGATGTGCCGGGAGCAGACATCTCGGTGAGGAACAGCCCTGTATTAGGCGTCAGCGGCCGTGCGGCACAGCATGTAGTAAACCGCAGACCTGGAGCGATGCCATTAACGCGCACGCCAAGCGGGAGCAGCTCGTGCGCGAGCGTAGAGGTGGCGTGCCCGAGCGCGGACTTGGAGTACATGTACGGGAAGCTGAAGCCAGAGGTCGCGGGGTCCTTCGTCCAGCCGTTCATGCTGCTCGTCATGATGACCTGCGGCGCGAACCTCTTACCGCCGAGCCCGCGGTAGCCGCTCGCCTTCCACTTCTCGAGGAGCGGCAGGAACGCGAACGTGAGCCAGTATGGGCCGACCGCGTTCGTGTGGATGACCTTGTCGAAGGTCTCTTCCTTGAGGTCGTTGAAGTACGCGCGCTGGAACGCTTCTGCGGTCACCTCCAAGGGGCGCTGAAATCTGCCCTCGGATACTCTGTGCCATGTAATTCAGCGGGATGAGCGAACGCCGTAACTGAACGAATTGACCCTGCGTTGTTGAAGAGAACGGTGATGTGAGGCACTCTCTTTCCAACTTCTTCGGCTAGACGAATTGCTTCTGACTATAGCATGTTCAACCTGGCCGCGTGCCTCTGAGAGTAGCTGGGTTCACCTTCTTGCTAACGTCTCCCTCAATCCCGTGCATCTTGCCATGCCTCCCACTGCGTTCGGCCGCGTCGTTGTACGCCTTGCATATTCTGCCCAGCGGCAAGAGATCATATAACACACATCCCCTCCACATTTCTATTGAGAGTACACGCACCTGTCGAGATCCGCCTGAACTGGCCCAATGATGAACACAGTCGCGCCATTGGATACGAGCGTCGAGCTGATCATCAAGCCGATGCCCTACAAGCTACAGTTAGCAGCTGCATAGCAGAAGGAAACTAGCCACTCACGCTTCCGCCGCCAGTCACGACTGCTACCACCCCGCGGAGGTCGAACATGTTGCTCACATGGACCTCGTTCAGAATCTGCTCGGCCATGGCTGCAGATGGATAGTCTGTACGTGGGAGACCGCCCTTTCGAGTTGCATCCAAGTCGCACGATAGTCTTATATCTGCGAGGCTGGACTGACATCATAGGAAGTGTTGCCTGCCGAAATCCGAACTTTACAGGTGCCGGAAGGAGGACATCATGTGGCGAAGATGGTGGGTAACGGTTGTGTGTGAGGCTTGAGCAACTCGCCGATGCGATGACTGCGACTTTCTCGAGCACATGAATAGCAGCAGAGCAGAACAAAGCCCGTGTCGACGTAGCCGTAGACTCAGAGAGTTCGCGAAGCCGGAGGCGTGTGCCGAAAGCGTAGACCAAGAAAGGGTATTTAGTGATAAGATAGACAGAGAAAGCTCGAGAGATACGATAAGATAACCCTCATACTTACACCCGTCTCGCGTTCAACTTTACCTGCAGTCTGCTAGACTCGAACCAGCCGGTATGACGAGTTCCGGTCTCGACGATAAATCCGAGGGTGCGAAAATTCAGGACGTTTTGGGAGGAGGACAAGGTTTTGATTCAATCAGCGGGGATTCAAGCGGTCGTCGAACCGTACAACTCGTCATACCGACTGGGAGGACCTGTCGGCTTTTTGGCGGGGAGCTCTCAGCGCTTAAGACTTACGCGTTTTCTCGAGCGACCATGCGCAGACAACCCTCGCCGTCTCGTCATCCAAACCCTCTGAAGACCTCAGTGTCGGCACCAGGGCATATGTGATGTAGCGGTGGAGGCTATGGTACGTGGTAAACCCTCTCAACCTTCGCAGTACGTGACTCACTGCAGGTGCAGCAGGGATTGCTGCCATTAGGTAGTGTAACCATTAGGCGGTGCGACCAAGCCATGCGCCCCAACAGCTAGTCACGCTGAATCAAGCGTCGTGCCAGGACCGCGGCGTCGGCGGCCGGCTAGAGCTCGCCCAACGCTCGCCCTCTGGTGGTCGGAGGTGTTACTGTCCTCCATGAGATCGGTCATCGAGGGCAGAGGATGCAAGCGGGAGCAAGGGTGAGGGCTGGCGTGGTCGCATCGAAGAGGGTTGCACTGAGGCTCAGCCACAAGGGACGACGTCGAGAACGCGAAGCTACGAGCGCCAGCACTCGCCGTTTGGAAGATATCAAGGTGTCCCTCCTTTGTGCGCGGCGCGAAGATCTCGCCCTCTCCACGCCGACTTTCCACGTCCGCCCTTGCGCAGCACAGCACTACCCAACGCTCCAAGGTTTTCGAGTCCGGTTGTCGACGGTATCGAGGGCTGAGGATGCAGGTGGAAGTGAGGGCGGCGAGGGCGGACGGGATGACGTCGAACAGCGTCGTGTCAAGGCGCAGCCACAAGGGACGACGTTGAGGACGCGCGAAGCCACCCGCAAAAGCTGCAGCACTCGCCTTTCTCGAAGACATCAAGGCGTCGCTTACCTGCGCCGCACTCGAAGATCCCGCCCTCGCTAGGTCGATTCCCTCGATTCCGCGATTGCCCTTGGGAGCGCGCCGCATCACTTTCTGACGCATGCCCACGCCAGCGTCGTCAAGGGTAGAAATATGGCTCGCGGACGTGTGTGTTCGCGCGCCACTTTCCGGCATCCCGCCGTGTAGCCGTCACACGCGTGTCGCCACTGCACGTCGAACCTCGCGCAGTGTCGTCACCACTCGCCTGACTTTCTCGACTCGACACTCCGCACTCCCGCAACCACCGTTCGTCGGCGCCTCGCCTCGAAGACGCCTCAACTTCCGGCACTCCCGCTGTGCAGTCGTCGCACGCGCGTCACCGCTGGACGCCGAACCTCGCGCGTGCCGTTGCCACTTGCTCGGACTCTCGACTCGACATCCCGCACTCCCGCGACTGCCGCTCGCCAACAACGCCCAGCGTAACGCGGAGGATGAGTCTGCCCACGCGCAGCACGAGTGTTACCAGCATGAGAATGTGTTCGCCTGTAGATGGCTCGAGCAGCTCTTCGGAGACGCCGAGCATCTTTGGTCGAGCGCAGGACGATGCTGCTGAAGACAGCGACACTCGAGACCACTCCTTCAGCCTCGACAACGAGGACGACGTCGCGCTCAACATGGACGCCCTTGACGAGGACGACGAGAACGTCTTCAATGACGACGATTGACCTCGTACGTGGCGCGGTAAGTCCTTCATTCATCACGCGTTGTGTTTCCACGCTCATCACTCTTAAAGTTCCGCCACCAGCTCGATTCGCCCGATCCAATGGCTCCCCCATTTGGCCTCCGGTTGGCCGGGCGATCAATGCTTCGCCGCTGGGTCCGCCGGGACCAAAGGACTCGCCAGATCCCTTCGTACACACCACCACTGTCGCCACTATGCGCGAGCGCACGCCAGGCATCCTCGCCACCGCTCCCAGCCCTCGCCACCCGCCCCGTGCTATACTGCAAGATCAAGACCATGCGAGGACGGCGCTGCCCTAGGCCACATCAGAGCGGCGCGTGTACTAGCGGTGAGCGCGGCGCGTCCATGGCGGCCCGCTGTCGGCCGCCCTGGCGCGTCGAGCGCGTCGGTACACAAAGTTATGCCCGCAATTCGCCAAGAGCCCCCTCCTCGACCCTCCTCAGCTCGCGAGGGCGCACTTTTGGGGCGGCCACCCGGCTACTGAGTGGCCGCGGTCGCACGCGCGCCGTTGTGGCCTTGGCGGCTGCCGGCAGCTCTCCAAACATCTAGTCTCCCTCTTCCGCCTTGTGCGCGTCGGTAGCCCGCTTTATGGGCTTAGCTACACCACTGGAGAGCTGCCAGAAGTGCGGTGGACGCCCTGAGGGGATATGTACTTGTGGCAAGAAGGCCTCCCGTAGCAACATGTGTGCCCGGCATAGTGTAGATCGTTGATTTACATCAATAAATCGCTCAAAAATTGCTGAGACCCATTCGTTTCAAGATTTTTCATACATTTTGCAATCTATACCGTGCTATACAACAGTAGTAGTATCGGTACTTAGTGCCCTACAGGGGACGTGACTTCCCACCGTGGGCAGGCCTTTGGCACCCTTTGTCCGGCCGGCCTTGCCATCAAAT
Source organism: Phanerochaete sordida (assembly GCA_019973155.2). NCBI lineage: Eukaryota > Fungi > Basidiomycota > Agaricomycetes > Polyporales > Phanerochaetaceae > Phanerochaete > Phanerochaete sordida. The sequence goes on from BPQB01000002.1 coordinate 674,548, forward strand.
TCCGGAGCTTTCAACCAAAGCGATGATCGGTTTGGTGGCGAAAGACAGCCAACTCACGCTCATCGTGCGCTCTACAGGCAATCTCTGTCCCCATTTGCCTTGGGCGGCACGTCAAACCCGCCAAACTTCGATATCCCTGCGTGACCTCTTCATATTTTCCCATCCCGACTTGATTTTCTGTATCCCCTCATGTATATCTACCAACTCTTGATTCATCCCCTCATGCTCAGACTGATAGTTGTCACACTGCGGCCGATATTGTGTTTGAGTCGATTTCGCGAATTTGCTAAGTATTAAGCGCCAAACGCTCCCCGCCAAAAACCCGACGAGTCCGCCCAGCCGCTTCTTCGAAGCTCGCCCCCAGGCGGGCGGAGAATGAATCGGCCACGTGGGTTCCCGAGCCTAGCAGTCTGCACTGTCTTCCCCCCAGATCTTGCCAACTATTTTGCTCGCACCATGCTTGCTTTTGCATATACCCCTGCTACGACAGAAGGTCATAGGTCATGATACTAGCATGTCTGCAGCTCCTGCAGACATGACGTGAGTCTATCGCCCATCCGCTCCCACCGTGATCCACGCCGCGCCGGTCGAATTGGCTCAGCATTCGCAGGTCCGCAGCCCCCGGACTATGGTGCGACTCGCTTCGAATCCCCTCTACGTGCAATCGCTGAGATGCTTCGCGCCATCGTCGGCTTGCTCGTTTCCTCTTTCCTTCTACCTGGCGTGCACGGCCGACCACAGGCACAGGAGCCTTCCCAAGTGGCGCTCGGAAGTAATGCTGTGGGAGAGTGGTTGTCCTCAACGATATACGCGGAGGATGGCGTGCACTGTGCGTCCCATGTCTGTGTGCGAAGGTCCTGACTGATTGCAGCGGTGTACAAGTCGAGCGCGTGCAGCACTCGCACTTCCCGAAGCACCAGCTCAGGATCACCCGGCCCAAACTCTGCGACAAGCAGGTCGAGCAGTACTCGGGATACCTCGATGTTGCAGACGACAAGCATCTGTTCTTTTGGTGCGTCGGCGGTCTACTCCCTTGTAGGAACATCCCTCAGCCCGGCCCTCAGGTTCTTCGAAGCGCGTCACGATCCCGAGAACGCGCCCCTCATGCTCTGGCTGAACGGCGGCCCTGGGGTGAGCACCATCGCCTCCGGCCTGCTCTTCGAGAACGGCCCCTGCATCTTCAACACTACGTCCTGGCGGATCGAGGACCGGCCGCTGGGCTGGAACGAGAAGGTCAACATCGTCTACCTCGACCAGCCTGCGGGCACGGGCTACTCCTACGGCGCGGGCACGACGACGACGCTCCCGGGCGTCGCGGCCGACGCGGACGCGTTCCTCCAGCTCTTCCTGCAGCGCTTCCCGCGCTACGCGCGCTTGCCGCTGCACATCGCAGGCGAGAGCTTCGGCGGGCACTTTGTGCCGCACATCGGCGCGTTCGTCGCCGCGCAGAACGCGGGCACGAGCACGGGGCGCATCCCGGTGCGCCTCGCGTCGCTCGTGCTCGCGAACGGCCTCTCGGAGCCCGCATCGCAGTTCGCGACGAGCGCGGACTACCTCTGCGGCGGGGGCCCGTACCCGCCGTTCGCGCACGACGACCGGCGGTGCGTCGCGTGGCGCGCGGCGACGCCGCCGTGCGTGCGCATGATTGAGACGTGCTACGCGTACGAGAACAACGCGACGTGCGGCGCGGCGACGGCGTACTGCTGGCCTGCGGTGTTCACGAGCCCTGTCGAGGCCGTGCACGGTGCGCTCGTTTATTCATTCGCCTGTCTGCAGTGTGCTGACCGCGTGGTGCAGCGGCGGGCAAGAACATCCACGACCTACGCGCGGAGTGCGAGGAGAGTGCCATCCCGGGAAACTGCTACCCGCAGTTCGACGCGATCAGCGAGTGGCTGAACCAGACGTCGACGAAGCGCAGACTGGGCGTCGACCAGGCGCTGGACTTCCAATTCATGAAGTCGGACATCCAGCAGCCATTCTTCACGAACGGCCAGGCGGTGCTCAACAGCGCGGCGCTGCTCGTGCCGCTCGTCAACAGCGGGATCCGGCTGCTCGCGTTCGCGGGCGACGCGGATGGCGTCTGCAACTACATGGTGCGTCTGGCGTCGCGATGGAGCAGGTGGACGAGCACTGATACTTAGGGCCGGCACAGGGCATCGAGTTGTGGATGCGCCGTCTCGAGCACAAGCACCACGCCGAGCTCGCCGCGGTCCCTCCACAGCCTTGGGTCACCTCGACAGGATACCACGCCGGCGAAGTCACCGCTGCAGGCAAGGGCGCCGTCGCGTTTGTGCGCGTGTTCGAAGCAGGGTAAGCCGCGCCCCTCCCTGCGCCAATGTGTGCAGTGCCTCACGCGAGTCTTCCGCAGGCACATGGCGCCCTACGACCAGCCCGAGGCGACACTGGTGAGTGGCACGTGGAGGACGTCTTGGACACTGCTGACACGCTGCGTGCTGTGCAGGAATTGATCTCGAAGTGGGTCGACGGCGAGGAGCTCTGAGCTGACGTACTGCGGACGGCGGCACGCGCTGCGACTATATTCTTGGCGGCACTTCGTATTTATGAATGTATAACCAGAATAGCCCGTGCATCCCGCTCGTCTGTCCACTGCGGCCCCCACGACTGCTGCGCGTGCCTTCACGACGCTCGGACCGAGCACACCCCAGTTCGCCGGACGCAAAATTGTGCCTGGTCAGAGCGACTGATAGCGGACCGCCGCCGGGCTCTCGGTTGCACCTGCGCGTCGCCTGCAGCCGCCGCCGCGAGGCGACTGGGCTCCGTGACGCGTCTTGGCGCGACAGCGATGGCAGCCTGCACTCTCGGCGAGACCTGGGGGCTGCTCGCCGCGCCGCTGCCGAACGCCACAAGGGCTCGGCACGCGCGAATCGCCTCGCGGCGGCCGTTCGGGGCCATCGCGCCCGACGCGCGGCTCGGCTTGGGACGGCGAGCGCGTCCGCGGTGCGGTGCGGTGCTGCAGATCTGTGCTGCGCATGGCGTGTCCGGAGCAGCGTCAGCTGCGCGTCGAATGGCGCCAGCGCACGCAGCATCTCGTGGCAGACTAGAGTGCGGCGAAGCTGTCAGTCAATCTTCGCGGGCACAACGCGCGTCCGGGGGGTGTATGTATGGCTACAAGCGGCGGTTCATTGCGTGGTGCATTAATAGTGGTACAGCATTATGTAGGTGCATTATGGTGTGCTGCGCGTGAGTGTGGTCAAAGCGTCCGTGGTCTAGCGTACAAATCCCTCCAACCCGGGCTCTCCAGCGTGCGCGCGCGCGGGGCGGGGCTACACGACGATCTCGACGGTGTGCGGCTGCGGCGCGTGGCGCCAGGAGACCTCGAGCGCGTGCTCGTGGCTCTGGAGGGCGGCGTCGGTGGGGTACTGGTGCCAGCCCCAGGTGCCGTGGCCGTGGCGCGCGCGGCGCGCGTCGACGTCGGCGGCCTGGAGCGCGACGGCGGCGGGCTGCGGCTTCTTGCCTTGGCGGCCCGTGCGGCGGCGGCGCGGCGCGGGCTTGTCTTGTGCGGCGAAGACGGTGTATGCGGTGAGGGCGCGGAGCGCGGCGAGCTTCTCGGGCGCGAGCTCGGCGGGCGCGGACGCGAGCGCGAGGAGCGTGCGGACGGAGTATGTGTTGGGGAGTGCGCGGCGCGCGGGTATCGATGTGGGTGCGGGTATCTGGGTGTCATGCGAGTCTGCAGAGGGTCAGTTGGATGAAGTGTGCGAACAGCGAGAGGCGCGACTTACGGTCTGAGGATGCAGAGGAGACGGACGGGGTCTTCTTGTGGGTGGGCTGCCGCTTGCTGCGGAAGGCCGCAGAGGGTGCCTTGGAGGGCTTGTGCTCGCGCCAAGACTCGGACGTGGCGGGCGCGGGGGTCGGCGACGGCGAGCGCGAGGCGTCGCGGCGGCGGTGCACGGGAACGTAGACACCGTCATGGCTCGAGGACAGCGACGAGGACGAGGCGGCGCGGGGGATGGCGATGGGGCTCGACATTGTGCGAAGGGGCGCGGTGTCTGTTGCTGTGCGGCGGGGCTGGTGCGGTGTGCTGGAGACGGCGGCTTCGACTTGGGGGGAAAGAGGAGGCGAGGGCGCGGGTCTTATAGGGCGGGGCCCTGCCTGCGGACACGCCACGCTGGCGTGTCGGTGCGCGCAGGCTGAGGCAGGGACAGCTCCGGCAGCTGAGCAAGGGCTCGTCAGCCCGAGGACGAGGAGGTGCTCCCGCGAAGTCGCCAGAACGTCATCGAACGCGCCCGAGGGGCCATATCCGGCAGCGGCGACGTGGCCGGCCGACACGCCACGCCCCGAGGCGCCCAGGATGACCAGCACGGAGGCCCACTGGGGCTCACGCGGAGACGCACGGGGCAGCGCGCACTCGTCGTCTATCTTCGTCATCCCCTGCTCGATAATCCCGCTGACATCCACAGCTCCCAGGGGCACCGCGGGGGACCCGGTCTTCCAACGCTATCTGCGCTCTCCCTGCAACCTACGAGCGCATCCCGGAGGACCCTGTCGGCCATCTGCTAATGCATTGCAAGCCTCGTCGGCGTTGTGTCATCCTCGCCTCATAGGAATTGCGTGCACCCAGTCTCCTTTGCGTAGCTCGACGTGCCATGCCGCCGAGAGATGACCTCGTTCCTCTGGGCGAGGGAGCGCCGCAGCACCGGCCGCCGCGCAGCGAGACAGGCTTCGGTGCCAAGAGTCTACAGCCAAGGCTGCGGCGACTGGCACTCGCGCAACGCCTGTCAGGATACACGACAAGCTGTCGAGCACAGCAAGCCGAGGGCAGCCACGTCCCAGGTGCCAGGGAGCCCGCGCAGCTTAAACACCCTGCGTCGGCCCGACCCCTTACCGTGACCTGCTTACCGTATAGAGGGCCCCGTATACTACGCTGGGCACAGGACTGAGGTGGGCACAAGGTTCGGCTATTGGGCACTGCGTGAATATACCTGCCCCTTTTGCCGGGGTTTGTAGCAAAGCGTATCAGTCTTGGCTCGCAAAGGTCGTGAGATAGCGAGCACTATAAATTGCATGAACCGCCCATTAGTCTTCGTGCACGCCCAGCGTGAAGCAGTGTGTGCTGCGCGCGCGCACGTATAAGCCTCGGAGGATCCACTCGTCCAATCGGTCGACGGCCGACCTGCGCAATCTAAAAACCGCCTACCTCGCCAGGAGCCGTAGCCCCGCGTCCGTGTACTCTTCTCTCAAAGCGCGGTCACGTTATGTGCAACGAAAGCAGGAGCGGTGGCATGTTTATCGAAAGCAATTACGAAGCGAGCACGGTAGTGTTGTACAGTACGGATTTTGGAAAGGTGCGAAAGGGTCCGTCGGCATAAGCCTTTTAAGCCTCGATGAACTTCTTGACGCTCTGGAGCCAGCCGACGTACTCCTGCTCCGCGGGTCAGCAACGGAGGGCAGCTCACACAGCGACAGGTACGCACCTTCTGCTCCTTGTGCTCGGCGTACTCGGGGATGAAGACAGCGAGGGCATCGTTGATGCCACGCTCCTGGAGGAACTTCTCAAACTCTTCCTGGACAGAGACGTCGAGGGTGTCGAACTACATAGCTCGCCATCAGCATACATTCGCAGGCACACACCACGCAGCACGCACCTGGGGGCCGATGTACAGGCCGCGGCGCTTCCAGTCGGCCTCGGCGGTGAGCTCGGTGCCCGTCTGCGCGTCGCCGTAGAACGAGATGTTGTCCGTGATGAACGAGCCGTCCTGGCACATCGTGTCGATCGTCAGCGCGCCGGGCGCACCCGCCTTCGTGATCGCGAACGAGCAGCGGATCGGGTACGAGTGCGCGGGCTGGTCCTCGCTCGTCTCCTCGCCCTCCTCGAGCTCCTCGAAGTCCGACTCCTGCTCCGCCTGGATGTCCGCAATGGAGAACATCAGGCGGATCCTGCGCTGCGTCAGTCTGCATGATGCTGTCCAAGAAGAGTACACGTACGTCTCGTTGCCGAACTTGCGCGTCAGCGTGACCTCGTCGTTTCCGGTGACGTCCTCAATCTGCCGCACCGTGAGCCGCACACTCCCGCCACGCCGCGCGTGCCACGCACCGTCCAGACACCCTGCGCCTTGAACGCCTTGAGGAAGTCGGGCTCGGCGGGCGCGCCCGCCTCCTTCTCGTACTGGAGCTCCTCCGCGAGCTTCTGCGCGAGCGTCACGTCCGCTGCACGCCTGTCAGCACTACGCTAGCCCAAGAGGAACAAGGCACTCACTGGCACCCTCGCCGAGGCGGCGCGCGGACACCGAGAACGCGCGCGCAGGCGCGGCGAGCGACGGGCGGAACGCAGGGAGCGCTGCGCGGGCGAACGTGCGCGCGCCGCCGCGGGCGGCGAGCATGCGGCTGCTGGGGCCGGCGGCCTGGCGGAGTGCGCGGAAGGCAGACATGGTAAGTGTGTGGTGGTGGTGAGCGGGAGAGAGAAAGGTCAGGCGAAGGAGAAAAAAGATGTCGGGAGGGGATGGTTGGGTGTTGGGTGGAGAGCGCGGCTCGCTTTGCGCTTGTCGGCGGAGGGCGCCTGTCCCGAAATTTCCAGAGGCGCTGTTTGGTTCGGGCAAATAGAGCCCGGGCACGTGCACGCACAGACGCGGCCTACGCGCGTCGCGACTTGGTCGCGACTGTTCCCTGTTCGCCCATCCACTCAAGATCTCTCAAGTAGCAAGAGGGTTAAAAGACGTTTGGTCTACGGCTACAGCTACTACGTTCTACTGGGGTAGCATATCATACAAATATTTCGTCAAATATTCATGAATTGTTGTGCGGCTTACCTCAAGGCAGCCGGTCGGATGCGTAAAGTGGGAATATTGTGCCCGCTTTGCCTTAGGCTGCTCTTGCCCTCGAGGGCAAGAGCATGCGGGGCACCTCGAGAGACGGGCGCGGACCTTTTTGTGGTCTTCGCGGTAAGCTCCCTCGGGAGAGGGGAAACCAATCCTTATGTGCCCCGCAGGTAGCCTGTTCGCACACAGGCATTACCTACCTCAGCTCAATATAGTGTGAGAGCGCCCTGTATCTCAACGACGACAGCGGCCAAATGTCAGGAAGATACACACGAGGCTGACAGTCGACCGACCCAAAGACAGCCAACGCCCCCACGTTATGTTGTTATCAGAATGTTTTTGTGCCGGTGTGGACTTTATACAGGATTTGTTTCAGATTTACGATATTCTATGAGTCAGGAGCACTGTAGTAGGGTATCGCAGAGCAAGAGGTGGGGAGAGGAGCTACAAGCAAATACCGATACAACATATTATAGATAAGAATACAAGGGCGGATGGAGCTGATGCACGAACGGCGAGGGTGGATGTGGGTTCGCTGGGAGCGAAATGGACCAATGACTTCATGCGCGCGGATGTGCGTGCTGCTGTGCGTGCAGCGCCCCACGGAGGATGGTCCAGGAGGCCTGCAGCGCATGCCACATACCGTCGTCCTGGATGCCAAGCGCGCACATGTTCGCGTACGCGCCGGCGGCGAAGGCGAGGTGTGTGATGAGGACCTGCTGGCTGTACGTCGCCGCGAGGCGGGCGACCCACGCGGCGTGTGTGTGTGCGGCGTCGGGCGCGGCGACGCGCGAGGACGGATACGGCACGATGCGCGCGGCGAAGACGGCGCGGTCCTTCGTGTACAGGTACTCGTGGACCGCGGCGAAGGACTCGGGGTGCGGGACCGCCATCGCGAGCACGGGCAGCGTGATGCTGTCGCCGGACTGCGAGACGTACGGCGTCTGGTCGTGCGTGAGCGCGGGGATCGCGGCGCAATGCGAGGCGAGGACGATGTTGTGTGTGGCGTGGAGCTGCATGCCGCGCGTGCTTGCCTTGCCGTGCGCGGGGCGCTTGTAGACGGCGAGCAGGTGCGTGGGCAATTGCGCCGAGGTGTCGGAAACCTGTATGGTGGTGTGCGTTTGCGCGACGTTGAATGGTGGCACTTGAACGCTTTGAGCGACTTTCCACATCCTGCACAGAGTCGATTAGCTGCTGAGAAGGCTCGAATAAGAAGGAGAGACGTACTGAGGTCCAAGAAGCCTCAGGCCATCGCGGATATATTCCACGGGAACCTTTTCCAGTTCGGGATCCACGTCCGCCACCTTCTTCTGACTGATGGGCTGCGTTGGGGGGCGGGCGAGGACGCGCGGAATGGCTCCGGTCTTCGAGTCCTGGGCCTCGGCGGGGTAGATAGGCTGCGCTGGAGTGCATGGCGAGGCAGGAGGGGTGGGGAGGCTGACGCGAATGACAGGCTGGGAGAGCTTCTGGCGCTTTACCGCGTCGTCTGGCTTCGGGGCCTTGAGTCCGCTGAGGACACGATTCCGGCGGCGGATGGATGCGTCACGGAAAACGTCTTGGGAGACGACGCGTGAGATTTTCTGCGACATCGTCTTTGCGCCGAGCCCGAGGTTCTCGAGGTTCGACGACTTGCGTGTGGGGCGTGCTGCGTAGGCCATGGCGACTATGTAGGCGACGGGTTTGGGGCGGCGTGGGCGATACACTGGACCAAGAGGCGGGGGGCTGAGAGAAGAGGGCCCCCCACGACGGGGCTGTATATATACGCGAGACGAACATGGCGGACGGGGGCGGATTGCGTGACGGATTGGCTTGTAACTTGTCCTTTCAGTCACGATTGCTCTCTTGCCTGTTTTGGTAGAAGTGGTGGACCCACTCTTGCAAGCGCCTTGACCTTGTGGACCCACATCCCAGAGGCATCTCTTCCCGCGGCGACACAGCACGCCAGGCGCAGGATAAAAGGCATATAACACATTTTACTGACTGCCTCTCAGCATATGATAAAGCTTATGCTGGACTTAATCGAAACGAATCGAGTGGCAAACGCTCCTCGACATGGAGTAAAGGCGTGGTCCGACCGTGTGCAACGGGTTACTGGCGCCCAGTCTGGTGTGGTAAAGAGGTGACACAAATCCTATGGTTGACTTTGACTCGCGGAGCCGTAGAGCTGCAAAGAGCGAGCTTAAGGCCATCTGTTGCTTCCGGCCATCTTACACATTGTGGAGCAGCGAAACCGGGTATGGACTGCAGGCTTCGTTCAATTGAAGGGCTTCCTGTCGACCCATCTCGAGATCATATCCTGGGTCGAATGCGTCAGCTCAGCGGGATTTACCACGACACACAGATAGACTCACCAGGGTCGCTTCCGGCTGATCGAACGGTGCCATATGTCTGCGCGAAGCTCAGTTGAAATGCAGCATAGCTCTGGGATGGTTGTGCTTACCCCGCTTCAAAGATGCGTACATTGGTGACCGAGCCGTTACCGGCAGAACGAGCGAAGCCACTGGCCCAGATTTTAGTAGGTAACGTCCAGAAACGCCACGGCGCGTCCTGGAATTCTTCATGGTACTTGTGCTCGAGGCGGTTCATCCAGAGTTCGATGCCCTGGGATCACGACGCCGAGTTAGCTGACACTGAAAAGGAGGAAGGCTGATCGCACCATATAATTGCAGACAGCATCAACGTTACCGGCGTACGTCAGCAGTCGGATCCCATGGTCGATGAGCGGCACAAGAAGCGCGGCACTGTTGAGCACTGCCTGGCCCTTGTAGTAGAATGGCTGCAGGACATCTGGGTTCACGGTCCTGAAGTTCAACTCAGGATCAACGCCAAGAGCACGCTTTGTCGATGTCTTGTTGAGCCATAGCTCGATCGCGTTGAATTCGCCGTAGCAGAGCCCGCCTGCGCTCTCGTCGCAGGGCTTGCGAAGATCATACACATTGTAGCCGTCCTCTGTGGCAAGCCGTCAGCATCTGGCCAGGAAGAGCATGCGAGAAACTTACGCTGAGCGGCTTGCAGTGGGGCCGTGAACACCGCAGGCCAACAGTACGCGGTCGCAGGCCCGCACGTCGCATTGTTCTGGTACTCGTAGCACGTCCTGATCATGCGCAAGCATGCAGGCACAGCTGCGCGCCACATGGCGCACCTGCGGTCGTTGCGCTCGAACGGCGGGTACGGCGCGCCGCCGCAGAGGTACTCCACAGTGAGCTCGAGCTGAGACGCAGGCTCCGTGAGGCCGTTCGCGAGCACGAGCGACGCGAGGTTCACGTGCAGTTGGCCGCGACGCGGCGCATATATCAACCGGTCGTTCTGGTCATCGATGTACGCGCCGATGTGCGGGACGTAGTGCCCTCCCCAGCTCTCGCCCGCGACGTGCAGTGGCGCGCGCGCGTACCGCGGGAAGCGCTGCAGGAAGAGCTGCAGGAACGCGTACACGTCCGCGGCGAGGTTCGCTAGCGTCGTGCTGTCGCCGGTGCCGTACGAGTAGCCCGTACCGACCGGCTGGTCGAGGTAGATGATGTTGACCTTCTCGTTCCAACCGTATGGGTTGTCCTCGACGCGCCCAGTCGCGGGGTTGAGCTTGCAGGGGCCGTTCTCGAAGAGGAGGCCAGATGCGATGGTGCTGCCGCCAGGACCGCCGTTCAACCAGAGCATAAGGGGCGCGTTTTTTGGATCATGCCGCGCTTCGAAGAACCTGCAGGATTGTCAGAGGCCGATCCTAGGACAGAACGAATAGCTGACGCACCAGAAGAACAGGTGCTTGTCATCCGCAATGTCGAGGTATCCAGAATATTGCTGAACGTCCCTATCACAGAGCTTGGGCTGAGTGATTCTGAGTTGGTGCGCGTCGTACAGGGCGTGCTGCACGCGTTCGACTTGTATACTGCGTCAAGAACGAGTTTCGTCCAAAGGTACGACTTGAACACGCACACTGAACTCCGTGACTCTCATAGCTGGACACAGATAGTCCCTCTGCAGCTTCTCCGCTCGATAGCGGCGCTTGGAAGTCCTCCGACACCTGCGGTAGACCGTGTGTCCTACCCAGGAGGAGGAAGAGCGAGAGGAGCAGCCCAAGCCTGAGGACGGCGCGAACCATGGCGGTAGGGCCTAAGCGAGAGAAACAGGGGGGAAACAACGTTCCTAGCAGCAGTTCAATCCCTTATATGTGAGGGCCTATTGATGTGCGCAGCGTTCCCGGCAGTCGTGGGGTGATAGACTCTAGCCGAGTTGCACATGGGTCGCAGGGACGGTATAAACGTGATCGCAGATGCGTAGCGCTCTTGAGACCGGACGAATTGGGCGGCGCAAGCGACGACATATAGGACGTTATGCACCATGCTATGTTCATATCCACGAGGCGAGAGACTTCATGGCGGGTGTAACGGTGGTAGAGCAGTTACAAGCGAGACAAGAGACGCATCAAGCAAGCCCGACTCGTTCATCTTATCTTACAATTGCCTATCTAGGCAAAACCCGACTCCTCAGGCCTCAGACTGCGGGCCAGGGTCTACGCTGCACACAACGACTGTGACAGTCTTGGGCTGGGCAACCGCTATCTCGCACAGAACCGCACATGGCCGTATGAGAAGCATTCCTCCAGATATATTTGGTACAAAATGGGGAGCAAAAACGCGAGCACATATGGTTACACAGCAGGTTCGAAGACACTGAACGTCGGCGCTGGCGCGCTCTCGACGGGTCTGAGGTCGTAGCCGTGTCTGACTGCCGTACACGCTCAATTCAGTAAAGTAGCTTATACCAATAGAACTATGACACTTACGGCCCGCGCGGTACAGAGTATGTACCAACCACAGCACGCATAGACAGCCCGGGGGTCGCTCGCGCGGGCGTACCAGGTCCCAAGCTGTCCTGCATGCATGCCGTCAACGTCCTCCCACCCGTCTCTGAGGCCCGAATGAGGAGAGGTAGGGTCTTCAGGGCCAGCTACAGCTGAGAGCGAATATAGGATCACCTCCAGCAGCTCGACAAGAAGTGGAACTTACCGGTGGTCGGGTACGCCGTAAGTTGATCTCCACCCAGCTGCCAGGAGCCAACGACGGTTCAATTTCAACGAAAGACGTCACGGAGGGTAGGGCTGTGTTGGAGAGGTCAGCTCGTGTACGACCTGATTGGACACGGGGAAGCGTACTATGCGGCGACGATGGCGACGACGAAGACGCTTTGCTCTCGACTTTTGATCGTCACGGTTGCAAGCGTCGCAGAGAGTCTATATGTCGTGGTCAACAGCTAGTCTATCCCTGAGAGAGCTGCAGACTCGCCATAAAAAGGGGGGCTTGTAATGGGCCCGTGCCACCGACAGGCCTGTGCGGGCATCCTCTCCGACGTCGCCCTCGACAGCGACCAAGGCTCGCGCCCGGCGCCGGAAGGCTCGGTCAGAGAGGCGGCTGGGATCTAGCCGTCCCCGCACAGCTCCAGCTGTCGGGCCGGTCCAGGTGGGGAAGAAACCGCCTCGCCCGGAGAAGGGGAAAGTGGGTAGTGGCGAGCACGGTGTTGGGGGCCAGAGGCTGGACGGGGCCTCTATTTATACGTCTTCGGGGCTGAGGCTGACGCGTCGACACGTCGAAGTCACGAGACGAGCTTGTTGACTGCGATCGCCTGCGCGGATCGAGAGGGCGGCGGGCGGCGACGTCACTCGGGCCCCGCCCTCTGCAGGCCAGGATAATGCTGACAGCGTCGCATCGCTTTGGCAACGCGGGAGTCCTCTGAGCTGCATGATTTATGTGTGTCGAAATGCTGCGCGTCAAAAGTCGGGAGACAGCAGGACCCTCGAGTCCACACCAACCACGGTCCAGGAGGCCGTCGTCGAGCGAACCGGCGGGTGCCCGCTGGCCGGCAGGGGCAAAGCACCATCCCGAAGCGAACAAGTTGGGCACATCGACCTCGCTCTCCGGTGAGCCGACGCCTGCTGGGCTTACCTCTTCAGTAGCCTAGCTAATACGACTCCAGCCTCAAACACGGAAAGACAGCCATGGGCTAGACGTCGTTATTCTAGCGGTCGGCAGAGAAGTACAGCGCAGCGCTCGCTGCGCAGCAAACCGGGGCCAGAAGCCAGAGCCAGGACCAGTCACCAGGCGCTACATAGAGCCACATCCGCACGACCGCCCCGAGGCCAGGGCCCGCATATATGTGGCGGTAGTCGGGGGTGCCCGCGGCGGCGAGGTTGCGCATCGCCACGGTGTACCACGCCATCTCGGCACCGGCGCCGATCAGGCGTGGGAACCGCGGGCGCAGCGACGTCGGGATGAGGTTCCAGAGGTACAGCACGGGGAGGAGCACGACCATCTCGACGGTGTGCCAGGATGTTGGAGAGTACAGCGGCTCCATGTCCCATGGCTTGATACCGGGGACCAGGGCTGGCGGCTCGAGGTGATTCCGAGCAGGTTCTTTGAGCGTGCTCGGGAGGTGGGGGCAGAGCACGGAAAGGCGACCGATGCCCAACAAGTCTGCATGATTGTGGTCGAGGGCGGAGGTCATGACGTCGACGGAGGAAAGACCGCCAGTCAGAAGTACAAGGGGTCGCTGTAGGCCTGGGCTGGCCTCTTGGAGCTTCTCGAGTTCGCGGAGCGCTGACTTGGAGAACCGCGAGAATATGGCTTGTCTCTTCGATCCCGAGCCACCCGAGATGAACTCTGGGGTATGTCAGCTTGGGCAGCCTTCAGCAGCTGCTTGATTGTTTACCTGGATTTTCGTAATTACCTCCGCTGACTTCGATGAAGTCCACGGTTCTCCACTCCGCGATCTCGCGAACGTGCTGCAGAACGAGGTCCTCATCGCAGGAGCCTTGTGCATAATCTGCCGCATTGAGCTTGATTCCTATGGCGAACCTTGGCGGTACCACCTCACGAATCGCGAGGACCACTTGCGACAGCAGACGCAAGGGACTCGTGGACGAGGAGTATTCGTCCATTCGAACGTTTGACTGGGGTAAATTCATCATTGGCAAGAGCAGTGATAAGACTAAAAATTCCTACCTGTGGTGAAATGAACTCAGCTATGAGATCTAGAACGACAAATCAGCAGACCACCGCATAGGGTTCAGCAGCACGCGCTTACAGCCATGACCGGCGTGAATTTCGACACCGTCGAAGCCAGAGCGAAGCGCGAGGTGGGCTCCGCGAGCGAAGGCGCGGACAACGCCCTCAATGTCCTGCCTGGACATCTCCCGCGGCGTTTGGAACATCAGCCGAGACAGCAACCCGGAGACCGTCCATGGCGGCGACTTGTCCAGGTCCAGACGCAGAGCGCTGGGAGCTAATGGTGACACGAAAGGCCATCTTCCACCAAGGATGTTGGCGGACTGTCTGCCACAGTGCGACAGCTGCATGATCGCGAGTGGACCCTCGGCAGTGTACTCGCCGTGAATGATGTGCGCCAGCGCCTTGAACGGCGCAACCGCATCGTCCGTGAGGGCTGGAGGGACGACCATATCCCTTCCCAGAGAGAGATGATGGGAGTCGACCTGGACATTCCCCGTCATGATTATTCCCCAGCTTCCCTGGGCCCATTTGGAGTACAGGGCGTAGTGCTGCGCGTTCGGAGGGCCGCCGAACAATGCGGCCAGGTGTTCATACATCGCCACCTTGATACATATTCAGTGTTATACCAATGGGCCACGATTAAGGTGAATGACTCACTTTCACGAGGCGGTTTGGGGAGGTAAGGCCGCATGGTAACGGCACGGGTGACAGCAAGGCCGCGTCAGGCTCAGCTACGGCTGGAGGCTCTTGATGGCTTTTTCTGGTGTCAAAAAATGAGGGCAATGAGACCTTCTAGACACACCTCAAAATATCTGAGGCCTCGCCGTCAGCATGTCCAGGCATGAAACTGCAGCTGCCGATGGCTGGAGTGAAGTTGTCCGCTATATAGTGGATGTCATCGGCAATCGCGCTCAAAAGCTTATCTTATCTTCCAACTTCCTGTAAAGGCAGAGCACATCGTCCGCTGACGGGGATGCTTTGCTTCCGCTCAACGACGACCCCCTCCTGAATCCGTACGATATCTCGCCGATGCTGTCCTACACTAGATGTCGCGGTATCCTCCTCAACAGCCAATGTCATATCTCATCCCGCTCACACATCTGCAAAACGAGCGTTGTAGGCACAAAGCGAGCCACGGAAAACACTGTCGGCACAGCGGCAGCCCTCGTGTATATTTAAGATCGGAATGCTCAGATTTCCATGGAGTTCGACTTCCCATGATGTCAGTACGGCAGGAGGTATATATCAGAGCCGTGCCAGCTCGATGCCGTAGCGGCGCAGGCTCCCACACGCAGATACGACCCAGTACTCCAAGCCATGGCAGAAGCAATCCTGAAAGAGGTCCATGTGAGCAGCATGTTCGACCTCCGCGGGGTCGTTGCAGTCGTCACCGGCGGCGCGACAGTATGTCATCCTCAGTCGTGAATGTTGCAGCGGTGCTGACAGTGCGCGCGCAGGGCATCGGTCTGATGATTAGCACGACCCTTATTTCGAACGGTGCCACCGTTTTTGTCATCGGTCCTGTACAGGAAGACTTGGATAGGTGCGCCTGATTTAACATGAATACATGCAGGACGGGACTCACGGTGGAGGCAGGACCTGCAAAGTCTACAACGATGCGGCCGAACAAACTGGTAGGCATGGCAGGATGTATGGCATCCAAGGAGACATCAGCCAGAAGGTGAACAGTGCTTTCCTTTCAGCGCATGTATAGGACTCACGAAGTCACAGTCAGAAGCTCTCCGTCTGGCCGAAGAGGTAGGAAAGAGGGTGCCTCACGTTACCGTGCTATTCAACAACGCAGGGTCAGTCGTATTTTGTCTGTGCCGAGTGGTCTTTACCAACCGTTGTCTCTCGCAGCGTCTCGGAAGGCAACGCAGCGCGCCCCGAAGCACCGACAGCAGAGGCCTTCAAGAAGGCATACTTCGACACCGTGACTGAAGAGGTTTTCGATAAAGTCCTCCATACGAACGCCGTCGGACCATACTGGCTCACGTTCGCGTTCCTGCCGCTCCTCGAGAGGTGGAAGGAGAGCGGGTACCGTGGGCTCGGAGGCAAGAAGTTCGCGCCGCAGGTCATCATGACGAGCAGCATGAACGGCTGGACGAAGGACCCTGCGACCGCCGAGTACACTTTCCCGTATCTGTACTCGAAGTCCGCGATTGGACACGCCACGTCGACCCTTGCCCACGAGCTCCTCCCACTCGGCATTCGTGTGAACGGCATTGCTCCCGGTACGCGCATGCCGCCACTGTCCGCCCTCCGAATCGCTCGTTGACGCGTCGTGTAGGGCTATTCCTCACCGACATGTCCGCCCCAGGTTCGACCGACGAGCTCGGTGTGTCGCGCCTCACGGACACGTCCAAGTTCAGCTTCCAGGCACCCTGCTTCCAGCCTCCGCCGGACGACGGCTCGAAGCCCGTCAACGCCGGCTCGCGTACGGACGTCGGCGCGCTCGCCTTGTTCCTGGTCAGCAACTGGTTCGTCAACGGGGAGACGGTGCTCATTGACGGAGGCGTAAGTGCTCCGCTGCCAGGAACGCATGTGATACTGACACGTCTGCTTCCCAGACCCTGCTCATCCACCCGTCGTCGTACTAGACCGGTGCTGCTGAAATCTGGAACCCCCCGCACGTATTATATCCAGTATTCACTCGCCAGTGAAATCGTGATACTCGTTCGCCCTGGCTACCCTCAGAACAACCTCTCGATGATATTAAATGCAGTGTATATTAGCACAATGTTATACAATATGTCTACTCGATACATCAGTGTGGCGCGCAGCGTCCTTCGGCAGCGCAGACGGAGCACTACGAGCGGGAGAGCACCTCGTAGTAGGCCGTATACTCCTCGGGGGTCATCAGCTCCTGGTGCTCCTCCGTAACCTCCGAGAATTTCATCGCCTCGCCATTTACTGGCGGAGGTTTTGTTAGCGAAAGTAAACATACACAGGGCAATATGATACTCACCATACACGATAGAATCGTCCACAAGTCCTTCGGGCGCCGGCTCATCCGCGGACGTGATCGGCAACTCAGGTTCGGGTTCAGGTACAGAAGGAGTGAATCCGTTCGACGGCGTGTGCCCGTTGAGCTTCGGGGTCTTGCTCGGCCCTCGGTCGACACCGATGTCTTCCGTGGAGCGCGAGCGTTTTCGGTATTCATTCAACGAGTCCAGGTACTCAACGTTTGGTTTTACGTCCTCATCGTCCTCGCCGAATTCGTCAAGGTTCGTGAGGGCAGGGGTATCTTGCGCAGAAGTGACGTTCGAGGCGGCTAGCGAGGCATAGTACTGGTCATAATCTGCAGGGCATCCGTCAACGACAAAGCATTGAGGAATTCGCGGCACGTACAATTGACATCGTTCATCTGCGTTACCGCCGGCTTAACGTCCTGGTCGATGTTACGCACGACAGGCTGGGGCTCCGGCTTTGTGAGCCCGCGAAGAATAGCATCGTTCGAGCTCGGGAGCCGGTTCGCATCCACCTCTGCCTGCTGCTCCGCCCTGGCGTTTTCCCGTATACCAAGCGCAGTGAGGTCGCCGGATATAGTACTCTTGAGATGCCACGCGGGCAGGACGTTCTGCATGCGCTTGGTAGCGGCTTCTCTATCCCGTTCGGCCCGCTGGGTTGCCTCGTCCTTGTCGACTGACATGACAACCCCGATAGTGTCCCCTTGCCCGCCGTCCCCAGATGAGCCGGCGATTTTCAGTCCACCAGACTGCGCCGTGGCCTTCGCGCGCTCTGCCTCGATGTTCTTCTTTACCCAAATCGCCACATCGAAACTAAAGCTGAGTGAGCCAGAGATGAGGGCACTAGACAATCTACAGCGACGTACGCAGGGAGAACCATGTCCTCAGTTTTCCGAAGTCCCTCGAGGATAAAACGCATCTGACGATTGAAGCGCTGCATGCGATCTTGGCTGCCAACCACGTTTTCCGCATTCTCGTTGTCGACAAGTTCGCCCTGACAGATATCGCAAACGAAAGTTCCGGAGGCGAAGTCTATGAGCTTGTCAACTTCCAGTGGCGAGAACAGCTTCCCGCACTGCGGGCAGATGTATCCCTTGTTATCAAGTTGCTGATCACGGCCTGTCAAGAGTGGCCTGCATATGGGAAGTGGGAGTGCTCACGTTTCGCAAATTAGAGTCGATACGTCGATGCATTTCCGCCACACGCCACTTTACGACGTTGCAGAACTGCTGGTAGTCGATGTAATAGTATTGCCGGCCAACAGATCTCTGAGCCCCATCCTTCAGCTCATTCTGGCGGTGACTGCAACGTCGTTAGCAAAGGCAGTGCGAGAGACTGCTATGGCACGCACACTTTGATCAACCTATCGTTCTCCAGCACCACCATCACCTTGTTGAGCTCCTTCAGCTGAAGGCCCATCCTCCCGGCCAAGTCGTCATCTTTGAGACTGGGGGCGTACCGGCGCGAGCACTACTGCTTTAGTGGCCTGATACGACACAAGCGTGCATTCTCGCAGCAGTACTTACACCGGGTGCCGGACCAGCTGGTCCATTACGACAGTGTACTTTGGCTCGTAGAAGGCCCGTAGAACATGTTGCACCAGAAGACGAAGTGTTTCTTGGTCCTCTTTTGGGAGCTGAGATGACATCTAGGCCGGAAGGCCTGAGGAAGTATGAACGAGTGTCTGGGTGGGTAAAACTCCGCGGTGGCCGACGAACAGTCCTGGTGTCGGTACAAACACGAGGTGGTGGTCGTAGGGTGAGTTACCACTATCGCAGTGGATGCGGGACCGGCACAGAAATCCCGCATTATCGGTTAGTAATCAAAATATGACTTATCGAGCACCATATTGAGACTTAACATTACCAATGCCAATACAATTGTGTACGGGTTCGTCAACACTGCTCGGCGAGTCTAGCGGAACGCGAACAAGAGAGCAGGAAAGTGGAAAGCATGTGGTATTGATACATATGTTTGAGAAAAAAGGGCTACAACTTGATGCCGTGTGAGCCATTGTAAGATCGTGTCACGTCGTAAGTCATCCTAGATCCCTCGCCCTTCGATATCCCTTTCCTCCACCCCTCGCGTGCATCCCAAGAAATTATAGCAACAGCAGACGCGACTCAGAGAGGAATGCGGTAGCCACCTTCGAATCGGGGACGTCGCAGCCAACCTTCAGCAGCCAGTCTGCCCTCAACGTCTCGCGCCTGCATGAAAGACTGTTCCCAGCTCCCATGCATACGCCACCTGCGCAGGGAGTTTGTGGGGCAACAGAAAGACCGAAGGGTACGGCAGATGGATCTGGCAGGCAGCCATGCGCCGAAGACACGGAGAGGAAGGGAAGTGTTGTAGGAGACGACGCAAAGTCGAAGATACGGAGACATTGGGGCGTGGATAAATGTGGCGCGAGGAAAGCAAGGATATCCTGTTTGAGTTCGAGGGGAAGCTCGGGGTACCCGCGAGCAGATGCGTTTGTCGATGCTTGAATATTTTCTCGCGGCCGACTCCCTCGCAACAGGAGGATTCGGGAAGCGCGAAGCAACGTTCGCGCTTCCTTCGATACGGTGTTAATGAGGATGTTGTTCCTCGTCTCAATCAGCCTCTTGGTCACATAGTCGACCTCTTCCGTATTGGCAAAGAGCTCTACCGTTCGAAGCGAGTAGTTGTCTTCCATCGCTTTCAGGATAGCTTTGACACCGGATTGTCCGAGGAAGTTACCGCTCAGACTGAGGCGGTAGAGTCGACAATGAGGAGAGACAATGAAGTCACAGATCGCCGATGTAGACTGCTCAGTCAAGCCGGTCATGGATACGCGTAGGGCCTTGAGATGAGGATTGTTGAGGCGCGAGAGTAGGCGAGGAACGAATAGGTCTCCGTGAGGTACGTTGTTGAAGACGAGGTCCTGCAGTCTTGAGCTGTTGACTGCATTGGCAAAGGCCAGCAGGAGGTCTTCGCTCCATCGAGGTTCGTTCTATCAAAGTCTAAGAACTGTGTGCATTTGGCAGAAAACAGCTTGCAGCTACCTTCGTCAAGGTAAGGACCTTCAGCCTGCGATTCTTCTGCAAGTAATCGCTGATTGCTGCTAGTCCCTTTTCCCCGATGCCATTGTCGCTGACATCAATATCGGTTATCTGACGCCAATAATTTCTCCCAGACGAGCAAAGCCAGCGAAAGAGTTCTGTGGCACCTTCATCTCCGAGCTTGTGATGAGGTAAGCTTAGCGTTGTGACGGCCGCCCTGTGTGAGATGGCCTCGCAAACTCGCTGTGCACCTGCGACACTTGTCAGTTGCAAATCACCGGAGAAGATCGCGGCTACTTCACCTGAAAGGCCGTAAAGTTTCTCTTCCCACGGAAAATGGACGGTGGGCGACTTGTCCTGTTCGCCTTTGCTTCGCAGCGATGTAGGCACAACTGAGCTCATCTCGAGTTACAGTAGGCCTATTATAGCAGCGTAGGCAACGTTTTGATCAAGCCTTATCTCTCGAGAGGCTGAAGCGACTTACTACTGTAACCGGGTCTGGTGAGCGTGGAAGGAGAAGAGTGGAGGCGCTTAGTAAGCGAGGAGGAGAACTACATGACCTTCCCAAAAGGGATAGGGCCGTGAGAAATCAAAGTCCGACGCAGAGACCGACGAATGGCGGCTCAGGGGAAAACAGACTCCGTCGACTCTTCTCACTGTGACCACCACCACTTCCTTCCGCCCTCAGCACGCTCTGCGGCCGCCTAGTCTTCATCCATGGATGTCGAAATGAACATGAAGGACGAGATGGAAGACAAGGACGCCCTTCGCGAACGCGAAAGAGAGAGGGAGAGGGATGTTGACCGCGACCGGGACAGAAGGGACAGGCGCGATCGAGACCCGAAGGATAGAGAGAGGGACCGTGACAAGGAGAGGCGCGACTCCGGTACGCGCGAAAGTATGCGTCACTCTGGTCCATGCAAAGCTTATTTTTCGTCAGCTGTAGCACGCCGTCGGAGTGACCACTGGGAGCCTGAGGAACGTCGGAACGGCGATGTGGGTACCATACAGGTCATCAGCTGAGTACTGTCGCGGTGGAACTCATGGGTAATCTGTGTACAGCGTCGCAGGCGGTCAAGGTCGAGGTCCCGCTCCCGCTCCCGGAAACGTTCTGCTTCTCCCCGTAGACGTTCGCGTCGTTCGCGCTCGCGCTCCAAGTCTCCTCGCTCTCGTACTCGCTCACGCAGCCGCGACCGCCGCGCCGCCGATTCATTTGCACGCTCGCTCGGAGGCCCAATGAACGCGCCACACGAAGAGGCGAGCGAGTTCGCCAAAGTTAGCAAGCGCGAAAACCGGGTCTACGTCGGCAACCTCAGCTACGACGTCAAGTACAGGGACCTGATGGAATTCATGAGGGGAGGTGGGTTGGGGAATCTCAGATTAGTTTTTTGGTGTGCTCGAGAGGGGAGACGAGACGCAGCGGACGGTGCAGCGAAAAGGTCACGCGGACAGAGTCGTCGTCGCTCAGGCGCAGGAGTTGCTGGGGGATTTCCGGTTTTGATTGATGGATGGCGAGAGTGAGGAACGGTTATTGATGGGAGCTTTTCTTTGGGACATTAGCTGGTGAGGTACTTTTCGCCGAAGTGCTTGTCACGCCGACAGGTATCTCGAAGGGATGCGGGTACGTGATTCACACGGTCCGGTACCTGACGAAAAGAGCTCACGTTTTCCTGCAGAATCGTCGAGTTTGCTTCCCAGGAGGACGCGCAGCGTGCTATCCGCGAGCTTTCCGAGCAGCCTCTGCTTGGTCGCCCGGTTTTCATCCGCGAGGTCAGCACCTACGGTCGGCCATATTCTCCCTCGTACTGAACGCTCGACAGGACCGTGAAAACGAGTCACGTTTTGGTGCCACTCCCGTCCCAGGTAAGATTGGCATGGCGATGGCCGGACAGGGTCTGCACGCCGCGCCCCCTCCGCGTCCGCCCCACCACAACCACTTTTCCGCTGGTTCCAACCCCGGGAACCAGCTGTACGTGGGCAATGTAAGTCCGTGTCACTTTTTTAAGTGACCTGAACGGTAACAATGCTCCGTGCAGTTGCCCTATCAGGCGGGATGGCAGGACCTTAAGGACCTGTTCCGCTCAGCTGGCAACATCATCCGCGCCGACATAAACATCGGTGCTGATGGCCGACCCAAGGGGTCTGGCACGGTCATCTTCGAGACGGCGAAGGATGCCCAACAAGCCATTGGTGCGTGCAAAGCGTTCTTGTAAATTCATGTGTTGTGCTGATATCGCAAAGGCATGTACAATGGCTTTGAGTGGTACGGACGTACCCTCGAAGTCCGGGAGGTGAGCTCGAAAACCACGATGATGTCACTTTAGTCTAACAACATCTGCAGGACCGCTACGCCGGCCTTTCGGGCCCAGGTGCCTACCGCGGCGGTCTCAGAGGTGGACTTCGCGGCGGCCTCCGTGGTGCGGGAGGTTTCCGTGGAAGCTTCAGAGGCAGCTTCCGCGGCGGGTACCCCGGAGCGCCAGGCGCAGGCACCGGCCGCGACTTCTCTGACAACCTCTACGCCGACTACTCCGGACCCGACCAGGCGACTGGCGGCATGCACGCGTATGGCGGCCAGGGCTTTGCTGCTGCTGGAGGATACGCGCCTGGCTTTGATGCTGAGCCCAGCCAGCAGATCATGGTCCGCAACGTGAGTAGCGTGGCTTAGGTGCAATTGGGTCCAGATTTTAACATGTGCATATAGCTGCCGTGGTCCACGGCGAACGAGGACCTTGTCGAGTTGTTCGAGACCACAGGCCAGGTCGAGCTTGCCGAAATCCTCTTCGAGGGTGCGCGTTCGAAGGGCTGTGGTGTCGTTCAGTTCGCCCAGGTTGCCGAGGCTGAGACTGCAATTGGTGAGCTGGATTCTCCACGCGAGTTCTCGTCACGCCTGACTTCGCTTTCAGCCAAGTTCCAGCAGTACATGTACGGCGGCCGGCCATTGGACGTCCGTTTCAACGACCGCTGGCACACATTCACGCCGAGCGCCGCCAAGGGCGGGCAGGCTGCGCCGATGCAGACCGAGGCCTGAGCCGACCCCTCCTTTCTTGCTCCCTGTACAACACACTCGTGCCACCGCTCATGTCTTGCTGTTTATGCCGAATATCCCAAAAGCCGATACGCTACGCGCTTCACCTAAACCATACGATACATACCGCGGGGCGCTCGCCCTATGTCGCTTGTCATTGTCGTCTTTCCCAGGGCTGTAGATGTACGTTAGGGTGTCGTTGATATATGCTCGCTGTATGCTCAGCCCGACAGTCGATGATGCGATGACTACGAGGACAGATAGACATGGTGGGGTGGGTGATAAGCGAACGGCCGTGCGCATGCTCTTCTATATGGGGGCCAGCAGCACTGACGTATCGACACGAAGTTCCATGCATCATAGCTCAAACAGATATTGGAGCATACCAGGGAAGTCCGCGGAGATAGAGTTCGCCTTTTCCTGACGACGGGCTCTTGCGCTGACGCTGCCTTATGTCACCGGCGACAGGGAGAAGCACGAAGTAAGCAGAGCTTCCAGGAATCCCTGAGAGACGATCCCCTCCTTTCGGGGCAAGGCTGCGGATGGGCAGGGTGGCGCTTCGGCACCGGTGGTAGTTGCGAAGGGAGGCCGTGCCCAAACGCAGGCAAGAGTGCGAGAGATCGTAGGACGCGATTGCCCATAGAAGCGCAGATTTGAGCTGCGAGTGAACGGACCGACGCGGGGCGTCGATCCCGGTGCCGTTCCTCTGCCTGCGCAAGGGAACGATTGGCGGTTCTCTCTATAGAGACGGCAGCTCTTCCTGAGCTTGAGCTTGGAGGTTTTCAGCTGCTGACGCACTCACCTCGGGTCAACGGATGTCGTCGCTCGACGGGAGCCCGCGATGGTCGCAGTAAGAACGTGAAATGCCCTGCGAAATACAAATTCGAGCTCGAGATTGCTGCAGCGTGCTCGGCCAGGCTGTCCAGGCCCTGTTGGCATCCTGGCACGGAATCTGCGGAGGGAGCGTGGTGAGAGCGTATCTGTCGCACCTGCCAGCATCGTGTACGGTAGCGGATGATGCAGATGTCGACTGTGCCCTGCTGGGACAGGGCCGACAGGTCTGCACGCACTGGCGACCCGGGAGAACGCTCTGGAGCAACGTTCGTCGGCGTGCGTTCACCTGGGTGCTCTAGACTGCTGTTAGTCTCTGAGACGTCTGCGACGCTCGCGCGCAGATCGTGGGCTGGCGCGGCGGAGGGCCAACGTGCTGCGATGGCGAATCGCGGGCGCGAGCCGGCACGGACAAACGCAAGAGATGGCAGCGGATGCGCGCGTCCTGGAGAGGATACGAGGACGTTTGTCGGCGTCGAGGAGAAAGGCCGAGGATGCGCCGCACGGCGAGCGTGCGCTGTGGGGGCGACCGAGGCCCGACAGGCCCGACACGGCGGGCGGTGATTGGCTGGGACGGGGCGTGCCGATGACGTGTGTGGATACCCGGATTTCGGGGGTTGCCATTCCTGGATGGGTGCCCTGGTCGATGAACGTCCTGCTCGAGATTACAAAAGACCGTCTGCGCGACTTCCGCCTTTGACTGCATCCTTCTCCTCCTCGCCCGCCCCCCAGCCCGCCCCGCCGCCCCCCGCACAGCTCAGGGACCCATGGACTCCTTCTCAGAACCAAATCGCCGCCAGGAGTTCTCCCTCCCCGAGGTCCGCGACCAGGTCCGCAGGCTTGAGGACGAGCACCGCGCCAAGGGCATCGAGCTCTCCGGCCGCATCATCCACGTAACGCACTACCTGCCCTTCGCCGCCTCGCTCAAGCCCGCCGGCACCAGCGCGAACGGCCTCCAGCCGGGCATCCCCAGCCCGCCCCAGACCCCGCCCGCGAAGGCGAGCGACATCCCGCCGTCGCCCTCGACCGAGTCTGCGCCCGCCCAGCAACGCGCGAAGGCCGGCGACGAGCGATGGAACATCGCCGCGCGCTACGGGCACTCGGCGATGGTCTCTGGCATCACCTCGCTCACCGCGACTCACGACCAGCTCTTCGTCGGCTGGACAGGGGATGTTTTCTCCGCACCGAACCAGGCCACCAGCAGCGGCGCGACTACGCCCGCCGTGCAGCCCGAGCCCGTCAAGATACCCACCAAGGACGTCTCGGACGCAGATAAGGAGGCCCTCGAACGCGTTGTCAACGCCCGGGGAACGAAGCTTCTCCTCAAGGACGACGCGATCTCGCAAGTGGAAGAGGAGGGCGAGCCGCGGCACAACATGGAGTACGTGCCCGTCTGGTTGGACGATAAGCAGGCGCACGGGCACTACGACGGCTACTGCAAACAGAGTGAGTCTTGCTTGCCCTGTACTTCTCCGCATCGTGCCGCTCCGCTTGCTCTTCATCTTTGCCATCGCTTTGCTCTTTTTCGCTCGTACCCGTCCCTCGCGTGCAGCTCTGGAGCATGGGATCATCTCCGCGCACATGCCAAAGCAGTATGCAGGCATTCACTTTCTCCTGACATCATCCTCGATGGTTAATCGTGCAACTCAATCTTCCCGATCTTCTCAATTCACCGCATGCTTTACTTCGCTTGTACCGCTCTGAACCGCCTGACTTGCCTTTCTCGCCACTCCCTCCCATCAATCGCAGTCGTCATCCCCTTTAAGCTTGATGCACTCTCACTTTCCCCTCATGCTTGCCGTAACGGCCCTCCGCGTTCGCTCTGATATCGGTCCAATGCGGCTCCTTGACCGAAGATTACCCCGCACTCGCTTTTCCGCATCCCGCGATTCTGCCATCTTGAGCGCCAAGCATGCGAGCTAACCGTTCTTGCGCGCAGCTCTCTGGCCGCTGTTCCACTATCTCCTGTGGCAAGATGTCGCAACAGAGTACGCGAGCGCAGACAGCCATTGGGCACCGTACGTCGCGGTGAACGAGGCCTTCGCGGAGGCCGTCAAGCGGGTGTACAAGCCTGGCGATCTCATCTGGATACACGACTACCACTTGCTCCTGCTGCCTGGTCTCATTCGTCAAGCCTTGCCTGATGCTGCCATCGGCCTCTTTGTCCACACACCATTCCCGAGCAGCGAAGTGTTCCGGTAAGCCTATCTCTTGTATCTTCAGCTGGTGTGATATTGATCGTACATGCGACAGCTGTCTTCCCCGCCGCAAGGAAATCCTTGACGGCATGCTTGGAGCGAACCTGATCTGCTTCCAGACCTACTCTTACTCGCGCCACTTCGTGTCGACTTGTGTCCGTGTCTGCGGCTACGAGTCGACTTCTCGCGGAGGAATCGACGTCCAGGGACACGTCGCTAGCATCAGCTGGTGCCCTGTCGGTGTCGATGCTGAGCGCGTCAAGGGCGACCTCCAGCGTCCGGGCATGAAGCCCAAGCTCGATGCGCTCAGGGCGTTGTACGACGGCAAGAAGATCATCGTCGGTCGTGACAAGCTCGACGTTGTCAAGGGTGTCGTGCAGAAGGTAAGTTGATATGTGCCAGCTCAGGCTGTCCTGCGTACTGATTCCGATATCCTTCGTCAGCTTCGGGCGTTCGAGAAGCTGCTGCAAGATTACCCGCAGTGGGTCGGCAACGTCGTCCTCATCCAGGTCACGTCGCCCGCTCTCACTGACTCGCCGAAGCTCGAACGTCAGGTGTCTGAGTTGGTCGCTCACATCAATGGAGAGTATGGCTCGCTGGACTTCATCCCCGTTCACCACTAGTAAGTCTTCGCGTTTCATTCAGTAGTGCAAATGCTGATGGAAGCTTGCCTGAAGCCACCAAACAATCAAGAAGGACGAGTTCTACGCCCTCTTGAGCGTCGCCGACCTTGGTGTCATCACTCCTCTTCGCGACGGTATGAACACGACCTCGATGGAATTCGTTGTCGCCCAGGATCGGACAAACAAGAGCCCACTCGTGCTCTCTGAGTTCATGGGTATCTCCAGCAACATGACCGAGGCGCTCCAGATCAACCCATGGAACCTTGGCGAAGTCGCAGCAGCGATGCACCGCGGTCTGACGATGTCGCAGGAGGAGAAGCTTCAGCGCCACGAGAAGTTGTACAAGGTCGTCACCACGCACACGTCGCACACATGGGCAGCGAACCTAGCCAAGCTGCTTCTCGAGCAGCTCGGCAAGGTCAACCTCGCGAAGCAGACACCCTTCATCCCGAAGAACCAGCTCGAGGACCACTACCTGAAGGCGAAGAAGCGGCTGTTCCTCTTCGACTACGACGGCACACTCGCACCGATTGTCAAGGTGCCGAGCATGGCGACCCCGACCGAGAACACTCTCAAGGCGCTCACGCAGCTGGCAGAGGACCCGAAGAACGTCGTGTACATCATCTCGGGGCGCGACCAGGCGTTCCTCGAGCAGCACCTCGGCCACATCAAGGGCCTCGGCATGAGCGCTGAGCACGGTGGTTTCATCCGCGAGCCCGGCAGCAGCGTGTGGCGCAACTTCACCGAGAACCTCGATATGAGCTGGATGGGCGAGGTTCTCGAGATCTTCAAGTACTACACCGAGCGCACGACCGGCAGCCAGATCGAGGTCAAGAAGAGCTCTATCACGTGGCACTACCGCAGCAGTGATCCTGAGTGGGGGTGAGTGCCTACCCTTGTCGACGTTCGCGCAGAGGCTGATCCTCTTGTAGTCTCTTCCAGTGCAGGCAGTGCCAGGACCTGCTCGAGAACAACCTTGCGCGCAAGCGGCCGATAGAGGTGCTTGTCGGCAAGAAGAACCTCGAGGTGCGCCCGATCGCAGTCAACAAGGGCGAGATCGTCAAGCGGATATTGTACTACAACCCCGACGCCGAGTTCATCTTCTGCGCGGGTGACGACAAGGTTCGTTGACCTGTCTCTCGACAACGTGCTCGAACTGACCATCCCCCGCAGACGGACGAGGACATGTTCCGCGCGCTGCTCCTGTTCCAGAACCCGTCCTCGCCTACATCGCCCGTCGCCGCCTCGCCGTCGTCGTCCAAGGTCGTGATGGAGCCGCCGCTGTCGGTGACGCTGCTCGCGGGAAAGGACGGCGCGACGTTCGAGCCGCGCGAACTCGCGATCGAGCGCGACGCGGTGTTCACCACCGCCGTCGGGCACAGCAGCAAGCGCACGCTCGCGGTGTGGCACGTCACGACGCCCGAGGAGGTCGTCGACCACATGCTGCACCTCATCGGCACGCAGGACGCGCGGAGCAGCCTATAGCGGCGGCGCCCAGTGAGGTTTGTGCGACTAGGATAGAAGACTAAAAGAGGAGAATACCAACGCCCCCATGTACTTTTACGCGCATATACGTATTGTAGAGTGTCCTTTTTATTCATGCTGCTAGTTATTTCTTCGCATCGTTTGGGCACGTCGGCTTAGTATGGAATACAAACACGGTATAATATACACCATCTCCACCTGCTGTGCCTTCGGATGCCTTGCAAGGTTGAGTCTCTGCACATCGACATTTCGCACCGCTGGCGCCTGTTCTGAGCCTTCGTCTCTTGCTCCCGACCATCACCCTCGTATAATGCTCCAAGTCCCAATGCTTGCATGCCCAGGTTGGGGCTTTCGAGCACCTACCTTTACTCAACTTCCGGGCTCCCAACTGCCAGTAAATCTTCACATGGCCCGAAAGGCTACTTGCGTTGAAAGTGCTAGCTCCGCAAAGCAGGTCCAACTGAACGCCTCAATTGTGCACCATGTGCGTCTCTGGGAGATGCGTTGCCTTCGGTATGCCGCTGACACTTGTCTCAGGGTACAGATATCTCACGCGCCGTGGTCGTGCCGACTAGCTTCACAATAGCGACTGCCAGCCAGTATCCACGACGTCGGCGCGCTGCGTCTGCAGAGTGGCTCGTCTACCGCAAGGCATGTGCGGTGAGAGAGTCTAGAGCACGGCATTGTGCTTCAGAGACATTTTTTGCTTACTTGGGGCTGGAACACAGTGGGCCTCGACTCCGTTGTTCTGGGCATTCCAGAAACTCATGTGTCGGGCTGCAGAGGCTGTACTGAAAGGCCTAGAAGAAGGCTGACCACGTTCTCTACCACGGTGTCGGCTCATGGAAGCTTTACTCGGGCGTAACAATCACATAGCACCCTCCTCGGAAGAGGCAGCACAGGTGCAGGGCAGGCGCGCGCCACGATGAGGCTATTCACAGCGCCTCGAAACCGGCATGTACAAATATCGTCGCAACAGGCGCAGGCTGCGCCGTGGTGACCCGCTCGCTGCTGTTCCCTTCCACTGACCAACATATCCTGCGCGATGCTGTTTCCGCACCGAGCGAGAGCGCACGCAGCCACCTACACCGATGTTGCCGCCGAAGATTGCTCTGCAGAGGCCCATCTCCCGGTGCCGGCCACTGCGGGGTACGTGCGCGGGCCTCCGCGTGTTACCTGGTACCGAACCATCGTGACGGTCTCTGTCCTTGGCCTCGGCACCTGGAAGACCGTGGCTTCTGTGCAAGGCGCCGCGATTATTTCCAACGCGCTTGACTGGATTGTCGGAGTTGCCCTCGCTGTCCTGTAAGTCATTTCTTCTGCAGGCGGCCCTCCGGCCTCGCTAATGCTATGTAGATACTTTTGGCTGGGCGAATGCGAAGACGCCGTTTCCCTCCGGTGGCTGTTTCGCCGAAGCGTTGTCGCAGATGTTCGAGATATCAGCCAGCTTAGCGTTGAGGCCTTCACGAGCAGTACGTGGCCTCCGTTGTGGGTGGGATACCTCTCCACTGGTAGCTTACCATATGCTTCTAGCACGACAGATTGTGAGCGGTAGATGGCAGCTCCTAGTGGCCGTCTACGTAGGCGATCGGCCTCAGCACGAAGAGCAGACCATCATCCTCAAGCTGGACGACGAATCGAACACCCTAGATCCTCATCCTTCGGTACGTGCTAGTCGTCGCTAATATCAGTGCTTCAGTTGAATGTTGTACTGCAGAAGCCGCTCTCCAGACTGCCGACAGAAATTCTATTTGCTGTGGCCTTGGAGCTTGTGGTGGATTACGTCGAGAGTGCCCTAGCGGGACCCGCCTTATCCGCAAGAACATGGGTGCGCACGCTCTCCTCGCATAGCTGGTAGTCAATATTATACTGAACCGATGGTCATGAGGTAGGATAACGCTTCGCATGCAAAGCAAAACCCGATCGCGGCTCTTCTCATGGTTTCTTTCGAAGTGAGAGAAGTCACGCTCAAGGTCACAGCGCAAGCTCTGGCCATTGATTTCGTCCCGGACGGACTTGGCAGGTATGCTCAGCCAGAATGATTTATGGTTTCCGCCTGACCTCTACCTAGGCTGACCATGCGGCCATGGGCAAGGATCAAGGAGATCCAGTCACTACGCTACAAGGAGCCAGGGGAGGGAACGCGTTGCGAAAACCTGACAAGATTCGAGCGATCACCGCTGATACATACATATGCTGCCATGTATCTGGCTCAGCGTGAGCTACAGGTCGCAGCCGATCTCTCCGCTCAGCTGCAGCGACTGCCAGAGAGTTTGGACTGTGCCCACGCATTCCGTTCGGGCCAGCCAGACGAACTGGAGAAGGCCGCCGAATGCCCTCTGTGGCGGTCATTCCAAAACCACATCAATCATGCGAAGGCCTTGACGAGCATCGCTAGGAAAGCTTCTTCACAGTTCCTTACACTCAAGCTGATACCTTCGGTCTGGACGGATGATGTCATTCATATCCTCTCCGCTATGGCAACCACTGCACCCTCGGTGTCGCGGCTAACTCCACCGGAAGCAGTGTCAGGCGTATTGGATCATTATATCCTACATGTCAAGGGAAATGTTGACTACGATGGGTGGCTGCGTCGCGTAAGTACCCAGCGATCTCTGGGATATATAACTGCTAAACTCGTGCCATACAGTCTCTGGACGCCCTGCAGGACTTGATGGAGGAGGTGCGCCAGTGCGGGCTGTCAACCAGCGCATCTAAACGACTACTGGCCAAGAACACTGTGAGCGGAGATCGTCACTACCGCTGTCATGGCGCTAACACTTGTCATACTAGTACGAAAGAGGTCGGAAGTCTCTGCAGGAGCTGACGGCCTTCCGGCTGCCCAGCATCATGGAATATTACTTCGGAGATCAATACTCGCAGATCGTGGGTATCGCGCAGGATCTGCATGCGCAGCATCAACCATACTCGTGGGGTTGGGAGAGATACGAGGAGTGTAGTGGAGATATCCTGACGGAGCTCTTCTGTGCTTGAGCTTTGCCAGTGCAGATCGTGGACAAGACATGGCATTGCGCCTCAGTCTCGCTGCTACCTGCGTAATCCCAACTGAAATAATTACGTCTCGACTTCACACAGTTCTGGGCGTTCTGGGAACTCATGGGTCGGATCGCGGAGGCTATGTCATTGACTCGGAGGAGAAGGTCGCATGGGTCCTCCCGATCGACCCATCAGAGCCTTACCCAAAAATCACATTATGCACTTTCGCCGGAAGGGCCAGCGCAGCTGCAGGCGCGCGCCACAGCGAGGCTGTGAACGCTCACATGCTCGCAGTGCCTCGATGGACACATACAAGTAGCATCGCAGCGGAGATAGACCTGCACTGCGGCGATCCTCTCTTACGCCCCGCTCTAGCTCGCCAGGATTTTCTGCGACAGCCCACTTACACACTCGGGGTCGAGACGCGCAAACTTGCCACCTGTGGACATGGATGAGGAGGTCGAACTTCGTTCCATCGGGAGCGAGCTGCCTGAGCCAATCGCGATGAGAGACCGGTTCAAACCTCCGGCGGTTACTTGGTATCGGACCATCGTGACCGTCTCTATCCTGGGTTTTGGCACTTGGAAGACCGTGGCTTCCGTGCAGAACGCCACGATTATTTCCAATGTGCTCGACTGGATCCTCGGAGTTGCCCTCGCTGTTCTGTGAGTGAAGTTCTCTGCATGCATTCCTTCCGCCTGCTCACATTTTGTAGATACTTTTGGCTAGGAGAGTTTGCAGAAGCCACTGCACTCTGCTGGTTGTTCCGCCGCAGCGTCTTTGTGGACGTGCGGATCGTCTGTCGGCTTAGCTTTGATACAGTCACAAGCCGTTCGTATTAATCGCCGCACATATGATGCCTTTTAGCTGACACCGCACAACACATATTTCAGTACGACAAACAGTTGACGGCAAATGGCAGCTGCTGATAACCATGATATTCGTGCATGGCCGACCTCACCAACCGAATGTGCCCAGACCGAGTGAGCAATCGAGCAGTTTTGATCCCCATAATTTGGTGCGTACAAGTCATCGCTCGCACAAGCACTTCGATTGAACCTCGTCCTGCAGAGCCTACCATTTTCCTTGGCGGACTACTCTCTCAGTAGTTTGCCGATGCAAAGCATCGTGTCAGATCTCCTCTCGACACAGCTGCAGATGCGCCCCTTCCAGTGGGATCTGCTCAGCGACCCTGTGCACCTCGCAGCACCTTCAGCCTCTCCTTCCACCGATGGTCTGCTCCAGCCCGCACAACTTGCCACGCCTGCGACTACACCACCCGTCGCGGAGCTCAAGATCACTCATCCCGACCTGCCGTGGCTGATCAATGTTTCGATGTCAGGCCACTTCAGTAACACATGCGTCACCGTCGGCGACGTCCTGCAGCAGTTGTACCAGACGCTGCGCCTCAACGTCAGTCGGACGGAGTACGAGATCGCAGAGAAGACTGGGCCTGGCGCCACTACTGCCATCAGCAGCGCATTCGAACTCAGGACCCGGCTGGCAGGGGAGTATGTAGTGCTCGAGCGCAAGAGGGGCGTCCGGCGCATTGACTTTCTCAAGGGAAAAACTCAGTTCGCTGGGTTCACCGCTACCGTTCGCCAAGACGATGGTGTCACGCTGCTGCATCTCGATGTTCAGTGAGCGGTCTTCCAAGACCGTCAGCACAACGAGGAGAAACTGCCATCATATTGGAATAGCAATATACTATCCACACCAATCACTATACCCAAGACTGCGAGCTATGTTCACTCGGGCTGCGCTGACGGATGTATGCCTCGCAAAGCCAAACCTCGTTTTGAATGAGCTTTCAGATACATCATCGATTGAAGCGACTGATTACACATTGACATAGACAGCGGCCTTCAAGGTATCATAACTGGTCCCATCTGTACTTGGCGCAGCAGTAGTCCCGCGCATCTGCGAGCCCACGACAAACGACGCGGACCCTAGGTCACGGTCCTCCAGAAAAGCTTCGTCGACGTCCTCCCCACGCGAATCCGCTTGGCTATGGTCGAGCTCCTCGCCGATGTTGCCCAGGAAGCCGGTCGGCGCAGTGACCATTGGTGTCGTGAAGCGCACGGGGCGCGAGTCGGTGTAGCCTGAGCCGCTTCGCGAGCTCTCGATCTCGCCGAAGCGCCGCAGGTTCATTATGAAGCGCGACATCAGCATCGCGGGCTGTCGGAGATGGTGAGGGATGCAGCTGCAGGGGGAGGATGGAGACGTACAATGACGAGGCCGAAGGTGCTCATAGGTTTGCTAGGGGTCTGCAGTTCGTCAGTGGCATGGAGGGACAGTGCACAGGTGGAGTACGTACGAGGTAATAGGTTATGGGCTGCGTAACGTTCAACGCGAGGAGAATGCTGTTTACCGAAATTGAGGCTAAGGAACGCTCACACGAAAGCTACACACGCACAGAAAATAGATAGTTCCTGACTCGCGAGGTATGAGCGTGATAACAAGGGCAGGCGCATGTGGAGTACGCACCATCACGTAGCATACACGCGACAAGCGACATTGGGTTCATGTGGCGGAGCATCCACACCGCGCGGAACGTCTTTGCCCAGGTCAGAGCCAGCACCAATGTGTTGCCAGCGATCGTGGCGATGGCCGGAAGCCAAATTACTGGGAATGTGTAAGCGATAGCCAGGTCGACTGTTTTTGGACGTACATCTACACGGGATTAGCGAAGTGCTACTGTGAAGCAAGTGAATGATGCTTACATTGACCAGGTGCGACTAGAGATCGAAACATTTTGGTAGCAAGCGTCAAAAGGTGGGTCCAGGTATATGTAGGTCGAGCGTGCCATGAGAAACTACAAGGTACGTGTATCAGTGCGAGATAGAGCGCAAATGACATGATGCGTACGGCAGTGCATCCTGCAGGGATGAGGCCAACGGCCAGATTGAGAAATAGTAGTGTCCAATTTCGTTCCCATAACGCAAACACGCGTAGTGACGAGAACACTAGATGCGAGTGAGTGAGGGATATTTGAATGGTGCCGGTTACACGTACATGCAGTTTGTGCTGTGCTAATAATATAGAATACTTGTATAATTGTCTGTATCGGCGTACAGCTACACGCGTAGAGGTCAGAAGGCCCGTTTTCCACCAAGAAGACTCGACATACCTCTACACGACACGCGCTGTTAGACAGGATCATGAACAATGATGGTACCAGACGTACCTGGGTAGACAACGTCGCCCATGCCAAGGTTGGAGCGATGACCATGACCCAGCGCGTCGAGATAAGGAGCAACGAAGTGGCGTTTAAGCGTCGCCGCCATGCGGTGCATAACTCGTCGTTGAATGTGATGACATATTCGAAGACGGCCAAGGCTGAGGGTGAGAGTCAGCGCACGTGTCACTCACAAGCGACCTCGCTTCTGCAGGTACCTGTGACGGCGGCCGCTAGATGTCTATCAACTAAACTTCGCAATCTTGTGAGTTGTGGTACCAGAATGGCAAAGAAGCTCGCATACCGTTGTGAAAGAAGCCCTACAGGGTCTGTTATGACCAGCTCTGGCATTACAGCGAGAGAATGCAGCGCCCAGTAGGGTAGATGAGAGGCGTATTTGAGCGGGAGGCACAGCGTCAAACACAGAACCCCAGATCAGCTGCTTGTTTATGAGCTCATCGGCGTATCATCCCGCGATGCGCTAGTTAGAAAACGGGCGCTGTACTGCTGTGCGGGATGATGTCGTCCTGCAGGCTGCATTGGAGCCGATAGGGCGTCCCTGTTTGGCCAAGGCGCTGTCCCACAGCATGGCCGTGTTCAGGCTGTGGAGGAGTCAGCTGGGATAAATCTTCCGGTGCATCAACAACATACCACCTATCCAAAAGGTGATGCGCCGGAGCTGAATGGCAGCGGGCGACCTCCGAAAAGCCCACCCTGTACGACAGCGAGAGAGGGTGTCGACGTCGGCATCTGAAAACGGTGCACCGCAACCAGCAGCAGCAGCAGCGCAAACGCCCAATTTCTGCACCCCGCATCACGGACAATGCACTCGGCGGTATCCTGATGCGCCTGCCGGGGGCGGTCCCGCCGAGCTGAGCATGGCTAAAATGCGGTGCACAAGGGGGAGCAATCTGTCACTGTGATATGACGAAAGCTGGAGAGCCCAACATCCACCGTAGCAATGTGCGATGGCTACGACGCAATGCTGGTGCTGCCATTCTCAGGCAAGCCCGAACGGCGAGCGCAGGCCGCCTGAGCTGGCCGTTGGAGCTCCCAGCGTCACTCTGGCGTCACTATGCGACGTGAATTGCGTGAACCCAATCGTTCGGAGACCGCGTGTTGTGATAACGCCTGCGCTGCTGAGAAACGTTGAGTGCTGCCCAAAGGACTGAAGCGTACGGGAATACGGGGCGACATGGGCAGGATGTATGACGAGTACGGTCGAGGGAAGAGTCAGCCAATAAGCTGCTTGGGCGCTCAAAGCTACCCTCCTGCCGAGTACGCGCCGGACGCCACGAAGACGAGACAAGCGCCGAAGATATTTTCGTCCTCTTTCTCCCTCCACCAACTTGGAATAGCATCTTAGGCCTTCTAGCCGCAAATTATCATCGCTGTCACTAGAAACGGAATATGGGTTTTTCTGGTGGCGTATGAAGACGACGAGAGGCTGCTCTACGCTGGCAGGGCCCACCCCTCCGAGCGGGTTGAAATGGCCGTGAGTGCGTGATCCCTACAAGCCGATGTTGAAGGACTCACGACTGCTCTAGGCGGGAGATATACTTTTAGCGAACACTGGTAGTGGCTACACAATGGCCTTGAGTGCTCCGCATCTCCAAGTGATGGCGCAAGGACAGACGTCTAATCTCTACCTTGACGGTGGCAGTGCGTCCCGCGGCCAGCATCGTGGGCAAGTGGACTCTTCTGGTCTTACTACCACCACTCTCTCGGCCTTTCTCGGAGAGCTCTCCGAGCGGGCAGAGCTGATGTAAGACCAGTCATACGCGCGAGACGTTACCGTGGTTCACCTGTCTCGGTCTCCACAGCGACGGGAACGGCCAGGACCGTTGTTCCTGGGAACCGCTTCTTTGCACGTCCCGTGGTACGGCACGCAGCAGTAGAAGCGGCACGTCACTCCGTCTGCGCTGAAGGCCGCGTGGGATGTCTCAGGTTGTCCGCGGCCTGCGTTGGAATGCACATTGCGGCCCTGATGGCTTACGAACCAAGCTGAAATGGCCGGGTCCGCCATCAGGACCCTCCCGCGTCGGGGCGTGGGCATCGATTCGGGGCGTTTGTATGGGCTACTCGGTATGTGGCCCTCAATTGGGCCTTTGAAGACGACGACGTCCTCAGCCATGGCGTCGTGCGGTGCTGTAGACCCGGTCACAGTGTCTGAGTTGTGAGTAATCGAGCTTCACGATGGCGATTCCACGCTGAAAGCAGTATAGTTTCTCCTCGGAATACACGCAGACTGCAGCATCAGGTTTGCGACGAACGCCCGGGGACTTCCGCATGCGCTACTCACGACGTCTCGCCAGCGTTGGTGTGCTACGAGTACCTCATTACCTTCTCCGACGAGGTCAACACCGTATGGGGGCAGAAGCTCACCCCAGTGTCTCTGCTCCTCGTCTCGATACGGTACACTATTCTTACGGAAACCATCTTTATACTGCTGCCAGCGGCCGCGGAGGTACGTCGACCGCAGTGATGCTCTCGTTTCTACATGACGGATATCACGCTGGCCAGCAGAAGTGAGTCTCATGATCAATAATGACACTTCGTAAAACGCTGATTATCCGGGCGACCAGCTGCAGGCCTACGCTCATCGTAGTGCAAGTCTGTGTCCAGCTTGGATGCTTACAAGCAGGCTGTGGGTGCTCTGCTTTGCGAACATCTCGTGCTCCATTTGACGAACGTATTTGCCAGTCTTCTGCGCACTTCGTGTCTCCGCCATTTGCGGGCGGAATTTTGCGCTCTTTGCGATGGTCTTCGCCGTCGGCGTCGTGCCAATCTTGACGAATATTGTGAGCACTTTCCCCCAAAGCGCATATATCTAGATGCTCAGAGATTGACCCGACCTCAGTACGCGCTATCGCGGTCCTCATTTCCCTTCCTTGAGCCTCCATTTTCAATCTGCGAGCAAGCTATTGACATCTCCAACGAGACTTATGACACGTGAGTCATCTGTCTTCCGCTTATATTACCTCATCCCGACATGATATTGTGTACAACAATCCAGCTGTGAGCCATGGATCCCTCGTTAAGGACTGCCAAAATAATACCGAGACCAGTGGTTTATGTCACCCGGATACCACTCATTGCGAGCGACCTGCTTGTGCTCGTGTTGACGTGGATGAAGACTGCTGGGACGTTCATGGCTGCGCGGCGGCTGAGAATTCCAGTAGGGATTGCGCAGTGCCTCATACGAGATGGTGCGCCAGCCCAACATTCTCGACGTTCAGGTCATCTAACGAGATCATGTCGCCGCTCTTACATAGGAACCATTTATTTCATGTACGCAGAATAACCTCAGCACGAACTTCGCGCTAACGAGTGTGCAGCGCCCTCCTCACCCTGAACGTTATCCAAATCCTGACACGTTCGGGCGTGCGCCTCCCGGTGACCTGGTGTGGCGCCCGGGACAGCCGCGTGCAAGTCGCGTCGCCCGTATCCGCGCTCGTGGACGTCGTCGTAAGGCCTCCGCACCCGCCCCGTCACACTACCGTCTGACTGCGACTGCGCAGCCGCCGCTCCTGATCTCGCGCTTCATAATGAAGCTGCGCAAGGTCGCGCGCCAGAGCACCGGAGACGGATGCACGGAGTCGTCGCCCCTCGGGTGGTGGGACGAGTCACCGTGGTCGGCGCCGAACTTCCGGATACCACCCAGCGTTGTCGAGAACATGGGCGAAGCGCTGCACGCCAACGAAGGCGATGAGATGAGAGAGGGCGCTGTACAGCCGGACGTGGAGGACGCGGAGCTGGCGAGGAGTGCGATGGATCTTGAACAGGCTAGAGGAACGCAGGCTGCAGACCGTGTGGCCCGTCGCAGCTTCGCCTCGGTGACATCATGAACCTGGGATAGCACAGCGTGTATTACAATAGGAGCCGTGATGTAGTCGTTTACTCGCTGTTAGGCATACTCGTTCTCGTAAAGGACGACGGGGGCCTCGTGAATGCTTGCGTCCCCCGCGTACATCGTCAGTTCAGGATTGGCAGCTCCTGCACTCATTCCAGCAGCGTCGCCATCGGCCAAGTCAATATCCTCTGAAAGATGAGACTGGCTGTGGTCAAGCTCCTCGCCGATGTTCCCGAGCAGGTCGGACGGGACTACGAAGTGTGCAGTCGAAACGACCCTCGTGCGAGTGTCGGCCCCAGGCGGTTCATGTGAGCCGCCGACGTCGCTCGAGCTCCGTAGGTTCATCATGAAGCGTGATGTGAG
Organism: Phanerochaete sordida; assembly: GCA_019973155.2. Lineage (NCBI taxonomy): Eukaryota > Fungi > Basidiomycota > Agaricomycetes > Polyporales > Phanerochaetaceae > Phanerochaete > Phanerochaete sordida. The sequence goes on from BPQB01000002.1 coordinate 712,858, forward strand.
GATTGCAGGCTATGGATGACGTGAGAACTTGGAGAATGAGGAGGTCTGAGGGCATACGATGATGACGCCGAAGGTGCTCAAAGGTTCGCTTGGAGTCTGGGGTCTCGATTAGTGTGACGAAGGATGGGAGGCAAAGAGAGACATACCAGGTTGTATGTGATGAGCTGCGTCACATTGAGGGATAGAATTATTCTGCCAAGGATAATATCATCAGTCAAAGCGAGCATATACTCTGCTGTATGGTACAGACATGAAATAGATCGTTCCTATAAATTATCAGCGAGCCGTCGCTTAATATAGGTGCAAGCCTCACCATCACGTAGAATACATTGTACGAGAGATGCAGCAAGGTTAAGTTGTCGCGCACGCCACATTTGAGGCACAGTCTTGATCCAGGTCAATACCAGTACCATCGTATTGCCGGCTATGGTCGCGCACGACGGTATCCAAATGACTACGGGACGGTCAGCATTGCACCCGAGGAGCGCTATGAAGGCCTACATCTATAGACGTTAAGCGAAGAGGCCCTTGAGCCCGCAGAAGTACTCACAGTTGCCACTCGCGGGCCGGAACAGCCACGTATTGGTTACAAACATTGTACGGAGCGCCCAACCATTCGTACTGTGAATGAGCCATGACGAGCTGTACCGGAGCGTCAGCACAAGCAGACCTCCGGGAGTAAACGCCGGTCTACGTACACATGTGCATACTGTTGGAAGAAGGCCGATAGCGAGGATGACGGTCAGAAGGATCCAGTTGCGACCCCAGAGGGCGAAGATGCGAAGTGCGGAGAATACTAGCTGTAACTGAGCAAAGGTCTGCAGAAGGCTGGACAAACACGTACAGGCAGTCTGGATACCACTTATGAGCGCGAGGATTTGGATGAGAACCTGGAAAGGAGGGCAGCTATCAATGCCGGGGCAATATCAGTGAGGGAGCGTTCAGAGATAGGGAACGAGTACCTCTACATCGAGATGACCATTCAGCTGTGGTCTAGCCGTACGTTGAAGAAGGTAGCACGTACTGTGGTGGAGGACGTAGCCCACGCTAAGACCTGCAACAAGACCATCACCCAGCGAGTGGTGACGAGGAGCACAGACGTAGCATTGAAGCGTCTCTGCCATCCTGTCTTCACCTCTTGGTCGAAGGTAACGACATACTCGTAAACCGCTAGGGCTGTATATATCTCAGACAATGTAGCAGATGGTAGAGCGAAGTTCGCGGCGCACCTGTGACGGAGACTCCCATGTAGTCATCGATGAGGCTACCGCGTGTCCCTGAATGTCAATCACATTTGGTGAGGAGCACGCCGCTACCTACCCTTGTGAGAGCTCCTGCACGAGATCCGGGTCAGTGGAACCAGACATCTTGAGAGTAAGCGGGGGGAGATGTTGGGTAAATCAAACTCGTCATTGGAGTATTTGAGCAGAGAGGAGTATTGCCACAGACAAAGCAGCGCAAACTTACCTCTAGCGTCGCTTCGCTAGAAGAGTAGTTTTACGCGAGATGAGCGTCAGTATCTTGTTCGCAGCAGTTGCGTCGCTCGATGCGCTGCAGAGGAATGCTGCATTGACAGATCCGCGGTCCCGCAAGTTACACGAGCTTGGAGCTATCTTGTTCGAATGCACTTCTAAAGATGCAGTGGTTGCCTTCCCGCAGCGAAATCTATACGTACAGATACAGACCGGAGGCGAATATTTCAAGCCCAGTCGGGGTCCTGGGCCGTTACAGACTGGTAGGCGACCGTTGGAGACGCCATGTTGACGGCGGCCATCACGTCGGCCACGTCGGTGGCGGCGAGCAGACGCTCTATGGACGTTCGGGACGCTCGAAAAAAACACGCTTTCGGACGGCGGAGCACGAAACGTGGTCTGCAAAGACCAGATTTCGTCTGGAAGGGGGGTGCCGACCCCCCTTTCAGAATTTCTGCCTGCAAATGCACCGACAGAGTGGTATTAGCACTCCGCCCTCCGTCCGATGACATGCCTGACGTGCCGACAGGGTTTTGAGTTGAAATCTGGTCTGTAAACCGCTTCAGATGCCTGCGGGAAGGCAACCAGTAGCTTCTATGCCAGCAGGCTTCGCATACACCTAAGAATAGCGCATGCGTGCGCAGAACGTTCAGCGGCTCGGCGGTATGATAAGAAGAAGTCCTGACCTGGCAGAGCAGAATCCATGTACGTCGAGTCTTCAGAGCACCTGCGCTGTCAGGCTCCGCTGTCGCGCGAGTCGCTTAGCAACCGCGCAGCCCACTCCATACTCCCCCTATCACGGTTACTTTGGTTAATCGCTTCTCGGCTCCGCCACACAGGGCAATCTGCGGGGGTTGCGCCTATGTATCAGCCGGGCGGAGAATGCGGAGATAAAGTTTAGAGGACACACGACATGAAAAGTACCGCCGCCTTCTGACTGTGATTGAGTCTTGACACCCAAAGATCATAGTGCCCTCAATTGTGACCAAGTCGTGGTGAGAGGGCCGTTCAGGCCGGCGCGGGGGTACAGCGCAGCGGCAGAGTGTTGACCAGGACGCTCATGTCGCGAACCTTATCGCGAGCAGAACTTACACTCTCTTCGCAGCATACATGGGCCAGAATGTGCTAGAAAAATATGCTCAGAGACTCGACAACTTCGAGGGTGGTGGTGGTAGAGACGCAAGAGCAAGCCGTCGTTTCCGGCGCCTTCCCCAAGCCGACTCGTGCCGGACGCCACGAAGATAAAATAGGCGCTTACGAAGGCGACTTTAACCTCTTCTTCGACCAACACCGTTCCTTTCGACAAACCACGGAGGCTCGGGTTTTTCCTTGCATGCGATATCGGACCATTTTTGTGCTGATTTTACTGCGCTCAATTGCTTTGGGGGATTCGCAAACATGGAAATCGGGCGAGGGTTGCGGTGGCGACAGCGACTCGCCGTGGGTTCAAATTTCAGGTCCGCATGTCGGCCTTCCCACACCTACACTCTGTTACACCCTCGCTTTTTTCTAGACACTTCAAGCGGAGGGCTAGGAGACAGCCCTACTCTATCCGCGTTGAAACTACGTGGCAGATATCCGTGTGCACGCGCCCAGGGTTTCATCTGGCGAGGCGTCGTTTGGTGAATACCAGACCTTCGGTTCCGAGTCCCATTCGCTTTCTCCCGCTCTCAGAACCTCTCGATTTGGTTCTAACTCTGTATTAGAGTCCCCAATACACGAGCTTCGATCCTACATTTTCGATGTAGAACCTTGAAACACATACCGAAGTCGCAGTCGCCGGCATGCTCACCATGAATGTCATGTCCTGACCTTTCTGTCTACTACCTCCGGAACTAGATGGACGACCTACCATTCGATATTGTACATCGGAGAAGTGTGCGGCACCGCGGACGAGCATCAATTCGGCGCTCCGCTCGCCGAGCGGCGCAGCAACGGCGCAGTGTGCGCGCATCATGCAATGTCTCAGATCGTCGATCTCCCGCGCTGAGGATCATATTTTGGCACCTGTTATTTGCACTATTGCGGACTTGGCTGGCTCCGAAGCGCGTTCTTTGTGCGCCCACTGCCAGTCACGTTCCGTTCGGCTGGCACAGGGGGGCCGTTGATAAGCTGCGGTCGCGAGGCTTGGAGACAACAGTCGCGTTCGCTATGTCGGACTCGTCCTCTGACGACTGGGACCCCTCAGTCGTGTCCCAATTGTACGTGAAGTCTACCGAATGGCTCGCAAAGTCAAGTGCTAACAGCTCTCTAGTTACACTTCGAACCTCGTGCAGACTGCGGCATCGGGTACGTAACGCGCCTTCGCAGGACGCCGCGCGCACTACCCGATTCCCTGATACTGACATACGCGTCACAGCACTGGTCTGCTACGAGTACCTGATCACAATCACGGATGAAATCAACGTTGTGTGGCTGCGCAAGTTCTCTCCGGTGTCGGTGCTTCTGGTGTCAACACGATGGGCCATTCTCATTGAGACCATCTTGGAGTTGCTTCCAGCTGCGCCCGATGTGAGCAGTTGCTACGTCTTGCACGATGCCCAATGTTGCTGACGGAGCATACAGAAGTAAGCGGTATGCCATGATAGGACCAGAGCCCAGCTGACATGTCGAACAAGTTGCAAGCCAATCTTGATTCTCATGCAGATATGTGTCCAGCTGGGGACGGTACAAGCGGCACGTACGTCGACCTTACAACCCCAGGTACAAGCGTTCGCTCATGGAAGGTCTTACAGTCTTCTCTGCACTACGTGTTTCCGCAATCTGGGGGCGGAACGTTCCGCTTTTCGCGATCGTACTTGCCCTCGGCCTCATCCCGCTTGCCACAAACATCGTGAGTCGTCTTTTAGAACAGTCCGTACGAAGTCCGACTCATTCCTTTCCGCAGTTCACCTTGGCGAAATCGAGCTTTCCCTTCCTCCCAGCCCCGTTCGACATCTGCACGCAATCACTCAGCATATCGGAAGAGACCTTCACCTTGTAGGTTCTATATCTGTTCTTGTCCCGTCCTGAACCTGGCTCAATTTTGATCTAGATGTACGTCTGTCCCGCTCATCGGCCTTGCCAGGCTTGTTTATTGGCGTACGCAGTGGTCTACGTGACCCGAATACCCCTCTGCGCGAGCGATCTCCTCGTCCTCGTGCTAACATTGTACAAGACTGCGGGCACGCTCAAAGCGGCGCATCGGCTGAACATCTCGGTCGGGATAGCGACGTGTCTCGTTAGAGACGGTGCGTTCCGCTGTCGTTGAAGCGTGCTGCGGCTGACTGGTGTCACTATGCAGGCACGATATACTTCTTGTGAGCCTGAGCGTCCATCATGCAGCCATGAACTGATCGATACACCCAGCGTTCTCCTCGTGCTGAACATTACGCAAATTCTGACACGGATGGGGGTGCGTCCGCGTCCACAATGCCACGGCACTGTTGCTCACTCGTCTGACAGATCGCCTCTCCAATGTCCGCGCTCGTAGACATAGTTGTGCGCCCGTTTGCCTCGTGCGTCTCCGTCCCACCGCTGACGCCTTGCTCATGCAGCCCCCGCTCCTCATCTCGCGCTTCATCCTGAATCTGCGGCGGGCCGCGGACGACAGTGCGCATCTCGCGGGTGCGTCGCCGTCGTCAGACTGGGAGGAGTCGCAGTTCTCTGCGGTGAGCTTCCGGATACCGACTACCTTCGTGGGGAACATGGGCGAGCCGTTGGATATTGGGGACGTGGAGCGCCACCATAGGTCTGAGGAACGGACAACTGACGACTCGGAAGAGGTCCCCCTGGACGATTTGGGGCGAGCACGAGGGAGTGTTTAGATTTCCGCCCTAGACAAGTGCGAGATTGTGTGCTTCCCTGCGCTCGGATTTTGGACCATGCTTCCTCAGGTTGCGTGTACACTGCGATGTCGATTACCATGATCCCGAGCCTCTCGAAGATCCTTGCCAGACTTTCACAATCGCATGTGTGTGCTAAGTAGGGACGCATAGCTGTGTACCGATCCACGCAGGCTTGCGACGGTTGCACAGGGAGAATTTCGTCTTTTCAAGTGTCCAGAGTCTGGATCAAGGTCAGCAGGTTGTCGTGAGATAAAAAGAGGCGCAACACATTGCGCACCCCGTATTCCACATCGTGCACTTCATCGGATATCTCAATGGTAGTGTCGTCGTCATCGACGCCGTTCTGAGCATCGTATGACTGCTCAAAGTCGAGGTCTTCCGTAATATTGCCCAATGCAATGGATTTGATCCTGAACCGCGAGGCGGTGAGTGAAGGACTGGCACATGGCGAATCAAGGTCGTTTCTGCGGAGCTGCCGAAGTCTGAAGATGAAGCGCGAGATGAGAATCAGAGGCTTCCGGGAGCAGTGAGATTAATTATGAAGTGACCCGACGACGTCAGACATAGCGCACCATCGTGTTCATTAGGACGTCGAAAGCCTCTTCCCGAAATATCTATGGCAGATCAGCAGACAATATCCTAGCGTGTATCGACAAATACCAGAAGACAGGCACTCACCACAACCGTAGCAACTTGGAATGCATTTATTGCCACCATAGTTCTGGAAGCAGAGCATGTTGATCTCTTGCCGTGCATGTAAAAGAAAGGAGGGACACGTACATGAAATACAGTGTACCTATACACATATATGGAGTGAGCAGCATGAGCAGGTCAGGAAATGTCGTCGTACCATCGCGCAAAAGGCATTCTGTGAATAGGTGGCTTGGCACATCCAATACACGCGCTTCTCGCCACTGTCTGTAAGTTTTCAACCAGGTCAGAACAATGACTAGCACGTCTTGTGCAAGCATTGAGCCTTGAAGAGAAAAGTCGACTGAAGTCACCTCATCGATGAGCTTTTGATCGAATATTTCTGATGTGGAGGCTTACTACTGAGATGGACATAGCGTGTTAGCACCTTCGCTCATCGAAATGTGAACACCGTACATATTCCAGTTCCTCCAATACCCATCGATGTATCCCGGTCTCGTGTGCGCGTAGCATCCTCTGTAGACAGGTCCCGTCTCGGAGTACCAGTGATAACTAGTACCAGAAAGAAGCTGATCCGCAGTAGGTTTAGCCATGCCGACCGTATTGAAGAATGACTGACTGCTAGACCGATCACAGGGCCTAACCCTAGCACAAACACAATGATAGAGAGGGCAAGATGCTCTGGCCACAAGGCGTACACCCTGAGTGCTAGAAATACTACAGGCTGTACGTGAGTACGAAGCGGCAAGTGGGCAGACACATGAAGAAGCGTTGCAATCTGTGACTTACAAGTCATAAGTAAATAATTGAGCAAGTATAAAACGTCGCGTGCTTCGCCCGTCCAGGAGCACCAGACGCTGTGCGCAGCCAGGTTAGCTAATGAGATCAGGTAATAATTACACAAACACTTGCGCTGCCTCGCTCAGTAGGACTACCACTGCCGTTATGATCATCGAAAAGCGACACACTCCCACCAGGAGAGACGTCATTGTAAGTTTTCTACCCCATATGCAGCCCATCTCTTCGTGGAAGGTGGTTGCGTATTCATAAAGAAGTAATGCTGTATATGTCGCCGATGGCGCTGTCAACACAGGACAAGCTCGTTGTGAATACACACCGGAAGCACCGACATCGGCGTATACTCTAAGTGACTAGTCAGTCATGAGTCCTTCAACATGAAAGAGGGTTAGAGCTGAGGTTCCTTACTGCAGATAATACTTATTCGGCGACAGAGTAACCAGTGGATTCGACATCCGGTGGAGAAAATCTTGGTGTACGATCTGCCCCTTCAGTGAGGTGCCCTCGGTGAGCGGCATACGTGGGCTGCTACAGATTCAATGCGACCTTTAATGTCGCCCAAGGACCATCAAGCGTTGCCGTTGGCCGCACAGCCGCGGTGCCCATCTTGGTGCAAGGTGCGAGTGCAGAGGACCAAACGGTAATGCCGCAGATGGAATCCCACGAGCGACAAGGGTAGGAAGTCAGGAAGCTACGCACGGAACAGCGCAGCAGAGATCACACCGTCAGTCATCGCCTGATGAACAAGTATTGCAGGGATATGATCACGTTTTGGTCGGCAGATGCAGATTCTACTGTTGTAGCTGATGGTGCGTTCATAATAGATATACATTGCGTTGATCCGTTGGGCAATGGGAACCTTCCTAAATAGTGACTTGTAACGGCGTACACCCGTGCGACCCCGCCGCCCAAATACTAGACGAAGGGCAATCTAATATTCAGAAGGTCCGTGAGCTCTCACAAATACTATATGCCCAGCTAGCTGGCTTACCTCTGTCAACCTGTCACGTCACCAAGGAGATTGGATATCTAAATGAACACAACGGTGACGATTTTCACGAAGCGAGGAGGCAGCTTCGCGCGCACGGCCGCCTGCGCGCACGAATCATCCACAAATGACGGACCTTGCGCGCCACGCTTACATTTAAACCAATCACAAGGTTTGCGAGATTTGATACGCCGCGAACGTTCGGACCAGCGCCACACAATCAATCAGCCGCATACTGTCGACGAGTGCTTCCTTGCTCTCCCATGTTTCGTGGCCGATGAGCTTGATGTGAGTAATGCCGACCGGCAGAGATGCCAGAAATGCGAGGGCCTGCCTCCATCTGTTAGGGTATCCGGCGTGGTTGAACCCGTCATTCTCGAACGTCGCGGACTAGATCGTTGTGTACGCAAAAAGCACCGGCAACTGCGCCAGAAATTAGAGCAATGTCAATACCCAGCTAGTGCTGGCGCGGTAGTCTCAAACTCACGAGTAGAAAGCATCCAGGTATCTGGCCAGTGGTCCGCATAGGAGAACGTTTCAAGTCTGCGTCCGATCTTCTGTAGCATGGTGTTCATCCCCGATGGGTATTCGTCTGGCCGAAGCCCCATGATGTCAATATCGATGGCCCGAAGGGTCTCGCAGCCTCATACTTGGGCTATACAAGCAAGCGTACCATAAATAATGTGCCCGATCTGGAGGCTTTCAATCTGGTGCATGACGAGCCGCAGAGGTGGGCTGCCGATGTGGTCGACAGAGCGAAGCCGAAGCGCCTCAGCCGAACGAAAGTGCTGCAATACCCATGTCACCGAAGATATTGACGCTTGGCCAACATCGAAAAGTTGAATGCTACGCGGCTCGGGCTCCACCAAGGGCGCTGGCTGTGTGCTCGCTCGAGAGCGACTGCCTCGATGCCGCGGACGACGAGTTCGTGGAGCCGTGGTAGGAGCTTGGCAGCTTCGAGGTGCTCCGAGCGCATGATGGGAGAGATGGGTGTGACGACGTTAGAGCCAATACGCTCAGTAGAGGTCGCGTTAAAGTCTAGATGAGCCTCGAAATTATCTTACATGCGCGGAATCGTCCAGATCGCAAAGAGGTGAGTCGAGCTCCGTGGAAGCCAGAGCTTGCACACAAAGGGACAGCTCTTCCAAGCTTTCCAATACCCAGCGAGCTCGTCGATGACCTGATGAATTATCTCTTGTAGAACTTGCTGCATCTTGAACGCGACACTAGACGTCGGACGAGGGTTCGGATCAGCCTGCGGTTGATCATGATGATACCTGGCTGAGGCTAGTGCTTAGCTGCCTGGCTTACTCGGTATTAATGGAAGTAAGCTCCATTTCAGGTCGGACTTTAAATATTACTGTTGGACGAACTTATGCCTTACATTTCGGCGTTTGAACATTTACTGATCACTATTGAACACGGACTACGCAGTCGCACGCGCTCTGTGGCATGTGTGCATGGGCGATATCTCGACAGAGGACTGTCATAAGCGTTGCCGACTACGATGTGCAATACCGTGACTTGCAGGATACAGCCAAAATGAAAACGCTGGTCTCGCAATAGCATGGCCGTGGTGCAACGACCTGAACACGCGTACGTACATGAGGATAGGCTGGACCGTAAGGGGGGGATAGTCTCGTTCCCCTCTGCTCCAGCGCTCGCTCGGACGTGGCCGAGCGGTGAATCCGTCGGACTTCGAAAAAGCGAAGTGGATTCACCTGCTTAAGCGTCTGGTGACAATCGCTTAGGCGGGTGGGGGTCGTTGACACGTGACCCCTTTTCCCCACACCTCGCGTCCCGCGCCAGCAACGCTCAGTCGTCCCTCGGACTCCCTCCACTCCCTAGCCCCCGTTGCTCTTCCAGATCTACGCTCTAAGCGGCACGAATGGTCAAATCATATCCCCTACAGTGTCGTCTCACGCGGATTGAGAGCCCCCCGGTCCCGGACAGTGCATCAAGAGGCGGCCTTTCAGCGACCTCGGACGCGGTCGCCTACACACGCCTCGAACGCGCCTTAGCAATACCATTGAATGCGAAGCAAGCGTGCAAGGACTCTGAGGGGACCTGGAGAGTCACGAATGAGGAGCTGTGAGATTGAGAGGGCGAGAAAGATCTGCATAGGTGAGTATATGCTAGACTTTGTCTGCGCAGCCCTCCCAGCATCGCGCGGCGCGAGCAGCATATTCACGCCGCCGCGCGCTCAAACCCTCGAACCAGAACGTGAGGCACCGCAGAGCATCCGCGTTGTGCAGGCGGATGTGCCAGACACCTCGAGTTCGAGCCTTCCCCGCCCAACTTCGCTACAGTCCCCGAGAACATATTCGGCGCGCACGCGGTTTGCTCTCCAGCGCACAGCCGCCGCGTATAGGGGCAGCGCCAGCATATCAATATATCATGGGCTGTCTTTGCCCGTCCACCGTCGACATGCGCCGTCCTCCTGCACACGCCGCGCGTGCCGCCCAATTGCGCTTGCCCTAGCCCTCGCCCTCGGTCGCGTCATCGTAGTGCCAGGAGTCAAAGCGATAGCTCGCTTTGCGGGCAACAAGTGCGATGCTCCTCGAGTCTTCTCGCGGTCATTGCTCGACTGATACGGCGCACACCGCGTGTGTTGAGCTGCCGCAGGGGCTTATAGTACTGAGATATGATGCATTGATATTCCACAAGGCCAATGATACCAATAAAATTCGTTATATATCTCAGGACGTGTGATGGAAGGGTTTGGAGGTCGCTTGAGGCGAAGACGACGAGAACCGGGATGGACGAGGGTGGGGCGTCCGTCCGCCGTCGATGCCTCGCGAGGGACGCGCCAGGTCACGTGTCAACGACCCCCACCCGCCGAAGCGATTCTCACCAGACGTCCTGGTACGGGAATGCTCTTCGGTTTTTCGAAGTCCGCCCTGCATTCCGCCCGGCGAAGCCCGGGCGTGCCAGGGCGGCTGGGAACGAGACTAAGGGGGGGAGGGGTCGGCTTGCTCTCCCGGAGTTTCAATGCGCACACAGTGTGCTTGAGCGGACCTCGAAATGAAGCGCCTACTTGCACGCCGTGCTCGCAAACCAGATCTTGGATGTTGCATATCCGCGACGTTACTCACCCCAAGGCCGGAGGTCTTCAATGTCTCAAGAGTATTTATATCGTATAGCTAAGCTTTGTCAAAAATTTCGGAACGCTCCTGGTCACTGTAGTGACTACGGCGCTTTGCATGCACCCAGCCGCAAGCCCTCCGCACCCTCCGCACCACCACCATGTTGCGGAAAATTACGAGAATTGAGTATCACCCTTCCGAAGGCATAACAAGACTTCTGGAGGGGATAAATTGTGCCACTTAAGGATTCCGAGTGTTCAGTCGCGCCAGCACTGCCGCGAGTTTGCGTGCGCGAGCCGTTTCAAACTCCGAGGGAGCAAGCCGTCTCCCCTCCCCCTTAAGGTCCAGCCTCTATATGTAGGAACGACGGCACCACCTCTTCCGCAATTTAAGAGGCTGGAAGCGAGCCTACATGAGGAGCCGCCGCCCAAGGTACTCGTCCGTGCTCGTCTTGACCTATCTTCTCAGGTGCTTTGAGCAACGCCTCGCACGTAAAGAAGGCAAGAACGACTCCCACGTTCATGGTGTCAGGTCCAGGCCGCGACGTGCCAGCACGCCAACGCAGGATTCCCATCGGGGACCCGGTCTCCCAGGAGCTTCATGCGACGACCGCGCTATTTTTACTCTCCACGGGTCATCAAATGCCTATCACTTGCTCTTGGCAGCTTGGCAGTCCTGGGTATCGAGCGCATGGCGCGCCGCTGGTTCTCCGTGCTAACCTGCGAATCCAGCTGGCGACATGATGCCCAGCCATGCTGGCCACTCCCAGCCGTCTGGAAGCATGCGAAAGGGCTGGATAACGCTTCTAGGACGAAAAATCTGCTAATAAGGTTTTCATTTGATCTCGTGTCTGGTTGTATGACCTTCAACCAGGTAAAGTGTCAACCTGCTCCTACTGGGGCGTGAAGACGAACTGAAAAGGCGTGGAGACAGGCGGATGTGTTCCAACCCGCATCTTCGGACGCTCGTCGCTGTCCACCATGTTTCGTCAACTTTTCCCACTACGGGCAGAGCCGACAGTACCCGACGACGAGGGAACGAGACCGGATAGCGACCGCCCTCTCCCATGCACCTCCCGACAGTAGACACTAGTCCTCGATATTTGATGGCGAAGAGCCCAACACTTTGGGATTAATCCACGCCGGTATCACCTTACACCCTCGGCTTGGCGAAGAGCCGTCTACCATGGGTGTGCCACTTCCATATTCACCTTTGGACCAGGTTGTACCAGCGGGCGCGGACCCAACGGACTGGGCTACGCGCCGCCTCTGTGGCACAACGAGATGGCGTCCGTACAAACGCGGCGGACGGTGGTTCACAGTCCTGTGAGTCAAGCAAAATTATTTGCATATCATTGGCTGCAGTGTTGACCGGAAGTATCGAAGGAGAGCTCGATGCGGCGTATAAAAGCCAGGGGCTTTGCTGGTACTCACTCCAGGGTACTCTAGAGTCATTCATTCACCCCTCCTGAACACTCGGACACCTCCTTCGGCGACTATACTCGAGCAGTCACAAATGGCTTTCAGCACCCTCCTTGCCTTCGTCGCCTTCGCGGCTGTAACCCGTGCCGCACCGACGACCGACTCCGCGGTCTGCCCCGACGGCACTCGTGTCAACAACGCTGCGTGCTGCGCATTCGTACCGGTACGTTGCTCGGACGAGACACGGGCCTACGGCGATTTAAATGGCGAAATTTCTAGCTCGCTCAGGACCTTCAAGCAAACCTCTTCCAGAACGATTGCGGCGAGGACGGTGGGTCATATTCCAAATTTTTCAACGTTGTAGGATGCTGAAGTTGCGTTTCAGCTCACGAGGTGATTCGCCTCACCTTCCGTAAGTGTATGCTCGCATCAGGACTTACACGCCAAAGCTCACTGGTCCCTCCTAGACGACGCCATTGCCATTTCCCAGAGCCAGGGACCCAAGGCTGGTGGCGGCGCTGACGGCTCAATGCTGCTCTTCCCCACCATCGAGCCCAATTTCGAGGCGAATAACGGTATCGACGACTCTGTGAACAACCTCATCCCGTTCATGCAGACGCACAACACTATCAGTGCCGGTGACCTCGTTCAATTCGCTGGTGCTGTTGCGCTCGCCAATTGCCCTGTAAGCCTCCTCCCATTTGTCTCCTTTTCCTCTCGCTGACTTGTGATCAGGGTGCACCTCGTCTGGAGTTCCTGGCCGGTCGCCCAAACAAGACCATTGCTGCCGTCGAGGGCCTCATTCCCGAGCCGCAGGATAGCGTCACCAGCATCCTCCAGCGCTTCGAAGATGCTGGCAACTTCTCGCCGTTTGAGGTCGTCTCTCTCCTTGCGTCGCACAGTATCGCTCGTGCCGATAAGGTAGATGAGACTATTGACGCCGCGCCGTTCGACTCTGTGAGCCTGACCGTCATATATTTGCTATACGTGCTCTGACAGCAATCGCACAGACACCATTCACCTTCGACACCCAGGTCTTCCTCGAGGTCCTGCTCAAAGGCGTCGGCTTCCCAGGAACCGCTAACAACACCGGCGAGGTCACGTCCCCACTCCCTAACACCTCAGGCACGGACACGGGCGAGATGCGCCTCCAATCCGACTTCGCGCTCGCACGCGACTCGCGCACTGCGTGTTTCTGGCAGGGCTTCGTCAACGAGCAGGCGTTCATGGCGTCCAGCTTCCGCGCGGCGATGAGCAAGCTCGCGGTCCTCGGCCACAACCGCAACAGCCTCATCGACTGCAGCGATGTCGTGCCGCAGCCGAAGCCCGCCGTCAACAAGCCCGCCACGTTCCCAGCGTCGACGGGCCCACAGGATCTGCAGCTATCCTGCCCGACCGCGAAGTTCCCGACCCTTACCACTGATCGTAAGCCGTCTGTGAGTCCTGATGCCTAACCAGGATCTGACTTCTTTCTCGCGCAGCCGGTGCCTCCGAGACCCTCATCCCGCACTGCTCGAACGGCGGCATGTCGTGCCCTGCCATCCAATTCGATGGTCCTGCTTAAGATTACTGCGCTTCGCTTAGTCAACAGCTAGCTTCTATAGGCCCTTCACATGTCCTTGCTTCACTTAGAGGAGTCGATAATGCACCTGCAGCGTGGTAGGGGCTAGGATACACGATGCTGAATACAAACTGTCTACGTTACATGATGCTCAAACTAGAATATTAAACGTTCTGAGGCTCGGAAGGCTATTTGGAGTGTGAGAAAGAGCGCGAGACCTTCTCAGAGTGTCTGCGTACCTCCGAGTCCATCGAGACATGCGCAGTCTCAGATCCCTCCGCCTCATACTCGCCTTCGTCATCAGTGTGCACGTCATCGTTCCCGATATCGAGAGGCTCGGATATGTTTCCGATAGGAACCGCACTTCTCTTAAACACTGCTGATGACCAAGGTTGACTCGGAGCCTCTCGCTCTATAGGCTCGTTGGCTTGTCGGAGATTGAGGATGAACCGCGACGCAAGCATAAGTGGCTATACACCCTCGTCAGATAGGAGTGCCCCTGCTGTTGCGGTGCAGTGCTTACTACAGCGTTCACGAAGGGCCCGAGGACTTGTCCGTCGTACGGCTAGGACACGTTCATGAAGTTAGCCAAAGGTCACGAAAATACGCTATGGAAATGCAGATCCTACGTCAAAGATGGCAATTTGAGCCACGTTGAGCGAGAGCATGACGCTATATCACCGGTGAGTAAGCTGTATAATATAATTGGCGGGAGATACGTACAGGAAATACGCGGTACCTAGCGAGACCAGTCGTGGGTGAGTGAAGGAATTACCCTCTGGCGAGCAACTTGAATACTCACCGTCTCGTAAAAGACATGTAGTGAGAGACATAGCTATTCCTACCGCCTGGCCGTTCTTCCACTGACGGTAAGTGCTGGACCAGGTGATCACAAGCACGACGATGTCTTGAATGAGTATTGCTCCTTGAGAGGTGTAGTCGCCTGCCAACATGTTGAGACGAGTGCTCTTCGTCTGGTCTTGATCTGGAGTACTAGAGAACTGAGACTTACATCTATGAGAACGGCCCAGTCAGCACCGTCTCAAAATTGGGACTGGAGTCACACGGTCAGGTGAACTCACATGGAATAATCTGTGAAAAAGCGACTCGTGAACGCGGAGGGTTTGACCGGCATGTAGCAATATCTGTCGGATTTTCCTGCAATGCCAGCCTCTGCGATGAACTCCGTTGTACCAGTGGAAATCTGGGGCAGCGTCAGTGGTGAGGCAATGATTATCGCGGAAGTCGGCGTACCCCGTTGCAGACCATAGGTGCCAGACCTAACACGAGTACCAGCCCAACGAGACGTCGTTTGCTAGGGCACAGGGCATAAATTCGGAGGGCGGCAAAAGCTGCGCAAGAACTTAGTAGGCTGACGAGTAGATGGTTGAGAGTGAACTCGGGATACCTGTCGATGGAAGATAATCCATAATCTGGAGGATAGAGACCATCCAAGTAGTGGACAAACACAAAATGCTACAAAATTCCACCACTCAGTCGACCCGATTACTTCGCATAATCGTCTGGCAGAGAAACCTACCCCATCATCTGGAAGATATTGGAGACTGCAGTCATAATCATGAAGTAGCGAATGGCGAGGACAAGAAAGGCAGTCAGAGTCCATTTCTTCATCCAGACGCAAGTAATCTCGTCAGGCAGGGTGACCATATACTCGTAGAGTAGTACTGCTGTAAGTCAAACGAGCAGAGCTTCAGAAAACCACGACGCCACGCAGACCGGTGGCGTTACTCACCAGAAGACGAGAAGTAGTAGTAATTTGTTTGGCTGAAATTTGACCGTCAGCTAGAGTGCAATGTACAAACTAAAGGATGACACACCGTAGCAGCTTGTAGCCTACTGGACCAATGGCTGACATTTTGACTGTGTGTTCCGAGGGTAGGTCTCGAGTGCCGCAGTGGGGATATCTAAACCTAGTCAGTCAGTTCTCTGCCCTTCAAGCAGCATTTAAATATCTCGGGGGTCTACAGCACGCGGCTCCAGGCGACGAGCGTTGAGTTGTATCGGCTGAACGCTGTGAAAACATCGTAATCTGCGGAACAAAAGAATCACGAATTGAATGTCAGTAATATCACCATCTGACCCCACCACCCCCGCGGAGTTCGATATCCATATGCTCCACGCAAGGTTTGGGATTGTCCCTGAATTGCCATCGTGGATAACGTTCTTCAAGGAGGCGCGACACTCTGCTTCATATCTGCAATGCGGGGCAAATCTTTCATCAACGTCGTGGCTGAGCGGCGATCGGGAAAGTGTGAGAGAGATGAACGGCGATGGCCCTTGCAGACTCCAGAGACGCTAGCTTGGCCTGCGTATCTACACCCGGAGCTCCGAGGTAGAGCCTAAGCAGCGCTCTGCCTTGGGGAGCACTTCAGCGTATGCTTCTTGCCATCAACAAGTTCTTGTACAACTGCAGGATGTTCTATAGCTACAGGTTTATCAGTCAAACAATACAGTATATCTCTGCCATATTTCGCGCGGCGTATGCGGAGAGTGGCGACTATGCTCTCTGCATAGGGCCCTCATGTTTACTTCTGACACTTTTGGTACCGACAGCTGAAGCAGTCAGCGCTCCGGATGAAAGGGAGGTAAGCCGGAGACCTACCCGCCCTGTCACCACCCGAGGTCATACCGCTTCAACCGGCTAGACCGGGCTGCTTGTCCGGCTCGTGTCGGTAAGAGCATCCTCCTTGAAACCGGCAAGCATGATTTCGCCCGGGTTGTGCGAGGGCGTAGGGGAAGGTAGAGATAGCCCTTCCAGCTGTGCGGCGTTTCGAGTGAGACTCAGCTCACGAACGTTCATTGTGAAGCGAACGGTAAGGATGAGGGGCTGCGTAAAGATCGTTAGTGATCTTTGAGATATCCAAGGATATGTACGTACGACTGAGGTAAGGAGAGGGTTGAGAATTTCCCCAGCGGCCACGGCGCCCTGCGCTGAATGAGTACGACCTGTCCTTTCCGAGCCAGCAGGACATACCTTGAAGATGATGAGTTGTGCTACATTCATCACAAGTATGACTCTGCAAGGTTTCCGTTGAAGTCAAGTGGGCATTGTCGGCTAGCTAAAGATTATACATACGAGAAGTATGCGGCTCCTGAAGCATTGTGTCAGACTCGTGCGCCACTGGCTGGTTCCTGGGACATACCGTGACGTAAAAAGCAATCGTATAAGAGTACCGTCCCAGCCATGGTCTTGCCTAGCTGCATAGCCTCTCGCCATTCTTTGTACGTCTTGTGTAGTGTCAGAACTAGGACAGTGGAGTCTCGACACAGGAGTGTGAAGCAGGTGACGTAGGCCGCTAGTAACCATGAGCACGACAGACGACCGGGACTGTGTGGATGAAGACTCACATCTGTAATCACCAAATCGGTCAGTCCTTTAAGATGTCTTACGATGAAATTTGTGATACTGACATTGTATAATTTCGCTGGACATGCATAGTGAACTCAGTCCACGTCTTGACGCAGCCCGGAATCTGTGGTACATATTGGCGGCGGTACACAATCGTGGCGGCCTAGCTAGGATTAGCTCAAGGTCGACCTCGTGGCGCAATGTCATAGCTTACGATATTTGTCAGCACAGGGACAAATCCCAGCACAAAGCATACGACAGGAATGATCCACCGGGCTCGGCACAGGCTTCGTATTCTTACAGCAATAAAAACTTTGTATAGGGTTAGTGAGACCGTTTGTAAGTGCGTGGGCCTTGACGGAGCTTACAGGCAACCTGCGCCCAACCGATTATTTGAGAGACAGCGGTTATCCAGAATGCTACATGACAACTGTTCAAATTTCGATATTAGCTCTAGTGCATGTTCGTCCGGTGAACGACTTACTTCTACATTGAACCAAAAATGTGATACAAAATCGCCAAAGAAATGTTGTATCAGGGCACGGTACAATGTTTCCCCACAACAACGTACCTCCGACGAATTTCGCATAACCTGCAGCGCGTATCCTGCGGCCTGAAAAAGTAGGGTTCCCCGCGCAGCCAACGTGACGAAAGTCACTACCTTGGCTTGCTTCGACTCGGTCCGCCACCGCCAGACCGTGAGAATCTCCGATTTGAAGGTTATGATGTAGTCATATACGATGAGGGCTGAAACGATGGTGAACTTGATGACAACGAGGGAAGATGAGCGGGCGCACCAAATGCTGCAATGAGCACGGATGTGCTAGACGCAGAGCATCTATCAGTCCCGAAGTATAGCCCCGGAGATAGGCGCGGCGTACATCTGTGTCTGGGTCTGGACGAGCGAAGTGGTGATCGTGGCCGACATCTTTGGGATGCTGGATAGCCCGGAGGCAGCAGCCCGCGGCGTAGTATATAACTACGAGGCGAGAACAAGAGCCCTTGTCGAGTAGACTCCACCTCAGGGCACGGGTGCAATAGGAAGGCATACCACTGAGTACCCGTGGCCAGCAGCGGCCCTGGAAGCACAGGCGAACTCCTGGGCGAGGAGTCTATGCGCGTCGCTGTGTGCGATTGGAAAGGCCTCGAGGAGTAGGGTTGTTCTCTGGAGCACAGCCTGAGCGTGTGAGCGCATGGAAGCCCGGTCTCCGGAAAGATCGATGTGGTACGCACCTTGTGCTTCATGGGCAAGATCGTCCACGGCGATCTTGATTGCGCGCAAGTCTTGCGGGTGGGATGCGGCGTGACGCCTCGGGCATAAGATGACATCTGTCCGATGTTGAAGGGAAGGCGGCCGCGTCCAGTGTGGCGATGCGCGGGATAATAAACTCAGAACTGCACTCTACAGCCTTTGTCCTGCGCGCACTGTGCGGCTGCCACACGCCGTAAATGCACGAATGACAAGGTCGTTCGGTTTACGATGAGCTACCGACTCACGTCGGCAGTGAGCGACCTGGCGCCACAAACGATGTGTTGTAATCCTAACGCGTTCGACCGATCATGAAACACGGGGCTATCTAGCTAGTCGCCGTGTTGCAACATCCACATCCTCAGCGATGCGAGGCCCGATCGGATATCGTTTAGCTATACTGTAGCGGATACGTGTCGAGGTGACATCTGCCTCAGGTAAGAAGGCATGGCGCACCCGCTTGGCGTACGAGAGGTACTCGGAGCAACGCTGGAGGACCTGTCTGGTGCCCCGCCACGCTGACTGTGTAACTTGGAGTCGAGGGTACACCGCTTTCGTGATTATGTGGCATCCATGTCGCCCGCCGGGCATCGAGGTGCGAAGTGTACCACTGTATTCGCCTTTGCAGAACCTAATAATTTTGAGAAGCGCTCAAGAAGTCGACAAGGCGGTGAAAGACCCACGGTTTGAACTGGACGTAACGCGAAGATCCCGCCATGCAGAGCTCTGCGATGATCTTCAGGTGGGCGCAATGCTTCCCTGCAAAGGCAAACCCGAGAACCACGCATGCGATTGGTGCCGTCATCTGCCTCTTCGCGACTTGTGTGCCGTATCGGAAGCCCGGCAGGCACCCGCGCCAGCACAGCAGCGCAGTACGCGACAAGGTTCCGCATACGCATCAGGTCAGTGTCTCCAAGTTTCAGTGCATCCAGCCACTAGCCCGTTTTCTAGAGAAAGGCGAGCTTCGCGTGAGAAACTCGAAGCATTACGGGGCAGTGAACGACTCACGTGCATAATTTCAGGCGTGGCATCTACATAGAGATCAAGTTAGCGATCCGAAAAACAGTACAATTGGCGCAGAATACGAACCTTGCGTATACGGGCAACTAGGGAGGCTCCTGGAGCACCACTACGGTACCAGGAAAGGGTCCAGCAAGCACGCGACAAAATGCAAGAAATATGACATCGTCGATTACTCCGGAGGCCTAGGCCTGATACAGCTCCCATGAAGCATGCTCTGCACGGGGCAGTGAAAGACTACTCATCACTGTAGCGAAGCCTTGCTTAGTTGTAATGCATTGAGGGAAATGACGAAGCTCTGTACGACCTCTGCAGGCTGTATTGTCCCTGTGACTGTTAGTTCCGTTGCGAATGTCCCAGAAGCGCATCACAACCCCAGAAGTAGTGTCGCCTCCATGATCAATATATACAATACCGTAAGGTCCACGAAAGGCAAGATTGCCTTATATGGTGAATTTCTGCTCTCTATAGGCTAAGAAGCATGCTTGAGCATCGACTACTCGCAGTGTTTCAACCACGGATATGGCGAGCCTCAAGCAGGCGAACTGCTGGCCACTCTCGCAGCGTCGCTGTAGCTAGAGGAAGCTGTGCCGTAGGCACGGGTATCCTGCTAGTACCATCCTAAAACCTAACATTTGTCAGAAATGCTACAGACATCACGCTGAACGTTGAACATACACAATCACAGCGCGCGGAGTCGACTGCCTGGTCAGATGCTCGCGAGCGCCGGCTGAAGTTCTTGCATTTTTGAGGATATGCTTCACGTCCTCGGGATCCCCCCAAAAATCGACCACATAGGTCGCTTGCCAGGAAACGCTGCCTCACGCCCTGATCCGCCTGGGATCAAAAATCTACGATTTATCGGCGTCGTACCGCTCTTGAAACAGACTATGTGAATTTCCAAGGAAAACGCGCCCTCCAGATCCGCGGCTGCTCAAGCAATAACACAAGGCGTGCCACCTCCAACCTGAGATTTACATGAGCAGAACATCCGCGAAAGAACGCAGTGGTACGCACCCACTCCGTGATGACGGGGCGAGGCACCCTGGCCTTGGGCTTGCCGGCGACATGCTCGGCGGCGTGCCCGTCCTCTCGGCCCTCGGGGCCCTCACTGAGGTCCGTAGACAGAGGGTCCAGCTTGTCTGTAGTGCGCACGACGGGCAGCGCGGATGGTGCCATCGGCGGCGGCGAGCGGGGCTGGGGGTCGGATACGGGAGAGATGGTGCGGACCATGTCTGCGAGAGTCGCTGGTAATGTAGGCGTGAGCGGGTACGAGTACGATGGTACGATGGCGGACGCACCTTTGGATGATGAGATCTAGGAAGGCTTGGGTAGAGGACTGTCTGCAAGGTACAGTGTCGAAGTCATGATATATAGCCCAGGCGACACAGTTTGTGACCGGGATACCGTGGCAGCAGCGATGTTGGGGCATCGCGCGACCATGTCCTGGACGCGACGAGGTGCTGTCAGCATCGTCCAAAGGTCTTGCACATACCCACACCTGCCGCTTTGCTAACCATAGAGGACACGAGAACACAGAGTTGTCGGAGTTCGTTGATCTCCAGCAACAGTTTCTGCTCGAGTAGCATGATATCTTCGAAAAGACTCAGCAATCCGTGGGCTTTACGGGGAGGATTTAGCGTACCATATTTCTGCACACAACTACGCAGAGTCGACGCCCGCGTCAGCGCGATCCATCGACAGCGACCGGGCCGACACCCATGCCACACATATTCTCGGCTCGCGCTGGCCCTGCAGATCTGCAACATTCGCCCACGGCCAAGGGCCAAGCGTGCGCACTGGGGTCAAGCTCAGCGATATCCTGACGATCAGCCTCCCACGCGGTCCCTCGTAGAGGGACAGGCGGCACCTCCGCGTCACACCCCTACCCGACGCCGCACCACTTCATCTTGCCGAAACCTAGAAATTATCTGAGGCGCTCAGAAGTCGACATGGCGGTGAACGACTCACGCTGCGAAGAGCTCTGGTGCTTCTCGTAACGTTACCTGCGCCGGGCTGTGACTTAGACATGTGACGCGAGCTCCTCCGCCCGCACAGCAAGACGGCATGCCGCAAGGTCCCGCATACACCTCGGGGTGTTCAGCCCTCAGCTTCGATGCATCCAGCCGCCAGTCCGTTTCCTAGGAAAAGGCCGCCTTCGCATGAGAATTCCGAATGGACGAGGCAGTGAGCGACTCACAGGCAGAGTTCCGAGCGCAGCATGCGCGCAGATAAAGTCGCAATCCCTCCGCCGAGCGCCGACCCCAAGCGCGGAGCGTCCCACGGTACCAAAGAAAAACCCAGCCAGGGCGCGAGAAAATACAAGAAAATATAATATTGTCGATTAGTCCTCTAATATATGCACCGAGTCTCGAGGGGGAATGATAACATTTTTTCGATCTGCACTGGGGGATTACGCTGGCCTGCCAGCAGGCTCTGCGGCGCGCCGCCTGTCCAGCCCGGTGACGATCACGCCCGCTGTGGGGCACGTCAGTGTGCCAATGTGAGGGAAGGCGAGGGGCGCACGCACCGGTCATGAGCGACGAGAAGCCGAGCATCGCGGCGCACGCGGTGAGCACCTTGTCGCGCGCGGAGGAGACGCCCGTGAGCAGCGACACGACGACGAAGACGTTGAGCGGGACGCGGAACAGCGACGACAGCTACGACCAACCACTCGTAAGGCGCGCGTTCAAAGCGGGAAGAGGCGCAGGCACGCACCGTCGCGCGGTGCTCGTTCGAGATGAGGCTCCCGCGGAGCATGCCCTGCACGGGGTAGTACATGCCGACACACGCCTCGAACGCGCAGAACGCCCAGAAGCGCACGTGCTCGTCGTGGCGGCACGCGATCGTGACCGCGAACGCGAGCGCGGCGGCGGCGCACACGAGCGAGCTGAGCTTCGCGTGCAGCACGAGCGGCTCCTCCTGCGCGAGGCCCGCGGCGCCGCCGGCCTCGGAGCGCGAGAAGAGCGCGGTGACGGTCGTGTAGAGCAGCGAGCCGAGCATCATCGCGACCATGAAGCACGAGAAGATGTAGCCGAGCGGGAGCGCGTCGCGCGTGCCCGCCGCCTCCTGCAGCGACGGCACCCAGAGGAAGACGAAGAGGTACATCGAGCCCTCGAAGCACGTCTGCGTCAGCCCGATCACGAGCAGGTGCGGGTCTGGCGCGCGTCAGCGTGGGCGGCGTGCGCTAGACAGGGGGGAGGGCTCACCGCTGCGGACGATGTGCCACGCCTGCGCGAGGCGCTTCGCCTGGAAGATACTGCCTGCGCTCTCGCTCGTGGTGTCGGGGGCACCGTAGTTCTCGGTCCAGGCGCCCTGGATGGCGAGGTAGGCGAGCACCAGGAGGAGGCCGCTCGCGATGAACGGCGACGCGTAGGAGCCGGTCCAGCCGACGAGTTTGTTGCTGAAAACGCCTGCGCCCGTCGCGACAAAGCCGTTGAGGAGCGTCGCTCGTCCAAGGATTGACGAGAGGTCGCTCTGCGGGAGCATGAGGTTATTTGAGGACGAAATGAGCCAGGATTCGAAGGCGGAGTAGAGAATCGACGTCGAGATCCCGCCGAGGACGCGCCCGAAGAGGAGCACCGGGAGGATCGGGACCTGGATGAACAGACACGCCAGCGCGTACGTTACGCAAAAGACTTGGCAGAGTCGTTTTCGTCCACTAGAGAACCGGTGGGTCAGTAAAATTCGGGACTCGCATCATTGGAAGTTATGCGCTGGCTCTGAGACGTCCGGCGATACAGAGGAACGTGGGTCAGCTGAAAGCAGCTTGGTAGCTGTAGGATCTAGCTCGGCCTAGCTCGGCGAGGCAAGCAAGGACGATATCTGCATTACGCAAAATATCCGGGGATATCTGATTGTCCCCCAGACAGCTGATACTGTCCGAAATGGGGCAGCCATCGCGGGGACACGTCGCCGGTGCAGGTACACCCAGTGGGATGGAGGTCCAATGCCTGGACTCTCCAGCACGTTGGACGGCTTGTACGTAGAGACTCTTCCCACTGAACGTCAAGTCTGGTGCAGCAGTGGGCGGTGGTGGCGGTGGCGTCCCGAAAGTGTGGGAGACACGCCTTTGGAAGCGCGAAAGACGCGATGTGCCGTGGCAGACATGGAAATGAGGACTCACTAGGTATCAGCCCATGCACCGACGAGGGGCGCAGTCAGTCCTGCAGTCATAAAGCCCGTCACAAAGAGGAGGGCGACAAGGCGTTCGGGGAACGCATATTGCTCTTGGTAGAGGGAGTAGACGTATGGACCTTGCAGCCAGTCGGCACCTGCACTGCAATGAGCGTCCAGCATCACTCACGAAGACTGCGTCGTGCCCACCCATGACTATCCCGTATACGATGAGGTATGACCTGGCGAGCCTCCAGCGCGCACTGCTCGAGTTGTTGAGCAGGCTTTCGCGTTCGGCGGAGGCATTCTGGTTACGCTTGGCGAGGAGGTGGTCGACGAGGAGCCAGAGGGCGCATGCCGCGGCGAAGTAGACGAGCTGGAGCTCGTAGAAGGACAGCATAAGGAGCGACTTGGTGGTCAGAAGAGAGATGCGGGGGCCTTCCTGCCTGGCAACCTGGCAGGATGTTTATAACGAGTGTCTGACGTGCGGGGGTCAGGCGTCCCACCCTTCTCGGGCGCCTGCCTCAACACCCCGGGGACTGGCGGCTATCAGAAGCACACCCGATAGCCGCGGATAGCCGGCGGGAATTCCTCCGCGCCTAGATCCAGGGCGCGCGCTCGAGGGCGCATCAGCGCATCAAACCCGGATGCATTTACCTCGGGCGCCCGCCGCCTTCTCGCTCTCATCGCGCTTACCCGTCCCGCTCGGTCCCCCACGTTTTGCCCCAACGCCCGCGGCATATATAAAGCAGCGTGTAGCTTCGAGAGTTTACCTTCCTCCTCGTCTCCCGCCATGCCGTCCCTCGTCTACACGAACGTCGACGACGTCCCCAAGGCGCGTCGCGGCCCTTGTGCGCACTGCACCAACATTGACCCCTCGCCCTCCAGATCCACGCCGAGCTCAAGCAGTCCTTCCAGACTGGCAAGACTCGCGACATTGCCTTCCGCAAGGAGCAGCTTGCGCAGCTCGCATGGCTTCTGAAGGACAACACCGAACGCTTCGCGGAGGCTCTGCAAGCAGACATGCACAGGCCCTCCATCGAGTCTGACTTGTACGTTCTGCACATGTTGGTATACGGTCCACACATTGAAACAGAGCCATAGACTCGACGTCGGTGCCAGCATCAGCGAGGCGGTCGACGCCTACAACAATGTAGCCAAGTGGGCCAAGACAGAGAAAGCGTGAGCACACCGCCCTTCACGAGACTGAAGACGACAGCTTGGAGGGCGCAGCGGGGTTCTCTCGCAGGTCCCAGCGATGCCACGGTCTGCCAACGATGTTCAACATGAGCTGTCACGTTGGCATGGCTGCTGCCCGTGCCCGTGCTCGGTGGGAAACTGCGCTCGCCTCTCGCTTCAAGGACCCCTGTCACGTCCGGACGCCGTATACTGATGCCATTTCCAGTCGCTGGACGCTGAACTTCTTCACGATGCGCCCTGCCATACGCAAGGAGCCCAAGGGCATCGTGCTCATCATCGCGCCATTTAACTTCCCCGTTCTGCTCCTCCTGGGCCACCTCGTGCGTGCCATCCCTCGTCCAGCACCATGTTTCAGGCACGCTCATGGTGTACCACTCCGACTCACAGGCCAGCGCGCTCGCCGCCGGCAACACTGTCGTGCTGAAACCCTCAGAGCTTACGACTGCGACCAGCCAGCTTATCGCGGAGCTCGTACCAAAGTATCTCGACCCTGACGTCGTACGCGTCGTGAACGGGGATATACCTGTTGTGACCAAGGTACGAAACCCTTATGTCCTGCATGGCGTCGCACTTATACCTTTCAAGTTGCTCGAGCTGCCTTGGGACCACAGTGAGCTCCTCGTGTATCAAACCTACGCTGCGTGCTGACCCGCCACCCCTAGTTCTGTACACAGGTTAGTACTTCGCTCAGGCACAATATGTGGCATCAGACTCACTGTCTCCGCAGGTAACGCCCGTGTAGCAAAGATCGTGTGCGCCGCGGCGGCGAAGCATCTTACTCCAGTCACGACCGAGGTGCGCGCGGTCGTCCCGTACACTACCTGTCCTGACACCTGATACCCCCACTACTTTTTCAATGAAACAAGCTCGGAGGTGAGTGCACGCTTGCACCTGCGACGCACGCCAGCGGGCTGATCCCCGCCCGCAGGCAAGTCGCCCGTGATCATCGACCCGCGCTGCGACCTCAAGCTCGCTGCGCGGCGCATCCTCTGGGGCAAGATGTCGAACGCAGGCCAGGTGTGCGTCGCGCCGGACTACGTGCTCGTCCCGCGCGAGGCACAAGACGCGCTCGTCGACGCGCTCGTCGAGACGTACGCCCCTCTCCAGCCCGCGTGGCGCTGACGCGTGCTGACGGCGCGCAGGTACAAGTCCTTCTACCCCGAAGACCCCGCCAAGTCCGAGTCCTTCTCGCGCATCGTCACGCAGGCACACACGACGCGCATCAAGCGCATCATCGACGGCACGCGCGGGAAGGTCGTCGTCGGGGGCGAGGTCGATGTCGAGGAGCGCTACGTCGCGCCCACCATCATCCGCGACGTGCCGCTCGACGACACCACCATGGAGGAGTAAGCCCCTGCCTCTTTGCCTCCAGGCCAGTTTCGCTGAGTGCATGCAGCGAGATCTTCGGCCCCGTGCTGCCCATCGTGCCCGTGGCGGACTTCGACGAGGCGATCGCCGTCATCAACGCGCAGTGAGTATATGCGCGCTGACCTGCTCTAACGCTTGCTGACAGCGCGCCAGCGAGCACCCGCTCTCGCTGTACGTCTTCACGCAGGACGCAGCGCTCAAGGAGAAGGTCTTCGCGCACACGCAGAGCGGCGGCGCGCTCGCGAACGAGGTGCTCGTGCACGTCGGCGCGACGGGCCTGCCCTTCGGCGGCATCGGGCCCAGCGGCTGTGCGTGCCCCTCCTTCCTTCCCCCGGACATCGCGCTGACACACCGCGCAGCGGGCTCGCTGACGGGCAAGCACGGCTTCGACACGTTCACGCACATGCGCGCGACGCTCGACAGCCCGTGGTACGTCGACCTCGTCATGAAGGGGCGCTACCCGCCGTACACCGTGCGTCCCCTCCCTCCCCCTATGTCACCTCCGCTGACGCGCCGCGCCAGCCCGAGAAGGTCGCGACGATCCGCAGCATGCTCAAGGTCAGCATGCCGCCGCGGCCGGGCGCTGCGCCGCCAAAGAGGTGGGCGCTCTGGCTCGTGCTCGCCTTGGGCGGCGCCCTCTCTGCGTTGCTCATCCGGCGTGTCGGCAGTGCGTAGGCGGGGCCGATGTGGCGACGCCTCTGTTTTGTGTTCGTGATCTACTTACTGTTCCTTGTTTGCTTGTTGTACTGGATTGGCTGCCGTGCGCGGTGTCCCTGTTGAACGTTGATTCCCGGATTGTGCTGTTAGTTCGTTTTGTGTACTGTAGACATTATTCGTGTATCGGCTTGGGTCTTTGGCTGAGAAATAATCTGCGCTCGATTATCGCGCCCTCACCGGACCAAGGTGCTCGGACTACAGGCTCAAGGCCCCCTTCACCTGGTTTTTATCACGCCACTCGCGGGTACGAAGCAAGAAAGTTATCCAAGAGTCCATAAGAAGTCGTTATTTGCAAGGTCATATGTACGGTAATGCAGCACTAGATATATAACAATAATGCATGAAAACAATGCAGGGCTGGCTCCAGAAAGCGAAGATGGGTGGGCGGGCGGGCGGCAGCGTATAGGTATCAAAACAAGCTCGCGAAGGGGAGTCGGCAGGGTGAAATCCAGGTGTGGTAGGGAGCGGACGAATGGCAACAAGGGCACGGGCGGAGAGGAATAGGGAGCGAGCGTAGCGTACTATACGTAGGTGGCAGGAGTAGAAGAATTAGGTACAGTGTAGAACGAAACTCGGGTGGGGGCGGCGCACGCGGCCTAGAGCGCCTCGCCGATCGGGCCGTACTCGCTGCTCGCGCTGTCCTGGCGGCCGAACGTCGCGAGGCTCGGCTCGCGCACGATGCGCAGCGGCGCGGGCGGCGCGAGGCTGCTCGGCGAGACGTCCGTCGGCGGCGCGGGGAAGTCGGAGAGCCCGGACATGCGCGACGTGTCCGTGTTCGAGGTCATGTAGCTCGAGCGCGTCACGGGGCTGAGCTGCGAGAGGAGCGTCGAGCGCGCGGACAGGAGCAGCCGCGGGTCAAGGAACTCGCTGTCGCGCCGCGTGTCGGAGCCGGCGTCGGCCTCGTCGGTGGGGGCGCTGTGCCCGATGAGGGAGACGTCGTGTGAGTGTCGCTGGGGCGTATATATTACGGGCGGCGTGGAGACTGCTTCTATCGAACCAACGCGCAGCAGCTCTGCGACGCGACACGTTAGAGCGATGTAATCAACGATAATATGGCTGCGCTGCTCACCCTGAGGTCTATCTTCATTATGAAGAGGTGACATCTCAAACACACTAGACGCGCGGGAAGACTCCACGTCTTCAGGGATATTCGTCGTCGGCGCAACGAACGACGTGTCAATCGGTAGCCGGACGGGAGAGTCATATCCACTCCTGTGGCTCGACGACGTGTTGAAGCGCGCTAGTACCATGTTGGGAGGCTCGTCGTGGAGGTCATCAGAACGGGGGCCTGTAAGTCCTCCGTGGCGCCGGCCCCACATCCTTGGCTCATCCGAAGAGACGTCTTCAGAGTCCTGCGATGTATACAGGTTGCGAAGATCCTCGAGGTCCTCGCTGAGCTGACGGGCCAGCGTCGACAGCCCGCTACGGGTGCTCCGGGACGAGACGTCGAACGGAATGCTGCCGCTGGGCCTCCGCGAGCCGACGCCCGGCCGATCCGCGGCGTGCGCCATGGACTCGGAGCTGTTGCTGTTCGAGGGTCGGTAGAACAGGTTCCGGAAGCGCTCGAGGTCGTCCGGAGTGTCGTCGAGCGGGCGCGGCGACAGCGGTGGCGACGAGTCGTGCGAGACCATGCCAGGCGATGAGCCCGACGAGTGCCCAAGCCTAGGGCCCAGCGAGCCGCGACCTGAGCCTGAACCGGAGCCGTCCGTCGCCATGCGGCGGAACGTAGGTGGGTTGACGTGCCCGATCGGCGAGGACGCGACGGTGTGGTTCGATTGCATCCCGCCCGAGTTCACAGTGTACGGCGACGGGCGGGTGTCGGTGGAGCGCACGTCGCCACGCGAGCCCGACGCGCCGTGGATGCGCACGATGTCTTCGACGGCGTCTGCCTCGGGTTCTGTGGTGCGATCGCGCCAGTCAACTTCACGCTCGTGCTCGCCGTAGTCGCTCGTACCGATTCCGCTATCGATGCTCGGCCGGCGCATCGTGCGCATGAGCACGTCGCCGAAGACGAGCTCGCTCGTCCGCTTCGACTCTTCCGCATATGGATGTGCTGCTCCGCGAAGCTGTTGAAGGGACTGCTTTCCGGTGACCACTGTCGGAGGAGGTATCTCGGGGGAGTAGCGAATATCTTCGGGGTTGACCTCACGAACGTGACCCGGTGAGAGCTCCGCATACAACGTGTCATTCAATGGAATGCTCAGGTTTGGCGGCCTAGGTCGCGTGGGCGTCGCGTACGGATGTGCCTGGGCATATGGGTGCACCTGGACTGGTTGCCGATGCATATTAACGTGCGGCTCCTCGACAGCTCTATTGGCGCGGGTCGGGGAAGAAGGAGTGTATGATTCGGGGGATGTCGAAAGCACGGGATGCGGCGCATATCCAGAGCCTTGAGCATACGGGTGCGCGGGAATGCGGATGGGCTCTCGGCCTCTGTACTGCCGGGAGCTGTCATCCGGTGGTAATATCGCGATGCCTACCTCGCCTGAGCCAGACATACCAGACGGCGTGGGCGAACTGCTATTCGGATTCACCATCCCCGTTGGAGAGTTGGGGGCGATGACCAGCAGATGGTCACTACCTGGCGACCGCGCCTGTTCCGCGCGCATCTGGTCCTGTAACCTGATGTTCCGCGTCCCAGTGGTCTGGAAGCCGTTGTCCATGGTTCCCGGGTTCTCGTCTAGGGGTGTTACAAGGCCTTTTTCACCTGTGGGGCTCGTCAGACCGCAGAACGCGGCGGCACTGTTCGCAGTCGACACCACGATCTTGAACGCCGACTTGCCGAACGAGTGGTTGCGCGAATGCCCGTTCGAGCTGCCGCCTCCTGCCGCAGATGGCACCTCGTCCGAGCGGGCGGTGGACACGGTGTTGCCAACAGAGTTAGAGTGCGCGTGGGAACGCATGGTACGGGAACCTGTACCAGACCGTGAAAACGGCCGAGAGGCCATGGACTGGAACGTGCCATGCGCGGTGGCAGATTGCGTCTGCGACTGTGAATGTGTGTGGTGGCTGGCCTTTGACCCCGAAGCGCTGCGAACGTGGATCGTAGGCGGCCGCGTTTGGTTGCCTAGCAATGTTTTCTCCGCGAGCGCCTCGAAGGCTTTGCGCTCGCCGGACCTGCTACGCGGGCGGGGTCTGTTGCGAGGTGCGCCGATGGACTTTGACCGTGCGCGCGAGACGTTGTTGGCGCGCCTGTCGAGGTAGGACTTGCCCGCTGACGCCTGCCATACCTTCCGCTCCTCCTCGAGCTGCCGACCTTCTTCCAGTACTCTACGGGCTGCATTAGTCAAGAATAACACGCTGTCATGTTTGACGCACTTCGCGAGCGACGGCACCGGGCTAGGAAGCGCAAGGTCATCCCATGCCCAGCTCTTCGGCCGCGGAGGCCTAAGGTTCCTGCTCGTACTCGCCTCCGCCGGAGGCGGCGTTGGCGCCGGTTCCTGCTTCGGTGGCGGCGGGGACGCGCCTACTCGGCTCATTGACCTCGCCCGCGTCATCGCAGCGTGCTGCGCGGCGGGACCAGGTCGTGCGTGACCGCTCTCGTCGGAATTGCCAGGCAGCACCGGACTCGGCGGCGGGCTGACGATGCGCCCGCTCGTCGCCTCGGTCGCTTCGAGCTTGAGCGCAAAGCGCGGCCGCGGCAGGATGATCGCGTCGCACCACGTCTCCGCGGCGAGCCACCGCTGCCTGCCCTTGAGGTTCGGCGTGGACATGCTGGCTTTGAGGAGCGAGTTGCGTGGCGACGGTTTGAGGTAGGCCGGCACCTTGCTGGTGCGCGCGTCGAGGAAGTTGATGCGGGGCACGACGAGACGGCCCTTGCCCTTGTCAACAGCGGCAGGTGCGCTCTGCGGCTCGGCTGTCTCGGGCTGTGGGAACGGGTAGGCGTACGGATGGGACCGCAACGAGCTGGGTTCCGAAGCAGGGCCGTTTTCGCGCCCGGGCGTCGCGAGCAGGGTCGCATAGTACGAATTGTAGTACTCGTCTTCGTGCGACATTCGTCCTCGCGTGGCGTCGGGCAGGGTCGTGTTGGCGCGCGCGCGTCCGATGGTAGAGCGAGGCGTGGCGGTGGGCAGGGGAGGCTCCGGCTGCGCGCTGGACTGCGCCCGCTCGCGCGCAAGGTTGTCCGCGGACGCAGACATGCGGAGGCTTTTCCTCCGGCCAAACGTGAAGATGCTCGCGAGACTGGTCCGGCGGGACGAAGGTGCGGAGTTCTCTCGCTGTTCGGGCGCTGGAGGGAACGTGTGCGGTGCGGTGCGTTCGATGGGTGTCGGGGTGTCGCCTACGCCGCCGAGCTGGTCGGGGTTGACGAAGGACATGGTCGGGCGCCGCTGCTGGGGGTTCTGGCGGAGGTGCGGGGCGCGAGCGTTCGTGTTCCGCCTGCTGTCTGCAGCTCCGGTGGACTTGGTCTGTCTCGAAGCGTTCGAGACGGCACGGCCGCGAGACCTGTCTTGCTCAGGTGCGCTCGCTGCGTGGGACTGCCTTGCGTCGCGCGGTGACGCGCCTGCACCTCGCCTGCCCTCGTCCTCTTCCTCCGAAAGCACCTCGTGCAGCATCTCTCCCCAGCTGTCTCGGCTGCCAGCGTCATGGTTGTTCTTCGGCGGCTGTTCGATGGGCCCGTTGTAAGGTATGTACCAGTCGTCGTCTGGGTCTTCGTCCTCTCTGTTGAGCGGCGATGAGGGGCCTGGTTTGGACGGGCCCGCCCTCGAGGCGAAGATACCGAGACGAGACATGCGAGAAGGCGAACTTTGAACGGCCATTCATGTGCCTGAGTGAAGGCTAAGGAGTGTGAGATTGATTATCAGAAAAAAGAGGTATCTCTGGTGAGCAACCCGTCATCAGCAAGTTGCACAGATGTCCATGCGCGGGTCTACGCACATGACATTATTCGCCACGACAAGATGAAGGGGAAGGGAAGATGGATGTGCTGGTGGTGAGCTCATGCCTTGAAACCAAGGCTGGAGTCACGTGGCAATCTTTAGCTTACCATATATGGCAGGTAGCTTCAAACCGTCTCCTCCGGCAGGTCTCTCACCGTCCACTACGACTCCGGGCTCGCTCTCTACGTCGGCGGCGGGCAAAGACATGGGTGTAACCGAAACCAGATGAATTTAGGCATCAGGATCTTCCAGTCGTCCTATAACCGCGAGCGTGTCGCGCATGAGTGCTTCGTCGCCCACGCGTACCGCGTCCAGGTATTAGTCCTCCTTTTGGCTCCCAGCTTCACCGGTCCCATAAAAGGTTCCCATGGACGCATATCC
The DNA here is from genome assembly GCA_019973155.2 of Phanerochaete sordida. Lineage (NCBI taxonomy): Eukaryota > Fungi > Basidiomycota > Agaricomycetes > Polyporales > Phanerochaetaceae > Phanerochaete > Phanerochaete sordida. The sequence goes on from BPQB01000002.1 coordinate 744,960, forward strand.
CTCTGATATACCTGCTTGCTTTTTGCCACCACGACCAGCCATGAACCTCAGCCTCGACACTCCTGGACTCGCCCTTTACTCTATCCCAGCAGTTTGGGCTACCGCGTTCTACCCAAATGTCGCCAGGGTACGCGTCTTTGAGGGCAGAACTGGGCTGTAGCTGACATATGCGCTTATTTACAGTGGCTAGTCATGAAGAACATGCGTGGATACACCAAGTGAGATATACCCTCTGTCCAATGGCCCCGCTCGCTAACCTTCTAACAGCGTGACACCACGCGAAAACATGGGGCTGTTGAAGGACTCTCAGCAGCTTGACGAGTCTACTAGGAGCCGGTTGCTGCGCATGGCTGGGGCTCATCAGGTCAGTGACTCAGTGCGCTCTCGCGCTCTCTGAGTAACCTCAGCTGACTGGTAGCGGCGTTCTCACGCAGAACGGCATGGAGAACCTTCCCATCTGGTTCGCTGCGGTGGCAAGTCCAATATGGTTCGTTCTCATGGTATGACGTCTGAACAAAGCCTACGCTTTAGCTCTCGGGCTATGTTGCCGGTGTGCCTCATGACACCATGAACAGGCTTGCTGGTGGATAGTGAGTGTCCAGACTAGTAATAAACGATGATTTTCATAGTAGGCATACTCAGCCTCGCCCTTCGTCTTGTCTTCAACTACGTATACTTCAACCACACCACTGAAACTCAGAGCCATCTCCGGTATGTAGGACTACTGGACAGGCGCGAAGCTTGGCTGATAATGATTTTATCCGCCAGTACTTTCGTCTACTTCGCTGGCCTTTGTGAGCAATTATTTCCTGAACGTTTCGTGCCCTTGCTAATACGAGTCATTAGCTCTTCCTTTGACTCTACTCATCAAGTCGGCGAACAAGCTTAGCGCGTCCGCATTCTAAGCGCATATCTCGACCGTGATATTCTGTACGCTTTCATGTACCAATCAAGGTTCTTTGATGTCGTGGTTTCATTCAGGTTATCTCGAGCTCGGAGCTTCTGCGCAGATCTCGCGTCGTCCAGAGCGCATACGAAAGAGAGATGCACTGCACAACTTGGATATTTAATATTTCGGAATCGTAGCGATTTCTCTTCTTACGGTGGATGCCGCCCCGAACCCAGGACTTGCCTGAATGACAATAGTGGCAGGCTTGACGTGCGTCTACGTCACAGGTTCTGTGGTGGCACACATCGCGTCGTGGTCCTGCCACTTTGGGCAAAATCGGTCTTCGATGTCGGTATAAAACGTGCATGCATCGGCGCATACACCAAGGCCCTCTCTGCTCACTCGACTTCCTGCCACCATGTCCTCCCCCAGCATCAACCTCAGCACACCTGGCCTTGCCTTGTACTCCCTGCCCGCGGCATGGGTCGTCGCGTTCTATCCCAACTACATGAGGGTACGTGCATGCCGCTTTGGGAGGGTTCGCGATTGATGACCGCGACGTCGTCCGTCATTCACAGGCTCAGTCGATGAAGAAGTTGCGCGGATACAGCAAGTAAAGCATTGCATACCACCTTTTGACGGGCTGCATTCTGACTCTCCTTCCCGACTCTCAGCGTGAAGCCGCGCGAAAACGCGGAACTCCTCAAGGACTCGTCTGAGACGCTCGATGAAACTACCAGAAACCGTCTCGCGAGGATGATCGGGGCTCATCAGGTGCATACAATCAGTTAAAGCGCGCATACACGGACTGAGCAGTCCCGCCTGTGCGCAGAACGGCATGGAGAATCTTCCAATCTGGTTCGCCGCGGTCGTGAGTTGGCATCTTCCCTGGGAACACAACATCTGATGGCCATGATACCTAGCTTGCAGGACATGTCGCAGGCCTTCCGCATCGCACGATGAACATGTTCGCCGGCGGATAGTGAGTTCCAGTCTTCCCAGACGATCCTGATACCCGCTGATGCTCTACAGCCTCGCTCTCCGGCTTCTCTACAATTATATCTACTTCAATCAGAGGACCGAGGCTGAAGCCAGATATCGGTATGTACCCACAAACGCTGCGCAGCATACCCAAACCCTGCTGACGCGGAATATATCTCCAGTACTTTGGTCTACTTCGCCGGTCTTGGTAAGCGCGCAACGCCCATACCTCTTCGCCCCATACCGATCTGTTTCCCCCCGACAGGATTCCCCATCACGCTTATGATCAAGGCAGCGAACAAGCTGCGCGCCGCTGCGTTCTGAAAGCTCTTTTGTTGTCACGCAGACTTCGCGATGTAAGCTACACAGTCTGTGATCATTATTTGACGCAGTCATGAAAGTGGACCATTTATCCGTGTTCGCCTTGAGAGCGTGCCACGACCCAGTCATCCTCCGCGCTTGCGCCCAACTTACGCCAAGCACGCATGCGCAAGAAAGTCTCTCAATAACACACTACATCACTGGTTGCTATGTATATGCACCCCGAGAGCCGATCTCTGCCCGCATATTGTCAGATCGAGCAAGAGTGCTGGGACCACGTTTGTGCAACGCCCGTCCTGATATAAGATGCACTCTCGTCTTGCTTCGCAGGCTAACCATTACCACGACCTTCTGCACCATGCCTTTCAGCCTCGACACCCCTGGACTTGCTCTCTATTCCATCCCCGCGGTGTGGTTCACTGCGTTCTACCCGTCGTTCATCCGCGTGAGTGTCAGGGACGAGTCTGACATTCGCGAAGCTCACTCTGGGCGCATACACAGTTCATCCAGATGTCGAACACTATAGGGTACAACAAGTAAGCATCCGTGCCGCCTTATTTTCTGGGAATCCAAATTGAACTACGGTTTCTAGCGTCCTTCCTCGCGCTAACATGGCGCGCCTCAAAGACAACCAGAAGCTCGACCAAGCGACGCGCGACCGCCTCGCGCGCATGATCGGTGCCCATGAGGTGAGCAGCAGGCCCGGAGCCCACACCTCGCATCGAGCACTCACGTCCTCGCGTCTAGAACGGCATGGAGAACCTCCCGCTCTGGATCGGCGCAGTTGTAAGTCCGGTTTCCGCGGCGCAGCCTGCCAACGCGCTCACGCCTGTTACGTAGCTCGCGGGGTATATTGCGGGCCTCCCGCACAGCACGCTGAACACGTTCGCACTGGGATAGTGAGTTGTGCTTAAGAGTGGCTGCTCAATTATGTTGGCTGACATGCTACTTGCAGTGTTGGCCTCCGTGTGCTGTATAATTTTATCTACATCAACCACACGTCGGAGGCTGTAAGCAACCTGCGGTAAGCTGTGTTGAAAAGCCCACAAACAAGCTTTGCTGATGAGATCCGTATCCCAGCTCCTTGACTTTCTTCACCGGTCTTGGTAAGTCAAAACCCTTCCCCGCTCTCGCCACGTCTGATGGTACAGTATGTGCGTGTCGCAGCGTTCCCCTTGACCCTGCTCGTGAAATCTGCAAACAAACTCGCAGCGAGCGTGTAGATTCTCATGACCTCATGCTGTACATACGTAGCGACCATCTGTCATACCTCTGAATCGTGCTCAGACTGCACTCCGGTCCTTTCGAAAATTCATCTTGTGATTCAATTTCTTGGAATCTTGTCGCTTTCCTCTCATGTGGCGGCTTGCGGATACTGCGGTCCGGAGAGCTGTTATGGCGCCTAATACTTGATGAGGTCATCGCGTTATTTCGGGCCAATTTCTTGGCCAATTTCCGGGGATTTCTCGCCTCGAGTGACCGCGTAACGGCCGCAGCGCGTCTCTACTCTGTACTTCCACCTTTCTGTGTTCTCGCTGGTCGTCGCGGAAACCACTTGCCCCCAGACTTACGCAGAATTTGCGTGCAGCCACGGTCCGACACGGTGAAAATGGCGAACGGAGCACATGTCCAGGTGCAGTGATCGATAGCATCCGCGGGGCAGCCGGACCGCGTGCTGCCACCCTCGGACAGGGTACAAAAGCGCGAGCTGTGGATGCCCAGGAGGACCCACAAATCCCACGGACGCAACCATGGTCGACCAGCCCAAGATCAAGCTCAACAACGGCGTCGAGATCCCCGCCCTCGGCCTCGGTACGTCGGAGCGCGTGCCACCGCGCTCAGGCTCTGCTGACGGACGGCTGCGATACAGGCACCTGGCAGTCGAAGCCGGAAGAGGTCATCCACGCTGTCGAGTACAGCCTGAAGGAGGTTGGGTACAGGCATATCGACTGTGCTTGGTAAGTTTGAGCTGCGCTTTGCTTTGGTGTCATGACCAACGTCTGTTAGGGCGTACGCAAACGAGAAGGAAGTCGGCGAGGGAATTCGTCGCTCCGGCGTCCCGCGCGAAGAGATCTTTGTGCGTGTCTCTGTACGTATACGCACCCGGTCTGGGACTGACGGACAGTCGCGACTTCTAGGTGACCAGCAAGCTCTGGAGTACGCGCCACAACAACGTCGAGAAGGCTCTTGACGAGTCTCTCGCGAACTTGGGCCTGGAGTACCTGGACCGTACGTTCGCACAAACGCCCCAATCCAGCCCGTCGTGCTGATAGCCATGCTTACACGCAGTGTATCTGGTCCACTGGCCTGTCCACCTGAACCCCGACGGCAACCACCCCAACATCCCCACGAAGCCCGACGGCACCCGTGACGTCGTCGAGGACTGGCACATCCGGCAGACGTGGGAGCAGATGGAGGCGGTCTACAAGAAGGGTACGTTACCCCTCTCCCACCACAACCCTCACACCCCCTCACATCCCCCAGGCAAAGTGCGCGCGATCGGCGTCTCGAACTGCTCGGAGAAGATCCTGGAGCAGCTGCTCCCGCACGCGACCGTCGTGCCCGCGGTCGACCAGCTCGAGATCCACCTGTACAACCCGCAGCACGAGCTGTGCGCGTACCTGCAGTCCAAGGGCATCGTCCCGCAGGCGTACTCGCCGCTCGGCTCGACCGGCTCGCCGCTCCTCCAGGACGAGCGTGCGTCCGCGATCGCGCAGCGGCACAACCTGCAGACTGCGGACGTGCTGCTTGGCTACATCCGTACGTTGGCGTTTGCTGGTTTTTGGGTGTCCGTGCACTGACGAAGGCCGCAGTCGCCAAGGGCTACGTCGTCCTGCCCAAGTCCGTGACCCCGTCGCGCATCGCTGCGAACTTCAAGGGTGCGCTGGCCGCGCACAAGACGCTGACGAAGGAGGACATCGAGCAGCTCGACAAGGTCGCCGCGGCTGGCAAGCAGAAGCGGTTTATCATGCCGCCATGGCGTAAGTACCTTCGGCTCTGCACAAAATTTTAGTACTGACAGTGTTGCTAGCCGTGGACCTTGGTTTCAGGGATTGGCCAGGACACACCCCCTTGAACATGCATATCTAGAGGTTTCGTAGAAATTGTAACAGTAGATCAAGGATTCTTTGACTGAACTCAGAAGGGGGCGTGGGGGACGCCAACGGCGGCTCGAGCCAACGACTGTTTCCTGATGTTCAAGATATATTACATGGGTCCTAGCGTCACAAGCATAGCTGAATCTGACAGCAAATTCGACACAGAATACAGAGGCGTGGTGGGTATCGATGGTATCGCATCTACTCAGCGTACTGCGTAAGCTGTGGAAGAAACCTGTTAGCGGATGTTTTGGCGAGCGTACACCCAGCATGCACTCACATCCAGCGTCAGCGTGCGCGAACTGTTCACATCCTGGTCGCGGTAGATGCCGACGAGCGAGCTGCTGCGCTCGTAGAGCGAGCCCTTGAGGCTGATGACGATGAATTGGAACGCGTCCGACGCGTGCGCGCGGATGTAGTTCGCGATCTTCGCGACGTTCGTGTTGTCGAGCGCCGCGTCGACCTCGTCGAGCACGAAGAACGGCGCGGGTTGGTAGCTGTGGATCGCGAAGAGCAGCGCGAGCGCCGCGATCGTCTTCTCGCCGCCCGACAGCTGCTCCATGTCCCGGAACCGCTTCATGGGCGGCATCGCGTGGTACTTGATGCCTGCGTTGTACGGCTCCTAGAGGAGGATCAGATGCGAGAAGGATCGTGGTCGACAGAGTTACGTACCTCGCTATCCTCCAAACTCAGATATGCGACACCGCCCATAGGCGCAGCTTTGCCCTTCGTGAGGTCCTTGTAGACTTGGTCAATGCGTTCCGAGATGTGATTGTAGGCCTTGTTAAACATATCGCATCTGGCAAGAACGTAAGTTCACCGTCCTCGAGTCTTCCAGAAGACCACATACCTTCGCTTCTTGATGTCATTGAACGTATCTCGAGCGGCCTTAGACTCCTTACGAGCCTTGTCCGCTTCCTTTTCGGTCTCGAGCAGCTTGTCCTCGACGTCCTCCAGCCTGGATGACTGGTCAGAGTCAACCATGAGCGACACAGCGAGAGTACCAACCTATCAATCGCCTTCAAATTGGGAGCCATCTTCTCGATGTCAGAAGTTAATTTCGCAATCTGCTCGTCTAGCTGGCCAAGTCTTTCTGCGGAGCCATCCTAGAGCATCAAAATCAGTATGTGGGGTATCGACAAGAGAAGTACAGCAGACTAACCTCGAGGTCTTCCTCATCCAATGAAGAAAAGTCGACTTCGATGCCGAAGTCTGACACCCGCTTGACTTGTTGGCTACCTTCATCGTCCTCGTCCACATCCATGGCGACTTCGTCACGGAGATTCTGCAGGACATGTCAACAGCGTGGAAGGGGAGGCAGATAAAGAACCCTTACCTCTTCCATGGGGACGTTCTTCAAGTTGCCCTGGATGAGCGGGAGCTTGATCTCTTCTAGGCGGCACCTGCGATAGATCGCTGACCGCTCGAGACCAAGTTTCTCAATTTCGTCATTCTACAGACTTGTCAGTGCATCTTTCAGAAAACCCCACGAAGCATGCACCTTGGTCGCAATCTCCTTCAACACTTGATCCAGAGCCTTGGCCGACTTCCCTGCCTTCTTCTTGACTTGCTCAACGACCTTGTTCTTCTCTTCCAGGTCCTCATTGGCGGTCTTGAGCTCTTCCTGTAGCTCAGCGATGGCCTCCTCGGCCTCGCGGAGCTCCTCCTGTATGCGCTCCTTCGTCTGCTCGTGCGTCTCGAGATTCGCCTCCTCCGTCTCGATGGTCGCGTCGAGCGTGCGTAGGCGCTCCTCCGTCGCACGGAGCTGCTCCTCCTCGAACTGCGACTGATGCGTCAGCCGCGCGATCTGCGTGTCGAACTGCAAGCGCGCGGCGCTCGACTCCTCAGCTGCGCGCAGCTGGCGCTCCTCGAACTCGCGGATGCTCTCGACGCCGATGTCTTCACAGAACTCGGCGAAAACCTCAGCCTCGGCCTCGTCGATCGTGGACTTGAGCGCTTCGATCTGCTCCTGGAGCCGGTCGTGTTTCGTCTGCGCCTCGCGCAGGGCGGGCTGCTCCTGGCGCAGTTGGCCGTCGACGTGCTTGATCTCTTCTTTGATACCATTGAGCCGCAACTTGCAGGCGCTCTGCAGGGGAAGAATATTAGCGGTACGAAAATTCAGTTCAATGTGGTGCCTACCAGGTCATCCCTGGCGACAGCCAGCGCAGGCTCTAATCGCGAAATCTCAGCAAGCAAGTTATCATCAGCCTTGCCCCGTGGCTTGTTTTTGTTGAGTTCTTGCAGGTCGTTCAGTAGTCTGTCGCGGGAACGCTGAAGACCTTGCACGTCCTTCTCTTCCCACTTCTTGCCGTTGCCGTGGGTGCTCCGACCACCAGTCATCAGACCGCTCTTGTGGATGATAGTGCCATCCAGAGTCACGGCTGTGCAGTGTCATCAGCTTCAACAATGGTATAGTCGCGAGCGAAGTGTCTGACCCTTGATTTCCTGCCCTCTTTCGAAGCAAACGTGCCTCGCAATTTCGATGGTGTCGCACACCAAGGCATTTCCGCATGCGTGGTGAATCGCACGCTCAACGACTGGGTCGTACTGAATCACATCAACGGCAAGACGCGCGCCCTTCGCGAACGAGCGGAATTTATCGTTGATAGGCTTCGCCTGGATGGTATCGAGTGGGATGAAGGTCGCCTGACCTGCGCGCTGATTGCGCATATACTGGGAAAACCATGAAGTTGAGAATCGGTTCCACTCGAGATATCGCAATAAATACCTCGATGCAGTCTATGGCAGTTTTCTCTTCGTCGACGACCACAGCATCAATATTGCGGCCAAGCACCGTCGAGACGGCCAGTTCGTACTTGCGCTGGGTCGGCTTGCAGAGATCGACGACGCGTCCCCGCACGCCTGGGAAGATACGCTGAAGGTTCGCGAGCGTCTCCTTCAGCTTCGCCTCGCGCTCAGACTCCTTCTGGTCGACGCCAGCTTGTAGAAGTTGCTGGTGGACGCTGACGAGCTTCTCGTTGAGCTCCTGCTCGAGCTGACTGTGCGAGTGCACGCGTCAGTTCAAAGCCGGATGAAAGTGTGACTATAGAAGGCGTACGTGATACGCGTGCGCTCTGCCTGCTGGTTTTCCAGCTCAGTCCTGGCATTCTTCAGCTGGTCGTTCAGTTCTTTGATCTTCTCCTCCAGCTGTGTATGCTCATCAACACAGCACAACTTGGCGATAGACGATTACATGCCTCAGTCCGACGCCGCCTGGCAGTCTCCTCATCCTCGCCGAGCTTTGTCCTACGGGCAGTCAGCTGCTCAATCTTGTCCTTCAGCTGCGCAAGATTGCGCGCTGCGGTCTTCTCTTCTCGCGAGAGCGTCTCGAGCGACTGGCGCTCCTCGACCGCAAGAACACTGGCTTGGGCCTTCCTGCATGACGCGACGCGCATATATGCGCCTCCGGTGAGTACCGTGGGAATAGCAAATAATGGAGAGTGCATACAGTCTGCGGTACTCCTCAAGTCTCTCTTCGCTCAGGGCAAGATTCCCTTGACTCGCTTGAAGGGCCGCTTCTGTGAGTGGTAGAACGGTCAGCATGTCTGTCTCGCTATGGAAGATGGCACGGACCTTGTGCAGCGTCAGCCGCAGTCTGGACGACCTGGAGGTCCCGCCGGAGCTGCTGCAGCTTCGCGCGCTGTTTGTCCGCGTCTTTTCTGACCTGCTCGGAGATCTTGCTTGCGTTATCCCGCTTGCGCCTTGAGTGCGCGATCTGCGCTTCGATCTGTACCAGCTCAGGGCGCTGCGCGAAGCATTAGCACTGCGCTTGTTGTGTCAGCGAGTGCGCGCACCTTGCCCTCGAGGGCCTTCTCCGCCCGCTTCACGCGTTTCTCCCTCTGCATGACAGCGGTGCGCGCGCGGGCCTGTTCAGCGCGTGCGCCTTCAAGCTCGGCATCGTTTTCGCGCTGTTCCTCCCGCAGGTCCGCGAGCGTCTCGTTCTGCCGCCGAATGTCTTCCGCGTGGGACGTTAGGGCCTGCTGAATGTGATGCAGCTTGAACAAGATACGGTGCAGAATCGCGTCGTCCTGTCAAGCCGTTAGTAGTCTGGCATTAGTCGTGGAAATACAATATGGGGGCGTACCCTGTCCTGGCAGAGCTGCTCGAATCTCTCAGCCTCCCCCTTCTGTTCCTTATACTGCTTAATCTCGCCGGCGATGCCCCTCCGCTTCGTGAAGTTGAAGGTCGCGTTCTCCGTGGCCCGCTCCTGCTCCTGCTTTGCCCGCTCATATTCCGGTGCGAGTTCGAGCGAACCGCTGATCTGGTCGATGAGGCGTGAGAGTTCCTTCGGTGACTGCGAAGCGACGGCCTCAACGTCTCCCTGGAAGACGAGGAAGTTCTTGGCTTTGACGAGGATGTTCAGAGACGTAAGCCGCTCGTTGTATGCGCTGTACGTGACGACTTTGTTATTGAGCCTGTACTCAGATGCTCCTGTAGTTGAGATTCTGAGTGTACCAGTAAGCTTTCCGCCGCTCAGGTAGTCCCTGTGGCACTCACGTTCTTTGGAACTGCCATTCCTTTCCATCTGCGTCCTGAATGACAGCAAGTACCCAAGCCTTTTTCGCTGTTCCTTCGCCGTCGCCCTCATCCTCGTCGTCTGGCGTAGCCTCTGAAGGTAGCTCCTCCCCGTTTCGTGCTAGCCGTCGGCCACGGTAAACGAGATCCTTGAGTTGACTACTCCTCAGCTGCGCGCTTTTTACGCCAAGCACAAACGAGATGGCGTCCATGAGGTTCGACTTCCCCGCTCCATTTGGGCCGATGACCGAGGTGAAGTTGTGGAAGGGCCCGATAGTTTGGTGCTCTCTGTGTGAGCCGTCGCGCTCTTGAGCCTCTTAATCGTGCACCGCGGCAAAGCGACGTACCTGTACGACTTGAAGTCGCACACTTCTATGCGTATGAGCGGCATTCCGGTCGCTTCTACGAAAACTGGGGAGGAGGACCGACGGGGAGCGCGGTGGTCAGACGCGAGGAAGCAATTGAACGGCGTGACGCGCGTATCGCGTTGTGTCACGCGGCCCTGTTTGGGAAAACCCCGAGCACGTGCCAAGGGCGGGCCACAACTTTCCGCTGACCTGCGGTCAGCCTGTTGACAGTTGTCAGTCTCGTCTCTCAAAAGCTGGAATTTTCAAAGCATATGGAAAATGCGTATACTGCCAGACGGCCCCAAATATTTCTTGCAAAATCGTTGCAGGTGAGCGCGGTGCCACCGCTTTTCGTAAAGCCGTGTTCGTCAAGAGCGTATGGCATACGATACGATATATATAACAGGTGCGTACACGAACTCTAGCGGCAAGTAATACCCCAAGCCCCAAGCATATGTGAAGAACGTCACTTGAACAAAGGTAAAACAATAAGTGTTGAGGCAAGATTCTAAGCAGGACCGTCGAACTGAATAGCAGGGCACGACATGCTGCCGTCCGAGCAGTGCGGAATGAGGGTCTCGGAGGCACCGGCTGCACAAGAACCAGTTCAGATTCTGGTCCAGTAGCAGAATCCACAGATGACTCACGATCAGTAGTAAGCGTCGGGAACTTCGAAGTCGTGCACGCAAGCTCGAGGTCCTGAGGGCCCGTGGAAGCGGGGAACGTGGCGGGCTTGTTGACAGCGGGCTTCGGCTGCGGCACGACATCGCTGCAGTCGATGAGCGCGCTGCGGCTATGGCCGAGCACCGCGAGCTTGCTCATCGCCGCGCGGAAGCTGGACGCCATGAACGCCTGCTCGTTGACGAAGCCCTGCCAGAAGCATGCGGTGCGCGAGTCGCGCGCGAGCGCGAAGTCGGACTGGAGACGCATCTCGCCCGTGTCTGCGCCCGAGCCGGTCGGGAGAGGTGATGTGACTTCGCCAGTGTTGTTCGCCGAGCCCGGAAAGCCGACGCCCTTGAGCAAAACCTCAAGGAAGACTTGGGTGTCAAACGTGAAAGGCGTCTATGACCTGATATCAGAATGTGCAGGGCATTGGTATTGCAGTAGAGCTCACGGAGTCAAAGGGGGCAGCATCAATGGTCTCATCGACCTTATCGGCGCGAGCGATACTGTGCGAAGCGAGGAGGGAGACGACCTCGAATGGCGAGAAGTTGCCTGCATCAGCAAAGCGCTGCAAAATCTTGGTGACGCTATCCTGAGGCTCGGGGACGAGGCCGTCGATGGCGGCGGTGGTCTTGTTGGGGCGGCCAGCCAAGAACTCCAGGCGAGGAGCACCCTGTAGAAGGCGGTGTGAGGCGGTCCCAGAGCTTAGAAAGGCGAGGAAGCTTACAGGGCAGTTGGAGAGCGCGACGGCACCAGCGAACTGGACGAGGTCACCAGCAGAGACGGTGTTATGCTTTTGCATGAACGGAATGAGGTTGTTCACGGAATCGTCAATGCCGTTGTTCGCCCCGAAGTTGGGCTCGACAGTCGGGAAGAGCAGCATGGAGCCGTCGGCGCCACCGCCTGCCGTCGGGCCTTGGCTCTGAGAGATAGCGATGGCGTCGTCTGAGGGGCACCGCTCAGTGATAATCTTACAGTAGTTAAAATCAAACGCGTACGGAAGGTAAGGCGGATGACCTCGTGGGCTGAAGGGCGGATATGAGCGTTATAGAAATTTGATGAGGGGCTGAAATCGCCTACCATCCTCGCCACAGTCGTTCTGGAAGAGGTTCGCTTGGAGGTCTTGGGCGAGCTAAAGCACTCGTCAGCCGCTATACGTGTAGTTTGGAGGTCACAAGAGCAGCGCACTGGGATGAACGCGCAGCACGCCGCGTTGTTGACGGTAGTGCCGTCGGAGCAGACTGCGGAATCAGTCGTCGGCGCGGCGCGAGCGATGGCCGCGAGGGCGACGAGGGCGACGAGGGTGCTGAAAGCCATTGCGTTTGTGAAGCGATATGAGGCTCGAAGAGCGAGGAATGAACTGGCTGGAGAACCCGGCTGTCCTGGGGTCCACACTGGAGTCCTTTGTGGCTTTTATACGCTGCATCGAGCGCGCCATTGGTGCGTCTGGTGAGCCTCACAGCCAATGAAATGTATATTATTTGGACGACTCACAGGATTGTGAACGACTTCGCGACGCGTTTGCACGACGAGCTGTCGGTTGGGCCTTTCCCGGCAGGCGTAGCCCACATTGTTGGGTGGTCACTTGTGGGCAAAGCGTGCTCTACTGGACAATTTGGAAGCGGCATACCCATGGTGCACGGTCTTTCGCCATGCCGTGGGTAATATTTTGCGTTCGCATGGACGTATGCCAAGGGGTCGGGCTGCTGTCCATCAATATCCGGTGGTAGCGCTGCCTGCTGAGGCGTGCATGAGAGAGAGCTGATGCGACCCGGCGGCGCTCCCGTGCACTCGGTAACGTCGGTCTCTCCTATGGTGGTAAATATCTCAGGGTAACTGTGGCTGAAGACACGGTAAAAAGCTTGGTACGCGCATGCCAAATTGCTGGCAACGTCATTCATCTGACTCGCAATTTCTCATGGGAACTCTGCAGTGATACGGAGCGTCAGTGGTAGCGGTGAGCATAGAAATGCAACGCACCACGTATGTTCTAGGAGTGTGAAGAGCTCGTAAACAAGCTCTTCGATCCTCTGCACGCTTGTCTCGACGGAGGAAGAGACTGTTGGGACGTGGCGCGGCAGATGCAGGCACAGGCATCCATACATGATTTCTACAACAGCATCGGTTCCGATGTGTTTGTTACCCATGATAGCGCAGCTGCCAAGCACAATTGATTAACGTATGATGGCCCTAGAAGCGTAAAAATAGAGCGTGAGTCGCGGTCCTCGCACGAAAAGTGTGAGATACCGGGCTCCCGGTGGGAATCGGTCGAAGAGCACCTTCACCCGGGCGTGATGAGAGGACCGCGGCGTTGCAAAGCACGCGCAGATTCGTAGTGCAGTAGCTTTCCAGGCGGAACGCATAGGACCGCAGCTCAACTCTTGGGTGATACAGGATCCGCAGGTCGTTCTGCAGTGAGCATGACGGACCACTGTGCCACGTCGTCGCCCGAGCCGACTTGGACAAGCACAGCCCTACTCGCCTTGGCGTCTTTGAGCTTAGACAGAGGCAAAATTTGTTACTGTCTCTCTGCGGCCAGGTGTCTGCAATAAATCAGTGGTCACCCGCTTGAGAGGATGGTCAATTTGGTGGAAGGTGAAGAGGCCATCCGACGATGTCCCGGGGGATTTGTGGAGACCACGTGGATCTAGCGTCCCCGCGGTTCCGGGGTCCGCGCGCGAGGCCTTCGCGGCTCGGCCTCGATTCGACATCCACTACGTCTAAGCCGACAGCGACGTGGACGCCTTCCTGTCCTTGCAAAACCTTTTCATTTCGGTTTGGTGAGTTTATGGCGGTGTACTACAATTACGGTTTACCTACCAGTCAAAGTATTTGCTATTCAGATTTTTGAAGTGCTCAGCTCGAGGAGAGATGGTCTCTGAAGCCGCTGCATTGTCTAAACATACTGTGCAGACAAAATGCTCTTTATCTAAAAGCACCCGGCGCCCCAGCTCTCCCAGCACCGACCCTTGTTCAGTACGGGGAGGGTGAGGCTTATGAATAGACACATTCATCTTGACGAACTGGGCGTCATGAAGCCGTACGCCACGTGCGCAGCTGAAGATGCATCGCTGAGAAAATGTGTTGAGCTGACCGAGTTCAGCGTGGATGTTACTGCAGCCCTGTGTACATGCCTGCGAGTGGAGACTAATTTTTGTCCTCGATATAACTCTGCAGCTATGCAGACTCGCACGCGACTATCATGAACAACAGTTATCCAGCGCGTTTTAGGTCGCACTCCGTATAAATACAAGCCGTAGGTTGCCATACTCATCTCAGCACCCATGGCTGTACTGACTCCGATCTCGCTCCAGCCTACACGTCGGTGCCAGTGCCACACGCCGTCTGCAGATTGCCGAACAGCCTTTGTCAGCGGACCATGCCGTGCGGAGTCGCCGTGCGTGCTACTGCTGGACAGCCTCGTGCTCGATCTCACGCGGCGAGGCTGAAGACATACCGCGAGAGGCACGACGTCAGGCGTGGGCATAATCCCATGCCGAAGTGGTAGTGCCCCTATCCTATGCAATGGTTCGTCCTGTCGCGCTCTCAGCGCCAGCTTTTCTGTCCAATGGCCGCCGTTCACTTCGCTTTACTTTTTGTTAGCGCGCCATCCTATGATTTCTTACACAGGCCAATAAGCGGATCTCTGGCAGGATCATCTGAGCTGCCAATGTCAGCTCAAGGTGATATGTGCGTACGGCACCCGCCGAGAGCTGTACACTCACAGCCCTTGGTTTACGGGCGAAGAACGGAGCAAACCTCTCCGCCACTTTACACAGCCACGGTATGTTTCTCGATCTTTGTCATTTTGTGATTTGCCGGACGGTCGGGATGTCCTTCGTTCCTGACATCCCACCTCATGATGAACCTATGAATAGACGGTAAGCTCAACAAGTCTCACGATTACGACGATGGCATCTGATTTTTGCTGCGGCACTTTGACATTTTGGTACCACGCATATTCTCGTATCAAGGCTATTTGCGCCCTGATACTAGTAAGCTTAATGCAGAGTTCGTCGCAGTCTCAGACGAGCTATTCCCATAGGTCTCATTACCTCCCTCCCTCCCCAGAGCACCGTCGCACACTTCCACAAGTTCTCTCAGCGCTGGCTCAATGCCAAATAATATTGGCGACCTCAAAGTCTTGCAGGGCTTGTGAGTTCGTCTACAAGAGCGCTGTGCAATATGTTAACTATCACGTTTGGCTAGCAACATAGTAGGGTCCTCTTTCGCAGGTGAGCGTTATGCACTATATGTACTAGCTGACGCTGAATTCCATCTTTCGAAGCTCTGGTTTTGTATGAACACAGCATCACGCTCGCACAAGAGGTCGAGACGATCTGGAGAAGAAAGCTTACCGTGCCATCCGTTCTCCTGCTGGCCACCCGATTATCCCTGTTACTATTCGCTGTGACATGCGTAATGTCTCTCTCAGGGTGCGGTGCAACATGAATGATGCTGTTTACGTCTCAAGCTGAGTCATTCCTTGACGACTTAGGTACCAATGTGTTATCTCGGGAAATATTGGAGAGATCATAATCGCCGCCGGATACCTGCCAGTGTACTGTAAGTGAGCCTCGTTCGGACTCCGGTACATGCCTTCATTGACCTGACTACAGTGTTCCTGTCGTTCAGAGTATTCGCACTCTGGACACGCAACTGGACATTGTTCACCGTAGTTTTTGTTCTTGGCCTCACGCCCACTATCACGAACAGTGCGAGTAGTATTCAGCCAGTACCATGTGCTCAAGACTAACACCTGCCACCGTTACACAGCAGTTGACTGCAGCGGCCTACACATACACACCATTACTTGGGCCAGTCACAACCTGCCTTACTGTTATCAAGCCGTGGGCTGTTTCGGAGCTCAACCGAGGCTATACCATGTATGTTGACTTCCTCAGCAATGTTAAATTTCATAGCTAAGCTCTGGATAGCGGTGAGCCTCGTTCCTGCAACCAATAGGTGCATCGTCGCTCGTGGCTGACTGTTCACGATGCGCAGGTGATTATTTTACACAGGGAGCGATTCTCTGTCAAGACATTCTGGTTCTGTGCTTGACATGGCATGCATCGTACCAGAGCTGGAGGAATGCAAGGAGAGCAAAAATTCAGGTTACGATATCGGAGTGCATACTGCAGGATGGTATGCCGCTCATGACGTCCTCCAAGCTACTGACCCTAGCTCTTCCGTTACCAGGAACGGTATACTTTGTGTATGGGCTTATTCTTTGCCTCGAACCTACGGCTTATAGCCTCTCACAAAGCATCATGTTCGCGATAAATGTCGCGCAAATGGCGATATTTAATGTACGTCCATCCCCGTCACGTCGATGAAGCGTTACCGTACATAATTATATATTCTAGGATGAAGTTGGAGAGATGCTTGGAGTATACGTCAACGGAATGGTGAGCATTCGGATCGTTTGACAGGGACTTTTTCTCTTTTTCTGACTGGCCTGCCAGCCACTTGTCTTAGGGGCCCGGTTCATGATGAACCTTCGTCAGGCCAGTTATTGCAGCAACCTGCTACCGTACTCGGCCACCGCATCCGTGCATCAAACAAGTATGCTGGGTAATATTGCTGAACCCCTCGAGTTTCATGCTTCGCAGTCCAGTGGAGATAGATTTTGATTCGAGGTGAGCTAATCCAGCAGTCAATCTTAGTTTGTAGGGGTTGACTGAGTTCCCAGATCATGATTGCAGGAGGGAAACGGGACTTCAGCGTCAGTGTATCAGTCTGAAGAGGCTTGCGTCGGTGCAGGGCTCGCAGATCCTCCGATTTCTCTCGAGCCCGTCGCCTGTCAAAGTTTATTGCGCTGGTGCTTGAGCTACCTTTGTCCCCCAGGTCGATGGGTTGCCTCTCAATATTGTTCGTGAGCGCATGCGTGCAATTCCGAACTGGCTAGACTATTCCAGCTATTGCCGGTTTGCGCATTACCAAAGTCTGGATGGAGATGTCCCGTTACGGTCGCAAAGCGGTAATAAGGTACGTATCGCAGTCGATTGTCGACTGTAATTGCAAATGACTAGACCTCTAGGGAATAATGTTCCCAGGTGCGGAGCGTGTACAGATGTAACGAAGCCAAGATCTACTTCAGCAAGGGCGTTCGATTATGCCAAGTAAAGTGACTAGAGATCCATAGGCATACAATCTTTTCCCACCTCTTCTCACACTTCCCCCGTGAAGCCCGCCCTGTCATCGCGAAGCCCAACGCAATCATCGTCGGGAGATAGGGCCCAACGCGACTCACGACTGAGAGCGCGGCGGGTGAGCTCCATCCACCTAGACCCTGACACTCCATGCAAACGAGCTGATATCTCACTGCGCCGGCGTTGCATCTCTGATCATGGCACAGCAATATGTATTGCCCAGCTCCCGCGCGTGCGGTCCGCGACCGGGCGCCCAGGGTAGCGCGCCCGCCGTAGCGCGTCTCTCGGCGTAATGCAGGCAGGTAGGCATCGACAACGCGGTAACTATGGCAGATCTCGTCCCTGGACGAGCCTAGAAGACACCAGCATGGAAGATTTTGGACTTTGTTCTTATTAGGTGCATTTCTTTCAGACCTTATAGGAGGCCCTGGCGGCGGCCTCCCTTCGTGCCACTCCTCGGCTTCGCATTTTCACTGAGGCACGACGCCGCCCATGTCTTTTGACTACGACAGCGAGCAACTAAGGAGCTTCCAGCTCTCGTACGATCTTTCTTTATGCCACAATTTACCTAATACTCACAGTCACTCTAGGAACTATGTAGGATGCTCTTTCGCAGGTCCGGACCAGTGGCTCCCGCTCACACACAGTAGCTGACGATGTGCCACCAAAGCGCTGATCATCTACGAGTACAGTATCACCTTCGGGCAAGAAATCGAGACGATCTGGAAACGAAAGGTCACGGTCGCGTCTGGCTTAGTGCTGGTGGCGCGATGGATGCTCCTACTGCTCGCTGCGGCGTGCATATTGACCCCGACAGCGTATGTCGCCTCCACCCTATTCTAAATCCCTACTGACCGCATATACCTTCTCTTTAGCCGCGGCTGTACAGCAGCGGGAAATATAGTACATGTGATGTTCGCCGTGGGTTACCTGCCAGTAAACTGTGAGTCCTCAGCGTACTCGCGAAATGCTGTCTCTATGCTGATGTGACACCAGTGTTTCTGTCTCTCCGTATTTTTGCGCTCTGGGGGAGGAATTGGACGTTGTTCACGATTGTTTTTGTCCTTGGCCTTGCGCCCTCCCTCACTAACAGCGTAGGTTTCGCGGAACGTGTACGACTAAACGGTTACTAAATCGGACGGCATACTAACAGCTCGGAGCCGCGGACTTTACATTTGCCCCATTCGTCGGACCTGTCTCCGCCTGCCTGGATTTTCTGAAACCCGTTTACGCTGCTAACTTCAACCGAAATTACACTATGTGAGCCCTGACATCTGTTTGCTGGAGCCGACTCAGCTTCTAACGCTCACGTAGAAGTGCGCTCATTACTGCTTATCTATTCTGCGATAGTTCTGATCTGAACGCGACCGACTAGGCGATTATACTGCGCAGGGCGCACTGCTTCTGCAGGACCTCACGGTGATCAGCCTGACATGGATCAAGTCATATCGCAGATGGAAGGATGCGCGCCGGGCCAAGGTCCCCGTCTCAATTCTGGAATGTATTCTACGTGATGGTGAGCCCTCATCGATGTCTGGATTTATTTCTTGACTGATCCTACCTTCGCCCCCAGGCACCGTATATTTTGTGTACGCACTACGCATCTCCGTCTGCTCAAAGCTGACTAGTAGCTGGCCATAGGATCATGTTCGCAATCAACATTACGCAGCTTGTCATCTTCAACGTAAGTATGTACGATCTAGTCTCGTATGTCAGGCTTTGATCGCGATGCTCCTGAATCCAGGCCGAGAGCGGAGAAGTTCTCGGAGTATATGTCAACGCCATGGTACGCTTGTCAAATGTCCGACTCCAAGGTCTCCATCTCACTGCGTGGCCCAGCCCCTCGTCCTGGTATCGCGGTTCATGATGAATCTACGCCAAGTCGCTGGCCCAGCGGACTCCTTCTCTATCTCAACTGTCGCTTTCCAGGCAAACACAGACATGCTAGGGAATATCGCGGAGCCGATTGAGTTTCACGTCACGCAAGCGAGCAGCGTTGGTTCTTCGGAGACACGTTGCAGCGAAGATGGCGAGATCCCCATGTTTACGCTGCGAGAAGGCGGGACGCAGACATACGACACAACGGCTCAGCATGGGGGCTCTACCTCGGCATGAGGTCGCTATTATAGTGCTTCCTGCATAGTAGCTCATTCAACATACTCATAATTTTGAGCGCAATGAAGCCTGACCGCCGGCTATCTGGCCTGCCGATTCTGTTGCGAGGCTCGCTCTCGCAACCTGCGAGCTAAACTTAGAGAAGGCCGGCGGGATGTCTTGTCCCGGTGTCGGAGGGCGCATCAGTGTATCGCTACGGCGCTTGAGGCGTTAGGCGCACACGCAAGCAGCTCTTCTCTCTTCCACCACGATGTATGATGTCGAGCCACTCTAAAAGAAGCTAAAATAGGTGTGTATTCCCACTCCATTCCACTCAGGTAGTACATAGTTTTAACAAGATGCTGATTATAGCTTTGAGTGATCTAAATTGCATGCGCACGACTCGTCTCCGTGGGGCAGTGACACAAAAGGTATATATGTTTACAGTGCGGTCGCTCGTGGGCACAAACTCCTGCCACCTGTGCTCATTGTATATCACTGCATATCTAAGATAGAAGCTTAGCCCCACTATCAGCATGCGACCTAAGGCAAGCCTGAGACCCATCGAGCTCCGACGTCCCACGGATGCGAAAATGCTTCTCACATAAATGCAGCCAGTCATGCGGGCCAGGTCTCGAGGCTCTTCCCTCTCCGATTACCTTCAATTGCGGCGCATTGACGACGATGGCTGAAGTCGACAAAGAGGATGGCGGAACGATGCTAGAGGTCGCCGACGCTCTTGGCGCCGCCCAGCAAGCAAGCGCACACGACGAGCGAGACATGAAGCGCATGGGCAAGCAGCAAGTGTTCTCGCGCAACTTCCGCATAGCCACCTCCATCGCGTTCACTTCATGTGTCATGGGCACCTGGGAGCTCATCCTCACGACCTCAACGCCTGCTCTTGTCGCAGGCGGCACCGCTGGCCTCTTCTGGTCGACTATCTGGGGCTATGTCGGACAGGCGTTTATCGTTCTATCCCTGGCCGAGATGGCTAGCATGGCACCGACGGCGGGCGGGCAGTATCATTGGGCAAGTGCTCGTCAAGCGCGAAGCTGTTTTAAACGCTGACTTTGCATAGGTCTCGGAGTTTGCACCTCGTCAATATCAAAAGATCCTCAGCTATACTTCGGGCTGGCTCAGCACGCTATCCTGGAACTCTATGTCTGCAGTTCTCTGCTTCGAATGCGCGCAAATTGCTCAAGCCATGATCGTCTTGAATAACCCAAATTACGTCTCCCAACGATGGCACACGACCCTGCTGACTATCGCGTTCACGTCCCTGCTAGGTACGCGTCTGCGTCGCTGTTGTCATACTCCTTTCGCTCACAGCCAGTTCAGGCGCATTTAACGTATTCGCCGCCCCATGGCTCGCGACCCTCGAGGGAATCTTCGCCTTCTTGCACTACCTCATCTTCATCCCCTTCATCGTGGCAATGTGGGTTCTGGCGCCGGAGAAGCAGCCCGCGCACACGGCGCTGCTCACGTTCCAGGACAACGGCACGGGCTGGGGCCCCGCCGTCGCGACGCTCGTCGGGCAGGTCACCGCGATGTTCACGCTCGTCGGCTCCGACGCCGCCGCACACATGTCCGAGGAGATCCGCGACGCCGCTGCCGCCGTCCCGCGCGCGATGTGGTGGAGCTTCCTCGCAAACGTCCCGCCTACGCTCGCCGTGCTCGTTACATTCTGCTTCTGCCTCGGCCCCGCTCCCGCCGCGCTCGACAGCGCGACGGGCTTCCCCGTCGTCGATATGTTTGCCCGCATGGCGCGCGGGCCCGCCGGCGCGACCGGCCTCACATTCGTCACGCTCGTCCTCGTCGCGATCGTCGCCGCGGCGGCGCAGGCGAGCACATCGCGCGCCACGTTTGCGTTCGCACGCGACGACGGGCTGCCCTGTGCACGCTTCGTCGGCGGCGTGCACCCGCGCTGGAAGGTCCCCGCGAACGCGATCATTGTCAACGTCGCCTACACGGCTGCGCTCAGCCTCATCAACATCGGCTCGACGGCCGCATTCGATGCCGTCCTCAGCGTCGGCGTCGTCGCGCTCATGGCGACGTACAGCATCAGCATCGCGTGCGTGCTGCTCAAGCGTGTCCGCCGCGAGCCCCTCGTACATGCGCGGTGGTCGTTCATCAAGAAAGATGCCGAAGGACGCAGAGGCGACGGGAGCTTTGGGCGGTACGGCATCTATGTCAACGGCATCGCCCTCGCATACTCGCTCTGGTCGTTCTTCTGGTCTTTTTGGCCTGCGATGAAGCATCCGACGCCGGAGGGTATGAACTGGGCTGTCGTGATCTTCGGAGCGATCATGATATTTGCTATCTTCAATTATGTTGTCCGTGCACATCGCGTATACGAGGGCCCTGTAGCCAAGGTAGTGGTCATAGAACAGGAGAGCGTGGAGACGTTCTCGGAGGGCAATGAAGAGAAGAATTGAGGCTGGATCAGTCGCATACATGCTGTAATAGCTTACGAGCCATCTGCAACATTTTGAGTATCATCCTCGTGAGGAACCGAAGGGTCAGGTTGCTGTTCATTGGGGTAAGTGATTCCCAGCGGTGCCTGCCGTCCGCACATGCGCTCGACGGTGTCCCTGAACGTCTCCTCCCAAGCATCTTCTATCTTCAGGGTCCCCTCGGTATCGGCCTCATACCCAATGTTAGAGTTGGCGAACAGCCAGGGGACGTCGAGGCCCATGCACGGCGCACGGATAGCGAACGCGATGACGCCGACTTTGTCGCCTCGGGCAAACAGATCGCGGGCGCTGGCCTGCTTGGAGAGAACAAACCCCAAACCTTCGCCCGTGATAGAACCCCAACGCTGTGCCTCCATGACTTCGATGGTATCGACGGTGTGCCGCTGCCAGAGCTTAGCGGAAGAGCGCAGGCCCGGTACGCGCTTGAGTGTAATGACGACCACGTTTGTCCGCCAAGCGTCTGGGACTTTAGGAAGGTTTAATATGTTGAACGACGCCTGGAACACGGCGGCCAAAAACTTGTCTTTGAATGCGCGGCACTGCAGGCATCCGAGGATTTCGTCCCTGCTGAAATGACTCGGAAATCCTGCGCAAAGATGACATGCTGTACCACTTTCTGAGTCGTGTTAGTAGAACAAAAATGTATCCTTTTGTAGGCCTTTTTGAGCAATGTCGGGCCTGCGGACACGACGCCTGTCGTGTGGGCTGAAATGATCACGAAATTGCCCTAAAAGGTAGCATGGCGGAGCGCCAGAAATGACTGACGAAGTCATTATTTCCAAGCCCTTTGTGCTGCCTTTCAGCACGTCTGAAATCCTTTATTTCTGCGGATATGAAAGACAGCCAATCACATGGATCAAAATTGAGATGAAAGGCCTCATTTCCGCCTCATTGTAGACATGCGGACATTGCCCTGAAACGTCGCCTTTTTGAGGCATGTCAGCAGTCTGAAAAGGGCAGCTTTTGGACCAATTGTCGACCCATTTCTGCCACTCTGAAATGAGGCTGAAATCTCGGTTGCTACCAGGTGCTCCTAGTTGCTCCCGGATGCGCTACAGCGCGCTGAGACGCAACCAGTTGCAACTGGCTGCAACCGAGATTTCAGCCGCATTTCAGAGTGGCAGAAATGGGCCGGAAATTGCTCCAAAAGCTGCCCTTTGAGGCTTGCTGACATGCCTCAAAAAGGCGGCGTTTCAGGGTAATTTCCACATCTCTACAATGAGGCATAAATGAGGCCTTTCATCGCAATTTTGACACATGGGATTGGTTATCTTTTGCCACTCCGGAAATGAGGGATTTCAGATGTGCTGAAAGGCGCCACAAAGGGTTCGGAAATGATGACTTCGTCAGTCATTTCTGGCGCTCCGCCATGCTACCTTTTAGAGCAATTTCGTGATCATTTCAGCCCACACGACAGGCGTCGTGTCCGCAGGCCCGACATTGCTCAAAAAGGCTGAAAAAAGGATAGATTTCAGTCCTACCGACATGACTCTGAAATTCCACTGCCATGTCATCTTTTCAAGGGATTTCCGAGTCATTTCAGCAGGGACAAAATCCTCTGATGCCTGCAGTGGCGGATTTCCGCGTATATCTGTGTTGGGGCGATGATCGAGGAGCGGTCCTTTGCCTGGGCAAAGGCGATTTCGTCGAGACGGGCTTCCTCGCGCAATATCTGCCTCTTCCACAGACATTCGTCCTTATGATCTGGCCAGTGCTGTTTCTGGCACGCCGCACTCTAAGTGGACGTGATGAATGAAACAGCGAGGATATTTGGTGGATCCGAGACGCACACAATAATTGACCACTTTGCAGCCCCCGCACAGCATGAGCTTCCTCCCTGCAGCCTCCCTGTCTTTTGCACCTAATGCTTCGTCAGGGATAGATTGCGCAGCATCTCATGCTGGTGCACTCACAGGTCTTGCATTTGATGAATATATGGCGCGCTGCTCTAGATTCGATGTTCATCTGCCGGGAGGTCGACATCGCTGGAGTTACCGTGCTCTGGTGGGATTGAGAAACAGGATTGACGGCGGGGAGACAGCTAGAAAGAACCGGAAAATATGCGTAGGGAGAGATGGAAGTCAATGCAAGTGGAAAGGCAGGGATGGTGGACGAAAAGCATCCGTGTCAGAGCGCGTCGCGTTGGCGGAAGGTAGTTCCCACGGTTCGTACAGTCTGTCCGCGGCGGCCGCGGCGGAATACTCGACGGTGTCGTCACCACAGGACCCCTACCAAGCAAGTATTTCGGCCACAACAGTTCGATACAAATGATAATCATGGTGTAGGAAGACGTGCATATATCAGTCAAAGATGTACAGCGGCACACGAAACGAAGCAGGAGTATATAGCACGACTAGCGGCAAAGTTGTGGGTACAGAACTCAGCAGGAAAGGAGAGAACGCGAGGGCATGTCAACGGCGTAAATATGTTGTATGGCCTCAAAGATTGTCTGAAGAATCTTCAATATTAGAGCCATGAGAATCGGAACCTGCGGGTTGCTCTTCATCGGGGCAAGTGATCGCAAGGGGAGCCATCCGCCCGCACATGCGCTCGACGGTATCCCTGAACGTCTTCTCCCAGGCATCTTCGATATTGAGGGTCTCCTCAGAGTCAGCTTCGTAGCCGACGGTGGAGTTGACGTGCAGCCAGGGCACGCTCAAACCCATGCACGGCGTACGTAGGGCATACGCGATGACGCCGACTTTGTCGCCGCGCAGGAACAGGTCTCGTTCGTACGCCTGCTGTGTTAGATGGTAGTTCATGCCCTCGCCCGTGAGAGTGGCCCAGCGCTGCCGGGTCATGACCTCGATGGCGTGGATGGTGTAGCGCTGCCACGACTTCGCTGGGGGGCGGGGGTCCCGCACGCGCTTGAGCGTCGTAACGACGATGTTTGCCTGCCACGCGTCCGGCTTCGCGCGCAGGTTCAGCGCGTTGAAGGTCATCTGAAATATCGCAGCCATGAACTTGATCTTGAACGCGCGCATGTCGGCGTAGATCTGTGTCGGGAGGACGACCGCAGAGGGGTTCTTTGCGCCGGCCAGGACGATTTCATCGAGGCGCGCCTCCTCGCGCAACACCTCTCTCCGCGCCAAGCAGCTGGCCTTGTGAGCTGGCCAGTCCTGCTTCTGGCACGCGGTACCCTATGTGGCCGTGAGGAAACATGTAGTGTGGACAGCGGGAGTCGATGCGCACGCAATACGTGGTCCCCTGGCATCCGGCGCACAAGCTCAGCTTTTTTCCGGCGGCATCTCTATCTTTTGCGCCTGCTGACGCTTTAGAGAGAGCTCTGGGAGACTGACAAAGGGCGCACTCACAGACCTTGCATTTGATGAATATATGGCGGATGTCCTTCGCCTCAACGTCGATCTTGCGGGACGTCGTCGACATCGATGAAGATTTTGGAAGACAGAGGGATGGTATTTTGTCTGAGTAGATGATGGTAGCTGTATAGCAGAACTGTAGGTCTTGTAAAGTCGCGCAGCTATAGCGCAAGTCAATGTGAGTAGTATGGGTGTTCGAATGAACAGGAACTCAGCCCGAAATTACGTCATGCCAAGGTGGTTCCCACGGACAGTAGCATTTATTACTGTGGGAACCGAGGATGTATGGTCTGTAAGTAAAGAATCCGCGAATGCTTGCAACTTGGTTACTACCGTAGCTACACATCCTGCAGTATTCCCGCACCAGTACGCCGCAGGATACTCGCTCAACATGGGAGTCAATACCTAGCTTTAACGCGTAATATTTGTTCTCTACCATCTCAATTCGATGCTCACACAATCCGAGTTGGCGGCAGATCATCTTCTCGATACCTGCGTCTGACTCTTGGAAGAAGGCGCAGCACACTGTTCACGAACTTGACCAGCCGTGTGCGTGGGGCAATGAGTCCTCAAACCTATACGCAGATCTGCAGCGGAGCACAAACTTTCGACCTGCGCAGAGACTTGCGAGGCACGACTTATGTAGGCAAATTGTATGTACTTATAGCGGCACAAGCCGACCAGCAAACAGAAATACACGAGACTAGCGCGTACGATACAGCGACTCTACGGAGCGCGCGAAGAAGACGAGCTCTACTCAGTACAGCTGCGGTGAGAGAAACCAGGCGCGGACCAGGGCGCGCCGGCAGAGACAATGCTACAAGGGACCGAGACTATGCGGAGCAGGGACAGGAAACGACAGCAATTGCAAACGACAGCAGTGCGAGGCGTGGATGCGTGCGGAGAGCGGGCTTGCGCTCCCGCGAGAGCGAAGACGTGCGTGAGAGTAGCGTGTGTATGCGATAAAAAAAGCTAGAGGCGGTTCGTGCGGCGGTGGTGCTGGCGGCCGTAGTGCCTGGCGCGCCGCTGCAGCGGGGCCGTGGTGTTGGCGGATGCGGACGCGGACGCAGAGGAGGAGGCGGAAGCGGAAGTGGAGGCCGATGCAGAGGCCGAGTCGGAGACGGTGGACGAGACGAGCGACGCGACCGACGAGCTGGCGGAGGACACGCCCGACGCGTTCGGGGCAGGCGCGGGCGCGCCGCCGGTGGCCTGCAGGAGCTCGAGGCGCTGCGGGCCGCCGCACTTCTCGTACTGGGGGTTGCCCGCGCAGGCGGTGCTGCACTGGTCGGACGCGACGGGCGTCTGGGACGCGCCGTTCGCGAGCGTGTTCCCGCAGTAGCACTCGTCGCCGAACTCGACGCCCGCGAACGCGAAGCCGCCGGCGCCGCAGTACGCCGCGCACGCGTTGAGCGTCATGTTCGGGGACGTCGTCGACGCGCCCGTGAGCGCGCGCCCGGACGTGCCCTCGGCGATGCAGCCGAGGTCGCTCCAGCCAGGCGTGAGTGCGGCGACGGTCTTGCCGAACTGCGGCGAGGCTTGCCCCGGGCAGGACGCGGGCGTCGAGAAGTCGGTGCGCACGGGGTTGCAGCCCGGCAGCGCGCTGAGCTGGGAGCCGTTGAGTCCAACGTCCTCGTTCACGACATCGGCGGCGAGCGTGCAAGCCTTGGCAGCGTTCTGGTCGATGTAGGGCTGGAGCACCTGGCATGCATTGATGTCGCCGTTCATGTTGTGGCAGTTGTCGACGGCGTCCTGGAGCACGCTCTGGTCCCAGCCCATCAGGAAGTCGGCGTGGTACGCGAGGCCAGTCGGGTCACCGGTGGTGAGAACGTATGCACCCTGGCCCCAGTACTTGTACTGGCTGACGGGGATGATCTGCTCGTAGAAGATGGCGACGGTGTGGACCGGGTGCGACGAGGGGCAGGTACCGCTGTTGTAGTTGTCGACGGGGTAGGCCATGTGCGACTTGTGATCGGAGCTGTCGAGGTTCTGGCCATCCCAGCACTGAGGGAAGAAGACCTGCATGCGGATGCCATCCTCACACTTGTTGGGATCCGGGAAGTTGAGATCCTGGCGCTCGGCGTACGCGGGGTCGTTCGAGACCGCTCCGCTGTAGTCAAGGCAGACGAAGCTGATGGCCTGGTCGGCGAAGTTGGAGGCGTTGTACGTATCACGGGTCGGGCTACCAGCGACCATCTGCGCCGGACCCGTCAGCGCTGTCTCAGATTGAACGGGACACCACACTCACCCTAAGACCCTGAGGGAAGGCATTGACCTTCTCGCCAGGACCGTTACGATCGAAGAAGTAGTAGATGTTGAAGGTGGACTCTGAAATCTCTGATAGTCAGTAACATGCACAGGCATGCACGACGAAATGAGCTTACGCATCAACGTGAACTGGTGCGTGTTCTGGTCCTGGTAGTAGGTATTAGGCTGTGTGACTGTTAGCAAATAATTTTTAGGGTTGACAGCACGGCGCTTACAGCCCAGTAGACACTCATGTCGACCTTCTGGAACGGCGCGGACGTGCAGCTCGCGGTGCGGATGGAATCGTAGTCCGAGTTCTGGTCCACATTGTTCGCACCGATGAGCGCGTGAACGTGAGTGCTGACCTGAATTGCATGTCCTTGTCAGTGAGGTACAATACACTTCGGAAGGCAGGGTGCTTGCGATGCCAGGGTTGACGATGGGATCAATGCGCTCGTAGGCCATCGGGGTCAGACCGCCCATGATGAAGTGGCTGCTGGCACGCGCCGCGGGGAGCGCCGCAAGGACCGCAAAGGCGAAGCCTAGCTTCGAGGAGAACATGACAGCAAGAGTCGTAAAGCTAGTGAAAGACGTGAGGTCGGTGTGAAGGAGGGTGTGGAGCAGCTAGAGGGCAGCTGCGGCGGTGAATGTGGTTCGGGCGACGACCACGGGGGATAAAAAGGAAGGAAGAAGATGAAAGGGAGGGGAGAAAAGAAACCACTTGTGAGGAGGAGGACAGAGGCGCGACAGAAGCTTTATGCACATCTGAGCGCCTTGTATTGACGTGCGCTGCCCTTGCGGGTTCCCATGCAGCGGGCGGAGAAGTGCTCAATAACGTTCGTGCCCTTTGTCTGCTGCAGGCCAATCGCGCGCCGGCGGCTCCGCTAATCGGGAACGTTGCAAGATCTCCTCGCCACATCCGGTAGGTGCTGTCGTCTACTGTCGTGCGTGAGGACAAAGATTCAGCGGAGGGCAACCGTCAGAGGCAAGCCAAACCCTCTTTCTGTTGTTGAAACGGCCCTGAAGCGGATGTTACCACGCCGTGCGACAGACGAGATGCGCGAAGCGAAGATTTTGAACGGGAGGAATGACACGTTTCACTGATAGTGCCCAAAAGAGCCCCCATGGCGCCTCTATCGCCCCTCATGGTAATTCGGCACAACATCATTATTCTTGAAGAACTCACTGTCGTGCATAATGAGAAGGTTAGACGATGCCGGCATCCCGCGCGCGCAGATGGCCTCGAAGGAGGGAACCTCGTCGCCAGCGAGCGTTGCCGTCCTCCCAGGGTCGGCGCACCCATCGCCGCAGATGGGCGCGTCACCGACGATCAAGGGGCTGCCTCGTGCAGATAGCGACGTGCGCCCGTCAGCCATCCGGCCCCGGGGGGTGTCCGCAGTCGGAGTGTCACGAGAGCCTCTCCCGCTCGCCGGAGCTCGACATCCTCGCCTCCGCCGCGCTGGATCAGAGCTCGTCCAGGGAGGCGTGGAAGGGACTGCATCTCTCGCGCGCACGATAGCAGAGCGGGTGCCGAAAGTGGCGCGCGCCTCGCTGTTTCGCATCCCCTTGGCAGGTTGAACCCAGTCGAACAGATGGTGATGATCGCGGATTGTGGTGGCGTGTCTAGGGGGAGTGTTCCAGGTGGCGATAAACAAGCAGATGACTGAGGTCGGCGGAGGGCAATGTTCCGTGGAGGTGTGTACACAGATAGAGTAAGCAGCATTTCGACCAACCATCGAAGGCGAGCGCGACGGTGAGACGATGAGGTCCGAGGACGTCGGTCCGAGTCATCATGCTAGCAGCATCGTAGTCGGCAAACCAGAGGATACCGTCACGGAGGGGTTCGTTGCTTCGTAGCCTTTCCATCTCATCCCGCGATCAGCAGAGTCAGAGGGCAGACAGAACATCGGAAGTCGAAGGGCACGAGGGAGGCGACGAAGGAGTGGGAATCGTCAGGCTCGGAATTAAGGGGGCCCATGGGAGTTTGGTCGCGGGTTTTCTAGATGGGTAGCCGATTAGAGCCCGCATGGTGGACGCGCGATGAGCCTCACATCTCCGCGCCATGAAGTCCAAGCGGAACGGCCGCAGAGCTAGGACATGAGGTTTGATGTGTGTGTTGCCTCTCAAGGAGCAGTCGCAGCGTGGCGTACGTCTCACACCTAAGAAAGGTAGGGAATGCACATGCAGGCGTGGAAGCATCCGCACGATGGTGTTGTCGCGCGGTATCGGGATGGATCGCGAGCGTAAGCTGGGAGTATGTTGTCGCAACGATGTCATCCAGTCGACTCGTTTCCAATGCCACGCGGGATGTCGCTGTTTGCTGGGCCCCTATAATAGCGACGTACAACATCTGGCGTGGCAGAACCGTGCCCAGCGGACCACTGATAGTGCTGTAGATGAGATGTTGCTGTAGAGCGGCCTGGACAGAGTCGAAGTTTGAGGCGTGCTTCAATCGTATCCATATGCAGTATCAAAGCAGAACCTGCTCCTCAGCGTGAGACGGAGATAGACGACATAACACATGTGTTTCTCCACTCACCGACAGCACGCGAGGACGGGCTTGGCACACCGCGTCGAGTGGCGTGTACAAGGTGCGCTGTGCACGACGAGCGTGCGTCGTGCGTCCGTTGGCCTGGCGTGTGCTAGATGCAGAGATCCAGGAGCCGGCTTCAGGCTCGTGGAACGCGACGGGCAAGGAACAAGCCTGGAACTTTGAAGCTTGCAGACTCAGAGCCTCGAGGACTGTCGACACGCACGCAGTCGTGCTTCAGTGCGAAGGGTGTTGTGTGCATGCAAGGCTGGAAATGCAGATACACGTATGCAAGGGAGGTGTGTAGTCGACGTGGTCGAGGACTGGGAGCAGAACAAGCTCGTGTGCAGCGCTTATGTAAGCTCCGCGACGCGCGCTTCGTGTCCGCGCAACCAACGGCGAGTCCGACGCGTCGGTCCCCTATATATAGTCGCATCCCGTCGCGCCCTCCGCCCTCCGCCCTCCTCCTCTTCGCGCACCTTCTCCCCCCACATACGGAGCGTTCCTTTCTTTGCTCGTGCTCTGCCAGATCTCAGACGTCTCATTACGCTAGAGGAATGCACACACGACGATTCCTCCGTCTTTCACGTACGCCGTCCATAAATAGCAACTCGCAGATAAGATAGCCCCGCTCCCCGCGCCGATAGCCGATCCGTGGATCACCGCCGGCCCCACGCCCCGGAAATTCTGCAGCAGCAGGCCCAGCACACAGACCCCTCCCACTGCCCAGCCCGCCATCCACAGCCATCTCGCCCCCCTAGACGTCCCCAGATAGACCTAGACGACCCCCAGACCCCGCGATGGCGACCGCGCAGCAGCAGCAGTCGGACCCCGAGGTACCCGTGAGCACGATGCCGTACCCGCCGCTGCACACGGACAAGCGTTTCGTCGTCCTCTCTGACTGGTGCGTACCCGCCCGCGGCCCGCCGAGCGGCGTTTTCGTGCGGGCTTGCGTGCTGTGGCTGAGGGGGACTGTGTGCTGACGTGTGCGCTGTCTTCTCGCTGCGCTGTGCGCGCCCCCGCCCCGCGATCCGACCGCCATCTCCCGCCGCCGCCGACACGTCGCATCGCCGCACCTCATGCACGTCCACTCGTTGCACCTGCACCCGATCGCGATCTGCGCAACGCAGGGATGGCACGATCACGACGCGCGACTCGAACGACTGTGCGTGCCCAACTCTGTTTCGGCCGCTGATTGTGCTGACGGGTGCGCGTGCGCGCGTGCCGCGCAGTCATGACGGACACCCTCGGCTACGGGCCTGAGAAGCGGCGGCAGGGCAACCTCGAGATCCTCGCGGGCAGGGAGACGTTCCGGTGCGTGGCCCGCCCGCTGTGCCGGCGCGTCTGACCGCGGCGCAGCGACGAGTTCCGGCGCATGCTGCAGAGCGTGTCCGCGAACGGACACACCTTCGAGCAGTGCAAGGAGGCGCTCAAACAGAGTGCGTTGCGTCTGCGCCGTGGTGCCGCGGAGGACACTGACGGACGCACCCCCAGACATCGCGCTGGACCCCGGCTTCAAGGACTTCTACAGCTGGTGCAAGGCGAACGACGTGCCCGTCGTGATCATCTCCAGGCACGCCCCCTCCGTCTGCGCCGCCCGCACACGCTGACGCGCGCCTCTAGCGGCATGGCGCCGCTCATCCGCGCGGTGCTCGAGAACCTCGTCGGGCCAGAGGACGCAGCGGCCATCGAGATCGTCGCGAACGACGCGGTCGTGCAGCCCGACGGGCGCTGGGAGATCGCGTACCGCCACCCGTCGAGCGGCTTCGGGCACGACAAGAGCCAGGCGATCCTGCCGTACCGCGCGCTGCCGGACCCGCCGACGATCTTCTTCTTCGGCGACGGCGTCTCCGGTGCGCCCCCCTCCCTCTGTCCGCGCCCGCGCGTGTCGCTGACGAGCCGCGCGCAGACATGTCCGCGGCGCGCCACGCGGACGTGCTGTTCGTGAAGAAGAAGCCCGGCGCGGACAACGACCTCGCGGCGTACTGCACGCGCGAGGGCATCCCGCACCTGCTCTTCGAGGACTTCCACCGCGCGCTCGGCGTCGTGCGCCGCGTCGTCGCCGGCGAGCTCTCCGTGCGCGACGCGCTGGCCCTGGGAACCGCGTAGCGGCCCTCGCCCGCGCCCACGAGCGCGACCGCAGGCAGAACGGTCGCGGCGCGCGCGTGGGTCGCCGGTCGCGCTGTGTATTTGTCAGTAGCGGCTGCAATAGCATGCGCCTGGCGCTGCGAGTTATTGCGACCCAAATTGCCCGCGTGCTGGGGCTCGGTGTGACGCCCTGTGGGCACTCCGTGCGCGGAGGGTAATTGGCTCATGCGTGGGAGTGCCCGATTATCGAGGGAGGTGAGTCTCGATCGCCATAGAGACGCGATCCCGGGGTCCTGCTTCTGGAATGCACGCGTGTGTGCAGCTTGGTGCTCGGTCGCAGCGTCGGCAGGCGGGGTGGCGCCGCGGCTCTCTGTGTGGCGAGGGCGGGCCCGCCACTGCGCAGGACCGCGAGCGATGGTCGGGCAGGGTGGAGCAGGGGCAGCTCCGCGGAAGAGGCTACGGGCGCGGCTGAGTCTGTTTGCCGCGGCGGGCGCCTGGCCGAGGCGGCGTGCCTGATCGCGGGCGCGGGGCCGGGATCTGATGGCCAGGCCCGCGGGCGTGGTGGCGACCATCAGTGTGCCCGGTGTGCCTCTCGGCGACCGCAACGCAGAATGACAAGGTTCACCCTCCCCGCCGTATAAAGCCTGCGCGCGCGCATCGTGCCTCTCCATAATTTTCTCCCCTCTCCCTCCTCCCCTCCCCTCCCCCTTCTCTCCTCTCGCCCCGGGTGCCCCGCACCGCTGGTGTCCGCCGGCCCTTCCTGTCGTTCTTTGGCTCCGACCGCACCTTCATTCGCTTGAGAACCGTGCACACAGTCCTTACAACATGGTCCTGAAAACACTCTCGACCGCCCTTGCGCTCGCGGGCCTCGCGAGCGCGAGCTCCCACATGATCATGGGCGGCCTCAAGCCCATCGTCTACGAGCGCCTCGACCCCATCGTCAACCCCGGCGCGGTGCGCATCTCTCGCCTGCCCGTGTGTGCAGCGTGTGCTGATGGCAGACGCAGCTCGGCACGCACTTGCACGCGTTCATGGGCGCGAACAACGTCGACCGCAGCGCGAACTACGCGCAGAACCGGAACGCCAAGTGCACGTCCGTGCCGTTCCAGGACGTCGACAAGTCGTCCTACTGGGCGGTGCGTTCCCGTGCGCGCCCCGGGTCAGGCACCCTGCTGACGCGCGCGTGCAGCCGACGATGCAGTACCAGGACCAGCAGACGAAGACGTTCACGATCATGGAGCCCGTGTTTAACATCTACTACTTCTTCGACCGCAACGGCCCCGGCGAGACCGTGAAGGCCTTCCCCCAGGGCTTGAGGGTGAGTTTGCGGATCCGTCCTTGTTTTTTTTCTTCCGTTTCGGCGGTCGCCATGACGTCCGTGCGGGCCTGCAGCTCTGCACGATCTGCGGGCTGATGTCGCGTCGGGAGCGCCGAGTGCTCTGACATGCTTTACGCGTCGTTATCTTTTCCGTCGCGATAGGGCGACGGTTATGGGCGGCGAACTGCCACAACAGAGTGCCCTGGACGGATAGCGGACATGGCGGAATACTTCCTTCTGTTCCTGGCGTTTCAGCAGAACCTTGTGTCACAGAGCTGATATTGACCCTGATTCCAGATGGTTGCAGGAAACCCGATGCGGGATACCTACAACGCTTCCAACTTTGCCGACCAGGCCGTCAGCTTCGTCTGCCTTGACTACAGCGGCACCGTCTCCAACGACCCCGCGTACGCCGAGCGCAAGGATATCAACTTCCCGAACATCAACGCGTGCAAGGATGGTATCCGTATGCAGGTCTTCTTCCCCCAGTGCTGGGATGGTGTCAACCTCGACAGCTCCGACCACAAGTCGCACATGGCCTACCCCGTCGACAACTACAACGGCGGCACTTGCCCTTCGTCGCACCCGGTCCACACCGTCGCCATCTTCTACGAGCAGATCATCCCCGTCAGCCCGTACAACTACTGGGGTGAGGGCGCCTACGTCCTCTCCACCGGCGACCCGACCGGCCTCGCGTACCACGCCGACTTCCTGATGGGCTGGGACCAGAGCGTGCTTCAGGACGCCGTCGACAACTGCCACAACATGAACGGCGACATCACCAAGTGCCAGGTGCTCGTGCCGTACATCAACGAGGACGCCGCCGGCGCCTGCACGATCGACGCCGAGGTCGTGAACGAGGACGTCGGCTTCGGCACGCAGATCCCCGCGCTGCCCGGCTGCAACCCCGTGCGCACCGACTTCTCGACGGCCGCGTCGTGCCCCGGCCTCGCGGCCCCCGGCTTCATGCAGACCGCCGTCGCGCTCACGCCCGGCTGGACGGACGTCGGCTGCATCGCCGAGGGCACGAACGGCCGCGCGCTCACCGGCGCGTCGACGACGTCCCCGAACATGACGCTCAACTACTGCGCGGGCTTCTGCGGCAGCAAGGGCTTCACGTACGCCGGCGTCGAGTTCGGCGACGAGTGCTACTGCGGCAACAACTTCGCGAACGGCGCGACCGGCCAGCCCACGAACTGGTACGAGTGCACGTCCGACTGCGCTGGCAACCGTGAGTCTCCCTCCTGCGAGCTGGTGCATGCGCATGCTGACGGCCGGCATTAGCTCTCTATGAGAAGTGCGGCGGCCCCCAGCGCCTTGAGCTCCTGAAGGTCGGCGCCGCGCCCCCCGTCGTGTCCTCGTCGTCCAGCGCCGCGCCCTCTACGTCCGCGAACCCGGCTCCCGTGCTCTCGTCCTCGGCCGCCTCCGTCCCCACCTCGCAGGTCCTCGCCGCGCCGCCGCCGACCTCGACCAAGGCCGCCGCCACCACGAGCATCGTCACGCCCCCTGCGCCCTCCTCGCCGGCCGCTGTCTCCTCTGTCGTCTCCTCTGCTGTCGCCTCGGCCGCGCCGTCGTCCACGCCCGCCGCGCCGTCGACCGGCACGTGGTCCCCCGCGGGCTGCGTCCAGGACGGCCCCGCCCGCGCGCTCACCGGCCACACCTTCACCTCGAGCTCGATGACCATCGAGACCTGCACGGCCACCTGCGGCCAGCTCGGCTTCACCCTCGCGGGCATCGAGTACGGCCAGGAGTGCCACTGTGAGTGCCGCACTCTGAGCAGCGCGTGGCCGTCCTGCTGACGCGCATTTTCCGCCAGGCGGCAACTCGTTCGTGAACAACCTCGGCCAGCAGCTCGACGCCGGCCGCGCGTGCTACATGACGTGCAACGGCAACGGCAACGAGAAGTGCGGCGGCACCTGGACGATGACCGTCCTGCAGCTCAACGGCGCCGCGCCCGCCGCGCCCTCCGCGCCCGCCGCGTCCTCCACGCCCGCGCCCGCGAACAACAGCGGCTCGGGCTCCTCGGCCGCGGGCGCCTGGGCCTCCGCCGGCTGCGTGCAGGACGGCGCCGCGCGCGCGCTCACGGGCTACTCGTTCACGTCCGCGTCGATGACGACCGCGCTGTGCCAGTCGACGTGTGCCTCGAAGGGCTTCTCGCTCGCGGGCATCGAGTACGGCCAGGAGTGCTACTGTGCGTGCCCCCCTTCCTTCGTATGAACGCGTATCTGACCGCGCCCTGCAGGCGGCAACTCGCTCGTCAATGGCCTCGGCCAGCAGCTCAACGCGGGCCCCGCGTGCTACATGACCTGCAGCGGCGCGCCCGGCGAGAAGTGCGGCGGCACCTGGACGCTCAGCCTCTACAAGCGCGGCGCCGCGAGCAAGCGCTCGCCCCACTGGGGCCGCCACCACGCCCGCTCGCACTTCTAGGGTGCGCGGGCGCACCCCCACCGCGCCGGTCGAACCGCGTTCCCGGCGCCGCCGAGGCCCGGCCCTCGGCTCCTGATCATCGTCGATATCCCCTGCTAAAGCTCTCTCTCTCTCAATCTCGGTCCCGACCTGTTTTCACACCTGTTGTCCGCTCTCGCACCTGTTACCCGCGGCTCGCGCCCGGCCGCGTCCGCCCCGCTCTCCCTCGCCCCCGCGGCCTCGGAGAGGGCTCGCCCCCGCACGCACGCACGCCCCCACGCCCCTTTCCTGGAGAAAACCGCCCGGCGTGCCGCGTGCCGCTGTCCCTCGCCGACTGGCCCCGCCGCCCCCGGCCCCCGGCGCGCCGGCTCGTCTCGTCTCTCGGGTTTTGTTTGTTCGGAAGGGTGGCTGGACGCCGCCCGGTCTCTAGTGTCTCGTCTGCGAAATATAAGAAGGGTTCTCTCGTGCTTCGGCGGGTGTGCAGGCGTGATAGATAGGCTACAGCGGATGCTATTGATACACGGTACGTCCCAGACGCGAGTCTAACGCTACAGAAAGATAAATATTCGCCACGGCCTATACCGCGCCCTCATCGTACACCGCACCCGTGCTCGAGAACCCGATATCGTGCGTGCTGCTCCCGTCGTCCGAGCCGCCACACACCGCGAAGTCGTCCAGCTCGAACCACTCGCGCTGCGCCCCGGGCTCGCTCCCGAGGTCGAGGCTCGCGCCGATGTTCCCGACGGGCACCGTGAACGCCGCGCTCGTGTAGCCCGAGCCCGGCTGCGCATGCTCTTCGTCGGCGCCGCGCGCGCCGAGCGTGCGCAGGTTGAGCATGAAGCGGCTCGTGAGGATGAGCGGCTGCCGAGATGTCAGTGCGAGGGGTGGGGTGTGCGGGGCGAGCGTACCATGATCGAGCAGTAGCCGTAGAGGAGCTCGTTGTGCGATTTCTGCAGGCGAGGCCGGTCAGAGCCCGTGCCGGGAGAGGACGGCAGGGCGCACCTCGAAGATGATCATTTGGGTGACGTTGAGTATGAGGAGGATTCTAGCGAGGAGCATCTAATGAGTGGCGATGTCAAGGCTATAACTCCTGGACATACACGAAATAGGCCGTCCCTGAATTACCCCATCAGTCTGCGGACGCACTGGCGTGGAGGGCTGGGCGACTCACCGTCACGGAGAAGACACGTAGAGACTGTAACGGAGAAGTTGCTCCTCCGTGCCACCTTCCACTGCTGCCAGGTCTTGACCCACGTCAGGACGAGCACAAGGAGGTCTTGGAGGATGAGCGAAGCCCGTGTCACGTATGCGCCTATGCGCGCTCCCGGTTCAGATGCTAAAGATATGAGGGGTGTAGACTGCAGAGACTCACATCTGTAGAGCAAGTATGAGAATTGTAGCCCGCAGTGTCGACATGTACCGTACTCACATCGTGTATTTGCGCCGAAAGTCGGGTATGAAGGGAGTCCAGACGCCGCAAACAGGGACTTCAGGAAAGTATCTAGGATGGTTGACCGACGCAGCCATCTACAGCTCCCCTCCCATTAGGTCAATGGCAAGAGCGCTCTGACACTTCATACCGAGTTCGTGATGATGGGTGCTGCCCCCAAAATGAACACGATCACGAAGATCAACGCGTTACGTCCCCAGATGGTCGATATTCTGAGGGCGATGAAGACTTGCTGGATGTGAGAACGACGCAAGGGAACAGCGCTGTTTGACTTACGGTCTACTGCGACCCAGCCGAGGACTGAAGTGATCTGCTGGATTCTTCCTCTCGCAACGCATCTGCAAGCGATAGTCAATATTGCGCGCAAGAGCGGAAAGCGTTACGTCCCATACCCCTGCAATGGCGGCCAGTCGATGTCAGCGTCGCGAGCTTCGGCCCAACCTAGATGCTCACTCACAAGATCGGAGTACCTGAACGGCTGGAAGAAGCTGCACATGGCAAACAGGAGCATGACCCAGCGGATCATCAACAGCAACATGGTAGTCGCGCTTTTCTTCCTTCTCCAGATCGTCTCGACCTCTTGAGGAAAGGTGATCGCGTACTCGTAGCCGACTACGACTGGCAGGACACTGCGTCAGCACGCACGACGAACACGTCTCAGTCTGTGCAAACGGACCTGACAGAGATAGGCCTGTTATTTCGCTGTCGGATGCACATGCGCCGTCAGCTTCAAGATACCGCAACGGTGATTTCGACACGTACTAGATAGAGAATGTACTTGGAACGAGCGAGGTCATCGTTGCTGAGCCTACGCACGGCGAGGCGGATAAAGCGAGACCAGCACATTGCGCACGAGATTATGTATATGATAGGAATTTGCAGTGTCGGGTAGCCTGTAATCTCGTAAAATGAGTACAAGGTCTCTTACGAGGTACCATCAAAGCCTATGTAAGCCCGCCCGAAGGGTCAAAGACAAGGCTTACCGAGTTCGTTGAGGCTCGTTACCAAGGTAGCCGCGTTTCACCTGCGATTGTGCAGTAAGGCAGAGGTCTACAAAGGTCATAAAATACTGGCTTGCGCAGGCATGCAGCTTCGGACGCGCCGGATTGGTATTGTCGACGGCGACCCGACATGGGGAGCCCGGTTGTCCTCTGAACGTCGCGACATGAAGGATGGATGTGACGAATCCATACGTGCCAGGTCTGAAGTCAAGCAAAAGGCTCACGGTTGACGCGACGAATCTTCGGCGGCGCAGTCGGAACACGCTAAAAGCGTAGTGTTGAAGTACAACGAGGAAGGGGTATCGAGGGTCCGGCCTTGCAAGCCAGACAAAATGGAGACCCCGGATACCTAAGAGCGTCTCGAGCAAATGAGCACCGCAAGTCAATCCTATCATTGCGCCTCACGAACTAGGCCCGGGCTCGTTACCGTACTCGTATACAGCACCTGTACTCGAGAATCCGATATCTATGGTACGGGACCTATCTGGATCGGGTGCAAAATCCTCCAACTCGTACCATTCCCGCGGAACGTCGCGCTCCAGCTCGTCGCCGAGGTCGAGGTACTGGCCGATATTCCCAAGGGTATAGCTGGCGTTGGGATTAAATACCACTGTTGAGTAGTTGGTCCAAGGCTGTGCTTCTGTGTCCCAGTCGGCACGGTTCCCAAGTTGACGCAGGTTCATCATGAAGCGGCTCGCGAGAATGAGAGGCTGCGAAGAGTCATCACGTATTCAGAACTGTCTGTCACCAGAAATCGCGCGACCTACGACGTACAATTGCCTGCAGAAATTGGGTCAAGAGCGCATGCTGCGACTTCAGGGACCCGTGAGTCTAGAGCTACGGTAGAGTCATTTCGGAGGCGCACGCACATTGAATACGGCTATCTGAGCGACATTGAGAGCGAAAAGGACGCTAGAGGGTCGAGGGTGAGCCCATGTACAGCATGCGCTTAATGCCTCTTACAAGAAGTATCCGGTTCCTGTATCAAGCCTGTAATGAGTAAAGTAAAGGAGAGGCTCCGAGACGAAGTACTTCACCGTCTCTGAGTAGATATGTCGATAATGAGATAGAAAAGTCAGTTCTCCGCGCAATTTTCCATTGTTGTAGCGTCTTCACCCATGTGAGAACCAGCACGATGGCATCTTGTAGTATGAGTGTACTTCTCGTGACATAGGTACCTGTCACACACAGACGGATAAGATCATTACAATTTCATCACAGCCAATGCGAGATGCATACATACTTCTAGCTCAGTGTGTAAGCGGACATAAAATGTGTACGCTGACCTGGAGGTAAACTCACATTTTCCAGCTACGCTCAAAGTTTGACGGTGGTATAGCGATCCTGAGCTTGTAAAAGCATCCGGGAAGGTGGGGCGAATATGCAGGGAGTGATATCGAGGCTGATATCTGGTATCTAGGTTCACACTGGCGTACCGCAGACTAGAACAGCTGCTTACCGTATTTGTGATGACAGGCGCAAGACCCAGAACGAATATTGCAGCAAATAAGAGCCGGTTATGTCCCCAGATCGCGGACAGGCGAAAGGCGATGAAAACTAGGTAGCTTTCAGCACATGCGAGGGACCATATTTAGGTGACTCACAATCAATTTCAGCCCAACAGATGATTCTGACGATGGTCAGAATCCATATTCTGATATTGCACCTAGGAGACTGGTCACTAAGGCCGCAGAAACGTCGCGGTGGGCAACATACCCCTAAG
The DNA here is from genome assembly GCA_019973155.2 of Phanerochaete sordida. Taxonomy (NCBI): domain Eukaryota; kingdom Fungi; phylum Basidiomycota; class Agaricomycetes; order Polyporales; family Phanerochaetaceae; genus Phanerochaete; species Phanerochaete sordida. The sequence goes on from BPQB01000002.1 coordinate 784,574, forward strand.
CGAGCACAATATCAGCATCGCTTCCTACATATCCGTGAAGCAAGAACTTACGACGAGCGACTTCTGAATAGGCTGCAAGAAGCTGCACACGCCCAAGAGAACCATGGTCCACCGAATGAGCAGAAGCAGGAGCGACGTAGCATTCCACTTCCTTCTCCAGACAGTCTCAAACTCTTGTGGGAGGGTGAGAGCGTACTCGTAGAGTAATAGCACTGGTAAAAGTCAAAGGTCAGAGAAGGCCTCGGCGCATCGAAGGTAGCCAGGTAATCAGACAGCGCGCACCTCCGGTAGCGATGGAGCAAACTCCGCTAGCAACCGAGCCCTGTCAGTATGATACCAGCGGGCTAGGAAGGTATGCACTTTATATATACCCCCTCGTAGAGCGAGATGTCATGCACAACAGTGCTAGGCATGCGAGTCGAGGGCTATGGAGCTACTAGACATAGGGCCAGAGATGGACTCGGTCTCTCCGGAACTCTCATATATGCAAGTATTAATCCGGCTAACCAGCCAAAACATGCTGCAGAAGAACAACGGCCGCAGTATAGCACATGGGGATCGGAGAAGGATGCTTGCCTAGAACAACAGCTACCCGTTTTGTCGTGGAGGTAGCGGCTGCAATGATCAAGATAGTGAGCGTGACGAGTCGTGCGGCGGCGTGAACTCTGGACACGCGCAGTGCTTCGGGCATCTTCAATGAACCTTAGCAGTCGCCAAACAGCGTGATAGTCAACGAAGTGGGGCCGCCTCGAGACCGGGGCCGCTCCACACAACTCTATCACGGTGGTCATATGGGCTATGCGGAGGCGAGACGACATACGCACTGACAACAACTGCCCAGTTGAGCAACATGTGTGAGAAATAAACAAAGAAATTACGCACGTGCATCCACTAGCGTCGGGCGAGAGCCGGTATATCAGCCACGGATGGCAGACCGCCACGGAGACGACAGAAGCCCGCGGACTCCGTACCACGATGCAGTCAGGGTGGTGCTCAGCAAGCCCAGTTTTCATAGCTTACGACCGCTCTACATTTACGAGAAAGAATGAGATTGCGCACCAGTCTGCCCCGGCCCTCATTCCTCATCGACTCGATCCTCAGCGACCGGACGGCCGACAGACGTAGTGTTCAACAGATTGAGCGACCGCTGGACCTCTCGCGCCGATCGATGAAAATACGTCTGTCGCTGTCCCGCGCCGGGATCGCTCAGGTCGCTAGGCCCTTGGAGCATCGCCCGTAGTTCCATGATCAGGCGGCTGGTCAGGATTAGCGGCTGGCGCGAAACATCAATGCCCGCCAGTCGCCAGATATAGGCGCAGTGCATTACGCACCATAGCAGCAAGCAGCGGCGCCATCACCATCTCCATTATGCCGTCAGGCTGTCGAAAGTGTGTCAGAATGAGACCGTCTTCGCAGTTCGCAGGACTCACTTTGACGATGCACATTTGTGCGATGAGGAGAGACATCAGGATCCTGGTTCATACGGCGGTAAGGCGGGTACGGTCGCTAATAAACGGTGTATCGCACGTACAGGAAGTGGATAGTGCCTGAGAAAACGGCGTCAGCGGACGCGACGAGAAAGGGTTTAACGGAGAGCGCACCGCCGCGAAGTATCGATGCACTCATAGAAACTGTCATTTTGAGCTTTCGCGCTTCCCACCATTGCCCGAAAGTCTTCGCTAGCGTCAGACCAATGACAAGAATGTCTTGAGCAAGCAGCACGGCACAGGTAGTCTGAGCGGCTTGAAGATTGCTGAAGGTCAGTCCGTAGAACATGTCTGGAAGAGGGTCTGACATACAGCTGCAGGCAAGACATCAGCTAGCCGTTACCGCGGGGGATGGGTGAGTCTTACATCATGTAGCTGCGAATTGATTGAGGTGTCGTCGACACGGGGTGCCCGTAGCATCGGAATTGGAGCGAGTAGGCGTTGCGGTAATCCGCTCCTTCGAGCTGAAACGTGGTCAAAAATTTCGATTCTTGTCAGGACCGATTGTCACCGTGAGAAGGTAGCGTACGATGTCAGTCAAGACGGGGGTCATCCCCAAGATGAAGCTTATGGCGAAAAGGGTTTTGTTGCCGCCCCATATGGCCGAAGTCTTGAGAGCCGTGTACACTGCGCGGTTGTCATATAAACGCATGAACCATACCGGGAAATTTATGAAACTGCACCGTTGAGCAAGATGTAGCCAATCGACTCGACCACGCCGCATATCCACCATGCTGCGGTACAGCTTGCACACGGCCTGTCAGTCCACTGTCAGAGCTTCAGGGATCAAATCTGACCTCTGGGAAATTGGTTAGTCCGAAGCACGGTAGAGGTTAGCAATGTGCTTACCTCAGGCGTTGGTCGGATGGCAAGCAAGAGATATCCGACTGCTCCAAAGAGCAGCGTCCAACGAATAACGAGGAGCACTAACGAAAGAGCCGTTGGTTTTCGCTTCCAAACGGTCTCTACTTCCATTGGGAAGGTAACGATGTACTCGTATACGGACAAAGCTTCCGGGAGATAGCGTATAAGTCATAATAATCAAGATGAACTGGCTCACTACTACTCACCCGCGACGGAAAACATCATTCGCGTGCTGGGAAGGGGAGAGCCGACAAGGTCAGCCGACGAGCCTGGCCTAGAAGTACTGGAGGTATACTTTAGCTCTTCGTGCTGTAGTGCCGAGATCCAGTCAAAATTTGCCATGGTATCAACGTATTCCAGATACGGTGGGCCAGGAGGAGCTGTTGAGCATGGGACAGCTCGTCCGTCTTTTAACTTGGCCTCGCGAGCATTTGAAGATGAGCTGGAAAGAAATTAGCGGCCATTTAGTGTTTAATTTCCGTATCGCATCCCAGTTTCATGTGAATTGTTGTAAATTGCAGCGTGGTCGTGTCTGCATAGCCCGCCTGCGGATAATTTTTGTGTTGGCGGAGCGCACGCAAGCGGGACCGCCACGCAGACTCGAAAGCGACTTTCATCCCGTTCAGGAAAGCGGCGGGATATGGCCAAATACGGCCAAACAGACAAGCGCGCTGGGCGCCCCCGACGACCAATTGGCGCACTTGTTCTCCGACAGCTTTCATCCCTCCTTCGACATCCTTGCCGACGCCTAACCTCAGCCATGGCTGGTGAGACTCCCCGCTGGAGCCCACATGACTTATCTAACGAACAAATTGTAGAACAAATCGAGCTGAGCTCTCCCCCATTCGACGGAATCTCCCAAGTTCGCTTCTCGGCTACAAGCCCGTCGCATCTCCTCGTCGCGTCCTGGGATACTGTAAGTCCACTTTTTCATGCGGGCAGGCGCGAGACACCAGGATCAGGTCGCAACTTCCATCGAACTCCCTTCTGCGCAGGGCTGTATGGCCATGCTTCTGCTCCGTGGTCCTGTGCTGGTTCTAACCCGTTTGGCGGTAGTGCTTCCCTCCATGACGGCTTTGAGGGTCTGCTGGCTTTCCTAGCTCCATCACCATCGACCGTTTCAGTGTCAATGTGCGTACCAGACCACGTCGTGATCAACGCGCCTGTCCGCAGTCCGCATCTCCGTGCTCTGTGCTGACACCATCTTCCAGACAGTTCGGCTCTACGATGTCGACGCGAACGAGCAGAAGGTCAAGTTTGACCATCGGGCCGCTATCCTCGCATGTGCTTTCGCGGATACCGAGCGTGCATTTAGTGGAGGGTTGGACGCTTCTGTCCGAGAGTGCGTACGACTTCTCTTCGCACCTGTCCTGGACGCTGATTGTGCTACAGGCTGGAGTTCAACACCGAGAAAATCAACAATCTGGGCCAACACTCAGACGCTATCTCGAGCATGAACTGGTCAAAAGACCTGAGTACGTTGTCTGTTCGTCAGCACTGCATATAAACTCACTTGCCCCTTAGACTCACTCATTACGGGCTCCTGGGATCGGACTATTCGTTTCTGGGATCCTCGGGCAGCAACTGCTCAGCAATCCTCCACGTCGTTACCAGAACGTGTCTATCACATGGACCTCGTCAATAACACGCTCGTCGTCGCGATGGCCAGTCGCATTTTCCACATCTACGATATCAGGAACATGAGCGCGCCGTCCCAGTCGCGGGAAAGCAGCTTGAAATACATGACACGTGCTCTAGCGTGTATGGCAGATGGACAAGGTGGGTCGGTATCTGGCTTGTTCTCGCAGCTATTGTTGACGTCTGAGCCAGGTTACGCCACGGCCTCCGTGGAAGGGCGTATCGCTGTCGAATACTTTGACCCCAGCCCCGAAGTGCAGGAGAAGAAGTACGCGTTCAAGTGCCACCGCCAGACCATCGAAGACGTTGATCACGTCTGGCCTGTCAACTCGCTCGCATTCCACCCTGTGTGAGCAAATCCGTTCATTCGCGCATACACTCAGCGCTGATGCTGTCGCAGGTACAACACCTTTGCTTCTGCTGGCTCTGACGGCACGGTATCCATCTGGGACCACAAGCTCAAGAAGCGTTTGCGCCAATACCCCAAGTACCACTCCGCGGTGCCATCCATTGCCTTCAACTGCGATGGCACGAAGCTCGCTGTTGGCGTCAGCTACACATGGGACGAGACTGAAGAGGGTGCCAAGACTGCCGGGACGCCGAGTGTCTTTATTCGTCATGTAGGCGACGAGGTCAAGGTGCGTGCATCCGCAGGTCGCCATGCCGCGCCCGAGCTAACTTCGTTCCAGCCCAAGGGCTGGACGGGCAACTGATCGTGATACTGTATTGTACTTGTCGAACGTAGTGCGTAAGAGGATGCCAGGATGTTTCCATCTTTGATGTGCGTATGCATGCCCCTTGCGAGCTCCCTCGAGCCCCACCCGCCCAGGACCAACCAGGACCTTCGGTAGCGCAGCACGCCATTCGAAGCCCCGCCCCGCCACTCGGATGGCGGTTGACCCGTCCATGTCGTCGGCCCAGACTACGCGCTGATTGGCCGAGGAATGTAGGCTACGGTAGGTCCGCCGCCACAAAGAAGGTCGACTTTGAAAATCGCACGATGTCGCCATTCCGCGGTGCCTGAGAATGGGGACGACGGCGCACGTCGCGAGGCCTCCAAGAGGACTGGGCTGGATGCTCAGGCTACGTGAGCACCTCTTATGGTCATGTTGCCCTGGGAGCTCGTTAAAATTTGCAGCGACGCCGCCTCTTTGATTTAAGCGCTAGAGGCGCGGTGGACGATTGCGCAATCCCATTGCGAGTGCCCGCCTCCGGAGCGCAAAGTTCTGCCTCGCGCCATGTTCCGTTAAGTGCGCGATCGAGAAGAGGCGGAAAATCCTGCAGAACCTTTTCCCGGACCGTCCGATTATATGTGCGCTCCTGGGCCGCGGACACCTCTTGGCCTCCTCCCCTTCCATTTCCCCCACCTATTCGCTTGCGACCTCACCATGTCGTTCGTAGCAAAAGTCTTTGGCAACTTCAGGAGCAGCGAGAATCCACCCGCGGCGCCGGCGGGCGCGCCCCCGCCCGCGTACGACGCGCCCGAGGCCGAGAAGAAGACCGGGCTCTCGCGCCCGGCCTCCACCGTCGAGTCGGGCAAGTTCGAGGGCTTCGAGGGCGGCACCTCGGTCGAGAAGAACGACGTCGAGGTCGGCGAGCTCTCTCTGGACGAAGGTACGACGCGTCGCTCGCGTGACCCTGGAGGCATTTTTTCTGATGCGCTTTTTGCCCGCGCTTAGACGCCGCCGGAGGCATGGGTCGTCACCTCGGGGTCTTCAGCTGCACGCTGCTCATGTACGTCCGCTGCCTACCGCATTGCCCGTCTTCCGTATGCTGACTGCGTCGGCAGCGTCGGTCGTGTCATCGGCACGGGTGTCTTCTCGACGCCGTCGTCCATCCTGGGCTCCGTCGGGTCCGTGGGCGCCTCGCTCTGCCTCTGGGTCCTCGGCTTCATCATCTCGTTCTTCGGCCTCTTCATCTGGCTTGAGCTCGGTACCATGTTCCCGCGCAGCGGCGGCGAGAAGGTCTACCTCGAGGCCGCGTTCCCCCGCCCGAAGCACCTCACTACCGTGATGTTCGCCGCACAGGTCATCCTGCTCGGCTTCAGCGCCTCGAACAGTATCGTGCGTGCCTTCAGTCCAGTTTTCTTCTCGACGTCATGCTAACATCGCTGCCTGTGCTGCTATCTCGCCCCTGCCAGGTCTTTGCCGAGAAGTGAGTACTTGAATTACTCCTTGCGAACTAGTTACTGAATCTTGTAGCATTCTCGTTGCTGCAGGACATGATGCCGGACGCTGGACATCTCGTGGAATCGGTCTTGGAGGTAGGTCTCCACTTTCCCATTTTTATTCAGTATCTCAACGGTGCTATGCGCCCTGCATGTAGTCATCGCCTTCGCCGCCTTCAGCCACGGCATCATCCCCCGCTTCGGTGTAGTGGTCATGAACGTAAGTCGCATGGTTGAATGCTTCAAGCGACCGGCCTTTGACATCCTCCGTAGGGCCTCAGTGTCTTCAAGATGGCCATCTTGATCTTCGTCGCAGTCAGTGGCTGGGCCGTTCTCGCCGGACACACCAAGATTGTGGACCCTCACATCAACTTCCGCAACGCCTTCGAGGGTAGCTCTCACAGCAGCAACGATGTTCGTCATCCGCTGTTATGCTGCTTCTCTCAAGACTGACACCGTCCGCAGTATGCTACCGCCCTCTTTAAGATCCTCTTTGCCTACATGGGCTGGACGAACCTCAACTACGTCTTGAACAACGTCAAGGACCCGATCCGCACGCTCAAGATCGCGGGGCCGCTCGGCCTCGGCATCTGCGCGCTGCTCTACCTCTTCGCGAACATCGCGTACTTTGCCGCCGCGAGCAAGGAGGAGATCCTGAACAGCGGCGTCACCGTCGCGTCGCTCTTCTTCGGCAAGGTCTTCGGCGAGCAGGCGCAGAAGGCGCTCACCGTGTTCGTCGCGCTTAGCGCGCTCGGGAACGTGCTCTCCGTCACGTTCGCGTCGTGCCGTATCAACCAGGAGCTCGCGAAGGAGGGCCTCGCGCTGCCATTCGGCAACCGCTGGTGGGCGTCCAACTGGCCAACGAAGAAGACGCCCTTCCCCGGCCTCATTCTGCATCTGATCCCTTCGGTACGTGTGGTCCCTTTGTGTGCTGGTATCGCGTCTGACGGCTCGACCTACAGGCCGTCATTATGATTGCTCCCCCGCCCAACGTTGCCTACCCCTTCATTCTCGATCTCGAGGGATACCCGGTCCAAATCATCAATACCATGGTCGTCTTCGTGAGTACCCATCGTATCGCCAGTGAAGCGTGCCCTTGCTGACTATTCTCTCAGGCGCTGTTCTACCTGCGCTGGAAGAAGCCCCACCTCACTCGGCCCTTCAAGGTCTTCCTGCCGTTCGCATTCATCTTCCTGGCTGCTTGCATCTTCCGTACGCTGCGCCTTTCCTCCTTTCCTGCCTAGCGTTTGCTAACTGCAGCCTACAGTGCTCGTCGCGCCTTTCATCCGCCCCTCTAACGGTGTCGGCGATACCCCTCCCATCCCTTACTACATGTACGCCGTGGCGGGCTGGGCCTTGATGGCCTTTGCCGTGTTCTACTGGGCCATGTGGAAGAAGATCCTCCCCTGGGTCTTCAGGTACAAGCTCGTCCCGGTCAAGGAAACTCTGTCAGACGGAACTGTGCTCACTGTGGTATGTCTACCATGTGCTCGTTCGTGTGGGACCCTTGCTGATTTCCTCTTCCTTTGCAGTACGAACACAAGAAACTGGACTAACTGCTATATTAGTGTACTGTGGTGAGATACCTTAATCGCGTCCACATCCCAAAATAATTACCCGCGCATGTATCAATAGTCATTTATGGACTAGTAGACGATCTCAACATCGACGTTCTGCGAATTGTATTGCTGCGAGCATGCGACAAGCGGACATGATAGGCAATCTTTCTGCTCGGAGAGCAACCACTCTGCCTTGCCCGAAGGCAGGACGCTCAACTCAAGGGCTCCGCCCGCAAATTTGATGGAGCTTTACGCGCCTCGGCCAGGGTTGCATTCGGACTGCAGCTCGACCGCCATTTTCTGGCAGTCCGCGCTCTTCTCTGTACTGCTTTCTATCACACGACCGCGGTAAAATGCTAGGACGGCAGCGAGGATGCGTTCATGCTTTGATGGGGAGAAAGAGAGGCGCCGCGCTGGTGCCACCCCGAGTGCCGATAACGTGCGCGAGCATCACAGCTTCTCGATAACCGACCATGAGACCGCCGGGTCCTTACTCGTGAGCTGCCTGAAAATCGTTCAGTCGCCCTTCAAACTCATCACCGTCTCCCGAGGAGCCCTTGCGCACGCCGGCCGCATCAGTCGCAGGCGGCGACCCAGGTACGGCCACCGTTGATGCCCCGCGGGCCATCAGGACATGCAGAAACTGTCAATGGTGCAATAGGGTGCAATATGGCGATAGCACCGTGCTCCTGATGTCTGCCTACTCCAGGAAGGGGCCTTCTATCTGGATAAAAGTCACCGGGCGCGCACATATAAAGATTGCAGGTGTGCTTCTGCGGGCTCGTGGAACCCCCTCCGCCCTCTCGTCGCGCGACCCCTCCAGGCCAGTCTCCATCGCAGACATGCCGTCGTGGTCAAGGTTCCTTCCGTCGCGCGAGCAGGACGCCGCCGCGGACGCCCAAAAGAGCCCGGACCCCAGCCATGCGGGGTCCGAGAAAGGCTTCCACGATAAGGACGCCGACTCCGCAGAGGTTGTTGTGCAGGAGGCGGAGAACATCAGTCCTGGCAGTTTGACTCTGGAAGAAGGTGCGACCCTTTGCTCTCCGCCTCTGGCAATGCGCTAACGGTCTTCGACATCCTCACAGATGCTGCAGGAGGCATGGGGCGCCATCTCGGCGTGTTCAGTTGTACGCTTCTCATGTACGTCAACCCGCCAAATGCCAGATAGCCCTGCGCTGATCCTTGTTTAGCGTTGGAAGGATCATTGGCACAGGCATCTTCTCGACGCCGTCGTCTATCCTTGGATCGGTCGGCTCCGTGGGTGCTTCCCTGATGCTCTGGGTCCTCGGCTTCGTGCTCTCGTTCTGCGGGCTGTTCATCTGGCTCGAGTACGGCACGATGTACCCACGCAGCGGAGGCGAGAAGGTCTACCTTGAGGCCGTATACACGAAGCCGAAATACCTTGCCACGGTCATTTTCGCGGCGAATGCTATTCTTCTAGGCTTCACCGCGTCAGGGTGTATTGTGAGTAGACCTTCTGCTTCTGTGCTGCAAGTCTCTTACGCAATTGTACAGGTGTTCGCAAGCAAGTTAGTACACGTCCTTTTACGAGTGGGGTGCATTTTTTGACGTGGCGCTTCTAGCATTCTTGAGGCTGCGGGGAAGGAGGCCACGCGCTGGGCGGAGAGAGGCATCGCCCTGGGTGGTACGTCTAGCATCGGGATGACTGAATGCGTCGAAGCTAACCTCGAGGCAGTGATCTTCTTCGTGACAATTCTTCATGGTTTGACGCCGCGTCTCGGTGTCTACCTCATGAATGTGGGCTCCTCCGCAGAAGGCGTATTACGTACATCGACTCATTCTCCGTACGCAGGGCCTCAGCGTCTTCAAAATCGTCATTCTTCTCTTCGTCGTGATCACTGGTACGCGCTCGCCCGCGTTCCACGTATCGGCTTCGCTGACCGCGAACAGGCTGGGTCGTGCTCGGCGGCCACACACGCGTGCAGGACCCATTCGTGAACTTCCGCGATGCCTTCGCCGGCAGTTCGCACAGCTCGAACGACGTGAGTCCTTGGCCTGCGCTCCCACCGGCTCTGCTGACAACCCCCGCCAGTACGCGACGGCGACCTTCAAGGTCCTGAACGCCTACGCGGGGTGGTCGAACGTGAACTACGTGCTGAACAACGTGAAGAACCCCGTGCGGACGCTCAAGATCGCGGGGCCGCTCGGCCTCGGCATCTGCGCGGTGCTGTACCTGCTCGCGAACGTCGCGTACTTCGCTGCCGCGTCGAAGGAGGAGATCCTCAAGACGGGCGTCACCGTCGCGTCGCTTTTCTTCCACAACGTCTTCGGCGAGCAGGCGCAGAAGGCGCTCACCGTCTTCGTCGCGCTCAGCGCGCTCGGAAACGTCATCACCGTGGTGCGCACGCGCCGCGCACTCTGTTCGGGGAGTTAGGAGCTGAGAGCTGTGATAGACTTTCGCCGCGTCGCGCGTGAACCAGGAGCTCGCCAAGGAGGGTATCCCGCTGCCCTTCGGCAGCCGCTTCTGGGCGTCCAACTGGCCAACGGGCAAATCACCGCTGCCAGGGTTGATTGTACACCTGATCCCTTCGGTGCGTGGCTACTCTCTGACCCTTCTGAGGAGACACTAATAGAGTATCACGGCAGGTCATCGTCATCCTGGCTCCCCCGCCAAACGTGAGTACCAGAACGACATTTGCAAGTAGCTTGCTCACCAAGCATGTCCTAGATCGCATACCCGTTCATCCTCGATGTTGAGGGCTACCCTGGCCAGATCATCAACTTCTTCATTGTCCTGGTACGCACACGCACTGGCTTCTGTCCGCTATGCCGCGTTAACGTGGTATGTCCAGGGTCTCTTCTGGCTCAGGTGGAAGAAGCCGCACGTCCACCGGCCGTTCAAGGTCTGGTGGCCGCTCGCCGTGTTCTTCCTCGCCGCCTCAGCTTTCCGTAAGTCCCCCTCGTGCACCCACTCCTCTTCCGACTCACCGAACGCGACAGTGCTCGTCGCGCCCTTCCTGAAACCTGCGAACGGCGTCGGCGACACGCCGCCGCTGCCGTATTATCTGTACTGCCTGGTCGGCATCGCGGTTATGGTCGCGGGCGTGGTCTACTGGGCAGGATGGCGCATCCTGCTGCCGCGCGTCTTCGGCTACGAGCTCGTCCCGCGCAAGGAGACGCTCGCCGACGGGACGGTCATCACGCTTGTGCGTCGCTTTCATCTTGGATATGGCTGTTGGAATACTGACGCGACTCGCAATAGTTCTCCCGGAGGAAAGTAGAGTGATGCCGCTGAACCTGCTTTGCCTGGGGCTGCGTGTATGCGTGTACTATAATTTAGGGATGTTATTGCGTTGCAAACTAGAGCTACATTTCGAATGTCCTGAGAAGACGAAGGCTACATGGTGCGTACCAAAGAGATAGTGCATAGGAGCTGCAGATGAATGAGGGGTGCGACAGAGCATTGAACGACACTGATGTGACATGCGACAGAGACGAGATACACGATATCATCTGAGGAAGCCGTCAGATAGTAATATTGCAGCATATTCAATAGTCACGCACTTGTTTGGCTGCATTCCCTTCGAAGATACCTTCTCCACCGCATTCTTCAACGAAGCCTTCCAGTCCGGACAGGGGACGTCGTCGTCCCATGCCTCGGGCCCGTAGCCTGCCCACGAGACTAGGCGTATCTGGTGACCGGTGCTGACGCACTCGAGGAAGGTCATGATGGTGCCAACGCAGCCGACGCGGACGTTTTCCTCGTGGTATACTTCGCCCTGCTTGAGCGTTGGGCTGAGCGCATCTTCGCCCAGCGTGCGGAGCAGCGTAGCGACCGGCACGGCCTTCGCATCCTGCACGCGGTAGCGCGCCCATGGCTTCGAGTCGCGTGGCGGGTTCTCGATGCGCTCGACGGTGAGGACGAAGACGTTGTGGCGCCATGCGTCGCTGTTCCCCTGCTGCACGCCAAAGCAGCGATAGCTCGCCTGGCAGATGACGGGCCGAAAGCGCTTCAGGAACTCGCCCATCTCTTGGTTCACTTCGAGGCTCGACGGACGTGGACGTGTGCCAGAAATGTGGCTCTCCAGTCGCTCGAGCTCATCCTGCCGCGCCATCGCTTCGCGGTAGTCGCGATTGCTCTTGCACGCCTCTTTGTGAAATCTCCAGTCGGCTTTCTGACATGACGTACTCTGCCGACACTTACACGTGAGATGAAGTGGCGTATGAAGCAGACTTGACTCACACAGTAGGATGTTATTTTACACGACGAGCAGACCATGAGCCGCACGCCATCGGCCTTTCTCTTCCAACCTATTGTATGCGTCTCAAACTTGATGATGACTGCAAACAAGACTGCAACGCACATTTTTGACACTGTCTGTAATGGCTCCGTGTCTCTTTCGACTGCATATCGACACAGTCGAGGTCATCCGGATCCCGCGCGAACATGTTGGTTCCCCCGACGTCGTCATCGTCGCTTGTCCTCGGTGGACTTGCTTGCATGACGCAGCAAGCAGGCTTGAATCCCTAAAGCAAGGGTATAGTAAGACCCAGACAAGGGGAGATGAGGGAGGGAGACGAAGCCCACGCTCATTTAGATTTGCGCGGTTGGTACTAAGCGCCTAAAGTTCGGAGCCGAGAACTCGCCAGGCTCGACCGGTCGACCACCAACCTATGCGACGCGCCGCCTTCATTCTCACCACGGCCATGGTATTAGATATATCAATGTTACGGAGAGTAATGGACATCATACTCCAGCATCGCTGGACATATATTGGTATTACATACGGGTTAAATTTAATATCCTTCTCGACCTTCGGAGTCCTTGGCGTGAAGGTGGCGGTGGCGTCGCCATTTCCGTCATCTGAGAGTTTTACAAGCTATGCGCCACTTATCTGCAAGAGATGATAAGAAGGAGAGAAGCCTATTAAAGCTTATTGAAATATTGCAAGCGCGGGGCGCGTCGAGGAAGGCGTCGCGATGTTATTCACACGAGGAAGCCGCCATTACATAGTACTAGGACCCTGACAAAAAAGGCAACTCAGTATGTTCATTGCAGGGTTCAATTTACCGCCAGAGGGGAGAACGTGTGCTCGTGCGCTACTGCGGTGGACAAACCGAGGTGCAGGGTAAATTAGCTGTGAACGAGGGCCGTGGGCAGCATATACTTCGTAGCAGCATTGTCCATAGTCTAGCGGAGTTTACTTGGCGCATGATTACTGAGGTTTCGAATACCCTGTACCATGCCGTGAGTCAGGAGCATCACTGAGGGATGCTTTCATACCTGTCAGGATAAAGCGAATTCTCAGAGCAGGAGCATAGATAGATCGCTGGACTTGCTGCTGAATTCCAGGTCAAGCACAGAAGCGTTCACGCGGTAGCCGCTTTCAGCAGCAGCTAGCTGACACGCCGTGCCATGATAAGGCCCGCAGACGACGCGGGGCAACAATTTCCCAAATTTAGGCTCTGGCTCAAATAATGAGATACGACGGCTGCAGAGATGTTGCGCGCACCGCATTCGATGGCCTCGACCCCGTATGAATCATATTTCTGGCAACGTGGGGCTATAGCGAACGCGCATGTGATCGTCCTCGAGGCCAGGCACGGCACTGAAGTGACCTTCTCACCTATTGTCAGAAGCCGTTCACGGGGAGTCATTCCCAATTTATAAGGAGCCGGGCACTCACAGCGACGTGGCGTCAACCGGCTCCAACCTACTGCTCTTCTTACTGCGCCTAGAATGGCGGCTTCGGCCGTAAGTCGACATGTTGAACTGGAGAAGAACATGAGCATATGGAAACCCGGTCGAACCCGAGATCTAGACGCGACTGAAGATGGCCGAGGAGATGCTGCCCAGGGATGAGCTTGACACAGGCGATGTCCGGGAGAGGTACGGCAGGGCGAAGATGATGCCACCACCCATTATGAATGTCGCCGTTGGAACTGACTACCTAAACCGACGGACAATGGTCAGCGCCGCGTAAGACTCACGCGATGAACCCGAGGCGGCGCGCGAGTTACTCATTGACACGACAAATTCGCGGTTCTGACGCTGAGGCAGAGCGGAGCGTTGTCCCTGCAACCGTGTCAACTCAGTTGGACGTCCCAGAACATACGCTAGAGCTCACACCATATTAATGGGCGACATGCCTGCCATCACAGAGATCATCCATAGCCACACTGCTGCGGCACCCGTTCACACATTTCGGGTCTATGGTGCCAATACGCGTGATAGTGCAATGTGCGTGCGTGCGGACGTCGGATGCCGAGAAAAGCCACGTACTTTCGCCGACACTAATGACCTGACCAGCTCAGTAAGTAAAAAGCCAGAAAACATCAACAATAATCGCTGAGCGTACCACGAGGCGATTGTTGCCCTGAATGAGCTCTGAAAATGCTCAGCTAAACTTTGAAACTACTGGATCTGCTCAGTCGTTCTCGCGCTGTAGCACGCGACCAGGGACGATCCTCGGAGGCGAAAGCAGAGTATACAGCATACGCACGACCAGAGACTTCCTCATGGACTCCTACAACGTGTACAGCGCGTAATGCCTTGCTGGACACGAAATGCGGCGTCGGAAACGGACGAGGGTGGAGAATCCGGCCTTGAAAATGCCAATATAAATTCCGAGAAGTTCCAGAGTCGGATGCAGTAGCGGCACCTTGTCCGAGTCGAAACGGCCGCATTCGTAACTGGTGGGAACATAGCACAGATCCGATACGAATTGGGGGGCAGCCTCTTCCGACGGGGAGCGTGCACCTGGGAAGGCGTGCCGAGCCCAGTCTGATGGCACCCTTGTCAGGAACTCCAGAACGGGGAGTGCAACGCTTCGGAGGGGCGCGTACTCACTTCCCCGTGGCCTGTCTCCGCCAGCCACAGGCCGCACGCGAACAGACTGGCGTCTCGCCCGCAGGACCTACCCGACCCTGCCTGCATCGGAGATCACGTCGGGCGCGAGAGCCACGTTCCATGCGGCCGCCTCTGGGAGCCACGGCGTCCGAGCTGACAGCGCGAGGTCAGACCCATGGGAGAAGATAGGGAAGTACGCACTAAGTGCCCCCGCCGTGTGCTCTGCCGGGCCCCCCATCCAGTCATATGGACGGTGCCCATCCAATAATGGGCCTCCTTGTCTGTAATATGGGCGCCTGCGCTGCTGGCCCATCACGCAAAGCGTAATCTGGGAGTGTATTCCGCTGGGACGTACGGCAGGAGATAGAGTTTCAAGCTGACCGAGGTTCGCCCGTTCGCGACTGACCTGGCCGCGAGCTGGAGAGCCGCGGCGATGGAGTGAGCAGGGGCTGGCGCAAGGTTCAACGAGGCACTAACCACCGCACAAGAGCAGCCCTCGTGCCTGATGCGTCGCCACTGCTCGTTTGCTGCGCTCGCAAGGTCCGTGGACGTGACCGTCAGAGCGTGCAAGCACAGTCGGATGCAGTGCCGGGACGTCGGGCGCGAGAGGCGGCGGCGGATGCCAGCATGATCATTGAGGGTGCGAAGCGTACTGCGGTGGACGATGCTCTAGAGCTCTATGTCGCGGAACAGCCGCCTTCAGCGTTACGGCGGGCAGCGCTGAAGACTGCCGCCCCGGTCATACGGGGGGACGGCACTTCGACGCTCTCGACGCAGCACATCGAGCTCCATAGGCGCGGTAGTACGTAGCCTCAGGGTGCCTGTATCATATGATTAGCTCCCGGGACGAAATGGCGCTTCCAGATGGAGAGCGTTCTCACCTGCTTCTGGATCTGAAGGGTCGCGCCAACTCAGCAATTGAGCACGGCGGAAGGCGACCCCGACTCAATAGAGACGCCGCAGAGCATCTGCAATGTGGCATACGATGACATCAGAGTTGAGCGAGCAATACGGTAGAAGAGCTTCAGGCGACTTACACTTAAGACCTGCGGATTTGCATTCCTGGGGAGGCTGATAGAGTAGAGTTTCATAATATAACATGAGGCAGGAGACGCACCGAGGACAGAGCGCTACTGTACAGAAGAACTACATAGGTAGATACATACATCCTGAAGATGGAGACAGCATGACACAAACAAACACATAACGGCGACGTGATGATAGCGAGACAGGGTAAGACATAACTGAGGATCGACTTTGGCAGATGGGAAAGGCAGGGTGTTGTACAACCGAGAGCGGTAGCAATCCGTCAGGCGTGTGTATGGAGACGGGCTTTACAGAGATCGTCGAGGAGCGGGAAGTAGAAGTGGAGCGCATGATTGGAGGCGTAAACCCGAGACAGGCATGGGTGGTTCGTCGATTTGCTGGTCGTTCCAGAGGCAGCCATACACGCAGCTGCGGCATGGCGAAGTGTGAAGTCTAGTTGACGGGCAGGGGGAGGTAGTTGGACAATTGGACGTCGTCTCCAGGACGACAGGCGAAAGCCTGAGCACAGCGGCTGTACTCTGGCAAACACTCCCAGCTGTCGGTCCCGCGGGCCTGGGACGCCTGGACCGGACTGAATCCGAGATCCCAGGCGCCGAGATGTGCGTAGGACGCCGCTTCGAAGGCGTTCTGCATGATGCCCTCGGGGTCGTACATCGATGGCGTCTGTGGGGTCACGACGAAGGGTCCGGCGAACGGATTGTGCCCGATGGGCAAGCCAGCCGCCTCGCCGTCGCACGCCCATGGCTTCTGCGCAGGGCAGAGCGGGAAGCGATGTGAGTGTTGGGCGTCAGGGAAGTCACTAACGCGCTCAGAGTAGACGCTAGCAGCGTCTGCATCGGAGACCATGTCGAAAGCAGAGGACATCGGGGAGTGCACCGGGCTGGAGTAATCATCCCCGTCGTTCTCGGATGGCGCAGGGTGGGGGCTGTGGACCTCGCTACCGTACGAAGGCGAAGGGAGGGTCTAGGACGTAGCAACAGGAACACGGAGTCAGCTTATTGTCTTGCTAGCATTTCAGAAAACTGACCTCTTCCCATCCTGAGTAGCCGTAGTCAGTGGAGTTCGGCGGAGGCAGGAAGGCAAAGGAAGACGGCTGATAATTCCAGTCGCTTTGCCGCATGGCCGCCACGTTCAGAGCAGCATCGTCCTGGCCTTCTACACGTGTGCCAGCCCCATGACCGACGTCACCAGGGACTGCAGAAGGCAGACGAGGGTCTGAATAGGGAGTGAACGCGCCGACAGATTCACGCCGGCCAAGGAAGGGTGCATGGTGGAAACCCGTATCCCCGACAGCTGGTCGGGCGTGCGCAGCCGGAGCCGACGAGGCACGTCTGAACATCGAGGTTAGCGGGGTGCAAAATCTGGGATTGGACAAGTCATGAGAGAATTCGTGAGCCTCAGGAAGACTGGTAGGGCAAGAGGCATCGAAGGGCTCCTCGCGGCGCGCTGGTTCTCTGACCTCGCCGACATCGTTCGAAACGTTGCCTGTCTCTGGAGGCGGGACGCTCTCCTGAGGCCTGGCAGCGAACACGCCGCATCCTTCGTCCTTGACCTTCGGTCCGTCTTCTACCTCATGGTCGAACTTCTGTATCGCTTTCTCCAAGTCCGCACCTGTCTTTCCGGCAGCTAGCAAGTCCGCGATCCTATCGCACCGTTTCTCCCGGTCCTTGACCTTCTTGTCGACCTCGCCTCGAGCCTTCTTGTTATTCTTACGCTTTGGCCCGTCCTTGACTTTCGTGAGGGCGTTCGACGTGGTTCTAAAGCGCCAGTCGGGGTACTTCTTGCGATGATCAGCCAAGGCGACGATGGCCTTCGCCTCCCAGACTTGCTTCTGCTCGGGCGAAAGAGTCTTCCAGTACTTGCCTGCACGACAACGCGTCGCAGTCAGTCGTGTGCAGTGGAGCACTCTTTATGACACGCACCGATGATCTTAGACAGCGAACTGTGATTCCCCTCGATTTTCTCCGGGATATGCTGGGCCTTGATGAACGAAGAGCGGAACAAGATGAAGGCATTCGGGGGGCGAGGGATGTAGTTCGCGTCTTTGTCTTTCTTCCTCGAGTGAGAGGTGGTGGTAGGAGGCTCGAGCTCTGGCTCGGGGTCAGGTGTGTAGATGAACGAGCGCGGTGCCGGCTGAGGCGGGATCTCGAGTGAATTTGCATCCGTTCCGTACGCGATTGGGGTCATATTGGCGGCAAACGTGAACGTCATGCTCGTCGCGGGGTACGGGTTGTCGACGAGCGGAGGCATGTCTGTAGCATTAACGGGGGGCTTGCAACGTGCGCGTCTAAATCAGAACATACGTGCTCACCGTCATCATCGTCGACGAACGACACGTCCTGAACGACTTCCTCTGCAGACATGGCTCTGGCTGGATGACTTGGGCGTCGCTGGAAGAGTTAGCACGGTTAAGCAACGTCGTCACGGCCGGAAGAGGACAAGAGACGCGAAGGGATTGAATTCGGAGCTAAAGCGTGTGTACTGCCTTTATTCTCTTCTGGGAAATCATGCTCGAGAGGCAGATATCATCATGAACACCGCTTGCAGCCCTCCTCCGCTGCACTCACCGCTTGCACGATCGATCCCAGCTCCTCGACGTTCTTCGAAGGCTTAATAGAATTTTTGGAAGATTTTCACGGCGCCGTGAGCCGCCTCGAGGTCGTGGAGAAGGACAAATGGCGCAGCGCCCGCAGTGCCTGCGCTGCAACCGCCGCACGGAACCTGTGGGCCCTTCTCATGGCCGGCATCTCCACAGTCGTGTGGCCAGAATACGGAACAAGTCAGCGTGGGCGTCGTGCCTCGGCGGGTCATCAGCGGTGCAGTCACAGTTCGCAAGGTCAATTACGGACCGTTGATCTTCAAATGCGGGACAATGCCCCCTGACCTTGCCTTCCTCCCAGGTCGAACTATGGCGCGAGGAAGTCGCTCAGCGACCCGCCCACGGCCAGAACACGAAAACGTGTAGCCTGCCCGCGCCTTGCAAATGAACGGGGTACCGCCCTCCGCGGGGTCCAGGCGAGTCCGAGTTCCATACGTGGCGCGCAGGTTCAGTTCTTTCATGTTGCCATGCTGCATGAACCTTTCGCCGCGCCGCTCCGCACAGTAGGAAAGTCACATGTGAGCAATGAGGTCCGGAGGGCCGCCCTCGTGGCGGTGGATGATAGACGTGCTCTTTACCGCGTACAGCTCTCCCTGTCGTCCTCGGGACGACTTCGACCTCTCCAAGCCCGCTTCAGGTCTGCCGGTGCCCTTCTTACCGATGCCGCACATGGACCCGCGCGTCTTGCGCCAACACGATGCATGCCCTGACTCGGGCTGCATGCGATTGCGCTGCGCGGAGCACGACACCTCGCGTCTCACTCGCTTGAGCTTTGCCGAGCAGTGCTCTTCCCGCGCAGAACTGAAGGCATCGCATTTGTCCTATTACAGACACTTCATGTTTATGGTATGTGTTTGCGGTTCATAGTGAGTGCGCTCGTTGCTTTCACTACCTTTTGCCTACTGCGTCGACCTCTGCGCGTGAGGCTGAGCCACATACGCTGACGCTCTGACGTCGTCGATGTTCTAGGCCGCGCTCAGCAACATACGCGGTTTCATCATTCCTCGAACTCGAGGCTGCAGGGGGATCCACAGACTAAGACAATCTGGTATCGCGCCCTCCTACAGGTACGTTCTAGGTGGCTGGTCAGAACTCAGACACCCCATCATGCGCCAACATCTGCTACCCCTCTTGACATGTTTGTCGAAGGAGCGCGACAAATAGCCGCGCTATCCGGGGTGCTGGTCCCCTATCAGACAGTGGATCTGAATGGAGGGCCTAGGTCGGGGGTGAGCACCAGTTCCTGGTGTCCTGTTTGCGCACTAGACTCACTTTGCGGCCGCAGGAGCTTGCAACACATTCGGTAACATGGAGCGCAAACCGAGGGTACTGACCGTAAGGTTGATCGCACCCTGTCATGCGTACCAGACGTTCGGTCTTCCTCGATCGCGCGGACGCTGTAGGAGCTGGTGCAGCTTATCCTTCCGCCGCCGATGAAGCCCCCCGAGCCTCCTGCGAAGCCGCCGCGACACACCGCCATGATACGCCTCGAGCGCCAGGACCCTAGTCGCGCTCTACATGCGCCCAGGACGGCGCCGCCGGCCAGCGTGACCCCCTGCGACAGCAGCAGCAGGCCTCCGCGGGTGCGCGCAGGCGTCGCACGGATCGCGTCCCGGGCGCGTTATCTCGCCTGCGCAGCCTCCGCGCGCGCGCCGTCTCCGCCAGCAGCCCCGAGTTGCGCCCTCGTCTCTATTCTGGTGCGCCCGCGGAGGCGGTGCGCGGGCCCAAGCGCTGCCGACGGATCTTGCTGCGGGGGGTTGCGTCCACGAACCCTGGCCGGCCGGCGGCGCGGCCCCGCGGGCTCTGTCCGCCTGGCCGCTGCACCGCTGCAGCGCGGCGCCGAGACACGTGTGTGCACGATCAGCCCGGGTGCGTGCGCTATCTCTGCGGGGCGATGCGATCTGTTTGTCTAGCGTCGGTCGCGCGCGGCGGCCTCAGCTGCATGGTTCTGCGGGGCGGCCTGCGCCGCGCAGGCGGCCGGCTCGCGCTGCGCCGCCGGACGCGGTGGGTAACGGCCCATGTGATGTCAATGTCACGCGTGCGCCCGCGCTGCGCGAGTGCGAAAGCGAGCCCCGTTCGGGCGGCTGCCGTCGAGTCGTCCGGGACGTGCCTCCGAGGTAGGCGCGGCGCGCGCCTCGCATGCCATAACGCCGGTGTTCTATCGAACTTCTGCTCCGCCACAGGCCACACAGGCAGACCACATGCGCGGCGGCGCGGCGGCGTCGCTGTTCCGTGTAGCTCGAGGTGCTATCGCTGCAGGCTCGTGAGCAGCATCGGCGCCCCGCTGGGCCGGCGGAGTCGGAGAGCGGGCAGGTCGCACGAAGCGGGATAGGTACAGGAACAAGCGCGGGTAAACACACGGCGGCACATGCGCTGAATACAGTACACACTACGCTAGAATACACCTTGACGACGACACCCAAACCTTACAATAAGAATAAGACAAATGCGCGTCGCTATCGCTGGGGCCCGAAGTACATCATGAACCCGTCGCCGTCCGGCGCGGGCTCGAGCCCGCGGAACATGTACCGGTCGCCGAGGAAGTCCACGCGGCGGAGCCCGGGGATCGCGTCGTCGGGGTACCACTCGACGCGCGCCCAGTACGCGCGGAAGAGCGCCTCGCGGCGCGCCGTGCTCACGCCCGCGACCTCGCCCGCCGCGAGGCACTCCTGGAAGTTCGCGTGCAGCGCCTCGAGCACGTCGCCCACGGTGACCGGCAGCGCCGCGTGCCGCGCGAGCACGACGAACGGCCACGCGAAGCCCGCGGGCTCGTCCGCGAGCGCCGTCACCGCGAGCGCGCCCACGCCCGGGTGCGTCGCGGGCTGCGCGCCGTTCGGGCCTGCGGGCGCGAGCACGCTCGGGAGGAGCCCCACCGGCGCGCCGCGCGCGTCGAGCGTCACGTGCGGCGGGCCGACGCACACGACCGCGTCCTGCATGCGCACGTCGTACTCGAGCGGCGGGGGCCCCGTGCGCGTGTGCGCGAGGAGCGGGTTCAGCTGCAGGTCGCGCGCGGCGAGCGGGCGCGCGCCGGGCGCGGGCGACGGCGGCGGCGAGGGCCACGCGGCGGGGCGCGGCGGGAGCGCGGTGCTCGAGGCGCGCGATCCAGTTCTCGGGGTGCAGCGCGCCGTCGGGGCTCTGCAGCGAGCGCATGACGGCCTCGACGTGCGCGGGCGCGAGGTGCCGGCGGAACGGCGGCGGCGCTGCGGGGGTGGGCGCGTCAGCCGCGGGCTCATGCACGCACAGACGCTGCGGGTACGCACTCGCGTTGCGGACGACCACGTCGCCGATGCGCGGGCGCGCCCAGTGGCCGTACGCCTTCCACTCCGCGGGCGTCACCTGCCGCGGGGCGGGCGGCTCGGGCGCGGGCGCGGGGCGCGGCCTTTTGTCTTCCGCAGGGCTGTCTTCCGCGGGGCTGTCTTCCGCAGGGCTGTCTCCCGCGGGGCTGCAGCTGCCTGCCGCGGGCCGGGGGCGCCACGGCAATGTCGATCCTGGGGCCTGATCAGCGCGTGCGGCGGGCGATCGCGTGCGTGCAAACGTGCGCACTGAGTTTGGCGAGCCAGAACCGCGGCGACAGGCGCGATCTGCGCGCCGGCGGCGTGCTGGACGCACCCTCCGGTTTGGCTGCGGGCGGCGCGCGATCGCGCGATGGCGGCTGCGGGGCACCGAGGCCTGTGTGTTCGGTCGCACTGTCGGCGTGCTGCTCGCTCGCGCCGGGCAGATCGACGGCGGGCAGCTCGGGCGAGGGCACCCACGGCGCGAAGTTCGGGTCGACCGGGTGCAGGTTGTGTTCGAGGATGGCGTTGGGCGGGATCGGGATTTCGTCATGCCATCGCCAGAGGTCGACCATGGGCTGCATCTTGGCTCGCACGCAGCGCAGCGGGGGCAGGAGGAAGAAGAGAAGCAGAGGGGAGAGCGGGGCACTGCGGACCCCTGCGAATCAGACTTGATCAGCCTCGAGGATACTGCGTGCAGACTCGGATGGCAATGCGCACCACGCTATCGCAAGGGGCGGTCACGCACATCGGCAGTGCACGTGCCGTGGCTGAGTGCTGGCATATGTGGGGAGCGGTGTAGAAGGCGGTGAGATTAGAAAGTGGGCGCGGATGCTTGGACCTTCGGCTTTAGTAGACATAGGAATACGATGTATTTTTCCTTAGTTTGGGTTGGTTTGTGTGTAGTAACGGCTCTCACCGTCTCAATAGCGCTCTGAAGGGCCTGCGCTGTGCTCTCGCGGGGGTGCTCGAGAGTGCTCGCCAACCATCAATGGCAACTTTCACCTAGAAAAGGCAAGTCACCTTGATAACCGACCCCATCGAGATCCAGGTCACTGATACGTCACACATCAGAGACGTCACACAACCGAGACGGGGTACGACCCAGTCCAGAGACTAGATGATATAAGGCTGTAGGGTACAAAGCAGCACAGACGACTTCTGCGCTGTCCTCGTTAGCGGTCACACGCCGTGCTACAAAACAGATCCGATATTGCTCACCCCACAGAGAGCCTCAAGACTCGACATTCACCTCATCCTTGGTCTCCTCAGCGTCCTCCTCAGCCTTCACCGACATCGCCTCCAACTGCCCCTCCTCAAGCCCCTTGCGCGTCTTCATCCAGTCCTTGAGCGGGCAGTCACCACGGCCGCGGCACCCGGCGCAGCGGCGTCCGTGCCCGACCATGAGCACATGCAGCCCGTACTTGAGCGCGTCCGGGACACGCAGGTCGAGGTGCGCCTGCGCGGCGACGCGGTCCGCGCGCGCGGGCACCCACCCCAGGAGCCGCGCGAGGCGGAAGACGTGCGTGTCGACGGGGAACGACGCGCGCCCCAGGCAGAAGAGCAGCACGCACGACGCGGTCTTGGGCCCGACGCCGCCGTACGACACGAGCTCGCGCATCGCGTCTGCGTCCGCGGCCGGCGGCGCGTCTGCGCCCGCGCCGGCGAGGTGCTGCAGCGAGTAGGACCCGTGCCGCGCGTGCACGTCGGCGAGGACGCGCTGGATGACCTCTGCCTTCTTGTTCGCGAGCCCGCCGGTGCGGAGCGCGTCGACGACGTCTGCGCGCGGCGCACGCGCGATCGCCGCGAAGTTGTTGCGTCCGAACTTGGCGTCGAGGTTGCGCTTCGCGGCGGTCGAATTCTTCGAGGACGTGTTCTGCGAGAGGATCGTGCCGATGAGCGACTCGAGCACGTTCGGGACCTTGCCGCAGGTGCCCGCGGCGTCGTTCTCGGCGGACGGGCCCGCTGGCGCGAGGTTCGGGTGCTCGCGGGCGAGGACGTCGTACACCTCCTGCGCTTCCTCGGGCGTGGGCCTGTTGAAGTCTGGAAAGGGCGACTCTATGCTGTGCGCCTCGAGCAGCTTGAGCTTCTTCGCCTGGTTTGCCGCTGCGGAGGAGGTCGCGCGCTCTGGCGTCGGCGAACGCTTGCGCTTGGGAGCCTTTGCTCTGGGCATGCTGCGTCCTGCCGCCCTACGTCACTTGTGTTGGCTTTCCACGTGAGACGCCGACGTACTTATGATGGCCAAAATCTTGATGGCTAGTTCCTGGCGGTTCGTGCGTGGTCGCCAGGCGACGGCGGGGAGGCAGGCACCAGCGTGAGAGGGGCCGCGGAAGCGTATGCGATCGGGCAGCCGCCCCACGCGAGCAGCGGACAGGGGTCCGCGCGGGGGCGGCGTCGCGCGATCGGGCCCAGCAACCATCAAATCGTCGATCGCCCCCGCCGCCCGCGTCGTCCACCCCGGCATCAATCCAGCGGGGTGGCGTTTTGATGGCGCAGCGCGGGGGCCCATGCGCCGACCGCCACGGGGCACCGCGATAGACGCGCGTCGGGGTCCTTTCGTGCTTTGACGCAGCCTCTGTCCACCGCCGCACGCGGCTCGTCGGATTTTTCGTCAATGTGGCGCCACCCTCTGTCCCTCGCCAGGCCGGATCCCCAACGAAAAACCCGCCCCGACAGTCCCTGCGCACGCCCACCGATCGGGTGAGTCAAATTCTTTGTTCGCCGTGTATTGTCACCTGAGACCGCGCACATTACGTCCCGCGGAGCCCGTTGAGCAATCCCTTGCTAAACCGGCCCCTGTACACATCCCGCGCATATTCCATATCGCACCTTCGGCCGCGCTTGATCGCCGCAGCACGTTTCCTGGCTAGCGCGGTGCACGCTGATCCCTGCGCTTGCGTCGATGACGCCGACCCCGCTCGCGGGAACCCGAGCTCCGTGCGCGCGCGGCTCGCGTGCTGCCCTGGCGCGCTGTACGTATGCGCCCGCGCAGCCGCCCGCGGCGTCATCGCAGCAGCCCAACGCAATTCGCGTCCCGCGCGACTCGCAGCGGCGCAAGAGGGCTGATGGCGTAAGCCCGGACGATAGCGCGGCACGCCTGAGTCGCCGGCGCGCTGCTGGCCTCCGCGCGCGAACGCGGGCAGCACACGCGGCGCGCACGCGCGACGTAATCGCGCGTGTGCGTGCGCCGCCGCAGACGCAGCCGCCCGCCGGGGCCGTGCCTCGTGCGCGCGCGCGCCGGCCGATGGGCGTGCGGGAAATGAGATAGCGTGTGCTGGATATTCCACGCGCCTTCCATCGATGGGCCCCGCTGCTGTGCCCGCGCAGGGCTGTGTGCGCGTACGTGATGCATGCTCGCGCTGCGTCCCGTGCCCCGCGTGCGGCGCTGATCCGCGCGTCGCCATGAGCACGGACGCGGGCGGAGAGTCAGATGCACCCGGCGTGCGTGCCGCAGACGCAGCTCTGTGCGGAGGCGCTTCGGACAAGGGCCCAGTGGACGGTGCGCGATTAGTGCGCCTGTCACGCGCAGCGGAAGCTGCTGCTGGGCCGTCGGTGCGACAGGGTCCGCCGCGAAGGGGGCACCGAGCGAGATTGCCTTTGGCTGAGATCCGGAAAGGTAGGGGCACCATAGCGGGCACGCGCGAGCCGGCAGCGGGGCGGCGGGGCCCTTGCAGCCTGCCGCATTCGTGCGTCAAAGGGCCCGCTGCGGGGTCACCGGGTGGGTGATCCGCTTGCGCAGTGTCAGTGTCAGTGGTTTCCTTGTGCGCAACACGGGATGGTATATTTCATTTCCGCGCGGGACATATGGGAGGTACAGGTACAGGCAGCGGAGGCGACGGGGCGCGCTCGGAGGCGGATGCGCAAAGTCCGCGCCGCGGGGAGGCGCACTCGCCAGGCAATCCTGCCCGAGTTGCCTATTGGCGTAGTGCGCGGGCGGCGGGCGCTGTACGCACCGAGGCAGTGCACGAGGCAGCGGTGGACAATGGCGGGCGCGTGCGTAGGTTGGGCGGAGGCAGAGGAGGCACGGGTGACTGTGCGTGGGTGGGGAAATGGAAGAGAGGTGGGAGATAACGTCGGTGGGCATGAGAGAGAGGATCGAACGGCGGACGGAGAACAATAAAAAGTGTTGTGCGCTGTTTGGCGACACAATGGAGGGCACTCACTCGCTGATTCGTCCGCTGCCCCGATTTGGGTTTAGGGCCTGCAGGCGCCTCTGTGCCCGAGAACGCGACCGTCCAGATTTCTCTGAGATCAGGCGCAGACAGGGCCATGGCATCCCTCTCGGCGGAACCTCATCTCGCCCTAGAGCTTATAAAGTCCAGCCCGTATTGTCTTGCCCTCCCGTCCTCCTCTCGCGCAATTGTTCTCTCCTCGGGGCTCAAGAGCCACACTCCTCCTGCTGTACGCGCCAGCAGCCCTCTTCCCTATTATCCTGCCTCGAGGGTGCCCCCAGAAGCGTCTCCCACTGTTTCCTATTCCTGCCCATCCTCGCCATCACGAGAACAGACACATCATGCCTGCCCTGCGCACTCGCGACACGGCTTCACGAAGTAGGTTTCACGCTCCCTCTCCGCGCGTGCGCAGCCACTCACCGCACCACAGCACTCGAAGTTACGACAGCGACAGACGAACCACTCACCCCGACAGTAGCCATCCTTTCCCCGACGCCGCGCGCCTTTACCTTCCCTCAGCATGACCCACCGACACTCGCTTCCCCGTCTAGTTCGCCCTTCGAGCCCGACCTCAAGTCCTCACGATCCACACCCCCACCCCAGCGCGCCTTCTCCCCGGCCTCCTCGCTCGGCTCCGAGACCTCCTCCATGTTCTCCACCCCCTCCACGGCGACGTCCTCGCAGGCTTCGCACCGGCGGCGTAGATCGACCGTCAGCGATAACGAGCGCAGGCCGAAGAAGGGCGACGAGGACTACGTCAAGCGTCCCGAGAACGCCTTCATCCTCTTCCGCCGCAAGTGCTGCGAGGACCGCAACGCCGCCCAGGACGACGGCGACGCCGCCAACGCCGCCCCCGTCAAGAAGCAGCGCCAGGCGGACCTCTCCAAGGCCATCAGCCAGCAGTGGAAGGGCCTCGCGCCCGAGGAGCGCCAGTACTGGGAGGACCTGGCCAAGGCGAAGAAGAAGCAGCACGAGGAGATGTACCCCAACTACGTCTACCGCCCCCAGCGGGTCAAGAAGACGAAGAAGGGCAAGGGGAGGCGCGACGACGAGGGCGAACCTGGTATCTCCTTCGTCATGCCTGTTCCGTCTCCTCCCCGTAGCCTCAGCCGCGGCGCCAACATCAGCCAGGGTCGTCGTGCGTGCTCTGCGCCGACGCCCCCGCCCGCGTTCCAGACTATACAGCTTCCGACCGTCTTCATGCCCTCGTGTCCTCCGTCACCTACGGGGATCCCACGCATCAGCCGAAGGGCGTCATATGTGCCACCACCTACCGATGCCGATCCATCAACGCATTTCGAGTACATGCCCCAGGACGCAGTGCTCCCGCCGTGCTTCCAGGGCGCGCAGTACAACCCGATGGTGAGTCCCGCGTCGCGTCTCCGCCCCGTGCCACGCTCTGACGCAGCTTTGCAGCAACGCTTTGATGCCTACCAGCCGTTCCAGTTCGACAATCAAAATCCGTTCGGCAGCAAGGCGACCGGCGTACCTCTGCAGTCCCTGAGCATCCCGCGCGACCCGCAACAGTACAGCGACCTCGTCTCGCCCGCAGAGTCCGTCGCGTCCGGCATCTTCTCGCCCGCGGACACGATCGCGTCGTCGCTGTCGTCCGCGTCGTCGCACTGCGGGCCGTTCCTGCCCGCGGAGGGCCTCTCGATGGGCCCGCTCTCGCTGAACCAGCACGTGCACCAGCCGCCGCCGGACTGCGTGCCCGAGAACGTCGAGGACGACGGGCTGACGGCCGAGCTCGGCTACGGCGGCTACTCGTGGTCGACGCAGGCGCTGTGGCCGGACCCGAGCGAGGTCATCGGCGCGGACGACTTCGACCTGGGCGCGATCCCGCCGATCCAGATGGGCACGACGCTCCCCGACCAGCCCGCGGGCTACGACGCCGACGACGCGCAGTACGCGTCCTTCCCCGAGCAGGCGTACCCCGAGCCCGGCAGCGACCACGACCCGTTCGCGTGCATGTTCACGAATTATCCTGGCGGCAACGGCGGCGGCGTGGCCTGGTGATGAATCGGTCAACGTGCGCGGGCGTTCGTTGACGGACATTATGTATCGCTATTTTTCTTCTCCCCCCATCCATGTCCCTCACGCCCTGAACACTGTATCAAAATCCCGCACATACGCGCACGAGGGTTATGCTGCTGTACTCACCTTGGTTGGTTCACTTGTTGTACATCATCCTCTTGGTTATTCCGTCTTTCCTTCACGTCCTTCACGGCCTTCTTGTTGTTGTACTTCTACCCTTCACAGCTGTACCACCGCACGCTTTTCTGCACTTGTGTTAGTATAATCCTCACCCCCCGCGCAACCCCCTCCGCCGCATCTCCTACCCCGCATACCACACACCACTCGCACGGCTTGACATTATTTGCGTCCTTACCAGCCTAGTTAGAGCGTGCCATCCCACGTTAACGATGTACATCGTTGTCGCAGAATCGAGTACTGCGAAGTTTACAGACCAAGGAGGGATGCGATTGCGAGGCTCGTTGCGAAGGCCGTGGCGGTTAGGGCGAGGGTACGACGACGGTCCGCCGCCAGGCGACGGCGCCGTGTCCTGTCGTCAACACCTTACGTAAGCCTGACTTCCCACAGTGCTCGAGGCTGGCGACTCGCTCGCAACGCTGTGCGCGACCACCATCTCGCTGCAGCTACCGTGGACGATTTGTGTGCTTGGAAAATACCAGCTTATTATGTGCATATTTCTACGACGCGAAACTTGGCAAATGGAGTGCGCCCTCGAGGCCGACATCGTCATTGGTGTTTGCAAAGCTGAGTACCTGCCTCGTCCCCCCACCGCTTTGCAGCGGAGCCCTCAGCAGAACGGCACCTCCAGCAATGTCGAGCCCATACAGCTGTTCCTCTTTCGGTAAGATTCAGCTCAGTGACCGCATGATTCGTCGGCTGACCGAAACGGTAGCTTGTAAGGAGCGTCTTGTTCTCTTCATATCACCCCACTTCACGCAGTCCAAAGCGCACCCTGCCGCTGAACTGTCTGCGCAGCCACGCCGTCTGCGCTATGTGCGAGCGGCGCCGCGGCATGTGCCCGCCTGTCGCTCATGTCCGCACTTCCTTTTCTCTCCGCACGTCGTGCCCTGCACACGCGCGCCGTGCAAGACGCGTCGTGTAAACGCGCACGCCTCGAAGAGCCCGTGGAATGCGAAGTCATGTGGATGGCGATACCTTTCACCCTTCCTAGTTTCGCCACCCTTCACGCCGCTCCTAAGCACGAGGCTTGGGTTATCCTTTCGCGCCATGAGAAGGTTCGTGGAACCTATTCTTCCGAGCACCTTCGGCTCATCTCGTCTAAATCAGATGCCCATGTCAAGTCGAACAAAGGTCCGCACGCGGACTAGTGTGTGGAAAAATCTGAACGGAATGCCTCCAGCGGACCGACCAGTAACCGCCGCAGACTGCTCGAAGTCCAGCGAGGCGCGTGTAGTTCATTCGAGAATCACTCGACTGGGCCAACCCGACTATCATCTTGGGGGTCGAACCACGTTGCTGGGGCTGAAGGCTAGATTTAGAGCGCGTAGATTTCTGCAATCTGGTCCCGGGCGGATAGGGGATGTAATGAGGAGTATTTCTGTGCAAGGATGTGAGTCGCGATTCCCCGACCGAAGTCACCTTCGAGGAATTTTGCACAGACGACCGGAGGAGCGGCGGAGGATAGGTGCTGTCACCGCGACGGCGGACAAGGTTTATCGTATGGGCTCATCCCACAAAGTATTTTACCTTCTCGTGCAATCGATGTTAAGACACTCAACAATTTGTAGCAGCGCGACCGACTGAGTTCCGCGTCGGGCTTATGGAAGCCTGTGCATGCCGTCGCTCAGTAGGTCTTTTTCCATCGACCGGCCCTCAATCATGATTCAAAAATTCATTTTCGAGATGGTCGTCCAAATGACCGTAGTCCGAGTCGGGAGGCGTCTTGACTGCATTGACTCGCGAGCTTCCTCTTTGACGAAGAGGGACGGTAGAAGGCGGAGGCGACGTCCTATGCTCTCGTTCATAGACCTCTGTAAGCATCGCAGGGAATATTAGTTGCTGTTAGCGACTCATCCATCCAGCTGGCTAACCGCTCACCATACGCGAGTGGATTTGCAACTGGCCGTGCCGCCTGGGCCCTGCGCGTACATCCCACTTCAAGCCGTCCTTCACGTCCTTGACAGTAAGCAGGCTCGCAGCTAGTCACAGACTGGCAGGAAGGCTTCGTCGGACGGTCAGTCAGAATACCCAGTGATCGAGCTGGTTCGAGCAGAGGAGAGACCACGTCTCCCAGTGAAGAAAAACGTTGTGGTAGAGAAGTACGTCGGTGGGGAGGATGTCACGATGAGGACTTCTATTTCTGCACTGACGGACACGTCGACGCGACGGGTCACGAGATATGGCTGTTGTTCGTGATCGCGGGCGGGGATTGAGGACGCGGCTGACAGCGGCGGCGCCCAAGGTTCGAAAGCATTCCGCGTCGTAATTTGACAAACGTCGTGGACGTGGCTGCCTCTTCATGAGGAACAGAGGCTACTCTTCGAACCGGCACCGAACTATCGAGAGTGAGGCTAGGAGCAAATTTGAGAAAGCGTAGGCCGCAGTCAGCCAGCAAGGCGTTGGGGGAGGATGGTCGGCGGAGGTCTCCATATAAACGTCTGTTGGGTGGTGGATGACATGCTGACGCGACTGGTACAAGGTGGTTTTGCTGACTGATTGTTCTGGAGTGGATCGAGGATGCGGCTGGCAGCGGCGGCATTTGAACCTCGGAGCGTCGTCGCTGTGTGTAGAAGGATTGTGTTGTTGGCCCTTCCAACTTGAACGGTTATAGGATGGTCTGCTAGCCGGTTCCAGGCTGCTACAACGCGGAAGGAGACTGCGTCGCTTGGGGGAAGAGGAAGAGCACGTGAGTGGCAAGTGATAGTCAAGGAGCAAGCTTTCGGAGGAGGATGTGCAGACGTGACCCTCTTGCGGTGTCGAGGCTGACCTATCAACGCGTCCAGGGTACCAGACGGGCTCGTTGACAGCTTCGGGGGCGGAAATCGAGGGCGTGGCTGACAGCGTCGGCGTCCGAGGTTTGACAGCACTGGGCATCGTATGTTGAGGAACGGCGCCGACGTTACCGCCTCAACCTGCCCATGAGGTAAGAGGCCGGTGTGTGAATCGGCCCTAGACTAATATGAGGCGAAAGGAAGCAGTATCGTCTCTCGGCTTGAGGGAGGGGAAGTGATGGTCGGGGAGCGAGGCGCAGGAGGAGGATGTCGGGTCGGATCCGTTTACTTGTACCTGCCCGGGCTTGAGGCTGACGCGTCGACGCATCCAAGTCACGGGACGGACTTGTTGACAGCGATCGCGGGCGAGGATCGACGACGTGGCTGGCGGCGACGTCATTCGAATGTCGAGCCATCGGTCGGCGAGCGAGTCGGAGGAGGGAGCCCGTACTCGCTGCTCTCCTCCCGCTAGCTTGGACTTAAGCCTCCAGTACTGCTCCTAAGCGACCTTGCGAGAAAACGGCGGGTTTAACCCTCGACGCACCTGCACGTTTAGACATCGAAGTCGAGCGGGTTCAAGGCCAGACGTATTCTTGAAGCTTGACGGCGAGCCCAAGTCGAGAGCATACAGCTTATCCTGGCGGAAGCCTTGTCAACGAAGTCGGCAGCAACGAATGACCGTGCTTACTCGTCCCAAGACCAACATACACGCGTAATTCCTCCGAGTGTCTTTCACCATATGCTCTCTGTCGGCCATGGGAATCAGCCTGAAGTTCAGTGTTTGGATGCACGCGAGCACTTTGCGAGGCTAGCATATACGATTTACGATGGCATATCACCACACGTTCCGGGGTGCCTGCAATACAAGTAGGGAGAAGGAGGGAATCCAATAGTCCATAACATAAATTACAGCTCAGCGGTGTCGCGGCCGACGGCCTCGTCAACCTTCTCCTGCAGCTCCTCGACGACCTCCTCGACCTTCTCCTCGACGGCCTTGAACGTCGCGAGGATGTTCGCCTTGATCTTGACCTCGTCAAGCTTTTGTGGCGAGACACTGCGCTTCGTGAGGATCGACTGCAGCCTGCGATGCGAAGTCAGCAACGACGCCGCACGACCGCAGACTGGGCAACTCACCGCTTGGCCTCCTTCTCGATGTACTCCTCGCTGCCGTTCACAACCTTCTCCATCACGCGCACGTAGTACTTGAACTGCGGGCCGAACGCGCTCGCAAGGAGGCTCGCGTCCTCGACGAGCTTGTTGCGCACGTCGGCGGCCGCGGTCGCAAAGCGGCTCGCGAGGCTGTCGAACTCGGGGTGGCGGCCGGCGCTCTCGTCGAGGAGGCCGCCGGCGGCGCGGTGCGTGCCGCAGTGCTCGTTGAGGAACGCGACGAAGTCCTCCTCGGTGCGGCCGCCCTCGTAGTCGACCGGCGCGTCCTTGTTGCCCTTCGGGAAGAACTTGATCGTCGGGAAGCTGCCGACGCCGTACTTCTGTGCGAGCGGCTTGTTCGCAGCCGCGTCTGCGTCGACGTTCGCGACGACGCAGTTTGGCTCGTTCTTGAAGTCGGTCGCGACCTGCTCGTATGTCGGCTTCAGGCGCTTGCAGTGTCCGCACCACGGAGCAGTGAAGGTCACGAGAACATCCTTTGTCGGGTCCTACAAAGCGTGTCAAGATTCTGATTCGCCGCAACAGAAGCAGGGGCTTACAAGAGCGACATCATCGAAAGTGTGCGAGTCCAGGACCTCGAATGCAGGGGGAGGTGGTGGACGAATCTTCGACTTGACACCAGACTTCTCAGTGATACTGAGCGTGAACAGGGTCAGTAAGAACCCTTATTGGAAGGCAAAGAATGACGCACAATGTAGCAAGATCCAGAACCTCGCGACCGCCGTTGTACGCCTCTGGCTCACCGCCATCCGCGGGGAACCACTTCAATGCTAAAGCACGGTCAGGCGATTCCGTATGCGGCAGAGGGGCGAGACGCACTTGGGAACCCAGTAACGCCATATTTCTGGCCGAGGGGCTTGCCCTCGCCGTCGGCGTCCACCTTGGCAATGACGACCTTGTCCTTCGCGTGCGCGAAGACGTCCGCGAGCTCCTCGTACTTCGGCGCGAGGTTCTTGCAGTGTCCGCACCATGGTGCGAAGCTATTGAAAGGTCACGTTCAGCAAAGAATTCCCCGAGGTCAGAGATAGGCACCGACAATTCAACGAGGGCAGGCTTGCCCTTCCCCACGACCTGGTCGAAGTTGTCCGGGGTGAGGTCGATGACGTTGGAGGCCCAGGCGCCGCCGAGCGCGGCGAGCGCGGTAAAGAGGGTGAACGAGAGCTTCATGGCCTCGTCGTCGTCAGTCTCAGAGTGTGCGAGAGCAGACGGGTGGGTGGGGAGTGCGTTAAGAAGGCGTCTGGCCGGGGCACGCTTATGAAGGCACGACGTGGAGGTTTCGTGCTGGGCCGATCAGATCTCCCGCCACGTGGCGTCGGCGTCATACTCTAATTCCCGGCACACGCTTCGCGAGATCTTCTCTTCCTCCCCCTCCCACTCCTCCTCGACCCCTCTCGTCTCTCGACAGCGGCAGCGACGAACGACGCTCGACCTTTACAGGTCTTATTCTGGTTGCCTTGTCACCTCTTAATGAAATCTCGAGCGACTCTGCCTGCCCCGCGACACGCATATGCTCGCCTTTCCCACCAGCTTTTAGACAACAGGCAAATCGTTGCGTTTGCATTGTAAATCCACACGCTATGGTACAGAAGTTTTAAACACTGTCCTTCCTGCTTCCTGTTATACACGCTCCACCAACTCAGTCTCCCAGCGGGTACGGGTGCAAGATCTGGCCGTAGTACAACTCGGCCTCCGCACTCGCAAGGAAGACGTACGTGGGAGCAATCTCTGATGGCTGCCCGGGCCGTCCGAGTTGCGAGTGCTCGCCGAAGCCCTCCATCTGCTCTGGCGGCCGCGACGCAGGCTGGAGCGGCGTGTGAACGGGACCCGGCGCGACCGCGTTGACCCGCTGTGAACCGCACGAGGGGTGAGTACCAGCACTGTGGACACGTCAGCGGCGCACTCACGATGCCCTTAGGGATCAGCTGCTTTGCGAGCGCGCGTGTGAAGCCAACGATGGCGCCCTTCGTCGCGGTGTAGTCGACCATCGCGGGGCTGCCTTTGAACGTCGTCACCGACGTCGTGTTGATGATCGCCGCACCCTTGCCCAGGTGCGGCAACGCGTACTTCGTGATACCGAACATCTGGAGAATGTTGCTCCGGAACGTGCTCTCGACGAGGTCGAGGTCGATGTTCGCAAAGTCTTTCTCCACCGTCTGCTTGCTCGCGTTGTTCACGAGGATGTCCAGCTTTCCGAACTTCTGCAGGTGCTTCTCAATGACCTCGTTCGCGTTCTTGAAGTTCTCTAGGTCGAACGGGATCGACAAGCCCTCCCGGCCCTCCTTTCGAATGTGCTCGACAGTGTCGTCTGCATCCTTTTGCTCCTCTGGGAGATGTACGATCGTCACGTCGCAGCCCTCGCGCGCAAATAGGATCGCGACGGCGCGACCGATTCCGGAGCTATGGATCCATCGTCAGCCACGCCCGCGTCTCCAGCTGTTGCATACGCACTCTCCGCCAGTAATCAAGGCTTTCTTCCCCCTCAACTTCCCTACCCCGATATACTGCTTCGGTCCTCCCGCAGTCTCTAGCGACGTGTCAAACGGCTCCGGGTCCATGTCTCTCTGCGAGCCAGGCAGCTCCTGCTTCTGCTTCGGGACTTGCTGCTTCAGCGTGGTGCCCTCGTGTGGCGCAGACATCCTTGCGAGTGCGCTAGTTGAAAATCGAGGAGAGTGTGTGGCAAGTGGTCGACGGGCGAGGGTCGATGTGAGTCGTGGAAGGTGTCGGTTCAGCGGGCGGAGGAGCATCCTGGGGCATGTTCTTATACCGTCGCGGCCTCGCCACGATAAATACGTGCCATCGCTCCACGCCCAGCGTGTCACTAGTGGAGGGCGCCACACGCAACGTGACGTCAGCTCGTTTCGGGCAAGTGGCGTGGTCTAGACTCTTCGGCGTTCCTTCTGACTGTGACTGGAAAGTAACTCTGTGTCACTGTGTGGACGAGCACCTCCAGCACCGTCCGGCAGTGGGTCGCAGAAGAGGGTCTGTGAAGCGCCAAGAGGCAGCCTCCATGGAAGTTTGAATTCGTCTTGCGTCAGCTATGTGAGTTCAACTTCTAGCATTGGCGTCGGAAGTACTGACCAAGGTCTACAGTGATTGCATATAGGATCCAGGTGAAACAGTGCTGTCGAAAATATGCGCGACAGCTAGCACGCTGGGCTCGAGCTTCCTGTGGTAGGTGCGCGCAGCGTAGGAAGCCTGTTTCTACACTGTTCCTCCTGAGGCCTAGGCTTGAGTCCGCTTATAAA
This sequence comes from Phanerochaete sordida, assembly GCA_019973155.2. NCBI lineage: Eukaryota > Fungi > Basidiomycota > Agaricomycetes > Polyporales > Phanerochaetaceae > Phanerochaete > Phanerochaete sordida. The sequence continues at coordinate 819,584 of BPQB01000002.1, forward strand.
CGACCGTCAGCCTCTTGGTTTTCCGAAGCGGTGGTAACACCGTTTCTCAACGGACGATGCGGCCAACACTGGGTGATACGAGATTCGAATGACGTCGCCGTCAGCCGCGTCGTCGATCCTCGCCCGCGATCGCTGTCAACAAGCTCATCCCGTGACTTGAACGCGTCGACGTGGCGCTGTCAGCCTCAGCCCGGAGACGTATAAATAGAGGTCGCCGTCCGGACTTCCTCGTCCTCCACCTTGCTCCTCGACCGTCACCTCCCCCCCCCCTCCCCGAGACGACGCAGCTTTTCCCGTCTTATATCAGTCTAGGTCCGGCTCGCAGGCCAACCTCTTACCCGTGAAACAGGAGCAAACGTCAACGTCCACACCGTTTCTCGACACACGACGCGCGACGCTTTCGAACCTCAGACGACGCCGCTGTCATCCACATCCTCAATCCCCGCCCACGACCGCGGTCAACTAGCGCGTCCCGCGATTGGTTGCGTCGACGTGCCCGTCTCGGCTCCGGTGCGTATAAATCCTCGTACGGGCAACCTCCCCAAACATCCTACTTGCCGACTACCAGCTCCCTCCGTCTCTTCGCCCTCTTCCCTAGACCCATCCGGCAGCTAAAGCAGTGCGAAGAATGCCAGCATATAGTCGGCATGCAGTCGTCTCTTTAACGCAGCCTGGCGATGACGGGATGCGGGCTGTCGAGAGCGGTGTCGGAGGGGATGCCCGCACGGACTGATCGGCAGCATGGGTCCACTCCAAGCCGTTCTCTATGGGTCGTCGTCAGCCGTATGGGAAGTCGACGGCTTGCCAATCACACCGACTATGTGTTCTAGAACGCCCACAACACTGGGGCCTTGACGGCCACGCGAGCGCAGCTCCCGAGTTCGCTCTTCTCTGCCTGACCTGCCCCAGAGGCGAATATTTACGACACGTACCCGCACTGACATCCTCTGTGCAGCTTTAATCACCCTGGCGTTGCCATCAAAGGTCAAAACAGTGACTGACGGCTAGTAGCTGGGCAGAGACCTACCGACCAGCCGACTGACCAACCAGGAGCTCAAGCCAACCGACCAACCCACCAGCGCCCAGCCAGCGACCAACCAACCACAGACCAACCAACTACCGAACGACCAACTACCGACCAGCCGACGGACCTACCACCCGACCAACTGATCACCGACCGACCAACTGATCACCGACCGACCAACTGACCACCGACCGACCAACTGATCACCGACCAGCCAGTAAACCACCGACCAACCAGCCACTGGTACTGACTGATCGACCGACCAACCAACCGCCGACTACCGACCACCAATCAGCTGTCCGACCACCAACCAACCGACCGACCACCGACCGACCTGCCGACTGACTGACCAACCGACTAACGGCGTGGACGTTTCTCACTGAGTTCGACGACTTCAAAATTGGGCTAGTGCACACGGCGGCGCTCGGGAAACGGGCGAGATAATGTTTGGAGTGCACTACATTTAGGTAGAAGGTGCCTTCAGTATGCGAGGATGAGCAAGAATGAACTATATACAACAGAAGGATATGCAAAAGAGGTATACACAGCAAATCGACAGCAAGTTCCAAGAGGTACATACAACACACTGGCGTATCTTATCCCAGTAGGTGTTCCCGACACTATGACCTCTGAGAGGGTCCCGCCTGTTGGGAACGGGCAGCAGGATCTCGTCCGCACATCCGCTCCACCGTTTCCTTGAACGTATTGTCCCAGTTCTCCTCGATCTTGAGCGCACCCTGGGAGTGCGGGCCGAAGCCGATACAGGTGACGTTGTGCAGCAAGAGGTTGATCTTCTGGTACCCGCCGGAGACGATGACGGTGATCGCGCCGGTGTTGCCCTTCTCGAGCTGCTCGCGCTCGAGGTCGCGCTTCTTCTTCGGGAACTCGTAGCGGTCGCCGCCCATCTTCGCGGAGACGAACTCGGTCGGCGCGGGGAGCACGTTGAGGACGTGCCAACGCTGCCACGGCTTCGTGTCCGCGGACGGCCCCGGCACGCGCTCGAGCAGCACCCACACGACGCACTGCTGCCACGTCTTGCCGAGCCGCGCGAGCTCGAGGGCGTTGAACGCCGCCTGGAAGATCGCGGGCGTGAACTTCGCGGTGAACGCGCGCAGGTCGCTGAGGATCTCTGTCGGCGTAGCGAGCGGCGCGTCTTCGTCTCGCTGCACTATGGATGCCTCGCTGTCATAGCGCTCCATGATCTCCTTCGAGGTCTGCCTGTTTCGGAGGCATATCGGCTTGTGGATGCGCCAGTGTGCTTTCTGGCACTCAACGCTCTAGACGAACCGTTTTGATGTAAGCTCTAGTTATTCGATGATACGTCCTACAAGACAAAACGCGGCGTACTGACACAGTACGTAGAGATCTTACAGCCTGTGCAGACTGACAGCCGTATCTTGTGCTGGTCCTTATTCTTTCTGCCTGCGGCCTTCTAAGTTCACAATAGCAGATTGTAACGAACCACGTACAGTTCTGGCATTGTGCAAACTCACGCCTCGCGGCGCGAGACTCCACATCCAAAGGACGTGTTTGGGGCACTTCCATGGTCAAGCGCGACGCTTCTGGATTTAACGCGTTCGGAGCGGCTCAAGTAGCCAAACTGAGGTACTGCAGCGATCCTGCGTGCAATTCCAGCGCAGCCTTCTTGGCTTCGCGAGGTCGTGGTAGGAGTGCAAGGTAACTTTAGAGTGCACGAGCGATTCGCCTCCGCAGGCGGGGCATGATGCGAATGCGGTAGTTACTTCCCACGCAATGACGCGCAGTCGCACTGGAACGGCGCCCGCCATCGTCCTCAACGACGACCACGACCACAAGCATGTCTCTGCCGCGCTCGAACTACGACCCGCGCCGGGTGTGCCTGACCCCGTTCCCGAACTGGTCGCTGGGCAAGCACAAGCGCACGATGGGCATCTACCTCGCGGGCGGGCTGGTGCGTCGCCGCGTTCTTGCCCCGCAGTGTCCCTGAGCTCACCGCCCCGCTGCAGTTCGCGCTCGCGAACTGGACGTTCCTCGACGCCGCGATCCTGTCCGCCCACGCGCACGCGCCGTACGACGACCCGCAGATCCCGCCGCCCGTGCACGTCGCCTTCGTCGACTGGCTCCCCGGCATCTCGTCCCTCCTCGGCATGCTCGTCATCAACCTCATCGACAAGGACCGTGTCCGCGGCGAAGACGGCTTCGGCGACTCGCGCGCCGTCTGGCGTGCACGCCTCTTCCTCTTTATCGGCTTTGCGCTCATGGCGGGTGGTCTTGCGGGCAGCGTGGTGCGTCCCCTGCTTGGTCTTGCGAGTGTTTGGGGCTGACGGTCGTGGTGCCGCTGCAGGTCGTTCTCGTCCTACGATACGTCCTTCCTGAAGTCCCCGAGGAATACCAGTACTACGGCTACGCAAACGTCTCGCAGAACATCGCCCTGATGCTATCCTCAGTGGTGCTGTGGATGTCGCAAAGCGTCAGCAGCGAATACGAATACAACCTCTCCATCTGATCCCCACCTCATTTGCTTCATGTCTTCGTGTACAGACGGCGGACCCACTCTCCTACCTGGATATCCTATCCGCTCCAGCTCGCTCTGTCGTCTCTTCCTCCGTTTGCTCCGGACCCCCGATGTTTGTAACCTTCGCTATCCCAGTCGCCAGTCTATGTATATCATCTGGATCACTCTTCACGTTGATGTTGATGTCAGATGCAGGTGCCGGTGCTCAACGAACAAGCCCTCGAGGTGATTAGCCGCAGCTGACCGGCGACTGACATTGCCTTCGCGCGGGCAGGGAGACGAGTCCGCCGACGGTTCGTCGGCGAAGCGCCACGGATGTCCAAGGGTCCATGCCGCGAACCTTGCTCGACACGTCCGCGTTTCGTCTGCCCCATGCTTCGCTTGACTTGGATCCGTGCGTATTCAATGCTGGACCCTATCCAACTAACCTGATTGTGGCGCTGGCTGAGGGCCACGTTTCCGAACCATGCACGCTCTGTGGGCGAACACCGCAGGAAGTGCCTGCCCTTGTGCGCACTAGGAAAGATGCTCGCTCGGCCCGTCTTCCAACTTACGTGCGTGCATCGCCGCGGGAGCCTTCGTGGAGCGTCGAGACTCCCGACAGACCGGGGCTGATGAGCAGGCATTCGCAGGCCGCGTGGGATGTCTGGCTTTCTGAACTCTCTGAGTTAGGTTTGCGACGCAGAACGTGTCCGGGGGCCTCCAGTCTGACTCTAGATCGACAGAGCATGCTCATGCTGCTACTGTGGGTCGGTCCGTCGGTGGCCGGCGGCGGTGGAGGCAGTTGTAGGAGTGGAGGAGGAGAGATGAACGCCACCCGCTGGCTGTCCCGCCCGCATACAGCCGCCTCTGAGGCTGACATTATTGCCAGCCAACCGGCTTCAGGTTGGATCTGAATTGAGACGCGTCGGAATCAGGACGCTAGCACGCATCGCGATGCACGAGATACGTCGGCTGTGGTCTTGACGCGATTCTTATTGGCTTCGACTTTCGACTTTCAATACGATCACGCCTCTGCGACCATTTGACGCAACTCTAACTATGCGAAGCCCTTCGAAACATGAAGGGTCTGTAGCTGGATATCGCAAGAAGTGCCTGGCCTTGTGCATAGTTGGAAAGATGTATGCATCGATGGGTTTTCCATGCTTGCGCGCACTGCCGCTGCCGCGTGAAATGTACGTCTATTACAGAGTCCGGTCTCCGGCAAGGGGCGAGTCCCGGCGATCTGGACATGGAAATGCCTTGCATGTGACCGTGGCGTGCTGCGTCCTTGCCTGAGTGACCGGACGGCGATGGGCGTCGATAAACAGAGATACACCGTGTAGAATCTCTGCGGCGAGCACCAACTCAGGGAGCCCCGCGCCTTCAGGCTGGCACATCCTCGAAGTCACGTCAGAGCTTGCAAACAGAAAGAGAGAAAGCATGAGTTGCAAACTCTCGCTCAGCGCGTCAGCCCCCAAGCAAACTCCGAAAGAAGCGGGCTCCTGGATAATGTCCCGGGTATAAGCAGTAGGTGTACATTGGTTTCTTGATGCTTCCTCGTGTTACTCATGCGCCGGGGTGTCTCGGCTTCTCGAGGTCCTCCGGCCCGAAACTCTGGGGCAGTAGCTCAGCGATGCTGCTCTCTTTGACGCCGCCGTCTCCCTCGCCCTTCGCCAAGCGGGCATCGTAGTCGCCGGGAACGAGGAAAATCGGCATCCGCTGCGCACAAAACTCGCGGATGAACTGCCTGCAGATGCCGCAGGGCGAGATCGCGTCGGGGACGTCGCTGCAGGGCGCATCAGCACGGGCCGCGGGCGGGCGGGCGAGACGGGGCGTACGAGGTCACAGCGAGAGCTGTGAACGATGTTACACCGTCGCTCTGATGGGAAGGGCTCAGCCACGCGGATTCCGAAGCGCACAGAATGCGAAACTCACGACAGCTTTGACGAACGCGGTGCGTTCCGCACAGATAGTGCCGCCTGCGCGAGTGCCCCGACGTCAGCGTGCGATCGGGCGCAGGGTCTCAGGGCCGCAGGCGCGGCTGTGCCCTGCGCGGCGCGTGGTGAGCGACGCACCATACGATGCATTCTCAACGTTGCAGCCTTTGATGATCTGGCCGTCGACGGTCAGCAGCGCGGCGCCGACGCGGAACTTCGAGTAACGAGAGTACGCGAACTCCTTCGCTGCAGATGTACGTCAGCGCCGTCGCGGGGCTGCAGGAAGATGTCTCCACCTTCAATCGCAGCGCGAATGACGCGTTCCTTGTCGGGCACGGAGAGCTCGAGGGTGGTGGCAGACATGGCGGTGGAAGTGACGTGGGCGTAGGAAGCAGACCCGTATGGCGACACGGCTTCTGTCTTATCGCCGGCCACGCGACCCACCGAATGCGGCAGGCCGCCGCTTCGTGGCGTTTGGCGCGCGCAGCAATCCACGTGAAACCATGTGCACGCCGCCTGCGAGGCCTGCGTTGCGCGCTGCCCCTGACATGTGCTCGACGGTCCATGGGAAGAGCTGGAAAGAGGCTGAAACGCCAAAACCACAGCGAGGCCCGGTGAGGCGCATTTCCGGGACCCTGTCGCATAATCGTGCTGCCGTAATACACTGAGCGCCAAAAGTAAATGAACAGCGGGCTCAGCGTGGTCTTTCCGATACTCCGGCAGCAATCCTCGGCCGATTTCGATGATTCCTGTGTATTCATGCTTGTTGGCATCCTGAACATCACTACCATGTATAGTTACTAAATATGGAAAGTTCACGTCCTGTAAATGTGACCAGCCACACTTTCAAATTCCACAATTGGCTTCCTACCCGGTGACAGAACATGCATACAGACACCACGGCCGACGGTCATATCTCTGGAGTATACTAGCCTTCCTGACCTAATTTTACAAGTCGATCCGAACCCTCTTGCCGATGATGTGTGGGCTGTGGAATTTTTGCAAGTAAATACATGCTGTCATCTTCAACAAGCCCAGATTGAAGCAATTCCATTCAGAGCACTGTGATTTTGTCTAGATGTGCAAATGAGACTACTGAAGGCTCTTAGATGCCAACAAAATCCCGAAATTCCGCTGGAGGAGTGTAATAATGTGGTGGTGTATCACTGTAATGGGCTTCAGTCAGCTTGATTTCATCCTCAGTGCAATACACCGCAGTAGCTGAGCGTAGCTTGCTCTGAGATATCATCTAGGAGCTACTCTAGAAGTGTAGCATGAATTCACAGTTTGCTATCTAACACTAAGGTCGTAATTTGAAGCGCATTTTTCGCATTCTCAGGGCTTGCCCCACTGAGGAGCACTCCATTGCCCTGTCCTGGGCATATCACGGTCCCAGCAGCAGTCAGGATGAGAAGTTCTGGTACTGATCAGGTCGTCAGATCACTATATTAGAGTGTCAACCCATCACAGATGGCTAGTTTCTACAGGAGGAGGGGTTCACATTCCGTTGATAATTGTGCGGAAATGTGCAGAGATGTGCAGAAGCGCGTCATAGAGACGACTAAAGGGAGGGCTCTCAGCATCCTCTCTCACATTTTGTAGACTGTTCCAGTGATCCCCTGGGGTAATCGGGCTGAATTTGCGGTGAAAACGCTCAATTTGGCGCACATTGGAACGCAAACCTTTCATAGCTCCACCAATTCTCGCCCTTTACGCCTCATTCGTGGTGTGTAGACTATATACATAGAATGCATTGTACACAAATATTTTGGTGAATTATCGGTACCGTTGTTGCTGAGAACGAGCACGCTTCTGCGGTGTTCATTTACTTTTGGCGCTCAGTGTATCTTCAATTAATGCTGTTATCGCGGACGTGCTGTGCGACATGTCACCAGAGATACGACGGCCGCGCAGTGTTCAGGACTTGCAAGGGTTGGAGCGGTACAATATTTTTGCTCACTGATCGTGCTGCGTGTCCTCCGCGAGGCGGCTGGGGGCCTGGAGCTCCACATCCCCAGCTGCTGCACAGTCGGCGCTGTCGACGAACCGACAGTTAGCAGACGCCTGCGGCAGCCGCGCTGATCACAGAGAAGTTGCGTCCTACCTTCTGCTCGAGATCCGGGAAGCCGCTTGAGCGCCCTCGCCTGGCAACAGACACGGGGTCGCACGGCTGCAAGACCTCTCGAGTCCGAAGTCACCGAAAATGCGACGCGTCGGACTGCGCTCTAGGGTCAGGCCGCTAGCGACCCCTTGCCGAAAGATTAATGACTTTGGTAGTGCTCGGGAGAAGTGCCTAGGAGTCCAGAAGTCAGACTAGCGATTGCAGGGAGGAGGCTGTGATGAGCGAGAAGTGTTAGGGGCTGAAGCTAGGGTACAGCCCTTGAGTTCGATGGATGATCACATACGCACAATAATGTCAACTGGCAACGCACCGAGGGGCAGTGGAAGCCGCTACAGGGCTTGTAAGGTGCCGCGGGGACTTTAAGCAGTAGTATAAGGTCGCGTGGGCACGGAATGCAGAGGCTTCGGAGGACAGAGGAAGAACCGCACCGATGGCCATTCAGTCGCCCGGTAGTTACCATACCAACTCATAGCGATCGGACGTTGTAGAGTTTCGCCGTCGCGAGTCGAATCAACGGCGTCGGCGGCGCAGCCAGGCTCCTGGGGGAGACCCTGTCCCGCACCGTCCTGCCATTCGGGGGACAAGGCCAGGATTCGCGCTGCGCGTCGCGGCGTCGCAGAGTCCATGGCGGGGCAAAGTCTCGCCCGCCCCGGCGCGCGCGGCACACGTGCGGGCCAGCCGCGTTGCGCCCGCGGTGGGGCAGCACGGCACGCGCTCCCAGGGGCCCAACGTGGACGACGCACGCACGCGCTGCGCGAGGCGCGGCGTGGCGTGTCACGCGCATGTCACGGCGCGCAGGGCTGCCCCGGTGCCTCCCACGCGCAGGCGTCCGCGTCCTGCGCGCGCAACGAAGGCTCCTCTTCGGCGGCGCGGGGGCTCGCTGCACGCAAGCGAGGACGGGCGAGCCTGGCGTACGCACAGCGCGCCGCCGCGCAGACGTAAGGCTGGTTCGCGGACGGAGATGAAGGAGGCCTATTTGCGGGCAGGACAAGCGACTGGCCGCATCGGGGCACAAGGGGGTGCACGCATCGGGCCACAGGCTGTCTGATGGCGAACGGCCGGGACCGCTGGCACCGCGCGCGGCGGCTGCGGGGCACCGTATGCGCTGTGGCGGGCGTGTCCCCCGCCGTGGAGGGCCCAGGCGGCGGCGTCGAGGGCTTTGTGGCGCGCAGGCTAGCGTCAGGTCCGAGCAGCGATCGGGCGGGGGCGGCGGGGGCGCTGGGCCATCGTCAGAGACACGATCAGCCGGCGGCTCGTTGGGAGGCGATGCGGCGGGCGCGTGGGACGCACGCGAGAAGGGAGGGCGATGATAGGCGGAGCGGCTGATGGGTGTCTGGGGTCGGAAGCGCGGACAGGCAGGCGCAGACGAATCATCCATCTCTTGGAAGTCAGATGGCAATCTCAGGGACGCGGTCAGTCTCCGGAAGTCACAGGACGGTATAAGAACGCACCCAACAGATAGCTTATTGTTCGTCTCTTTCCTCTCCCCCCTTGTCGTTCCCTCGATCGGGAACTCGGTCCTTGCCACAACGCTAGACAGAATACGCCACTACTAGCACATCACCTCTTAATACCACCCTGTAGCTTTAGACATGCCCGTATCACGTTCGTCCCAGCGCCGGAGGAGGTCATCGCTCGGTATCGGTGAGTAACCCCTCCCTCCTCTTCGCACTGCCCTTGCTCAGTGCTCGCGCAGCTGCCAGCCTCAGCCCCATCAAGCCAGGCAACTACGGAATCACGACATCGCCCCGGAACGTCACCTTTGCCCCGAATGTCACCCCAGGCACCTTCGTCGAGGACGCAGAGGGGAACGAGGACCTGACAGCGGAAGTACCCTCGCCGTCAGACGCGCTCTTCCCCCCTGCCGACGCACCCAACTCTGCGCCGACGCGTCGAAGGCAGCCGCCGGGCAAGCGCCGCTCGCAGGGATACATCCCACGCCCGCCAAACGCCTTCATGCTCTTCCGTGCGAACTTTGTCCGCCAGCGACACGTTCCCGGCTCGATTGAGACCAACCACGGCTCGCTGTCCAAAATCATCGGTGAGTAGCCTCTGTGCTGCGTAGCGAGAACGAGAGACTGACCGATCTGCAGGCAACTGCTGGAAAGCGCTCCCGGACGCGGAGAAGAAAGTGTGGGAGGCGCGCGCGAAGAAGGCAAAAGCGGAGCACAAGGAGATGTACCCCAACTACCGCTTCCGCCCTGTCCACAACAAGAACAAGAACAAGCAGAAGAAGGACAAGGCTCCCATCGACGAACCCGACGAACGTCGCTGCGAGGAGGTCGCGGCGCTGCTGCTCGAGGGCAAGAAGGGCGATGAGCTCCTTGCTGCGGTTCGTCGGTTGGATCTCGACCGTGGGATCCCCTCGTCGTCCTCTGCCAGCCCAATGCCTGCGCCATACCCCCAGCTCGCGATGCCGGCTCCCACGTACCCCCTGTACCAGCATCATCGCCGCTCGTCTTCGGCGCCGCCCGGTCCTTTCCACGGCGGTCCCATCGCAGTTCCGACCATTCAGGATTTCTTCCCAGCTCACTCATTATCCCGCGCACATACGCCCGTGAGCAACATTGCGCGTGCGTACCGCGATGTGCGCCGCCCATCGAGTGCAGGCCCGTCGTACTGCATAGACTGGACTATGCAGTCCGAGCCGGTGACCTACGAGAGCCTGCAGCCCGACCACGATCCGCTCCCGGCCATCGCCACAGAGTTCTTCGATCCAGGGTTTACCGGGATGCAGCAGTTCGTGAGTGAATTCGTCCATTCTCGGCCTTCCAGGGCTCACCCGGTTCACAGAGCAATGCTTCGAATTCGCTCGCGGTCAGCATCGGCCCCTTCGATGCGGGGGCGGTCGACCCGCTCTCGACGTCGCTCTCGCCCGATTCGGGTTCGCTGTCGTCCGGGTACCCGTACAGCGCGATCACGCCCGTGTCGGGCATGCCATGGATGCCGCAGGAGGAGCTCAACCACGAGCTGCACCACGAGCTCACGCCGAGCGCGTCGCCGTCAGGCTTCTCTGCGACGCCGCCGCCCGATTTCGACGCGCACGACATGGGCATGATGTATGCGCCCGGGCCCGAGCAGCTCGCCTGGGGACAGGACGTCGCGGTCACCCATGACCACGCGCAGGAAGCGATGTACGCGCCCCAGACGTACGTCGACGCGAACGGTATGCAGATGCAGGACTACGCGTACGGCGTCGAGCAGTACCCCGGCCAGCCGCCGTGCGGGCTGGAGGCCGACGGCTTCCACTATACCGAGGAGATGCAGTACCATCACCATCCTGTCGAAATCTCTCAGTACTAGACGCTATGACCACGACCCCTTGGACTTCACCCTTGTCGAACGCCATCTTGGATTGCGCCCTGTTATTTTTCTTCCATCGCTGTGTCCTTCTTGCTGTGTTATCACCCCTCCTCATTCACGAATACTGGAATGACCCTATCACATTTGATGTGTTGTTTTGCTTACCGTGTAGCCATACCCCGCCTCGTTCTCCCCCCATCTGTAGCATATATGCGTACCATAGGTTATAGCTGTGTAATCCTTGCTTGGGCCGATGTTATCTACTTCTAATAGAAGTGATTTCCCATATTACGGCGGGGCAGCATAGGGACATCTGTTCCTGTTTCGCGCGGAGGTGGTGGTCGTGTTGGTTGGGCAGCAAGCTGTTGGCAACGCCGTCGTCGAAGTCAGCATGGATCACGTGAGGCTCGATGTATCTCGCGATTCGGATGCGTGCCAGCCTTCGGGTCCCGAGGCGATTTAATCCACGCCGGTTGGCTGACACTGCCAGCCAGATTTATGCGCGCCGAGCAGCCAGACGGTGCTGCTATTTCTCCACTATCATCGGACGCGGACGGACCAACTGTACAACGCCGGCATTTCCGTGTCTACTGGTCGATCGTCAGGCCCCCCGACACGCTCTGCGACCAGCAGCGACACGAACCTTGGCTCAGACAATCTGAAAGCCGGATAGCACTGGCCCTGAGCACGCTTGTACATCAGCCCCGGGTTACTTATCGGAGGTCGCGGCGATGCAAGCACGTAAGTTGGAAGAATAGCCGAGGGTGCATCTTTCCAATTACGCACAAGGCCAGGCATTTCCTATGGTGCTTGCCCACTATGCGTCTTTGAAACAATGTCATCTCCTCTTCCGCAATTTAAGAGGCTAGAACCGAGCCTATCAAGCTCTATCCATGCATGTTTCGGGACGTGCGCCACAATTGCTTCGTGGGATAGCAAGAGGCCCTGTCACTCTCGTAGAGATGCGTCGGGCAACTGCAGCCGCGTAGCCCTATTCAACCCCTGTTTGACCCTCTCAGCAGCATGCGCAAGCATGGAAGACTCAATCATGATTCAATGCACTCTTCCAAGTATGCGCGTTACTCGTGACTCCTTGCGATATCCATCTACAAGCTCGCGCGGCGCGTGTGTGTAGAGGCGCCATAAGTATGAGCCTACAAACCACTACAAACCCTGCTCTGAGTCGACCTCTCGATAACCTCTCGACCAAGTGGCAACTTCCAAGGAACTTATTCGCTCAACTCTCGCATACTGTACCTGACAGACACTTGTCATTGAGGCGCTGATGTAGCGTGCCAGTGGTACAGTGAAGAAAGATAGCAGCTCACATTTCGCTTGACCGACTGGGCTGAACAGTACTTGTTCACTACCTGCTCGATTTTCTTTTACAGCAATCGCAAAAATGATAGGCGTCCGCTCTTCGAGGAGCATATGTTCTGGGTTCGAACCGGCAGGCCCGGCACCCGCCCAGCGCTGATGCCCGTGATGAAGCCCCCAGGGCCTCGCGGTCCCTGGTCGACGACCTCAGCATTCTGCAGTTCAATCCTCGACCCTCTGCGAGCGTTGATAATATTGATTTGAGTTATACATAACATATAGCATAACATCCGTGTACATATGCGGGCGGACTGGATGGCTGGAGGACACCTTGCGGCCAGCGCTCGGTTGCCGCCATCATGACCCGACGCGGCTGGGCATCAGCGCATCAGTGTTGGGGCAGGTGCCGAGCCTGCCGCTTCGAACCCAGAACATATGCTCCTCGAAGAGCGAACGCCTATCATTTTTGCGATTGCTGTACATTTTCCGCGAATTGTTTTGGATATCCAGATGTGCACGTGACTCGTTGCATGACCCTATTCGGAATGCGCGACGGGATGCCGGACTTGTCATCCAACGGTCGTGCGAGTGCGAGGAGCTCATCCTCCCTTCACCTACGCCCATCACCCTCGTACCCATGAATCGAATATCCCAGCAAGTCCGCTTTGCGTCGACGTCGACGCACCCGTATCCGTGGCCGGCGCACACACGTCCCACGCCGTGGCAGATCTTCCACCTGCCCCCAGGCGCGAGCCAGAAGGACATAAAGTCTCGATGTACGCCTGCCGTGCCGCCGCCCGCGCGCTGTGCGGGCGCGGGCTTACGCTGAGCTTTATGCTGACCGCCGTGGCAAGACTATGAGCTCGTGCGGGTGCACCACCCCGACAGCCCGCGCGGGCGCGACGTCCCGTCCGCCGTGCGCCATGCGCGCTTTCAGTCGCTCACGACCGCGTACGACACCCTTCGCGGGAAGCGTATTCCGCACGCGACAGCGGGCAACCCGCGTGGCTGGGATCCTGCGATGGACGAGCTGCTCCGCCGGCGTCGGTACCAGCATATGCACCAGAACGCCTGGCACGATCCGTGGGACCAAGGCTTCGGCGCCGCACAACACGATTGGCATGCGAGTAGTGTCGACGACGAGTGGAAGGACAAGGTGATAATATGTGTCGGGCTATTCGTGCGTCGTTCATCCTGTCGCATCCATGCCTGCTCATGAGCTCTGGACAGTCGGTGGTGCTCAGCCTAGCACCGGTCATGATATGGGGACCACTAGGAGGACACCGAGATACGATGCATATGACAGCAGCTGCCAACCTTGCTCAAGCTCGAAGAGAAGCCAGAGAGTTCGGTGAGGAGCGGCGTAGAGAAATCAGAAGGAGAGTACAGGAGTACCGCGAGAAGTGCGATATGATGAACGAAAAGCATACACGAAGACGCGGCGAGGATTTAGACTCTTAAAAGAAAGCTTGGGAAATTATCTGTACAATGTAATTGTGAGTGGGCCCTCGGCTTGGCTGACACGCGTTCTCACCATCCCTGTAGTATCGTGTTACTCCTACGGACATCTTGTCACAATACTACATCTCCCCGCTCTAGCCATCGATCCGTCATTTTGTGCTTGACAGCGTATGATAGTCAAGCATGGCTTCAGACCGCTTTTCAGGTAAGTCTCCTCGGAAATCTCGCGCCAGTTCACGATGGGCCAATAGCCGATTGTGCGCGTGGCGGTTAAGTCGTCCAGAAAGAGCCCAGCCGCCCGTGAGCGAATATCGCCTCTCGCTCGATGTCCATCAACAATGACGACTCCACCAGCGTAAAGAACGCACTGCGCTATGGTCACAGCCCATGTCGCAGAATCTCTTATCATTTGCAAACTTTCAGGAAGCTCAGGCACAATGCCCCTGTTGTTTCGCGCGGAAGTCGTGCTCTAGCGGCGAAGCGTGATAGAGCGCACGTATAAAAGGACGTCTCGTGCATACATCGGCCTGAAGTGTCTTGCACTCTACTCGCCATGAACCCCTTCAGTGCAGCAGAAGCAGGCAAAGCCCATGCGCCGTACAAGGGCCTGAGCTGGGCCCTCGTTACGCTCTCCTTCCAGACCCTCGGTGCGTCTGCCTTTCCCTGTGGCGAGTCCTGCCAAGCTGAAACTGCGAGCAGGCATCATCTACTCTGATATCGGGACGTCGCCGCTGTACACCCTGAACGGCCTCTGGCCCGCGAATGGCCCCGTCCCGCCCACGGAGGACGTCATCGGCGGCATCAGCGCCATTATCTGGGCGCTGACGCTGCTACCACTGTGCAAATACGTGCGTCGAGCCCGCGGCTCCAGCACGCAGAGCTGACGGCGCCGCCAGGTCTTCATCTGTCTCCGCTTCGGCACGACCGAGGGCGAGGGCGGTACCTTTGCGCTCTACCAGGGGCTCTTCCCGCCCGAGCTCGACTACACCGACGACGACTCGCTGCTGGCGCCGGCCGACGAGAAGGCGTCGGAACTCAGCGCGGACGTGCACGCCGCCCGGGCACCGCAGAGCACCGTCCCGCAGCGCCTGCGCTGGCCGCTTTTTGTCTGGGTGCGCCTCGCACTCCCGCGATGCGCGACGCCCATCACTCACACGTCCCGCAGTGTCTCTTCGGCACGGCGCTCACCCTCGCGGACGGCGTCTTCACCCCGGCCGTCTCGGTCACCAGCGCCGTCGCGGGTATTGCGGTCGCGAAGGAATCTGTGACGAACGACGTGACGCCGATCTCTATCGTGAGTAGGCGTTGCGCATGGGCGCGGCATCTTGTCTGACGGCCCCCAGGTACTCTTGCTCGTCCTTTTCCTCGCGCAGTTCCGCGGCACTTCGCAGCTCGGTTTCCTCTTCGCTCCAGGTATGCTAGGTTGACTTTCGACGAGACTGTTGCTAAACTAGCGGCTGGACAGTGACGCTCATCTGGCTGATTCTCCTCGCCGTCACCGGCATCATCAACATCGTGGCATACCCGGGTATCTTCCGCGCCTTCGACCCGTCTCGCGCCATCCTTCGTGGGTCCACCAGACGTCGCTTATACGTCCACTAGTAACCTGCTTTCCTCAGTGTTTGTCCGCACCAGGGACTATGACATCCTCGCCGGTGTCCTGCTTGCTCTGACCGGTTGCGAGGCGATGTTTGCGAGGTCAGTTTCTATCTGGCTGCTGCAAGTGGGAACCACAGCTCATGCGCACGCGGGTAGCCTGGGCCACTTCAATATTCTGTCGATTCAGCTGTCCTTCACCTTGTTCGTCTACCCGTCTATCGTCCTTGCCTATCTCGGTCAGGGCGCGCGGCTCATCAGAGACGGCGAGGCCGTCTTGTCCAACCTTTTCTACGCCACCATCCCGGGGCGGGTGAATGGTCCCGTCTACTGGTAACTATTTACCGAGTCAGCTCATGGCTTCACGTATTAATTTGGGACTTCAGGATCATGTTTGTCTTCGGGATCCTGGCTACGGTGAGCTCCTTCGCTTCCAATTCAAAGCCCTCTTGACCTGACCGCTATGTGTAGTTTATTGCTTCGCAAACTCTTATCACTGCTGCGTTCAGTCTCATTCAGCAGATGATCAAGAACCATGTCCTTCCACCGTATGAACCCTCTGCTGAGGTGCTTTTTCTTACCGCTCATACATTTGTACTAGGCTTCGCGTGGTGCATACCTCGTCTAAGATCAAAGGTCAAATCTACATTCCTGCGGTCAACTGGCTCTGTAAGTTATTGGTTTAAAACCGTGTGATGTATCTCACGCGGAACTCAGTGATGATCGTCACCATTGTCGTTGTGGGGACATTCAGAAATTCGACCAGCCTGAGCAATGCTTACGGGTATGCTTGACATGTGGGAATGAAGACGGTCACTAACGCTTCCGCAGCTTCTCAGTCGCCACGGTCATGTTCTCTACGACAGTCCTCATTGCGATTCAGATGGTCTACGTCAAGCACCTGCCCATATATGTCGCCCTGGCGTTCTTCCTGGTTTTCGGCTTCCTCGATGGTGAGAGCGCTCTTGCAGATCGTCAGTAGTTCGATGTTCTTACACGGTGTAGGATTGTTCTGGGGCGCTGCGCTCAAGAAGATCCCTCAGGGTGCCTATGTTCCGCTCATCATCGGCAGCATATGGTTCGTCATCTCCCGTTTATGCCTCAGACTGTTGCTCAATCACGCATAGCATGCTGATCATGGTCTTCTGGAGCTGGGCAAAGGTAAGCGGTCTGATCAGCTGAGTTGTGGCTCGCCTTGACGCAACATCCCAGGGTCTCGAAGATGCCTTCGACGGCAACCACCGCTCCGACCTACAGAACGTCATCATCCGCGAACAGCTGCATACGAGCGACGCCGACTACGACGCACCTGAAGTGTCGTACGTGCAGCGGGAAGGCGGTCCTGTCAGCGACTCCTCGTCGGAATCCGAGAAGTACTATATATGCGACCCAGAGGAGCGGATCATCAGCGCAATTCTGCCCAGCAAGGAGTACAGCGCTCTGCTGCAGCTCGCCCGCCTCCCCACTTGTGCAGTCTTCCATCGTATGACGTCCGGAAAGGGTGTTCCGCATTCGTTCGCTGGTGAGCAACAGTCCTGACGGTGATAACAGACGGGGACTAACAGCGTGGATAGCTTTCGTCCGCCAATGGCCAGCTCTGCCGAGAGTTGTGGTACGTATACATTACCGTCAAGGGGATCAAAGCTCACCTCTATCCAGATATTCCTTTCGGTGCATGTGATGTCGGTTGCCGAAGTCGAACCCGAAGAACGCTACACTCTGCGCAAGGTTCCCGCCGTCCGAGGTACACCGCTTGCTTAGTCAATTTCAACCTGCTCTTTACTCACACCTCGTATGTTTCTTAGGATTCTACGTTGTCATCTACCGTATTGGTTACCGAGAAACGTTCAACGTGAAGGTCGAGGCCTTCATTGACAAGATCTGCGACCTTGAAGCCCGCGAAGACCCCGTCAACAGCGCAGCTACCATTGCCGAGGTCCGAACCGCCGCAAGGAGAGTCACGCATATGTAAGAAGCCTTGCGCCCTATCTGAAAGCAGTGTTCTCATCCCGCATGCAGAGCTCCGCATTATGTCGTGACAAGCAGAAGCCTCGGTTCGAGTCGATTCATGAGAGCGATGTCGTGGATGAGGGCGGTCCTCCTCGAGGATATCTATCGTCGTTTAGGTTAGCATGCACCATAGTCATATCGTGGACTATACGCTGATCAGTACTAGCTACGATGTTCCCTGACACCGACGGATGGCGTGGTTCCGCGGATGAGTACGTCGACCATGTTGTTGCGCCCCTTACATTCTCGCTCATGATAATGTCATTATAGGATCATCCATGTGGGTGTCAACGCTACATTGTAACCTACTGTGTCCCTCGTCCTCTACATATGGCTCTCCATTCAGCTATCACTGCCATACGCTACATCTTGGTATATATCTATATAAGAATCACGAAGTGTATTTTTCCCCAACGAAATCTCACGAACGCCTTCTCTCCTCATCCTATGAGAGATGCGCCTCGACGTGCTCCAGCGTGCTGAAGTATATGGCGAGTGCCTCGTTCTCCGTGATTTGCTGCGTATCAAGCCTACCGTACGAGGGTAGCGTGCGGTGGTCCTGCAGTTCGTCCGGTTCCAGGTCACTGATGTCGCTGCTGTCGTAACTGGAGCTCTCCGAGCTCGACGGACAGTAGTCAGAGTCGGCGTCCGAGCCTCCGTCGTCTTTACTGGTGCTCTCATCTTCGCCGTACAGCGGGCTGTGGTACAGCGCGAGCTCGCTTGGGCCATCCTTGATCGTGAGCCCGTAGTAGTTGTGGATGTGGATGAAGTCCCGGGGGAGGTTGTGCTGCGGCGAGAAGATGTACGAGAGCTCGGGCGCCCAGCGGAGGAGGTAGATGTCGACGTAGCGTACATGCTTCCAGCGCGATCCTTCATGATATTTGAAGCTCTTTGTCACCGCCGGCGCGGGGCGCAGTGAACCCTTGACGATGAGGTCGACGTGATCTATGGACCGCGAGAAGATGGGGGACTTGCGGAGGAGCTTCGCCTGCTCGGGTGACGCCACCCGGATCGCGAGGAACTCAAGGTTCGGGCACAGCTCGAGCACGCGCAGCTGCGCCTCGAACTTGGCATTGTCGACCGGCCAGTCTAGGTTGGCCCCGAAGTCGACGTTCAGGAACTTCGAGCCGTGCTGCTTGAATAGGCTCGTGAGGTTTGCTTCCACTTCCTTCGTGAAGGTGAGCTCGGGCCTGAAGCGTATGGCTTTGAGTTTGGGCATGTTCCACCAGTGTGGAATGTGGAAGTATGGGTCGGAATGAGACGACCAGAGCGTCAGAGTCTCGAGGCGATTGAAGGGGAGAGGGAAGACTTCTACATTCGCTGACGAGGACCCGGCATAGATTGCGAATGACAACACAGTCCGTAGAGGAAGCTCGGTATCAAGAAGAGCGAGGAATCCGGGTTTGAATTGGCTTGGATAGTCGTCGTTATAGATGCCAAGGTGCAGGATCCGTTGTGGTAGAGGTAGATTGGTATAGGAGCCGTCACCGCCAAAACTTGTGAACAAGGAAGGGATGGAGCCGGGGCCCAGTATGGGACAGACTGGGAAGGCCCCTTGGAAGGAGAGCCCGACGAGGTAGGGGCAATAATCGATCAGGTCTACCAGGCTGTCGCGAACAATGCGGAGCATGGAGTCGGGGACGTCGCAGCAGAGTGTGATGTTCCGCACGATGACGCCGAAACGATGTGGGGACGACCGGACTGTCCTCGACAGCGCGATGATCTGGCCCGGTCTTCGCAGCACCACGTCGACGTACAAACGTAGCATCGCCGCTTCATGCCAGGCCTTTGACACGTATGCGACTGTCTTCAGAGTCCGCATAGCGGCACACCAGGGGCTCTGGGGTCCGTATGTCAGGGAGTACGGGAGCAGGCGATGTGGGGGTGTGACATAGTATAGAATACGTGTCATGACGCCCCGATCTATGTCCTGCAGGCCCGTGGGCTGGGCAGGCGTAGACTCAGCTGGCTTCGCGGCCGACCCCGTTGCCGCGGAACTCTGCGCTGATTGCAAGGGCAGCCGCTTGATTTCTTTCTGAAGAGGGATAAGTTGCATCCACGTTGTATGTTTACGTGTTTCTCACCACCGAGGAGAGGTCGGGTGTGGCAGAACCTCGTGCTGCCATGAGGGTCGGCTCGAGCTTGCCATTCTTCTGGGCGGACTTGCCGTTCGAAGATAAGCGGTACTTCTCTCTCTCCAGCTCGGTTAAAAGCCGAAGCCTCCAGCCGTCGAGGCCTGTGCTCTTGGCCTTGTACCGGCCGTTCTCGTAGTGCAGTCTTTCGATCTGCCTCCGCATGGCATGAGTTAAGGCTTCTAGCTGAAGCTCCCTATCGCGGAGGGTTATCAGCTCCTTGAAGACGCTTTGTATGCTTCTCTTCTCCTCCAGCAAAGACAGAACCTCCTTGTCGGGCTGATCGCCGTCCTTGAGAGGTTCCACGTAGATGTTGCATCCTTGGAATGGGCGCTGGCCTTCAGAAGTGGATAATCCGCGGAAGTCCTCCATGATCTTAGGCATGGGAGCCCAGACGGATGGCGGTGGCGGCTTCGCAGTCATTGCGTCCTTTCAGAGTATTGGAGAGCACTTCAATGGGCTTCGTGTCGGCGTACCGACTGCGAGGTAAGACCGCCAGGTGAGTCACACGCTCGTCTGGTAGGTGCGGTAAACACCACAGTTCCTGCTTCAGTCGCGGGATATCTGAGCAAGATTTATCACGACCGTCTGGAGAAACACAGACCAAACAAGAACGAAAAATGTAGAGTCTGTCGTTGTGGCGACGTTCGTACTCGACAACGTGGCACGAGCTAAGCCTGGTCACTGAGCGTCTACATGTCAACCTCATGCGTGGCAGGCGCGGCGCAGCACATCAAAGGCAGATGGCGCGATACGCTCAGCATGCAAGCAAGTATTATGTGTAAAGTTACTGGTACATTCGAAGGGCTTTTGCCTGGAACACATCCTCCTCGTCACTGGTTCCGATTGACCTAACGCTCACCCCATCATGGCAATGGCAGTTCTGAGCATGCACAGACTGCAATTCGCGTCATGATAGTAGACTACGAGTCCATGTTTATGCACATCACGGCGACGATATTGTGAGCAAACTAGAAAATAATACGAGCCAAAAAAGAAGGATCAGGATGTACTCAGCTCAAAATACAGGCTGTCAAGTAACAGCAGAGCCAGAGAACTTGGAGAAGAACGAAGAAAATCTGGCAAGCGGCTTTCGTGGGACTGTCTACTCTTCCAGGGTGTCAGCATAGATAGTAAGAGCTTCATTCTCGCTCAATGGTTCTGGCTCGCCATCGCTCTCTGATGCCTCCGTCGAAAGGTCGTCCGATTCTTCGTCAGAGTCCGAAGGTTGGTATTCGGAGCCGCCGTCATTGTTAGCATCCTCGTCGTCGCCGCCCTCCTTTGCTGCTTTGTCGTCGTCGCTAGCTTTTAGTAACTCAACCTGTGAGGCATTGTCTCCCCACAGGTCCGCATTGAAGACCAGTTCGTTCTTGGTATCCCAAATTTGAAGACCGTAGCAATTCATCTCGACCACTTCCGTATCGCTTCTCGCCGGGAAGATGTAGGTGGCCTCAGGTATCCACGTCAATAACTGCTGATCGAGGTACCGGATGCGCTTCCACTTCGCTTCGCGCACGAAACCAAGAAGATGGTGGGGGTCTTCGCTGCACAGCAGCACGATAACGACCTCGACGAGCGGCACAGGTTTCTTCCACAGCGGAAGCCCCGCCATGTAGTTCCACATGCCCTCGTGCGTCCATCCAGGGCTCGGCGAAACTTGCAGAACGAGGTGCGCGAGGTTCGGCAGGAGGCATGCCGCCGCGGCCTGCTGCTCTATGGACGTGGGGTCGAAGGAGAAATGTTTGCCGCCCCCGAAGTCGAGGTTCGTGATCGTCTCGGCATGGTTTTTGCAGAACACGATGAGAGTGGCACCAAATGCGCGAGTGCAAATGAGCCCTGGCCTAAAGTGAAGGGCTCTCAGCTTCGGCAGGTCCCATGAGGGAGGCAACTGGCCGTCCTTATTATCTGCCGACTGCGACGTCCAGACGGTCAGGGTCTCCAGCTGCGGGAAGGAGAGCACAGATCTATCGAAGTCGAAAGGTAAAGAATTCGCTGCGATGGATAAGGAACTGAGATGAGAGCACTGGTTGAGAAATGGCTCCAGGTACGGGAAGGGCGGCTTCGGGTTGCTGAAATGTTGGCCATCGGC
Organism: Phanerochaete sordida; assembly: GCA_019973155.2. Lineage (NCBI taxonomy): Eukaryota > Fungi > Basidiomycota > Agaricomycetes > Polyporales > Phanerochaetaceae > Phanerochaete > Phanerochaete sordida. The sequence continues at coordinate 841,051 of BPQB01000002.1, forward strand.
CAATCCGAGATGCGAAATTTTGGATGGTACAGGCGAGGCAAAAATCGCGTGCGAAGCTGACCATTCGTGGGACTCCACTGGACTAATGTACTCTTCCTGAAACGTGAGCGAGCTGAGGTTAGGGCATTGTTTGACGATGTACGCCACGCTGTCGAGAGTGGTACGCAGCCAGGCGTTCGGGATAGCACAGGTAATCGCGATGCTGCTGACATGTCGCGAGAAGACTTCTGGCGAAGAACGGAGTGTTCTCGCAAGTGCTGTGGCCTGACCAACGCGGCGTAGGACGACGTCGCGATACAGTAGCCCATGCGCCGCCGCATGCCACTCTTTGCACACGAGGGCGATAGTTTTGAGCGTCCGGATCATGTGGCACCAGCGACTTGCAGGGCCGTTGGAAAGGGAATGGTGTAGCAAGCCTAGAGGTGGTAGCAGAGACTCGAAGGCACATCGTAGAACTTCGGCAGGTATACGTATTCGACGCCGGTAAGGGTGGAGAGCGTTGACAGGCGCGGTGTGGGCCTTTGGACAGTCCATCCGGCGAGTTGTGGCCTGCTGGCCATCAGTGCTAAGTGAGCTTGCAGAGGATGCGCTTCACGTACCTGTGCAAGTCCTACCTGGTCCTGAACAAGCTCGGGAGTCGTGACGCTATAGGCGCGCTTTCATAAAGAGGCGTTGCGTTAGACGCGCCGCTGAGCTCCTTCGCAGGAAGACACAGAACAAGGTAGACACGTATATGTATGCCCACCGAGGAATAAAGCTGTCAGATCCAAGGTATAGATGTACACTTCATAGATGATACTATAGTCACAGTGCGGATAACGCGAGAGACTGATCGTCAAGAACATGGATCCGAGGGCACGATGTCTGTCATGCATCGACAATACCGGCATAAACGGCGAGAGCTTGCTCTTCGGTCAGATCTTCAAGCTCTTCTGACTCGACGTCACTCTCGCCTTCATCGGTGACAAAATCTTCAGAGACATCCGACTCGTACTGATACGAAGAATCGCTGGTGTTAGAGTCACTGCCATCGTGACTTTCGCCGTCCTCGACGTCCGTGGTCGCAGATCCTGAGGGTCGTCCCCAATTCTCATCGACCAGAGCGAGGCAGTCGGCGCTCTCCTCGATCTTCAGGCCGTAGCAGTCCATAACGCGCGGTTCGACCAGTGCTTCGTCTGAAACGGGGAAGAGGTATGGGAGGTCGGGGATCCATGTGAGGAGCGCGATCTCGAGGAAGCGTACGCGCTTCCACGCCGAGCCGCGCACAAGGTCGCCGAGCGGACATGACTCGCGGTCTTCGTCGGGCTTGATGGTGACCTCGACGAGAGCGAGAGGCATGTCCCATATCGACGACGCCTTCACCACGGCCCAGACTTCTTCGCGAGGGACCACGGGGCGGGGAAAATGGGAAGCCCCGGAGATGCACAGGATGAGATGCTCGAGGTGTGGACAAAGACTGGCTGCATGGAGCTGATGCCCGAGGGACGACAACGTCAGGGAACACAAGATGTCGCCTCCGAAGTCGAGCTCTCTGAGCGTGCCTGCGTAACGGGCGCAGAAGCTTGCAAGGCGCACTCCGAGGTCGCCTACGCAGCCGAGCGCAGGTCGAAAGCGAAGAGAGGCGAGCTTTGGTATTTCCCACAGCAGCGGCAAGTTTTTGGAGGCGCCTTCACCGCTGCCGTAGGACCAGATTGAGAGTGTCTCCAGTCGAGGAAAGTGGAGCGTCAGGGTATCGTCCGTTTCTGGCAGCGAGCGCGAGGAAATTGACAGCGATGTCAAATGCGAGCACCAGCTGAGCATTAGAGCCAGGGAAGAAAAGGACGTGCAGAAGTCTTGCCAGGAGGCGGCATAAAGGTGCCGCTCGTCAAATAAACCCAGATGTTCGACGTTATGAGGTATCGTCAAGGGACTCAAATTCCTGTATAGGACTGGCAACGGCGTGCTGGGGGAATAAGCGCGTTCGTGATAGACTGGTCGGAAGACGAATGCATTGAGATTGGGGCATTGTTGGAGGATTGAGGTCAAGCTTTGGCGCGTCACGCGCGTCCAGCGCTGCGGGATAAAGCAAGTGACCATGACGCTGCGGACGTATGGCGAGAACGTCTGGGGCGCAGATCGCAGCGTGCTTGCGAACGAGAGGATTTGGCCGACTTCGCGAAGGTGAACGTCGCGATACAACAACGGGTACGCCGCGGCATGCCACGACTTGCAGACGAGTGTGACGGATTTGAGGTCGCGGATCATCTTGGACCATCGGAGTCCAAGCCCATCTGTGTTTGAATGGTGTACCAAGCCCGCGGGGAGGGACAAATGCTCCAGGACACAGCGTAGTGCAACTACATGAAGTCCACGCCATCGCGGGCGCAAAGCGTTGACAAGGTCCAGGAGTCCTTCGCAGCGTTGGATCTCGTCCCTAGCATCTGCCTGTCCGTGTGGCAAATCGCGTACTGGCGATGAGTATACGTAGTGTGTCACATAGAATCTTTGCGCACCTCCGCGAGCCTCTCAGCAAGGGCTGCCTGTCGCTCTAAGCACTGTATCCTGCGCTCCAAGCTGTCATCCCCCATCGTAGCGAGTTCCTTCTCCAGCCGTCCGCACTTCGACTTCGAGCGGTTGAGCTCCGTGTCGAGCTGCGCCTTGAGGCGCGACATGTGTCTGAGGTCGCTCTGGACCTGCAGCTTCTCTGCGGTCATCTGGAGCAGCTGCTGCTTGAGAGCGACGATGTCGCTGCCTTGAGCGCGGTGGCTGGCGCGAAGATGGACGAGCTCCTGTGCAAGGCTTCGCATATTTCCCTCTTCGTACACCGCGCGAATCTGCCTTTCGACCTCTGCTGGAGTCAATGTCGACATTACTTTAGTGGTATCGGTTGGTCCGCTTCGCGTCGGCATCGCAGCGGTCGAGTACCTGAGCGAAGGACCGAAGGTGGAAGAAACAGCGATGGCGGGTTTCAAAGAAAGCAATGAGCAAAAAGAGGGCGGTCCGCGCCCCCGCACGACGCGCCCACGTGCCGGACGCGCCTGTAATTAGTACTGTGCTCTGGTTCCTCTGGATCAAGAAAGAAAAGAGATGTAGCAGGGTGATGTGTAGGAAATACGCAGTCAAATTGTAGGACGTTTTTTCGTGTTCGAGTCGAGAGTCGAGAGTGCTCACAAAGGGGGCGCACGCCTCTTCCGTCACACTGACTTGATGATTCCCTTCGCGCGCGTTCCTCGGAGCTATAGCTGAGGGTTTCATACATACACTGCTCATTAATTCGCATCGCCCGCAATCGCGATACGATTGAGGCTTGGGACTCACAGGTCTGCCCACGGTGTGATTACATGGCCACGGGCTGCCCTTGAAACGCGCTGCGAGTAGCGCAGGTCGCAGGTCGAACGCCAGGACGGACGAAGGCAAGCTCGCCACGCACCCAGCCTCGTGGAGCGCAAATTAAACGACGTTATGGTTGCACAAACTAGCAGCTCTAGTGCTCTACTCTACAGCATTCACTACCGCGGCACACGCGGCCCTACATGCGCTCGAGGGGGCGGAGGGTGAGCAGACGCATCGCGGCGCCGAGGACGTCGCGCGCGGAGAGGTAGAGCCACATGCGCGCGCGGGCCTTGTCCGCGTCGGGCTCGCCCTTGACGATGACGCTCTCCCACGCGCTCGAGATCGCGTGCGCGAGGCGGAAGCAGAAGGTGACGACCGCGCTCGGCTCGGACGTCCGGAGCGCGGTCTTCACGACGTCGGGGTACGAGCCGAGCAGGAACACGATGTCGCGCGCGGCCGGCGCGGTGAGCAGCTCCGTGTTCAGCGCGGCCGGCGCGGGCAGCGGCATCAGCTGCGGGTTGTTGCGCTCGATCGACGCGAGGCGGACGTGCGCGTACTGCAGGTACGGGCCGGTGTCGCCCTCGAAGGAGAGCATGCGGTCCCAGTTGAAGTTGTAGTTGTTGATCCTGGCGCAAGAAATGAGCGCGAGAATAGCAGCATGCGGCGGCCACGCTTACCGCTTTGCAGCCATGTCCTGGATCTTGATGCCAGAAATACCAACCTCCTGGGCGATGTACTCCGGGTTGTCGATCGCAGCGTATTTCTCCTCGTTCTGCCTCATGTGCTCGTGCATGACTGACGACGCTTCCTGGATAATTTGGTCCAGGAAGACAACGGTACCCCTACGGGTCGACATGCCGAGCACGAGGCCGTAGTTGATGTGCTCAATCCGGTCCGCCCACGGGAACTCCATGAGCTTGATGATCTTCATGAACTGCTGCATGTGGAGGTCTTGCTGGGAGGAGATGACGTAGATCATCTTGTCGAACTTGTGCTTTTCGTACCGCTCGACGGCACCGCCGATATCTCGGGTAAGATAGATGGAGGTACCATCTCAATCGCAGCGTTAGCGAACATACTGCCTACAACTTAGCAGACTCACCTTTTTTCCGGAGGACCGCACGGCCCATCTTCCACTTCTCCAAGTTGACCAGCTTGGCACCCTCGTGATCCTCGATGAGGTTCAGCTCCTCGAGCCGCTGGATCGCCTTGTCCTGCCACTCCTTGCCGACCAAGCTCTCGCCGATGTACTCGTCGAAGTGGACGTTCAGGCGGTCGTACTCCTCCTCGTACTTCTTGACGGAGAGTTCCCGCCATTTCCGCCAGTTCGCAAGCGCAGACTCGTCGCCGTCCTCCATGCGCTTGAAGAACTTCGCGGCCTCGATCTTGACATTCGGGTCCTTCTCCGCGTCCGCGTTGACCTTGATGTAGATGTCGAGCAAGTGTTTGATGGCGTCTTTCTGGAGCTCCTCCTCGTTGCCGTACTTCTCGAAGCCAACTGCGATGAGACCGAACTGCAAGCTAGGTTAGAACAACGTCAGAGCACGGGCTGGAATGGCGATTACCTGGGTGCCCCAGTCACCGAGATAGTTCAGCGAGGTGACGTCCCAGCCGTTCGCCTTGTAGAGGTTCGCGAGGAAGGCACCGATGATGGTGCTGCGCAAGTGTCCGACGTGGAACGACTTGGCAATGTTTGGTGATGAGTACTCGATGAGGGCCTTCTTGCCCTTTCCGCTCGTGTTCGTGCCGTACTCGGGCTGGCCGGACGCGGTATTGTAGGTGAGGTCGTGTACTTGCGTGAGGACGAGTCGGGTTAATGACGAGGTGCGGCAGGTGAAGTGGAGGAAGGCCTTGTCGTGGACGACGTTCTCAATCCACTCGTCTGGTTGGAACTAGCGGGCATGTGAGCATGGCTGCACGCGACACGGTGCGCAGAGGGAGTCATCCGGAGGGTGACGCCGGGCTGCGGGCGAGGGTGCAAGGAGTCACTCACCCTCTCCAAGACTTTCTTTGCGAGCTCGTCCACCTTTCCTGGGAGACGGAAGCGGGGAACGGCGACGGTGAAGTCAACACCCTTCTTGCCGTAGTCGACGCCCTGGTAGGCCTGCTCGACCGTGAGTGGTGGCAGTGCCTCCGAGACGAGCTTCGCGATGGCCGTCCTGAACGAGTCGAGGACCGCACGCTCGGGCTCCGTTCCCGGGATCTGGGGAAGCTCTGGCATGTTCTTCAAGAACGAGGAGGTCGAAGCCATGCTGCGAAAGTGTGCAGGGCGGTGTTTTGGGAGGACGTGTGGGCGGGTGGATGCGAGGGAAGTATGTACAAAGCGGAGGGCTAGGGAGAGTCTGGGGAAGCGGGGGGCCAAGATTGCAGCCACCTTTGAGCCTCTCGGGATTTTTGGCTGCAGGTTTCGAGTCAGGAATCGATCTCTCACTTTTCGGCGCTTCGTCGCGTCAATTGACCGAGAAGCTCGCTCCTCGCACCCGTGTCCGTATATGGTAACTGTAGTCATCCAGCCTGCATGTGAATACGTGCGGAATGCCCCAAAATACCCCGTAATATAGCCCTGGAGAGTACAATCTAGCATGTATGTGCTACACACAAATAATAAATTACTCCGATGTAACGCAGTGTCCCCAGTATACCCCAAGAAGAAACCGGACTCTGAATGCCCTTCGTGCCGGGTATCGTGTGCAGGCGCAGGACGATCCATGTCGTGGTGTTCACCACTCGATGATCTCAGGGAAGAATTTGGCGATGAGACCCTGATAGTACGGCTTAACCTTCTCCGGATCAATCGGGTCGTCGCTCTTGCTATACAGGTCGTAAGGATTGAAAGCCCGGACAGCTTCTAATGCCCGCTGATCGTTGGCGTTAGTGAGGTGCATGTACGCCTCCTCCCGGTGCCATCTGCGAAACGCGCTGATGAGACCAGATAACAGCAGGCACTTCGGATGACTCACGGGTAGAAACTGTGGTACCGGATCATGTACAGCGCATCCTCCGGCAGGCTGCTTTGGTTCTTCAAAACGTTGTACAGGTACTGCGGCGCAAAGTGTGTCAGTTTCAAAGAGGGTTAAGCTCTGCACCTGACAAACCTCGTCGTGTCCCCATGAGAGCATGACGTTCTCAAGTCCGCAATGAGGCGCATAGACACCATACTCCGTGGAATAGACAGGGTCGTAGTGGTCGGGGTTCCCCTTGAACGTGTCAGGGTAGATGTTCTTGTCCGAGAACCTGCATCCAACGACAAAGGTGTCCTGCGGGTCCAGTAGGTGAGTTCAGAACGAGGCCGCTGCGGCGCAGAAAGAGGCGCACCCCGACAACGTCCCATTGGCCTCTGTGTGCCATTGCGTCAGCACGTTTTCTGCCTATCTTACACGCCGCACGTACTCAGAGCCAAAGATGTGCAAGAGCTTCCCGAGGTCATGGACGAGGCCCGCGACCTTTCTGCCTAGTGAGTTCCGTGACAGCCGCAGCGCACGCCAAGGCGCACCTGCATCCACTCGGGCTTCCCATCGCGCCGTATCGCCTCCGCCGTCTGGAGGAGATGCTCGATCTGCGATACGCTCGTCTGGGCCGCGGGTCAGCGCGGCGCCTCGGCAGGCACGCAACCAGTACTCACGTCCGGATCAGACTCGTCCACGAGCGTGTTCAGGAGCTCCATCGCCTCCCAGATGCCTGCGCGCGCGAGCGTCAGCGGTGCCACCCGGGCGGCGTGTGGTGGCGCACGCACCCATGCGCGCGCGCACCGTCTTCTTGAAGGCTGCACGGACGTTGATGTTGAACTCGACCGTCTGCTTCTCTGCGGGCGCGGTCAGCGGCGGCGCGTGGGTGCAGAGGCGGGGCGCCGCGCACCGTGCTGCTCCCTGTAGAATGACTTCACGCGGTCGCATGCATCCTCGTATTGCCGGAACTTTGTCTTGTCTTTGTCTGCGTCGAACGTCGAGGCGTCGTCCCAGGAGGGCGTTCCCTTCAGCTTGTTCACTGCGTAGGCACCGCAAGTTGAGCCTGCGACGCGCGCAAGCACGCGTGAGGGACGCACCTTCGTCAATGGCGTCGCAGACCTCTTCCAGGCACTGTGCTGGCGGCGGGATCATGTTGGCTGAGATGAGGAATATGAGATGGGGATATATGAGGAAAGCCTCAGTGGGCGTCGGGAGGAAAGTGCGATAGATGCTGACCAAGGACTGCCGCAGAGGCGACCCTACTTATACGTGCGCGTCACTGGGTACCCTCGGAGGGCGTGTGGCGCTGTGCCATATCACGCGCCTTCCGGGGACGCACGGGCAGCGCGCAGATCGACGGCAGCGGGGATAGGTGCCTGTCGGGTTCTGCCTGGCGTGCGATCGGGGTCGACGTGCGGGGGAGGCAGGCTGATTCGATGTGCCGCGTCGGTTGAGGGGCCTCGGGGTGTGTGCCCTCTTCGACTCGTGTTCAGGGTCCTGCGGGGCGCATGCCTGTTTGAGTGAGTCTGCCCGATCCGGCGCTGGCATTGCCCGTTCCTAGCCACAGCGCTCGCGGCGCGTGGAGACGCTGCGTGGATGGGGCACGCGTGCTCCGCCGTTAACTTACGACAAGGGGCCCTTCCACAGCGGGCAAGCAAGAGGCGTACGCGGCAGGAGCATGCCTCGCCAGCGATCAAATGATTCTGCGTCATAGCCGTGCAATTGTCAATCTCGTGAGCTGCGCGGAATGCAGCCAACCCAGCTTCTCTAGATGCTTATCCGACTAACGCGCCGCGCCTGGCGAACAGCCCCCGCGACGCGCCAAGCGCGTGTCGCGCGTGTCGTGCTGCAGCGCGATGCACAGGATTAAGCATCGCCCGGGTGCACGGTGCCGCACACCGACAACGAGCACGACGAGGAGCTCCGATGGCAAGTAGGAGCTCGTGAGCGGCCATGCTTGCGACCCACATGCAGGGCCATCATCCAGGGCTGGGACGCTTTCTCACCCAGCTTTTCACGGTTTTCTACTGCGCAGCAGTCAAATTCATGCACAACGTGTAGCGCAGGCTCGGAGTCGGAAGGGGGACGCTGCTCATTCTGAACGGTCCGAACAGGATACTCTTCGTTAGTTCGCGCGCGCGCTAAGACGCTACATCGAGAGACGCACACACGACGCAGCGCGACAAAATTTGGAGGCGCTACGAAACTGAATGTCTTCTAGTTCCTTTCGTGCGATGTGTGCAGACGTTGTGGTCACCGCTGTACCGTCACCGTCGGGATCACCAAAGGCTTCGATACGTCCCTGATCTGCGTCGCCATAAAGGCCACAGTGGCGGAGGTCGTCGTCGCGCCCATGAAGAGTGCTGCCATATCTGTGAAGTGTCACTAGAGCGATCAGACATGCCGCGCGAGCAGTCCCAGAGAATCTGAACCAGAGAGACTTATGCAGGTGCTCAAATCCCTCCTTGTGTCCACAACTACGTGATGATGACAGGCACTTTTGCGAGGCGCACCGAAGTTTCGCGGGGAGATCATTATCGGGTATATATGACATTTCATGTCGGTGATAGAGACCCATTATGTACTGCGATAGGGCGTTAGCAAAGCTAAATCTACACAGTTTGGCTATTTGCCACTCACCAGAAGTAACGTAAGACTGGGGTATGCCGTACATACAAACACGGAGCGGAACAAACATCGAGGTACGAAGGGGGAACGAAGACGCAGAAGGTGTCATCGGTAAGACTGAAGGAGCGGCGGGAGCCGTCATGTCCGTTTAGGCAACGAGCGAAGAGACGACGAGCACCCAAATCAGGCCCAAAAGGCTCATAGTCGGTGTGCCAAACGCAGCAGCCATACCCGCGGAATTCGAGGAGTCGACGAGCGGAACAGCAGCTCCGATGGTTTGGTTCAAGCAATCAAGGAACGAGCCGTCGACCCACGTCGGAAGGGGAGTGTCGGGTATCGAGCTGTCGTTGGTCAGTGCAGCAGTGTCGTTGTACCCGTCGAGAGTCAGCACGACACTGCTCGCGCGGTAGTATTGCACAGCTTGCTCTGGCCGCGGCTGCGAGGGATCAGAGGTGTTCAGTGGCATCGGGGTCAAGGCAGTCGTGTTCCCGAGAGAGCAATTCGCCGCGACCGAGTCGATGAGAGACGCCACTGTAGCATTGTCGGCGAGAAGGTGGAAGGTGTTGTTCGAATTCGCGTCGGAGAAGGCGGCCTGTGTCATCGGGCCACCCGGACGACTTGAATTACTCGGATCGCCATACTAGAATGCGCACGGTCAGCAGATGAAAAGGGCCGGGTCCGCAAAGGCCGGACTAACCTCGTTGGAGTCGTGCAGGTACGCAGCGCCGTAGCCCAACGTGCCGCCCCAGACGATGGGCCAGAAAACGAAGGGGAAGTTCAAGCCTGTAACCCCGCGGTTCGCCTGCCCAGGGTACCCGCTGCCGTAGACTCTGAGAAGCGAGGGCCATGGTCAGAGCTTCTCCACAAGCACGACGGGCGGATCGCGCGCGCACCTCGTTCCGAAGACCTGATCGCGCGTTCCGCCGCCTACGCTGCGCCCAGCGAACGGCTGCCCACTTGGAATGGTCGTCGCAGAGCCGCCGCCTCTCCCGTAGGCCGTGATGCTGCGTCCGCTGCTGCCTCCTGTCGACCCGCTGAGGGGCACGCTGCGACCACCAGTGCTCGAGCCCCCGCTGCTGCCGCCCTTGCCAGTGCTTCCGCCGCCACTTTCCCCGCCCCCGCCGCCACCGATGCTGCCTCCTCCTTTGCCTCCTCCTCCGCCGCCCTTGCGCGGATACAGCCGTCGGGTGATGCCAGGTACGTACACCATGTTAATGGAGGTGGGAGAGCGTCAAGTTTGTGGGGTTTGGTCGCCGCGCGTGGCTGCTGATATACGATCCCGGTCAAGGTGGGGCTGTGGTTTGACTCTGCAGCGCTGCGATTGCAGCCCGGGTGGATGAGGTAGCCAAGAGTACCATAGCCGCTGTACTCCGCATAAGCATCACAGCCCCAGGACCAAAAAACGGACCACAGGTGTTTTGCACATGGGCGCAGGGGAGCAAGACGACCGTATCGAGCGAGGCGATGCTTTCTGCAATGGACTCCGTTCGACAATCGGACTAAGTCGCAGCATAGGGGAGAGGTCACGTAACCAAGGCTATACAGACGAGGGACGCTAGAATTCTCACTGGAAACCAGGCATGGTCATTTTTGAGCGTCCGTAGTTCGGCATGAACATAGGCAACCACGACCACTACAAAACACGTCCGAGTAAGTCCCGTCGCCGGACGCAGGGCGCCGTTATCCCACATAGCCCCCAAGGTCCACGCTCCAAACGTCGAAGTCACAATCTTGCATAGTCAGTGCATAATGATTGCGAAAGCGACGAGTAGATAGGAGAAAACAGCATGCTATAGACCATACAAGGCAACCGCCACACGACAACGTACACCGAAGGCTTACGCGCTCCTGCAATACACAATCAGTCGCAGTTCTACACACCTCCAGGACACACGCTACTCACTTCTTGGCCTTGACCGACGCAACCTTCTCCTTCCTCTCGGCGACGCGCTTGGCAAGGAGAGCATCGTACTCGGTCTTCTGCTCCTTCTGGCGCTCGATCCGGCGGCGCTTGAGAGAGCGGAGGTGGCGGCGGCGCTGGAGACGGACGGGGGTGACCAACCGCTGGATCTTGGGACTATGACGAAAGTTCAATATAACGCCATACGCACAACTGAACAGAACTCACGCCTTGGTGTAAGGCTTGGCACCCTCCTTCTTGGTGGAGGTGACCTCACGGCGAACGACGTACTTCCTGACGTCGTCCTCCTTGGAGAGGTTGAAGAAGCGGCGGATCTTGGTTGCACGCTTGGGGCCGAGGCGCTTGGGGAGGACGGTGTCGGTCAGGCCGGGGATCTCGTTCTCGCCCTGCTTGACGATGACGACAGAGAGGACGGCGATATCGGGGCCGACGATGCAGCCGCGGACGGACTTGCGCTTGCGCTCACCAGTGCGGCGGGGGCGGTAGCAGGAGTGACCGTCGGAGAGGAGGAGACGGACACGGTAGGGGACAAGGACACCCTGCTTCATGGGGAAACCCTGCTTGTCGTTGCCACCGGTGATGCGGAAGACGTAGCCCTTCCACTCATCGCCGAGAGTGTCAGCGGCGACCTCCTGCGAGATCTTCTTGTCGTAGAAGATACGGCTATAATGCATGCATAGATGAGCCTGGTTGTCTTGTGCTTGAACCACGGGTATGCGTACTATTGCCTCTCCTGGTCGAAGTCGACAAGCTTTTGGGCCCCAGTCGCGGGGTCTACACGTCGGGACACCCGTCAGGTCCGTGCGGCGGTCACAGAAGTATGACTATACGCACTGGCGATGTTGAGCTTCATACTAAGCGTCCAGAACCCAAAAATCGGCGGAAAACGTCAGAATTTCGAGCGACAAGGATTGGTTATGGGGGGTAATGACCTTTGGTCGTTGGCGGGCCTGTCTCCGTCAACGGCGGCGACGTCGGGAAGTCTTGAAGGTCGGCTGGGCGAGTGGGGACCAAACAGAGCCAATCGTGAAGTGGCTGGGCGCTAAATTGTGGTACTGTACAGTCGCGCCAGCCACAATCCCGATTTGGCACGTGTGTGCGCTACTCCTCGAGCCCAACGGCACCAACGACGACAAGCCCTCAAGACACGCTCACCGCCGCCAAAAACTGTGCGTACGAGTCCTGCAGAACGTATGAAAGCGTACTGAACGTTTGCTCCAGAGACAAGATGGGTCGCATGCACGCTCCCGGAAAGGGCATTTGTATGTTTTACCTTAGGTCCTGCAAAGTTCCCAAGTGATCCTCAGACTTTGCCTTCGCTTAGCGTCCTCCGCCCTCCCCTACCGCCGCACCCCTCCCTCGTGGCTCAAGACCACCCCCGAGGATGTCATCGAGCACATCTGCAAGCTCGCCCGCAAGGGTCTGACGCCCTCGCAGATCGGTGTTACCCTCCGTGACTCGCACGGTATCCCCCAGGTCCGCTTCCTGACCGGTAACAAGATCCTCCGTATCTTGAAGACCCATGGTGCGTGCTATGATTGTGTCTGGTTTGGACGGTGTCCTGAATGTCCACTCCAGGCCTTGCTCCTCAGATCCCTGAGGATCTCTGGCACCTGGTCAAGAAGGCTGTCGCCGTCCGCAAGCACCTTGAGGTCAACCGCAAGGACAAGGACTCCAAGTTCCGCCTCATTCTCATCGAGTCCCGTATCCACCGTCTTGCCCGCTACTACAAGACGAGGCAGCAGATCCCCCCTACCTTCAAGTACGACTCTGCTACCGCCTCCACCCTCATTGCATGAGCGTGTGGCGTAGCCCTGAGGCGTGGTGGACGGCCGGTACGCAAGTGCTGGCGGCTTGAGCGTTTGTCATATGTTGTCGCATCTTCTCTTACATGCTTGTCGTCGCAATGCAAAAATAGGTGTATGCTATCCAGGGTGCAGACACAATGGTTCTTGCGTGATACCTATCAGCTTCTGCTGTTGTGTGCTGTGAATATGAGGTCCATCTTGGACCTCACCCTGCGGACTCGAGCTTCTTTAAGGGTGAGCAAATCTCTTGTGCGTCGCGTCGCAGTTTACTGACATTCCCATCTATAATGTAGCCATTCGTCCATCTCTTAAGCGATGAACCCCTAGGATTACGCATGACGGCTTGTTTTCCAGATTGTCGACAATAGTCGTGCGTAGTGCCAGGTAACAGTGCCGTTCCTAGTCTTTTATCCGTCTCGTTAGATCCACGGTCGCTACGCGGGGACGTCGAGACCACACGCGGTGACCTTATGGTTTAATGTCACTGCTTCATAGCTCACACGTCAATGAGCGGGTGATATAATATTCTTTCGTCGCTGTCGTGTGCACGTCGCCCTAGTCATCCGCTCCACTTGCAACGCCGAAGAGAACTGACTCAGAGGTTCGAGCCCTGGCTTCCGCTCCATCTCTTGCCCGAGATGATCTCATTTTCATGGTGCCTTCCAGACCCATCTGCGTTTCTCCAGGCGAAACAAGTGGCCACCTACTCGCAATTGCGGATTCGAAGAACGGTCTGCCGCTGCCTCGTGTCACGGTCAGCGCGCGCGAAGCCGTCATCCTCTGACACCTGTCACTGTCGATGTGCAACGTCGAAGGTTTCTTTGAATGCCCTCGAGGCGTGCGTTTGAGGCTAGAGGCACCAACTCCACAGTATTGTCCACATCGTAGATCGGTGAGCATCTCGATCATAAGTGCCCTCGCCTTTGTCGACCTCTCAGGCCAATAAGGTTGGTTGCCAGCTGCGATGAAGTGAGCTCGTCTAGCGTTTCACAGCCCTGGTTCGAAGTACGGTGCGGGGATAGGGGTAGCGCGCCCCGTCGTACGTGACTGCTTTGTCTCCTCGTGTCCCCCAAGCAGTGCCCCTGGCGCGACCCTGACGCCACCACGGGACAGGCTCTTTGTCACCCGCCCTTTTCCTTCGCCTACCGCTACTTGCCCTCTCCGCGGTGACATCCCATCAGAGAGCCACCGCGCGGCTTTGAGCTTCAGAACACGAACCTCCCCAAATGCGGCCCATTTCGCTACCGTCGTACCCTTGGCGTGCCTCGTCCAGATGCTGTTCCTTGATGGGCGACTGCTCTCCCTAGAAGTATTTAAAGGATCAGGCAGGGGGGCAGCAGCGTCACTCAACGTTCTCGACGTCGATATCGCAGCGTCCGTCATTCACTACTCGTCTTGCCGCCACCACCGTTATGGCCTACGACAAACAAGACGTACAACCAAAATTCCAGGTATGTCTAATTGTGTAATGCCCTTCATTCGTGTACTAACTTTGCAAGACTGAGAACTTGCCTGTTTGCTGCACTTCGTGCTCCTTTCGTGCGAAGAATGGAACGGCGTTCGTGGCGCACATAGGGCAGAAGCATAGGCGCAGCCTCCTCGTAAATGAGTAAGCTATTGCCACCATTTTGACGACGGTCAGTGAATTGACACGCGTTCCTACTAGAGAATTCCGGTGTATCTTCCCGACGTGCAGGACGACGTGTAAGCAATGGAGCAACATGAGGTGGCACTTGAATCGTCATATGGGCCTCCTATCCTTCCGCTGCCATTGGCCCGGATGTCATGACCGATTTCCGGATCCATCGAGCCGACATAGGCACAAGGAAACCTGTTGGAGACGAACAGGACCGCCGCCACCGCAATCGCAGACTCCGCCACCGCATGCCGGATCAGACTGGACGAACGACCGGTGTGTTCCGGGGCATGCTCCGCACTCAGCTCAGGGCCCCGTTAGCGTCTCGGAAACACCAACTACTGCTGTCGCCCCAAAGAGCTATCTCCCGCACACGCGCTCGCGCAAGCTGCTCCTGCCGATCCCGAGCGTGCCTCAGATACCCGCCGGCACCGGCATCCGTTCAGCGTCTCCGCCCTGGCTATCCTCATCCTACTCGCATTTGTCACGACCTCTAGAAGCCAGGCCGGCGCCGGATATCATCGCGCCGCCGAGTCAGCAAGGATACTACTCGAGGCCTCAGCCTCTAGGTTTCTGGCCGTCCGCCCATCCCTCATCTGCTCCATACGCCCCTCACGCCTGGCCGAGCGCATCGACTCCTCCGTCCTTTTCTGGAGAGGCGTCGAGGTACAACCCGCTGCCCCAGTTGGTGCACACAGACCCCCACCAGCTTGCCTCTCTGGAAAGTCTTGCGTTCTCGTCCTCGTTCACACCGCTGTCACCCTCGACCTGGTCCTCGTCCTCCCTGAGCCCTGGTAGATCGGATGCCTCATTCGATTTCGCATCACCGTCCAACAATACGATTAACGCGACTGATTTGATGATGCCTTCCCACTCTTACATCGGCTACTCTACCCACATTTCCACCCACGTTTCGCCCCCTTTCGTGTCCGCCCCCTTTACCTTCCAACCTGCGCAAGACCAGTACCAGAAACTCGCTTCACTCAATACCTTCGTCGATAACGGATCCATGTTTCCTGCGAGCTCGATGTTTTATTCTCCTTCCAGCTAACTCTCTGCTTCGCAATGCCACTAAGGAATTCAGTGCTATGAGCTTAGGAATCGAGATGTTGTTCGAAGTGCGGACAAATCTTAGCTTTTCCGACGGTCAAAGGTACACGGGGTCCTTGTCTGTTCTTGGACGCCAGGGCGGCGTGGCCTCTCTCACAGCTCTTTCATCAGTCGGGCCTTTCGAGTGGCGTGGAACGTTTGATAGGCGAGCGAGCCACTCTAATTTTGATGCGCTGCTTATTGTGATTCACCACATGGTGCTGCTGATCCACGATGTGGAGAACAACACAGACCGAGGCCCGCCATGCTGCCCATCCAGACTATCGGCGAGTAAGGTCTCGTGAAGCTCACAGCATCTCGGGAAAATGCCAGTGAAGGGCGCTCACCACCAAATGGTCTTAAGCTATCAGAAGGTGATCGGGCCACTCGACAAAGGTATCTGCGATGTTCGCCGTATTGTCTTGCCCCTGACGACGGTTTGACTTCCAGATGCTGTGGCCGCACTGTCCATTTTGAGCTATTCGTTAGTACGCTTCCCCGGCCTGTCGAAAGCCGTAATGAAGGGAATCACATTGGAAGTGCGGCGGAGTTGTATGACAAAGGGCTCATTGTAGCAGAAAAAGGCGTGGCTGAGGTGTGGGTGGCGACCATTCACAGCTATATCTCACCTTGCGCACGTCTTAGACTCGTTCCCATACCTCACAACCTCGCCACAAACCACAGCTGCGATGCCTCAGAAGCGCAATACGGGACGGCACCAGCACGATGACTACTTGGTGGACATGATCCATCCTCGACTGGAGGTAAGTAACGACCTCACGTAGAGACGCGGCGCGCCACTGATGTGATACCTCGCAGACGGAAGACAAAGAAACCGATTGCCCAGTGTGCGGAGAGCTTCGCGGAAACGGATTTTTACTCCTAGACCATCTTCAGGGACACAGGACCAAGCTCAGGACCACAGAGTGCGTGGCCATGCCGACCTCAGTGTCGTCTGCTTCTGACCCGCCGCGCGCAGTGGCCAGTTCAACTGTCCGTACTATAAACAAGGTTGCTCGACTGCCATGAAACAGTGGACGAACCTCAAAACGCACATAAACAGGCACCTCAGCATCAGGCCACACAAATGTCCCGACAGCTTACCCCTCGAAAACGCACAGGACCAAGCGGGAGAGACCAAGTGCCTATATCGAACGTCGGACCAGGCCAGCCTTACTAAGCATCGACGCGATGTACATGGAGTGATACCGCCTCCGCGAGCTGGCAGGCGCACGGCCCGCGCCGTCAGATCTCCCTCAATCTCAACAGTCGCGACGTCCGAGTCGGCGACGATCCCGTCGCGTCCCTCCACCGCCGCGACCTCGGATTTCGACGACGACGACGAAACGCCCCGCAAGCCCGCTCCTTTAGCAGTGACCAACTGGGCGGACACGTCGGCAAAATCCTCGAGGAGCGTCGTCACCACACATTTCTTGGAGCCGGTGCTGGTGACGCCACAGTTCCCGGGGCCACAGCTGGAGCCGATCCGTGAGATAACACTGCGCCAGCGCAGGCCTACGTTGCCGCCCATTCGCGACCACTTCGCTGACTGCAACCTCGGGAAACCCCTCAACCACAGCGCGTACCGGCCTCGGTACCCTGGCGAGCTCCCGCTGCTGCGTCTGCCTGTTCCTTTACTGGTTGATAACCCTACACCGCCGTCGAACCTTTTGTCTTATCCTCAGCTGGGTTCCTCAACCTGCATGGATTCTCACTCGCGTACACTCCACCGCAGCGCACCCAGACCGCTGCTCACGGACTACCCTACCTACGACGCCTCTGGCCGCCGTTACCTCGCAAGTAGTCATGAGAGTCACCGGATGTCACCTTCTAGTTGGCACGAGGGCTTGATGATTGAACCTTCCACACCAGGAATGTAAAGTAGACAAAGTTGTGCTGGAACACAACCCAAAATGCATTTCCCCCATCCGACTTGGAGACCTTTTGGGCGAAGTTTACGCGTGCCAAAAATTGAGCAGAAAAGGTTGGATTTCGGTACCAAGTACAATCGAGTGACCAAAACGAGATGCCGAGAGCCGTGTGTACAAGATAAATAGGGATAACACCCTTCTAATCACTGTAGTGAGTTTAAGCCGGGCCGTCGAACTGGACAGCCGGGCAGTCCATGCCGCCGTCGGAGCAGTGGGGAATGAGGGTCTCCTGGGCACCGGCTGCAAAGACACGCTGTCAGCACGGGCCAGCAGCGTCAGAGGCAAGCGACTTACGGTCAGTGGTGAGCGTGGGGAAGCGGGCGTTGCAGGTAAGCTCGAGGTCCTTGGGGCCCTTGGTCGCGGGGAAGGTCGCGGGCTTGTTGACGGCGGGCTTGGGCTGCGGGACGACGTCGCTGCAGTCGATGAGGCTGTTGCGATTGTGGCCGAGGACGGCGAGCTTCGCCATCGCGGCGCGGAAGCTCGCGGCCATGAACGCCTGCTCGTTGACGAAGCCCTGCCAGAAGCACGCGGTGCGGGAGTCGCGCGCGAGCGCGAAGTCGGACTGGAGGCGCATCTCGCCAGTGTCCTCGCCAGATCCGACCGGGATGGGCGACGCAACCTCGCCAGTGACGTTGGTCTGGCCCGGGAAGCCGGTGCCCTTGAGCAGGACCTCGAGGAAGACCTGAGTGTCGAAGGTGAACGGGGTCTGTGGCGAGTGGTCAGAGGTCGTCGCGTAATTTGGTGCGAAAATGGGTCTTACCGAGTCGAATGGAGCGGCATCGATGGTCTCGTCAACCTTGTCGGCACGAGCGATACTGTGCGAAGCGAGGAGGGAGACGACCTCGAAGGGCGAGAAGTTACCCGCATCCTCGAAGCGCTGCAGGATCTTGGTGACGCTATCCTGGGGCTCAGGGATGAGACCGTCGACGGCGGCGATGGTCTTGTTGGGGCGGCCAGCCAAGAACTCCAGGCGAGGAGCACCCTGTAGAATGCGGCGTAAGACGATGTTAGAGCACAGGGAGGCGATGGGACTTACAGGGCAGTTGGCAAGCGCAACAGCACCAGCGAACTGGACGAGGTCACCAGCGGAGATGGTGTTGTGCTTTTGCATGAACGGAATGAGGTTGTTCACGGAGTCGTCGATGCCGTTGTTGGCTCCGAAGTTGGGCTCGACGGTCGGGAAGAGGAGCATGGAGCCGTCGGCGCCGCCGCCGGCCTTGGGACCCTGGCTCTGAGAGATAGCAATGGCGTCGTCTGGACGGATTTAGTCAGAGGCGCGTTCATATGGGGCTAGAGGATATATACGAACGGAAAGTGAGACGGACGACTTCGTGCGCTAGAATGAAATCAGCATTCTGCTGGTGTAGGCGAAAGCGAATGCCACACACCATCCTCGCCGCAATCGCCCATGAAGAGCGTTTGCTGGAGGTCCTGAGCAAGCTGAAGGTGTGGTCAGTAAAACGCTCCCGAGTACGGCGTGCAGAGCGTGCGTACAGGGACGAAGGCGCAGCACGCAGCGTTGCTGACGCGAGTGCCGTCGGAGCAGACAGCAGTCGGTGCGGCGCGGGTCATGGCCGCGAGCGCGACGAAGGCAAAGAGGGTGGTGAAAGCCATTGGAGATGTCTAGAGCGGAGTGACCGAGGCAAGGAGGCCGAGAGTGCTCGAATGCTTGAGGAGAAGTGCGAGTGAAGAACCCGAGTGTCCTGAGCTTCATGGCCGTTGCCCCTCCAGCCTTTATACCTCGCAGAGAGCAGGCAGCTGGCGCGTTGAATCAGCGCGTAGCCAATGAGGTGCGCAACAATTTCATTACTCACATTATTCACAGGACTGCAGCGGGTGTCGTTCGCATCCGCGCCACCGCTCGTTCAGCGGGCCATGGAAAGGACGCGCCTCCCAGAGCGTCGGGTGGTCTTGCGCCGGCGAGACGCGCCTCAGTGATCGATTAGGGAGTGGCATACCCATGGTAAGTGCTCATTTTCCAAGCCGTGGGTGGACGGGCGGTGTCGCCGTGGGCGAATCCCGCGCTGTCGGGCCCTCATCACGCGTCTTGCAGACGGTTGCTCGACCGCCAGAGGGGACCTGGGAGGAAATCATCGCTTGACAGTCCCACTGCCTTGTTGTCGGTACCGTCGGGTATGCCCGCTATGACCAATGTGCAGTCCGGGATTGCCACGGCGACGCAGGCCGGCTGCGATCGCAATTTGCGTAAATAACGATCTAATGTCGAGCAGTTGGTAACTGACCTCTGTAATCCTTGCATCATGACGCGAGCTGGACAGCTGAAGTTTGTGGCACCTGTCACACTCCCCATTGGGACCCGTTAGCAGCAGGCGAGCACTCTTTGAAGTGCCCAGGACTCGGGATAGCAGGAACAAGGATTTTGCTTGGCATATGGTTCGGGCCCGTTTGACCCACTCCACAAGCCCAGACCGTTGGGAAAGGTCAGCATGAACTTAGGCAGCGCCGAAAGCTGGGTTCCCAAGAACGTCAGGAGGGCAGGGAGAATTGAGGCCAGGATCTTTTAGTTCACATTTTTCATCTTCCGGTGTGAGCAGCGTACCTTAAGAAGTCAGGAACGCGCACGCTTCCGGCAGAGTGTTCGTGGATTTATGTCCACGATAGTGCGCGATCCAGCTCTGCGAGGCCGGGCAGCCCGATGGGAATGGGAAAGCGGACGCGGTTGGCGTTCTCAGGTCGAATCCCGCAACGGATCTCGCGAAGATTCGAAGCCACACGTTATGCCAAGACCTGTCAAGGCACGCCAAGTCTATCATCGAATACGGTAAGTCGACAAAACACCATAGCAGAACAAAGCCGGACTTGCCTTCGGTACGTCGGGAATGACTTGGGCTCATGGGAAGATTGAGATATCCCGTGCGAGCGGGAAACCCCCATTATTTGAGCGACAACTCTTCGGCTGGACGACTCGGCAGAGTGAGCACTGTTGTAGGCAGCTTGGAAGGTGGTGGTTGACGACAACGTCGTGGCACAGCCCAACAACGCAAGGCGGGCTCGAGTAAGAAGCGGAGGCAGGCAGCGAGTTTCGGGGTCCTCGTCACGTGGGGAGCAAAGTGCCCCCGCGGGCCGCGGCGCAGTCGCTAGTCGTACTGCATCGTCCGCTAGCCCCAACGCGACACGAACTCTACGCAGGAGGCGATAGCGACAGCTCTCACCGAAGACTACTGACGACTCGGACATTGTACGTTGAACTTGCTAAAGCAATTGGCGGTAGAAAAACAGTACTTGGATGTGCGCAGACTCGACTATGATGATGGGGAGACTGGTATATGCAGTATGACATCGGAAACTCCGGTGGCCCTCGTTCTTGAATATACTTTACAGTCGCCTAGGGGGGTGCGATCCTCTCCAATGCGTCCGCCTCAACCATGCGACGCTCCCTATTGAGACGGTTTTGATACTGTCTTCTGGAATTTACGTGCTGCCGCAGGATCTCAGCCGACGCCCAGTCGTCTTCGTACCGAGCGAGTTCAGGCTGAATTTTCCGGGCCTGGCCGAGATTGAATAAACAACTAGTCGACAGCTGCATACCTATAGTAACGCTTACCGATGCGAAAACATCCTCAAGCTGAGCACGCGACACCTGCTTCATTGACGTGCCAAAGTTGGCTACGTCTGCACTGTAGCGAACTGCTTCCTGGAAAGTGCAAAGCTTGCAATGAGATTACACACAAAAAGCGTGGGTAGATAGTAGCATACCCGGCATGCAATGTACAATGCCTTCTTGGAGCGGTCAGGATCTGGAGCGCCAAGACCCATCGCGTCTCGAAGCTTAAAGAGCGGCTTGATATGGGGGAATATCCCTTGAGGCTTCGGGATCAGGGAAAGCGACTTCGTCTCAGCAGGCAAATGAACAATCTTGCTAGATCTATGTCGCCTGGAGTAGTAGTTTCGGCGCAGAATCTCGTACGTCGCCCAGTCGTCTTCGTACTTAGCGAGATCCGGCTGAAGTGACTGAGCCTGGACAACATGCCCTCAGCACCTTGCTATAGCTCTATGTATATGGAATTGGGGCTCTCACTGTGGCAAAAATTTGGGAAATCTCCGAACGTGGGACTTTGTTGAATGGCATGTCGTACGAAAGACGTGCTCTGTCCATGGACAAGCGCACTGCCGCCTGATAGGAGCAGAGTATAAGCCTAGAGTGCAGAGAGCGCATCAGAATTGTATCGTGCATACCACATAATGGTTGTAAATCGCGGCTTTAGAACCGTCAGGATCAGAACCACCGAGGCCCATGGCGTCCTGAAGCCGCAGCCTACTGCGCTGACGCGAGAAGTTCCCCGCAGGCTTCCGAATCATTTCCGTAAGACGAGGAGGCGAGCACGCTGCGGTAAAGGAACGTAAGTTAGTCGGCCCATTGCAGAGAACAAGTCGCAGGAGGCACACCCTTTGGCTTGCCTTCTCGCTTCATCTCTGCAAGCGCACGGGCGCCGCTGTTTTTGGAGCGACGTTTGTGGGAGAAGCATTGCCGCAGAATCTCTGCCGTTGCCCAGTCATTTTCGTAGCGAGAAAGACCAGGCTCCGCAACCCGCACCTGCATGTGCGTACAGTATCAAAGCCTGAACAATGTCCGTATCTCACGCGCAATGTGTGGACCCACCGCCGCAAACACTCTCTGCAGATCTTCGGGCGGCGCCTCGCCGTACGTCGTGTCAAATGTGAGGTTTTCATCCGCACAACGGCGCACACTGAGCTGACGGAATGCTGCACGTCAGTGTCTGAGCTGCCCATGTGCTGACGAAGGCTACCGCACCAGGTACCTGTCATACAGCGCTTTCTTAGTACCCGTCGGATCAGGCTCTCCAAGCCCCATCGCATCCCGGAGACGAGTGTCGATTACGCCCTGCGGCCTAGGGATCTTGTTAGACCCATGGCTCAAGTCTACGCTATCTGCTGCTCGGATTTGGTGAGTATCGGGTGCCAAGCTGCTGGGCGAACAAAGAGCCGAAACATACCGCTGTACGCGTGTATTGTAGCTGACAAGGCTTTCGCGTCGTTGGCGCTGTCAGGAAACGATCTAGTCGCAGTGGTGTGCAGGGCACGGTGTGAAAGCTGCAAGCTGCGCATACGAGCTCTCGGCGCAACATGGCGCGAAATTGGATAGATCCTACACACAGGGGGTTGCGTGAGCTGAGCTCATAGCTAGAAAAGTAGATAGTTGCACAAGAATGAGCGTGCACTCACAGCAGGCGCGTAGCAACACGCATGGGATGCGTTCAAAACAGCCGCGAGATCTCTCCGAGATCCTGGACTTGGTTACGGACTGCTCTAAGCGTAATTTCAGTCGACGCACGTTATAATACAACTCTCGTAATGTTGAACCTTCGCTCTGGTCTCGCTGGGTAATGGGTAGACGGCGGTTGCGGAAAGGTTGGAAATATCTCACACCCATTTCATTCTCCGACGATAGTTGTGTCTGCGGGAATTGAATACAGGATATCTCCGCTACTGCGCTGTCCGGAATTATCCTTCGGAGCCTGAAGCAAGCAGGAAGGCTTTCCGCAACCCCAATCACACCACTAGGTACAGACTCCTGACCTGTCCTCCGGTGGCTGTTTGCAGCGTCCCCGCTCAACTCACCTGCTGATGAGTCAGCAGTATTATGTAGTTTCGCGCGGACGCTGCACACCCACCGGGGACTGGCACCAAACATTTGTAAACAAGCACGGTCCCATCAGCGATCCTCGAATTGCATGACGCGTCGCGAAAAATATCCCATAAATCCGTATTCTTGGCGGCCTCGTCATGCCACGCCCTGTAACGAACTCCTCACTGTCTCGTGGTCGACAAGTGCCGTCATCCTAACCCTTGTTATCGCTCGCCAGCTGCAGAGGATGCTTTCGCGAAGTGAATACGTCTCGAGCAGTATGCATGTGACCATGTGACCCTCTGCACGGGGTCTGCGCGATGCTCGCAGAATAGGATCATCAGCGAGGAGCAAAGGCTAAAGCGTAAGCAGAGCGACGGCAGACAGCCTGAGCATGATAGCACTGAATTGGGGGCATGCACCATAGCGCAACCAGTCAGCGAGGCGCAGACAAGCGCGATGGACTAGGTACCTGCCAGTGGATGAGCGTTGCGCTGCGTCGACACGCCCAGTGCCGTTGCGCGAGCCAGAATGACGTCTTACACCACTGGCAATAATACTGTGCTTCCCGCCAGCGACACCTCAGTCAGTCTCAGGATGCATCGCGTGCGGCAGTCGATGGACAGTCTGAAATATGGATGTGGGCACGCGCTGCACCGAGAGTGCTTCACGTGCGAACCGTGCGGTTGACGACGCCTCATGTACGGTCACAGTCACCCCGCACGAAGTCGACGATGCCTCGCGTGCCGCCAAGCGTCTTGCGCGCGGTCGACCGCTGCGCGGCATACGAAAGACGGTGACTTTGAGAGAGGACATAATGCGTCGGTGAGGCGAACGCGTCGGTATCTTGGTCGCGCTGCGAGTACGTGCTACGTATGGCAACTGGCATCATTGGGGAATCCATAGAAATACATTTTTATCCATCAAAATTCGCGCGAGGACGAGTTGGCATGCGCGTCGTTGGACACGATGCCGTCGAGATGCCGGTGTTTACAGATGTTTGGTGCCAGTCGCCCGTGGGCGGACAGAGACGAGCTGAAACTACCTCATCGTGATGAGTAAGCGAGACTCGTCCGCCCACGGGTGACGGTGAGGAGTCTGCACTAGGTACCTGTCCTCTAGATCGGAATTCGAAGTACGCTAGCAGCTGGCCCAGAAACAAAGGGAACAACAGGTAGCAGAATTCTGTGCACGAAGGACGTTACACACGGCCGCAGCTTCTCGCGTTCGGACGTGTTCCTCCACGACCACCCGGAGCGATCAGCAAATATCCAATGAGTTGTGTAAGCGGAGGATGTGCAGGGCCCGCACACTGGGTCTTCACGGATCCTGCTTTCGGCGAGGGTGAGGCTGTCTGGCGCATACTTGATATGTGACGAAGGTGGGTGACCCTGTACAGCGCTCACTCCGACACTCTGACCTGAGCGAGACGCTTGATATGGGGCACCGCGCGTGTCTGACAGCCTATTAACCTGCCAGTGAACAGACCAGCTAGGGGTTGATCAGCTCAGAACAAGGCCGCAGATTAGCTGGACACAATGTACTTTTCAGCAGTATGCGGTGGCGAGAACCTTTGCAGACCTGGGAGGCATCCATAAGAAAAACACCATGTCTCGAAGGAGCTGCGGATGTGCGAGGTATCTGTCGTGTAGGAGATTGAACACAGCCGGGGTGGTCACGTGAGATTAGCTTTCGCGACCTCCAGTCGTCTTGCATTCTTCTCCACATTTTCAGGCGCGATCCCCTCGTTCTGTGGCGCCTCCTCCGCCACGTCCAGCGCGGCGTTCGCAAACACGGCCGCAGGTCCGTAGTCATGCACGCGATTCGACATCTCCGCGGCGTTCCCGAGGCAGAGCACGAGCTCGCGGCGCACGCCGACGAGCATGTGTGCCCAGCGCCCGCGCTCCGCAGCGTCGAACGCGAGGAGCGCGCCCGCAAGCTGCGCAGCCTGGCGATAGTGCGCGCGCGCGGCCCACGGCGCGGTGCTGACGTCCATCTTTCCGCTCTCGCGCTGCGCTGCGACGCGCCGCGCGAGCACGTTCAGCGTGGCCTCGATTGTCGCGTCGGACAGGATTTGGTGCACGTGCACGAGATGCACGCCGGGCGCGATGCCCGCGGGCAGCGCGCGCCAGGTCTGCGCCTGCGCGAGCACGCCGCGCTCCGCGAGTAGCGTGAGGATGCGCAGGAGCGCGAGCGGCGCGCACACGGCTGGCGGCGGGCTTTGTTGTGTCGCGTCGCACGTCGTGCCCGGTATTTCGCTGGGCGCGATGGATATCGGGATGCGATGCACCCTGATCCTCCACTCGAGGGTTCCATAGATGGCCTCTTCGTCGAGGAGGGTGGTCGGTTCGGCGTCCCGCGAAATCGGAGAGGCTCTCTTCGTCGCTTCGTAGGTCAGGCGTAGAAGAGAGATAAGGTCGACGTCGCGTATGTCGGCGAAGGTAAGAGTGACGATGATTGACAAAAGATCAACACGCATTTGCCCTTATAGCAGCATCAGCAAGGTCAAATAGCAGTATTTTGTAATCCAGGGTGATTACCTCTTCGATCGTAGATCGCTGTCAGCTTTTCCGGAGGTGGCTCAAGACCATGCCACTCTGGACGAACCTGATGAAGCAGACTTGGTAGGTTGTGAGGACTATATTCCGCCCTCCATGAATCGTAGAACTTACTAGCGCGTGTCCGCCACCCGTTCTCTGTCTAGCCGCTTCCAGCTCTTCAAGAGTTTTGGAAGCCACTCTGGTCTTTTCATGAGAAGATTTGCCACCAATACCACATGTTGCCACTCGTTTTCAAGGGCCGCCTTCATCTCCAGATCAAGGGGGATCTCGAGTCCAGGCACCGTACCCAGAGGGAGCTGCAGCATCTGCGCAATGATTTCCCCCGCTACACCAGAACTTCAGCGCAACGCCATACGCTGAGCGTATCTCGGTCATACCTATTTGCTGCATTATGCTTTCCGGATACCAGTGGGGCCTCGGCAACATTGCGATGTCCAGGAGCAAGTCGAGCATGGCCGGACGAGAACGCACAATGTCGAAGACATGGCTTCGCGGCGGCACAGGCCAGGGAAATAACAAGCCATGTACCGACCACACGCAATTTTCTTGCGTAAGGCCGAAAAATCGGAGTCCGTAATCTGATGCCTCTTCTGGTGTGGACTAGTAGGCGGTGAGTCAGTACGAATCGGGATGTAAACACGAAGCGTACCGCCGCGTTGGTAGTGATACGATAGGCTTGCCAGGCTTTGTCTGGGTCCGCAAACTGTATGGAGTAGCTCTCCGTTTCGTCTAATGCATGTCGGCACAGATACTCGATGATAGCTGCGGTCTTTGCAGGCGTGAGTTCGGCAACATACCCCAGTTCCGTACACAGCACTCGCAGCATACTACCAGCTGCGTATCTATGCATGCATAGCTCGTGCACCTTCAAAACCTGCAGAAGCGTCCTGGTTACTCGTGCTTCGCCATCTACTAAAGGACTTGCTTACGTGGATGCAGGTATTGAGAGCATCGCATTTGACAGCCCGAGAGAGCAGGTCAAGCCGCTGATCATCATTCGCCTTGGAGGCGAGGTGTACTACACAGTCTATTGCGCTGATGGCTGTGGTCCCGAGGTTCTGGCCGCCGTGATAATGTTTTACGAGCGAGAACATGGTTTCGAAGACACCCGCCTCTACGCTGGCCTTCATGACGGGGTCCCAGCCCGAGCGGGTGCGAGAGCGCTTCGCACTCTGGGCAAAGTTCTTGCCCAAATGATCCTTGTATAACCTCGTCAGTACCGTGATAAAATGCGAGGAAGAGGCGTATGATTACGGTGTATGTCTCAACCCAGGTGCCATCGAGTTCTGGAGCATTGAGCAACTCAACTATGCGAGGCAAGTATTCCTTGAGGAGACCGGTGTCCGCGAAAATTCGCCACGCATATTCGGTAGTGAGCTCCATCGTGGCGGTACAAGCAGGAGGAGGGCGGCCGAGAGAAATTAATTTCAGCGGAGCGCGTCCGCGTTGTTGTGACATATTTGCCTGCGACGTCAGAGTCACATTACGTAAGTAATGCATCCTACACGACTTCCAGTCCTCCAGCTCGACAACGACCACAAGGCCTCTTCAAGGACACCGTCACTCTAAAAGAACGCTGACCATCCACCCTAAAGAAATACAGAAGAAGCCACAGGCTATTTCAGAGGCAGCTCACGCTAATATATCGCCGTAAATCACAGTACCGGCGGTGCACTGGATCCGACGGCGACACCTGTTCTGGCGGCTACAACCCATGGCCAAATCCCGTCATAGCACGAACTCGTGTGCCGACGCCTAACGGCACAAATAAGCCACTGAGTATGGGTTATCGACGAGACGCAGAGGAACTTACATTTTTACAGAGCGATCCAAACTGATGGTGCTGCTTATCCCTGACTTTCCTCGACTGTGACCTGGTCCACGGTCTCTTGCTGGGGTCTTGAATGTATTTGCTCCGGACAGCGGCGATCCTCAGCTCTGCCGTCTTCGTCCTGAAAACAAAGCTATCAGTAGACGCCCTGTCCGCATTTACTCGGGAGGTGAGACCGACTGGAGATCCTGCATGAGTTGGCCGACGTTGGGCCTCTGGTTCTCCTTCGTTCCCCGCAGAATGTCGAGGAAGACCTGACGGAACTTGCATCATCAACCCACCGTATATACCACGTTCGACATCAAAACGCACAGATAGCATGGTATTATCACGCCCCCAAGCGCGCTGCGAGTCCATGGCAGAAGAGATAGACAGCTGTACGGTGGGGCGCGTGAGCAAGGAGAGCCTGTCGACGAGAATCGGACGCACGACTTCTGGCAGCGCCTGTATAGGTGACTGTAGTTCTAGCTGCGTCGGCGAAGCATATCTCAAACCTTCCGAGAAGCTGTCTGCTGGTAACCATAGCGTAGACAGGAACTGCGGGCGCCCTGTAGGCGAGATGAGCTGTGTCGCGGTGCTTTCGAGGCGAGTGTTTGTACGCCGCTTGATAGAGGGGGTGCAAACGAACTTGCTCTCGGTGCGGATGGTGGGCAGCGCCGCTTGAGTCAGGGCGGCGCGAGAGGCGCGTCGTGACGAGGCCTTGATGGGACGCCTGCAAGAATTGCCCGGTGGGTTGGCAACGAGGTCGAGGTCCCAACCAGAGCCTAGCCGCGACTTGCCAGACATTTGTCGGTCAGTGAAGTGTCTCAGCTTCCAGTGGTAATCCAAGTCTAGCATAGTCCCTGAGTGACAAGTGTCGAAGATGGCCTTCCCACCCCTTGAGCGGCTGCCTCACCCTCGCGAGGACGTGGACAGCTCACCACTAGATGGGCACCGGAAGGCAACTTGTCAACAAGCCTCGCTCTGAGGTACTGAAGTAGACCGCGATCAGTCGTGTACATGGAGCAGGACATTGACGGGCATACGTTGTCTGTGATGACCCCTTCGAGCTTCTTCCTGAGCGGGCTTTCCTCCGGTATATTGTCTGGATCCAGCGGGTAATTATCATCATCTACCGGCTCGCCGTGATGCCCATCGAGAAGGATGACTGGCTGGACGTGAGTCAGTGCTGAGGAGACATTAGCGGAAATCCTTGCCTTCGTCCATGAAATCGTCTTCCGTGCCCGTACGATTCACCACCTGGTATCCGTGGCCTGCGACTACATATCTTGAGTTTCGTGACTTGATACAGATGTTGAGTTCAAGCCTTACAGAAGAAGACGCGTCGATCCCCAGCCCTCACGCCGTCCATGAACCGGTCGATGGCGGAGATCTGTACATCACTCGTGAGTCAACGGTATGCAGCACAGTCAGAGGTACGACGTACAATGTTGAATCTCGTAGGCCGCCTGCTCTCGTCTTCTGCGTCATCAGTGAGGACAGCGACGTTCTCTTCCCTGTATCTCTCCTTCTCGACAAGGAACTCCTTCAACAAACCAACATCCCTCCTTGGCGTCGCAAGCCGGCCCACAGGCGGCTTCACCGGGTTGTCATAGCCTACACCGATGAGCAGGGCTTTGTCCCTCGCACGATTGGGACGGGAAGCGGGCGAGCAACTGCAGAGCATCGTGGGCTACAAGTCAGCGACGAGAGCCCATGGCGGGTTGTGGTCCCACTATATAGCGACATGACGTAGGTTCTGCCAAGTGTGAGAACGGCGCGTATCCCTGTGCGATGTCCACCGCTGGGTGGGGTACGGTCCGGAGAGGCGGTGTCGGACTCGGCGGTCGCGCGGCGCCGCGCGGGGCGACGCTTCTGCTGGAGTCCTCGTATGAGGGTTCTGTACGCGGCATGGCTGGCATCCGGTTGCTAGCTCGCGTTTTGCACGGCTATATTGCGATGTGGGTGTGACAAGATTGGACTCGAAGGCACTGCGTGGGGGTGAAGACGAAGGACGGCTCTGCAGGGAAGCGCGGGAATTGTTTGGCCGTGTTTGTTCGCGGCTTTGCTGAGGCGGGTCCAGGGAACAAGGACTTGACAGAGACATGCATCGCCAACAACAAGCTCGCAACGATGAAGGAGTCGTGCATACAGGGCCCTCGCGTGTATATTACATAGTGACTAACCTACATGTTTGATACAATGTGCCATTGAGGCTACATGTGAGTACGAATAGAGTAATGTTTGGAGAAATGACAGATATCGGTGCAGTTGCATCATGAAAGGGCCGGCCGGTTGCATAATCTGACAGCGTCCGCGCAGCACCATTGAGTCGCATAATGTTCGCAAAGACATTCAAGCCTTGTTTATAGCTTGAACTCGCTGAGGTGAGCCTATCATGTTACGATTAGTAGGGGAGACAAGTGTAAGAGACATGAGCGACGTACCCAAGGGGACATGGACCCAAACTGATGAGACTGCGCATGCTGAGTCTTCGCTACCTGCTTGTCATTCAAACGCTTCTTGCCGCAGGCCCCGCGAGATTGATCCACCAAGGTGACCCTGATATCCCTCGTCCTCAACCTACGCACCGTTGTGGTCAGCCTTGTGGGGCAGGTATTAAAATTCTAATGCATTAGACTTACTGGACTCGCTCCATGACCTTGATCATCTTGGGTCGCGATCCTTCCTTGGACTCCTTGAGGATGTCGAGCAAAACCTAGTCCAGCGCTACGTCAGTACATCTTTGAAAGGCTTAGCGAACGACACTTACCGAGAGCATGGTATCCTCGAAAGCCCACGCAAGCTCCTTGTCCATGGCGGATGAAATCGAGACCTGAAACAACACATGATAAGCACAGGCATAGAGCGACAACGATGACGCGTACCACTTCCGCGACAACAGGTCCGGGCCCCCGCGGGAACGCTGGCACTAGCTGCGGCATGGATACTGGCGAGAGACATTGTGGCTGCTCGGACACCGGCGAGAGACATCGCGGCGTCTCGGACACCGGCGAAAGACACGGCAGACGCTCCGCAGCGTCGGCGAGCCATGTTTTACAGTCCGACAACTCGATGACGGGCTTGGCCACAGGCGCGTCGACCCGTGCACTGGACCGCCTCTTGGCAATGAGCAGGAACTTGCCGTACGCGCGTGCGACGAGCCACATGTGACGGCCCGAAGCCCCGACGAGCGCGTAGCCGGAGCCCGACCGCGACCGTGACGCGCGACGGGGGAGGCGCTGCCACTTCCAGTGATGGTCGAGGTCCAGCATCGTCCCCGAGTGACAAGTGTCGAAGATAGCCTGTGGCATTGGGTCAGCGATTGTCGGGCATGAGGCAGGGACGCCAAAGCGGCTCACCACAAGACGCGCTCCTGGGGGCAAGCGGTCGACGAGCTTTTCCCTGAGGTACTAAAGCGAACGTTAGTTGGTCTCATGTAACGCGAACAGTCTGAGGATGCGTACGTTGTCCGTGATGATACCTTCCAGCTTCTTCTTGTCGGGGTCGCCCTCCTTCAACATGTAAGGGTCGAGCGTCTTCCGGGTGCCAGTGCAGACCGGCTCGCCATAAGCGGGATCGACCAGGATGACTGCGCGAGGGTCAGCTGGCGACGGACACGAACAGCGCGGTGCACTTGCCTTCATCCCTGTTGTCGTCCTCCGTTCCGGTGCGACTGACGATCTGGTAGCCATGCCCCGCGACTGCGCGGGTCAGTGTGGGGGATCCGCGATAGGGTTCACTAGCACTCACAGAAGAACACGCGGCGGTCACCGGGCTGCACGTCGTGCATGAAGTCTTCGATTGCCGCCACCTGCACGCGCGACGTCAGGCCTCTGAGAACAAGTGAACTGAAAGCGTGACGCACTATGTTCGCCCGCGCCTTCGTCGGGCGCATGCGCTCATCCGCCGGGTCGTCCGTGATGACCGTGATATTCTCCTCGAGGTAGCCTTCGTACGCGATGAGGAAGAGCTTCAGCAGAACGACATCCCTGTGCGGGGTCTTGAGGGCCCCCACAGTACTCTGGGGGCCGCCGTACTGGAGTCCGATGAGGAGAGCCTTATCCCTGGAGCGGTCGCGGACGGAGGAAGGTATGGGGCTCATGCGAAGTGTGGTGAGGGATGAGCAGAGCTAAGCGACGGTTTTTATACGCGCAGGGGACTTGAGTCGAGGCGGTGCTGATTGACGTCGGGCATGCTTGAATGCGTTCCAGTCGGGGGCGGTACACGGCGCACGGCGAAATGCAAGTCTACGGCATTGAGCATCACTAGCCTGTTCTGCCCGGAAGCAAGCCCTTGGCGCGCGGCCCAAACGAGAGCATATTCCTGCATGCTCCTGTACAGACCGACGGGAGCCGCAACGGCCAGTCTTCGGGAAGGCCGACGGGGAGTTGCATGCAGCACCGGGAGGAGACGCGCTTTCCGGCGCGTAGCCACGTGCCACTCCGTTCTGTACTGACTTTGCCAGCTGCTCACGCGCACGAGCAGAACAGGATCTTGTCCGCTGCATTCTGACAGTGCTTCTCTGCGATCCACCTCCCAGGGTACTGAGCTCGAGGATGGGGAGGAGGAGGCTGGACTACTGCAGCGCGTCGACCAGCAGCGCGGGCCAAGCCTAGCCGCGCGACGCGGCGAAGCGCTGGGCGGCCCGCGGCCCATGCATTTCTCCCAGTAATTCGCCTGCACGGCCACGTCCAGCGCGTTACTTCGTGCCAAATATTGCCACAGCCTCCGATGTGGCGTATATGCCTCGTTCTGTGTGCATGTTGAGGAGCGGGGCGATGCTCGCGGTTGACGTGCCTCTTGCATGCCTCAGCGCTCGGCGGCAGCGTGCCCCGGTGGGCGATACTGTCCCTGCAGTGCCTAAGCAGTGCCGCTTTCAAACTTCCACAGGCATCCGTCCTGAGCACTTCGTGACCTGCTGGGCTCAGAAGGGTAGTTGGGTTGAATCAACGTGCTGACATCGTATTTTAATGCTACATAATACATTGATCATTGGATGTACTACTGGCACTAGACGACAGGTAAGAGTAACGATTATAACTAGAAACACAGTAGGAGGAATAGGCTACAACGCTGTAGAGTACAGACCAATCCAAGTCCCAACAGAATTAGAATCCAAGCTGTCCAATCAAAGCTCAAGGATTTCGTCCAGAGTAGTATCAGGCGCGGTAAAGGTCCTACCCTGGGCGTCGCGGTCCAGCATCTTCACCTTCAAGGTGGAGACCTGTAGCGCCATCGTCAGCAAAGAGCCCTTGCTTTGCTCAGAATGCGACTAACCTGTGGTTTTTGTCTCTTCTCAAGCTTTGGTATTATCTTCCTGATGTCCAATCCAGGCCCTTTCCGCTTGCCGTTGATGACCTTGCAGCGCTGCTTGTACATCTCGTCGCTGAGAGAGGATAAGTTCCGGCGTACGCGGTGGAATTCGTAGGCGGCTTACCAGACCGTTTTGTGAATGGTATTTGCGCTCCTAGTACGTTGTGTCGCAGGCTCTATGAATCTGGTTAATACTCAGATAACCGCTAGTGTTCAAGTAACACGACATGCCTGATCTGAGGCAGTCCGTCATGATCTTGGAAGGGTCAATAGCAGGTAAGGAATAGTCGCAGTACTCCACGAAGGCGGTGAGCATACCTGTATCATGGATTGACAAGGCCCTCCGGCCATCGTTAGCTGGGAATCTTCGGAGGACGAGAACGACACCTGCAGCGCATTCAGCACTCGTAGCCCCGACACTCGGAATTTACCCACCACGCAGGCCAGCTCCGGATTGCTGCGCATCCGGTATCCGTCCGGCGAGTGCTTTGGGTCCCAGGTGCCCTTGCGCGCGTTCGTGTTGTTGCCCGCGTGGGCGGGCGGGGCCCCTCCGGGCCCGCTGTCGCGCCGCGCGGGTTTCCAGGGCAGTCGCTTCACCGTCGACGGCAGCGCGTGATGCACGAGGACGACGGGCGCGACGACTGCGACCGTCATGCGCCGGATCTGCCTGCGGATGAACCGGCGCGCCTTGCCGATGCACAGGACTCGGGAGACGTCTGCAGAGGTCGTGAAGCTGTGGACTTGGCAGCAGGAAAATTGACTCTACCTCTCATGGCAGTCCCGCAGCCATGGACGTCTTCCGCGTTGAGTTCTTTCGCGTTGACCTCTTCTTGTTTGCTCGAGTCTAAGTCTAGAGCGTGTAGGTGTCAGCATACTGTTCCTATGAGACTGAATAGCGGCACATACCCAGCAGCGTCCCCGAATGGCACGTCTCAACGAATGCCTGGCACAATTCGTTCATATTTTGTTATCGCAGACGATATCCTGACATACCACGAGCTGGGAGCCTCGCGGCATAGCGTCGACTAATTCCTTGCGGAACTCCTGAGGGTCAAGATGAGGAGCTACATAAGCGACACCTCCAAAGGCAAACGTACATTGTCCACGACGAGGCCCTTCAGTACCTTATAGTACTCATGGTCTTTGGTGAGACGGCTGATGTCAGGAGGTGTTTCTACAAGCGGAGAGCCCTCTGGCGAGATGTCAGGGAAGCCATCGTTGCCCGCGGCCAGGACGACTAAGAGACATATTCAGCACCAGAAGCAGAGGACCTTGCTACTGCACTCACCCTCGTCGCGCTTGTCATCTTCCGTGCCGTCCGTGTTGATCAACTGTGCACCGTGACCAGCGACTGCGATCGCAAGTTATTCAGTCGTCTGCCAGGGAATCAGGGAACATTGGCACTTGCCTACCAGGACTCGGCGATCGCCCTCCCGGATGTCCTCAACAAGTCGGCGAAATTCGCGCAACTACATGAACCCATGCGTAAATGTCAGGTCGACGGGTAGCCGCAGAAAGACTACTCACGATCGTCTGTCGGTTTGGCATGTGAAGCTTGTAGAGGTCGTCGTCCATCCCGGGGGATCGCCCGTCACCGTAGATGTCGCCTACACCGTCATCCAACAACACGATGATATTGTCGGGCTCATAGAGCTCGTGCTCCACCAAGTACTTCCTGAACGCGAGGATGTCGTTGTGGATGCCCGTAAGCGGGGGGACGCGTTCCGGGTTGCCGTGGACTTGGTACTCGAGGCCGATAAGCAACGCCTTGTCGCGGTGCCGGCGCCCGCGCAGAATGTCCTCGGAGGCCTGACGAAAATGTGGGAGAGGAGCCATGATGCATGGGGAGTCGTCTCGGGCGCGGAGGCTTTTAAGGTCATCGACAGACGAACAGCCCGCGTCAGTCGCCGGTGCGGGGAGGGGGCAGTGCGGGACTGATGGGAAGCGTGCAATGTTCAACCGGACTTCGACAGAGCGAGACCAGCGTATCGTGCCTTCTCTTCTCATGCATGTATAGCAGTGGCCGAAGGCTCAGATACGCTTGAGAGAGGCGTCGCATGGCGCAGTCGCGTAGGGCGGCGCGGCGAAGTTCGAGTCCCGGTTCGTCGAAGTCGGCTTTGCAAAGAGCGCGCCGGGCGAGGAGAACGGCCGAAAGTCACGCTCTGCAGCTCCCTTTGCGTCGTCCCAGGCATTGTCGGATGGCTGAAAGTCGCGTAGTGGCAAGACGAGAGACTTGTCAGCGGTCGTGCATGGCTACAATCAATGTTAGACAGCTCAACAACCTCCAGCTCACAGCGTTCGTTGGCAGATGGCGCGTTCAGCGCGCCTAGGTAACGCACGCCAAGCGCGAGTTGATTCCGCCATGTCGACACTGTTTGCCAGCTACGGTCGAACACGCAGACATGGCGAGGCGTGGAGGGACTCCTCGAAAGCGTGTGGCACGACTAAGGGCACGGCACATAGCATCGCCGCCGGAGTTGTGAAGCTTTCACTCGGAGTTCAGATTGAGATTGGAGATTTCCCAGAGGCCAGCGCGCTGCTTTGCACTGCTCCCACAACGAAGAATATTCCACGACTGTGTACAGCATCAAGACGCAGAATACAACGCCTCAGCTCCGTCCCAGCCCCGCCCTCGCCGTGGCGAGGCGCTTTGTATTCTTCGCTAGAACCTCCTCCGCGATCGCTTCCCCCGCCGGTGCCGCAGACGCAGCCTCCTGCGCCACCAGGGCGTACACCTCCGCGGCCCCGAAATCCCGCAGGCGGTTGGACATCTCCGCGGTGTTCCCGAGGCAGAGCACGAGCTCCTTGCGCATCGCGGCGACCTTCGCGTGGAAGCGCCCCCGGGTCGCGCCGTCGAGCGCGACGGCGGCCGCGGCGAGCTCCGCCAGCTTGCGGTAGTCGCTCCGCGCGGAGTACGGCGCGCTACGCACGTCCTTGCGCACCTTGTCGCGCTGGAACGCCGCGCGTCGCGCGACGACGGCGAGGATCTTCTGAATGACCGGCGCGCTCAGGATCTGCTGCACCTGCGCCAGGTCTGTGCCCTCGGCTGTGCCGGAGGGGAGCTCGGTCCACTTCGCCGCGGCCTCTAGCACGCCGCGTTGGGCGAGCACCGCCAGGAGCCGGAGAAGCGTCGTCGAGGCCGTGACGGCTGCCTCTGGGACCTGACAAGAGGCGTCGGCGGTGACACCAACCTCCTCGATGTGCGCCGAAGGCTGGGAGAGCCGAAAGACACCTGCGCTCCATTCCCCTGCTTCACATATGTCGCTGTAGTATTCCGGCTCTTTGCCCTCCCGGGACACTGGAGCTGCCGTCTTTGTTGCTAGATATGCAAGTCTTAAGAAAGAGATGAGCTGGGACGTGGGCGCGTTCTGCAAGTATGTTACACCGGTAATGACGGTGAGGAGGTGCAGTCGTGTTCGTCCTACACATTCGACGGTCAATTCACGTCTTGTCAGGCTAATACTCATTTTTTGCAGACTTACCCCGATTTCCATAGATATCAGCGATGGCATATATCTCGGGCGCGACACCATACCACTCTGTTTCCACTCGGCGGAGCTGGCTAAGAAATATGATCAGAGTCTTTATAGAGAGCAGCGCAACCCAATGCCCACCGCTCTATCTGACTATATTGCTCTGCGTCTAGCTTCTTCCAAACCGCGAGAATTTTGGATACCCATGACGGTCGTGAAGTAAAGGCTTCAAGCGAGGCGAGTGCACTCTGCCACTCTCTATCGAAGTCTTGTTTGGGATTGCCGGTCAATGGAAGGTCCAACCCGGGGACCGCGTTCAGGGGGAATTGGACCAGCAGTGCCAGTGCTTCGGACGCTAGTAGTTTATTCTAGACATCAGCTCCATGTGCCATCTAAACCGACCTGAGGCTTACCAAGCTCGTCTATGGCAACCTCAGGGTGAGAGTCCGGCCGAGGCCTCACTGTGATGTCGAGCAACAAGTCCGGCAATTCAGGGCTTGTTCTCAGAATGTCGAGAACGTATTCCCTGGAAACAGGAGGAGTCCTGCAGAGAAGCGCCTGTACAGAATACAGGCACAACTCTTGGGTAAGTCCGAACCACCGCTTACCGTACTTCGTTGCTCGGGCAGGCGTCATCTACCTGCATGTAAGCTGCTGGGCAGCACACAACTGTGGCGATCTACCTGGTGTTTCAGGACCATACGCTCCGCTTGCCATGCCCTCGAGGGGTCAGCGAGCTCCTTGGAATAGCCGTCCACGCCGTCAAGCACATGCCGGCAGAGTAACTCCAGGATAGCGCCGCAGTTCGCAGCGTCGAGCTTGCTGCCGTAGCCGAGGTCGCAGCAGAGCATGCGAACCAGGCGGGAGCCATGATACCGATCCAGGCAGAGGTCGTGGCTCTGCATCATCTGTATGCCATGCACTTAGATTCTGCGTGACACAGCGCTGCGAGCATACTCACGTGGAGTGCCATGTTGAGCGCATCGCACGCGCCCGCACGATCGAGGAGCTCGCCGCGCTCCTGTGCGTTCGCCATGTTGACGAGCTGCTGGAGTGTCTCGATGGCGACCGCGATCATGGTGGGGGTCTCGGCGCGGGGCTGCTGCGTGAGCGTGAGCAGCGCCTCGACGATGCCTGCGCGTATGCACGTCTTCATGAACACGTCCCAGCCGGACGCGAGGTCCATCTGCTTGCATCGCGCGATGCAACGGGCGTCGATAGGCACCTAGAGCACTGCATGAACTTGGGTGTGAGCGGACGCAGGCGGTCGGAGGTGGACTTACCAGGTATGCTTCGACCCAGGTGCCGTCTGTCGCTGCATCCTGCATTTTCGCGCATATCTTCGGAAGGTATCGCTCGAGGATTTCCTGGCGCATCGAGTAGATCATGCCTGCATTCGCGAGTGTGAGCTCCATGGTGGCAAGGTGCAAGTGCAGGAGCCTCGTGAGCGACGCATGCTCGCGCGTATCAGAGACGCGCAGTCCACGGTAATACCAGGCTTATCGGCGCTGGTGGTCATGAGGTTTGAGGCCTAAGCGGACCTGCGCGGGTCGGCTTTCGAAGATCGTTCATACGATGGCGCGGAGTGACGGACAAGACATCGCGTACACATGAATATGCACACAGTCGAATCCCACGAAGATGAAGTATATCGTCCGTGATGCAAGCAGCCTCGGGACAGTTACGACCGCTCGAC
Source organism: Phanerochaete sordida (assembly GCA_019973155.2). Classification (NCBI taxonomy): domain Eukaryota; kingdom Fungi; phylum Basidiomycota; class Agaricomycetes; order Polyporales; family Phanerochaetaceae; genus Phanerochaete; species Phanerochaete sordida. Next base: position 878,785 of record BPQB01000002.1, read on the forward strand.
GACTCAGCCACGCGCCAAACCCGCCCTCGCAGTGCCCAAGCGGTTTGTATTCTTCGTCAAAGTATCCTTCAAGATGCCGGCATCCGCGGGCGCATCCGTCGCGGCTTGCTGCGCGGCGAGCGCATACGCCTCCGCGACGCTGAAGTTCCGTAGACGGTTCGACACCTCCGCCGTGTTTCCGAGGCAGACGACGAGCTCCTTCCACGCACCGACGGCCTTCGCGTGAAATCGTCCCCGTGTGGCGTGGTCGAAGTGGACGACTGCCGTCGCGAGCTCTACGATCTTTCGGTACCCGGCCCGTGCAGTGTAGGGCAGTAGTGTCACCGCCGTGCGGGTTACGTCTCGCTGGGCAGTGGCTCCTTTGATCGTAGAGGCCAAAAGCTCCTCAATGGTCGACGCACTGAGGATCTCCTTCACCTGCTCCAGGTCAACGCCGTCGCAGGGCCAGGCCGAGGCGTCGTCCAGTGCTCCGCGTTGCGCTAGGACGGTCAGGAGACGGAAGAGCGCGGTCGGAGCGACGATTCGAGTCTGCGGCGCATGGCAGGTGCCGTCGAGGGTCACGCCAGCATTCATCGTCACTCCCTCGCGGTGTGGATGCCGAAAGAGTTCGACAGTGTACTCAGCAACCCGAAGTACCTCTCGAAAGTGGGTTTCAAGAGGATGATCTAAGTAGGTAGCTGGGCCTGCATTTTTCGTGGCGAGGTATGCCATCGGAAGACATGAGATGAGTTCGGAGGTCGGAGCGCTGGAGACGTAAGATATTCCGGTAAGGATGGCGAGTAGGTGGATTCGCGTCCGTCCTGCGTGCAGTAATATGAATATCAGAGGGCAGAGGCTGCGTTGAAAGATTCGTTTGCATACCTCTGATTTGGACAATCTTATACATATCCTGCTTTATTTGTGAAGGAAGGCCGAACCAGTCAGATTGCACTTTCGAGACTTGGCTAAGTACAAGGGTCAGCGATGAGACTACATGATTGTGAGTAATCCTACCGTATGATGTCGTCATACTTCTCCATATCTAACTTGTTGCAGATGGCACGAATCTTGGGCAGCCGCGAGGGCTGAGAAATAAAGATATGCAACGCTTCAATCGAAGCTTGCCATTCCGCCTCCAGTACAAGTTTCTGCTCCCCGGAAAACGGAAGGTCCAGGCCTGGTATAGAATCCCAAGGTGGTCGGAGTAGCTGCACCAATGTCTCGCAGGCTGACGAAGGGTGAGTCAGAAGACAGCGACATAAGGACTCGAAATAGTGCGCATCCAGCTCACCCATCTCATCATGGGCCACGTCCGGATGCCAGTCAGGTCGAGGTAGCTGTGCGACCTCAAGCAGCAAGTCGAGTATATCAGGGGTTGACTTCAGGATGTCCAAGGCATAACGCCGGGATACGGGTGGAATTCTGGTGAGAAGCGACTGCACGCCCCACATACAGTGATTTTGAGTGTACGCAAACCACCGCTTGCCAAATTTGGGCGCTCTGGTCGTATTCATCTGCGCGAGTGTGAGCACCATTGTCGCGCGAGGACGAATGTTGGTAGCTATAGGTACCTTCTGATGGATTGACTCTGCCATATATCCGGCTTGCCATATTTTTGTGGGATCGAGGAGTTCCTGAGCGTAACTGTCCGTCTTCTCGAGCGCGTGTCGACACAGCAGCACCATGATAGCTCCACATTCCGGCGCAGCGAGTTTGGTACCGTAACCCAGCTCATTGAGCAGGGTCGTCAGGAGTCGTGCACCGTGGTACCAGTTGTAACATAAATCGTACGTCTGCATCATCTACAGACGTTGACGGTATGAATGTCTAACGTCGTCCGAGAGAATGAGGAAAGACTCACGCGCAGAGACAGTCCCATCGCGTCACACGCAACCGCGCGGTCAAGCAAGTTACGACGCTCGCTCGCATTAGCCACAGACGAAAGAGCTTGTATGGTTTCGAAGGTAAGTGCGAGCAGCTGTCCTGCGTCATCGCGGGGATGATGCAAGAGGGTGAGCAAGGTCTCGAGGACGCCCGCTTGTACGCATGTTGTCGCGAAGACGTCCCAGCCAGACCCGGGACCCTTTCTCTGCAAGAGCTCCGCAAAGGTGACATTGATGGCCGCCTACAAATCAGGAAAGATATGTATAGAAATGTAGCACAGAGGTTGCTGTACCCACAAGGTATGCTCGAATCCATATACCAGTCGTAGCCGTGTCCCTAATTCGAGGGAATATCTCCGCAAGATAGCGCACAAGCACCGGGGGAGGCTGTTCCATAATGGCCAACGCACGCTCAGGAGAGAGGTCCATGATGGCAAGGGGCAAGTCTCGGCATGGCGCGTCCTGGTTAGTCTCGGTAAATATACGAAACCACTAGTGCAATCTGAGATGCAGCTGTGTTTGCACTTGTTTGGGCCAGCCACGCGACGACCGCACCACGGGGACCTAGAGAGAGATACTGCAGAGCAGAGGTGGCAGCGCAATATTATCCCTACGTCAACAGTATGTGTGAGGTATAAGCATACCATAGAGCACATCTACAAATACATATCAGCGTCAAATTTGTCAGTACGAGCGACACCGGGACAGCGCGACGGAACAAGGGATCAATGCTAGAACACCGCCAGCTACCGTCCACAGAGAAGGCGACCAAGAAGAAGGCGTCCGCGTTGCATCATGGAGGAGAGCGCTAGGACTTTCGGGACTGAAAAATGGCTATCGTCAGCTCAAACTGTGCCACTGCACCCTGGTCGCGGCACACACCTCGACTGCGACTGCCTTCCTTGCTGCGTCCAACCGTCTTTGGTTCTTCTCAATGGTACTCGGCTCTATCCCTTCCTCTTTGTCCGCCTTGCGTCCCAGCGCGTCCGCAGCGACGGCAAAGCGAAGTGCAGCAAGGTGGTCATCCGCACGTTTCGACATCTCCGCGGCATTGCCCAGCGAGAGCACCAATTCCTTCTGCGCGCCACGCACGTAAGACTTGAAGCGGCCCCCGCACGCCTCGTCAAATGTGAGAAGCGCCGCGGCTAGCTCGATGGGCGGGAGGTATTTCGCGCGGGCCATGTGCGCCGCGTCCGGCCGCGGGCTGTTGACCCACTCGCGCGCCTTTTCGCGCGCGATGGCAACGCGGCGCACCGCGAGCGGGAGCAGCTTCTGGATGACCGCCGCGCTCGTTATCTGTTGCACCTGCCGCAGCTCCGTGCCTGGGAGTGCGTCGGCCGGGAGGGAGGTCCAAGTGGGGATCGCGTCGAGGGTGCCGCGCCGCGCGAGCACGGTCAGGATGCGGAGCAGCGCCACAGGGCCAGCTATCGCCTGGTCGGGGACGATGCACGCCGGGTCGAGGGGGAGGTCCATGACGTTCGCCCAGGTGGCTTTGCGGTGCGCGTCTGTCGTGCGTTCGCCGTGCTCGCACGTCTCGCGGATGCCGCGGGGAGTGAAGTTCTCGAGGGACTTCTTGAGAGAACCCTGGCTGGCGAGATATGCGGGACGGAGGAAAGAGACGAGTTCACCATCCGTGATATTGTCCAAATGGGTGACTGCAGCAACCAGACGAAGTATCGCGTTTCTCGATTGGCCTAGAGAACTCTAATGAATAGGTGATATCTTTCGGAAACGGGGTACGTACCTCGCGAGTCATAGATCATCTTGAGGGTGTTGTCATCAGGAGCAACACCATGGTAATCGCTGACAACGCGAGATATTTTCCTAGAGAGGTCATCAGGGCTCCCTGCACAGTCGCGCGAAGGCATGCATGGCAATACCTCTGCACGTCAGGGAAAGTCTCGTCATCAAGACGCTTAAACACAGCCAATATGCGCTCTTTCCACAGCGGACGGGAGGTGAGGATCTTTAGAGCTTCCACTGTCTCACCATATTCGAATTCCAGGTCGTACTTGATCTCTTTGGGCACAGGAGTCTTCACGCCTGCGATGTATTCACGTGGGAATTGAAATAGCAGCGCGAGTGTCTCAGAGGCTATAGAATATCATGTCAGCATATACGGGCAAACGTCCAAGAGGTAGCCCACCTAGCTGGTCTATCTGTACCTCAGGGTATGCTGCCGGCCGAGGCAGGGCTGCAACATCGAGGAGGGCGTCCAATACAGCCGGACGTGCCTTGAGGACGTCCAAGAAGTACTCGCTCGAGTGGAGAGGGTAACCACGAGACAGAGCACCATATGCAGCAAACATAGCGAATTCTTGTGTCATGCCGTACCACCTGGTACCGTATGAGACTCCCATCTCGCGCGGGACCTGAGTTCACGTCCGCATGAATCGTGAGAAGTAGCAGATACCTCTGCAGCACGGAACGCACCAGTAAACGGTTGGTCATGATTCCCACCTGCCAATTCTCCCCTGGCCGGCGCACTTGCTCCATCCACCGCGATTCGTCATCCCTCGTCCAGATAGCCAGGAACTCGACCAGCTCTGCGGCTTTCTCAGGGGACAGGATCTCAGGAAGGAACATGTCTCCAGCTATGGTTCGCAGGACGCGCATGGCAATGTACTTGTGCAGATTGTGCTTGTAGTCCTTGATGATCTGTGGTGAACACACGCTGAGCTCATGTGCATGTATGCGCGCGTACAGTGGGCTGGGACGAACCCTAATCAGCGTGTCGAGTGCGTTGCATTTCACGATTCGTTCAAAGAGCTTGCGGCGCTGTTCAAGTGAAGCCACAGACGAGAGGTAGCACAGAGAATCAAGCGCGTTGAATACCGCGATCCAGCACGCCTCGTTCACCGGCTGCCCTGCGAGCTCCATGAACGTCTCCCAAACCCCCGCATCAACGCACGCTTCCTCGAAGTCGTCCCATCCCCTTGGAACGCCAAACGATGCCATAAAATATTGCAAAAACTTCTGTCTCAGCCATGCCTAGATGTGCCTGTCAGCGTAGTCTTCGCGTAGACACAAGCGCGATGAAACGTACAACATAGTCCTGAACCCAGCTGCCTTGCTGCTCAGATGGTTTGCGAAGTCTCCTGAAGATCTCCGGTAGGTAGTGCTTGACCTCGTGTACCGGCAGGCAGTAGATGTCGCGGGCATTCTCGGACGTGAGGGCGAGGGGCATCGTCGATGTCGGAGGAGAAGATGTCGCGTCCGGCGCTTCCCAGGAGAGTAATTTACTCGCGTTGTGGTCGCGTGTTTGGCACGCGCGATGGTGGGCGCATCAAAACAGCGAACAGGCCCGGAGACACAACATGGAAGGGCCGAAATCCGACCTTGTGCATTATTTCTCTATTTGACAAAAATAATCTATACACCCCACGTCCTTCACTGTGCCGGAACCCACTCGACATCTCCCGACATGCCCAAATCGTGAGCCTGGGCCGCGAACAAATCCATGAAAGTCCCTCGGGATTCCTTGTGGATGTAAAAGACGATCTCGACATCGTCTTTCGGCCGCACCTGCCAGGTCCCGTCCGGGAGACGCGTTGGGTTGGGTTGAAACATCTTGATAAACCGAGGCTCGTCGAGTATGGTATGGTAGAAGCGTGTCTGCCCCGGGAATCCAAAGTGCGCGGACGTCCAATCGAATCTGAGAGAGAGTATGAGGATGTATCGGCAAAGACGCGATGGAATATGCTTACCGCCACGTTGAATTGACAACCATGTGTCCCGGGCGCGGGATAAAGTCTTGAGCGAGCTCCGCGTTAATAGCTTGGATGGCTAGCGGTTCTTGCGCAGCGTCGTACGCAGCAGCATACGCAGGATCGCGGCACTGAACGAGCGACTGACGGATTCGCAGCGCAATGCTGAAGATTGTCTCCTTGTCAAAGTCATCTGCCGCCTTCGTTACCGCCAACATGAGCGCGTTGCCCGCGCTGTTCTTCGACCGAGGCGGGATGCCACGCGCCTGAAAAAGGCGTTAGTTCAGGCAGACCGTTACGCTATGGTGACACTGACCATGAAGAGGGTGCTAATGTGCTGAATAGGCGGCGCCTCCGGGTCTGCCTTCGACAGGCAATACGCAACAATTGCGCTGAGAACGTCCTGCCTGGACAGTATTGGCGGGTTTGATTCCGGGCATTGCGCGAGCACACCTTTGTGCAGCTGCGCAATCTGCTCCGCCCGAAGGCGAAGGTCCACGCGTACAGGCTTCTTGCGACCGGGCTCCATGTGCGGTGGGACCTCACGCAGAGGGTACAAGTACTTGTAGTGGTAGGACGGGATATCGTTGTGATCCGCTGGGTTGAAAGGGTACCGTGGAGGCGCGGTAAAGGAAGGAGGGGGGTCTAGAGGCTCTAGGCCTTGATAGTTCTGAGAGAGGAGGCGGAGGAACATGAGCACAGCGAAGCCATCACCTGTGAACGCGGTCAGCCGACATTCCGCAGTAAAGGACAGACCGCGTACCAACGAGGTGCGAGGAGCACAAGCCGATAGAGGTGTTGCCTGTCTTCTTGAAACGGATGATGGTCGCCTTGAGGAGCGGTTCGTCGTTATCGAAGTCCAGGTACTTTACAGGCTTGACGGACTGCGTGAAAGGGAAGGGGCTCTGTATGACAGTGTTCGCGGGCACCTCGGTTTCTGCGTCGCTCTCCATAACAGTGACGGGAACGCCCTGGTTCCCCAGACTGATCTGTATCGTCAATGCTACGTCAGCTTCTCTGCAACCCGCGCGACATATATATGCTCACCGTCCATGGGTCTTTTGGGTCTCGTGGGCGTATAACACGGCCGGCGTGTGCGGGGTATGCCTGAAGAGTCCTTGCGAGCGCGTCGTTGAATCGATCAATGTCGATGTCTCCTGGTACGATGTGCGCGGTGTCGACCTGCAAGGAAAGGTACGCTGCTTTCAGCTTCGTGGCCGCGTGCGAGATATGAGGTTCCGTCTCACCTTAAGACCAATGAAGTAGTCTCGAGGTTGCAGCACGTAGTGCGACTGTCCCTGGAGGACAGTCGGCTCTCTCGCCTTGACTGTGTAGGTTTCCATGTTAGCAGAGAGCGGAGGGGGGTCTGCACTTTTTAACAACTGGCCTTCACTTGCGTTCGCTATTTACCCCATGGGCGGACGAACCGAGTCATTCTGAATCTCTGTCGCCGAGTCCCCAACAATCGTAAGGCACTCGGCCAGCATTGCCGACTCGCCGAGCCCGAGAGTCGTCGGATTCGTGGGCGCGTCGGGATGCGCCCTTACCAAGGCTACTATTGGCCGTTTGGAGCTATGATAATGTTGTCTTTCTCATAGCCTGCCAAAGATTTCAGGAGGGCAATGCTTCATCTTGCTGGGGCATCGTCGAAGTCGCGGGCGAAGACGTCGCGTCCGGCGCTTCCCAGATCGGCACGCCGTGCGGATTGTAGGCGCCTTACGAGGCAGGAAGGCGCACCAAAACCAAATTCAAACAGTGAGTGAGCCTGTGGACGCGGCACGACGATGGAGAAATCCGACCGAACGTATTACACATATTTTCGACAGTATCTACTTGGATTTTCTCAATTATCACTGTGCAGGCACCCACTCGACATCTCCCGACATACCCAGATTACGCACCTGCCTCGTGAAAAAGTCCATGAAAGCTACCTGTAGCTCCTTGTGAATGTAGAACACAATCTCAATGTCGTCTTTTGGCCGTGCTTCCCAACTTCCATCTGGTAGACGAGTTGGGTTGGGATGGAACATCTTAAGGAACTGGGGCTCGTCGAGGATAGTGTGGTAGAACCGTGTTTGGCCCGGAAAACCGAAATGCGCAGAGGTCCAATCAAATCTGAGGGGACGTTCAAGAAGTGTCGGTCAAAATACAAGGGGATGCTCACCGCCACGTCGAGTTGACGACCATGTAGCCCGGGCGCTGAACGAAGTCCTGAGCCAGTTCCGCGTTGATAGCCTGGATGGCCAGCGGTTCGTGCGCGGCATCGTATGCAGCCGCATATGCAGGGTCACGGCACTGTATGAGCGATTCGCGGATGCGCAGCGCAATGCTAAAGATCGTCTCCTTGTCGAAGTCCTCCGCGGCCTTCGTCACCGCCCACATAATCGCGTTGCCGGCGCTGTTCTTCGACCGAGGCGGGATACCACGGGTCTGGAAAGGCGTCAGCACAGATGGATCGTGGTGCGGCAAAGACACAAACCATGACGACGTTGCTAATGTGCTGGATAGGCGGTGCTTCTGGGTCCGTCTTCGACAGACAGTACGCGATCAACGCGGCGAGGACGTCCTGCCTGGACAGTATCGGCGGGCTCGGTTCTGGGCATTGCGCAAGCACGCCTTTGTGCAGCTGCGTAATCTGCTCCGCCTGGAGGCGTATGTCCACGCGCACAGGCTTCTGGCGTCCCGGTTCCGCGTGCGGCGGTACGCCGCGTAGAGGATATAAGTACTTGTAGTCCTGGCATGGGATATCGTCATAGTCTGCAGCATTGAAGGGGTACCGTGGAGGCGCAGTATAGGACAGTGGTGGGTCCAGCGGTTCTAAGCCCTGATAGTGCTGGGAGAGAAGGCGAAGGAAAGCGAGCACGACAAATCCGTCGCCTGTCGACGCGGTCAGCAGACATCCCGCATTCTGGGACAGACCGCGTACCAATAAGATGCGACGAGGACAAACCGATAGAGGTGCTGCCCGTCTTCCTGAAGCGGATGATGGTCGCCTTAAGAAGCGGCTCATCATTATTGAAGTCCAGGTATTTCATGTACTTGACGGGCTGCGTAAAAGTGAACGGGTTCTGTATGATGGTGTTCGCTGGCACTTCGGTCTCCGCGTCGCTCTCCATGACAATGACGGGGACGCCTTGGTTTCCGAGACTGACCTGCATCGAGACGCTGCCTCAGTTTATATACTCTCCACGATGTTTACACTGGCTTACCGTCCATGAATCTTTGGGGTTCCGTGGGCGAACAACACGGCCAGCGTGTATGGGGTTCGCCTGCAGGGTCTTCGCAAGCGCCTCATTGAATCTGTCTATGTCTATATCGCCAGGTACGACATGCGCAGTGTCGACCTGCCAGGCAACGTTTTTTGCTCTGAGGATCAGATTGCGCGAGCGGTGAGGCGTCGACTCACCTTGAAGCCAATCAGCAGGTCCTCGGGTCGCAGCACGTAGTGCGACTGTCCGTGGAGGACGGTCGGCTCCCTCGCCTTCACTGTATGCGTCGTCATGTCAGTATGGAGTCTAGGCGGGAGGTGCACACTTCTCTCTGGTCTGACCTTCGCTATTTACCCCATTGGCAGGCGCACCGAGTCATTGCGAATGTCTATGGCGCCGATCAGTGCGGTTAAAATCTTCCGGAAATCCCGCCAGGGCTTGCACTCTGGCCGAAAGGACGCGTCACAATCCGGCAAAGGGCACAATGCAGCCACGCGGCTAGTCCACGTAGCCCTGCGAGAGACGCGACATTGTTGACCTTCTCCCTTCCAGTGGAATTGGAGTCCGCGGAATTCGTACACAAGATTGCTGGTCTTTCTATTTCAGTGTGGTCTTGTAGCGACACCGTGACTGTGACGGCTAGATTGCACAGAGATCAACCCACGGAGCGAGAGGAGGCCTGGCAGCGAGATGCGAAGGTTCGTGGCCTGCATGGACATGGTGCAGCAGACAAAGTTGCACGGCACTCGGTCTACGTTGCCGAGCGCGCGTCCCAGATCGTGGGCGCTTCGAAATGCATCCTGGATCTCGTTAGTGTCACGGAAGAAAGTCAGATGTAACTTACCGTATGTAAGTAAGTCGGTAACTTACCAGTAAGTTACATTACTTACCTCGATACCCCGAAAGGTGGTGTAAGAAAGGGTAAGTAAGTCGCGATCGATGCGCTCCTGTGTAGGGTAGCATGCCAGGCACCGTTAGAGGCTGGTTTAGCATCATGGCCATGGTCATTGGGGCGGAACAATAGCTTTACAATTTATTGGATTATCTCGTATAATATGCAATTTTCGCGCGTGGACGACGCCCTGCAGCAAGGACTACACCGCACACAACGTCCGCCAGCTAGCAGATACCCGACCCTCATAAACGCAGAGATGGACGGCGACGATGCTAATTCCGGCGCTCTCTATTCCATCCCCGAGAGGTTCCTTACCGATACAAGTAACAGCATATCGATGGACCTCAACCCGTGCTCAACCTCGGTTCGGCGGTGTTGAGCGCGGTGTTGGCGGAGGGCACACCGAAGAATCGAGAAATCTTGCGAGAGATGCAGAGGCCGAGGGAGCGGTCTTCGCGGCAGGCTCGCTCGATGCTTTCGACGTTCCGGAGTCGTATACGGTGTAGAGCCTGGGGCTAACTTACAACTTACCCTGTAACTTACACGACTTAATTGCATTTACTTACTGTAACTTACCCATTAGACGCCTAGGTAAGAAATGGTAAGTTACCCCCCTTACTTACAGGCTGACGGCCAATATTTACTTACATCGGTAAGTTACATGGGCCGGCATTTTCTTCCGTGACACTAGATCTCGTCGACTGCTATCGTCTTCTGTCGTTCCTCAGCCACTTGGAGCGGTCTTTCTCCTTCCATCTCAACACAACTGACTGCTAGGTTATTCATAGAATATACTAGAATATCTTGAAGCCTCTTCGCGCCGTGGTTCGAGCTGAGAACCCTCGCAAATATCTTTTCTTCTCTCCAGCGGCCGCTACTATGTGCCCGCCACCACCCCATCTAATACACCGGTGGTCTGTCTCTAGTTTAGAAACGAGCGAGAGTAACTTGAGCAGTCTTCGCGTGTATCAAAATTTAGCAGGTATGTGAATCCGTCTATGGTATCTATCCATCTATTAGTGTCCTCTACTACTGCACTACAACCCACTCGACGTCGCCTGTCATTCCCAGCTTATTCGCCTCTGAGGCGAACAAATCCATGACGGCACTTCGTATCTCCTTGTGCACATAGAATATCATCTCGACGTCGTCTTTCGGCCTCACGTCCCAGGTCCCGTCTGGTCGACGCGTCGGGTTGGGGCGGAACATCTTGAGGAACCGCGGCTCGTTGAGGACAGTATGGCAGAAACGCGTTTGGTCCGGGAACCCGAAGTGCGCGGACGTCCAGTCGAATCTGCGCCCAACGGTCAGGCGTGGTCAACATGTGCTTGCGAAGCAGGCGTACCTCCACGTCGAGTTGACGACCATATAACCCGGGCGTTGGATGAAGTCCTGGGCCATCTCCGAGTTGATAGCATCAATAGCTAGCGGCTCGTGCGCAGCGTCGTAGGCGGCAGCGTACGCAGGATCTCGGCACTGTACAAGCGCCTTGCGTATGCGCAGCGCGATGCTGAAGACCGTTTCCTTCTCGAAGTCTTCTGCGGCTTCGGTCATCGCCCACATGAGCGCGTTCCCGACGCTATTCTTGGGCCGGGGCGGTATACCACGGCTCTACGACTGGTTGAGAATAAATGGAATACAAAGCGAAAAAGGCTACAGACCATCAGGATGGTGCTGATGTGTTGGATAGGCGGAGCTTGAGGATCGGCCTTCGACAGGCAGTACGCGACCAAGGCGACGAGGACGTCCTGTCTCGACAGGATCGGCGGGCTCGACTCAGGACACTGTGCCAGCACGCCCTTGTGTATCGCCGCGATCTGCGCCGCCGTCAGACGAAGGTCCAGACGCAACGGTTTCTTGCGCCCCGGTTCGACATGTGGTGCGACGCCGCGCAGCGGGTACAGGTGCTGGTAGTCCGGATACGGGATCTCGCCGTAGTCCGCTGCGTTGAAGGGAAGGCGCGGCGGCGCGGCATACGATGGCGGCGGGTCCAACGGTTCGAGGCCCTGGTAATTCTGGGAGAGAAGGCGGAGGAACGAGAGCACGACGAACCCGTCACCTACAGATGCGAGTGAGGTTGGTGTTCGGGAGTGAGTGGCAGGTCGCGTACCTATAATGTGTGCTGAGCACAAGCCGATGGAGGTGCTGCCTGTCTTCGTAAACCGAACGATCGTTGCTCGCAGGAGAGGCTCGTCGTTGTCGAAGTCGAGGTACTTCACGACGCTGATCGGTTTTGTATACGGGAACTTGGGGCTTTGTATCACCGCGTTTGCCGGCACTTCGGTATCCGCGTCGCTCTCCATGACAGTAACGGGAACACCTTGATTGATGAGACTGACCTGTGAATCTATGAGCTCTGGTTCACCTGCGGTGTACACACACGACGCTCACCGTCCAGGGGTCTTTCGGGTCCCGAGGGCGGACAATGCGACCAGCGTGAACAGGGTAGGCTTGCAGAGTCCTTGCGAGCGCGTCATTGAATTGATCTAGGTCTATCTCTCCCGGTACGATGTGAGCGGTATCGACCTGCGCCAAGGTTCACGATGGTGAGCTTCTTGTGAGTGCGCGCCAACTGCGCAATGCCGCCTTACCTTGAAGCCAATCATGAGATCTTCCGGCCGCAGCGTATAGTGGGACTGCCCTTGGAGGACAGTGGGCTCCCTCGCTTTCACTACGTGAGTCGTCATGTTAGCAGAGCGAAGAGGTGAAAGGTGCTCCGGCTGCCCCCAAATTTGCTCACGTTCGATATTATACCCAGGTGCACTGAGTCATACAGTACTGGGCTCATGGCGCCGATCAATGCGGATCGGAATCCTTTGCTATCTGCTCATTGATAACACATGACCGACGCGTTGAACGGGACCTTTTGCCGAAGACACATACTCAGCCGTCGCTTGAGTCATGGCTGGAGTCCAGGCTTCATTCGAGAATGTGCAGACAGTCCTATTATACGACGGCAGGATGCAGGTACTAAATAGCGATGTGTGAGACGTGGAGACGATGACTTGAGCTCAAAATACTGACAGTTTCCGGTGGTTAGAGATGGTAAGTGGAACGTACGGCAAACGGTAGCGATACAGAGTAAGGCCGGAAGCCTGGAGGTCCGATGCAAGTGCAAGTCAGTGCTACGAATCTACGATGGCGCTAGGCGCCGGCGCTCGAGGATGAGCGCAGAGATGAGGATATCGTCGAGGAAGGCCTGTCCCGCTGGGAACACCTTCAGCGTCGCAGCAGGCGCGGGGCGGCCATCTGCTCGCGGAACGAGGGGTGGTGGGGTGAATGTCGCTAGGAAGTGTGACGAATTGCCGACGGACTTGGTTCCCAGGTAGCACTGCGGCCGCGGTATTAGCTTCAGAACACGGACGAGAGAGGGCGCCGCACGTATTTCACGGGGTTATCAAACGCCCATGACAAGTGCTTCGACGGATCGGTCTCGAACTTCCATTGCCAAGTACGCTGGGAGGCTGTGAGCTGCGGGCAGACGCGAGTGATGAGGCTGAGCACGCACCGACATACGGTTCCCGCCCTTCACGAGCACGGTCTCGATAACCCGCTCGACCCCGTTCATAGTTATGGTACCTTTCCGTAATGTCATCCCCATTCTGACGAGACATGAGGCCGAGAGAGCAAGGAAGACATGGGTAGGACGTACTCGAACTGGCCGACTTCCTCGCCTTCCACCGTGTCTCCGCGTGTGATGACTGTGATGTAAGACGAGGGGATAAAGCAGTTCATGCGCACAGCAATGTGGTAGAGTGGTATTGAGGCCGTCTGGCTGCGGACGACCATGGAATTGAACGAATGTAGGACGGGTGCGAAGACGTAGATGACAGGGCGGACAACATGTGGGCTGGTATTATCTTCGTAACTGAGAATGGGTGTGAACGACCTCTTCATGAGTAGCCAGGTACAACACACCTTGGTAATGCGTCGTGAGATACTTGTCCGCTGGTTATTGAAGAAGGAGGATCGTATGCAGAGCTGGCGGTGTCCGAGCCTCTCGATCCTCGGCTTATCGAGAGCTGGCTAGGACTTGAGGTGTTTCTCAACTCCTCTGTAGATTGGAAGTGTCTGTGGCACCGAAGATGATTGCAGTGGAGTTGTGGGGTATGGCTGAGCGACTCACTGTGTGCCCGGAGAGACCTCGCCATTCCGCTCGTTATGCTCTGCGACACCTGCGGCCTCGTCCCATTCAGACTCGAGTATAATCATCTTGCTGTGCGGCCTAGGCAGTCGTTAAGAGCACCGTCGTCGTAGCTTCATTTGACAAGAAGCGCAGGGAGGAGATGCATCAGCTTGACGGGCGGTCAGAGTGAGGTCTGGAGGCAAGTGCCCGAATTTCCCACCGTAAACCGGATTTTCGGACTCGGTCGTGACTTCAAAATCTATCCGCTCACCCTGGCACTCTCGTACGAACATTCTTTTGTCTATCGTTCTCCGGCCGCAGCAGCGGCGTGCAGCATTGTCTCCCGACGGCTGCGGTGGGCGTCCGGCGCGTCCCGCCCAATAGAGGCGGGTTCGGCGGCGGAGCGGCGGCCATAATGGGGCGCTCTCGGCCCGTACGGGAAACAATGGGCTCGTCGGCGACGCCGACGTCCGCCGACAATTCAAGACATTTGAGGCGAGAACAAAGGCGGGCCTCCTTCTGACTTCCATCTGATAGCGCATACACTCCGAAATAAGGACGAGGCGGGGGCAGACCGACGCGAGGCGGGGTTCTTGATTGATGCGAGTGGCGGGTGGGAGGGCGCGCGGCGGGGCTATGCTCCATATGGCAGGCGTCGGCGCTGGCCCAGACGGCGGACCTGCCATATCAGGCCATCGCCCGCCGCTAGCTGCGCGTCAAACCCAAGTACCTGTGTGGCAGATCAGTATCGCAGCGTACTCGTGTCTCCCGCCGCGTCGGCCATCGCCCCGCCGTTTGTGAGCGTCGCGCAAACAAATGGCCTATATAACGGGGCAGAGTCAGTCCTGCCATTCTCATCCCGCCCCGCCTCCTCTCGCTCCCGCAACCCATCTGCTCTCGCTCCCGAAGGCTCCTTGACTCCTCTGCGCAACTATAAGCCAGAATGCAGTACCCTAACACTCCCTCGTCTCATCAAGGGCAGGCTGCCCCGCGCACTCCGCCGTCGCAGACTGGCCAGATCCATCACACCAACGGGCAGCTCCCGACCCCGCACGCGCCCTATATGCACGCGACCGCGCTGCCGTACGGCGCACAGGCGCCTGTGTATGCAGGCTTTCCGCCGACACCATACATGCCGACCGTGCCTCTTCCCATGCAGCACACCAACAGTGAGTCAAGCGCATATTGCCGCTTCTGCGCACGCTAACCGAGCATTGCAGCTGGCCTCCTCACTCCTCCGGACAGCCCGGCAAGCCGGACGCAGGCCCTGATGAACCTGAACCCCCATCTCACTAATCCTGGCTTTGCCTATGATCTGAAATACGACGTCGAGCGGTCTGGCCTGCGCTCTGGACAGTTGCGCGAGAGCGCGACGTTCCCTGGGACTGGGAGCTTAGTTGTCTACGTACAGACCTCTACTGGCCATATGCACGCGATCAACGTAGGGGACGGGCGCACGATGCTCACTGTCGGCGACGTCTTGCATCGTCTTCACCGGGAGCTGAACAGAGGTGAGCACCCATTATACCCACAATTTTTGCACCTGATTGACGGAACTTCCGCAGCCTTTCCCGATAACACCAACCTCCTGCACGCTACCGGACGGCGCTACATTTTTGAAGGACTCGAATACCGTGGAGGCGATACCTGCGTCCTCAAGCACAGGCGTTGAGTGTCGCGCTCTGGCTTCCGTCTGCCTCAATCCGCGTTCCAGTTATGGGACTTACGAAAGCATGGACATCGTTGCCCATTAATGAATTGTTCTCCGGGACCCGACGGTGTACAGTAAGGTTTGTAGCCCATTTCTCTCATCTTATCTCGCATAATACCTCTTCGCACCACGCTGTATTACCTAGCACCCCTGTAGTTTAGCTGTGTTCGCTGCCCCTCGCCCCTCGCCCCTCGTCATCTCCACTCGCTCTCGCTGCCTCCCCTCCCGCTGTTTATCGCTAATTTGTCGCCTCTGCGTCTGTTCTCGAACTCTATCGTCCAAGTCTGTGTGTACCTCAATAGTAGTAGCAGTAGATAGTAGATATATAGCAAGAAATAAATTGTTTGAAGTCTAGTATCACGTCGTGTTGGATGTACTTCCGGTCTTGCAGCAGTTAAGTACCAGAAATTGCGGCAGTGGAAGACAAGCGGCGACTAGGTACTTCCGGGAGAGAAAAGACCTCAGGTAGCTTTACAACGTTCCAGCTTCCAGCTACCTGTGCATCATCTTGCGATTTAGTGCGTCGCACCGACTCATTTTTACAGAAAACAGAGCCGCGCGTCGCATGTTACCTTGACCGCCGTTAGACTACTTGCATTCACCGTGCCCTCACGTCACGCGCTGCAACTTGCGCTCACTTCCGACGCACCGCTGTAAGAATTGTAGCTTAAACAATGAGAGCAATATGTGCGCTGTGCAGTCGAGTCTATCGTCCATGCGAGCGTGACGCTGGACACGGTCTCAAGGCATCTGGTACCAAGTGCGGCTCTAGCTCTGCGCTTCGTCTCCAAAGGCCCTACTATCACAAATTGTAATTCGGCACATAGTGAAGATGGTGAAGGACATGAAATTCATGCGTGAGCATCTTTGTAGAGGAGGAGATGTGTTTGTCTGTGTGCGATCCTCTCCCAGCGTAGGGCGTGGGCGCTTGGATTAGGCGCCTATATGAGAATTTCAGCCCAGAGCTCGTATGAACACGCAAAAAAATCGCGTTTTCGCTCGCTGCACTGTACAGACTGTCTCTTGAGCTTCCAAGCATCTTCCGCTGAAGAATAAAAACAAAAAGCTTCCCATTAGCCGACTCGAACGACTGGCCTCGTCATTTAGGTCACGTGATCGTGGGATACTAGTGACGCGCTCTACCAGCTGAGCTAAACGGGAGATGTACGGTAGGTTTGAGCGCACCCCACGTCGTGCATAGCGCCTTCCGCGCGCGACATGTCGCGCTGCCTGGCTCTAGCACAAGTTGTTCCTCGCTCGCTCACTGACGGTTCCGCACCATCTTTCCTGCCTATTCATTCTTCTTCGCTGGCTCTGCTTCTCTCGCATAGATCTGCCTCACGCCATGTTTCTCGCGCGTTACTTCAGTCTTCTCTTGATCTTGGCGGGTGTCTGTCGTGGAGTCGATGAAGAACGCGAGGAGGTCGTGGACACCACCGACTTGTCTATGTGTATGAACAAACTCCTGCAGGCTGACGACGACATGTTCGACTGGGTATCTACAAATCCCTCGCTTCTCGTGTCTCTGGCTTTGAACCTCAACCGGACTGGGTCCTGCGGTTTCGACGATCTCCTGTCTGGTGCTACCGGCGACGCATCTGGGTCACCGCTTCGCGTACAAGACGGCACGAGGACCATCCAACGCAGGCAAGACGAATCCAACGCTCCGACAGATCTCAGACCCACCCCTGCGCCGACGGGCCCCGCGAGTCTAGACACGACCGTGCACATCACCGACGAGCATAATTTTGCCTTGCTTCTTCCCAGCAGGCAAGGAGGTGCGCATTTTAACAGCGCAGCACGTATACGGCTAAATCTAATGACGCCTTGCAGAGCTGGTGTCTGATGCCGAAAGTGACGGTGTCTCGTTCTGCACTCCCACGAGCGGTGATTCATCGTGCACCGGGCAACGCATGCAAGGAGGCTTTATCGTCGCAGCAGCTCTCCAACACGCTGACGACGGCTCCTGGGTCCAGGTAAGCGTTCGGCCTCGGCCGCACGTCATGGCTGTACCTGCTATCATACTCATTTCCGCTGATTGATAGGTAACCGGATGTATCGACCCTTCCAAGTCCCTGCTCGACCCGTCGGACGCGGGTGGTCAGATGGATGTGCGTTTCCCAAACGGTGCTCAGTGCACGTTTGGCGGGTATGGCGCAAGCTTTATCGAACTGTTCGTGCTCTCTGTCTCCTCGTTTACGTCGCGCTCATGCGATAATTCACCCTGCCCAGAGTTGAACCAGCCCTCGGGCGGTTCTGCCTGCGCTGTTGCGCCTCTGAGAACGACCAGGTCAATTGCAACTCACATCGAGATCGCGAGGGGTGCCCGAATGCTATCCCTGGAACGTACGACTTCCCCGAGGTCGGTGTCAGCTGCTCGTAATGCAACCCTTCGATACAACGCCTCCTTCATTTGTCGGATAGTAACTGCCTCCAGTCTCCCTCCCAACCGCCACATTGCGTCACGTCTTGGTATCCGCATCGCGACATCCCCGACGCGGGCTTCTTTTCGACTTTGTTCTCTTCCCTGCCTCTCCGGACTCGTCCAAATAACCCTCAGCTGTCGCGCGATAAGCAGCAGCAACGTGTCTATACCCGTTTGGCAACTGTAATCCCAGCCCTGTAATTCCCTTGGATCCCCAACCCTGACCCGTGAAAAAATACTCTGGTAAAATATTGCAGATTGCATTACGGTACGGGCAAAGCTGCGTACACATGAGCATGGGTATGTAAGTACATGAATCCTACGAGTGGTGATGTCATCTGAACCTAGGTAAGAAAACCGTGATAAAGTACAGAGTCCGTGCATGTCAACCGAGACAACTATGAGCTTGATCTATGGTACATGGGCATAACAAGTCATGAAGTCGTGATAGGATCGCAAGAGAACCAGGAGAGAACGAGAGCGACGCAGCATAGCAAGCAGGCAACCAGCAATTTTGGCGTCCGGTATCAAACCGGACATGAGCGAGAAGTGAAGAAAGAAAGATGGGAACAAGGAGGGCAGGCTTTACTTCGAAAAGACCAGCTTGCCAACCCCGGCGCTCTTGTCGACCTCGACGCCGACGAGCTTGGTCTTCTCCCCAAGCCAGTCTATCCGGCGCACGCCGCTGCGGCGGTCCATGCTCATGCGCTCGCAGCGCGCCTCGAAACGCTTCGCGACCTTCTTCTGCGCGCTGCCGAGGGCCTCCCACTCCTCGGGCGTGATCGGCGTCCAGAGCGTCGTGTGCACGGCGTGGAGCACGTCGAGGATGGTGATCGCGTTCGCGCTCCCGCTGCGCCCGCTCTTCGGCGGCCCAATCGTGAAGCGCGGGCCCGAGCCGGACACGATGACTGGCCACGGGAACTTGTCCGAGCGCAGGATCAGCTTCGACGAGGACGGCGTCGGCGGATCCGTCGCGGGCTGCGCGAGCGTGTGCGCCGGAATCGCGCTGTGCGTCGCGCGGTCGAGCACTGTCCGTGCCGACGGCGAGAACGAGACGTCGTACGTAACCGGCGCGCGGTGCAGCCGGGTGTGGGCGAGCAGCGGGTGCATGTGCAGGGCACCCTGGCGGGGATTCACGTATGCTGAGGGCTGCGAGTGTGCTCGGGAACGGCCGTGCTCGCCGTCTGGGGCAACAAGCGTCGGTTATTATTTGGACGGCGGAGGAACGTGAACGACTTACATGAGGACGCGCTTCCGACGCTACCGGCCGTCTGCCAGCTGTTGTTTGACGTGAGCGGAGGCCGAGTATCCGCGTACGGCGCGTGTGAGTGGTGGTGCCCGGTGTCCGATCGCGACGAGCTGTAGGGCACGCTGCTCATAGTCGTAAAGAGGGACGAGTTCGAGTTGGATCTCGAACTGGCCGGCGTGAACGCTCCAGCCGAGGACGTGTAGATGGGGGCTACATGAGATAATAATGAGCTCGGACTCTCTCGGTTCACGGAACGGAAGAAATACGTACCAGCCTTGGTGCTTGCCCGCTTGAGCACTTGTGGCCTCAAGTCCGAGGTGTGCGAGCTGGAGCTTCCCCGCCTGCCGTAACCATACGCCGACCTTGTATCTGGGGTGGCAGTTGCATACCGGAGAGGTGAGGGCGCTGCAGAATGCGAGTGTGACGTGGAGTAGGAGTGGCCTCTGTGCGTCTCTGGTCGGGCAAGCGGGACGCCGGTCGGCGCGGTCGCGTAGATATTGGATGGAGTGGATTTCGAGCGAGAGTGTGATTTGGGGGTCGACTGGTTATTACTACTAGAGCTCCCGAACCAGTTCCGGAATACCGACGGCATGGTGGAGAGAAGTCGTTCGCGTAACTGAGACAATCGAGATTGGTCGTGGAGTGACAGTCGTACAGAGGTCGTGAGCGGTCGAGGATACACAACGACAGCCGCGGAAGGTGGTCTGACGTGTCGTGGTTGAAGTGGGATGGGATGGAGAGTGCGAACAAGGTCGGGGCTTTATATCGCGCGAAGGGCGAACCGCTCTGGACTCGAACTGGGACTGCGAGACACAGGCCGCACGTTCTGCGGGCTCTGGACTCTCAGCATCAGGAGGAACCCCGAAATGATGCATGACCTGGCATAGCATCAAAGCCGAGGCGTGTAGTAATGGGACAGCCAGATCGCAGAGACCGGCCTGCATCTGCCACAACGGTCGGTAGACGTGTCAGGGAATTCCATTTCCCACCGCCTCCCAGCCGGGGAACGGGAGGCACCCACCTAATTGGAAAAGCGAAACAAAACCAGGCATTGGTCGCGGACAGCCGTTAGGTAAACGTCGTGTGATAGGCGACGTTGTGACCGCCGTAGCAATCTCTGTTTGATTTCGAGAACGCACGCAGCGCCGCGTGTTGCAGGCGTGGCCGACCTTTTGGGGGCGGAGTGCAGGGCGTTGTTCCTGTCCAGCGCATGATCGCGCCCGTGGCGGTCGGCACCGCCGCGCGTCGGACTCAGTGCAAGCCACCGTGAGGTCATTTTGTCCGAAGACACATTCGTCCGCACCATTTCGCACGTTATCGCTGGCTGCGTGAGATAACCAGAGCGCGCACGTAGCAGCATGTGCGTAATGATCTGCAGTAAAGCAAAAGAGAGTGACAGAGATACACACGGCTGAGGCCGCTGCGCTTAGCGAATAGGATAGGAACAAGGACGCACTTACCCCGAGGCACTTCTGCTCGGCTGTTCCCAACCGGTCTTCACGCATCGCTGCCTAGAGCATGACGCGATCGCATTGCCAATTGAATTGCATCGGGTTAAGATACAGATCCCTGATCTGCGGTGCGCTTTTCTGAGTCCCACATACGTACACTAGATTCTGCCGCCGGCGGTGCACATGGAACTCTTGCTTTTCAGCTGTCCGAGGGGACGCGGAGTAGGCAGAAACCTAGTATCTGGGACACTTTGGGACAGATGAAGGGACCGCGTGCCCTGTGGATATCCAAAGCTTGTGTGGTTTGATGAGCTCGTTGCACGCAGGAATGCTGCGGTACGTACAAGAGTGCACGAGACGCTCGGAGATCGCTGCGGCCGCCGCCAGAGAACGAGACACCGACGCTTCGGGGCAAGGGCTAGAGCGTGCAGGAACCCCGCCGGAGGGGACGGCCTAAAGCCGTAGCGTACTCGACAGGAAGGTGGACCCACTACGCGAGGACGCTCCTGTTCTGATGCTAAGCGGAGCGGTCTGGCCCTAGGACGAGTCTTGAACCGGAATGCAACATGGTTGCCGCTGTAAACGCTTGAGGTCGGGCTGTGCCTTTACAAGCGAGACCTGGACGCAAGTGCGCGGCGAGTGTGGTGAGGGAGGAGATATGGGGTACTCTTCGCGGGTCGCCGAGCGCAAATTCGACGAGCTGGAGCTCTAGACTGGCAGGGAAGATCGTGCGCGGGCGTATGACCGCAGATTACGGCCTGTCTACTGAACAGCAGGCCGTGAAGACGGAGGAAAGATGCGAGGTGCCGTAGAAGGAATTTCAAGACCTCTTCAAGGCTCTGACTGTCCCGACGGTTCCGTGTCGTACGAGCGCAGAAGAGGGAAACGCGCTGGCTAGAAAGTCAACATTCGCCCAAGCAGCCATGGAAACTAGAGCTCGTCGCCGCAGCGTCGTTAGAATTGCCACAATCTATTGCAGAAAGCTACCCAGAGGGAGCTCGTCTACTCCACCGGTTGAATGCGAACCGGACGTGAGTTCGAGCCTCTGAATTCAATCAACACAGGGCTCACCGTTGCACAGGCCAGACCGTTCGACGGCGGGGCCATGGTCTTCATCATAGGGGGTCTTCACCGCCGCAGACACGAGGCTTGAGATCCTCTCTCCGCAAAAGACGTCTCGCGCAAAGCAGGCATTCTGTGGCCTGCACCTGCCTCGGAAGACTGCGTCCCACACGCTGCGTGGTACGCGCATTCATTATGAGCAGCGGGTATATGTGTAGTAGCCAACCTACTTACGAGCACGCCCATTTGACCCTGAGTTTCTGTGCCACTGAAGACGGGGTCTCGATTAGCCAATAAACTCGACTGGTAGCAACAGCTGAGAGCGCGCATTAGCATATGTTGAAACAACGGGCTGGTACTGCAATCCAATGCTGCGATACCAAATTGCTGTCAAGCTGCACATTCTGTCCGAAAGAGGATTTCGCTCAGGGTGCTTCATTTCTCTTGTCGATGTCGGAGAGACCCGTGGAGGAGCAGGGTGAAACGGTGCTGGCGGAAGGACTAGCGGTCGAAACTATCGGAAACGGCGTGTACACCTGCAGCACTGATCATAGAGGCAGTGCGTTCGACGTGCAGCTCAAAATGAGGCGCAGACGAGCACATACCTTGCGTTGAATGTCTCAGGCTTTGACCTATCCATGACCCGGTCCTGTATCAACGCATTAGCCGGACACGTTCTGCAGCGCATTTGCGGCTCACCGTCCTGGGCTGAGGGCTTCTGACATCGATGAGCTCTACGCGCGGTAGGCTACTACTCGCTGCCCCTCTAGATCTGCAAAGGGTCGCGTGAGGTGCTCGGGCGGAGGGTCGGCGACTGCATGCTGGAATGCACAGATGTGATGCAAGTCGTCGGCAACGAAGCTGGCCCAGAGGTATATGCAAAACATGTGGATCAGAGGCAGCTTCGCGGCAGAGATGCGTACACAACATGGCGTTGCCGCAGACATTCGACAAAAATTAGCGAGAGGCGTGGCTGGCTAGAAGCGCATGCAAGTCGACAGTTGCGCTAGGACGCGAGGAAGGCGGTTGAGGTTGTCGTGATACGGCGGCTCATCGGCGCAGAAACCCGGGTGGCTCTTGTCCAGGCAAAGTGTGCGGACTGTGGCGGGTGGTGGACGTCGTCCTCGAAACTCAGCGTGCATTCTGCTTGGCTGCGGGGTTCCCACGCTTAGCTTGGATGCGGCGTCTAAGCAGTTGTTACTGGACGTACTGACCTGACCACTTCGTCCGCGATAACGACTTCTCACCTTTCCCGTGCCCCATCCACGAGATCTCCTCCCAATCCTCTGCACTTCGTCGCCGTCGTGGTCGCCGCGATTTACTGCTTGTATGCGTTGCAGAACGGGTGAGTGCACCGTCCTCGCAAGAGCTGCTCCTACCCCTAACGCTGATTCGGACTCCAAGTGCCTCCGACGTGCCGCGTACCTCCAGCACAACCAAATTTGCAGCACTAACCGCATCTTCCAGCGAAACGGCGTGTGCTATGGACTGCGCGTCGGGATGGACAGTGACTCGGTAGGCGATTAGGCTCTAAGCTTGGGCAGTCGGTCCGTGTCCCATCGACGTCATTCTGCGGTGCTTCGAATGCTTGAGCTCGCTCGCAGCTTGAACAGGACCACCACCTACAAGATGCACAAGTTCGTAGACTCCTTGAAGAACAAATTTCATGCGCGGGACCAGCAGCCAGGAGGTGCCGAGCAGGTCGTCTTACCAGACACGTCCTCTGGATTTCCGTCCCCATCGGACTTCTTCCGCTACCGCAAACTGCGAGGAGTTAATCTCGGTGAGGATCGCGACGCTATACAACGCTAGGCTTGCTTCTGACTGTGTGGTACCAGGTTCATGGTTCGTCCTTGAGCGATGGATCGCTGAATCCCCCTTTCACCCCGCGGCGCCTCCTGGTCAGAGCGACCACGACAGTGCCCGAGGTGCGCAAGCGAAGGATGTGCTAGAACACCACTGGGACACCTGGATCACTGAGCAAGACTTCGCTTGGATTGCACAGAGAGGGTTCAATGCCGTTCGGCTCCCGGTGCGTGACCACAAAGCTTACTATACTCGGTATGGGCTGACCTTCCTTCGCTAGATCGGATACTATCACCTGTGCGGAGCGGACCCTGCGGTGCTCAAGGGGACGGAGTTCGAGAACCTCGGACATGTCTATCAGGGGGCTTGGGCGAGGATCATGAATGCCATTCACACTGCGAGCCGATATGGGCTTGGTGTACTTATCGGTGCGTCTCCCGTCCGTCCATCGCTCGCGTCAAGCTGAAAGCCTTGGCTAGATCTACATGCGGCCCCTGGCAAGCAGAACCGTGACGCTCATGCTGGGGCGTCGGGGGAGCCGCGCTTCTTCAACAAAGCTAATATGCAACACACAATTTACGTCCTGACCGTGCTCGCTGGTCAGTTGAGCAACTCAGGAAGACCAGCTGACTCCGCAGTTCCGAACGTCCTGGGGATAGAGCTGCTGAACGAGCCGCAACACGATCCTTCCCTGGAACGATGGTATCTAGATGCCATTCGCGCTGTGCGATCGGTGGACCCGTCGATCCCTCTATACATCGGCGATTCATGGATGACAGACCAATACGCCAGCTTCATCGAATCTCATGCGAATGCTATACCCTTCACCGTCCTCGATCACCACCTGTACCGGTGCTTCACGCAGGGGGACGCCAGCACCCCTGCTTCCCAGCACGCCCACAATCTCCGAGATCCCAATGCTGGGACACCCCAGATGTTCGCACGCGTATCACAGAAATTGCAGGCGGCCGGCGGCGCCTTGGTCGTTGGCGAGTGGTCAGGTGCCCTCAACCCGGGTTCCCTGCAAGGCGTTGGCGACGACACGGGCGTCCGCCGCGAGTACATCGCGGCGCAGCTCGCGCTCTACGAGCAGTACTGTGCGGGCTACTTCTTCTGGACGTACAAGAAGGAGCACGCCGGCGACAAGGGCTGGTCGCTGCGGGATGCCGTCGCGGCCGGGGTGTTCCCAGGGCACGTCGGGCTGGGCAAGCGGGACGTCGTCCTGAGGGAGGACCCGCAGCTGGACGCACGCCGGGACCACGCACGGGACCAGGCGCTAGGTACGTCGCGGGCATGCGTACGCCACGTTGTGCTAAGCCCCGTCCAGCGCAGCACAGCGGGTACTGGGCGCAGTTCCCAGGCAACTACGAGCACTGGCGGTTCGGCGACGGCTTCGTGCGCGGGTGGGACGACGCGTGGATGTTCTTCAGGAGCATCTCGATGCTGCCGCCCGACGCGCCGGTGCCGGAGCTGGGCTTCACGGGCCCCTGGGCGAAGATAAGGGCCCGCGAGCACGTCGCGGCGAAGGGGGCTAGCAACCTCTGGGAGTTCGGTGCGTGCAGCTGGCTGGTGACGACAGTCCATATACTCACCGCGCGTCCCCACAGAGCACGGGTTCAATCAGGGCGTCCTGGAGGCTCGGAATGACCTCGCAAATCTCCAGTGAAGACCCGGTAACCTTGCCAGCGCGGCGTGCAGGGTCCCAGAGGGCGAGGGTCCGGACTGGGCACCTTGAAGGCTGGCTGGCTGATAGCGTGCCTAGTTCCACGGCTTCTGTGTTGAGAAGGATCGGTGGAGATTGTCGTATGCTTGCGAAGTGCCTGCGAGCCTCTGAATGTGCTGCGTCGCCCTGTACAATGATACCATTTGACGAAGGACTTGCTATTATTGGCGAGTATCGAGCGGTCTGCGAGAGCACAAACTCCTGCAGGGTCCAGGTATAGCATGCAGGTCTGGCGCCCACCCACCTCTTCCTTTCACGTCGTCGTGGCCGTAGGAGCCATCCTCCCCAAGCTCTGGTGCGCATGGAGACAGGCCTGCACCCGCGATGCTCTCTATATCGAAGGACGCTCAGAAGCACAGGTTCGGGACAATAAGAGCCGAGATGAGGTGGTGCGGGTACTAAGCGACGCCGGTCTCGCTGTCTGTCGTTCACCACTACGTGTGGGCCAGCGCGGGTGACACTACATATACACCAGGCGCGTCCACCACGTCCTCCGTCGCTATCCCAGCCCACGCCCACCACACACGCACGGCTCCCACGGCCTCGCGCGCCCCCACCGCACACCACAGCCCCCGCCGACACGCCCGCCAATGGACCCGAAGAAGGCGCAGAAGCAGGACCGCACGCACGAGTGGGTCGAGCAGCAGTCGTCCATGCGCTACTCGCCGCGCGCGTACGACCCCCCGCCGGCCTCCGTCGCCGTCTCCGCCCCGGGCAGCGTGAGCCGCACGCACTCGAGCTCGACCACGACCTTCTCCGAGCAGTCGTCCGCGGGGCCCTCGACGCTCCGGCGGCGCGCGCCGCCGTCGCCGAGCCACACGAACTCCGTCCCCGCGTCCCCGCACGAGCAGCGCGTGCTGCCCTTCCCGCAGAGCCCGCCGGGCTCGGGGTACCCGATGGTCATGCAGGTCGCGGCTCCGAGAGTGGAGGCACCTAGGGTGAGTTGGTGAGCTCATATGGACTGGGATGCGCGGACTCACGAGATCGGTGCGCTCAGCCCACCCGGCCGTCATTGCTCAAGAAACGAAGGCCATCGATCGCAGAGCAAGTGAAGTCGTTTGGGTCGAGCAACGCACCTTGGAAGCGGGACGAGCCTACAAAGTGATCAGCTGCTCATCGATGCATCTGCAAAGCGTACGTCCGTGTTCTGCGCGAGCACAGTCCGAGCGCATTGACCAGCGTCGTTCAGGCCCATGTAACGTCGGCGCTACCCCTATTCCTCTATATCAGCCTCTACCTCAGGATATCCTTGGATAAATTATGCGGCAACTTTTCTTGTTTGTACAGAAGCACCGAGCATCAGCAGTTGGTCACGGACTGAGTACTGAACTCTCGCTTGCGGGTCCTGTAGTTTTGGATTTGCCTGTATTTGTGCTGTATCATACTATTTCGGTGTCCCTTTTTCTTGAGTAAAGCACTTACTGCCGTCCTGGAGCCATGTTTGACGCTAGGTGCATTTAAGCAGCCTATCCATACCCTCTCTGCCGCCGTTGCTGTGGTGGAAAATAACATTCCTCGAGCATCCATGGCCGTCACCGTCCTTCGGGCGCCTCTGCTGAGCTTCACGTACTGGGTATTGCGTGACGGCCTGCACTGACGCGCTTGAACGCGCCTCCAGGCCTCGAGGCTCTGAATCCAACCGTCGCGTTCCTCTTCCTCGTCCCGCGCGATTTTGGCCTCTCCTCCCGCAAATTCCATACCTTTAGACCTTGTGTGCGACTATACAGCTCGGCTTTTAGGCCTTGAAGGCAGGGGTCTACCCAGCCGCAAGGCAGCGTTTACCGACTTGCTGCTCATGAACGCTTTCTCGCGGTACCGTGCCCTCTGAGGTAGAGTCACGTCTTGACGCGTGCTGTAATTAATGCTGTGCTTACGCTTTCTTTTGTTGTACATAGTGGTATACGCTGGTACGGACCATGGTCTAGCAAGTGTGCGCGCAGCTGCGCTCGTGAGGGAGTCTATGCGGTACCTCCGGTATGTACCAAACGTCGGCTGCCGCCGCGTCGGTATTCCACTTTGGGATACCACGCATACCATACCCCCCGTCCACACCGCCTGGTACCAGAGCTCGCTGTACCTGCCGTCGGACTACTTAAGGACGAGATGAGCTTCCCATCCCCATCGCTGCCCTCACATCCCACTGTTCACCATGCCCGTCGCTCAATGCTCCTGCACACCCGGCCAGCCGTGCCCCATGCCTCACACTCCTCCGCCCTTCGTCGTGGAAGGCCGACGACGAGTACGCGCCCTGGCCATTGGCATCGAATACAAGCCCAGCCGAGCCGGGGTCGGGGAACTCAACTACATCATTCGCGATTTGGAGAACTTCAGGGACTACGTCGTCAGAGAGGTGGGCTGGCCTGCGGAGGCAGTCACAATCATGCACGACGGCAACGACAATCCCTCGCTCGAGCCTACGCGGGACAACATCGTACGCCACGGCTCTCCTCCGAGTCCATGTGTATCCACAAAGCTAACCATCATGTGCAGCTAACACAGATCGACTTATTCGTGAAGGATGTACTGCCGGGAGACTACCTCATCTTCCTGCGTACGACATCATTCCTCCTCTTATCACTACATCCGAGAAACAAACCTCGAGCATAGTGCTAGGTCATGGTTGCCAAACGGTCAACAAGACCGGAACTGAGGACGATAACATGGATGAAGGTATGTCCAGCTCGTTATAAACTCTTTGAGAACAATTTCTGATGTTCTACATTAGCGTTTCTAGCTAGCAATCACGCAGGCTGGCCAACAACATCGCCGAATTCGACGGACAAGCTAAATACACCCGGCCCTGACGATCGACGACGTGGTAGTCCCCACTGCGATACGTATCGTGGCATCGTTCTAGATAATGTATGTTCAAGGCTCCCAACGCGACTATGCAGCCCATTGACATCCTTGGATGCGGCAGGAGCTCAGAGAACGGCTCGTGAACCCCCTGCCTGCCGGCGCCGAACTCTTGGTAAGTAACATCGCCAGACTACATGACCGTCTCTGACGACCTTCGGCACCCAGGCATTCATCGAGACGTGTCACTCAGGCACGATGCTCGGTGGGTCCCACCCTGCGTCGCTCACGTTCCACACGCTCATATGCGTAGACCTGCAAAGCAAGCGCTGGAAGCGCGATCCTTTTACTGAGGTGCTAGCAAGTACGTTCCGGGGTTAGGTCGCCCACACTCCCATGGCTGACTATCTCTGTCAGAGCTATCGGCGACATACAGCCAATTCGTCGACGGCATCCGCAGGACGCGCTTCTCGCGGCTGACGTCCCTGGACTTCACCGCCGATCCGATGGACATGATCACGAAGCCTGCGAAGGTCCGCGCCCGGTCCTCTGCACAGAAGCGCGGCGAGAGCTACGACCAGAACTATTTCCTGAAGAGCAAGCGCGATTACGATTTTGGGGACCCGTGGGCGGTGAGCTTGGACGCAGCTGTGCAGCGCTGCGATGTGTGCTGACGTGTACCAGGTGTCGTTCTCGGCTACGAAGGACGGAAAAGCATCGATGAACAACGAGCACACCATGATCAGCGTGCGTGGCCCGCCTCCTGCGCAGACGAGCTGACCGCTGACTGACGCCTTCTATCGTAGGTCGTCATCGAGTGTCTGCGAGCTCGTAAGTCCGTTCTCAACTCGGCAATGCTGTGCTGACTGGTGTCTCCCAGAACGCAATGCCCGACGCCAGACTACCGTCCTTCAACTCAAGAAGTTGGTCTTGTCAGTCTCATGTCTCATGTGCCAGACGAGAGCGGCGGAGCTGACATCCACCCAGCGACCGACTCGTCGACCTGCGTCTCCAGATGCTCATTGCCGGCAATGGCGGCGTCGAAGAACCTAAGTGGGAGAAGCAATTGAAGAAGAGGCTTGAGCCGCAGGTGATTCAGGATTGTTCCCTACCTTCTACGCCGTCGCTGATGTCAAACATCCTAGGTCACTGCGCTGTACCCTGATGTGAGTTCGTATGATTACCTTCTGACCTGCTGCTGACCTCCGCGTAGGCTCTGCGGTATACAGCTATTCAGATTTAACAAAGGAGCTAAGCAGTAGTTGCCGCGCCGGCGGGGCTGTGTACTGGACGGGCTTCGGCATGGACGTCGGGGGGACTCAACGTGGACTTGACATGGACATTCTACGCACTCCGCACGGACATTGATTTGTACATCTACTCAAGGACGTCCTCTGAAACAGGGTTATCTGCCATTGGCGAAGAGCTGAGGGCTCGTCTGATCTCGCCGATGTCAACCTGAGAAAACTAAGCAGGCCAGGGCTCACAAAGCCGTCGTAGCTGTGCAGTCCGCCGAGTCAAGTAGAGAGGCATGTGTCAGCAATATGCCATCGATGCGAGAATCAGGCCGGGATTCGGTTCAGATCGACCACCGCCGGAGTTACTCTCGTACTATGACGACTCATGTAGTGAAAGCCAAGGAGCCGACAGTCCTGCACGGCCAGTCGCACTACGTGCTACGTCCCGACGACCTGCTGGTCGGCTTCAAGGTAAGCTCAACTTCCATACTCACCCAATTGCAGAGTTGGACATCGCGAAATCTTGCCAGGTCGACACGGCGCACGTCATACCAGGGGAAATCGACATAGCCCGGTTTGACGATGCGCTAGCGAGGACGTTGCAAGCTTACCCTGTCCACGCGGGGCGCGTGGTTCGTCCTCGGGATCCCAACGACCCATGGACGGTAAGCAGCGAGTCTACGCGAATCGTCAGGGAAGCTGAGGACGCGCATCGACACAGATCAGTCTCGGAAACCAGGGCGTCCCCGTCACCGTCATCGAAAGCGACGCGGACACAGAAGTGCCCACGAATACGGTGATACAGCGACCGTTCACGCTGGCAAAGCCGGTCAACGTCATGAAGTACCTCGAGCATGGGAACGATGAGCCGCTCCTGCGCATGACTATCACTCGCTTCACGAAGACAGGAAGTACATGCGTAGGACTATGCGCATCGCACCTCATCGGTCTGCTGAGTCTCGTGGTCTATGAGGCGCGTCTTCAGCTGACTCCGCTCTAGGTGACGGCTTCGTCGCACGCACCTTCCTCCGGCTCCTCTCACAGAACTACCAAGGCCTCGCGCCACTGGACCCTCCGCCTTCTTACACCACGCCGGCACCTGTCCCCTTCAACGCAGCGGACTACGGCGCGATCCCGCATCCAGACTACGCATATTTCTACCCGCTGCGCGGCGTCCCGCCGCACCTCGTCCCGGGGGGCAAGAAGCCCGTGCGCGTGGACATCCGCCTGACTGCAGCCCAGATCGCGGAGCTGCGCGCGGGCGTGCTGGAGCAGTGCACGGAGCGCGACGCGCCGAGGCTGTCGCGACAGGACGTCCTCGTCGCGCTGCTTGCGTACTGTCTGTCGAAGGCGGACCCAGATAACCCACCGATCCAGCATATCTGCACCATAGTCATGGTCTGCCGCCTGCTCCCTGCCCGTTCTTCTCGCGCTGAACCCCTTCCAGAGCCGCGGCATCCCGCCCCGGCCCATGAGCAGCATCGGCAACGCGCTCATGTGGGCAATGACGGACGCGGCAGAAAACCACGCTAGCGACACTGTCTTCAGCATCGCACAGCGCATCCGCAGGGCACTGCTGAAATACCGCGATCCTGCGTACGCCGCGGCCTACGACGCCGCACACGCGCCGCTGGCCCTGCGCGCCATCAACGCAGAGCTCGCGCAGGACTTTGTGCAGCGCCCAGGGCACATGCTCGTCAACTCGTCGTGGAGGTGCGCTTCCCGTGTGCGCCGTGAGCGGAGCGCACTTCTGACTCTGCAGTGCAGGTTCGACTGGACGTCGGCGCATTTCGGGTTCCCGGGCCAGACGCGCTTTTACCACACCGTCGACCTCGACGAGCCGCAGGTCTTGAAGATGTTTGCTCCAAATCCGACGCGCCTTACTGACGGAGGCTGGTATACGAGGTCAAAAGACGACGTCGAAATGACTTTCTTCGTGCATAAAGAACAGAAGGGGGCTTTCGTGGAGCTTTTCACAGCGCAGGCAAGGAATCTAGGCTTGACCGGAGACATAGAGTGGGTCGGCGACGTCGTTTGAGGGATTAAAGGTAGCATATATGGGGGTGAACTGTCAAAAATAGGACTTACCCGTGCATGTTGTGCTCGGAGGCTTGCTCGATGTTTTGATGCGCCCTCCCGCCTTGCGAAGATTTTACGTAAGTAATAGAGTGGCGCCGAGACCAAATACGTCACAACAACGCGAACGGGCCGACTCTCCTTTCTTGGTTCGTGGTTCTGCACACACCACCAAGATGGAGCTGACCACCGCCAACGCATGGAAAATCTATGCCCTCGGTCCCAGCCAGCTCAAGCCGTACCTGCCTCGAATATTCGACAGGCTCAAGGTGCCCGTGGACGATGGCATCTGGGTCGAGACATACGTCGTACGGACAGTTTTCTAGCGCCTTTGTGCTAGCCATGCTCACTGGCCTATCTCAGGACCAATTGGGCAAGAAGTTCGCGGAAAGTGTGAAAGTAGCCGGCTCACTTTCGGGCTGGGACAGCGTCATGAAAGTCTGCGTAGAGGCAGGCGTCTTCGAAACCATGTTTTCGCTCGTGCAGCACCCACGTGACGACCTCGAGACTGCGGTCATCCACGCGATTGACTGCCTGCACCATCTGGTCACGAAAGCGAACCAGGCTGAGCGGAGTATTTTGCTCAATCACGCCGTCGGCTGCGACGCTCTGAACGTTTGCCTTCGTGTAAGTGTGTTTTCGCACGAGTCACGGAGTGATTCACGTCCTTGCACTGCAGATCTTGAGAGAACACGACCTCTGTATACACAGGTACTCTGCAGGTCGCATGCTGCGCACGTTATGCTCGGACCTATGTTATGGGACCAAGCTCAGTGCAGCAGCTACTGCAACTGCCATCGAATCCCTGTGTCGACACGTACTCGACGACATCCACAGCTATTCAAGAGAGCTCATAGATCCAGACAAGGCGTGGCAGGCCTATCGTATGACTCAACATGCTGTAGTGAGTTGATTCTCATGTTTCCTAGTGGCTCTTGCTCATGCTAGCGCAGTATACACCGGAGATGGCGTCCAAATATGGCCTACGGTGGTTTGGACTGACGCAGGAGTTGTGCATGTGGTCGATACATGGCATGATATGTCTCTTCCCCGTGCCCACTAAACAGCACATCTCCGACATCGTACATTCCAAACCTTCGATCCTCGACCTGCTTTTGGACATCGCGTCGGTGCCAAGACCTCCGTGGTACCCAGAAACCACCGTAGATCAGATAGGTATGGGCTAAATCAGATTTAGAAATGGCTGTAGACTCACTCTGAGGTAAAGCAACGGAAATTTTGGCGTTGATGCTGCAACTCCCCCTCACCATAATTCCGGGCTTGGAGATTCCACTCGACGAGAAATCGAAAGCATCAATCACTGATGACTGGAATGCCGTCATCTCTGTTGCAGATCTCCTCCTGGAGAGACCACAGTGGCTCCCCAAAATCCTCAAGACTTGGAGGCGACTTGATAAAGAGCGGCTGTCGGAACTTCACGAGTAAGTCTTGTAGTCCGCGGTTACTGGTCGTAGATTCTCATATCATGGACAGACTTCTGTTCAAAGTTCATTCAGAATGGTACGGCGTGGAGCCAGATATCGATACGATGACAAGCATATACGAGTATCGAGGTGGGTCCTTGCTTTCCACAGCGTAATATTCGCTAATGCGGCGCTCAGGGCACATGCGCGTGGACATTCTGTCCATCATTACGACCCTAACCTTTGCGGACATCGACGATGTCGACCTCATCTCCCTTCTGCGTCTGACCTACGAGGCGACCAAGAAAGCCGCCCCAACCTCGCGCGACGCCGAGCCAACGATCAACACCAAGGAGGACGTGCTCTACGAGAAGATCGAGCAGACCGTCAGCGTCTTCCGCGTCCCGATGGCCGTCGCGGACATCGAGGAGCCAGGCGTGACCTGCGACGCCGTCGGCCAAATAGCGCCGCAGGCCGTGAGCGCACCCGTCGCGCTCCTGCGCCTGCTCACGCTGCTCGCGTCGCACGGCGTGCTCGACGCCGCGCCGACCTGGGCCGCGCTTCCGGCGGGCACTGCAGACGGCACGCACCTCGTGCACGTGCGCCAGATCCTCGCCGACGACACACTCGGGCGCACGCTCGCCGTGCTCGTCCGGCGTCTCGCGGCGCAGCGCGCGCACGGCCGCGAGAGCGTGCGCGAAGCGCCGTACACCGCGCGCGCGGAGTACCGCCAGGCCGCGCAGCTCGCGGCGGGCCTCGTTGCGTTCGACGGCGCGACGCACGGCCGCTGGGCGCCGCAGCTCGTCGGCGTGCGCCGCGAGCTCGTGCTCTGCCTCGGCAACGCCGCCGAGATGTCGAACCGCGTGAAGGACTACGGCGCCGCGGTCGTGTTTGCCAGTGCCGCGCTGGACGTGGCGGGCAAGGCCCCGCGGAACGAGGGCATCACGCCTGACGTAGTGGAGAAGAACGTGCGGCGGCTCGAGCTGGCAAGAGCAAGCCTCGAGCGAGCTCCGTAGCTGCATCTGTGGATTCTTGTCATTTCTGTATCCCTGCCTTCTGATGTAAATCGTTACCCAGATCGCTCGCGGCTGCATGTATCAAATCCACTCTGTATCCAGGTGATGGCAAACCAATGCGAAATATTGATATTATTGACGACAGCCCGACTCTCGCGCTTGAGTTCGCGTTCTCAACACCTATGCGTTTATTCGCGAATGCCTACCCTCGCGGGAATGATGAGCATGCCCCTCTGGGTGATGTTAGTCCCCACGCACCTGAGTGTCCTGGTGAATGCCCAGCCTTTAGGCGCAAAGATCGGTCTGACCATTCGATTGTAGCCTGGGCGTCCCACAGGTTCGCTTTCTGCAGCAGGAAAAGGGTCCATTTCATCTGAGGTCTGTGTAAGACTAGGTTGCCGTTTGTATGTCCCGTGTCGAAAAGGTCATACACGTAGCGAGGCTCTGCGCTGGCAATTCTCGCCACACGATTGGGCCCAATGCGGGAAAGTGAGCGTGATGGGGAACCCCACGAAGCACCCTGTATGTCAGACATGAACCTAGATAATGAGCGTGTAAGCACTCGACAGCGTCAGTCCTTGTCACGAGCAGAGTCAAATGTTCGGGGGGTAATGAACAACCAGAGAGCCGCAAAGCACTGCGGTGTAGGCCGCAATTCATATCTGCAAGTGTATTTCTACAAAACGAAGGTACTGCTTATAAATCAGATCAGAGTGGGATAAGCATCAGGCAAGCACTAGCTGAGAGAGCAGAAGGGTGCACACACCCCATTTCATCGGGAGCACCGCATCATCCAATGTAGCTGCGCTGCCGAGGACTCGAGTCGGCCGCAGGGAGATACGCAGGGCGCGCAGTGATATCCCACATCCTGGGTGACATGAATCGAGGCAAGAGCGAAATAAACGCGCCTTTGCTGGGCTGACACGCCGCATGCACGACGTAAAAGTCATCGCATTCTTTGCTGGGCTTCTTCGCAGGAGCACTCGTGATCTCAGTGACGCCTCTCTGCACGCGCTCTCCTTGCATCCTGTGAGATTTGTTGGACAAATCGAGAGAAACATGAGAAATCTGTGCGGATCACCCATAGACGTTCGGAGTCCAGAGTCACCAACATGAGGCGGGGTTTTGTCGAAGTAACTCGCCGAATGCCATCTTGCATTTGCGTCCGCTGCATGGATTAGCATAATGGTAGAATCATGCAGGTCACAAACAATTGAAGGATTATCGATTAAGTATGGCAGACCGCGCCGGTCAAGGTTTGCAATCACTTCTTTGAGCTCTGCACCGGAGCCGTCGCCATATACTGAGGGCGACAGGTTGCTGTGTTTTACCTGATAAACCAGTCGTGCTGATTGCAGGATGGAAATTTTGAGGCAAGGGATTTGAGTGGCCCGGCTCGCAAAGGTCTGTCACTCACCAAAATGCTCAAGTCCGTATTCTGACGCAGTCTATGAAGCCACCTTGGGCTCAGCGGGGCCAAATGTGCTATGGGTACTACCCTGAACGCCGCTGTCGTCTCAGCGAGCGGTATCACTATGAGTGTGGCCCGTGGAGGCTGGCCAGTGGCAGGCCGTCGCTGGCGCCACTGGTGCAGCGGCTCAGCTCGGCGCTTGTGGAGAGCCGAACCGGTTCTGGTGACCTCGACGCGTTACTCGAACCGCCCAGCCGAACCAAAACAGGCCAAACCGTGAATATACGCACGCGTAATAAGACCGTAAATCTATGTCACGTGCCGTCACCGTGCCGTGGCCAGACGACCGCCATTGGCCAGTGGCCGCTCCCTTGTCCTTCATCGCGGCCCCCGTTTGCATGGCACGGCGAACCATAGGATACGTGAGCCGCAGGCTTAAGAGGACCAGGTCGTCCAGGCGAGGTAGCTCTCATGGTCATATATCCAGGCTACTCTGAGGTCACCGACGGTTCCTGTTCTCACCCTTCCTGGCATCCGGACCCGCAGCAGCGCTCCTCCGCATCTCCTCCTCGTCCAGCCCCGCCTCAGCCAAGATCTTCTCTACCTCCTGGAGTATCGGCTTGTACTCCTCTACACACACACCGTCAGCGCCGCTCGACGCACGAAACGAGACTGTACAACGCACTGTATCTCTCTTGTGCACGCGTGAAGCCGTCGCGGCGGAGCATCTTCCCGCGGTTGTCGCTCGACTCGTGTGCCTTACCCGCCCAGTACTCGCGCGAGCGCGCGTAGAACATCGCCAACGTCTCGCCGGGCAGCGGCGTGCTGACCACGTCCTCGGCTGAGCGCGTCTGGTCCCGAGCCACGCCCATGAACGCCGTCGCCTGCGCACGGAGCGAGTCCTAGTAGCATCGATGTCAGCAAACTGCATTCAAGAAGCTCATAATGTGGTCAATTTACCTGCTCTGGCTCCTCCTCAGGTACAGCCTTCTCTGGTTCGTCCTCAGACTCGACATTTGCGGCAGCCAAACCCTGCGTCCCGCGCGCATCGCCATCGTCGTCGCTGTTTTCGCTTTCTGAGCCGTCTGACCCTTCCGAGTCGCTGCCCTCGTCGCTGCTGCTCTCGGGCGCGTCCTTCGGGATGACGACGTCCGTCGGCTTCAGGCACACGTACCGGTCGAGCTTGTCGAGCGCGATCGAGTGGAAGTCGTCGAGCGTGTACTCCCGCGAGCCTTGCTCGAAGATGCCGCCGTAGCTGCGGTGACGCATTCAGGATAGGGTCAGACATGGGAGGCAGGAAACGCACATGAAGAGGTTGTTGCGCAAAACGGCCAGCATGGCGTTGTACCGCGGCAGAGGGATGGTTTGGTCTGGGTCGTCCGGGTTCTCCTCATCGCTGCCCGGTGTCGAGGGTACCAGTGACGGGTGGGGTGACGGAGCGGCCTCTTGCTTCTGCTGCTCCTGCTGCTGTTTTGCTACCTCCCACGGCTTAGGCCCATCCTATGAATCGATCGTAAAATTAGCCTGCCTGAATTTTGACGAGGTCTGCGCAAGTCTGACCTCGTCAGAGTAATATTCGTCGGGATCTCGTTCTTCGCCAGAGCCAGGATCTAGTTTCTCCTTCTCCTTGAGGTTCGCCTTGGGAGTCGACGCTTGCGCCTGCGCCTTCTTCTTCTTCGTGGTGCCCTTCTTCTTTGGTTTCTTCAACGCGAGAGAGACCCAGCGGCCGTTCCCGGGGATCTGGTAGCCGTAGAGGTCGTTGTGGAACACGCTCTCAAGCGTCTCCTCGTTCGTGTCCTCGTCGGTGACGCCGCCGAACAGGATACCCGTGTTCCGCGTCTGCCACAGCGTCATCGTGCAACCCGAACGCAGCGAGGGTGCGTACGCCGTGGCGGGCCTCTTGCGCCGTTCCCACTTCATGACAGGCATGTTGAAGGTAGAGGCTGACTGCTTCGTGGACGTGCCTTCTTTCTCAGTAGGCAAGCTCAGACTAGGGACAGCGTCAGGACCCAGATGAGCACACATGTGACGCAGGACCAACCTCAAAAACCATGTATCTTCCAGCATAACGCCAATCGGCCGCTTGCCCTTATGGTACTCTTTGCAGTATCCGCCGTGCAGAAGGATACCTTCAGGTGTTGACAAGAACGAGAAACCGCTCCGAGGTCTGACTCTCGTGTCAGCGTCGCCGTCCGCGAATGAGGTCGGGGTACGCACGAAGGTTTGCGTTCGTTTTCCTTAAACTCGGCCTGCTTCCACTTGTACTCTTGAGTGTCGAACAGCCAGAGGTCGTTCAGGTAATTCGCTACACCAAACGTCAGATATATGCGCAGCGAGAACGAGGTATGGGCATACTTCTGATACCGGGGTCGTAGAACCCGCCGAAGAGCACGATGTAATGCTTCCAGAGAGCCATTCTAGAGATAGCGATGAGCTCTCTTAGGTTCCCTTCACAGGATTAGCTAACCTACCGATGCCCCGAGCGCGCTGAAGGGAGGATCTTGGTCTCAATTCTGTCCCAGGAGTGCGTCTGGATGTCGAAGCACCAGAAATCGCGATAATGATGGAAGGTGGTCTGGTGGAGACTAGAGAACTCTCCACCTGCGAAAGCAGCATTACATCGTCAATGCCCCTGGATGACAAGGCAAGGATGTGGCGCACCGAACAGGAAGAGCTTGCCTCCTCCAGCGGGCGAGGGGACGACAGCATGGGCGGAGCGGGGGCCGGGGCAGTTGGGGGACACAAACTTGCGCCATTCGTCCTGGTTAAAGGCCGCCTTGTCACTGGCTGAGCCGAGTAGAGCGGCAGGGCTACTCACCTTCTCTGGCGAGTACCGAAAGACGTCATTGTAGAAGTACTAGGTCAAGTTCTATCAGCAGGGGCGCATACATGAGGGAAGATGGAGCTCACAGCTCTACCATCTTCGCTAAAGAACTCTCCACCGATGCACCACAGATGGTTTCCGTTCGGGCAGGGTGTCAAAGTAGCATTGGCTCGCCGGCTTGGCGGTCCCTCGACCAGCTCTTCAGTGACTTTGTGCTTGTCTTCCCATTCTCTTCGCATCTACTGAACACCTCATAAGCGACTGCATATAGCTGCAGTAAGATGCCACGCTCACCTGGTCCAAAATGGCCTCGAGATCCTCCGTATCACTCTCGTCCTTGGCCGACTTCTTCTTCTCCTTGCGCTCAACCTTCTTCTGGATGGCTGCCTGTTTTGCGGCCTTTGCAGCCTTCTTCGACACCTTCGCATCCTTCTTCTTTGCCATGTTGGCGGTGCGGGGGCCGGAGAGGACAAGGGGGAAAGCAGACAGAAATTCAGCGGAATAATTCGATCAATATTATCCGGAGAGCAGGGCTATGATCGGATCTAAGATCTGTCCACTCTGCATGTTGTCTCCCTGCGACCATGTCATTGCCGATGACTTCGAACCCTCCCGCTTTCCACGCTCTGCTCACCCCGGACGACGACCACGTCCACCCGCCACGCGGTCTGCACACCTGAAAGTGCCTGACACCCCCTGTCGAGATGTCCGTGGCAGATCTCGTCCCGCTGCTCCCGACCTGGCAGGCGCACGTCCTCGCGTTCCTTGTCGGGGGCTCCTATGTTGGCTCGCTCTACGTCTCCCAGAACGCGCGACTCACGTACGAGTCTGAAAATGCGGTCGACCAGGCCAAGGAGCGCGTCCGGCGGCGCGACGACCCCGACGTCATCCGCGCCCGCCTCACTGCCGTCACAGCAAGCACCGTGCTGTCGTGTGTCGTCCTGTGCGGCGTTGTGTACGCGATGCTAGATGGGCCATCAAAGGTGTGTAAAAGGGACGCGGTATATGTGACAGTCTTGACTGGCACCGCTTTCCAGTCCGACGCTTTGTCCGTCACGGCCGAGCTGCTAGGACTCCGGGGGCTTCATGGCACGCTCTTGCCCTGCCTAATCGCCCCGGTGCTCTACGCGGGCCCTCTATACGTCTCATATCTTTCCGAATCGCTTCTGCCATGGCAGCACTTCTGGGGCATCGACACCCTCATCCCCAACCGAGGACAGAACGGGGCCGTCCTACAGGCAATCCGAAACTATGTGGCCGTACGTCTGGCAGCTACCCCCAAATGAACATTTCATCAAAGCCGCTTTTAGGCCCCTATCACGGAGGAGGTAGCTTTTAGGGCGTGCATCCTTGCCGTGTACGGCATGTCGGGCTCGTCTAGGAACAAAATGATCTTTCTGAGCCCGCTCTGGTTCGGGATTGGTGCGTTCAACTCTCTTACGTCCTCGGACCCGCTAACCAGTATGTTTTTCAGCTCATGTGCATCACGGCTGGGAAGTTTACACACGGCTCGGACGTACAACCTTCGCAGCTCAGCAAGCTGCGTTCTCAGTCGGTAAGTAAGCATCTTCCGGCATCGTCATACGTGTCTGACGTCCCTGCAGTCTTTCAAACGATGTACACGACCCTCTTCGGCTTTCATTGCGCGTTTCTGTTTCTGCGCACGGGTTCGCTCCTGCCGCCCATGGCGTCTCATGTGTTCTGCAACATCATGGGCCTGCCCGACGTGAGCGACGCGATTGCACGCTTCCCCCGTCGAAAACTTCGTGAGTGGAAATCCGACTGTCCGAAATGGGCGCGCTGCTGACAAGTCTCGTTCATATTCAGATATCATAGCAGCTCATCTCCTGGGAATCTTGGGTTATATCTACGTCTTGCGCTCGTGGACCGCCGGCATCCACGGCGTGTATTGGCCAGCCCTGTAGGGCTGTACCTCTACATGAGAGTCTGGCAGCTAGATATCCCTCCGTGTATCTACCCCACGTACTCTATATACCCGCGCTTGTGTCCTATATTTGTCTGCGAAGTTTCCGTCTGTCTGCGCCACGGCCGCTTGCCCCATGGAAGTAGACGCGCGTCTGCCCGTGCCACGCGCGTGATCGCGAAAGCACAGCCAGTCGCGCGCGGCTCTGCTCATCCTCCGACCGCCATGATTCTCGACGCAGGTAAGCTCTCTTCGCGATCTTCCATCCTGCGACCTGCGCGCTCAACGCAGGCAATGTCGTCCCCGCAATGATGCAGATCCCTTCAGCGACAGCCCGCCGCAGTCGCCGACCGACACTGTCCTCCCCGAGTGAGGACCCTCCGGTGACACCGCGCCATGCACACAGCTCACGCGCGATGCCCAGCTACGCCCCCGCGGACGCCGCGTCTGCGTCCCGTCGGCCGTCGGGCCCGCCGAGCGGGCGGCCGCCCAGGTGCGCCCGTCGTCTCCCCGCGCACCGCGATGACGCTGAGCGCATGCCAACAGCTACATGCCCCCGCGGCGGCCCGCCGCGCCGATCACGTACACGTTCCACTCGTGGAGCGCGAGCCTGATGCTGCTGCTCCCGCCCGCGGCCGGCGCGGGCGACCGCACGCCCGTCGCGAACGTCGCGGTCGCGCTGAACCTGAACCCGTTCGCGCCGCTCGCGTACGTCACGACCGTGCGCCGCGGCGGGCAGTCCGACGGCGCGCCCGTCGGCGAGTTCGAGTGAGTGAGTCGCCCGCGGGTGCGGTGGCACTGCGCCCGATACTGATATGGTGCGCGGACAGGATCGCGGTGGCGCACAACCGCGCGACGGTCCGCATCGGCAACCGCTGGGAGCGCATCGCCAACGTGCTGAGCCAGCGGCGGGACACGGTAGCGACATTGCATCTATCAAGGCAAATATCACAGCTGATTGTTGATTTTTGCGATCGCAGAAACACTGGCGGTGGCGGCTGAACGGCATCGAGTTCTTCTGGGACTGCACGAAGCAGCTCGACGACGGCTCGCCGATGTGCCTCGTGCGTCGACCCCTTCCTGCCTAGCCGCGCTGGCTGATGTCTGTTGCGCCGCGCAGTGCCTCGACGGCCGCGGCTCGCAGCTCGCGTCCTTCGTGCCGCCGCCGATCGATGCTTCGCCGCCGCTTCCGGACGCGACGCTGACGGTCTTCCCCGACGGACACGAGTGCTTCGACCACATCCTCATCTCGGCGCTCATCGTCGAGCGCAAGCTGACGCTCTCGTTCTGACACGGACTGATACATAGAGTATACCGATGATAATTTCTCACCGCGGCCGAGTCCCGATATTTGCCTGCGAACACAGCCCCGAGCGAGGTACTGCGCGTTCTGCCTCTGCGCAGCGCGCATATGAGCGCGAAGGAGTGCGCGGGGCCCATGTTACGGCAGCTCGTGTGTTACAGAACGCCTCGTGCTCTGTAATTCCATATTCTGTGCGGCTTTCGCAAACCAGAGCCTGATGACGAGTGCGTCAGGCCATCTTTCGTTGGCCTTGAAAAAATGCCGCCTCGCACGATGGCAGAATGTGCATATACGTAGCATACAAGCGGCTTCACAGTCATCCTGTAACGATCCAGACAAACCTAGTACTTTCGGCACGTTCGGCACCGATGGGGTGCATATGCTGGCTCGTAGTACCGCGCCCGGGATTCACTGTCTGTCAGCTGTCTTACCCATGTATTTCCGATGTCCAGACCTGCCTGTGCAGGTCTACTTGTTTGGAGCTATAGCAGTAATCAGAAGTGCCCATATCGAGCACGATGCAAGTCATCCTGCAGCAGCGCTTCTTTTTCTGACAGCCAGATAGCGAGGAACAGGCTTGACTCGCTTTCCAAACAACTGTAAGGTCTCTGGTGCAGTTATCCAGTTTTACCAAGAGTCATGTCGTCGCATCCGTTGCCCATAACCACTCTGCAGACACAGCCTCAAATGACGTGCCTTGCTTTCCCGCTCAGACGCGGGAGTTTGCTCTTGTGCCTCATGTCGCGCCATTTTACGGCAGCTCGTGTGATGTCAAACGGTCTCGTGCTTTTGTATTCCACAGTCTAGACGGCGTAGAGACAGTCCTCCGCAATACAATGGGAGCGAACGGCCAAGTTGAGAGCGATCTAGGCTGAATACACTGACAAGCAAGCGCAGCGTTTTGTTGTGCAGCAGCATGGGCTCCGAGCGGGACGTCATACTCGCATGCGGAGTGACCGGCCTGCGTCGTGCTTGTGGAGAGCAAGCAGCGTCCACAGCAACTGTGCGACCAGCGACGTTGGGAGCCGTCGCTTGGGTTTCGCGACGATTGAATGGGGCAGACGATCCCTACGTCATGCGATTTAGTGAGCCGAGGCACCAACGCCTGAACGCTGGAAGATGCTCTGGGAATGCTCGGCGAGACTGTGCGCACCAGGGAGCGAACATCAGCTTTGTGGGGAGCTGACGTACGGCGACTGAGGCCCCGCGCCCGAGGCGGTCGCAAGCGCGAGCCTGCTAGGGAAGCGCGATACCATGGACGCCTCTGCACCGGATCTCGACGCCTGCGCTGATACGGCTCATGGGGAACCAGAGACCGCGCCCGCTGGCAACGGTCGAGGCCCCGGATGCGCCACAGACGGAGGCTGTGGGGCAGTGTGCGTGGACGTGGGCAGAGTCAAGCTGCCAGTGCGACTGCGCACCAAGTGATCCACCGACTCGTTGTTCTGGATGCGGCCGCCGGAACTCATGTGTCCCGCTGTCCGCTGCGGGTCGCCCAGGGACGGAGAAGGTTCAGACCTGGCAGGGTGAATGAATGCTATGCTGGCCCGCTGGGTCATCCAGCCTTTGCCCCGAGTGCGGGCAGAAAGTTGGGGAGATGAAAAACAAAAGGCTGTTGTCGCGAGAAAGGCAGCGAGCTGGATGGCTGCTAGGACAGATGGCTGGTAGCATCGTGTTGTAATTGTTGGCCGCGAGGGCCGGGGATGAGAACAGAGGATGGCAGAAATGGAGAACACAAAGCAGACAGCAAACGGACGGCGACGGTCAGTTGGCGTCGGCAAATTCCGCATTGCCGGAAAAGGCAGCGGGAACATGTTTATCTTGAGCGCGGTGGGAGAGGACCTGCCCCCGACCGTCGACACGCCACGCAGTGCGGGCACCCCCAGCTTCTCATCTTCATATCCTCCCTAGCACCTCATATATACCTTGCAATCGCATAGCCATCCCGTTAATTCATACAGTGTCCCCGGCGATCTCATACTTATCCACCTAGCACCTTCCCGCTTATTCTCGCCAGGCACTTCCTATATAAACACATCCGATCTGCCTTTG
Source organism: Phanerochaete sordida (assembly GCA_019973155.2). Lineage (NCBI taxonomy): Eukaryota > Fungi > Basidiomycota > Agaricomycetes > Polyporales > Phanerochaetaceae > Phanerochaete > Phanerochaete sordida. The sequence goes on from BPQB01000002.1 coordinate 922,075, forward strand.
TCCTCCCATCCCTCGTAGATCCTCCCTCTCGCCCCACCTTCCACCAGACCACACCATGACTGAGTATGACTGGTCACCCGAAGCCTGGGAGCGACACCTCGAAAGCCAACAGCGCGTCAACAACTGGGTCGTTGACCAAACCGCCCGCATACCTCAGCAGCAGTGGACGAAGCACAGCGCTGGCTCCGTCGCCCCCTCATACACCACACACTCGTCCCACCACTCCTCATCCCACAGCCGCCACCGGAGTCGATCGTCGTCCATGACCGCCTCGACGCCGACCAAAGCGCGCCCAGGCATGGATCATCAGCGATCGGTAACGGAGCCCATGCACGAGGCATACGCACGCTCACGCCGCTCCTCCCAATCGCGCCAGTCGTCGCAGCCTCCCTCGCGCAGCTACAAGCCTGCGACGTACGTCTCGCAGTACCCACAGACGAGCTCGCGCGGCGGGTACTACCGCGACGCCAGCGGGCACCGCTACCAGGCGTACGACTACGACGCCTCGACGGGCCAGATCGTGCTCCCTCCACCGCGCGCGGGCGAGCAGTACATCATCACCCCGCCCGCAAACCGACCGCTCGTCGTCGTGGTGCGTCCCGCCCGCTGACTCGCGCTGTATACAGCTGACACAGTTCATCCAGAACAACGACCCCTACACGACCGTCCGCCACAGCTCGCGCAGCAGCAGCCACACGTCCTCGTCGAAGAACCAGCCGCTGCTGAAGCGCCTCTTCTCGGGCCTCAGCCCGACGCGCTCGAGCGCGAGCAGCCACACCGCGAAGCTCACCCGACACTCGAGCCGCGACGGCCGCTACTAGCGCCCCCGCAGCCCGTCTCTCCGCCCGTCTCCTCATCCAAAACACTGCGCCAGCCGCCGAACCCAGCAACGTTCGTCTGGGCACTGCGACGCCGCCCAGACGGCGGCCGCCCCCATCTCTCGCCCCGATCCGCGCCCGGAGACACCTCGTTCACACGCACACACCTACGCCCCCCGCCCGCCCACGCTCCTTCGCCGCCGCGCCGCGCCTCGAGGCGAGTCGCCCCCCGGGCGGCGCGCCACACCCCTTCCGCGCGGCCCACACGTTGCATGCACCCGCGTCCCCCGGCCGCCGCGCCGGGGTCCCACCCCACAGACGCCTCTCCCACGCGCGCAGTTACGCTTCCTTCGCTCCGACTTTACGCTGCGGACGCTTTCGCGCGCCGCACATGCGCTTGCCGGCTCGGGCGCCACGACCCCTCTTACGTCCTCTGCTCTCGCATACGAACCGCAATGAACTCGCCTATACGCTACAGACTACAATTTTACTCTTTTCGTTTTGGGAATCTCATTACACCGTCTCGGCTCTCGATTTGTGCATACACCGTCTCCTGTAGAACATACATAGCTAGCCTTCGCATTGGGTCTTACGTTACACCCCGGCATACCCGCAATAGACATACCTTTGCACCACCCCGCCTGCCGTGCCTACTGGTCGCAGATCGGGTCCGTCTGGCCCGGGTAGCAGTACGTGTCGCTCACGCAGTACTGCAGGCGCGTCAGCGGACGCCCCGCGCGCAGGGCACGGCACGCACCTGCTCGCCGACGACGAGGTCGTCGCACGCGTCGTCGACGTCGTCGTTGAGCGCGACAAAGTCCGCGGGCGTGATCTGCCACGCCGCCGCGAGGCCCTCGCACGTCGTCTCCGTCGCGGGCTGCCACACCACGCACGTCGGCGTGTACGCTGCGCGCGAGCGTCGACATCGATGCGGACGGCCGGAGAATGTTCAGCGAAACGTCGGGGCGCGCGCAGCGCTAGAACGCGGGCACGTACAGCGCAGGCACACTTCGTGCACGTCCATCGGCGGCCCGCCTGCGCGCGCGTGGTCAGCCGCGGCGGCACCCGCGCCCGCGCGCGCACTCACAGTCGTGCAGGTCCGGGTTCAGCGCCATGAGCTCGTCGGTCGTCACGCCGGACCACGCGGTGATGCTCGCGCACGAGTCCGTCGGCCTGTGCGGTGTCAGCGGGGGGCGCGGGCGTGGATGCGGCGGGCGTACTTGGCGTTGTAGATCTCTGCGGAGAGGAGGATCGGCGCGTGCTTCGCGCGCATAGGGTTCGGGGGACGTACCGACGCACGAGGAGCGCGGGCCCTTTGCGACGATGAGCGCGACGCCGAATGCGGCGACGAACACGGCTGAGGCGGCTACGGCGAAGGTGCGCATATTGCAGAACGTCTTGGATTTTTGTGTTGGAGAATTGGTGAGCCCAACTTCAGCTTCACCGCATGCCTTTATATTCGCGCAATGCGACTCGGGACGCCAGGAAGCTCAAGCTGTGGCAAATCAGTTTGCACGGTCGCGCGCCGCACGTCCCTCGAGGATTAGCCAGACTATCAGCGTGGCGCAGCCCAGGAGGGCAAGCCGCCCACCACGGTCGCCCTGATCGGCCGGGAGCTCGCCTCTGCCCGCGCTGCAGCGGGATTGCTCGGCATGCAGGGCGAGGACATGTGTCCTCTGTCTTCCCGGGCGCTGATGACCCTTCCATACTGCGAGCACATTGCTTCGCACCGCCGTTTGCGCCGCCCCGGTGTGCCACCATATATTGGGGGAAGCGCAACGTTGAGACATGCGGGTCAGCGAAAGTCAGATGTGGTGCGCGGAGACATACCGGTAGACATTCGCGCACCTCTGCGCGTTTGTCTGGACTGGAGGACAGGCCATACATTCATCATGAACGGATCGTCCTCGTCAGAACATTCGATATATCGACAATGATCACGTTGAACCCGCCCGGGTCCGCTGCCGAAGGCTCTTGAGTGGATGTCGCATGCAGCGAGAGAACAGCGTACAGAAAATTGTGCATTTTTGGTAGCATATTCTCCTTGCATCTTGGCCGCTGACGGTGGACTTGCAGAACGCACAGTAGTCGTCGTCGTGGTGGCAGCCAGACAACCTCGGTTGCCTGTTTGGGTTGCCGGTGCGGCGCCTCGCTTCTATGATCGCTTGGACACGTGGGCACCACGCGAGACCGACCTGCCTCCGCTTCTGCAGTAATCTGCTCTGCGAGTCCGCTGCAAATTCTACACCCTCCTCCTCTCCTCCTCCTCGCCCCTAGCCCCCACAAACATGCCTCACAAACGGGCCAAACGCTCTGTACGTGAGAAGCAGCGCTCTGCAAAGTCAGTGCCCGGCCCCGCTGACCTGCGCCCGTCCTCATCCTCTTCTCCCGCAGCGGCACGAATCTCGCGCCGGGCGCGCTCGCGCTGAGCACTGAGGCGATACCGAAGGGCGCCGCACGCGTGCTCAACGCCGCGAAGGTCCAGGCAGAGTTCCACCAGAAGCGCAGGGGCGAGGACGACGGGAGCCGCCCCGCGAAGAAGCGGCGCACCGAGCCGCAGGAGGGCAAGGGTAAGGCGGCGATGAAGATCATGCCGGGCGAGAGCCTCGCGCACTTCAATAGGTGTGTAGCGCTACGGTTGTCTGCGTACTGGTGCTGACGGAGGTGGCAAAGGCGGGTCGAGGAGTCCATGCGTTCGTCCGTACGAGAAGCTGTCCAGACGTCGGCCGCCGTCGCCCGCAAGGTCAAGAAGGAAGAGGAAGAAGAGAAGGCGGCGCGCAAGGCAAGCAACAGCAGCAAGCCCGCACGCCCTGCATCACCCACACCCCAGAGCAAGAAGAAAGCCGGCAAAGCTCCCGCGATAGACGAAAGCGACGAGGAGGAGCCCGCAGCAAAGCCCGCGAAAGGCGGCAAGGCCGAGAAAGAGAAGCCGACAGACTTCGCGGCCTACAAGGCGAGCGCACCGCGGCGGCTGAACGACATAGCAGAAGCCCCGCCCGAGTTCAAGAAACTGCCGCGCGGGGCGAAGGCGAGCAAGACGGCGGACGTCAGCGCGAAGGGCACGACGAGCTTGCGCGACGGCCTGCTGTCGATGGCGCAGAAGGCGATGCTCGAAGGGGAGCGCGAGCGGGTGATCAGGGCGTATCGCGAGCTCAAGAAGCGGGGGGCGACGGCCGTGTGAAGCTAGCTGGGCCCTTCGTTATATGCCTGGTGCGCACCTTAGCTCAAACATCATTCTCCTGGGCGATTGCGCCACCTGCAAGGCACGCGCGTGTGTATGGCAGAGTTGGGGGTGTCTTTAATACATACGCTACGTGGTACAGGCCGATAATACAAACCGTTGGTATAACTTAGCTCTATCAAGGAGAGATGCCCCCTTCCGTGGATGTGGGAAATGCAAACGTGGCGACCCTTTGCTACGAGGAGGGCAATGGTGTCGTGCGCAGGTATGACTGTAAACAAGCTTTAGAGTGGTGCTATCAGAACTCAATGAGAGCTGCGCACATTGAACGTCTTGTATCCCGGGAAAAGCTTCTTTGCTTCTTCATTCGAGACGAACGGTTGTATAATGACGTCGTCGCCCTTTTTCCAGTTTGCAGGTGTGCTGACGGGGTGCTTGTCTGCGGCTTGGAGAGCTAGAGGGAGTGACAGGATCTGTCAACCATTCTGCGGGGTCTGTACAATATAAACTTACAGTCGAAGACCCTGTAGGTTGGGAGTAAGCGCCACCCAAAGTCGAACGATATTAATATAGGGCGTACCTGAGGACCTCGTCGAAATCGCGCCCGACAGATGCAGGATAGTTGAGCATGGCTCGTATAGTCTTCTTCGGATCGATAAAGAAGACGGTGCGAATCTGTATTGGGGATGAAGGAGGCAGGGCCAGGCGTGAGGTCGTGTCCAAGCTTACGGTATTCATCTCGCCGTCCTCACTGACATTGCTCGGGTCCTGCTCATCGAGCATCTCGTACATCTTCGCAATGCTCCTGTCCGGGTCCGCAATCTGCGGCAGCATCAGTAGTAGCCCGCGGACAGGGGCGGGAAGACGCACGATGGGGTACTCGACGCACGTCGGCGCGGTCTTGTTTCCAATCTCGATAATGTCTTCTATCCACTCGTAGTGCTCCTGCAGCGCGTCCGCGGAGATGCCGATGACCTTGACGTTGCGCGCGAGGAACTGGGGCGCGCTGGAGGGACGGGAGACGAGTCAGCGGGATATCGGACGACGCCCGGAATCGGTGCACACCGGTGCGAGATGTCCGCGAGCTCCGTTGTACACACGGGCGTGAAGTCGCCTGGGTGCGAGAAGAACATGACCTGTGCTCGTGCATGCGGTCAGCAAAGCCCAGCACAATGCCAGCCTCGGCGAGCGCACCCATGAGCTGCCAATCCAGTCGTGGAACCTGATCCGCCCCTCGGTGGTGTCTGCCTCGAAGTCGGGGACGATGCTCCCGAGACGGAGCGTTGGCGAGGCCATGGCTGCTGGCTGTGTGCTGGAGAGGAGCAGGTGAGAGTCGGAGGGAAAGAGCGAAGGACACGGCGCGTGAAGTCGCAGCCATAAGCTGGAGGCCCTCCTATAAAGCGATATGATTCCCCGCACGCGATCGCGCTTGGCCAAATCAGGCGACGTGCATTCGTGTTTCCCGCGTCGCATAAACCGCGCCCTGGCCTCCGTCCTCCCTCGTCCTCCCCACGATAAGGGCCAAACATCCTGCGCGCCAGGCCTATTTTCGCAGCCGCCGCAGAGCGTGTATGGAACAGGGTGCGTGTCAATCCTCGGCGATCATCAGAGACATCCTTGCACAGCATCCACAGCCAAGTCTAATTAGTGCGATATGTCGCTCCGGTGCAATGTCGTCCACGCCGTCGTCGCTGCTATCCAGGCAGAGCGGCCGCTGATGCTACGCGACACGGCCGAAACGTCCTGCGACGCCGTATGTGCAATCTTCAGGAGGCACATGACACCTCTAACATACGGCTTTAGATAACAACTCCATAGTTATCTCGCCCGCCGAGGTCAGCGCATCCCTCAGACTTCTTGCCGTCAAAACTATACTTGACGTCGCCAGCTGCGCCGGCGTAGCGTTCCCAGAGACACCATGCATCACCACTGGCGCGCGCAGTGGCGAGCGGCCGACTGGCACTCGTGTGCCCGTGGCGAGCCCGTAGTCCCCCACCGCCGGCGGGCGCAGCGGCTTCGAGCATCGTGACACTGATACGCTTTCCCCGAAGCATAGGGGCGGGATCTGCATGCACGCCGCACACGGAGAAATCGGTCTGGACCGCGTGTACGTCAACTGAACCCGGAGGTACGGTGCCTCGATAATCGCGTGTACGTACCAGACCGCGCCGCCCCAGCGCACCTAGGGCGGCGCACAACCTTCGCACTGAATTTTATCAGACAAGCGGCCGACGAGCCGTGCTTGCTAGCGATCTCAGAGTATGTCTATTTACCTTGGACCCCACGTGTAAGCGCGATAGCAGATGTATGAGCGGCACGACGAAGGAACGTCGAAGGCAGACACTCCAGCCCAGCCCTTCGCCATCCATAGCCGCGATAATCTAGTCGAGAATCACATTCATTCGTCTATATCCCCACAATAAGCACAATGAAGGACGAGCGAGATGAACTTATCGACACACCGTCCCGTCCGCATTTGGACGTCGTTGAGCTCGCCGTCGATCGCGACCCGCCGATCGCCTTCGAAAGGTGCACCGAAGCCGCGAGAGGCTGACTTTGGGCTGACTTCGCGTCGACCTCGGCCCCTGCTGCATATATAAGGGGGCGACGCTCGGGCTGACAGGCCAAACTCGCTTCCCCTTCGGCCTCGACCTCCCCTCCCGCCCACAAGTCCCCTAGACGAAGTCGTCCCGCCACCGCCGTGCGCAAGTCCTTCGGCCTTCGCCCTCGCCAGCTTGTAGCATCAGCCTGGCGCGCGTCCGGCGAAGTGCGGGCTTCAAGCCTTCGAAGCGCGCCCATCGATGGTCGACGAGCGTCGTCGGCGCAACGCCCTGTGGACGTCGTCCACATGCGCCGCGCGGAAGACGCCCGCCGCCCCACGTTCGTCGACACACCCCCGCGCGTCGCCCACCGGCGTGCTGGAGCCCGGATGTTTCGCGGTATGTGGTGCGTGGAGCTGTGTTCTGATACAGTGGGGCGAGCGCAGCGGGCCGTAGGTCGGACGGATGGTGCGGCTGACGTGGGTCGACGTGTTGAACTTGGAGACGGGGAGGTAAGCGGCGTCTTCAAGTTACAGACAGCGACGACGGCACTCACGAATCGGGGCAATGGTTGGTCGCCGTCGTGGAACTGGAGAACTCTAAGGCGACCTTGAGAAAATACTCTTTTCCCCCGACCCGGGCGGAGCAGAGTTGGTCTCTTCCGTCTAGATGGAGGCCGACCAGTCTCCGAGCTGCAGACCCGCAACACGTTCAAGTTTACGAATAGTTGACGGATGATTACCGCGCAGAACAGCTCCCGTCCCCAACAGATGATCTTGAAGCTTTGAAGAATCAAGCTCGTGTTCGTCCGCGATGGACGAGTGCAGACAGACAGCATCGTGCAGAAGGCCGAACTGATCGCAGCAAAACACTGAGCATTCGATGATAATACGCTCTCGAAGACGAACCTGCAAAAACCGCTACGACGTGAACGGGCATTGGAGCTTGAAGGCGCAGAACAGCGGTGAACGCTGTTCTTGTCTGAGCGCAGCCAGGCGCGCTCAAGATTTATGACGTCTTCGAGCTGAATGCACGACTGCGAATCTCTGGGAGATGAAGGTATCGATTAGGATTCTATTATAGATTCGTGCGTGCTCACCGTGTGCAGCGTCACTACGTTACTGTCCCCATGGACATCGAAGCCTTAGAAACATTCGCAACGATGGTCAGTCAAGATGCCTGCACGAGGACGTCTACATTGTGAGATGGGACAGTGATGTCAATGCGGGCCCCCGGTGGGAACTCTTACTGAAGACCGTACGGGTCGGCCCGATAACACCTCCAAGGAAGCCGAACCGTGCGAACCGCGGACCGTCGACTCAAGAGACCGCCAGGGCAAAAGACGGAAGAGGAAGCGCAGGCGACTTGGTAGGTTCATCTCGCCCGGCCTGGCTATAGAGACTTGTTCTCTTCGCCTCGGACGATCAGCAGACTGCCACTTTCGTAACCTTGAGAGTCGTGCTCCGCCCGTGGGTTGCGCATGGAGAGTACGCAGGCCGAGGAAGGCAGTCCATGAAGGGGACGTTGTGCAACGTTGCAGCGGACATTGGTCATGAAAGATCGGGGAACCCTTCAAGAATGCCGCACGCTGCAGGCCGCCGACGCGTTTGTCGTCTGCGGAAGATGACCCTCCGCCAAGAGTCGGCAAAGAAGCGCGCCAAAGGGGCGGTCCTTTCCTGCCGACACTCGAAGGTTTCGCACCTGCCGAAATGGCATCGGAGGCTGGCAGTGGGGCAGCATCATCGTTAGAAGGGACACTGGAGCGAGGGAACGGTCACACCAAGTAGCGTCGCCACGCAAGGGCAGATGATTTTGCGAACGCACCCGAATCACTAGATATCCAACGTCAGAGGAAGTGGGCTGCGGGGAGAGTCAGTCATTCGCGGTACGAGAAAACAGAGTCACGAGATGGTCGAGATTCTCCGAGCAAAGCGACCATGGGGCCTGTGCCTGCGGTCTCGGTGCTAGAGCTCCATAAAGAGCGTTCTGCGGAGGCCAATGGGTCGACGACGACTGGTACGACAGATATGTATAGTGCTGGCGGGAGACCAGCTTGGTTCGAGGGTAAGGGTTTCCACGTGGCGGTGCCCGGTCATGAGCGTGGCAAAATAACTGCCAAATAATGACCGCTACGCCTCCGCAGCGATGTCGCAGACTCTGAATGTGCCACCGCACACCGGCCTGCGGTTGCTTCGAGAGCTGCTCTTGACTCTCAGGAAGCATAGCCGGCGTCGCGACCCCAGGGACGGCATGACATGGGTCGGAGCGCACTAGGCGGCTGGACCCGGAGACAATGGATCTCGAGAGGGAGCCAGAGCGCACTCACGGCGTCCGGTGCCTCACCTTGCACACGTTGCCCGTGTCGTAAATGAAGATTATCTCCCCAGGTCACGTCTATCGCTGTGATGTATTTCCTTTTTTCTGTTGCATTAGATTGATGACCTCAGCAAACGGTGCCATAGGTTTCCCTGGTCGTCTCCGTCCCATTAAGGACCGCCGGCCTGATCCTCCTATATAGCTCTGGACCTGAGCTTCCCAGCCGTCTTCTGCTTGGACTTTGCTCTTGCCCACCCAAAGTTCACACGCGCTGCACGCTTTGAAGCACTCCTTGCTCTTTGCCCAGCCAGCAGTCACCATCTGCCACCATGACAGAGTACACCTCCTCCTCAGACGCCATCCGCGAGTACCTCTCGGCGCGTGACCGGACTGCGCGATGGGTTACGCAGCACCACGGCTACGACGATGAGCTTCTGTCCCCCTCTGTGCCGCCGTCGATCCTAAGCGACTCGGACGCCCCGAGCTACGGGCCCAGCGACTCAGAGGAGAGCAGTGACTCCATCCCGCCGCGCATGTTCCTTCGCTGGAACGACGGCCGGGCGGACGTGCCCATCTCTCGCCGCGGCTCTAACCCCGCCCGTCCGCGCACACAATCGCACTCGCACACGTATTCACGACGGGACGAGTCGCCAGAGCGGCTGCCGCCGCGTCACAGCAAATTTCACCCAGGCGCGGGGTCGCACCGACCCTCTGCAGCGCTCGTGCCCTCCGCGCACTCGCGGTACGGGCAGACCCTCTCGTACGCGTCGGTCCCGCCCCAGGGCCCCTTCGTCGAATCCGACGACACCCCACCACCGTCCCCCGAGCACATCGTCGTCCTCCCCTCCCCACAGGACGAAGACGGCCCCCAAGTGCCCGGGACGACGCCTTCCCACGGGTCCCACCAGAGTACCCATCGCCCTGCGCGGACCCACTCCATGCACTACCCACAACCTAAGCAAGGGAGCGGAATGTATCCGCCGCCGTCGCACCAAACAACGATCCACGCGCCGAACCCACGCCGCGCTTACAACCCGTCGAACACTTCGCACGTATCGCGGCACGCCACGCACTCGCCCGCGATGCAGCAGTCGCACTCACAGCCGCTGCCGGTCGCGCACGGCGGCGCTTACCCGTCGCGCCCAGGCACCGCCCTGCCGTACCAGTACGCACCGCCGCAGATAGTCTATGCGCCCTCGTCAAAGCAGGGCTCGACCTACGCCCCGCCGCAGATCGTGTACTCGCCGTCGATGCACCCGCAGGGGTACCCCGCGCGCGGCGCGCCGTCGATCGCGTACAGCCAAAGCGCGCCCCTCCCGCACCCGCACCACGGCATGAGCACCGCGCCGCCGCCGGGCGCACACATCGTCGACGACAGGAGCCGGTCGCGCGGGCACAGCCGTGCAGGTAGCGTCGTCCAGGGCGGATATCGCGGGCGCAGCGGAAGCGTGAGTGTTGCGCGGCGCGACGAGAGCCGGCGCGGACGCTCACCGGCGCGCTCGGACAGCGACACCTCTGGTAGCACATACTACATCCTGCCGACGCCGGGCCAGAAGGTGCAGATCATTGTGAGTCGCTGCTGCTCGCCCAGCGTCGAGTTGGAGTGCTGACTGGACGCTGGCTGCCCCAGCCCCCAAGCGGTGCACCCTCGCTGCGGACCGCGACGAGCGCAACGAAGGCGTCGCAGCACTCGGCCCACTCCTCGCCGCACGACACCAAGAAACCGTTCTTCCAGCGCATCTTCCACATCCCGAAGCTCCCGTCGTCCTCGACCGCGTCTTCAAGCTCTGCCGGCCGCAAGCTGCGCAGGCGGCACACGCTCCAGGTCGGGGCGCACGCCCTCGGCGAGTCCTAGCCCTCCCGCAAAATCCACGCAAATTCAACTAGTCAGATGCCTCCGTCAGCTGTCTTCCCCTTGTCCGGTTGCCCCTTGTGGGGCGAGCTTAGTCCCTTATAAAATGCGTCCTTTAATCCCGTGGACATTAGAATGGTCCAATCCTACTTTCCTACCTTCATTTCCTGCGCCGCGTACGTACGAATGACGTAAAAAAGGTTAGAGTACCGGGTTTCCACTCCCTAACACTCACGCTCGCTGTTTTCCCTCCTCTCTTGTTCCCTGTAGCTTTGCAACCGTGTATCACCGTAGTCTTGTATCTCCCACTGCTATATTCTACCAATGTAATGAGTACACGCGACGGACGCTATCGTAGCCTTTTCTCCCTGAGCATGCGCGACGATCCCAGATAATTCTGTGCGGTGACTCGAACGATCAGCCATGAGGATCTCATTTCACGGCCACCTATGATGTATGAACGCACCCTAGGTTCCCAGATCAGTCTGGACACGCATTTAATCACGCCGCAAACCCTGCCCTGAGCCTTCGCGACACCGCCAGCGTGGTATGACCGTGGCAAGGCCAATCGCCGTTGCGGGCGTTGTCTCGAAGACGACGGACGACGTGGCAGCGGGTTCGCAGAGGGGGTGGCAGCAATAAACGGGGCTGCGTAGGGCAGTGGAGACGGGTATCTGTGTAGGGTATATGGGCCGTATGAGCGATAAACGTGCGAGCGATCGAGCGGGCGTAATTGAGATTGAGTGCCTTTGGCAACTGCGCCAGGGGTAGTGCACGGAGTGCTTTGCTCGCTATCTCCTGCGGCGTGCGGAGTGTGCGAGGCACTGACGAAAAAGTCGTTCGCACGGCACGAAGTCTATTGCCATGCCGATGACTTGTGGCCTCTGCGTGCACTGACGATAGCTTTGAAATAGCATATCAGCAAGCCGTATGAAAGCGCGAAGGCTCTCTGGCACTCACCAGACCGCTACTCGTCCCAATGCATAGCTGAAGGCACCCAGTATGCCGGGCTCCCTGATTCATCTTGCTCATCGAGCCAGCAGAGGCCATCCCGCAGCAGCATATTCTCTAGCGCAGCACGCGCACGCTCGACAGCCCACCCTCGGCGAACAACCAGCAGCTCTTCTGACACGCGTCCACCCTCATCCTGCGCGATAGCGAGCACGACTGCCTGGTCCTCATCCAGCTCCTTCACCACGCTCCTGACCATCTTCTTTCCTCCGCCGACGTCTATGACTTCGTACCCTGCGCCCAGCGGCTTGAGCGTCTTGATGCTGCGTATGACGTCCTCCTCGGTGATTGAGCCCTGCTCGACGGCACGCAGGCGAGTGACGAGGCGCACGAGCTCGCCCATCTCGATGAGCCCGCCATTGCGCTCGCGCGTGCTGACGCAGACGTCGACGATTTGAACGCCGAGCTCGTACTGCCAGTCGCCGAGATTGAGCACCTCGGCCCACCAGCCGCCCTTGCGCGGGCCTGCGAGCGGGTCGACGCCGATGGACGCGCACATGCGCTGGAATGCGTGGCGGAAGGCGGGGTCCTTGCGTATCTTGTCGCGGTGCGTCGTCGCGAAGCGGACCAGCGCCGAGCGGAAGTGGTCCATTTGGGCATGAAGATGCTCGACCTGTGCTTTCGATAGCTCGCTGGAGAGCTCAGCAAACGACCGCTGCGATTGCTGCTGCCGCTCGAAGGCCGCGAGACCGACGCCTCCTAGTCGACGCATGATCGATGTGAGGAATCCTGTGTAGGCGGCACAAGGCGGGGTAGAGGTGTAAGTTGCGGTCCTGACTCGACCGCGCGTAGACCTGACAAGGCTCAAATCACAGCAATGAGAGGAGTGGAGAGAGAGGTGTCGATGGAAGTGGTCAGCAAGCGCAGGGTCGGGAAATATCTGCCCAACGTCCCGCTCCGTACGCGCGGGCCGAGTTCCGACGCACACGTGGTTGGCGGCTGCCCTCCGATATCGTCGACGTCAGACTATGTATATACCCTGCTGTGAGCATGAGCGACTACTGTCATGCTACTCAACTAACAAGCTGGATCTTTCAGAACTCATACTACACATATGTCCGCTCGCTCTGCGTCGAGCAGAAAGCTCGGTGTGCAGAGATGAAGGCATGACGTCACGCGACGTAAACTGCTGCTGCAACCATGGCTCGACGTCGACGCACGACCGCGCAGATATGACAAGAAATCTTAGCTTTCAACCACCATCTCGTGTAGCCATCGCAGAAAGTCATGGCGAGGCCCGCAACAGCAGTCGCCTACTCGACCGACTCAGCGGGAATGCATCCGTCCCACACCCTCCCCATCAAGCTACGCGCCATCTACGACGCCGGGTTCACGCACGTCGAGGTCGGTTTTCCCGACCTTGAAGCATATGCCGCGCAGGAGTGGAATGGAGACTATCAGAAACTGGATGAGAAGGGAGGAGGAGACGTAGACAAGCTGTGTCAGGTTGCAAAGAAGGTGAAGACTCTTTGCCAGGAACTGGGCATGGAAATTCTCGTCGTTCACCCGTATGCTGTTTGAGCCTTATGCGATTTGCTACTCTGATATTTGGATAGGTTCTCGAAGTTCGAGGGGTACAAGGACCAGAAGCAGAAGCAGCAAGGCTTGAGCCGCGCAGAAAGCTGGTTTAAAGTGTTGAAGGTCAATTCGAACATCCTTGGAATACGGAGCATGGCGTGTACTGATTTGAACCATGTCCAGCAACTCGATTGTGCCATGCTTCAAGTAGGCTCGTCAGACGACGCTGACTCTAGCGGCGAGTTTGATGTCATTGCGGGGGATCTGCGCGAGCTGGCAGACCTGGCGGCCATAGAGGATCCTCCAATCCGGATGTAAGTAGGCCGCGACTCGAGCGGATGCAAAAGCACTCATTAAGCAACATCGCAGCGCGTACGAAATGTGGGCTTGGGGTGTACATGTGTCAGTCCCGGGCGAAAGCTGCAGGCCAAAAGGACGATACTGACAGCAAACCCCAGGAACACTTGGGAGCACACCTGGGAGATCTGCAAACGCGTTGACAGGCCCAACTTTGGCCTCTGCCTCGACACTTTCCAAATCTGCGGTACGTCTGTGAGTTCACCAGCCCTGCACGCATTTCCTTACAGCTTTTTCTAGCACGCGCTTACGCTGCTCCGACCTCTCCGTCCCGCATGCTGCCCGACGCGGAGGACAGGCTTGCAGTCTCGCTCGCGAACTTGAGCAAGACCGTTCCCGCCTCGAAGATCTTCTACTTCCAGATCTCCGACGGCTCACGGAACGTCTCTCCAGGGGCGCTCGCCTCCGAGGCCAAACGGCAGGGCATCGACCCGCTCTACGCGTGGAGCAACGCCTGGCGGCCGCTGCCGTACATGGACGCGGCGGTCGAAGCGCTACGCGCCGATGCCGGCTCCGCCGACATGTTCGCGCTCGGACTCGGCGAAGGCGTGGTTCAGGGCGGGTTCGGCGGGTATCTGCCCGTCATGGACGTCACCAGAGCGGTGCTCGAGACGGGCTGGCGCGGGCCGTGGTCGTACGAGGTGTTCTACGAAGAGAGCATGGGGAGAGGCGACGTTGGCGTACCGCGTTTCTGGGCGAAAGCCGCGATGCGGTCTCATTACTTGATTATTAAAGATTTAGGAGGGTCGTGAGGAGACCATTCAGCAAGTGCTGTAAAGGCTCAGCAAAATTGACAGAACACCGGAGTACGCTACTTGTTCTTCATTGTTTCCAACTTCCGCTCGGCCCGAGTGCAGCGGTGAATATAGGTATAGCTACCGTTTTGAGAGACACCGATGGTGAAGTGGTTATCATGCTTGCCTTCCAAGCAAGCGGCACGGGTTCGATTCCCGTTCGGTGTATATAACCGTGTACAATCCCAACTTTTTGATACTCTTCGCACCTCCAGTCCATTTCACAGCCCGAACAAGCACCATTTTTTGCACACTCTCAGACTTCAGTACACAGTACACGTACAGTCTTACACAGAGATCAGATGAAATGAACCCTTTGTCTGCGGCAGAAAGCCAACCTGTGAGGCGCCCAGGCTACAGTCGAATGGTCAGACCGATCTTTGCGCCTGAGGCTGGGCATTCACCGGGACACTCAGGTGCGTGGGGACTAGCATCACAACCGGGTCGGTTCTTAGCGCCGCCAAGCTGAGCCGCTGCACAAGTGGCGCCAGCGAAGGCCTGCCGGCGCCACTGACCAGCCTCCATGGGCCATACTCACAGTGATACCGCTTGCTAAGATGACAGCAGCGTTCAAGGTAGTGTCCATAGCACATACGGCTCCGCTGAGCCCAGGTAGCTCTATAGACGGCGTTAGAATATGGACTTGAGCATTTCGGTGAGTAGTGACAGTCTGCGTCGACCTTTGCGAGCCGGGCCACTCACATCTCTAGCCTCAAATTCTCCGTCCTGCAGTCAGCACGACGGTTTATTTGGGTAAAACACAGCAATCTGTTGCCCTCAAGATCTGGCGACGGTCTCGGTGGAGAGCTCAAGGAAGCGATTCCAAACCTTGACCGGAGCGGTCTGCCATACTTACCGTTGCTCTCGTTTTCATTCAATACGGGCAAGCAGCGCATGCTGTGCGAGGTTAATTCCCCCAAGTATCAGATTTATGACATGCATGACTCTACCATTGTGCTAATCCATGCAGCTGATGCAAAAGCAAGATGCCATTCGGCGAGTTACTCTAACAAAAGCCCGCCTCATGTTGGTGACTCTGGACCCCGGATGTCTACGGGCAATCTGCACGACTTTCTCAGGTTGCTCTCGATTCGTCCATCGAATTTCACAGGATGCGCGGAGAGCGCGTGCAGAGGGGCGTCACTGGGATCACGAGTGCCCCTGCGAAGAAACCTAGCATAGATTGCGATGACTTTCGCGTCGTCCGTGCGGCGTTTCACCGCGATGAATGTGCGTTTGTTTCGCTCATGCCTCGAATCATGTTGCCCAGGGTGGAGCGACATCGCCGCGCGCCCTGAGTATCTCCCTGCGGCCGACCCGAGTCGGAGGCAGCGCAGCTACATTGCATGATGCAGTGCTCCCGATGAAATATGGTGCGTGCACCCTTCTGCCCTCTCAGCTAGTGCTTGCCTGATGTTTATCCACTCCGATTTATTTAAAGCGATACACTCACAAACATGACTTGCGACCCACGTCGCACCGCTTTGCGGCTCTTTGGGTGTTCATTACCCACCGAACATTTAACTCTGCTCGTGACAAGGACTGATGCTCTCGAGTGCTTACACGCTCATTATCTAGGTTCATGTTTGGCATGCAAGGTGCTTCGTGCGGTTCTCCATCATGCTCGATTTCCCGCATTGGGCCCATTCGTGTGGCGAGAAGTGCCAGCCGCGGGCTTCGTTACGTGTATGGCCTTTCAGGCACGGGGCATACCAGGGTCAACCTAGCATCTTCCTAGAGGGTTTGGCGAGATCATTCCAATATTGTGCTCTGCTCACACACACCACGTCCGTGGGGCGACGACCGGAGGCGAGACCACTGCTTGGAAACTTTATCAAAGGTAAGCGTCCTCGCGCAGCACTTCCTCCGGGCCAACTCAATCATTTCTGGGCCTCTCTTCGCATATATTTGCAGCTCTTCCTCTCAGATATGCCCCCGTACAAACATCCCGTCCTCCCTTTCACCGCGGCGCTCCGTCGCAAGCGCTGCTCCTCAGCACATAATGGACGACCATTCCCCAAGCCCTTCGTTTCCTGACAAGGAGGATAGCGGTGTGGCCCTCGGTGTGCTCGAGGATAGCGAGCCCGCGTTGCCCAATAACTCAAAAGTGTGGTGGAAGATCGATCTGATCGTTCTGCCTGCTGCGACTGTTATATTTTTCCTGCAATTCCTGGTGAGTCTCGCCACACAAACGATGTTCTTCACATCATTTACGTCTGTAAATCAGGACAAGGGAAACATTGGCAATGCGCGCGTGGCCGGTTTGCAGCAGCAGCTGAAGATGTCGAACACGCAAGTGAGGCCATCCATCCAACTCTGACTGTGATTCGGGCTGACCTTTTCGCTTCGCAGTACAGCATGGCATTGACCGTCCAGTACATGTACGCTCGCTTGTGATACCGTCCGCCTGGGCTAATCGTCTACGTGCAGTCCTTACATTCTCATCGACCTACCGGCGAATCTGATCCTCAAAGTGCGACACATTATTTCGCGCTGGCCTGTGTTCTCATCATCTGCGCTACCTAGCGAGTCGGTGGCAATATCTTCCTGGCGACGATGGTTATGTTGTGGGGTACTGTGACCACCCTACAAGGTTCGTCTGACGACAGTCTGGCTATGATTCGCTGCTCAATTGCTACCGTCGCCAGGCACCGTCACATCCTACTCGGGTCTGCTTGCCTGTCGCTTCTTCCTCGGCTTGTTCGAAGGTGCGTATATGTTTCTGATATGTATCCTCCCGTATTGACCATCTCGTAAGGCAACTTGTACGCGGGCTTGACGTTGTACCTGTCGTCATTCTACCCGCGATTGAAGTTGCAGCTACGGTGAGTTCTCTCTAATAATCGCTTGTATGCAATCTGAATGAGTTCTTCTGCACAGTATCTCCATCTTCTTTGCCGGAGCCTCCTTGGCCGGTGAGCGTCGTGTCATCCCGCATTGTCGAACATAGCTGACTCGGATTTTCCCCCGCAGGCGCATTTTCCGGCTTGCTCGCAGCAGCGATAATCCATATGAATAACGTGGGAGGCAAGCCAGGCTGGGCCTGGATCTTTATCCTGGTGGACATATACCCGGCGATCTCAACCCAGCTCCAGCCACTGATACTAGAACTGTCTTGCGCAGGAAGGTCTTTTCACTGTGTGCTTCGGAGCCTTATTGTTCTGGATACTTCCTCGCACACCGGATACAGCAACTTTCTTGACTGTCGAGGAAAAGGAATACATCTCCGCAGTGCTCAAGCATAGCGGCGTCGTTGCGGAAAGCGCCGAGGACGACGAATTTAGTTGGCATCATGTCGCCGCAACGCTGAAGAAGCCCAATGTACTGATACTCATGCTCGCCGGGTTCTTCAACGGCGAGTGTTTTGCGCGTGCAATATCTTAGGGACGCTCATTAACATGCAAGCCGCAGGTACCACGCTAGCCGGGCTTGCGTTGTACGCTTCCGGCACAACGCCGCTCCGTCTACATGCTGATTTTCTACCTTAGTTTTACGCCGTCCATCGTCGCCGGTCTCGGGTATACCAACAACCAGGCTCAGCTCATGACTGTACCGCCCTTCGCGGTTGCCTTCGTCCGTACGTCCCTTCTGACGTAGACTCTGGCTGTATGGATTGACCGGAATAACGCATAGTGTCTCTCATAACCTCTTTCCTATCCGACCACTTCGGCCGGCGCGGCATCACGCTCTTCATGCTCACCCTCCTGAGCACCGCGGGCTTCGCCGTATTCCTCGGTCCGTCTCTCACCATCCTCTCGCATACCTCCCGCTCACCCACCATCCCGCAGGTGCGACGCAGGACCGCGTGCGCTACGGCGCCCTCTTCCTGCTGCTGCCGGGGACGTACGCGTCCGCGCCGACGCTCGGAACGTGGCCCGCGAACAACGCCGCGCCGCACACGCGGCGCGCGACGGCGCTCGGCGCGTTCATCACCGCGACGAACAGCGGCGCGATCCTGAGCACGTGGCTCTTCGGTGCTCTCTCGCCCGCGCCGCGCTACACGAGCGCGGCGGCGACGCTGCTCGCGTTCGATGTCGGGATCCTGCTGTGCACGCTCGCGAACGTCGCGTACCTGTCGCGGTGCAATACGCGGAAGCGTGAAGCGAGGGCGCACCTTGGTGAGCGAAGTAAAGAGGATGGGAAGGTTGGAGATGACAGTGCGTGGTTTGAGTATACCCTGTAGGGTCGTAGGTCTGTGCTAGTGTTATATTGGACTTGTCTCAGTACCAGTAGTACTTACTCGCCCTCGAGGGCCTCAAGTGATGGGTTGTTCAGCTCGTGCTTGATACTACCGCGAACTTAAACTTGTGGAAATAAAGCCTAAGCTCCCTGTAAACAAACCAGATGCATGCCATCTTCAGCATATGCGAAAACGAGAACGATATGAATCGAACTGACTACTTTACGAAGCCAAGACCAAGTTGGCTCGGGCGCCACCACGAATATCCCGGACAATTATCGAGGATTTTGTGTTACATTTTGTCACGACTTCGTCACCGCCGCGGCGGCGCGAGCGTGACACAATATTGCTTCTCTCCTACCGCGATGGCGCACCCACCGACTCGACGCGACGGCCGCTCAAACGACGAGCTCAGGCCAGTAACGATCACCTACGATGGACTCGACAGAGTAGACGGCTCCGCGCGCTTCGGCTTCGGTGAGCAGCAGGCCGCCTCGCCCCGCCCCGCCGCTAATCCCGCTGAAAAGACTTGCCCGCCGCCCCCTAGGTCAGACGCAAGCCCTGGCGTCGCTGTCGGGCCCCATCGAGGTGCGCCCGAACCACGAGTCGCCCTCGCACGCGACGCTCGAGGTCCACGTCCGCCCGCTCGCGTCCGTGCCCGGCACGGACTCGCGCGCGCTCGCCGCGACGCTCAAGGCCGTGCTCGCGCCCGCCATCCTCCTCGCGCAGCACCCGCGGACCCTCATCCAGATCGTCGGCCAGGCGCTGTGTGGGAGCGAGTCGGGGAGCGGGCTGGGGAGCACGGGGCGTGGGTGGAACGCAAGTCTTGTCGCGAGCCTCGTCAACGCATGCAGCGCTGCGTTGATCAACGCCGGCTCGGTGCCCATGAACGGAGTCGTCTGCGCAGTCTCCGTGGGGCGTATACCGGATCCAAGCAACTCTGCCTCCTTCGTCGCCGTCCTCGACCCGTCAGAAGCGGAGCTCGCGTCGCTAGAAGGCGGTGGATGCTTCGTCTACATGTTCTCTTCCACCCTTCCGCCATCAACCGACGATGAAGAAGACATCCCTCAGTCTTCCCTGCTGTGGACCAATTACACGGCAACGTCTGGCGTCATCAATGATGAAGAGTTCGCGGAGGCCAAGAGCCTGGCGTTCGAGGGCGCGGAGGAAGTATGGAGACTGTTGAAAAATAGCATCAAGCCTGGTCACTTGGCCTCCCCCGAGTCTGCGAGTAAAAGAGACGTAAAAACGAAGGAGGAGCCACCGAGCGGGGAGGACGATGATAGTAAAATGGAGATATAGGTGCGTAATCATCACCGTCTCTCATGTCCGCCCCGTCTGACATCGCCAACAGTACCGAACAGTTGTAATATCATTGTATACATCCTCTGTGGATACAAGCGGATGTCCATGTCAATCACGAGCACTGCTCGTCCATGTGCTTCACTCTGCCGCGGCCGGTCTGAGCCAGCTCTGCACGGTGGTCGAAATCCCACCAGGTGCGTCCCAATCCCCCTTGCGCGTGAAGGACGCGTGCTTCTGACTCGAAGAGCGTGTAGGCCCGCCTTGTGCCGCCTCTTACGGCGACGCTGAATGCAGAACAGTGTGAAAATAACCGTGGGAACGACCCCTCACTGGATGGCGGCGGTGCTTCTTTGACATTGCATCACGGTGCCCGACTTCGACGCGCAGCTTCTGCGTGGGCATCCGCCAACGCGCCCCAAATCGGGTCACCGTGGTTGTAATCATAAAGCCCCTCCCCGGTGGCCTTGCCAGTGTCCTCGCGCTGCCCCCCTTGTTCTGCGACCAGCATCCTACGCCTACCGGTCGCCCCTGCCAAAGCCCGCCCCCTCCTCAGTCACGGCCTAACGGTGTGCTTGCATTACGCCTGGTGTTACTCGAAGGTTGCTCTGTTGCTGCCTGCGCAGTTCTTTTGCTTTCCAATGAAGCAGCTGTCTATCTCAGCATCGTATGTTTGTTATCCTCGATACTGCAGCCTGCAAGAGCTTGCCATGCGTCTCTTGGGGTGCGTCTTCTCCAAGCTTCTCCAAGTCAAGGGCTGCCGGTCTGTCTGGCGACCATGAACGCTCTGATCGACAGGCCAGAGCTGTTCGGCCGTCAACCCGACGTCTCTCCTTCTCGCCATGTCGGCAATGCCAACGTCCTGACGTTCGTGTGCATATGCTCATGCGCGTCAAAAGGAGGCGCATCACCAGAGGCGCATCATCGCGTCATTGCGCGCCTTCGAAGAATGCAGATTGTCTCGCAGAGTGCCTGTGCTTGTGCCACCCGTTTCACTGTCTCCTGTCGCGACCATCGTCGCTTTGCTGCTGACCACCACCAGTCCACGGCCTGTTCGACGTCTCCAGAGCTAGATGCCCCTCACGCACCGCAACTAAACGTGCATCGGTGTAGGATACGACGCGGTGAGCGCGAGCTCGGACCCAGTCGCACGAGCAGAAGAAAATTTCTACGCGCAGACAGGGTACGTGTCATCATTCGCAGCTTCTCGTCGCCCCTTACCTCGCCGCCATTGGACAGTGTGCTCAGAACTCCCACGGACGTCGCGCACCGATCCCAAACCGCCGTCTGGCCGTCGGCGCGGGCGCACTGAACGCCAGCCAGCCAACCAGAGTCTGCGACGGAGCCCGACGCATCACCGTCGCCAGGCGCGGCGCGTCCCCCGAAGGACGCCTCCACCGTACCTGCCATACCGGGATACAAGGCCGTTTGATGCAGCGGGCGCAGCGGTCGGTCCACCGCCCGCCAAATTATGCGTCCGCCCGCGTTCGCGACCGCATATAATGCCTCGAACCGCGCCATGACGCCTCAGAAACTCCCCCAGCTCCTGCTCGACGTTCGACGCGACACCGGAAGGACGCGACACAGCGCGGAACCCGGCGCGCGACGATCCGCAGGGGCGCGCCACTGCGCCTCCGACGCCCAACAGCGCCCGGCACCCACGCCAGCCTCGTTGCGACTCCTTTTGCCCAAAGCGGGCAGCGCAGAGCCCTCGCGCTGTTGTCTGCCTGGCGTGCCCTCCGCCTCGCGGCCGCAGGCGAAGCGCTGCCCGCCTCATGGCGGCACGCATATATACCCTCTGGCCGCCCTGGCGGCCGGCGTCCTGGTCCTCGCTCCTGCGCCCACCCGCTGCGAGGCGGAGGCCGACGTCGCCTCGTCCTGCTGGGCCCGCTCGTCCGATGGCCGCGATCTGGCACTGGCCCGACTGGGCCGCGGGAGATCAGCTGCGGAGCGTTGTTCTCGCGGCCTGATCCTGGCGTGGCGGCGGGGACGGCACACGTGCACCGGTATGCAGAGCCCAACTGCGTGCAGATGGCGACTTGGGCTGGTCGTGTATGGCTCAGGTGCGTTCGCTCCCTTGCAGCGCTGCCGACAAGACGCGAACTGACCAGCGCAGCCGCAGATATCCAGCTATCCGTCGCTCGCCCCCGCTTCCATCGATGCGCGCGATAACGCCATCGCAGCGCCCCGCGCACTCTGCGCAGCCTGCACAAGTCGCCACACCGCCGCGGCGCACCCGCCACCGCATCCTACACGCCTTCCTAATCGGCGCACGCAGCAAAAACCGCCGCAACCTTGATGGCGCTGCGCCGCGCCCTCCCGCCCGGCCGCGCGCGCGCAGCAGGCCCGGCGCACCCAGCACGCCGGCGCATTGCCCGGCGGGCCACGCGTCCCACAGACCCTGGCGGCGGCCCCACCCCTTGTGCCCGCGCGGGCAGCGTTCTATCAGCAGTTCCATGGCGACGCGCGTCCCACGCAGCGCGCCCGCCTTCTGAGCCTCCTGGGGGCCTTCTGGGGGCCTTCTGGGGGCCTTCTGGGCTCGCCCCAGCGCGCCTTGTCCGCTGCCGGCACCCGCGGGTCCCCGTGATGCCCCGCGCGGCCCTGCACGCTCTTGTTTTCGCGTCCGGCCGCTGCGACCCCCGGCGCGCGCCACAGCTGCCACACAACACAGATTGCGTTCGCAGGGCAGACACGGTTTGCCATCGTCGACAGAGTAACAGGCGTGCGCACCACACGGACAGGGCGGCGCGCGCCCTCGGCCTGCGTCATGCGCGCGGCGTCATGCCCCGCCGCCCCCGCTGCTGCAGTGCGTCCGCCGGCGATAGGCCTGCCAATCGCCTCGACACGTGTCCGGCGCACGTGTGGGCAGGCATGGTGGGGCGGGCGCTGCGCCGTCCGCATGCGGGTGCGCGGGGCCTCCGCGCGCGCAGGGGATGGCCGATGCCGGGCCTTCGCCGTGGAAGGCGCGAAGCCCGCTCGACGCCGAAGCATTGCTGGAGGCGCGCATCCGAGCCCTCGTTTCCGTGGAGTTTAACCCGACCCTTGTCTATTCCGCGCGTGCGCACGCGCGCGGGCGCCGCGCCGTCGCGTGCGACGAAAACTATATACAAGAAGGATAAGCTAGATAAAACAAGAAGAACAAGAGCGCACACAACAGGCAGAGCGAGCAATAACGGGGAGCCAAGAAAACAAGGTGCGTAACGATGTGCTAAAGCGTCTGTGGCCCGCCGTGCGCCTGGCCCGCGCGGGCCAGGCGCGTCCGGCGCGCGGAGAATATTAGTACAAACAGCGGTATATGGGAGGTAAGATAGAACACGTCCGGGCGCCGGCGATAGAAATACACTGGGGGCACGAACAAGCTTTGAGTTTATCCAAGGTGCGTCGGCGTCTCGCTCGCGAGACAGGCAGGCGGGAAGGCGATGGGGGCTGGCAGGGCGCGGGGGGCGACAGCGGGGCGCGCGGCGCACTCACATGGCGTACGCAGGCGGGTACGGCGGGGACAGCCCGCCGCCGGCCTCGAACGGCACGAGCGGCTGGCCGTCGAAGCACGCGTAGCCCTGCTTCGCGTGCATCGCGTACTGGTGCGTGAGCGCGTCGAAGTGCGGCGGCGGGTACGCGGCGGGGTCGTAGGCGTGCGCGTGCGCGTGCGCGGGGGCGGGGGGCGCGGCGTAGAAGGCAAAGTGCGGCTCGAAGGACGCGGGCGACGGCGTGGGGAGGTACATCGGCGCGACGTCGCCCGGCGTGCTCGGCATGCTCGAGAGCGGCGACCACTGCTGCTCGTAGTACTGCTGCGGCGGCGCGGCGTACGGCGCGTGCAGGGGCGCGAAGACGTCGGGGGCGGCGCCGCCGAGGAGCGGGGACGGCTCGGGCGAGAAGACGTAGGGCGCGTCGAACTGGGTGTCGAGCGGGGAGAGGACAGAGAGCGGATCGCAGTGCTGCATCTGCGGAGGTGGGGTCGTCGCGGCGAACGAGAACGACGAAAAGTCCTGCGGACGCGGTGAGCCCCGGAGCCGAACATCGCGAATTGTGGCGCTACTCACGAATGACGAGTTGGTCTCAGAGATCGGCGTCGTAGGGTAAGGAGAGGATGGTGTGGTACAGAACGAACCCTCGGACTCCGACAGGTCGTCGAAGTCGAACTGCGCCTCCCGCTTGGCCTCCTGGGCAGGCGCGGCCTCGGTGGCCCGGCCGGGCTGGCTGCTCGTCGCGCGCGCCTTCTTCTTGCCCGCGGCCTTGTCCGAGCGTGCAGGTGCGTCCGCGTTCACGGGGAGCGGCGCCGAGGACCCCCGCCGGAAGTTGCCCGCGGTGATGGGGGCCTCGAAGCGGGTGACGATCTCGGGGACGCGGTTGCGGTCGAACTCGGCGATGGCCTCCTCGAGGTCCTTGCCCTTGTAGCCCTTGTTGAGGAGCGCGGCGATGGTCTCGCAGCGGACGGTGTCCTTGGGGCCGACCTCGCGGACCTTGCGCTTGGGCGCGGCCTTGCCCTTCTTGTGCTCGGGGCGGAAGGTGTACTCGGGGAACTTGCGCTTGTGCTCCTCGAGGGCCATCTTGGCCTTGCGGTTCCAGAACGCCTTCTCCTTCTTGGGGAGGCCCTTCCAGGTGCAGCCGATGATGCTGCTGAGCGTGCTGTGGTTCGTCTCGACGGTGGCGGTGACGTGCTGGTTGCGGATGAACGCGCTGCGGAAGAGGATGAAGGAGTTGGCGGGGCGCGGGACGTGGTCCTCGGGCTTCTTCTTGGCGTGTCCGCCGCGGCTGGGGCGTGGCGGGGCGGGGCTCTCCTCGCGCGCGTCGGTGGTGTCGGGGAAGAGGAGCGACTCGGCAGGCGCGGTGGGGTCCTCGATGGGGGGTGGGTTGAAGAAGGTGCCGGGGGTGATGGCGGGTGCGAACGCGATGGTGCCCGGTGCGTCTTGGTCTTCTGCGGGGGGCGCTGCGTTCCTGCGCTTGCCTGGCGGGCGAGGTGAGTGTTCGTGCTCGTGGTCGTGCCCGTGCCCGCGGTGCGTGGGGCAGCGCGAGGACGTACCTTTGGCGGTGCTCGCTCGCGTGCGTTGGGGAGCCATGGCGTGCAGAGGCTGGGGGAGGAGGAAAATGATGTGGGAGGGTGTCGCAGAAGAGGACATGGCGGGTTGATTACATACAAACTATATACGAGCGCGAAAGGCCCTGTGGGAACGCTGCCTGCAACCAATGCTACCATAAAAGGAAGGATCCCTCGATATTCCCGTGGTCTAGGGCGCGCGACATCCCATCAATCCGCCGTCTGCCCAGATATCGCAGATCTGGATAATTGGGCCCAGAACACCGGGCCCTCGCACGCCCAATCACCTCACCAGAAATGCCTCCGCCCTCCGCATTACGTTGCTTATTTCCCGCCCCCGCGTTTATTGCCTCGTGTGCCGTCGAGCGGGCAAGTGCGTGTCCTCGTCGTCGCCGGCGGGGCAGGGGGCCTCGGGGGCCCTCGAGTGTCGCGCAGGGGGCACGGAACAACTCCGCGCGCGGACAGGCGCCGCGGCAATAGACTCCCTGCACCAGCAGACCCCGTCCACAAGGATTGCCCTTGGTGGATAAGACCCATCATCCCACCCGGAATATGCAGCGATGACGACCCACGCCAGTTCTTCGTCGAATCCGCCTGATCGCCAGTGTCCTCCCACGTGCGCACAGAAGGGCGCGCGGTCCCCAGCGTGCAGCTGCCGTGCCCGCAAGCGTCGGGGACACGTCCTCCGCCACCGTCGGCATCTGGGCCTGGCCGGGCGCCTGCGCGCGTGCGGGGCGAGATCAGCGGGAGCGCATCAGATCCGATCTGGCGTGGATCTTGATCGCCGATGCCAGGGGCCGGCTAAACCATTCGCTCTAACGGCGGGCTCGTCTGCTCTCGCGGCCAGGCAAGCAGGAGCAGCACACCAGCTCTGCTGACACAGCCCCGCGCGCGCATGACGCTGTGCGAGACCCTTGGTAACGACACGCCAGCGCGACACGCCTTGTACTCTGCCTCCCGCGATCTGCAATCTCACCGATAGCACACGGCGATGCTTCCGTCTCGCGCCCCCAGATCCCACTAGCCAGCGCGCGATCGCCCCAGATCGCCTGCCAATCCGCCGCGAGGGGCGCGCCAACCTGCGGTGCCCCTCTCGCCCGAGCGAGTACAACGCGCGAGCAGCGTCCCACCAGCGGAGCAGCGCGCGCGGCCCGGGGGTGCGCAGGCCCACATGGCGCGAGCCTGCCCCGGCGTGCGAGCGGCCGCCGCGTCGCGCCCCGGACACGCTGGAGCCCATACACGGCGCGCTGCGCGTCGGGCCCGCATCAGCCGCCGCCCTAGCTGCACGGCGCCCTGCCGCCGCGCCGACCCGCGCGCGACCCGCCTGTCCGGCGCGGCACTGGCAGGCGCGCGGGCCAATGCGGCAGGCGTTGTATACCATGTCGCTAGCCCCGCCGCTAGCCTGCGGCACGCGTCGCGACGGCACAGCGCGCGGCGACGATCAGCACTATGCCTGCGGCTGGCCGAAGCGCCTCGCAAGCCGGTGCTTCTGGGGCGGCGCGGCGCATGCGGGCGCGGGCGCGGGGAGATAGGCTTTCCGCCGCGACGCACCGCTGCGGCACGCGTTGCGGTCTCGGGGGTGCGCGGACGGCGGGGTAAGGAGAGACCGTTGTGTTCAGCCGCTAGGTGCCCGGAGCACCGCGGTGCTGTGCCCCGCCGCACCCGAAACTTCATGTCCGGGGGCCGACCCTGGTCGTCGCCGCAGCCGTCATACAGTAGCGAACACCGATAGTCGTGGCATGCCCGAGGCAGTGACATAAGACTCCGCACCTAGACCTACTCGCGCATATACAATGTCTGCTCGCAAGCTTATGCGGTACCTTGCATGGGCGATGTGGCGCAGCTCTGGCACGCCGCCCGACGCGTGCTGGTGCCGTTTATCGCGATACCGACAGATTGCACGGCCAGCGATTCCGTGATTAACATGGCCTAGCTCCGACGCCGAGCCTTACTAACAGAGGGGCACCCCGGGTCGCGAGCGCCGCAGGTTGGCAACCTCCCTCCGGCTTGTATTTCGCCTTCATCGCGAAAATCACCGTGGGTGCGGAGGCACACATGGGTCAGCGTTTTCTCGGGAGGTGCCTGCGCACATGCTGTTGTACTTCGACGCTCCAGCGCAGCGGAAACGCGCCGGGCGATTTCTGATTTTGGAGACGCTTCTCATCAGATTGTATGCGTCTTACACACGCAAAAGGGCTGTATGGAGAAATAATGGATCCGCCCTCTCGTGATGACTTTATCCCCTCAACCCGTGCTTACAAGTATACAAGGAGGTAGAGACCACGCACGCCCGCGTGGCGGCCGAAACACCAGACCGCACCCTTCCCAACATCCCCTGCCATTTCCTACCCCGGAGCGCCCAAACACCTCCTCCCACGGAGCACCCCAACACGCCCCAGCCCGGCACAACCGTCCGGCGGACGCACCGCCGTGCGCCCCAAGCGAGGGCATGCACGCGCTGCGGACGCGCCGTGCTATTGTCTCGCACATACCGCCCCATCCGGCACGTCGTTCATTTCCGGGCGGGGCGTTGCTGTGGCGGGCTAACACTGCCCGCGGGGCGGTCTAGGCCAGCCAGCCTATTCCGTCTCCCGTGCCCCCTTATTTCTTCTGTACCTCGCACATCGCGCCACACGACGGGCCTGCCCGCAACGGTGCGAGTCTGCGTTTCGCGTCCGGGCGCGAGGTGCACTGCGGCGCACGCGCCGCGGGCGCCTACCCTGGCACTAGCCCGCACGCGGAGGCGCGCGGGGCTGCGGACTGTGGCGGCGCCGCCGCGTGCGCGGGCGCACAAAGGACGTCCCCCAGGTCCCGCAGGCCCCGACCAAAACAGCGCACAAACACTCGCCTTATGCGCCCTAGCGCGAGCAACACACGCGCTGTGGGCGCGATCCCCTGCTAATTTAGCAGCATTTTAGCTGGAATTAGCGCGATTTTTAGTGCGGAATAAGGTCGCGGTGACAGCGGGCTGCGCGCGGGCGGGCGGCGGGTGCGGCGCGAGGGCAGTTGCGCGGCGCGGTCAGGGACGGCGGGCCCCGTGCGGCAGGGGCGCACCGCCAGCACGGCGCAGGGGGCCCCGCGTGCGCAGTGTCGCGCGGCGTCATGGCTACGCTCCTTTGTGCGTGCGGCCTAGCGTGTCGCATTTCGCGCTCCAAAGACAAATACACAGATTGCATGCGATCGAGGTCCTGTCGTAGCTCTGTCGTGGTGCTGGCTGTGGAGACCCGAGCACGGCTGGGCACGCACGCGGCGAGGCACGCGCGGGGGCGTACCTGGCCTACTGCGCGAGCACGACCGCGTCCGCCTCGATCTCGACCCGCATCTCCTCGCTCACGAAGCGCGCGCCGACGAGCATGGTCGCCGCGGGCGCGACGTCGCCGAGCGCGTCCTTGAGCGCGGCACCGACGGCGTCGCAGTCCGCCGCGTGCGTGACGAACATGCGCACGCGCACGACGTCCGCGCGCGCGGCGCCGACGGCCTCTACCGCCCTGACGATCTCCGCGAATGCGGCGCGCGCCTGTGCGCCCGCGTCGCCGGGGTGCTGCACGGCGCCGGACGCGGCGTCGACGGAGGTCGTGCCCGACACGAAGACGAAGGGGCCGCGGCGCACGGCCCTGCTGTAGCCGAAGCGCGCCTCGTACGGGTTTCCGGTGCGGTGGCTGAGGCAGACGTCGGGCATTGCGTGTGGGCTGCTGTGGGCTGCTTCGCAGGACAATGGAGAAGCAGTGGCGGCGGGCCGCCGGGGAACAATGGGATTGGGGGTGATGAGCCGATGGCGATCTTCTAAGGGGTGATAGACGTACCGGTGGCGTGGCGTTGGATTGTTTGAGTGTTTGAGTGCAAGGTGGCTCCGCTGAGGGGGTGGAGGATGTCGTCAAGGATGCCTTGGCCGCTGGAGTAGCCGGGCGTGGCGCAGTGAGTCACAGCGAGTCTGAGTCATGGCATAGACCAGGTCTTGCAAGATCAGATAAACAGCACATGCAAAACATTTTCTTGTTATTCGCTCGTGACCTGCATCACATGCGGTTCAGGAAGGACCTGGACGTCGTCGGCAGCAGGTCAGCGTGCGGCGGGTGGCGGGGGCGGATCCCACTGAAAAGGCGCCCGCGGGCGTTGAGCCGTGCTTACGTCAGCATGAAAGCCGCCAGGCGCAGCTTGCGGGCGACCACTTCGACATCTGCATATCCTTGAGAACCAGGGGTATCTTGGTATCACGATAGGTGGGTCTATACATATATATACAGAGGCTTCTGAATAACTTAGCTCCAGCACGCCGCCACTCTGTCTGACTACCACATCCCCCTGCCGCTCTTCGCAAAGTTCCCCACCGCCCGCCAGTCGCGGTACGCCGCCTGGAGGTTGAGCACGAAGCCTTGCGCCTCGTAGCTCATCGCGATGCCGCCGTTGGCCGCGACGTTTGTTGCGTTCGGCGGGAGCAGCAGCTCGTACGGATAGCTGTGCCCGTTCGTGACGGGCTGCAGCGTCATGTCGTCCGTGAAGTGCGCGAGGCCGCTGCCGGTGGTCGCCGAGGGCGCCGTGAAGAGCTCCTTGCGCACGCGCTCCGCGGCCGCGAGCACCGCGGGCGGCGTCACGAGCGAGCCCGGCAGCGGCAGGGTGCGCGCGCGCAGGAGCACGTCGAGGCGGTACGCGAACGCGGCGAAGAGCGCGGAGGACGCGGCGTCGAGGAACGTGCTCGCGTCGTCGACGTAGTTGTGGAAGAGGTGTTCGTCGCTCTGTGCAGGAGACATGTCAGGTCGCTCTCCGTGGGGGCACGCGAGGCACGCACGAGGTGGTCTGCGAGCGCGCTCTGGAGCTCGTGTGCCCACTGTACAAGGTCGGCCTGCTCGGCCGCGAGCTCCGCGCTGTAGTGCGACGACGCGATGAGCGCGAGCACGCGCACGATTCCGCCGGTGACCCAGCCCATTCCTGGCGCCGACACGTGAGCGCGCCGTCCACCCACGTAAATTCCAAGCTCACCTGTCGCCCAGTACCCCTCATCGCACGAATACCCGAGCGCCATGTGGCGCCAGAGCCCGGTCTCGGCATCGCGGAGCAGCGCGCGGTACTGCCTGATCTGGTTGTACGCCTCGCGCAGCATGCTCGCGTTGCGCGTCGCGACGCCGTAGTGCGCGAGGAACGGCGGGACCATGTACACGAAGTCGTCCCAGAGCTGCAGCTGGTCCGGCCGGTGCGACAGCGCGCCATCGGGGCCCGTGCGCGAGTCGTTGGTGAGGAGCCAGCGCACCTGCGAGTCCGCCGCGGCGCCGTAGAGCAGCCCGTCGCGCGCGCCCTGGCCCGTCAGGTTCGCGAGCACGACCGCGAAGCCCGTGCTCGGCGGGTCGCCCGCGGCCGCGTTCGTGAGCAGCGGCGCGCTGATCGTGTGTGCGTTCGCGGCCGTCACGTTGTTCGCGTCTGTCCACTGCTGCACGACGGAGCGCGCGATTGCGAGCACCGCGTCGAGGCTGCCGGGGGGCGCCGCGGTGGTGTACGTCGCGAACGGCACGCCGGGCGTCAGTGTCGACCAGCTCGGCGTGTCGAGCTCGAGCAGCGCCTCCGCGTATGTGCCGATTTCCCAGGACTGCAGCGGCGGCTGCGCGCTGTCGAGCCCGTTCTTGATCGTTGTGATTTGTGCGTCGGTGAGCTCTTGCGCGCGCGCGAGGCCGAGCGCCGCGATAAATAGCGAAACGAATGTGGTGCGCATTGTTGCCCAAAAGTTGTGGATGAGAAGTCGAAAGGTCGTATGGCACAGCGCCTCACGGTGTGAGGGCAAAACTTGAGGAGTCTGGAAGGCGGGAGGTACATCACGCATAGTATTTTATCGTGCGCACTCTGCAGGGTCGGGACAAGCGACGGCGGCGGCGTCGCACAGCGATCACGAAACGATGGCTGATCACCCCGTCATCAATGGCCCTGCGACGCCTCCCTATCTATCAGAGTAATGCGCTGCACGCTGAGGCCCAAGCATGTGCAGCCCGACGTCCAGAGCCCTGCACAACTATAAGCCTCTCCACTGCGAACCGTTTCGCCTGCACCAGGCATCACCAGCATGGTGCAGCATGGCCTCGTACGCGCCCGGTCCCTCCACGGTTAGGGCTGTGCAGCGTCCGTTGTGGCACGTCGCGTTAGAGGGTGCTTCTGGCGGGGCGGCGGTGATGGCGACGCTGCAACCGCGGCCGCCACCGTGCTCGCGTATAACACTGATAAGGTGCGGCCGGCGGTGCATCGCGCGATGCCGCACGGACTGGCGCCTCCCGGCCGACTCTGGCGCGGTCAGACACCCGTGCAGATATGTCGAGATGTCGAACGCGTACCGTGCATGCATTGGCTCTGTCACGTCCTGCCATGCCAGCACCCTGCCACTGTCGGCGAGAGCCAGCCAGACACGGGACAATGGAAAGTTGCCTTATGCGGACGGCTCAGAGCAGCGGGCGCGCTTCGCGGGTGACGACACACGCGTGCGGGAACAAGGGCAGCATAGAGTTGCGCCCACTGTGTTCCTGTTCCGCGCCGTCAGGGCGGGCGCGCGAAGCGTCGCGATATGGGCAAGCCAGCCCAGCCGCGCCGCACAGGCTCGCCCGTGCGCCCGTGCGCCCGCCTCCCGGACACGCCGCCGCCGCGCCCGCCGTCGGGCGCGCCGCCCGCTGCGCGCCCTTGTCCGCACATGGGCCGTGCGAGGCGCGCCGCCGCACCGCGCCCGCAGGTAGCCCGCAGGCGCCGCGCCGCACACGTTCGTGCGACGCTATGCGCGAACGGGCAGGCAGCAAGCTCGCGGATTCCGAGCGTGCGGTAGCGCAGGGAGGGCACCGCCTGACAGCGAAGCCGCGGGACCCTTGATCGCATGCAATGCAGAGGGCCCTCGCAGGCGCGGGCGTTGCGTGGTGACGCATGGCCTGCGCTGGCATGCGCTTCCCGTCGCCGGCAAGGTTCCCAGCATCTCTGCACCGGCTCCTGCGCGCCCACTCCAAGGCCGGCTGGCTGATCGTTGGGATTAATGAGAGACCCTTGTCGTGCGGGGGCAGGCGCTGCGATGTGATGGCCGACCCAAGGCCTAGTCGACGTCGCGTCCAGAGTGTATTCGCGATGGCGCCAGAATTTGGTGTAACGGCATAATTCAAGTCAATGTGTTGCCATGAGCTTGAGCGGCGAAGAACGGCGGGTACTCGCCACCGCGCTGCCATCGGAGGTTTACGTTGAGTTTGCTGGATGAACCCGAGGCCGAGACAGCGAAGCTGACCGGGATTAGAGGGTGGATTTCGCAAGGGAGATGCCTGGCAAATACGAGACAAGGTATCTCAATACGTTGCACGAGGTGCGCATCGTGTGAGCATCCCCGTGACCTTCGCGCGGGCGGGCGTCCGAGGAAAATTTACTGAACGATGAGAGCGTCCTCATAACTCAAGGGAATGTGGCGTCCATATGAGCTTAAGATGAAGCCGAGGAGAAGCTGGTTCGGGAGGTGCGCTCATTACGAGGAGGATAGCCAATATTGCAGTGCCAGTGAACAGCCCCGGGACAGCAATTCCAGCCCAGCGAGACGAAGTGGACGAGCACCGAGAAAAGCACCAAGAAATATTTATCCAAAGCTGCCTGGCGGACATTTTGTGGGCTTTCTGGACTCATCCAGGTGGCGGACGTGTCAAACGTCGTCGGGCACACCTCGCCCATACGCCCAAACAGCACCAAACAGCAGCCCTGATCAGGAGCGCGTCGGCATCAGCGCGCGATCGCGCCTCCGCACAACTCGTGCCTAAAAATCTGCGCCAAACGGCCGCCGTGCACGGGCCCGATCGCGTCGAGTGATCGCCGTGAGGTCTAGAGACTAGAAACGAGTCTAAACCGTCGGGGACAAGGCGATGTGAAATGCGGGGCGAGCACGCGTCGGCAGCGCGTGTGGGCGAGTGTGGGCGCAGCGATCGGTCGCTGGCCGTCGTGATCGCGACGTTGTCGGCGCACGGCGTGGTGCATGGTGCGTGCCTGGCCAGCGCGGCGGTCCCTGTGTGGAGCTGTTCGTCAGAGGTGACAATGGGCCATTCTTCGCCTGTCCGTTGGCTGCCAGCGGATCCGACCTGCAATAAGTATTCAAGAAAAAAGGTCACGTTAACGACGAACGCGTAGATAGGACGGTGAGGTGGTACAATAGCCCCGAGCGCATGGCATAAATACGAACGAATCAGACAAGAACACGGTCAAGACTGTCAAGATGACGTAGCGTCGACATCCTCACTCCTCTCCTTCCGCCCCTCCTGTGGCCCGAGGTTCGGTCCATCGAGGCTTGCGGGCTGCTCGAGCGGCGGCGCAAGCGGCTGGCCGAAATGTGGTTGCGGGGGTGGCGACACGGACGGGCGACTGCCGGCGCGCGCCTGCCGAAGGGACTTCGGTGCTGGGTTGAAGTAGCCGCACTTTGGGCAGACGTACTCTGTCGGGCGAGGTGTGAGCAAGGGTTGACACGTCATCCCACGCGTAGACAGGTGGGGTGGGAAGGAGCGACACGTACGAGTTTCTTCCCAAGCACTTTCCTTGACGAGGCCGTTGTGGGCGAAGCACTTTTGGCAGATCAGCGCGTACCGGGAAGAGGCGGCGGTAATGGTGTCGTCGTCGCCCAGAATCGCGTCTGCAACCTTGTCGTACCATTGTTTCCGCGGTGGAAGCATGGGCTGGGGAGGCGTTGCTAGAAATATAGGTGTTAACATGACGTCCCCTTCGGGAGCAGTAGGCTGAGAACATACGGGTAAGCTGCTGCTGAAGCCCTGGCATCCTTTGACCTGGCGTCGGGACAAGCCTCTGCTGCTGCGCAGATTGAGGAGCCGGTGCCTTGCCTTGCGGAGTGTTTTGCGGAGTAACAGGCTGGCTACGAGCGGGTCCCCTGCGACGCAATGGAGAGTCGAGCGCATCGTCGTAACGCTCGATCAAGTTGCGGGTGCTGTCGTAGTTGGTTTTCTTCTTGATCTCCTCAATCTTCTCCTTCTGATGCTTACGCAGAGTGACGAGATGTTTCTCTGCAAGTACGTGAGCCAAGAGCGCGAGCGAAGACTTGTACGCCACGCACCTTCTCTGTCCCCTATCTTCGTGTACCATATCTGCACTATGCGGCGTACGAATAAAATCCTAGTTTGTAGAAGACATGTCAGCCCTCTTTCAAGCACAGCCGCGTTGCACGTACACAATGGGGCCCAAGAACACAGGTACGGCCTCGACCGACTTCTCAAACTTGGAGTAGCGCGCGTGTCCGCTGAGTGTCGGGACGAGGTCCGTGTACCACAGGCTCAGGTAGGCGGCCCATAGAGCTAGAGCGTAAACGGAGAAAAGGAGTGTTGTGCGACGCTCCCGAAGGCGGATCTCCGAGAGTCGTTCCTGGCGTTTCTGGATGTCCAGAGCTAGCAGAGCTAGCACCTGTTCATAGTCTTCCGGACGGTTCTGCCACACGATGTCAGCACCTCGGGCTTGTACGGGAGGCAGAGTTCCACACACCTTGCGAAACCAGTTACCGAAGAGCACCATGTGCAAGAAGATGTTGATACAGAGGGATGCCTGAGCAGGCGAGGTGGTTGTGTGGAATAAAGTTGCGAGGCCAAGCAGATACGTCACGCGCACGTGTCACTCTGTGCTACGTCACTTGCCGTGACGTGTGTTACTTTCCGTGACCGACGACCAGCGTGACGAGTCGCGAAAGCGCGAAGCGTTCTCGCCCGCACACTTGTTTCGCGAACCACCACGACCAGCTGCTACCACGCCTTCGCCACGTCGCTTGACCACCGTTTTCTTGATATTTGCTTTCTCTGGATCACAAGGCCTGCACTGCTTCTCACGGCCGGGTACCTCTCCCCAATTCCTCAGTCTGGATCTCACACCGTCATCTCGTCCTCAAGTCTTCTCCGCGTGTGCTTGCGTGACTTCATGTATCTCTCGACTCTTTCAACCGCCTCTCTCTCCTTGCTCTGCCTATCTGGGTCGCCACATCGGTCTCTGCAAGCCTGGTGGCGCGTCATAGCTGGTTGACAATGGCGCTGCGAGCGGCAATCGGCCTGAGAGGCTATATACGGCAGCTCGGACTTACTGCCTGTTCTCCCATCTTGCCTCAAGGCCTTGACCAGCACGCCGCCTCGAGGCACCCCGTCATTTAAAGCACCCCTTCCATACTGCTATCTCTCACCTGATACCCCGTCACCGTCTTGCTTTCGCCGACCCTTGGCCCCTTCACCAAATGTCCGACGAGCCGCCACCGCTGGTCGACTACCCAGGACAGCAACCATATGCGAATGCGGGCTGGCCAACGCATGGGACGCCCATGTTCGGCATGGGTCATTTTCCCGCCCCGGTGCAGCCAGAGTGGGGCGGGTTCGGCACCCCATGGGCAGCACCGAGTGCTGGGGTGCTCACACCCATGTTTCCAGCGGCACAGCCTGTGCAGCAGCCGCCCCCGGGCTGGGCGGGGCCGTCACCCGCGGTGACCCAGGTGCCGTTCCCGACGGGGACCGTCGCGCAAGGCAACGACGACTGGGTGCATGTGCAGCCTGCGCCAGGAGAGGCGTGGCCGGTGGAGCCCAAGGGGAGCCTCTCGAACAGGTTCGCATCCATGATGTCCTCGCCCTCGCGCAGCATGTCCAAGCGGTCGTCCTCGCGGCCGCTCTCCCCGTTCTCGACAGACTCGAGCAGCCCATCCTCGCGACATAGCGATCTCACCCGCTCGGCGTCGTGGACAAGCTCCGTGGACGAAAACACGAAGCGGCCGCCGCGCGAATGGCGCTCCGACTTCTCGATGTCGCGCTCGCCGCGCCTCGGCGCCGCGATCGGCTCGCTCCTGCACCTGTCCCCAAGACCGCGGTCCGCGTCGCGGCGAGGTGCGCTCCGTCCGTGCTCTGGGCCCGCGAGCCGCCGCTGACGCTCTGCCGCTCCAGGCTCGCTAAGCTCGCCCAAGGTCACCCTAAACCCGTACATCCGCTACTCGTCTTCGCGCATGTCGATGTTCCTCGACCTGCGGGAGCCGCCGCCGCGCGTGCGCTTCCTCGAGCTCCCGCGCGACGTGTCCGAGTGGGACCTCATGCGCTACGCGTGCGAGCCGCCGCTGCCCGTCATGGTCTTCTACAGCCCCGCGTTCCCGTGGTACATCGAGGCGCGCACGCAGAACCCGGTCGGCGTGACGCTCTACGAGATGTTTATGGCGATCTGGCAGTGCATGATGACGCCGATCTCGCACGAGGACTACTACAACAACGAGATGGACCAGGAGGCGCGCGAGCTCATCGCCCTCGCGTGGGCGCAGCGGTGTGGGGAAAACCAGGAGGAGCGGAATAAGGGCATACGGAGGGTGGACTTCCTGATGGAAAAAGTGGGGCTCGAGGGCGTGACGAAGGGGAAGGACGGGTACTTCGAGCTGAAGATCAAGAAGGTATGACCCTCCACGCTGCTCGGACGACGACACCCGCCAGGGGTGATGATATTTTATGCCACAGGAATCTCGGAGTCATTGTATTTTTGTCGTGTATATGTTTGTGCTTTTACATCTCAGCGTGTATACAAGTCATCGCTTTCGTTGCTTTCGCTATCACAGGTATCCTCGAGCGTCCCTCAGCGTGCGGATCCTCGTCTAACGACCAGCGTTGCGTTGCGGACTACCCCCGTCGCTCTCACGTCACGTCCACCTGACCGCCAGCTTTTCAAAACACATCATACGCTCAAAAGCATGGCAGCCGTCATTAGTCCGAGCGTCGATCCCACCCCGCCGATCCTTCCCTAACAGCCTATCTTCACACCTTTTGGGGTTGGCTAGCATCAGGTTAAGCCTTTCTGACGACAAAGGACGCGACGACCGGGTCGCGCACCCCGAGGATCGTCGCGCTCTAGGCTCTCCTCGACATCCAGCGCGTAGACCCCTTTTCCCTCTAATCACAGGGAACATTCGTATCTCTTCGGGCTGCGCAGCGTTCAGTACCGTCTAGCTCCCTCACCGATGCAGGCCCCATAACTCGACACAGCCCAAGCAGAACCAAAAAGGCCGAAAACGTGTCCTAGCGTTCAAATGACGCT
This sequence comes from Phanerochaete sordida, assembly GCA_019973155.2. Classification (NCBI taxonomy): domain Eukaryota; kingdom Fungi; phylum Basidiomycota; class Agaricomycetes; order Polyporales; family Phanerochaetaceae; genus Phanerochaete; species Phanerochaete sordida. The sequence continues at coordinate 959,003 of BPQB01000002.1, forward strand.
GTCGCAGCGTTCGTGCGTACATCTGATCAGCGAGGTGCGCAGCGATGCATCTGCACTGCGCCTTTCCCCAGTACAGCTCCCGGAGCTGACCGTCAGCGCGATGTCTAGGCCTGTCACGTACGCCCGCTCCCCGACGTCCCCCGCTCCCGCACTCACCAAGCCCGCACACCCGAAGGACTGGCAAAGCGCGGGTCCTCGGTATCTCCGAGTGCCCCAGAGCGACGCACGACGCTTCGGTGTGTGCACGTCGTGTACGCGATAGACGCCGCGTAGTGCGAGGACGCGCCCTTCATACCGCATATCGAGGACGCACAGGTCTGGATCCGCGGGGAGGGCGTAGAGCTCGTCGCCGCACCCGTCGCGTCCAGCGCGCTCGGTCGCGTGCTCTTCGCGGGCAAGTCTATCGCGCATGCCCTGTATTCCCTCTCGACGCTGCGCATCTCGCCGACGAGCGACGTGCGTGCAGGGCCCCGATGTGCTCAGCGACGGTGACGCGCACGGTGTACGGCACAGCGCGACGCCCGCGCCGGTCACGCTCGTGTGGTTGCTCGCGCAGGGCCCGAATGTCATTCCAAACACGGACAGGACGGGTGTCGGCGTGAGCCATGCTTTGGTGGTAGAGCGTATACGCGGAGCTGACGGCGGTGACTGCGCATCGAGGAGAACGTCGAGGCTGCAAACATCCAGCTCGCGCCCGCGGAGCTGCAGGATATTTGCGACGCGGTTGAGAGCAGGCTCCCATAACCAATGACGGCTACTTACCTCTCTGATACGGGGCGAAAGGCGACTCGGAGACTAGCCAGGGCGGTCGTTTTGGAAGCATTGCAAAATGTGCAGGAAGCGCACGCTGCGCACCCAGGTTTGGTTTGGTTTACACCCTGTATGTTTGTAGATCTTGGAGGATGTACATATTCAGCTGTTTGTGCAACAGACCTGGTAAAGTGAAGGTCGCTTGCGTTGCCAGCCCTGGCCACAATGTGACAGCACGTGACATAGATTTACGGTCTTATTACGCGTGCGTATATTCAGTGTTTGGCCTGTTTTGGTTCGGTTGGGCGGTTCGGGTAACGCGTCGAAGTGACCAGAACCGGTTTGACTTCCCAAAACGGATGGGCCGAACCGCAGCGCCAGCAACGCCGGCAGAGGCGTGTTTTCGCTGCCATTCTGCCGTTCTGCCAGTCTGCCATCCTGCAGCTGCCACGGCGCACGCTTGCTGCCACGACCGTTCACCTCAATCTACGATGCAGGTAGACAGACTTGGTCAGAGACGGCAGCACGACGTAGTATGCAGTCGAAATCGGTGTAGGAGTACTGCAGGGCAGTGGGCGTCGAGAATAGTGTCACGGAAGAAAATGCCGGCCCATGTAACTTACCGATGTAAGTAAATATTGGCCGTCAGCCTGTAAGTAAGGGGGGTAAGTTACCATTTCTCACTTAGGCGTCTAATGGGTAAGTTACAGTAAGTAAATGTAATTAAGTCGTGTAAGTTACAGGGTAAGTTGTAAGTTAGCCCAAGGCTCTACACCGTATACGACTCCGGAACGTCGAAAGCGTCGAGCGGGCCCGCCGCGAAGACCGCTCCCTCGGCCTCTGCATCTCTTGCTAGATTTCTCGATTCTTCGGTGTGCCCTCCGCCAACACCACGCTCAACACCGCCGAACCGAGGTTGAACGTTGAGCTCGGATTGAGGTCCATCTATGTATATGCCATGCTACTTGTATCAGTAAGCAACCTCTCGGGGATGGAATAGAGAGCGTCGGAATTAGCATCGTCGCCGTCCATCTCTGCGTTCGTGAGGGTCGGGGATCTGCTAGCTGGCGGACATTGTGTGCGGTGTAGTCCTTGCTGCATGGCTTCGTCCACGCGCGAAAATTGTATATTATACGACAAAATCCAATAAATTGTACAGCTATTCTTCCGCCTTAATGGCCATGGTCGTGGTGCTGAACCAGCCTCTAACGGTGCCTGGCATGCTACCCTATACAGGAGCGCATCGATCGCGACCTACTTACCCTTTCTTACACCACCTTTCGGGGTATCGAGGTAAGTAATGTAACTTACCGGTAAGTTACCGACTTACTTACATACGGTAAGTTACACCTGACTTTCTTCCGTGACACTAGTCGAGAACCGTCGGGGCGCGCGGCGCACCTTCCAGCGCACACGGAGCTAGCGCTGAAGCCAACGCTGTGTTGGGACCGGTGGATGCTCGTTTGTGCACACTCGTCAAGGCACGGCGGCGCGCTGCCGCTCCAGCCCCAATATGGGCAGCCCGACAGAGACTGAGGGTGCTTCCCTGCCAGCGCCTCCGTTGACGTCGCCCGCAGTGTGAACGAAGTCTCGCCAGCGATGCCTATAAGTTCTTGGAGACATCCATGTCCCCTCGCGTTTCACAGCTCTCTTGCCCTCGTCCTCTCGCTCCTTCGCCATTCTCTGCGTCCACTCAATCCTCATGCTGTCCCAATCGCTGCACGGCGACAATGGCCCGTGAACGCTATGCTTATCTATGACGGAGCGAATGAAGAAATTGCACAGCCGCGGGCGACGTTTGGATTTCACCAGCATGACGGTCAGCCTGGACCTCCAAGGAGTGTACGCTGCCCGTCCAGGCCAGGGAGCCGCCTTCGAGAGTGTAATGGGGTGCTAAGAGGTCAAATGGTGAGCATGCGAGTAGTGCCTGGGGCCTATAGGTCCAGCTGAGCACGTCTTCCTCGCAGTTGGGCAGGGCAAGCCACTCCTTAGCCCCATCCCTCCGGAAGCCCGATGCCTGCCATGTCGAAACGGAAGAGAATCCCTCGATGTCAGCCTCTGAATTCCGACAGTGGCTGCGGAGCGCTGATGCGGCGCTGCGTTAGCCTCGGCGACTGCGTAAGGTTGACAGCTGGCCTACACGTGCCGGAGATGGGCAACGTTGTCCTCTCCCCGCGGTCCCTCGCCTGCGACCCCGTCGTCGTCGTCGCGGACGACGACCAGGCCATTGCACCCGAGCGTGAGCTGCAAGGGACAGAAGACGCTGACGTCACAGAAAATCGTGTGGGGCTGCTTCCCAAGGAGGCAGGTCACCTGTCAAAAAAGGAAGGCACGCCAGGCACTCCCCGAGGTCCGTGCTCCAAGCGCCCATCACGGTGTGGCTCTGGTGTTGGTCCCTGGTCAAATTGCAGCACATATGAGGACAAGGCCTCGCTCGCTGTTGACCAGCTCCTCCCCATCCTCCCTGCTCCATCGCCCGTCCCTCCCCTCAAACGATGTGCGTACCCTCTGCATTCCACGAGTGGCTATCTCTGACACGCAGATCTGCAGGTCAAGCGGCCCCGACATCAGCGATGCGGCCAGCGCGTCCACGAGCACCTTCACCACCGCGCTCGTCTTCAACGCCGCCGTCTTCGGCGTCGAACTCGCCATCTTCACCCTTGTACGACCTTACTTTCCTGCCATATACCAGCCACGAACATATGTACCACCAGAAGGGTGAGTCGCATGCTCTCTCACGCGCCTCCTCCCCACTGACTTGCTCGACAGAAAACGTTCCCCACCCCTCACACAACATCTCCAGCGGCTCCTCTGGCCATGGGCCATCTTCCGTGCAGACTATTCCCGAATCAAGGACGTCAATGGTCTGGACGCCTACTTCTACGTGCGCTTCCTGCGAATGGCAGCCCGCATGTTCCTCCCGATATGGGTCCTCACTTGGCTCATCCTCCTTCCTATCAACGCTATCGACACGGAGGTCGAAGGGAGGAGCGGTCTGGATAAGCTGAGCTTCGGCAACATCGCGCGGAACAAGCAGGACCGGTACGCTGCGCACCTCATCCTCGCCTACCTCTTGACCTTCTGGGTTTGGTGGAACGTCAAGCACGAGATGGCCAACTTCATCAACACAAGACAACGCTGGCTCATCTCACCCGAGTACTCGCACTCTGCCCGAGCCAGCACCGTTCTCATCCGTGGCGTACCCCAAAGGTACCTCACCGAGCGGGCGCTCACGAACCTCTACGAGTGCCTTCCCGGTGGTGTTGCCAAGGTCTGGTTGAACCGTGACCTGAAGGACATGCCCGACCTGTACAAGCGCCGACTGAAGGCGTGCAACAAGCTCGAGAGCGCCGAGACATCCCTCATGAACACCGCTGCAAAGCTCCGGAACAAGCAGATCAAGGCCGACGCGAAAGCAGCGAAGAAGGGCAAGCAGACCTCGAGTGCGGACGATAGACCCCTCACCGATGCCTCCATCACCGACTCCGAGCGCAACGTTTCGCTCGCCGAACAGCTGGTGCCCAAGAACAAGCGACCCACTCATCGGCTGCCCATCAAGTTCCTGCCCTTCTCGCTGCCGCTCATCGGCAAGAAGGTGGACTCTATCGAGTGGGCCCGCGCCGAGATCGCCGAGACGAGTGCCGCTCTCAGGGAGCAGCGCATCATCCTGGCTGAGGAAGTCGCGTTGTCCTCGAACGAGAACGGACATCCAGGGCTGCCCCCTCCGGAGTCGAACCACCCCGATGCGCTCAAGCCCGACCCATCGACGAACAACCTGAAATACCCGCCCATGAACTCCGCCTTCGTTCTCTTCAACCGCCAGATTGCAGCGCATCTCGCGTCGCAGGCTCTGACGCACCACTCGCCGTACCGCATCGCAGACCGCCAGCTCGGGGTCGCCCCCGAGGACGTTATCTGGGCGAACCTGAACCTGAACCCGTACGAGGCGCGCGTGCGCGTCGCGATCTCGTGGGCGATCACGCTCGGGCTCATCATCCTCTGGGCGTTCCCCGTCGCGTTCGTCGGCGCGATCTCGAACATCCACGCGCTGTGCACGACGTACGGCTGGCTCGCGTGGATCTGCAAGCTGCCGCCGGTCATCGTCGGCATCATCTCCGGTATCCTCCCGCCCGTGCTCCTCGCGGTGCTCATGATGCTCCTCCCGATCGTGCTCAGGCTGCTCAGCCGCCTCGAGGGCACGCCGACGCGGACAGGCATCGAGCTTAGCCTCATGACGCGGTACTTCCTGTTCCAGGTCTTGGTACGTTCATCGTGTCTTGTTTGTGATCTGCGGTGTCTGACGGAGTCCACAGCATTCGTTCCTCATCGTCACGTTCTCTTCCGGTATCATCGCTACCCTCCCAGACCTCGTGAACAACCCGACCTCTGTCCCCTCCAAGCTGGCGGCGAACCTGCCAAAGGCTTCCAACTTCTTCCTGACGTACATCATCCTGCAAGGCCTCTCCGGAACAGCGTCCGGCTTCCTGCAAGTGGTGCCTCTCGTGCTCTACTACGTCAAGCTCTTCATCCTCGGTTCGACCCCGCGCTCCGTCTACAAGATCAGGTACACGCTCCGCAACGTCTCTTGGGGCACGATCTGGCCTGCTACGACGCTACTCCTGGTCATCGCGCTCGCGTACTCGATTATCTCGCCCATCATCAACGGCCTCGCATTCGTCACGTTCTTCTTCTTCTACCAGCTTTGGAAGTACCAGTTCCTGTGGCAGCTTGACCAGCCCGAGAGCAGCGAGACCGGTGGACTCTTCTTCCCGAAGGCCATGCAGCACATCTTTGTCGGCATGTACATCATGCAGATCTGCCTCGCCGCGCTCTTCTTCCTCGCGCAGAACCAGGACGGGCACCCAAGCGCGATCCCCGAGGGCGCGCTCATGGTCGTCCTTATCGTGTTCACGGTACGTAATTCAAAATCCACGTTCACAGGGAGCGTGTGTGTGCTGACGAGAACGGTTCGCAGGCGTTCGTCCACATCATCATCGACAACTCGTACGGGCCTCTCATCCACGCGCTCCCGCTCAGTCTCGCAGACAAGACCGGTGGCTTTGACATCAACCGCGAGGCCGCCGAGCAGGACCTGCGCGACAACTCGTCGACGGCGGACGGCCACAGCATCGCGGAAGGCGACCTCAAGAAGGATCCCACGCGGCGTTCTTCGGTCACCTCCACGGCGTTCGCCTCCGCGCAGTCCTCGCCGGACCCCGCAGGCGCCGAGCCCGCGAAGGACGCACAAGACCTGGAGGCGCGCGAGCGCGGCGACGACGCGCGGACGGCGAACCCGCCGGCGATCAAGCCCGTCGACGAGGACGCGGGCCCGAAGGAGTTCTACCACCCCGCGAGCGTCGAGCCGCAGCGCGTCGTGTGGCTCCCGCACGACACGCTCGGGCTCGCGGAGGAGGAGGAGCGCGAGATCCGCGCGGCGGGCATCCTGGTCAGCACCGCGGGCGCCGTCATGGACGAGAAGGGGCACGTCGACGTCAGCGGGGGCCCGCCCGACGGCGAGGTCCGTGTGCTGTGAGAGGCTCGTAACGAGCGACTCCTGCTTGCTCCATGCTTTCCTTGTATATCCTCGATACCCTGGACGCTGTTCGACACACGCTCAGGATGCTGCTCGCGCGGCACGTCGATAACCCACTGTCTGTACCATTATGATTACATGCTTAAATTAGTGTAGATATCCATCCAGTGTACTAATGTCCAGTTCCATGTACAATTAGCGATGACGCATTAACGAGCCTCATGATTACATCTACAACATCGCGTGTATCTCGTCTTTCCCTTTGTGTGTTTCGTACAGGTCATGCGTAGGCTGCCGCCTGCAGGACCGCAGGCGCGCAGCCGTCGTCCGTACAGAGGCCCGTCCCCGGCCCCTCCGCCGCCCCGCCCCCGCCATGCGCGCGCGCGAGCGCCGCCTCCGCGTAGTGCGCCGACGCCAGCAGGTGCTGGCGCACGCACGCCGCGTGCTCCGGGTCGTCCGCGAGCGTCACATAGCCAGCATGCAGGACGTCGGGGCAGTGCAGGTCGTGGGTCGGGGTCGTGCCGGCGGGCGCCGCCGCCGCGCTGGTGTCGTTGAGGAGCCCCTCGATGAACGAGGTGGTGGTGGGGTCGTCATAGTCGTGAATGGTCAGCTGCATCGGGATGTCGTTGCCCCATGCTGCCAAAGCGACATGTTAGCATCTACGTCGTGTGCCAAAGCGGAGGGAGGACGCACTGTAGTGCGCGCGCCCCAGGAGGGGTGCGGGCGCGCGGAGGAGCTCGGTGAGCTGCGTAGCGTGCTTCAATGTCGCCAGGACATGGCCGGCCGCAAGGAGCGCGGCGAGCACGGTGCCGAGGACCGCGGCGGCCCAGAGGGCGTACGGCCTGGCCAGGGCGGGCGTGGTGTGTCGTGCCCGTGCCATTCGTGAGTGCGGCGGGGAGTCGTGGTGTGTCGTGCGCACGCAACATATACGCGGGCCCTCTTATTGTTCTGCGCGCGCTGGCCACGGTGCCCACGCCGAAGCTGGCGGTGGAAGCCTGTGTGTTGCCAGCGCGACCGCTGGAATGCTGTGGGCTTGGAGCGGCGGCGGCGCGCGGCTGTGCGCTCGGGCAGACAAAGGGAAGGGCCCCTGGCCCCGGGCGCCCGCATGGGCCAATGCGGGGCAGTGATGGGGACGCCACCCTGAGGAGGGCCCCAAACCCGCCGCCAGGGCTCCTGCGAGGAACCCGGGTGTGGCACCGTTTCCTAACAGGCTTTTTGTGATGTCTGCGGTCTTGTGTGCAGGCTGCCGACGTAGATAGGCACGAGCGATTCTATGGCTGCATTGCAGACTGTCTCCGTGTGAGGCCCCTTATTGTTTGGAAGTGGAGAGCGAGCCCATCCGACCATAACGGGAAGCACGCACATCCCAAGGGCCATGCCCGAGCGCCCAGAAGCCTCGACTCGCGCATGGTTGGCGATGCCAGCCTATAGTCTGGCGTATGCATCGGCACACTTGTGACAGTGCGGAATGGAGGGTTTGGCGACGCTTGGAGACCGCCAAGCAGGGGCAATGTACGACAGATTCGGGGCGAACGGTGAGCACGGGGCCGTCAAGCATTGGTGTTTATGCCGGCGTACGAGCTTCTGTTGGACTCTCAAGAGCCACGGAAACACGTCGACCAATCCCTGCTGGGGAACATGCGACATTGAAGCGGCTAAGCGTGTCGCGAGAGGCAGTCAGAACCCAAGCGTAAGTTTCAGGGCAAGCGTACTTACCCGAGCATCAGAACTAGGCCTCTCCATCGTTACACATGACTTCGGGAAACGCACGAATTCTCCCCTGACACCACTCGGGGGCCCTTTGGCCTCGGATATCTCCAGAATGCCGGCGCAGTCGCATACAAACCGGAGGCCTTACATCTACCCCGAGGTACTAGCAACAGAGCCTCGTTGGAGTAGCTTGTCGCTTCGTGCTTCGTCTAATGCCACTTTGTGCAGGTATCGCCGAGGAAGGTACCTAGGCAGCTGCTGCCTATGAACTGGGGTTAGTTGAACGGAGGCTCGGTGTCGGTTCGCAAGCCGCACTGCGCAACTGATCCGCTGATCAGCGTCGCAAGGAAAAGAAAGATAAAAGCATCGAACATGACGATCCCAATCAGAATATTGATGGTGTTACGGAAATGAAGGCATCGAGGTCGAAGTCTCGAAGCCGGACTTCGCGTTGACCGTCGTGCGCTGCGTCACGTGGTACGTTCCTGGCGTCCCTCCCTGGCGCCTGGCAAGCGAGGCTGCGCTGGTCTTCGCACGCCCGTGTGGTGGACGGGAGATAATGATACACAGCCTCCTCCAGCCTCCTTGCTCTGCCTCACAGCCAGGCCAAAGCTTGAGACAATACTCATACTAGCCAAGACGCGGGCTGTGTGAGGAAGGCCAGAGCTGACATGGGTTTCAGTGAATTCTTCTTCGCAGGACTTCTCGCTTGGTTCTTTTACCAAGCCACCTGGGGCAAGAAGACAGCCCTTTCGGACGTCGCTGGACCCCCTCGAGAATCCTGGCTCAGAGGTGAAGTCACAGCCGACTCCGTGAAGAGCTATGCTCAGTCCCAATACCACAGGTAATACGCAACGCCTTTTTCGCGATGCGTTGGACTACAACCTCTGGCTGTCTCGGACATACGGAGCAGCCGTGAAGATGTGCACGCTTTTCGGCGTCAGTTGCTCTGTATATATCGCATATTTGGCGTATTAACGCAGATCATCAGCGAGAAGCCTTGTACCTGTCCGACCCCCTCGCCCTGCATCATGTGTTCGTTAAGGACCAGCAAGCTTTCGATGCGAACGACGCTTTTATTCAGTTAGTCGCTGAGGATGTTCGGGCCACAGTGTAAATACTCACCTGATTGTAGGAGCAATCTCCTCCTGTTTGGGGAAGGGCTTATCGGCACGCTAGGTCAGTCTCAGCCTTGACACTGGCGGTGCTCGACTTGACCTCAGACAGGCGAACAGCATCGGAAGCAGCGCAAAATGCTTAATCCGGTCTTCTCTGTTTCAAACCTACGAGAAATCCTTCCAATTATCCATCCCATCGCGACAGAGATGGCGTCGGTATTTACGAAGCAAATACCCACTGACGGCAGTAAGTCTCGTTCTCTACTGCGCTTCGGCTCAGGAGACTGAGGTGTACACCGCTATAGCTCCGACTGAGATTGATGTGATGCCGTGGCTCTCTCGAGGTGCTCAAGAGTACATCTCCCAGGCATGCTTCGGGTGGACGTTTAACGCTCTCGACCTCAATAAACGCAACACCTACTCCGAAGCAGCCAGGAGATATACGTAAGAAGTCAGATTTGCCACCTTTGAAGTCATGGGCTTATCTTCGGTCCAGGCCAGCGGCTCTGCGAGTCTCTTGGCTCAGACCATATGTGCCTTTTATTGTCCGCGCTATTCCGCTGTCGATACGGACAATGCTCCTCGACTGGTACCCTGGCGAAGACATGAAGGACTTCGTCTACATCCTCGATATCATGCACCAGACGAGCAAGCACATATTTGAAGAGAAGAAGAAATCGCTCGAAGGCGACTCCGCAGAGAAGGACAGCGTCGCGACGCCTGGCAGATCGGAAGGAGACCTGGGTCCGGTCATGCAGGGCAAGGACATCATGAGTATCCTGCGTACGTCCGATGCTCTCGCGGAATCCATCAGACAGACGGACTGATGCTGGAGCCAGTGAAGGCCAATGCGTCCTCGGATAAAGCGGATCGCATGACCGACTCTGAGATTATCAGTCAAATGAGGTGAATATTTCCCGTGCCTGGACCGCCGCCGGTTTGACCAGGCGAAAGCACCCTTCTGTTTGCAGGCTTCGAGACGACGACGTATGCGGTCTCGCGGATCCTCTGCGTGCTGGCGAGCCATCCGGAAGCTCAAGCTCGCATCCGTACTGAGGTCAAAGCTGCGAAAGAGAAGTATCTTGCAGAGGGACGATCATCCGCTGCGACATGGCAAGACGTATCTCTCTCTTACGACGACCTGATGGCGCTCCCGTACCTCGACGCTGTTATTCGAGAAACCCTTCGGGTGTATCCCCCAAGCAGCGTCCACTTCCGGGTGTATGTTCCGCCTCCTTTCGACCCTACATTTCTCGCAAGCTGACGTATTCTAGTGCACTGCAAGACACGACGCTCCCCTTGCAGTACCCCGTGAAGTCCATCGACGGCAAGCCTATCACCTCCATTCCTGTGGAGAAGGGCACGCAGATCCTGGTCTCGATCATCGCGTCGAACCATAACAAAGATATTTGGGGAGCCGACGCCTCCGAATGGAAGCCGGAACGCTGGCTGAAGACGGCGGACCAGACGACGTCCAAGGAACTCACCGATTCTGTCAAGTATCCAGGGGTGTACAACGGGATGTGCGTACCTAATCCTGTGATAACACGATGTCAAGCTGATGAGATGTATAGGATGACCTTCTTGGGAGGCCCGAGAGCCTGCATGTAAGCCTCGCACAAAGCGCGTCGCGAATGACCCTTGCTGACTACGATATGCAGAGGCTTCAAGTTCTCCGAAATGGAAGCAAGTCAGTCCTCCGTGACCCACCTTCTCCGCGCCCTGCTGATCATCGTGCCAACTTGCAGAGCAAGTCCTAGCCACGCTACTCCCACGTCTGCACTTTGCGCCGCCTTCGGCTGTCGACGAGCGCGGAAACAAGAAGGAGGTGTACTGGATGATGAGCGGCCCGCAGATTCCCGTCGTGCGCCCACCCTTCGGCGACGGCACCACGGCCCAAGTGCCGCTCGACGTCCGCCTCGCCAGGGACGAGGACTTCGCGGAGACTTCCGACGACGAGGATCTAATCAGGCTATAGGCGATAGAGAGTTGGTGAGCCTCCGGCTGATTGTCTGCATCTGTTGGCATTGGCTTATTGTTGTGCGGACCGGACGCAAGAACTGCGGATGTACCTTCCCCACATTGCCTGAGCGGTTGTATCCCCGCGTTATTCTGCATGTAACGAAATTATTTCAACGATGCTTGAGGTCGACATGGATTGAGGATATCGCAAAACCTCCTCCACATCGGATATGAGGAGTGGGGCCTGCAAACCGGAGAGGAAATGAAATAGCGTGAGACAGCCTTTCCGCTTGAAAGACATCTTGCATACCGTCGATCAACATTTTATATCGAGGACTGCATCCGTACTCACTTCCGTGTGAATCATCTCCGCTGCTACATGCGCACCACGCGGCGCGCAGCTACTGGCTTATAGCCTCCACTTGCCGCAGGCCGCACGACACATCCCGACTGCCGCACGACGCACATCGCAATGGACGTATGTCGGCCTCCTAAACGCAAAGCTCACCGCATCTAATTTTGAAACGCATAGTATGCTCTCAACGAAAGGCCCGCTGCTGCGAGTGCAGCAGAATACTTGCCGCTCAGTCAGGATGACGATGTGCACCCGAAGGAGCGTACCCTCGGGGCAGCTACTGCAAAGATAGCCCTCTGGATGTCTCCAGCAGCGATGGCCGTCGCATTTGCGACTCTCGTACTCGTGAATGCGATGTGCCTGCTGTTCACGATGCACCAGGTGAACGTCGTGCACGGGGCATTGAAGGATCGACTTGAGTTCGTAGCGAACCATGATCTGCGGCAGATCCGAGTACGTGATAGACTATCCGAACATCACGCAACACACACTGACGCAACAGATAGTCTCTATAATGGGGCTATAATTGGCACAGGGATGTTACAAACTTTTACATACATACAAGAAGACAGGCTTTTCACGTCTATTCGAGATTATAACCTCGGTTTCGCTCAGACCAAGGCGCATGAAGGCAAACGAGTGTACTGTTGGTAGCTATGCGACATAGACATACGCAACTAAGGAGCGGAGAAGCTAGGCATACTTGTCAGGCTGCCGGCCGATCTGTCGTGCTTGTCCTTGCTGGGCCTCGGCGAGTGCAGCTCGATAACCTGGCCAGGACCGTAAGATCCTTCGAGCCGATCGATAGGCGTCACTATGCTGAGCGTGTGTGTCGGCCCTCTCGAGGCCGGTGCCCACGACAGGGTGGAGAGTTGCACGGTTTGTTCCCATGACAGGCCAAGGCCGACGTGTATGAGGATCAGCGTAGAGGCGATGCCCTGACGGAACGTCCCACGTCAGCGTCCCCCAGCGTGTCCGCGCAGTGTACGAGACTCACGTAGGTCTGCGTGGCAATAAGGATCATGATGACCTCCGCGGGGTGGTTGATGCCGAAGATGACCACAAAGATGAGCTGCACAATGAAGTACAGCGCACCGCTCTCGATCATGACGCTAATGGCTGCGCGCGTCGTTGAGCGCGTCGGCAGCTCATAGAGCGCCGTGTCCTTGGACATCCACCAGATGCGCCCGATGATGAGCCCGGTCACCATGACGTTTGTGCAGAGCGGCAGGATGAAGCTCGCGAGGGCTAGCGGGACGATCGACGGCATCGCCGTCGAGCCGGTCGTCCCCCAGACGAAGTGGCCCACCACCGCTGCGCATACTGCGGCGAAGTTCGTGAGCTCGGGCTGGCGCGCAAGCGGGATGCGTAGAGCTGCTTACTGAGGCCTGACGAGGCAGTGAGCAGAGGAATGATAGTGATGTAGTAGTTCCGGCCCCAGATTATATAACACCTATATATTAGAATGAGATCCCCGAGAAAGTCGGCTACAGAAGTGGTGCAGTCTGCGATGAAAGTATGGTAGGTTTCATCCGCAAAGCCTGCGACCTCGCCACCGTTCTACGGAGATGTTCAGATAAATAGCTCGGAGATTATCGCAAAGATTGTAGAAGCTTCGTACCAAGTATTCGACGAAATGGGCAAATTCCAATGCGTAGTGTAGCGTGCATGCCACAAAGAGCAGGCAGTGCAGAGTGACGATGATGGTGTTAGCCCCCCGGTTCTTCTGAATCCATAGGATGACCCATATGGATGCCGCGAACAACAGGACATACGCGCCTGTTTCGCGGTCAGAGCCAAGCCACCGTCGGACGAACACGGACCCGAACGCACCGTAGAAGAGCGACTCGCACACGAACCCGACGAGTGCTAGGACATCTACATTGAGGGGCATGTCGATGGGGGCTGGGGGCAAGGAGCGTGAGTGCGGGGGGCAGGCTGAACCGGGCGCGGGCGTTGATAAACCACAAGCGGCGACCCGTCATACGGCTGGCGCCGTCATCCGAAATACGGGCTGATACGCCTCTGCTGTCACCGTTGCGGGGGCCCCAAGCGAGCCCGCGAGGCACCAGGCTGATCATCTCACCTGGACATCCCTATGCCGTATTTCCCTGCGTCAGCAGCGCGCGCAGGGCCGGGCAGCGCGGCGGCCAGGTTTGCAGACGGGTCGCAACGATCCGCGGGCAGCATAAACCAACATACGGACGGGGAATCACAGACACCGACACAGCGCGGGCGCTGGCCGCTGATCACGGGCCTAGTCAAATGAAAAGGCTGGTGCCTGCGCCCCCGCTCTGATGCCGCCGCCACACGCACGGCGTTCTCACGGCAACAAGCCCTAGTCCATATCTGCACAGACGGCCTGCAAGGGTCCGCCGTCGGTGGCGCCGCCCCTGGAGTCGGCGTCGGGGCATCAGTCGGGCTGGGCTGGGCGCAAGGTTCGCGGCAGGCTACTGAAGTGGTTCTGCAACGGGCATCGTCCGCGCGAGTGACAGAATCCGCCGCATCCGAGACATGGTGCGCCTGGAGCGGCGGCGGCGCCCTTCCAGAATGCACAGATGATCTGGAGTTGATTGCTCGGATCCACATTCCGGGGCCATCGCTGCTGTGTGCGTCCGATGCCGACAGCTGCTTTCTCACCCGGGCGGGATCACGAGAGAAGGGCCGTCGTTCTCGACCAAGGGTGCACAGGTGCAAGATGTCGTGGTCGCATTGGCAAATCGTGAATACGATGGGAGTAGCTCCCGACTAAAGTACTAGAAGGCTTATCAGCTGCTGAGCCCTTCGGCGAGAGCTGGAGCGGGTACTCACCTAGATAACACAAGGAGTAGGAGGCGAGGCGTATAAGGTCAGTCGGAGCCCTTCTGGGACTCCATCTCCATGTCGTTGGGGTTCGCTTTCGACGTGAGGTGCGTGGGGTAAACGTTACTGAGGAGCAGCCGGCCCCAGGTGTTGGCCGGCGGCTCCTCGTCGATGGCTTTCGTGAGGTACTCAGACGTGAGGCCCAGGCCGGCTTGTATGACGATGAGGAACGACGCGATGCCCTGCAGCGCGGTCAGCACGTGCTCCCGAAAACAAAGGGCAGGCGGGACGCACATAGACCTGGACGGCCATGGGGATGATGACCTGCTCGCCGGGGTTGTTCATGCCGAACAGCGTGACGAAGACGAGCTGGACGGCGAAGTAGAGCGCGCCGCTCTCGAGCATGATCGCACCGACGCTGCGCGCGCTCGTGAGGCTGTAGCTCTGCATGCGGCGCGCCGTGTACCACACGCGCGCGACGATGAGCACCGTCACGATCACGTTCGTGCAGAACGGCAGGCAGAAGCTCGCGAGGCCCAGCGGGACGATCGCCGGCGACGGCGTCGCGCCCGTTGTGCCGTGCACGAGGTGCCCGACCTCCGCCGCGCAGACTGATGTGTGGCGCGATCAGCACGAGACTAGAAGGCTGAGGAGGCGCACTCACTCAGGCCAGCGATGGACGTGAGCGTGGGGAGGATCGTCACCAAGTAGTTGCCGTTGTAGATCAGCCATAGACGGTAGATCAGAATCAGGTCTCCGAAGAAATCGGTGATGGAAATGAAGAGGTCGCCCGCGAAATACACATTCGTTTCGTCGGCGAAGCCGTCCACGCCGGTCGATTTCTGTCAAAGTTACAACTGATGAGACGCGATGACGAAGGGTATGATGCGAGGTACACGTACCAGGGTGAAGTGGAAATGATTGAACTCGAGGGCGAAGTGTATCGTGCAGCAGAGAAAGAGCATCACGCTCAATCCAAAGATGACCTGGTTCGATCCATGTCTGCGCAGCCGTGGGAGGAGCACGTTCAAAGCGAGGAAGAAGATGATCATGTTCGCGCCTGCGTGCTGTCAGGGCCTCCGCTGTCAACCTCAAACCAAGTGTGCGCACCGAACAGGACCGCCTCGCAGGCGAACCCGAGGAGGGCACCGATGTCGACGAACTGCGCCATGGCGAGCGGGCGACGCGATGGGCGGCGATGGGGTTATGGAGGGACGAGCACCTGGCGGGCGGCCGAGCGGTGGTCACCACGGACGCGCCTGGCTGGGCGAGGCTTTATGCAGGCGCGGCGGGCGTGTGAGCGCGGCAACGCGCAATTTCCAGGCACGAGCTGCGCCGTTGGCTCCCTGTCTGCAGGCCACGAGCGGCGATCAGGTTCGCGCCGTGTTTGTACACAATCTCCCTGGCGCCCCCGCGCAGGGCAGGCACGGACGCGCCTCATGGCCGAGGAGGAAACGCGCTGCCGTGTGCGTCCGTCCTTCTCCCATCAGAGGAATCTTCACAGAGCGGGCGCCAGACCCCGGGTGCCCATGCCGATGATATCCTCCGAGGTTCAGAGTCGTATTCATGGGCAAGGTCCAGCAGCCAGGAAACACTTGCATCGATCGACGAGCACCCTGAAGGGAGCAAAACCTTGCATAAGCGTCAGTAGTCGGCGGATGAGGAGCTATGATCCTTCAGGAACCCGGGCGAAACACTTAGCGCGACTTTGCTCTACAGGGTTACTGCGACCCAGGAATACCTGGGCTTGGATATGAATGTTAGTCAAGGTGAATGTACGCTGTCTCATGTCCAAACACGAGGCCAGTCAGCGCGCTGGGAACTGCGAACTCATCGCTCCGTCAACGGAAGAGGTTTAGAGAGCTGACAACGATGCGTACCTGGATAGAGCTAACGGTTTCTTCAAGCCCTGTGCAGATATATACTGAGACATGTACGGAGCGTACGAGGCTAGCAGAAGTCCAGAGTCTTGAGGAATGTGAACCTAACCGCAATGAAGTACACGCCCATGCGTCTCCGCCGCTCAGCTACACCACACGCGCAGCAGCAGCAGAAGGCTCTCTGCTATACTTAACTCTTCAGTGTTGGAAGATTCCCCAGTGTTGACGAGCAACAGATGAATGCAGAAGAGACACGTCTGTTCGGACGGGCGTGACTTGGCCAACAGTGGAAAGGCGCTCGTCCTCGTTTGAATTAATGGGCCTTTCAGTAAATGAAAGCTCTCGAACGATTTATCGGCGGTGTCGGCTTGCGTGAGTGGACGCCACTAGGACGTAGTATGTTGCGGGCAGACGAAGATACAGACGAAGACGACGCGCCTGCCGCGTCTGAAATCAAAGCTTGTGACGTCACCAATCTCCGAATGGCTGTTTAGAATTCCGAGCGCTTCGGAGTATAATGACAATTGACGGAGCTCAAAGCTGCCGTCGCCTGCCACCGCTGCTGGATGCTGAATGTGCTGCAGTGCGTCACCACTTGGGCACCACAGGGCATCGTCTACTGCTTGGACTAGGCTACGCGTAGGCTCGTATCGACGGAAGTCATGATAGGTCGAGGCATGGCATGTCCGATACGACTGCGCAGAGACCAGGTAAGTGTCAGCACATTCTGTCGAACCGGTACTGAACCTGTACCAGCGGACTTCAGCGTGCTGATAACTGGCGCGAACGTGATACGCCTGATAGCGTGGAGATGATGGTAGCACCACGCCTGAAGCATCTTCTCTAGCTAGTCGCCTCCAGCTGTTGCCCGTTCATGCGGCACATATCGGCTACGATGTGTGCCGGGCTGCCCCTGCTGCGTAACGCAAAGTGCTCGGGCGCGTTCTTATCTGTGCATGCGTACGGATTACTCCAACATTACGAGCGCAGGCGAATGCGGAAGACTCGGTACCGGGACGAACGCTGTAAGCGCGACACTTGCTTGGAGAACGGCAAATTCTGCTGACTTGACGAATCGATGTGATGCTCCTGTCTCCGGCATGTCGACCCCTCCGGCCAATTTGGGCGCCGCCCTCGCCGACCCTGGCCCAGCTCAGCAGTCTGAGTACCACGGTGCGAGCGAGCTCGCGTGGCGCAGGTCGCGATCATCGCGGCTGGATCGCGCTTCGATGACTTGCGGCATGCTGCTCTTGCGATGGCCTGAGTGTTGCCTCATCGAATGTCGAACTTGGGCGTCGCCGTGGTGAGTGCGGCTGGTGTATGCTGCACAGCAGAGCTGACGTATGTTCAAGGATACATATCAGGGGACTCTTTGTTGTGTACGTACCCCCGCCGCCGGCGAAGCTGAGTGGCGGGGAGCGACCGCACGGATGACCGGTGGGGAAGCGAAGGGTGCCGGCCGGCCAGGGTCATTTCGGAGTGCCTGGGCGAGATCTTCGCCATCTCCGGCAAATTTTCTGGGTGCTTCGGGCGCGTGGAGCAACGCGCGAAAGCGGCAGGCGTGCTACTTCGAAAGTCGATCGAGGCGCCGTACTTCGCGCGCCGCCTCGCGTCCCGGTGCCCAACCCAATCTGTGCCGACCCTTGGCCTGCATATATGCGCGGGCTGCCCCGAGCGGCCGTCCCCAGCCTGCCCTCTGCCCCAGCGTGGACGCCTCTTGTCTCCCACCACCACATACCCCCGCCCGTGGTGTTTCTTGCCGCACGATGGACGGACACGACAGCAAGTCTTCCTTGCCGGACAAGTACGACAGCAGCACCACCGACACGACACTCGAGGCCTCCGTGCCTGTCCCAGCAAACAGCAGAGTCTGGCTCAAGATTGACTTGTTTGTTCTGCCTGTCGTGACCATCATCTTCTTCCTACAATTCCTGGTGAGCTCGCCTGATATATGCGCTGCGTCGTGTAATTAATCGCGAGAACGACAGGACAAGGGCAATATTGGAAATGCACGCGTGGCGGGGCTGCAGGAGGAGCTCGGTATGACGAACACACAAGTGAGACGACACCTTAGGCTTCATCTTTGGGGTCCTCGGACTGACTTTCTCCGTCCCCCAGTACAGTATAGCCTTAACAGTCCAATACATGTGCGTATCACCCTCCGTTGCCGCAGTGTTGGAGTTGACGATCTCTGCACAGTCCTTACATCTTAATCGAACTCCCAACGAATTTGCTACTCAAGGTGTGGCGCAACTCCTGTCTTATCCAAATATTCTCTAAGCTCTTTTACCAGCGTATCGGTGGAGACCGCCTCATCCCGGCAATGGTCGTGCTGTGGGGTATCGTCACGACTCTGCAGGGTGCGTCATAACAAACAAAAGCCAGCCTGACCAGGACGGAGCTGATCATGTGCAATCGTCAGGAACCGTCACCTCGTATTCTGGTCTGGTTGCTTGCCGCTTCTTCCTCGGCCTCTTTGAAGGTGAGTATATGCGGGTTGCTATGCATTTATCAAGGGGCTTACCAGGCTGACAGGTGGATTGCTTCCGGGCATGTCTTTGTATCTGTCGGAATTCTACCCCAGACTCAAGCTGCAGTTCCGGTGGGTTTCTCGTCACGACTGAGTCGCCGTTCCAGAACTGACTCAAGTTCTCAAGTATCTCCGTGTTCTTCGCCGCCGCGTCCCTAGCTGGTCAGTGACATTTTTACACCGCTGGCGTCATGCCATTCATCTGATCCCTCCACTCAATAGGTGCATTCTCCGGTCTTCTTGCCGCCGCCATCACCAAGATGGAGGGTGTCGGAGGCAAGCATGGCTGGGCGTGGATCTTCATTCTGGTGCGGTCGCCTCACCCGCTCCCCTCGATATATTTGCTCACTGTCTTACATAGGAAGGGCTATTTACCGTGTGCTTCGGGGCTGTGTCCTTCTGGCTGATGCCTCGCACGCCGCAATCCGCGACCTTCCTGACCGCCGGGGAGAAGCAGTACATCTCCGCGGTACTCAGGGAAGACGGGGTTGCCGCAGAGAGTGCGCTCGACGACGAATTTAGTTGGCAACATGTCGCCGAGACTTTGAAGAAGCCGCAGGTGCTTATTCTCATGATTGCCGGATTCTTCAATGGTAAATCGCTTCACGTCTGCGAGCTCTGTGGCGCTAATTAAACACCGGACGTCGCAGGCACCACGCTGGCCGGCCTCGCGTAGTGAGTCTGATTTATTGCGACGCCGCCGCTCACCGCTGACTCACCGAGCGCAGTTTCACGCCGTCCATCGTCGCTGGACTCGGATACGCAGGCAACCGGGCGCAGCTCATGAGTGTGCCTCCCTTCGCAGTCGCGTTCGTCCGTAAGTCCCCTCCCCGCCCCTCGCTTCCCAATATTTTCTAACCCGAACACGCCCAGTCTCCCTCGCAACGTCCTTCCTCTCAGATCACTTCGGCCGGCGCGGCCTGACGATCGCCCTCCTCGCCGTGCTGAGCACCGCCGGCTTCGCGCTGTTCCTCGGTTCGTCCCCATCGCTTCCCACGCGGATCCCGCCCTAATTTCGCGCCGCATTCGCACACCAGGCTCGGCGCACGAGCGCGTGCGCTACGGCAGCCTCTTCCTCGCGCTCCCGGGCACGTACGCGGCCGCGCCGCCGCTCGGCGCGTGGCCCGCGAACAACGCCGCCCCGCACGCGCGGCGCGCGACGGCGCTCGCCGCGCTCACGACCGCGACGAACTGCGGCGCGGTGCTCAGCACGTGGCTGCTCGGCGCGCTCTCGCCCGCGCCGCGCTACAGCGCCGCGGGCGCGACGCTGCTCGCGTTCCAGGTCGGCATCCTCGCGTGTGCGCTCGCGAACGTCGCGTGGCTCGCGCGGGCAAACCGCCGCAAGCGCGAGGCGCGCGCCGTGCTCGGGCTGCGGAGCCGCGAGGTCGGCAGGGTCGGGGACGAGAGCGCGTGGTTCGAGTACACGCTGTAGGGCGCGGCAGCTGGGGGCGCGAGTGGGTGGTGGGGCGTAAGTTATGCGGTGTGTTTATTTGTGCGGGCGTGAGTGCCGCTGGCTGTGTTTGCGCTGTGGAGTACGTGTACATACGCTCGAGGCTGGGTGTTTAATTGTGTACTACTATCTTGGACTCTCGTACGGCGGCGAGTGTATGTTCGAGTGTGGTCAATGTTAGAGTCAGGTTCGCTCGTTTGACACCAGAGAGGATCAGATCGTAGGGAGCCCCTCTCGTACTTGCCCTTCGCCGACTAATTCAGACCATATGTTGCGGTAGAGTGTATTCCAAGCTAGGTATCGGATCTAATGTGCCTTGCAGTATCAGCGAGAGACAGGAGAGAGACAAGGGAAGATATTTTGGGGTTTTCGTAGTATAGGTCCTGGCTGGTATGATTAATTGAAGGGAAACGGCGCTGGGCTTGCTTGATTGACAGAGTGTGTGGATGTGGTCAACTGGGACTCGATGGACGTGCTCTAGACCTTTCCGCCCGGGACATACTCAGCTATTCGGACGGACAGTGTTGGCTGACGATGATGTGCAGCGAACGCAAGAGCGGGCACGACATGTTCGTACGGGAGAGGGCACACGAAGGCACACGACGATCAGGTAGGTTCGGATGCTGTTTATTTGCACGGAGGCGCATTAGGAAGGGGGTTAAATACATTCTAGGATACAGGGCTGGGAAGGCCCTTGCGATTATATACCAGTCCAGGAAGCTACCAGGATAGCGTGTGCGTGGAGGAAAGACCGAACGAGGGCACGCTTGGAGTAAGGCTCAGGCTGTGGCGGACTGCATGCGCCAGTAGTCGACGAGCATGCCGGACCAGATGATGAGCCCCGTGAGGCCGTTCGACTGTAGGCGATCTACCGTCAGCACCGCGCGCCAGCCAGCCTGCAGGAGACGTACGTTGAACTTGCGCCCGCCGTCCGCGGGCACGTCGGGCGCCCAGCTCGCGAACTGCCACGCGAAGTGCGCCGCGGCGCCGCCGCACGAGAGCACGAAGTACGGCGCGCCCTGGCCGTTCGCGAGGCCCGCGCCGGCGAGGAGCGCGAGGAAGGCGAGCGTGAAGCCCGCGAGGATCGGGCGCACCCACGCCCCGAAGAGGAGCGCGGTGGACTTGACGCCCGCGTGCACGTCGTCCTCGCGGTCCTGGCACGCGTAGATCGTGTCGTAGACGATGGTCCAGCTGCAGCGCCGGGTTAGGCAGGCGAGGGAAGGAAAGGGGAATGAGCGTACCAGACGGTGCCGAGGAAGAACGGCCAGACGACGAAGACGGGGACGGTGTCCGTGACGGCGAGCCAGGAGACGAGGAAGCCCCAGTTCATGGCGAAACCTGATGATGGCCGTGTGTCAGTGGACGGCAGTAGCAGGGCGCTGGGATGACTGACCGAGCCAAGCTTGAGGCCAGTATGTCCAGCGCTTCATGAGGGGATAGAGAGCATGGAAGGGGAAGATGCCCGGGAGAGCGACCAGAGCCCTGGGAGAGCGTCAGAAAACCCTCAAGCGCGAAGCGGAGCCGAATACGTACGCAGTCTGGTTCGTCAAGAGGAGCATGGCCACGGTAGGAACCATAAGGGCCAGAAGGAGAATCCAAGCCTCGGTGACGGTGACGACGCCAGAGGGCAGAGGTCGTGATCGTGTGCGCTCTAGGGTTATGTTGAGCGCTGTATCTAGCGAGTCGAAGGAAACTTGCTTACCGACTTGCTTGTCAAAGTCGATGTCACATATGTCGTTCAGCACGCAGGCAGCACTGTGCATCAACGTACTACCGACGGCAAATGCAAGCAGTTGCATGACAAGGTCGTATGATGAAGTTCCGGTAGTGTAGCCGGCCATGGTCAGGCCCCATGCTGAATACGGCTGTCAGTACCGTATGTCGGCGTAATAAGAATGCAGGACCCACCGCATGGCCAGAACATGAGGGTGTTTCCGAGAACGGGTTTATGAAGGCGCATCAGCTCCCAGTATCGGCGCCATCGTGATTTGGTCGGGGCGGGGCATCCGAGCAGGGCGTGGTGCGCAGCGGACTTGGACATGGCTCGGGAGTGTGTGGAGGAGCTGGAGAGGCTAGAAGTTGGGAAGCAGGAGAAGCCGAAGACTTGCTGGTCTTCTAGCGCAGTCTGAGGGTATATATACCGACAGAGCCATGCGCCGAGCATGGGACTGCGGCGACGGGTCAAGATGCGCGCGCAGGGGCACTCGCGTTGTGCACGTCAGAGCAACGTCGGCGGCCGTCGCTTAGACGAAAAGCGTTGCTGGGGAAAGTGACAGATTAGGATAGATAATTTCAGGATGTGTCTGTTTGGACACTCACCGCGTGCGCCCTCCGGCCTCGTATGTTGCGGTCCCGAATGTATCGCACTCAGGAACGGCGAGGAGGGCTCAAATTAGCACAATTATCGCAGAGGGCATGTTTCTGTCATGTTAGTTTCTTCTTCAACATCTCTTGAGGAGTTGAGTGTAACGCCGCAATGCTCAGCGCAGATTCATTAAACGGATGCCCCCCAGAACTCGCCGCCCGCCAGAGTCGGGAAGCTTGATTGCCGCTGGCGTCCCCAGCGCCCCGCCGCCGCCGCCTCCTGGTTGCACAGCAAAATATGTAAGCTTTAAGAATCCCGCCGGCTAACACAGCGATGGCGGACGTACCTGGCAACGAGCACAGCGCTGAGGTCGCTGAGTTCGCTTCCCGGGGCCGCTGCGCTAGCTGTGCGCCCACATCTGCAAGCAGAGCCGAAAACGTCAGCTACCTAAGATGGTTGCCATGTAGCCCTGACGCACGGGACGTACTGAAACCGTGCCATTATGTGCAGAGCTCTCCACACTGAAGCTAACATCACCTAACAAGCACGCTATCCCCCGCATTGAGCCTGCAACGGGCGACACTTGCCAATTGCGACGAGCTGACTTCGTCAGCATACCTTGGCCGATGTATCCGACGGGGCCAAGACACCGACACGGGGCGGTGTATCGCATAGGGAGCAGCGCGGAGCCGATTGCTTCAAGGCTTCGTCCGTGAGAGGTCGGAGGGGATATAGACACTGTCGCACGAGGCGGTACTCCTCTCGATTGACTGCGGCATAGCGTGATGATTCTTTGCACCGAGTCGTTTACACGGCGCGTTCCTGTAAAGGGCTAAATAAGCACCAATTAAACCACGGACCTCTTCGAGTCCTCCAGAGGACCTTACGAAATAGCGATCGTGTGGACAAACAAGGCTTTCCACCGACATGAGGCGAGAGGAGCCCGCCTGTCCCAGGCACTAACTCAAGCGAAATCAAAGGAATATACATATATCGAGATGATGAGCTCGATAGGCTCTGTCACGTCGCCACGTGAGGACCGATGAGGACATGTAGACACGCACCTGCGTATGATCGTCGCAGGTGAGCTATTGGGGCTCATGATGCGCGAATCGGGAATATATCGAGCCACCAACGCCACAAGCCAGAAACATACGCGCCACGTATTATGTCGTCTTGGGAGGTAAACTGACACAGCGACTGGTAGCAAAGTCGCGGTCCTGGTCATGCGGAGAACAAGCCAATGTGAGCAGCATTGGAAGTAAGCAGACTGAGCGAACTGCTGCGGGCGGAGCGCCCATAAAATTGAGATCAGTGAAATTCGAGGAGGAATACGTCCAAAGGATCACTTGCTATCGCGGGGGAAAGGGCCTCGCTGAAGTGTGGAGCAGTTTGGAGGGCGTATCCGCGGGCTGTTGGATTTCCGCGGTAAATGCAAGATGAGCCGGAAGTGGAGAATGTTGTCATCGTCAAGACGAGACGTCTCTCAAAAGATCTGCGCTGGCCTGCTCCGCGGGTGTCGGGAGGGCGGAATGAGGGCGGCTGCGAGGGAAAACAATTGTTGAACCAGGTAGCGACCACGTATATCATGCTCGAGGAGCCTTCCAAATGCTGAAGCCGACATGGGCAGGGTCAGTCAGGAGACTGCTGAACGCACCAGTACAGCTGAGCCAGCTGCTTGCTCTGCATGATGCCGAGCGCGTGGCGGCGTAATTACCCGTATAAAGCGACGGCATCGGCCTGGCCCAACCACGGTCCACCGTCCAACCTTGTATGACACCACAGTCAATGCTGCGGGAGGGCCGACACAGAGCGCATGATCGCGTCACTTTACGGATACCGTATAATGAACACGTCCGATTGTAATCCGCAGACGACCTTACAGATGGACAGTTGTCAATATTTGCAAGTCGTTTGAGCACCAAAACTTACCTGTCGCGCCGATGGCGAAGGCACGGCAGCAACGCAAACGTGAGACCTGCCTCTGCAACCGAGCATTCACCTCTGGCTCATCAGTGCCCTTCCCACCTCGGAAGGCAGCCTGTCTGTGGCGTATACAGCCGGTCGTCGAGGTTCATACATGTATCCGAGAGATGTTAAGAGCGATTTTCACGTAAATTGAGCGTTTGGGAATTGTGGTAGGTGAACACGCGTTCGACGCACGGCGCGTTTCTCACGTCTGGCTGCGGAGCTTTACTTATGTTGGCACTCCGCCCGAATACGAGCGCGAGGTTCTCAGCTGAGTTTCAAAACTGAGCTTGCCCCGACCGGGACGTTCCCTGCGGACTTCGCTTTCGCTGCGTATTCGTTGCTGTACTAGCACAATGGAGCAGCTCGTCAATCAGCTGCTAGGATGCATTTCTTGCATACAACTGAAGTCGGACGTTTGAGAAATATTGTGCTACCATGACTTTCCAAGGGTACTTCCACCTCTGTACGCACTCCTATTCATCGCATCGCCAGGAACGTCTTTTCCTCCACGTTCTGTTGGGGACGAAATTGGACTGACGATGTGACCTTCCAGACCCTTCCTTGGCATGCGGAATCAGAATTATCCGCCTGCTCCCAAGACGATTCCTCTGCCGAGATGACGCGTACGTTGCGCGTACGCGCGGCATACTAAGTACGAACGGCTTCGATAAGCAGCGACCCGTGGCACCCCTGACCGTCCGGCTCTGACGCTTTCGCTAGTGGTCGGGGGTCTTTGTCCGCGCTCAGCAGAAAATACCGGTCATCGCTGCCCTGTGTGTCAGGCGCAATGCCTGCATTGACAGACAGGCTGCTAGTCATCGGGCTCCGCGGTCCCCACGACGCGTATGCAGCCGGACCGTCGATGTTAGCCACAGCCTATATAAGGACGCGCGCGGCTCCATCTATCGAACAAGGACACCTTGCTCCGCCGCACTCTCTTGACCACCGAAAATGTCTCTGCCCACACGTAAAGTCGGCGATGCCGATGTCAGCTGCATCGGCTACGGAGCGATGGGCTTGTCTGCCTTCTACGGCCCCGCTAAGCCGGACGAGGAGCGTTTCAAGGTCGGTAGCCGACTTCCCATCGTCATGGCCGTTTTGTCTCACGCCGTATCTTCCAGGTCTTGGATGCTGCCTACGAAAGCGGCTGCCGGTTCTGGGACACGTCGGACATGTACGGCGACAGCGAAGAGCTGATTGGCAAGTGGTTCAAGCGCACCGGCAAGCGCAACGAGATATTCCTCGCCACCAAGTTCGGCTTCCGCAGCGGCTCGTGGGCCGGGAACGCGTTCAGGATCGATGGCACGCCTGAGTACACCAGGGAGGCTATCGACAACTCCCTGAAGAGGCTCGGGGTGGACCACGTCGATTTGTGGTACCTCCACCGGTACGCAGACTCCAACGCTCTCAGCTCACCGCTCTGACCCAAGCCCTACAGGCCGGATGCGAGCGTTCCTATCGAGGTGTGAAGCTACGACGCCATATTCCAGCCTGTCGCTGATGACAGCGTCCCGCAGCTGACCGTCGGCGCGATGTCTGAGGCCGTCAAGTAAGCTCTCCCGGCACCCTCCACTCCGTCCGCTGACCCTCCGTACCTAGGGCCGGCAAGACCAAGTACCTCGGCATCTCCGAGTGCTCCGTGGCGACGCTCCGGCGCGCACACGCCGTGCACCCGATGGCCGCCGCGCAGTTCGAGTACGCGCCCTTCACGCTCAACGTCGAGGACGCGCAAATCGGGATCCGCGACGCGTGCGCGGAGCTCGGCATCGCGCTCGTCGCGTACAGCCCGCTCGGCCGCGGGATCCTCGCGGGCAAGATCGTGCGTGCACTCTGCCTCCTCTTTATGCGCTCGCGCCGCCCGCTGACGATGTGTGCGTACGCAGGACCTCGACGCGCTCAGCGACGGCGACATCCGCAAGATCATGAACTACCCGCGCTACAAGCGCGAGAACTTCCAGCTCGTGCTCCAGCTCGTCGACGTTCTCGGCGCGATCGGCGCACGGCACGACGCGACGCCTGCGCAGATCTCGCTTGCCTGGCTCCTCGCGCAGGGTCCAAATGTCATCCCTATCCCGGGAACGACCAACATCTCCGTAAGTCATGCTTTGACGTTGGAGCGTGTATATAGGGCTGACAGTCAACGACAGCGCGTCGAAGAGAACGTCAAGGCTGCAAGCATCAAGCTCACGGCCGCGGACCTCAAGGAGATCCGCGACGCAGTCGAGCGCGCGGGCCTGCACAAGATCATGCGCAACCCGGAAGGCTTCGAGGCCTACCACTTTATCGATACGCCTCCTCTGCAGCAGTAAACACGAAGCTCAGGTGCATATAGTCTACACTGTCTCGGTGGTTTGATCCATACGACTGTACATGTACACAGAAATTTACAGCTACTAGAAACAGAATGATACACTTTGTGAGGAATTCAGCAGCCTAAAACCAGTCCATGGAACAAGCGAGGCCCATAATGCACGCAGTCACCTCGGGACGCGCGCGGCCCACTGCGAGATCGACTGCATGTTCTCGAGGCTGGGTATCCGCCCGCTGAGGCCGGAGCCGGGTGAGCTCGAGATCGCGGGCGGGAGCCCTGGGCTGATGTTGACGCCAGACATGGACGAGGTCGACGTGCGCTTGCCGCGCAGGCTCCCGCTGAGGCTCCCACTGAGCCCGGTGCGGCTGCTCGAGCGCGAGCGCCCGATGTTTGCGAAGGTATCTGGCGAGCGGGACGACAGAGAGGATGTGGAGGACGCAGAAGACGCTCTGCGATGTCGGACCATCGCTTGGGGGTCCACGTCTGGTAGTTTGGCTAGGCGGGCGAAGATAGAGAGGACTGATCGAGAAACGTGAGCGAGTCTGCGTCGTTCATTCTAGACGACCGAGGCTGCGTACCGTCGACGATGGACACAACTCCAGATAAAGTAGTGCTGCGTGCGGGTGGAGATGGTGTTGCATCATCTGAGATAAATAATCTGTGCGAATTGGCTGCAGTGCATGAGTGTAAGTGTGGAGCAAGGAACAGCTGAATTACCCACTCGCAACGATCTTCTGCATAGCATGAAGCAGCGTAGTTGCAGGCGCTACACTGTATACTACAGAACATCGTCAGAGAAAAGAAGAGCCGATACCGCGACAGACATACCGGGATACTTGTCGGCACCGTCCGTTGAACCATCCGGCTCCTGTATGCTGTGTCAGGCAGTGCCTCCATTTCAGAGATAGCGAACACCGACTTTGATCGCAGAGATGAACACATGGAGCGGGGTTGACAAGATTTGGCTGCTTTGGGACGGCACGACAAGCTAAAACGCGTTCAGTCCTTGGACACATGAACAAGACTGCGCTGCATACCTTCCCGATGTCAGTGACGGACACCGCGCTGAGGAGCCGGCCGCCCTCCTCTTCGAGAACGGCGACACTGCTGACGCCGCAGTCGCTCATGAGACGCATCGCGTCGAGCACAGTATCGCTCGCCTTGAGCGCGACGACGGAGCTGTACAGGTAGAGAGAGGGGAGCGCGTGGGCCAGGAGCGGCGCTTGGAAGAAGCCCGCGAGGCCGGGCGTGCGCTGGCCGTTGACGGTGAACCACTCGAGGAGGGCCTTGTCTGAGACCATACCGAGGTACGCCGGCGACGGGTGCGGCGCACGAATGAGCACTGGAGCGCCGTGAGCCACGATGTGCCACCGATAAGGAACGCACTTGCCTCTGTGGGTGCCCTTCGCGAAGATGCTCAGAAGCGAGATGATGGTTGCGTCATCCGGGAGTATTTCGAGTGGATTTTTCTCCGAGAGGTCTGCGGCGCAAGTGAGCTTAAGTGAAGGCTATGGGAAGTCTAATTGGACGTACTGCTGACGAGGCGGACGGGTACGCGACCGGTCTTTGCTGCGACTATGATTTCTTCTGTGCGTGGCTTTTCGCGCAGCTCTTCTGGAGACCAGCGATGTCGCGTAGCAGCGAGGGTGAGAAAGGCATTGACGTCCGGGAACTAGTGGCAATCAGTCGGGGTCCGAGGCACGCCCTGCGCTGGGCACGCACGTCAAAGAGACCCATGAACGGCGCATCGTGGGGAGATGAGGTCGGCGGCTTGTTCACAGCAATGCACGGAACATGCTTCGTCAAGAGGACCTGCAAAACGCGAACGGAGATGGGACGTAGGTCGGTCGCCAAGGAACTCTGCGGCGCACCTCGCAAGCATCCTCTACGCTGGTCTCCGCGTCAACCGCGAGGACGGGCGAGTCAATGAGCTCTACAGAAGGCCTGCGTCGTGTTACGTTCTCGGGATGCGCGCAGCGGCGGACGTACCCCTGGCTGGCACGGTGTGCCAAGTCTGGACCCAAGCGTCGAGCTCCGGGGCCTGGAGGTCGGGGCTCTGCAAGGGCGAGGGGCTGCGCAAGGACATGCTGGAGACGGAGATGCGTTTCCTGTGGGCCATGGCGGGGAGGAGGAGGAGGCGGGTGGCTGGGAGGCTACATGGGCATGGGAGGGCTAAAGTGCCGCTGTATTCTCGCGTCTCCGTCGACGGCGGGCGTTCGTGACCTCTCTCGCCGTCCGCTTTCGGCATGGCGCACGTCCGCTCCTTACGTCACATCAGCGCGACGCAGAGTAAAGATAAGATAAGATCAACGCGCTCGAGTAATACATACGTCCCTCCTCCTCAAAGTCCATACACACACCGCTGCTCATCCAGGCATTGCCACCCCGCCGCTCATCCTGCCATTGCCACCACACCATCCCACAAATGTCCGCCGACGCTCAGTAACGCGCCGCCAGCGAGTTTCCCTAGCTTCTTCAGCTCCCGCAGGTGCACATGTTGACGTTCCACCGGCATCTGCGTGCTGTACGCCACCGCAGCCGCGACACCGAGCACGACGACGCCAGCCGTCACGAGGCGCGGATCCATCGTCATGCGCCGCCGCTTGTGCAGCTTGCTGCGTCTTCGCTTGCGGTCGTGCGCGCCCTTCTCGTCGTCCTCCGTCTTCGCTTCGCGCTCTTCAGGCGGCCGGAGCACGATGAGGTCCGGCTGCAACACTATCCGCTCCGCGTCGTCGTCCCGGGGCAACCGCGCGGGGTCTTCAGACCATGTGAGCATCACGCTCTGCGGTCCCATGATGGACGGCAGGTCCACCGACGGCGCCATGGGAGGGAAGCGTGCGAAGAGCTCGTCGGCGCTCGCGAGGAGCGTCGAGAGTGCGATTCTTGGCCGCCGGGTGCTGTCGTCTGGCTCGATGGGTGACGCAGCAGGCGCGTCGTCGAAGGTTGCAGGTGGAGGCGTCCCTGAGACGTTCTCGCCCTCGCTCTCGCCTTCGCCCTCGGGGGCAGTCTGGGAAGATCCGGCAGTGTCCATCGAGGGATCATGCGTGTGTCCAGACTTCTTCTCGCTCTCGTCCGAGACCAAGGTAAGTTCCTCGTGGGCCGCTGGCACGTCGGTGTCCGCCTCGCTGGGTGCCGAGGAGTCGTCGACCAGCGTAGAGTCGTCTGCCTGGGAGAAGACAGACTCGTCTGGGTCGCTGGTGGCGACAGGTGAGGACGGGACGTCTAATGAGTCAGGAACGGCCGGGTGAGAGGGAATGAAGTCGCCGGGCTCAGGTGACCGTGACGTCTTTTCATGCAGGCGTTCTGCGTCGACCTGGGCTTCTTCCAGGATAATCTGGGGTGCTTGCTTCGCCACGGCGCTCTCGGTCGAGTGAATGGCGTCGTCTACAGGGTCTTCAGCAGCAGCGTGTTCGTGTGAGCTGGAGCTCTCGTCTTCATCGACCAGGTCTGGCAGACTGCTCAGCAGAGAATGGATCATGCCGTCCTCGCCTTCCTCTTCGAGCCGGCGCACTTCGTCCTTGCGTGCGAGCAGCACCGCGGCGGCAAGGTACACGCTCGCGACGGGCGGCCGCGCGAGCAGGTAGTCGAATACATGCTGGATGAGCGGCAGGGTCGGCACGTCGTGCGAGAAGAGCGTCAGCAGGTTCGAGAGCGCGTAGTACGGCAGCGGTGTTGCGCCTTCGAGCAATGCAGCATACTCCGGATCGGCTTCGCGGAGCACCCGTTGCAACACGCTGTCGAAGTCGCGGGCGTAAGCAAGACGTAACAGCTGGAGAGTCGGTGCGGCGTACCGGAGCAGCCCGATGACAGGTTCGAGGCCTGCGCCCATCGCGTCGCGCAGCCGGTGCAGGCTGAGCTTTTCCGCGGCCGGGAGTTGTAGCTCTTTTGGGAGCGTGAGGTACAGCACCGAGATGATGTCGTGGTAGCCCTGCGGCGTGTGTCCCGCTCAGTCAGGCTCAGGTATAACATACGCTTCGGTAATGGGCAGCGCACCTGGAAGTAGCTCAGCGTTCGTCGTCGCCTGAAGAGCTCTACTATCAGCTCGTACAACTCGTCTTGTCTTCTTTGTCGCTCGCTCATGTCGCCTGGCATGATGTCAGCGAGACCCGCCTGGCGCCCCGAGGCAGAGGAGGGTTCACCTACTGGGTACAACACAAAGCTGCGGTCTGTGTCCAGCTTGATCTGTCGCTCGTCTCCGTGGGGCTCCGCCACTGGCACGTTCCTCTTCTTAGCGTCGTCTGGCGTCCCAGGACGCTTGGCTCCGGACTGTGCGAGAGGCTCGATGCCCAGCAGCTGCGTCCTGCAGGACATACGTCTCAGCACACAAGACCAGCACGCCACAGCAACCATAACACGCACCATATCTCCACCCTCCGTTTGCCAAACCCTCCAGACTGCAGACTCAGCTTGCGCAGGCCCTCCCAATCCACAGACGACTCCGTGCTGGTCCCAGCGGGCTCGGTGACGTCTTGCTTCACATCCGCCGCATGTCCTACGTTGTGTCGATTCCGAAGTGTAGTTTCTGATAGTATAGCGCTGCTCTGTGCCGAGGCCGGAGGGGGTGGCACAAGTGGTGGGGGCATCGGTCGTGGAAGAGCTGCAAGAGGGTGGCTGCACAGTGCACAGCGCAGCAGCGCGTCGGCCAGTCGGCGTCTATCTCGATGTCCCGCGCGGTGCGCGTCACTCCGGTGGCGCTTACCTCCGTGCACTGGTCGCGTCCGCCGCCAGTGACCATGCCAGACCAACGGACGCGAAGTCTGTGATAGAAAGAGTGTGTAAGGAGTTTAAGTATACAGCCACACGTTCTAATTTAATTTCTCGTCTACAGGATACATACGGTGCTCAGGAACGGATCACAGTCTATGCGCCAAGAATTATCGTAAGAACGCGTGCGATATCATAGAAGAAGAAAGAGAGGGGGGAATCCAGGAGTGCCAAAGAGAATAGAAAACGTGAACCATGGATACAGAAAGGTGAAGGTAACCGTCTATGAGGGGGAGTCATAACCACACACGAAGCCAGGACGAACGACACTTTAATGAGCTGCGCCATTTCCGTTGACCGCACCGTTGCCGTTAACGCCGTTCACGGTGCCATTGGTCGCAGCGTCGGCCTTCTCTGCCGCCTTGCCACGTAGCGAGTCGAGGATCTCCTGTGCGCGCGCTTGGGTAGCCTCGAGCAGGGGGTTGACGCGCTCCTGAACGTGGTCGCGGATCTTCTGGACCTTCTCGTTAAGGGGATCGGAGGAGGTCAGGATGGTAGAGATATCGGAGATTGTGGTGGTCAGGTGCGCGGAGATGTCGTTGAAGGAAGACTGAAGCTGGGCGGGGAGAGTTGCAGTGGATTGCTACAACAGCGGTGAGTCGATGCGGTCGCTGAGACAAGGGGTGTGCAGCGTACCTGGACCTTGGCAAGCTCCTGAAGCATGGCGTCGCTGACGACGTGCACCTTTTCTTGGGCAGCACCGTAGCTCGATGAAGCGACGGCAGTGACCTGCTGCGCGGCTTCGGTGGCGCGCTTCACCAATACATTCTGCGTCTTGATCTGGTTGATCTGCTCCGCGGAGAGCTTGAGCAGCTGGTCGCTGAGGTCGACCGAGAGCGCGTACGCGCGCTGGTACTGATACTTCGGAGGTTCTGTGGGAGAAGCCGACTCGGGTGTTCCGGTCGCTGAATGAATCTTCTTCACCGTGTCCTGGAAGTAGTCGACGACAGGCGCGAAACGCTGTCGGACAGTAAGCAATGACGTCTACTGCGACCGAAGATCCTACATACCTGGTCGATGCCCTGGACCACGGTCAGGGCAGGAGTCCGGACCTTTTCATCGATGGTCTTGTTGGCAAGGTCGCGTGCTTGGTCGCTGCGCCCCTTGAGGTCCTTGACGATGTCCTCCGTCGGGGTCTTGAACGGGTACGGGTAGCGCGACTCTACGACGTCGACCGCCATGTTCGCGAGCCCGTCGGCGCGGACAATGAGTGGGGCAAGGGTCTTGGAGACGGGCTCGGTGTATCCGAGCGCGGCCTTGGAGAGACTCTGTGCAGTCGCATACGAAGAACGCGTGTACGGGTTGTTGGACAACGTCTGGTGGAGGGTCTCGAGCGAGTCAGCGACGAGCGGGATGGAGGCGACGCGGGTGAGGATGGTGAGTTCGGGGGCAGGGGGCTGGGACTGGGTCTCTGCCATCTTTTTTTCTGCGGGCGGCGCGAGGGGGAACGAACAGGAGAAGAGAAAAACGGGTGAGTCTGGAGAGGCACGTTTGAGCGAGATAAGACGCTTTTGAGGACTGCAGAGCGCATTCGCATGTGATTTCCCGCCTCCGCGTCGTTCTCCCACGTTTCTGCCACGTGCGCTCGTTAGCGCGCTCCGCCCCTGCATTTTCCCTCGCGAATTGTCTGTGATTTTCGCGTTCCTCCTCGCAACCGCCCTTTGCTTCCTCCGCTGCGCAGGCCAGGCCAGAACGCGGGACGGGAAGCCTGTCTCGTAATACTTCAAGCCCATCGGATCTGCGCCCAGCTAGTCCGCCGCTACTCCTACAGGGGCTCCCTCCAATTTGTCCTGCCCGCTCCCCAGTGTATGAGCAGGCCAGATAGCTCTCTTCGCAATAGGTACGCAATCTATGTTTGGAAAACATCGCACCGCCTCGCATGCCACCAAGCCATCGCAATTTGTCTCGGGTGACGCAGAGCTTAGTGCGGGCGCACAGCTGCCAGTGCGTACGGCCCGCCCCAGCCATCTGCCTTTATCGCGACCGCTGCCGGTGCCCTCGATCGCCCCCATTCACTTGACCTCTCCTGACGTGCTCCGATGCTAAACTGCGGAAGGGGTGCGATGCCTCTTTCACATGCCCGCTGGCAGAAACCAAGGTTCGACGCTTCTTACCCAAGTCCTGGGACTTCTCGGCGTGGTGTTATCAGTTGCTATACAATAGCCTTACCGTCTCACCTCAGCAGTTAAATACGAGCTCAGTGAGTGTGTCGATTCATCCTCCATTCCTTCACGCCGACGACATCGAGACAGGTCGGCTCATACACTGCGCATCAGCGTGATGTCTTGGTGTGCGACTGCCTTTCCATATGGCGGGGCGGTCGCGGCGCTGATGTATTGAGGTGCTCAGAGCTCGAGCCTTCTCGAGCATGCGTCGACTGATCTGGTCTGCCCTTAGAACATTCTTCCAATGCACCATCGGAAGATGATGCGACCATTGGCAACCTCGAAAACCGGCGGCGTTTTCGCCCAATTGACTGAATGAACAGCGTGGAGGCTACAATGGAGAAGTGCGCCACGGAGGGCGATACCACGGTACAGTCATCTATGTATCCCCGTGAGCCCCTGCAGCTCGATTTTGTTGCGACGTTTGCCAAAATCGTCTGGCTATCCCCATATGGCGCTGACAAGATACGTTTCGGCCGCAAACGCTACTGAATACCTGGATTCACAGATTTTTTTGGCTATCACCGCGCTCCAGCGCCCTATTTTGCGTGAGTTCGTCGGCCTGCCACCTTCCGTGGTCCTCTCGGCGTTGTTCTTGCTCGGAGAGCAAGCTAACCCCCAGCGGAATGACGGGCGGCTGAAGCTCTATTTGGCACTGTTTACCCCCTTCCCGGCCTCGGTAATCGCTTTCCACGATTTCCACCCGTCTCGAGCTCCTGCTCAGCCTCTCCGAGCAAGATATCGCGCCGCACCGCAGGCGCCTTTCGAGTTCGCAGAGGCGCGGTCTCCGAGCTCCTACAGCGCCTGTTGCCTCTGCCAAACAAGCCCCAACAACGCGGTTCGCGCGACCCGCGTCGTTTGGACTTGTTTGGCACCGGGCGGTTAAGCTGGGCCATCCGCCCGCCAGCCTCAAATACGAGCCTTTCAGCGGTCTTGTCCGCCACCACCACCTCTCTTCTCTACCACCACCACCATCCCTATTCCTCTTCTTCCAACTCTCCACCCTCTTCCTGCGTCTGTGTAAGACGTAGCCGATGGATCCTGAAGGCCACAAGCCACACAAGACAGGCCGCCACACCGTCCCTCACTACATGCCGTCGACGGGAATCGTACGCAATGCATCAAGAACGACACCAGCCAGGACGCCCAATGACTGTACGTCGTACTCTATATGTCTTGCCTGGCGGCCCTCGCCGCCCGTCTCGAAGACCTGGATGCCACAGTCTAGTACTGCAAGAGGCCACACCTGAGTCTACGCCAAACTGCCAGCCGTGATTCCAGTGGATACGAGATATCATACACTGCGGGGAGCCTTGCTCTGGGCTTGTTGGACCGTCTTAATCCTGGTCAGAAAGTGTCTCCGTCCTGTTGGCCCCATGGTCTTGCCGCTGTTTCGATCGGGACCGACATGTCCACCCGCCTGAAGGCGCATGCTACGGCCTTGGGGTGGCCAGCGGTCTTTGTCTAAATACCCCGTTGGATGTGTTTGAGCTCTTCTTTTCCTTCTCAGCTGCCTTCTCAGCCGTACTGGCTGACAATCTCCCATTGCCTCGCCCTGCCCTGACCGTCTAGCTCTTCGGCTTCCTCCGGAGCTCGTATTCATCGGCTCCTTTGACTCTGCATTCCGACGGCTTTGGTCTCTTGCTCGCCACTCGGACTGTCTCCTCCTCTTTCCCTTTCATCTCCATCCTCGTGCTTGCCTTTCTTGTCTCCGTCGGGTCTTCTCCCTCTCTTTCGTTCCTAGCCTCTTTCCGCTCTACTGTTCCTCTTTCTTTCACCTGGACGACATAAAGGTGCGTGTCCCGAGGGGTGGGCGGGCGGCCTTCAGTGGTCGTTCGTCCTGGTGCGGACCTTTTCGTTGGTCCCTCGGGATAAGTACCACTCTCGCGCCGCTCCACGGTGGGGTTGGCTGCAGAGTGGGAAACTAACACGCGCCAAATTTCTCTTCTGCTCTTCCTCCTCGCATGCTGACCCCTTGGTGCTATAGTGGAATATATTTTTGCATCCTCAAGGCATCTCTTCGACGGCACAGTTTCGTACGTGTGCCACACCTTCTCCGACGCTGATATCATGGCCCGCAGCCGGCTGTGTGCACCATACCTGTGACCAGCATCACCGTCTCTTTCCAAGCTCCGACTACGTCGTGCGTCTTGTGTCTGTTGTTTATAACTAATTGTGCGCCGCATAGTACACGACTACTGCGTCAATTCTTCCTCGGTGTTGCGTGTACGTGATCATCTTCGCGATCCACCGCTAATGTCGGTTCCACGCCAGCCGCTGTTTTCATTACTTCCTACTGCACAGTGGCAGACGATCTCCCCATTATGCTGGTCTTGTACGCCATCGCCATTTCCGTCTCTTGTTGCTGATGACCCTATTGCTTGCCGCGCCGTCGTGCACGTGGAAGATATCACCCTAGCGAGATATCACCCAACAAGATCTTCATTCGTACGCAGCTTAACTTCGCATTCCGCTAATTGTCGGCGTTGCACAGTTGTGCTTATGTCTTCTCCACCAATTTGAACAACACCAGCAGTGAGCCTTGATCATCGTTCTCTTCACTCACTCGTCGGTCTACATAGTTTCATTCGCGGCGTGCATCGTGACTACTCCTAGTGTACGTCCTCGTGTCCCGGCGATCCCCCTGATTTTATCAGCAGACGCGCGAACCTTGCTACTACCACACTAGTATCGTTTGCAGGTGCGCCTATCTCCTAGCTTGTCAGACTCACAGTTGCTTCTGCAGGTAATGTAAACGTCTACAACCCGCCGGCCGAACTCATGCAGGCTCAGGTGCGTCCCCACTTCTAACCCGAGGGAAGGGCGCGCGTTCACCGCGCGTCCTGGCGCGGACGTCTTCGTCGTCCTCGGGACAAGTACCTCCGCACGGCGTCCATGCCAGCGCGGAGGGAAACCAACACGCGCCGAAGCTTCTTTGACTCTACCTGTGTTTCCGACGATGCGGATGCTGACACCTGGATGTCGAGCAGCACCGGAATAAATAAAGGATAACCCAAATCGATTCACTCAATTATACATGGACACAATCCGACTGCGACCAACGCCTGTTAGCATTGAAGACGGGTCCCACTTAAGATAGCGTACACCAGGTTCAATATGAGGTTCGGACCGTGCGTGAGCAGCCACCAGAGCACGACCTGCACGGGCGTCGCACCATGCCGCCCGCGCCGACCCACGAGCGCGGGTAGTCTATCATCTTGCACATGTCGCCGTCGTTGAGCGCGTGGGGGTCTCGCGCGCACACGGCCATCGTCAGCGGATTGCACACGACGACGAGGGCGCGGAGCGCGTGCACAATCTTTCCTAAGAGGTGCCCGCGGTTTCGAGTGCTGCACGCGATGAGCGCGATCCCGAACTCCACACGCGCGAGAGCGTCCAGAGGCATGGGAGACTGCAGGAGAAAGTCGGAAAAGATATACATTGCAATACATACGAATAAGTAGTGCAACTGGTACAGGGCGCCTCTGCGTGCGACGGGTCCGTGTTCGAGTACGGCGCGAGAGGAAAGGGACCGGCGAGGACGTGGAGATGCGTGGCGTTGAACAGCAGGGTCAAAAGCGAAGGAGCGACTGGAAAGCACGAACGAGGGAGTGGGCGAGCGGATCGCGGGGCAAGACTGGACAGCGGCAAGATACGAGGTGACAGGACGAGGAGGCGAACGGCAGAAAATGGCGTGGCGGTAATAAATAATACAACAAGCGATCGAAGGAGAGGACGGGACTGCAGGCAAGAACGGGAGAAAAGTCGCGGGAATGGCTGATGCAGGAAAGACGAGCTATACGTAGAATTCGGGGAGGCTGGTCTTCGAGTGCGAGAACATGCTGCCGCCGAGGCTATGGAGGCTGATGGTGTCTGTGTACCGCTCGATTCCGAAGCCTAGGCCGAGTCCACTTGCCGGGCGAACATGACTCTCGACCGTGACCTTCTCTTTACCAGTTGCCCCGCCGCAGACGTCTGTGGGGGCCCTAGGCGGATCCACTGGGGTGTCAAGTTCGCCCTTATCATCGTCGTTGTTCGTCCCGGATATGAAGTTCAGATGAGTCGAAATTTTGAGGCTATCCCAGCGCGTACGGTCGATGGAAAAGCGGATGATCACCATCGAAAAGACAATCCCCTGTCTCGTCATCAGGTCAGTGAGTAGGGTCGACATGACCGAAAGGACCTACGATGACAGGAGAAATCTGAGCGAGTCGTCAGATGGATGACTTCAGAAATAGGACCCGTGCCGAAGCAACTTACGATATTCAGTACAGCTAGCATGGCAACTGCGTTGAGTGCACTGCTAGTGATGAGGACAACCAACATCGCTGAGTAGATTGCGGCTAGCATACAGTTGCGTTAGAACCACGTCAATACCATCGTATCGAGTTACGGACCAGACTCAATGATGATAAGGATCAGCCGAGTGCCGCGCGGACGGACTGCGTTTGGGGAATAACGATCTACTTCTGATTGCACTTGCCAGATCTTGTAGGAGATGAGGACTTCGGTGTCGTTAGTGCGTAGAAGTAAAGATGATATAAATGACTGCACGCACTCGTGCAGAGCAGGTTCAAGACAAGCGTGATCGTGTAAAAATACTTGACGCGGTCGGTCACGATGGCCATGAGAGCATTATCGCCAGGCTCCACTTGTGAAAGAAGACAGACGGCATATATGCCGAGACCTTCGAAATTGATGAGCCATACAAGCATCATCTCCAGCTGAGGCTCTGTGATACACACCTATGTCTGCAAAGACTAGCGCGATAGGAATGACAGCGATGAAGTAATTCTTTCCCCAGACGACGAATGTACGGTATCCCTGCAAATTCCTAGGTGAGGAGAGCATTAAGTTGTGGATCCAGGCTCCTTACGATCAAGGCATCGGAAACGACAGTCATTGCGATATAGCAGCCGCTCTTGATGATGTCCAGGTCGCGTTTGACCACAGTGTAATAAAGGACGGCGGAGTTGGGTACGTCCATATGAGAGGTGAACGCTTGCGCAGCCCGCATGACGTCCATAATGCAGTGCTATCATGGTCGTCAGGAAGATGGCTAGGTCAGAGAGCAAAGAGGACCTACGACGGTGACGAGTACGAAAATACAAAGGGCGGTGGAAAACAGAACAATCGATGGTCTGCCTTCGAGGTACTTGGTTCGCAGGACCCGGAGGCATAAACAGAACACGATGCAATACATGCCTGGATAGTCGAGATTAGGCTCCTGGTATCTCCTAACCTATTCGAAGTACAGCTTACCGTAACAGAGAACCTCGAGGAAAGTCCCAATCAGTTCGGCAAATGCGTTGGCGTTCGTCGGCGACATCCCGTCTGCAGCCTGGTTGAGACCATCAGCGGTTCTCTTTCTGGTAGTTCTGGTTGATTTACACGGACCGCAGCCGAGCCTACGGGTTACAGCAGTTCAATGTGAGCTTGCCGTGCATAAAACGAGGAGAACAGACCATATATCCGCGGCAACGGAGGCAGAGAGCAGCGCAGGGGCTGGGGAAGATGGGGGCAAGAGGCAAGGAGGGCGGAGGGGACGACGGGAGGGGAAGCGAGGTCGTCGAGGGGTCGGCGTCGAGCGTGGTCCAACCCGTGTCAACTCGACACAGGACCACCTTATCGAGGCTTCTCTCCAGATTGGGCCTTGTCGCCCAGACTGGGCTGTCGACTTGCCAAGTTCGCTGGCGCCCGACGCCACAAAGCGGAGCGGGGGTCCGGATGTCCTCTTTTGGCACCCAATCTGACCTTCGCAGATCGCTCCAGCGCTGCAACAGACGTCGGTGTATCCGAGCATCCGCCCATCCTGCATCTTCTTCAGTTCAGCTTGCAGCACGGGCACAGCTCAACTCACCGGACAAGCAGTTTCGTGCACTTTCCAACGGCGACGGCGTCACATGGCTCGACATGCGTTGACATTTGCTATGTAGCCTCCGATTCAGATGTTAAATGCCGCGAGGGCAGCGCGAGAATCGAGAGCCAACGACCACGGAGAATATGGGGAAAGAAAGAGACCAGCGGAGGACTCGAAACCACGTCCAAGCGTGTCAGAAACTTTAACGCCTACCCGCGAGGCACCGCGGTGCCTCGCGATAGGTCGAGAAAAGGCGCTGGATCACGACGCCTCAAGGGGGGAACGCTATCCCCGTGAGAGCTCGCGAGGCAGCGCCCGTTGCCTCGTGATGCACCATGAGCGCCCGAGGGAACCCGCAAGAAAAATAAATGCCCCAACCGGTTCATTCTCTGTTTACTTACCGAGCTTATTACTAGTTCGCTTACCCAATTGTATTAGCCTACTTACTTGTACTGTAGTTGCTGTTTATCTATCAGTTAGCGTACTTACTTAGATTAGACTGTTTACTTACCTTTGCGGTTATCTGTTATCAAGGCTTACTGGTGTTCAATTGACCTGTGGATTTTTTTAGTTATGAGTTTACCGGGATTCGAACCCTCGACCTTGGACTTACTTTCGTGGTAACAAAACTACTGTACTACGGGGCCATATTGGCACTATCTCTCAAACCTCGACATTCGACACTCAACGCCTCATGAGGCAACGCGAGACATTGAGGCCGGCGGTGCTTCCGCGGACGATATTAGCCCTCGAGAGGGATCCCCTGCTGGCGTGGTCTTTTTGTGAGCGACGCGCAGCAGCCCCACGCTCGTTCTCGCCTTCTCCCTTGCGCTCTCGGCGCCGTCGCTGGTTGACGCCGCGGCATACCGCACCACACGCGACCACGCGGGTGCGTTTCAAGCGTCGAACGCGGCGGTATATGTCTCCCGCGAGTGGCTGACAGCGATGTATTGCCACAGGCTGATGGCCTTGCTAGGGAACTTCATCACGCAGCAGGCGGCAGACAGGAGCGCGCCGTTCGGCGGGCCACCCGTGCTCAATGAGGCGGACGCGGACACACTAAGGGCTATAACTGAGGCAAAGCGGCATGCTCGTGCGCCGCCGCACTGATGGCAGCGAATTGGGACATCGCAGCGGTCGTCCGCGGCGTTCGACGTCTCAGGAGGCGTGTCAAAAACATCGCGTTACAGTGCTATTAGCTCCCAGGGACGTACCGGATGAAGACAAGCCAGGGGACCGTAGCGAAGCGCGGCCTGCGCCGCTCATGCTCGAGACTCTCGCGGCAAGTAATGCCTCGAGAGCACGTTCCTTACGAAGGGCGGCGTCGCGCATTCTGCCTGCGCAGCGCCGTCGGAATGACGGAACAGCTCTGGAGCTCGCGGGAAGTCATGTCACGCGAACGCTAGGAAAGGCGGCGTCGCGCGCCCTGCAGTGCCTGCGCGGCGCTGCTGGGGTCACGGAGCGTTGGTACTCGCGAGAAGTCATGCCTCGCGAGCGTTACGAAAGGCGGCGCTGTGCATCCTGCTTGCGCGCCGCCGCTGGTAATCGGACGTTGCGGTTCGCGGGAAGGGATGCCCCGCGAGCACACCGTTACGAAGGGCGACGTCTTGGGCAGGACGCGCACCGCCGCTGGTCGCAGCTCGCGGGAATTAATGCTCGCGCAAGCATGCCGCCTCGATGGACGGCATGGACAGCGTGCCTCGCAGGAAGTGATGCTTCGCGAGCACATCG
Source organism: Phanerochaete sordida (assembly GCA_019973155.2). Classification (NCBI taxonomy): domain Eukaryota; kingdom Fungi; phylum Basidiomycota; class Agaricomycetes; order Polyporales; family Phanerochaetaceae; genus Phanerochaete; species Phanerochaete sordida. Next base: position 1,000,200 of record BPQB01000002.1, read on the forward strand.
TTACGAAGGACGGTGTCGCGCGTCCTGCCTACGCAGCCCCGCCGAGGTTATCGAGCATCAGAGCGTTACGAAAGGCGGCGGCAGGCATTCTGCTGCCGCGGCGCCGCTGGTAATCGAACGTCGCGGGAAGCGGGAAGCGTTGCACCACGAGCACGCCATTACAAAGGGTGTCGTCGCGTGTCATGCCTGCGCGGCGCCGCCAGTTAGCGGAATGCAGTATCACACAACACCGGCTGCGAGCGGCGGCCAGAAGACGTTGGCGTCGGCGAAGCGCACATAATACTGAACCCCCGCCGACACACACACAGACATGCGCGCGGGTGTTCCTGCCCTCGAGCTCGCCGCGCCGGGTGGGCGGGCGGTCCGCTCTTCGTCACGTCCATGAAGGCGAACCTTGAGCACGCCGGGGCCGCCTCGGGGGACGCGTCGCTCGCAAAGGCACTGTGTATGCTTCGCCGCGCCACGGTCCCGCGCGCCGTCGCTGCGCACGCCGCACGCCGCGCTGGGTTTTGGTAACGGCGACGGGCTCGCCGTCCCGACGGTGCACATGCAGTGTCCCCGCCTCGCGGTACCGCACAACGCGCTCCTCAACAACTTCGCCACCCGCCGCCGCCCGCGCCTTCGCTGCGTTCCTCGCCGCCGCCGGAGCCGCGCGGCCCTCGAGTCGAGGCGCGGCGCGGCGCGTACATCCCAGCCCCCGGGCGTGTGCATGGCGTCTCAACACTCGCGGACGTGGCGTATACCGCGACGGCACGCGGCGCCCATGTGTGTTGACGACAACAGCGCTGACAATGGCAATCGTCGTGGCGGCGCGGGCTGTGCGCCGCTACAGGCCGCACTGAAGTCCGCGGACCGCAGTGCACACGCGTCGCCGTGCCCTTCGCCTACCGCTCCGCCGCGATGGCCCCCATCCTCGACGACCTCAGCGCCTTCGCTGCGGCCGTGCTGCTCCGCGCACCGCGCATCCGCGTCCTCTCGAACGTCCACGGCACATCCATCTGCTCGCATGCCGCGCTCTTCTTCACGTAGACTTCGCGGCGCACGCCCGCGCGCTCGTGCAGTTCGCTCGTGATGTCCGCCGCCCACCTACGCCGCCCTTGTACGCCCCGCGCTCGTCTTCGAGCTCCGCTCGCACCCGACGCGCCTCCCGAAGCTCTGTGCGGGCGCCGCGCCGCACGCACTCGCGGGCTTGTATATCGGCAGCGTCGCGGACGTCGCGCCCGCTGCGCACCTCACCGACCTCCCCGCGTACCGCTTCGGGCAAACGTGCTTCCGGGTGCCCTACTACATGAAGCCCAGGCCGCGGAATAGACCTCTGAGGCGCTGCCCGCCGCCCCGCCGCGGCTCTCGCTGCTCGGGACGGCGCTCAGCATGCCCGCGCCGAGCGAGCGGGCGCCATGGAATCATCTGCAAGCGGTGCATCGTCAGTACTATGCGTGCCACGCAGGCTGGCACCGCTGCATGAGCACCACTCACCGCTCAGAGTCAGCTACATCACGCTCGCGCGATGCGTCGCACACGCGAACCGAGGCCGCGGTGAGTGTCAGAAGATGAAGAGATACCTGTGGACGGCAAGAAGCACCCGGATGGCACCCAGTATGCAGAGCAAAGCTGTATATAATTTACTGCGTGAGGGGGAGAGATAGTGAGGGCAGAACAAGAGGTATAGTCGACATTCCCAGCGGAAGCCTCGTCTCTTGAGCGCCTCGCGATGCGCAGCGGGATGCTCATTGGCTCAAGATAACGACGTGAGACCGTGCAGAGGTCCCAGATAATCTCGCGAGTCTCTCACGATGCCATCACGGGGACTCCCCTGCAGGCGCCGGGACGAATCGAGGCCGAAATCTCACGAGGCGCTTTTCAGACTTCTGACACGTGGGACATCTGACGATGGACCAATCGGAGGACAGCTTGATGGGATCTACGCCAAAGCGCCGATTTCATTGAGGCCAAGCGCCCAATAACATCCTCCGCCTCGCCTTCGTCCAGTCTCCCTTGCTGCGAGAATCCGCGCTGCCCGACAGCCTAGTCTACGCGCCCTTCAGACTGCCCTTCAGACTATAGTCTTCACTCTCTACTTATTGCGTTGCTCGGAGAGCCTCTTGCCTCTCTCTACGTCGTGCCACGATCCGCAGTCATGAACTCGAAGACTTCGTCATTACCGCGCTCGAATGTACTCATCCTGGGATCGAATTCGGTGCAATGTCTATTGCCGTCAACACTTATAGCTCAGGCGGATGCATTGCTAGACAGACATCGGCTCGAGGAGGCTGTGAACCTTGCGGACAGGCAGCTCAAGCGACTGCAGTCGAGGGTGTCTGTCGGCCAGGAAGAGGTGCGTGGCAAGCGTATGGCGTGCCTACACTGTTGCTCACCAAAGCTATCCCTCCGTTCTACGCATGCGTCGCGCGCGCAGGCCGACGAGCTGCGCTACGTGTACCAGCGCATCGGCTTTCAATGCCTCACGGAGACTCTGTTCGACGACGCGGGCAGACACTTCTTCACCGGCCACCTTGACCCGCGCGTGCTCATCCGGTACTACCCGGACCTCTGCGGCACGCTGCTTGGCGAAGACGAGAGCGCGGACATCTTCGAAGGCGTCGTAGAACACATGCCGCCAGAGGACAGCATCGACGACATCAGTGAGTCGCCCCCCAGCCCTCCCCTTCGCGCGCCCGTTCGTAGCGAGTAGCCCCCTCTCATCCCCTTCTCCTTCCGTCTCTTCGCCCCGCAACCCCCTTTGCACCTTTGCCACGCGCGTCCCGGGCCCGGTCGGTGTTGTCGTTCCCCGTTGACGCCCCTCCCGCGCGCGCACATGTCGGGGCTGATAGTTCGCATCAACCTAGTCAGGAACTACTCGCCCCACCTCGCGCCGAACACGAGCACCGCCCCGCCCACCGTCGAGCTCCGCCAGGTCCTCAACATGGCTGCCGCGGACATGCTCAAGGTCTTCCTGCGCAAGTGGCGCGCGAAGCGCAGGGACGAGGTCAAGGACCGGCGGGTCAACGAGGTGCGTCGTGCGTCCGTCGCGTGTGTGGGCGCGGCTGCTGACAGGTGCCGGCTGTAGGTGGTCGACACGGTCCTTGGAAGGCTGTACACGGAGTCGGAGGAGACGACAGACCTGCTCGCGCTCATCGACGGCCCGAACGACATTGTACTTCAAGAGCTCGAGCCGGTATTGATCAAGAGCAGCCGGTATGACGCGCTTTGTCGACTATACAAGAACCGTGGAGAGGAAGCCAAGCTTTTGGACGCATGGTCGAAGTAAGCCTCATAGTTCCCTTCGTCATTGCCCACTTGCTGAGGCCTCATTTCGCAGACTTATTACCGGCGAGTGGATTGACCTGGACGTACACGACCCAATGGCTAGCATGTTCGCATTCCTCAACGAGAAACGCGACAAGGCTCTTGCGCATCAGTGGGGCATCTGGCTGCTGAAGTTTGACCAGGATTCGGCGATGCGGGTACGCTTCTGTTTATCTTATGGAACTTTCGACTTTATTGGCAAGGATGTCCGCAGTTACTACTCACGGTTGGGCTGGGAAAACGCGTCAAAGGTGGTACCGAGGAAACCGCTCTCCTTCGTCGGATACAGGACACAGACCCTGTAGCCGCGACGCAGTTCCTCGAGAACTTGGTGTTGAACAGACGGAACGTCGTATGTATTCCTCAGCTTGGGTGGGACTGTGTTACTGAGAGACCATTCCGCAGGACCCTGACTGGCACAGCCAGCTAGCGAATGTGTACGTCGACCAGCTACTCTCGTGCTGTGACGATGAGTCCACGTCGAAGCTCTGGCGTGCGAAAGGTGTGTTACTCGTGACCCGTACTTGACGCAAGTACTGACACATATTCCATAGTTGGATCCTACACCTCTGGCAAAGTTGATGTCCCATTTTTGTCGTACTTCGCTTCCACGACGCCAGACTCGGACTCAAAACGGACTCGACTACGAACCGCGCTGTTTCTCCAAGGGTCGAAGCTTTACGATCCGGAACCTATCAGGCAAAAGCTAGAACAACATGACCAAAAGAAGATGCTTAGTCTAGAGATTGCGGTCGTGCTCGGAAAGGTGCAATCCACTTCGTATGCTCCGTCTTTCATCTTGCTCAATGTTACCAGCTCGGCCGGCATCGAGAAGCGCTAGGGACGCTTGTGCTCGACCTCCACGATTCTGCTTCAGCCGAGATCTACTGCACGCTGGGCGGCGCAGTCATCTCTCCCAAGGCCGCGCACGCCCTTGGAGAGCGGTTCAACCTGCAGGCGTGGGCGTCGTTGATCACGCCACTGCCCCTCGCGAACAAGGCCACGCCCCTCGAGCGCGAGAAAACAGTGGACGACGGTCTGAAGAAGGAGCTCACGAAGATCCTGCTGGGGGTGTACATGAGCGGCGGGTACGTCCCCTCCCCCACAACGCCTCGCGCGCGGCTGACCCCGACCACCAGCGAGGCGATGGCCGAGCGCACCGCGGCGCTGCTGAGCGCGCAGGCGATGAACCTCGACGTGGACGAGGTGCTCGCGACGGTGCCGCCCGAGTGGCCGCTGCGCGTGCTCTCGTCGTTCCTCGCGCGCTCGTTCCGCCGCTCGCTGCACGCGCACCACGAGGCGCTCCTCGTCAAGGCCGTCGCCGCGAGCGAGAACCTCGCCGTCGCAGAGCGCACCTGGGCCGTCCTCCGCGAGGAGGGCGCCGTCATCGAGGAGGCCGTCGACGGCGACGACGACGTGGGTGAGAAGGTGGACGGGGACGGCGTGGGCCTGGGGGTCAGCCTCGACGAGAAGGCTGGTCTCCGTGCCGCGCATGGTGGCGAGTCGCCTGTGCAAGTCGACTTGACATGATGCTCGAGTGTTTTGCGTCATCTGGATGTATCTGTCGCTTCGTTTACGGATCTTCTAATTGGATACCACTGTTTCCTGGACGGTATGCATCGTATACTACTATACTGTACAAACGCGCGCCAAGCCACGTCGTCTTGACTTCCCGGTGGAGTCCTGAACTCCGCGTATAAGAGTATACACACTGTGTCCTACCGATCTCTCTCTCATATCTATGCTCAGGGGACGACCGTAAACTGGTCCAGCGATGATATAGGCGCATGGAGGGGATACAATAACAGATTCGAGTCGACTCTCCACGAAGGAGACTAGGGGGCCAAAAATTGGACACCTTCCGCTGCAAGCGCAAAGGCGGGTTCCTGCAAATCGCTCCCACCTGCTCCTCTCGTGCATCAAGCCCTATTGGCAACGGTGGACTTCGGCCCCTGTGGATAGCGTCCACAGGGTTCCCGGAGCAAGACGTCCGTGCTCCCAGTGGATAATACATTAGGATAACCAAGTCCTCGCAGAGTCAGGATAGCCCGGAGACATCCATGACTCTGCGCAACAACCTAGCCAGTTGCACGGTGGACGAACCACCTGACTTGGTCTGCCCTTCTTGCCCTGTTTTCTGCGAGTGGAGGACCTGTGTACCATAGTTGCGGATGCAAGGACCTTGCTCGTTAATCCTGCTCCATTGTGCAAGTAACACAGGTGTATCCAATGTGCTGCCGGTGAGAGCCCAGCCAGAGGCCCCCTGCGAGAGTGACTTCTGCGGCGTTCGAAGAACACACGATGCCGATAAGGAGCGGGTGAGGTTGAACGAGAAACTGGCAGTGCGTGCTGGGCGGGCCTTCGTCCTCGCCTCGATGGGTCTTCGGACATGAAAGGACCCCCAGGCGTAGCAAAGCGCTGCGCGCACTCGCAAATAGGCACCACTGGGGTGTTGTACGTGGCGAGGGTGCGGATGAAGGAGACTGAAGCGGACGCGTCGTCGCGTCCCCATCCCCAACGAGATCGTAACGCCACACGAGAAGCTCCGACAAGCCAATTCCTCACTCCGCAGCGTATCCAACGAGCGGAGCCACAAATGCGTGGCACGGGCGTGACGGGCCGCCTGAGCCGACGTCTGGTCGCTGATTCTCATGACCGCATCGTCGACGTCGTGTGCAATTACCGTGGACGAGACACACCCTTGGCCAGAGCGGAACGCCATGTCCGAAACCCACGGCGGCCCTGGGAATGCCACACTCTCACCTTCACCACCATCGCTGACAGTCTGCTGCGATGGCGCGCGTTCACCTGCAAGAGGAGCTCCTCAAGACCGCCGTGCCGGTGACCGTGGAGACGCGCTTTGGGTTTGTACGCGGTGGACGGGCAGGGAATGGTGCAGCTGCATTCTTGGGTAAGTCAGCGTGGCACTGCGCATGTGAAGATGCTGACGACGTACCACAGAGGTACCCTACGCGCTGCCTCCGCGTAGATTTCAGGACCCAGAGCCACTGCCCACGGATTATCAGTATGAAGACAAGGATTACATTCACGAAGCTTCCTGTGAGTAGAGAACAGACTCCAAAGTGCCAGTGATGTAACCTGTGTGCTGGGTAGACTGTGTCCAACCTCGTAATGACGGCCAAGCTGTCGGTATGTGATACTCTCGTGTCGCATCAGTTGCCCGCTAATAGACACGAACAGGAGTCCCTTTTGAAGACAAGGTCGGACTTGGACAGCCCACAGAGAACCCGTACGCTCGCTTCCCTCTCCGTCATGGCTGGTGACTCGGGGAGCTCACAAGTGCCTGCTAGGCTGTTCGTGAACATCGTCGCACCCCCATCTTTCCCTGCGCAATGCAACTTCCCCGTGAAGGTTTACATTCATGGCGGGTATGCACACTGTTCAGCATATATGCGTCAACTTCGATTCACATATCTCGTCACACAGGTTTCTGCAATTTGGGTCTCCTCACGGATTGAGCGGGCAAGCTCAATATATCGCTGCCGAGCGTTCGGAAGTCTGGGTCAACATAGGGTATAGATTGTCAGCCTTTGGCTTCCTGGCATGCGACGAGCCCAAGATATCCGGAAACTTCGGCTTCAAGGATCAGTGGCTCGCCATGCAGTGGATCAAGGAGAACATCTCCGCCTTCGGTGGTGGGTAATATAGCGCATACATGCTACCTGATCTCACTGGTATGAATTACAGGTGACCCTGCGGACATACAGCTTTACGGACTGTCAGCAGGTGCCCACTCTGTACACCAGCTGCTTCACCATGTCTCGAGACTGCCCGAAGGCCAAGTCTCGCCGTTCCGCAGCGCTGTGCTGCAGTCAAATGCAATCATGTTTGTCTTCTCAATCTTGCGTTCACCGGACTGCGTTTAACCTGCTCGCTTCAGTATGCCCCCCAAAGATCCTGCGGGCCTCCGACCCCAGTTCCACGCGCTGTGTCGCGCCGTCGGCCTCGATCCTGCCGCGCCTGACGCCCTCTCGAAGCTGAGCGACCCCACACATATTTCAGCCTCAGCTATCGTCCGTGCCATTGAGACCGACGCCACCGGGCCGGAGTATGGGACCTTCCGAGGCTGTCTGGACGGCGAGTGGTTTGCGACCACGCCCAGCCCCATGGAATGGCAGCGCAGCGGACAGCTCGCACACGCTCTGAAGACGCGGGGCGTTCGCAGCATCGTCGTGGGTGACCTCACGGAAGAGTGGTATCTGTACTCGATTGCGCATGGCGAGATCCATAGCGTGGAGGAAGTCAAGAGCAACCTGGAGCGGTACTACCCCGCGGACTTTGTCGGGGCCGTGATGAAGATGTGGGACCCAGTTCCGGAGGGATCCTCGGCCAACTATATGCGGCTTTTTGGCGAGATCGCGGCCACGGCGCAAGTGCACTGTCCGGTCCGCATTCTGGCGCGCGATCTCATCAACGCAGGCTTCCCGGTACTGCGCTACGAGATTGCGTGGACTCCAGAGCAAGTTCGGCAGTCGCATGGTCAGTGACCGCGACGTTCGCTGTTCGATAGCGCTGACTGTTTACGTGTGGGCACAGGATATGTCACTCACGCCACTGATCGCTGTTTGTGGGCGTTCCGACTGCCCGTCCTCGAAGGCGACCAAGTCGCCGTGGCGCGCGCGTGGCTGAACGTCGTCGCGCGCGAAGTCGACGAGCTCGAGGCGCATGGAGGCGCAAAGCATGCAGCCGGGCAAATTCTTGCATTGACCAAGGATAAGCAGATTGAATGGCAGGACGACAAGCTGTGGGACCTGCATATGAGAATGCTGTCTGCACTGCCCGGGGAGAGATGATCGGGTTCGACCCGCCGGAGTACGCAGGTGGAGTCACCTCATCTCCTTATCAATGTATGCTGCGTACTGACCCACTGCCTCCAGATGCACCAATACAATGACAACCCCGCACTTGAAACATGTAAATTAGCTTGTCACCCGTTCGCTGGCAATGCACAGTCGTCGAGCATAGCAAACTATAGGGCCCCTTGTTCGCGTCCGGGGCGACACGATGACACAGAAGACGTTACTGCGCCCAACAGTGACGTATGTCCGCCATCTTGTTGAGTCTGTGATACCCGTGCCTTGTTGCGGTGAGCGATTATTGCAACCGGATCATACAGGGGAGGGGGGAGGCGGGCTAGTCGCCGCCTGTCTTTGTGGCGGTGAACGCCAAGGTCGTCTGGTATGTTTTCCCTCGTGCTCCTTCTGGTAGAAGCCGCTCACCACGGCTTCTGCGCGTGCAGGGCCCGGCAGCATGCAGTCCGCGCTCCTGCGCGCCCCTTCGAACAGACGATCCCTCACACCGCCTCGGCGCCACAGGCGCTCATCAGGTGGTCAACTGGTCGCAGGTAGACTCGCCGAGGGCGCACGGCAACAGGGCCCGCCCCTCGATCGCGGCAACACGGGCTGTGTACACTCTATTGGATTCACACGGCTGTCGGCTGTGTTCTCAGGTACGCGGACGCTATAAATACGCGTCATGAGACGTCTTGTTGCTGTTATTCCCCGACTCCTTCCAACATCTCTGCTTATCCCATGGACACACTCAGCGTCGCAGACAATACCACCGTCGTGGGCGGCCCGTCCTCTGCTATGGGGGACGCCGACTTCCTGAAGAAGTCCCCGCAGGTCCCGACCAGCTTCTCGGCACCCCGGGCGACGAGCCAGACCGGCATGAAGACCTTTGTCGATGGCACGGACTACCTCGACGCGAACAGGCACTTCTTCGTCAAGATCGGAAAGGATGGCCTCATCGCTGCGCTGAACAACCTCGATCTGCAGCTCAGGAATGTTCGTGTACGCGTTGATTGCAGGGTGTGCTCTCGCTAATGTTCGTTCGGCAGGCCTCACGGACACATATTCTGTCCCACAAACACCCTATTTCTTGGGTCGGTCGGGAGATCACGCCTGGACAACTCGGTCTGATCAACCACGGTGGTCTTCCGAAACTCCTCACGCGCCCCGGACGCTACCCTGGCTTTCCGCTCCGTAACTGGTGGGCAAGAGAGTGGTGTGGCACGCAAGGATGTACGCGCGTCGGTCTCCCTCTGTGGAGCACAAAAAGCTAACATGTTGACAGTGTCAGATACGGTGATCTCGTTCCAGGGCCTCACCGTCGTGCAGGTCTCGCAGAACCAGGCTGCAGTCGTGTCCGACCCGCAGAACCAAATCTTCGTCATCAAGAATTCGGGCTTCGTCGCATATGCAGTCGAGGGCTCCTACGACGTTCTCGCGATAATAGACCAGACGCATTTGGCGCACCAGGTCGTGGATCACACAACGAACTCGGTCCTGGGATGGAAAGAAGAGGTCACCATGCCTAGTGCGCTTGCTGGTGGTAAGCGCAAGGAATATGTTGTTGCTCTGTTGTACGCGCACCATACTGTTATGCTCGGGAAACAAAGACTGACTGCTTGTTTCTCCAGCTTGAATATCCCTGCGAACAACTGCGCTATCCTGCAGAAGGGCGATGAGCTGGAACTTCTTCCCGCTGGGCAACACTACATCACGAACCCTAATATCACCTTGCGCGGGATGTACACTCTTGGCGAGAACCAGATAGAGATGCCTACCAAAGACATGTCAGTATCGCGCATTTCTTTCTCTAGTCTTTCTAACGTTGGCGGATAGTTTTACCCGCGATCAAGTCCCCGTTAGCTTGACTATCTATCTCAAGTGGCAGCTCATAGAACCTCTGAAGGTATGTTTGCTTCGTTCGGAACGTATATGACAGCTTGCTGATCGCCGTCTCAGCTCGCTACGCATGGCTACAACACCCCTTACGACGCACTCAGGGACAAGACGCAGTCGATCTTGACGCAGATCGTCGCTCATCGTATGTACTCATAGGGTCTGAGCCGTAAATGATGCTGACGAAGACCAGTCGACTACAGTTCCATGGTGAAACAGCGCTCCTTGGGACCTGATCTCGACGACGATACAGACCCATCATCAGTCTTCCTCGATGCCCTCCGCACGCGTGCCATGGATGATCTACATGCTGCGGCCCTGGAGTACGGTATCGTCGTGAAGGATCTTGGTACGATGTTCCTCGTAAACTCCTGACTATCTTGTTCTCACGCAATTGGTTCTGCGTGCAGCTGTCATCGACCGTCAGTTCAAGGGCGAGATCGCAGCCACTATGGACAAGCTGACTACGAGGGCACTCCAGGCCCAGGTGGAGGCAGCAGTGCGTATCTATCCGTACTTGACCTCATTGTCTGCCATGCTGACTTGCATCATAGAACGTCGACAGGGAGAACAGCAACAAGATTAAACAAGAACAGGGTGCTCTCGCTGTTGCACGTGTGAAGGCTGAAGCCCGCAACGTAAGCAGCGCATTGTCCAAACTGTCCCTCGAAAAGCTTACTAACTTTGTGCGACAGACCCAAGCAGACGCCGAGGCGTACAGCGTCGTCGCAGCCGCCAAGGCGCAGGCGCAGAGGCTTCAAATCGAGGCTGAGGCGCAGGCAAAGGCGACTCGACTCGCTGCAGAAGCTGAGTCCGAGGCCGTCAGGATCAAGGCGGAGGCCGACACGAGAGTTCAGGACCAGTTCGCGCGCGAGATGGAGTTCCGGAGGATGGAGGTCTCCCGCGTGAAGGCATTCGGTTCTAGGACCGTGTTCGTGCCCACCGACGGCCTCGGAGCACAGATGGCGAACTCGATGTCAGTCGGAATGGCAGCCGGCATGGGCGCGAATGCGAAGCCGTTTTAGTACCAGCTTCTTTGACAAGATACCTTCACTCTCTTTGATACCCTATACCGGATAACTCTAACGTAAATCCTAATCATCACAAGAGCTTTGACAGACATATATATTTCTACCACGAACCTTGAAAAGTTGATGGTGAGTTGCGGAAGTGGAGGAAGAGCGAATGTGCTAAAGCAGGGTGGTGGACAACATATTCCAGCATCCACCGCACGTGCTGCGCGAGACTTCAGTGTTCCTCCAAGTGCCACCTTTATGACCTGCACGGACCTACTACTTTGCTGATACACGCAGTGGAGACAAAAGCAAGATACTATTCGACGAGCTACTCTGTCCACTGTACAGTTCGCCCTGTGTTGGTGAAGGTTGGTGAGCGCCGAATGTCCACGGGTGATCTGCACGGATTTCTCACGTTGCTCTGAATTCGTCCATCGAATTTCACAAGATGCGCGGAGAACGCGTGCAAGACGGCGTCACTGGGATCACGAGTGCTCCTGCGGAGATGCCCAGCATAGAATGCGATGATTTCTACATCGTCCATGCGCCGTATCACCCCGACGAAGGGGCGCTCATTTTGCTCTTGCCTCGATTCATGTCATCCAGGGTTAGCGATATCGCCGTACGTCGTGTGTATTTCCCTGCGCCCGACCCGAGTCGGAGACAGCGTAGGTACTGAGCGCATGCATTGGATGATGCATTGCTCCCGAATCTCGATGCAACATGGTGCGTGCACTCTTCTGCCCTCTCAACTAGTGTTTGCCTAATGCTATTTATCCCGCTCTAATTTTTCAGCAATACCTTCGCATTGTAGCAATACATGAACTGCGGCCCACATCGCTCTGCTTGCGGCTCTCGAATTGCGGCCCTTGTTGCACTGCTTTGTGTTTCTCGGGTCGCTCATTCCTCCTCGAACATCTGGGTCTGCTCAGCTGTCGAGGCCTAGCGCTGTGGAGTGCTTACACGCTCATATGTATCTAGGCTCATGCACTCATGTCCGGCATCCCAGCTAACCACAGAACGATAGACCGCCCTGCCGCAATTTACGCTACAGGGCGTTCACGCTCCGCCCGAGATGCGAGCGCGATCTCGCCCTGTCATTGGCTGGTCAGCCTCGCTCCATCGCTCGCTCCTCGTCCGCTCCAGCTCGGCAGCCACGGCTCCAGCGAACGACGGCTCTGATGCGTGGCGGGGTTTCAAACCCTTGAGCTGGAAATTGTCGAGGAGCGGTCTAACGTTCTGTGGTTAGCTGCCAAGGTGCTTCGTGGGGTTCTCCATCACGCTCGCCTTCCCGCATCGGGCCCAGGCGTGTAGCGAGAAGCGACAGCGTCGGAACTCGCTACGTGTATAACTTTTCCGACACGGGACATACCAGCGGCAACCTAGGGTCTTCTCAGAGTGTTTGGCGAGATCATTCCAATATCATGCACTGCGCGCACACATCATGCCCGTGGGGCGACAGCCAGAGGCAGGACCACTGCTCGGAAACTTTATCAAAGGTAAGCGTCCTCGTGCTGCACTTCTCGCGGGCCAACTCAATCATTTCTTGGGCTTCGCCCTGCATATATTCAGGCCCTTCCGCCTAAGGATGCCCCCGCGCGAACACCCCGTGTCCCCTTTCGCTGCCGCTCTTCATCGCACGCGGTGTTCCTTACCGCATAATGGACGACCGTCCTCCAAGCCCTCTATTTCCAGACAAGGAAGATAGCAGCGTGGGCTTCGGTGTGCTCGAGAATAGCGAGCCTGCGCTACCCAAGAATTCGAAAGTCTGGTGGAAGATCGATCTGATCGTTTTGCCTGTCGTGACTGTTATATTCTTCCTGCAATTCCTGGTAAGTCTCGTTATACGAATTATCTTCACCACTTCGTTTACGTCTGTAAACCAGGACAAGGGAAATATAGGCAATGCGCGCGTGGCCGGCTTACAGCAGCAGCTGAAGATGTCAAACACACAAGTGCGGCCATCCTTATTTGCCTGACTGCGGGCTAGACTGACCTCTCTCGTGTCGCAGTACAGCATAACCTTGACCGTTCAACACATGTACGTTCGCTTGTCATACCGTCCGCCCAGACTAATCGTCTCCGTGCAGTCCTTACATTCTCATTGAACTGCCGGCGAATCTGATCCTCAAGGTGCGATGCTTTGATCTGCGCTGGCATGTGTTCTCATCGCCTGCGGTACCTAGCGAGTCGGTGGCAATATCTTCTTATCGACCATGGTCGTGTTGTGGGGTACCGTGGCCACCCTACAAGGTTCGTCTTAAGACATGCTAGTCATCAATCGCTGCTTAATCGCTCTCGCCAGGCACCGTCACATCCTACTCTGGTCTACTGGCCTGTCGCTTCTTCCTCGGTTTGTTTGAAGGTGCGTATATATGTCTTATCCGTGCTTTCCCGTGGTGACCATCCTGTAAGGCAATTTATTCGCTGGCGTAACGCTGTATCTGTCGTCATTCTACCCGCGATTGATGCTGCAGCTACGACGAGTCCTATCCGATGACGAACTGTATGCACTCTGAATGACTTACTCTGTCTAGCATCTCGATTTTCTTCGCCGCAGCTTCCTTGGCTGGTGGGTATCGTGCCGTTCTGCATTGTGGTACGTGCACAATTAACTTCCCTCCGCAGGCGCGTTCTCCGGCCTGCTCGCTGCGGCTATAGTCAACATGGACAACGTGGGAGGCAAACCTGGCTGGGCGTGGATCTTTATCTTGGTGAGCATATCCTGTTAATCCAAAAATCGGCCACATTCATTGGTTCTGCATTTGTCTCGCGTAGGAAGGTCTTTTCACTGTGTGCTTCGGAGCTTTGTCATTCTGGCTTCTTCCTCGCGCCCCGGACACAGCGACCTTCTTGACTGTTGAGGAAAAGGACTACATCTCCGCGGTGCTCAAGCACAGCGGTGTCGTTGCGGAAAGCGCCGCGGACGACGACTTCAGTTGGCACCATGTTGCCGCTACGCTGAGGAAACCGCATGTGCTGGTTCTCATGCTCGCTGGGTTCTTCAATGGCGAGTGCTTCTCGCAGAATAATTCTGAGGGCGCGCATTAACATCTAAATTTCAGGTACCACGCTACATCAGCAAAATCGCACCCCATGTTACGAATGTTGTGTAACATGGGCTTGTTGGGCTTGTTGTGAGATGATGTTGGGAAGATGTTGGAGTATTGGACGAGTATGTTGAATGTTACAGATGTTTCGTAATCAGCTCTCACTGTTCATAGTGCCAAAACGCCTTAAATATCATCAATATTCGTACCTAGAGCATGTGTCGTGTAGATCTCCCTCCTGCACGACCGGGGGCGATCGTCAGGAATATTATCGGGAGTCGTGCGCGCTTGGGCGTCTATGCGCGGGCCCATCCGGCGCAAGATCAAAGTCTTCGACGTGTCGCCTTTCCCTTCACCTCAAACGTCCCACCTCCCATTTTCTTCCTCCGCTGGGCGACATGCGACGCTGCTCAAGTCTCTGTTCGACAACACCTCGGCATCTGATCTTTGACACTCTTACCTGTGGCACGGCACGCAAGGATGAGTGAAGGTGGCCGCGTTTCCAGGCCGCGTCGAGAAACGACGAAGCTCACTACTCAACGACAGCTCTGCGACCGGGACATGCGCCGCTGCAAGTTTGGCGCACTCCGGCGTGACGTTAGGCCTACTGCGCGCGCTGTAAGCGACATCCGCGCCGCTTTTCAACTGGCACGACATCGAGGGCGACGTCGTCGTCAGCTGCGGTGTCAGCGCCCAGCATTGGCAACGCAGCTTTGGAAGCTGTGTAGCTTTGCGTACTCGATGACATCTGCGGAATATGCCTAAGGACAGCGCTCCACAGTCAACGTTTATCCTGGGAGATGCGAGTTGTGATTCGAGGTGCGTCTTCTACCATATTCACTGCTGTACGCCACCTCAGTACCACAGCCGTAGGTCGAATCACACGCTCGATTCCAAATCCATGGACCTCTTTCCCTGGTGAGTACGCACACGCGACTGACATAGACTTTGTTCATAGTATGCGCCGTCGAGCTGCAATGGCAGCGCCCCTCAAGCTCAAGTCGAAGGTGCGCACTATCGGCGCCCTCATACGGCAGTATCTGACGCAGAATTATGTGCGGTCCATTGTAGACTGTGATCACGGTCTCCACGCCAGCCATGCACGCATCTACGTGGGCCGAGAAATGCTCAGCTCTCCAGGTGCGTTCATGCGCTTGAGCTTCGTTGACAGTCTGGCTAACGACGCCCTTGTATCTTCCATATGCAGCGCTACTGTAGCAGTACCCGCAACCCTTCGACAAGAACTGTTCCGCCGCAAAGGCTAGTGACGTGCAGACGGCGCCCGCAGGTGATTTCAGGCAGAGGCCGTCCGTGCCGGCGGGGGCAGGCAGTGCGTGCGTGCAGGTCACCTCGAAGAGGAGCGTGACGTGCGTGATGTATGCTGAAGCATGGACGCAACGTCAAGCTGGGGCCGACGCTCGGCCAAGTGCTACGCATGACCGAAGAGGGTCTCTCGCACTGAATAGTAGACGTAGTACTCTATGTATCGCAATTCAGTAGTAAAATATATGTTTTATTATGAACGCTATCTTGTATATTGTGTGGTATTGCATCTCGTGTTGCATGTATTGCATACATGTTGCCGGTTCATGTTGGGTGATGTTGCGGATGTTACACAACATGAAGCATGTTGTCCAAGAATCTGACATAGGTTGGACAACATGAGCATGTTGGACTTTACGAGTATTGGACATGTTACACAACATGCCCAACATCATCCAACATGGGGCGTGGTTTTGCTGATGTATCTGGCCTTGCTTAGTATTTTCATGGCATAATCATTCCGCCCCGTTTGCATGCTGATTTATGACCTCAGCTTTACGCCGTCCATCGTTGCTGGTCTCGGGTACACCAACAACCAGGCTCAGCTCATGAGCGTGCCACCCTTCGCTGTCTCCTTCGTCCGTACGTCGTCTGTCATCTAGATCATGACAGTACGGGCTGACCAAGATGACTTATAGTATCTCTCATAACCTCTTTCTTATCTGATCACTTCGGCCGGCGCGGCCTCACGCTCTTCATGCTGACTCTCCTGAGCACCGCGGGCTTCGCCGTATTCCTCGGTCCGCCTCTATCCATCGCTTCGCATACCCCCGCTCACTTCACCAATCGCAGGATCAGCGCAAAACCGCGTGCGCTACGGCAGCCTCTTCTTGCTACTGCCAGGCACGTACGCCGGCGGACCACCGCTGGGCGCGTGGGCCGCGAACAACGCTGCGCCGCACACGCGGCGTGCGACGGCGCTGGGTGCGTTCATGACCGCGACGAACAGCGGCGCGATCCTCAGCACGTGGCTCTTCGGCGCGCTCTCGCCTGCGCCGCGCTACACGAGCGCAGCGACGACGCTGCTCGCGTTCCAGGTCGGGATTTTACTGTGTACACTTGTTAACCTCGCGTACCTGACGAGGTGTAATGCGCGCAAACGTGAAGCGAGGGCGCGCATTGGTGAGCGGAGCAAAGAAGATGGGAAGATTGGCGACGAGAGTGCGTGGTTTGAGTATACGCTGTAGGGTCAAGGGACTGTGGTATTGCTAGGTCGGGCTCGTCCGTGCCAATGGTAGTACTTACTTAGTACTCGCCCTCGAGGGTCACCTCAAATGATGCATGAACAGTGGCAGGCCTCCGCTGTGCACTGCCAGCGCTAAGGTTCGGCTGATCCGTTTTGGGAAGACGAAGCGGTTCTGGTCAGTTCGGCACGTTACCCGAACTGCCCAGCCGAACCAAAACACGCCAAACGGTGAATATACGACGCGTAATAAGACCGTAAATCCATGTCACGTGCCGTCCCCGCCGCCAGTGGCCACCAACGCGAGCTGTTTTCATTCGACCAAGTCTGTAGCACAAAAAGCTAGATATGTACAACCTTCAAGTGGCAAGATCTACAAAAAATGCAGGGTATAAAATAAAACATAAGGTACTCGGAGATATACAGCGCCCTGGGCAGGGTGCGCCTCATGCATACTTTGCAATGCTTCCAGAGCTGCCACCAGTGCTCGTCTCGCCTTTCGATCCGTATCGCGAAACAGAGAGGTCTGTGGCATTAGCGGTGTTGGTCAGGGCCGTGGCGAGGGTTGGTCCCTCCGACAACGACATGGCCTGTGTGGGCTGAACCCAAGCCATCTCCGAGATCTCGCTTGGTTTCAATGTCTGCTCTGACGAGAGGCCGAGCCCAACGTGGATAATGATCAGGGTCGATGCGATGCCCTGAGATGACAGTGAGACCGGCGCCACCCCGCAAAGGAAACATGAGACTTACGTAGGTCTGCGTGGCAATAACGATCATGATGACCGCCGAGGGGTGGTTCATGCCGTAGACGACGACAAAGACAAGCTGGACGACGAAGTAGAGAGCGCCGCTCTCGACCATGACGTGAATCGCCTTGCGCGTCGCGCCGTTACCCGTGATCTTGTAGATCTCGCCCGCGCCGCGCGACATGTACCAGATGCGCCCGATCATGAGCCCCGTCACGAGGACATTCGTGCACAGCGGCAGCACGAAGCTCGCGAGCCCGAGAGGCACGATCGAAGGCGAGACGTTCGCGCCCGTCGTGCCCCACACGAGCCGGCCAACGACCGAAGCGCAGACTGAAGATAGGCGAGGGTCAGTGCGCTTCCGAGCGCGAGGAAGATGGACACTCACTGAGGCCTGCCGTCGATGTCAAGAGAGGGAGGACTGCAACATAGTACTGACAGCCCCAAATAATCCAGCAGCGGTAGATAAGAATGAGATCTCCGAGAAAGTCGGCGACGGAGACGACGCAGTCGGCAATAAACATATGAAAATCTTCGTTCGCATAGCCCACCACTCCCGACGTGTTCTGTACGATGCGATGAGCGTGTGACGAACGCGTGGCCGACGGGCACGACTCACGAGATAGAGATAAAAGTGGTTGAATTCGAGCGCGTAGTGCAGCGTGCAGGCCACGAAAAGACAGAAGTGGAGCACGACGACGGTGCGGTCGGTGCCGCGCCCCTTCCACTTGTGAAAGAGCACATACAGCGACGCGAGGAACAACACGCAGTACGCGCCTGGCCGCGCACGCCTCGTCAGCCTCGTGTTCCGATCAGCCGGGCATGCACGCACCATACAGCAGCGACTCGCACGCGAATCCGATAAGCACCAGAACGTCGATGCTGACCGCCATCGCGGGGAGCGTGTCTGGCTATCTGGCGGAGTCGGGCGAGGGCGTCGAGGCAGGGGGCGAGGGCAGGGTGAAGGGCGCGCGGCGTGCGTGCCATGGAGATATACCCCGCGAGCGTGCGCTCCCGAGCTCGGTAGAGCCCCCCGCGGCGCAACAGGTGCCCTGGCCTGAATATGTGGCTCCTGATCCGGGAGCAATATCTGCGCTAGGCCTGCCCATTTGCGGGTCCGGGACAAGTTGGCAGATGCGCCGCTCGCGCGCCTCCGCGCCGACGCTCCCGCGTGCTGCCCCGCGCTTCCTCCGAGCCTGCTTCGGACCCACCCCGCTGTCGAAGTCCACCTCTGAATGCGACGTCTACCGTCCTTAGGGGCCGCGCAGACGTTGCACGCGATGGCTGCGGGAGCGCTGGACTGCCGTTACCTCGGAAGAAGCGCCGCCGGCCATGGGAAGGACTGTCTCAACTGGGAGCGCTCTCACCGGCCCAATATCGCTGCTCACAAGGTCCTGCGGAGAAGGCCTAGGGAAACGAGGGAAATCAGTGATAGCTGTGAGTATTCAATGCGCACTAATCTCTCCGAAGCACATGGTCAGACGGCTGTTCCCATCGAATTGCAAGCAACGGAGCAGCTCTCGAGAGCCAGTTGTGGACATCTCGCTCTCGTATCTTGGCCTTTATATCAGGCATTCCGTCATCCATAGAGCAGAGCGGATATGGAGACTGGCGGTGGCTGATAAATGGGTGCTGTGCGAGAATACCTTGGCTACGGTTGATCTGGGGATCACGTTGTCTGCAAGGACACGCCCCAGTTCGGACGTGATCTGTACGACAGGCTCATCGTTGGTCAAGCTACACGTCGAACTGGTCATCGTCAACTGCTGCGTAAGTCCGAGCCCCCTATGCGAGCACAGATGAGACAAGAATGCATGATCTTGATGACCATGGTTCATCGGAGGCTCGCCGATTCCTCAAGGAGAACAAGGAATGCAGCGCGAAGATAGGAGTGTCCGAGCCTACCGCATTCCTACCTCCATGCGCGCAATGCCGAGAAGCCCTCGCGCCCTACGTAAGGTACATTTCGATTCGGAGCAGATGTCAGGGGCACCCATCGAGAACATGTTCGTATGTTTCGAGAGAGGCTGTGCTGCCTTTCCACATATTTAAGCGAAGACACGTTTACAGCGAGAGTAGCAACAGGACCGCGTACGCACATCGCGAATACCCGTTGTACGCTATGAGCCTCTTCGGCATCGTCTTTGCTGCTGTGGTCCTAACGGTTCTACTTCCTCCCTCGAAAGGTATGCTTTGCGTCACTCACATGAGCAATGGATACCACTCACCTCGCCGTCTTTCTCAGCCTCTGCAGTTCCGAGAGGCCCTCGTACGTCCAAAAATATTCCAAAATATACCTAGGCAGGGTACTCATACCATCGCAGCGTTCCCTCCAGGTCCGGCGATATGGGGATTCGCGAAAGACGGGGCTCACGTCGAGATCAATAAGACGTGAAGGTTGGGGAGACTGAACAGTTCGAGGGTCAGGGAAGACATGATACAGAACGCATTTCGACCTACGGTGTAAAATCACCTAATTGCTATAGAGGAGTGTACCTCTCCGAGCCTATGACTGAGCTTCGTCTAACCCGGTTGTCAATCTTAAGCCGGGCCCTTTCAGCACATGCTGGCAGTTCTTCTATGCGTTCGTCGACCGGGTTACTATGCGAGCCTCGCTGTGAGCAGGTGCATGCTATACACCCGTTCTAGATGACGTGGGCACACGAGACCATGGGGCTCTGGCACCGTATTAAGGCTGTCCGAGCTGTAACCGGGGAGTCATTTGCCATGAAGCAGCACTATAAGATGCGTTGGGAAGCTGTGGCGTAGGCTAGTCCCAAGCCTGCGGGAACGAGGGAGGCGAAGAGAAGGTGCGGCTGACGACTGAAGCCTCCGAAGCGTGTCCCGATAGGCACCGGTTAGGCTCGTCCGTCAGGCCCGGACTGAGTCACCGGCCTGCGCACCCTAATACTAGGTGCTTCTGCCGCTTCTGCGTGAGTGTAGAGCCTATAATGGCTTCAATAATAGACAGCGTGCTGCAGGTAAAGAGGGAGCCGCACATGGACGCCTTGGTTATACTTCCGGGTGCTCTGACGAGCGTAGTCGGACGTGAGAAAGCGTTCATCCGCGCTCGCTGTAAATGAGGTTGACACTCACAGTCGTTACGCATATAAGGGTCGGTATGGGTAGACGTAGTGTTGCCCTCTCTCGAGCACCCAAACATTTCGAAGATGCAGGCTGGTGCTCTTGTAACGCTCTTGCTTATCTGTACCGGCCTGACAATCGCTGCGCCATTACGTGGTCAGAGTTACTATTACTCCAAAAGTTTATGGATCACTCACACTCAATCTTAGATGTGCGAGAGCTGAGCCCGTCGTCAGCCGCGGAGAACGCTGTCAAGGACACAACAAGTAGGTGATCATAACTATCGCGCCGGCGTTAGCAAACGTGCTAACACTATCGATAACAGAGAGAGCTAGCGGCGGCGTACAAATTTGGGGTCGTAGAGCGCATGTCACCATAGAGGAGGTCTTGAACCGGCTATGATCTATGACAGCTAGCGACACATCGTGGTTTTGTTTCGGGTTCCCTGTCCACATGACCGGACTGGTTAGCACTTTCATCATAGCATTATATAGAGCATATTTCGAATCCAGAAAAAAAGAAAAGAGGACAAAAGCAATATTGGTAGCGAGTGACCTTGTCGGCGTGCCGTCAGTACTACTGTCACCGTCGCATTGAGAAAACTGCCGGTAGCTCAGGCGCCTTCGCTGGGCTCACGATGACGTAAGCGACGCCACAAAGACTCCCGAGCACCAGGTTTCGATTCCTGCCATGCTCGTTGTATTTCGCACAACACTTGAAGTGGACGCACCCAAGTTTCCTGCGACCTTCGACTATGTCAGCTCGGTGACATCAATACATGAGCACCTGCTTTTCCGACACGCTCCAGTAGCTTGTCCGTCGAACTTCGTGGCAGTATACTGAGCATCACAGGTCGTACTATATGGTCAGAACAAGCCTTCAAAGACTTGTTGGTAGCTATTCGTGGCGTACATGTCCATGATATACAAACGTCCGTAGCAACAGGTTTTTCGGCTTTTATACATAAGATCGCGCAGCAGCCCAAGGAGTCCAGCGTCCAGATACAAAGAGACAACATTAGCAGCGGGGGTCGGCAAGACGGCGAGCTGTCCTGCACTGCAAGACCACAGACACGCGCCGTCGTGAGAGGAGCGACGCTTAGTCGAGGTCCGCAAGGCTGCGGCGGCGGTCGCCGTCACGGTCCCCGTCGCGGTCACCATCGTCGTCACCGCCGTGGCGGCGGCCTGCAGGATGATGAGACAGAATCAACAGCTGTACGGCGTGGAACGTACGGGTGAGCTCCCGACGGCGGTCGCCGTCGCGGTCACCGTCGCGGTCGCCATCACGGTCGCCATCGTCATCACCGCCGTGGCGACGACCTGCCCAGCAGTGAGTGCGCTGCCAAAACTACATAGAGTGGAACTTACGAGTGAGCTCGCGCTTGCGGTCTCCGTCGCGGTCGCGGTCGCCATCGCGGTCTCCGCCATTGTCATCACCGCCGTGGCGGCGACCTGCTCCAGGATGAGTGCGTTTTCATCATTACACTGTGTAGAACATACGAGTGAGCTCGCGCTTGCGGTCTCCGTCACGGTCGCGGTCGCCATCGCGGTCACCATCGTCGTCACCGCCGTGGCGGCGGCCTGTAGGATGATGAGACAGAATCAACAGCTGTACGGCGTGGAACGTACGGGTGAGCTCCCGACGGCGGTCGCCGTCGCGGTCGCCATCGCGGTCTCCGCCGTTGTCATCACCGCCGTGGCGGCGACCTGCGCAAGGATGAGTGCACCTTCACCATCATATTGAGTAGAACATACGAGTGAGCTCGCGCTTGCGGTCACCGTCACGATCACCATCGCGGTCGCCATCGTCGTCACCGCCGTGGCGGCGGCCTACGCAGAGTTAAGAGCGCGGTCAAAATAGCACGAAGCAGAACTTACGGGTGAGCTCGCGGCGGCGGTCGCCGTCACGGTCTCCGTCGCGGTCACCACCATTGTCATCACCGCCGTGGCGACGACCTGCCCAGCAATGAGTGCGTTGTCGGACATGCATGGAGTAAAACTTACGAGTGAGTTCGCGCTTGCGGTCTCCGTCGCGGTCACGGTCTCCGTCGCGATCCCCGCCATTGTCATCACCGCCGTGGCGGCGACCTGCTCAAGGATAAGTGCGCTTTCATCGTTGGATTAAGTAGAACATACGAGTGAGCTCGCGCTTGCGGTCTCCGTCACGGTCGCCATCGCGGTCCCCGCCGTTGTCGTCACCACCGTGGCGGCGGCCTATGGAAGGCTGAGAACACTGTCACAATCGCATAGAGTGGAACGTACGGGTGAGCTCCCGGCGGCGATCGCCATCACGGTCACCATCGCGGTCCCCGCCGTTATCATCGCCACCGTGGCGGCGGCCTGCAATAAAGTCAGGCATCAGTCGCATTGGAGGAAGGACGTGCTTACGGGTGAGCTCGCGAGGGCCCTTGGTGTTGTTGCGAACCCTGCCGTTGTCGCGGTCCCTGTCGTTATCACCGTCACGATCGCCGTCGCGGTCACCACCATTGTCGTCACCGCCATGGCGGCGGCCTACTCTGGAATAAGTGCACCGTCATGACCTCATCGAGGGGGAACTTACGCGTCAGCTCGCGGCGGCGATCTCCGTCGCGGTCACCGTCGCGGTCGCCGCCGTTATCATCGCCTCCGTGCCTGCGGCCTACAGTAGTGTTAAACGTCAGCCAAAGACGAAGACGAAGCAGCAGATACTTACGAGTGAGCTCGCGAGGGCCCTTGGTGTTGCTGCGGTCCCTGTCGTTATCGCGATCCCTGTCATTGTCACCGTCCCGATCGCCGTCGCGGTCGCCGCCGTTGTCATCACCGCCATGGCGGCGACCTATGTAGCGTGAGCGCGCCGTCATAATCACAGCGAGTGCAACTTACGAGTCAGTTCGCGGCGGCGGTCACCATCACGGTCCCCATCGCGGTCCCCGCCGTCATCGTCGCCACCGTGCCTGCGGCCTACAGTAGCGTGAGACGTCGGCGATGGACGAGGAGTCAGGCGCTTACGAGTCAGCTCGCGAGGGCCCTTGGTGTTGCTGCGGTCCCTGTCGTTGTCGCGGTCTCGGTCATTATCACCGTCGCGGTCACCGCCACGGTCATCACCGCCGTGCCTGCGACCTAGAGGGCGATGAGACCGGCGCGTTTCGTACAGAGAGCGGAGACGTACGGGTCAGCTCGCGAGGGCCGCGCGTGTTGCTGCGGTCCCTGTCGCGGTCGTTGTCGCCGTCCCGATCGCCATCGCGGTCGCCGCCGCGGTCATCGCCACCGTGCCTGCGACCTGTAGAAGTGTTAGGCCTGGCTTGAATGAAGCTCAAGGGGACGCTTACGAGTCAGGTCCTCGATGGCGCGAGGGCCTCTCTCACGCTCGTTCTCACGATCGCGGTCGCCATCCCGATCACCACCGCGGTCGTCGCCACCGTGCCTGCGAGCTACTGGAAGGTTAGCACTGGACGAGGGAGACTAGCTACAGTACGTACCCTCCAGAGCCGCGAGAACCGGCTCGGGGGCCCTAACGGCCTTGGCTGTTGGAGGATTAGTCAGGTCATGGTCGCACCATCGAAACCATCTGGGAACACATACTGTTATCGGGAACAGGGACTGCGCTGACGCAGGCAGCAGCGATAAGAACAAATGCGAGAAGTGCAGAGCGCATTTTGCAGCAGAGGAGAGTACTGTTGGTGGAGATTTGCGGAAGTGCGACGACTTGGGGGAGTAGGCGAATCCGAGGCTGCTTTTATATATATCGCGACTCATATTGCCCACGCCCGGATGTACTTGCGATGAGAGTGATCAGCAACCCAGCCCAGACGGACCAGGAACCTGTGCTGGACAGCGTTGCCTTCAAAGGAGGTTAACATCCGTAACTTCCCAGGCCAAGATGATGCTTACCTCCGGCGGGTGCAGCGAAGCAGGGGAGCGGGGCACGCATTTGCGGTCCGTATCCTTTCGTGGGATCGTCAAGCACGCTGAGTCCGGCTGTTGCACGTCTTCGCCGCGGGAGCTCAGGCTAAGTGGTACTGCGAACAGCGACAGCAGGCTTGGCCCATGCAACCACGTCAAATAACGCCTCGTCGACGTTATGGAGCGAGCGTGGGGGGAGGCAATTCTCGAGCCGTCGTGCCCACGAACGTGATCCGCCAGGGGACGTTTGCCTCGACCCGGAAGGGCGCGCATGTTCCTTGTTCCGCGGGGTGCACCCAGGCTTAGCCGTCGAATAGCCCAAGATGAGAACGCGGGTGCACACCGCAGCACACAGAGAAAAATACGCGCAGGGCGGGACGCCACGATCTTGGCGTGGGCTTGCGCATCTGCATATGTGGATGTCAGCGGGTGCAGTGGACAACGCACGTCAAGACACGCTCACCAAGCGGTGCAAGGTGGGAGCTGCGCGCAGCCTTCAGAAGCGAACAGGCACGTTGCATTGTCAGAGGGCTGCTTGGCATCGCTTTATTTAGAGACAAATTGTCGTTTGTGAGATGAAGCTGCGGACTGGTCGTGCTGTGATGCAGTCTTACCGCAGTCGTAGGCATCAACTGAGCGCACTGAGGGCTTATTCGTAGGCGTACATGGGTCCATGTGCGACGACTCTAAACAGTGACTGATGCGTCGTCTGCCGGTTGACAGAAAGACCAAGCCGACGGATAGGATGGACTTGGTTCCAGCTCTTCGGTGAGCGCATCGAGAAAATTCTAACATGCGCTTAAGTGGCCGTCAGATCCGGACGCTTTTTCTCATGCTCAGGTGTCCTGCAACACCGAAGTGAATATCAGAGAACATCGCCAGGACCCAACCTTCTCACCTTGGCATTTCCGCAGCTTCGGTGCTTCCCAGGCTTTTGGAGGCATTGCTTCCGAGGGGAAGGTAACGATCGCACTAAGGGTTCTGACCAACTGCTGGATATGGAGTGTATGGATCGGGTGGAGTAACGACTGCAGCCAAGAGCAGTCCAAGGAATGGATCCCCTCGAGCAGCAGCGCAGCTGCCCCTCACATCCAGCATTCATAGCCGTAAGTCGTGAGGAAGGGGGACGAACTCAGTCGCCTTCTCATGAGCAGCGAGGGCGGCGTGACAAGGCGCTGCGAGAGAAGTGCGTCTCAAACGCAAGTCAGGCTGAGGGAGACTCAACGTCGTCTAGAATTCGCTGCTACCAACTCACAGTCGGTTCATCTTAGCTGTGTCTATCGACACCTCGGCCTTGCGCTGCTCTGCTCGTTTGATGACGCGCCTCATCAGCTCGAGCCACTCCTTGGTGCCCTCTTCACCGCCAGACTTGCCGACACCCTCTACCCACTTCTCGGCCTCGCCAATACGGACGAGCTCCTTCCATTCGGCGCGGAGAGTCACCTTCTGGTACCAAATCTCCAGCACCCAGTCGGGCACCTTCCACTGTGGCCCAGCGTACTCGCCGCCGACGAACTGGTGGAGTGAGTCGAGGTACGGGAACTGCTCTTCCTCCATCTTGTGCCAGGCACGCGCGATCGCGACCTCGTTGTCGCCGAATTGCGCGCGGAGCTCCTCATATCGCGAGACGATGTCGACAGCCTCGCGCGCGGGATCGAGGGAGTCTGGGTCTGTGAACGCCTTGAGCACCGCGCGGGTCTGGACCTCGGCGAAGGGGAACGGGATGATGCGGTAGGGCAGCGCGAGGAGCGCGAGGCGGGAAGGTGGGAAGGACGTGACAAGCGGGAAGATCTGCTTTGCCAGCGGGAATATGTGGAACTTGGAATTGTAGAGCTTCTCCGGTATCGGAGGGATAGGCGGTGGTAGGGCACGTTCCAAGAGATGGGGAGGGAGGAAGGGCAAGGAATGTTCGTAGCCCGTCGCAAGGATGCAATAGTCGACGCCTGCCTCTTCTGTACCATCTTCGAACCGTACCCGACCCTCGTGCGGGTCGAGAAACTCGGCTATGCGCCCACGGAACTTGACAGCGCCCCCGTTATGGTCTTCCCTTGGTGCCTCTGGGAACGAGTGGATAAGAGTCTTGCAGACCTCGCACATTTCATCTGCGACATCGATGCCGCTGGGCCCACGCCCTACCACAAGGACGGTATCGCCGTGGTACTCAGCATGTCGGTACCACGCAGCGTGCACAGCCTTTCCGGCTTCTAGCCAGGCCTTAAGCCCTGGCGTCGGAGGATACAGCGGGACCCTGTAGTGCCCGTTCGCGACGATGACGAGGTCGAACAATGTTTCCTCAGAAGGGGCGTCCGGTGAAGGGCCGGTTGGGCTTGTGCGTACGCGCCATTGTGAGACCGACGGGTCCCAGTCTACGTTCCGCACTGTCGTCCTCACGCGGACGTGCTTATGGAGGTCAAAGTGTGTCGCATAGTCGGTGAAGTACTGAAGTACTGTCAACGCAGCAGGGTAAAGCAGTGTTCCGGGTGGAAAGGGATAGGACGGGTAGGCCATGATAGGGTGCGGAATATTTGTGGTCAGAGAGTCGTACATTGGCGTGAGGGGAGGATTGTCCACCGGAGGTGCTGGTAGCCTGGAGAAGACAGCGCCAGCGTAAGACTCTTCACTACGCTAGTGCAAATGACTGAGGCGTACCATACACCTCCAATCGCTTCACGTGCCTCGAAAGCAGTGACATCCCACAATCCGTCCTTGTACTGCGGTGCGTCGCAGATAACCTTCAAGGACCCAAGTCCTGTGGGACCAGCGCCGATGACACAAATCCGCTTCTTGAGAGCGTCGACATCGGCCTGCCTCTCGGAGTCTATGGCAGAGTCTGCGCTGCTGGGTTGGCTTAATAGCTCTTGGGATACAGGTCGCGCTTCACGTACTTGGCAGCAGATCCATGTTCAATCTATAGTCTAGCCCTCTGGGCCTTCCTGGTCAGCCTGGGAGAGAGAAGCGCGAAAGGGTGGATGGCAGTCCGTGGCAAGTCAGCATCCCGTGCGATTGCGAAAGTATCGTGGTGAATAGGAAGCAAGGCCGAGGCACTGGCAGGCTACGCGGGGATATCACGGGCCTTGGGCGCCTCTTGCTCTGATCCTGCACGCCTGCTGGACTTCGTGGGCCGTGACGCGCACACCCTCCTTCTCATTCGCGACCGACGACAGCGGCGACGAACCATTGCGACGGCGCACAGTAGCCCGCTAAGCGTGTCGACGATGTTACGGCTGCTAGCGCTCTGGCTCGCGAGCATCGCTGCCTTGCCAGCGTTCGCGATACACGCCTCCGAGGCTGGCGTCGTGGACTGGTACAAGCCACTTATTGGCGACGCCCTCACCGGAAACCCCAATTTATCCCCCGTATTCCACCGCACCACCCAAGATAATGGCAACACGAAGAGCCTGGTGCTCACCGCGACGAGCAGCAACGTTCTGAGCGGATTGCATCCGGACAATGGGTCAATAGGTGCGTACCTCGTATGGTCCAGTGCTCACGCGAGTTTTGATGACCAACGCCAAGTCTAGCATGGAGATATCTGTTCGAAGATGATGACCGTGTCTTAGCATTCAAGAAACACAAGAACCGTACGTGCACCATGCCTCGCGCCTGATAAAGACTCACCGTGGTCTGTAGGGGTCGCCGCCGTGTCTGGTGTTGGAGGTGCAACTGTCCGTATTCTTGACGTGACAACTGGTCATCTTCTGCATGAGCGACACCTCCACAAGCCTGAAGCCGGCCGCTTATTGGAACCTGACAGCACCGGGGTCGCGCTGGCTTTCGACTCTACCTCGAACGTGTACGCGTTGGCGAACGGTCATACCGTGCGGAAGATTGATGCATCAACGGGAGAGGTCCTCTGGGGCTGGGCTGCGCCAGACCAAGCGTATGTTACAACGGCAAAGTTGAGGAATGTCTACTTACATGCACGACAGGTCGCTGAACGTGTACTCCGCCGTGCTCCCGACACCATCCGCAGTCTATCTCATTGGTCTTGCCAAGTCATTCGCCTCGTACACTCTCCATATCACAGCTCTTTCTCCCGCGGACGGCTCTGTCCTTGGTAGCAAAGATGTTTCCTCCAGCATCGAGCAGGGCCCGGCGAGTTTATTCGCCCTCAGCAACCCCGCAGTGGAGTTGGGCCATGCTCGAGTGCTCTGGCTTGAGGCCAACCAGATCAAGTCGGTCCGGCTAACCCCCGAGCTCAAGGAGAAGCCCACCACAGTGAAGGGCACGGCGTACCGAAAGCTCGTTGACCTCGGTCTCAGCGATCATGGGCTCCTCGTCGCTATCAAAGATGATGGTTCGGGACACGTCGTCAAGCTTGACGATGAAGGATCGGGGCTGAAAGTCATCTGGGAGTTCGCAGACTCAGTATGTCGACCACCAGCCTTTTGAGTATCGAGCCTTACACCGCGCTTGACAGGCAGACTCGGCGCAGAACACTGCTTCTCTGTATACCGGGGGACTTGACAAGGCTGGTAACCCATATGTTGGCCGAGTATTTTGGTCTCACTTTTACAAGGTACGTCTTATGCTGGTAGCACGCTCTCGATGGGCTGAGGAGCCGTGCAGAAAGCTTCTGCGCATATCCTGGCACCGCATCTGGCCGAAGGAAAAGGTCTGGTAACCGGCTACACCTTCCCCTTTGAGACTGGAGTACATGGTATCATCGGAAATGTGAGTTTAACCATCCTGTGTCCAAATTTGAGCTCATTCTTTAACAGGTGGCAATCGACGCCGCGAATCCCGAAGAATTTCGTGTTATAGGTCGTGTACTCGCTACAACTACCACGGGCGCGATTCAGCTCTGGCAACAAGACCAGCTACAGTGGACTCGCGAGGAGAGCTTGGCAGACATCCGTGTTGCCGAGTTTGTCGAGCTTCCTGAGCGCAAGCTTGTAGAGGCGGGGCTGGACGACGGCCACGAAACCTTCGCTGAACGCGTGCGCCGCCAAATCTCCGAAGCGCGCGACTTCCCTCACTACGCCGTGCACTTCGTGAAACGCTTTGTTACCGGCTCGTACGACTCGGTTTCCAGCTCTGTTGCACCCACCTCGAACGACACCGCGCTGTCAAGAGATACTTTCGGTTTCAGGAAGATCCTGGTTGTCGCCACTGGGCGGGGCAAGGTCTATGGCATCGACTCGGCGAACGGAGAGATTCTCTGGAGCCGCTTATTCGGTCTCGGCTGGGCTGCAGAAGTTGGCGGACGCATCTTCCCGCTGAAGATCTACACGACCAAGACCGTGATGGATGCAGAGACACCTCAGGTCGTCATCGTCACTCAACGCAGAGCAAACAATGTTGGTTATCATAGACTTATCATGACTGGTTATTGATCGGACCTACAGGGTCTCGTTGACACGGTGCTCTTCCACGTCGATGCCCTCACAGGGGAGGACTCCACTGGCAAGTCAGCCGCAGCGGAAATGCTCCCGGGTATCGACACCATTGCGGGCCCTCTTGTCGAAGCGTATCTTGTCCGTGATGAAGCTACAAAGTTTGTCCTACTCTTCGATGAATTCCTGCAGGTGGGTGCCATGATTCATCTCGGGTTTGTCTCGCTGACTGGATAGCAGGCGCACATATACCCGGATACTTCAGAGACATCAGCGTCATTCGAGAAGCTTATTCCTTCCCTCAATTTCGCTCTGCGCACTGGACAGGTGGGCTCCTTCCGTCTGACAGGTCACCGCCTCGGCCTCCAGAAGGAGTTCACTGGCAAGTACATCGCGCACCCCACTTGGGCAGCGTCACTTCCCGACAGCGAAGATATCCAGGCCGTCGTCACTCGCCCTCACGAGCCCGTCGCCTCCCTTGGCAAGGTCCTCGGCAACCGCACGACTCTGTACAAGTATCTCAACCCGAACGTCGTAGCGGTCGTCACTTCCTCGCTGAAGGCGCCGACGCCTAGCTGCGGCATCTACGTCATGGACGTCGTCAAAGGCTCGACTCTGTACCACTCGGTTCTGCCTGCAACAGGCGGCGCGTGCGACATCAAGGCCGCCTTTACCGAGAACTGGCTGATCTACCACTACTACGACGATGACTTTGGCGTGGACCAAGCGAAGAGCTACAGGGTCGTGTCCGTGGAGCTCTATGAAGGTAGCGGTGTTGACAGTAAAATCAGCAGGTATGTTCTATGGACAGCACGCTTAGATCGTCGCTCAACTGCACCATCGCAGTTCTGACCTCTCGTCATTCGCAAACTCTTCCACGAATGTCAATGTCATCGAGCAAACATACGTCTTCCCTCGGGGCGTGTCAGCCATGACGACTACCACGACGAAGTTCGGCATCACCTCAAAGGATCTTATCGGTTCGGTCGCTCCATACGCTGGCTCTGCTTGTAGCTGACTTTGTGTCCACAGTCGCCGGAGAAAATGGCATCGTCCAAGCACTCCCTCGCCGATTCTTCGACCCGAGACGGCCGAAACGCAAACCCACGACCGAAGAACAGGAAGAGTGGCTCGTCCAGTACGACGCCCTCATTCCCGACGACCCAAAGCGGGTGCTCTCGCACAACTACCACGTTGCGAACGTGCGCAGCATCCTCACATCGCCGGCCCTCCTCGAGTCGACGTCGCTCGTCTTCGCATACGGCCTCGACCTGTTCTCGACGCGCGTTACGCCATCGAACACGTTCGATGTCCTGAGCGAGAACTTCAACAAGATGCAGCTTGTGCTCACCATCTCTGGCCTTGCACTCGCCATCCTCATTACGAAGCCGATGGTGCGGAACAAGAGGCTACGAGAACGGTGGTACAACTAGTTCCAGCGCGAGTCGTGGATGTTATGTATGCTAGATTTTGGAATGCATGTTGTAATACCTGCTCATCTTTCTTCGTCTGAGCCGTTTCTCTGTTGTTCACCAACTCACAGCAAGCTCTGAGCCGTGAGTAAAGTTATGCCCGGCTCTAAAGCTGGAGTGGCCGCGATAAGCGATGGGCGATGGTGGCCACTGGCCAGGCGCTTACAAGTGGCCGAGTGGTCGAAGGCGTTGCCCATCGTGTATTCACGGTTCTGGCCCATTTCAGTTCGGCTGGCGGTTCGGGTAACGCTTCGTGGTCACCAGAACTGGTTCGATTTCCCGAAAGGGGCAAGCTGAACCCCCGACTTGACCCAAACACGGCCAAATAAACGTCCGCGCGACGCGTTCGCGTTCTGCCACTGCCAAGTTGGCCATGCTGAAGTACGTAGCTAAAGCCATAGTCGTAGTCGCATAATCGCTGACAGTCGTTAAGATTTTTTATGTAACAGTGTTCTATCCCATCTCTTTGTTCCACATCCTGGAGCTGGCGAAGCTCGGTGGCGTGCTACCAACCGCTGGCATTCCGTCGAGCAGGCAGGCTCATGGGCCAGATTGCGTGCGGTCTAACGAGCCTCACACGAGACTACCTGTGCTGAGTAGGTTATCCGAGCCCTTCTTTATGCCACCTACGCATAGTGGTGGCCGTCACGGTAGCCATAATGGGAAAGGCTTCCCGGTGTCATGAGGTGAGGTTTCCTAGGACCGCTGTCACATCAAGCTCTAATGCCCTTGATTTCGACAGAAGCAGACCTGAAACTCAGGGACTGCGCCTCGGGGGTTATGTGTGACGAGAGCGCCGCGTACCGTTCCATACCCGAGGCCGGAGCCATCTTAATCATACGCAAACATGAACGGCATGGGTCGCTCATGAAGGAGACGAGAAGTGAGGATCGGTGAACGATACTTCGCAATGTGAGCCTTGCCTGATACTTGTTGCGAATCGCTGACATATTCTTAGCATAGCGTTCTTCGACAGAGCGTATGTTGCGCAAGTTCGCGCGCCCCTTCAATTGGGAAGGATAAGACCCTAATCAGAGAGAGTAAGTTTCCGAGCACCCTTGTCCGTGCTGCTCTGCGTACACGCTTACTATGCCGCAGAGCCGCGGAGGGCATCCGTTGACCACGGCACGCACACGGTTGGATTAGCAACGTGGCTGGGTCTCGCACTTGTAAGGCAACATGAATGCGCCATGGATACCAGACCCTTTCCAACACCTGGCGAAACTTGAGCTTATGCGGGGAAGCCTACTATACCTTACGACATGTCGTCACGCGTCGCTTCTGGATCTGTGTATATAACCCTCTACCGGGCACAGCAGTCGTCGACTCGCTCTCCTTACTTACGATGACGAAGAAGGCAGTACTTGTCGGCATTCATTATCACTCTTTCCACCCCCACCATAGACTCGGCAGCGCCTACCAAGATGTCGACGACATCAAAGCTTTTCTCATAGGCGAGCGCAATCCCGCGTCCCTTGACGACATTGCTGATAGCCTCACAGATACCCTTGGTTTCGATGAGGAAAACATCACCGAGCTCAAGGACAACGTCGGCGTCCACGACTCCACCTACCCCAGCAAGCGGCACCTAGTAGGAATACGTGAAATTGTCGCACCACGCGAGTTCTCATAGAGCCTTTGCTCGTAGACGCACGCTTTGCACGGCTTGGTCAGAGACGCGGAGGCCGGAGACCACCTGGTCTTTCACTGTACGCCGGGTGTTCGCTTTTCAATATGTGGACACTGATGGTCATCGAATCAGTCTCCGGGCATGGATCACAGAAGCCGGACCTTAACGGTGACGAGGACGACGGCATGGACGAAGGTATGCGGCTCGCATCTGCCTGATCTTCTTCGAATGACACATCAACAGCGATTTGGCCTGCGGACGTGAAGCCTAACCACGACTTGAGCGACGCGGATGGCGTCATCATTGACGACGTGAGTGCTTGCGCGTCCATCGTACATGTTTGTTCATCAGGCTGACGGTGGTACAGTGGATCAAAGCCGAGCTGGTGGACAAGGTTCCCGAAGGAGCGACTCTGACCGTACGTGCCACAAAGCATGGTTTAAGGTCTCTCAGCGAAGCTGATTCCTAAATGTAGATCTTTCTCGACTGCTGCCACTCCGGCACTGGGGCAGGTAGGCGTCACGCGCGCGATATGAGACCTGTGAGGTGACAATCCACAGATCTCAAATACAGCTACGTCGATGGGGAGCCTGTGCCTCACGCAAAGCACAAGGTTGGAATGAAGAAGCTTACGAAGGGTCTGTACAGTCTATGCGGCTGGTGCAATCATTGCTGACTCTCCTCACACTAGATTCGAATAACGACGAGGCCATTGTGGTACGTCATTGAGTCGGCCTTATTGTTGCGGGACAGTACTCAGGCACTACGTACTGTCAGGTCTCGTGGGCGGCCTGCCAGGACCCGCACCTGACGATCAGCTTCTCGGAGTCGGGCGGATATTTCGTGAAGGTACGTCAGCTCATCACCCCAGCTCCGATCCAACATTTTCTGACCTCTATCGCCAGGCTTTCATACAGGCATATGGCAAGTCGACGCTCACTTGCTCTCTGGCGCATCGGCTTAACATCATCGCAGAGGAAGAGCCAAACGCGACGCACCAGGAGCTTCTCCACCGCATGAAGTCGAGTCTCTTTCCCTCTTTCTCGAACTGCTACTGACCCAACAGCTCTGTTCGCTAGGCATGATATGCTGCGAACCGCGCAAGGCCATCTCGAGGGCCGACGCGACTCTATGAAGCGTAAACACTTCCAGAAGCTTCAGAACTGGTGGGAGGACGCCCACTCCGAGCCTGTGCTTGGCATTCTCAACGACGAGGTACGTCGTTCCACGCCCTCTTGATAGTGCGGCTAAGAAATTTACTACGCTCGTCAAACAGGAACAAGTCCTCGAAACCCCTGTTGCGGAGACCTTCGGTGTAGAGTGAACGATGAGTATTCGGATAAATTCGCGCGGAGTATACGGTACTGTGACAGGCTTCAGCGTAGGAATAAAATGGCGTAGACCGGATTCGAATTTGGGTGCTGCCCTCTGAGGTCGTTCCCTAATCACGAAGGCTTTGATGTCGAAGTCTCCGCGTCTTATGGAGCCATTTCTCGCCCGATTCGCCGTGCATGGATATCATAGTCGGATTTTGTTCTCAACATGTCAGACAGATACGGCGCTTCTTATTCAACAGAGCCAAACAGGTCAGTTGCGCGCTTTGCGCGGGCCCTTGCTTTGCTCTTCCGACACGAGTACCACGCCATTCTCGCATCTCAGACAAAGCGTATGGTATCGTTCCCATCCGTCCTTGGCGCGCTCAGGCTCGTCACTAGTGGGATCTCCACCTGGCTCGATACACGCACGTTCTCAGAAATTGCCGGTGCCGCGTGGTCTGGGAAAACCGGTACCGTACGTGAGCTGACGCTCTCCTCCCCTTCCTACGTCTGTCTCTATCTAATGCAGTCCTAGTGTTAGTATCAGCTCAGTCACAGCTATCCACCTACCTGTCATGCGTTGACATCAAACTCGGTCACCCTTGCTCCATCTCCCAGGGTAGCGTTGAGAATCGGGCTTGCGCCGACTAGCATTGTTCTTGACCCTTGACAACAATCAAAGAGTTCTGTGCATGGCACACCCGCGTCACGGTATTATAAGTACCTCTTTTCTGAACCACCTTGATTGATCATGAGCTTGAACACAGGTGCTTCGTCGCCATGTTCGCAGACAAGAGCCTCGGTGCTCACCATCGTCCTTTACTGGGCAGATGGCGACCGACTCTTGTGCGACCCTACATCGCCGCCTTCCCGGACCTGTCTGGCCCATGCACAATGCCGCCTACTACCTACAATGCGGCTGCGCTTGTGTTCTGGGGTACGGCTGTGTATGGTACCTCTGTCGACGCCGCTCTGGAAGCGTCCTGTTGGCGCCACGTCGCAAGGTTTCCTAGTACCCCTGCCACACACAGCGCTGTGACGGCCTCTCGCTCAATCCCGAAATGATAACCAGGTTTGTTGCATAGCATGTGTCATGACAGGCGAGATCGCCCACGCTTTTCAGCAGGACAAAACACTTGATCAAAATATAGGACGACATTTATGAACCTTTGTTCATTGAACGTTACCTGTGAGCCGGCCTCCCTCTGCGTAGCTGAAAGTCCATCCTTTCTGCAGCATTACTTGTGCGTCGTCACAAGGCATTGTTCTCTCGCAAGGTGATGTGCAAGATTGATACGCCGCTATCAAAGACGAAGCACTGTTACATAGCCCCACTGGGAACGTGCTTACAACATGTATCCATGAGCACTCACAAATGGACGCGTCCAAACCTGGGTATTTGTCCGTCCATCTAACTCGATGCGGTGCCAAGCGGTGCCCCTCCTTCCGTCGTACTATAAAGGCATGGTTGCAAGCTGACCGGCCATCGCCAAAACATCATCCACACCCTCACCAGGTTCTTCTCCGGCAACCCATCCATAATGGTGAAGAAAGCGCTCCTCATAGGCAATCACTACCCCCACTTTCCGGAGGACCATCAACTCCGCAGCGCGTATGGAGATGTGGATGCCGTCCATGCTTTCCTCGCTCGTGGGTGTTCTCGGCGTATGGCTATGGGCGTGTTCTAAAGTCACCCTCCTTTCTTGCAGATACTGTGGGATTCGACGATATCGTCCAGATGAAGGATGATATAGACCCGGATGATCCTCAATATCCAAGCCGGGACAACATAGTGCGTATTTGTGTGATAGTCGATGAGTTATTATTTTGAATTTTGGTATCGCAGCTGGACGCCCTCGAGAACCTGGTCGCAGATGCAGCGGAGGGCGACTACCTGATCTTCCACTGTACGCGTACATATCCCGCTTTTCAATGACTGGATACTAATAGGCATGTCAGTCTCTGGCCATGGGTCGCAACGGGATGCCGAGAACGACTCAAGCGAGGCAGACGGCAAGGATGAGGGTGTGTCATCTACCAGTGACCCTGAACCACCTCTGACCCGTCTTTAGCGATTTGGCCTGCAGACGTTGAGCCCAACGAAGATTTTACAGATGGTTTTAACATTATTCTCGACGACGTCAGTACAGTCCGCACTTTCTACAGACCTTATCTCATTTTCTCATAGGATATCAAAGCGAACCTCGTCATACCAGCTGCCGACGCCGGCGCGACTCTCGTTGTGAGTATCATCTACAATTCACGATGCCCTGAGATATTAACGGCGTTCATAGATCATTCTCGATTGTTGCCATTCTGGCACCGGTGCCGGTAGGTCTCGTATCCGTAGCGGTACAGTTCGGCGATCTGACAACGTGTAGACCTGCAATACAGCTACACAGACCCAGGTGAAGGTTCTATCTCACCTCCGAAGCGGAAGCTAGCGTTGCGAAAGCTTATAAAGGGTAAGATTGTGTGCACATCTGCGTTGACTACGATATGGCTGACTTAGTTCTTTGCTCTAGGTGGGGACGAGTACGAGGAAGGCCCCGGTGCTATTGTAAGCGGACATTTGGTGAACCATTCAATGCGAATGGCGGTGAAAGTCACTACTAGGTGTCGTGGGCAGCTTGTCAAGACCCCCATATTTCGATCAGTCTTGCTGGATCCGGCGGATTCTTCGTGAAGGTGCGTTACCTTGGACGCCTGGCTGGGTACAACCTAACATTTCCTACATAGGCGTTCATAGACGGATTCAGTAAGAAGCTCATGACTACGATTTGGCCTGATTTTAATATTACGTATCAGACAGGAACTGGGGCGCCACGCACCAGCAGTTGTTGCACTGCATCAAGTTATGGCCCTTCCTCCATGTCTCGATTCACAGCTAACACGACAACATACGCAGGGAGAGAATGGTACAGGAAGCTCAAAACCATTTCCAGCATTTGCGAGCCGCGCGCGTATTGACAGGCAAGCAATTGAGGATGCTCGAAAGGTGGTGGGAGAAGAATCGTTCTGAGCCCGTCCTCGGCGTGTTGTACAACGAGGTATGACCTTACTCAGCTGTGCGACCTCTCCTTGTGTCTCACTACGGCCCTTTCTAGGCACGAGTGCTCGTAACGCCAGTCGTAGACACCCTCGGGTACTATGCGTCATCCGAGGGCGTCGTCAGTGCACTCGCTGATGGTGCAAGGGGTTTCTATCAAGACACGGACTTCGGCGGGGACTGGCAGGACGGGAACGATAATGGGTTCGGGAACAGTAGCGCTGGCTTTGACCAGGGAACAGGCTTCGATGACGGCTGGCAGAATGGTGGTATGGATGGTAACGCCATGGCGAACTTTGCGCAAGACTTCCAGCAGGACCTCTCTCAGGATTTCGGACAAGACAGTAACTGGTTCTAGACCCGAATCCCTCGTATCGCTACATCCGCGGTAAACTCATCTCGACGTGTATTTGCCTGTCTGTGATATCAGGGTGATTTGGCGAATGCGCACGACAGCTTTTAGTATTCAAGCAGCTCCTCTCAAGCGCATTCCACAGTGTCATAGATGAATATCAATGTCCTTCGGTGTATCCGCTATATTGCAGCAGCGCATTCCAAGTGTTCTGACGTGAGTTTATCTGCTATCGTCCGATCAATCTGGCATAACCCTCCATTATACTAAATTGATACGAAGCTGACCGTCACTTCGCCACCACGAGGTGCATGCACGGAATGAACGTTTTGAGGAATCCCGAGTATATCCAAGGAGCATCTCACAGGGATGAGGTCGTCGCTGAACACCGATGGTCGTAAGTCCCAGCGGGTTCGTCCTCTTGAGCCTCACGCTTCATATGGTGTAGATGTCCACCGATAGTGGTGCAGTCCCATTTTCTCCCGCTGCGCTCGGAACGACCAGATTTCCAAAGTAGGGTCGAACGATATAGCTATCGGGATCAGGCTTTTACGAACGCGTTGTGAGCTCGACGTGATTTTCTCGTGTACGCTCGCATGAGCGGAGATGAAGGCGACGATCTACGCACCCGCAAAATTTTATCTGCAGATAGAGTTGGGATCACCTTTTGTCAAGGGTCCGAAGCACCACTGTGTTGGCCTCACCTAACATCGTGCGCCGGCAGAACCTCCTCAGGCCGATGGCTTGCCTCGACTGTATTTTCAAGTTCAATGAGTCGTGGGTCACTCTGACGAAATCGATTCTGAATTTCATGTAGGGCGAGCTATAAAGCTCATGGTGTTCAGAGGAGTGCGCTGCTGCAGGAATCATCCCCTTCGCCATACCCAGCGATATGTCGCCCAAACAAAAAGCGCTGCTTGTCGGCATACGCTACGCCAATCTCTCCCCTCGCTGGACGCTGGAGAGCACGTACACGGACGTGCATCATCTGCGGGAGTTTCTCATCAGTGAGCATGACGTTTGCTAAGACACAATGGTAGGACAGAAGAGTATCTCACATAAATTTGAAAGGTACTCTCAAATTTCGACGTGAAGACATCGTCGAGATGACGGACGACCTTCCGCACGATGATGACCGGTACCCAAACCATGCTAACCTTGTGCGTGCATTGCTCCACAAACAAGTTTTTCGTTAGTTGTATAGCTCACCAGGCCCGACAATAGCTCAAGCAGCTGCAAGCCCTCGCAA
Source organism: Phanerochaete sordida (assembly GCA_019973155.2). Classification (NCBI taxonomy): domain Eukaryota; kingdom Fungi; phylum Basidiomycota; class Agaricomycetes; order Polyporales; family Phanerochaetaceae; genus Phanerochaete; species Phanerochaete sordida. Next base: position 1,038,900 of record BPQB01000002.1, read on the forward strand.
AGGATGCTGACCCGGGTGACCACCTGGTCTTTCACTGTGAGGCTCTTCCGCGTCTGTCATCCACCCAAGCCTGAATAGCCACTACCACCCCCAGTCTCTGGCCATGGGTCCCAAAAGCCTGACCAAAACAAAGACGAGAGCGATGGCCAGGATGAAAGTATGTTGAAGTATAGATCAAGTTCAATTAAACTATTAACAAAAATCCTTCAGCTATCTGGCCTGCGGATGTAGAGATCAAGGACGATGCACATGATGATGCGGACAACGTTATTCTCGACGACGTCTGTGGCCTCTTCGCAGCTGCATGCGAACGAGAAGCTTATCTCTTTCCAGACGATCAAGGCAGAACTGGTTGACAAACTGCCGGACGAAGCGCACCTCGTCGTAAGGATTCCGACACCCCTGCAGATTACCCGATCTACTCACCGATACCTGCAGATAATCCTGGACTGCTGCCACTCTGGGACCGGGGCGGGTACGTCGTGTCCGCTAGTCTGCGCCCCGCCCAGGCATGAGACTCACAGCGCCGCAGATCTCAAGTACACCTACACAGATCATGTGGAGATCGAGCCAGGCAGGCACGAGCCGGTCGACCAAACGGCGCAGGAACCCCCGAAGAAGCTGGCCATGCCGGGGCTCACTGGAGACAAAGCGGCGAGCGGTGCGCAGGCATTATACGGGCAAGCTTGGTCTGAGAGGCTGATAAACTCTCAGCGGCACCTCCTACCATGAAAAGCCCAGGGGTCGGGGCAGTTGTCGTATGTGCAGTCTCCGATGTCAGATCGGGGATGATTTTAACGTCCCGCCAGGTCTCTTGGGCTGCCTGCCAGGATCCCCGTTTTACGATTAGCTTCTCTAATTCGGGAGGCTGTTTCGTGAAGGTACGCCTACCTCGCCCATTTCCGCCATGTTTTGAACAGGTGTCCGCCAGGCGTTCATAGATGCTTTCCGTAAGGGACCCTGCCGGGTCAATACGATGTCCTGACGCTTGCATACAGATGAGCACAAGGATGCGACGCACCAGGAGCTGCTGCAGCGTATCAAGTTGCGTATTCGCCAAGGCTTGGCCTTGTGTGGAACCTGATAGTGGCCTTTTCGTCCAGGGTCAAAATGGCCTCCGCTGCCGAGGGGCACTTCGAAGAAAACAGACACCGGATGACTGACGCAGACTGGGAGCAGCTCCAAGGTTGGTGGAAGACGGCGCGGACCGAGCCTGTGCTCGGCGTACTTCACGACTACGTGAGTCTGTGCTTCTGCCAGCCACGACGTCTTGAGTTCAGCGATGTTAACTCGATATTTCGATAGCGCAAAGTACTGGACACTCCAGTCGCGCAGACCTTCGGTGGCCACCAACGCCATCACCTTTGGCCATTCTGGTAGTGCCAGCATATCCAAGAAGGTACGCATTTTGTCGCCATTCTTTGGGGCTACGCTAATCGGCGGCCTACCAGAACGTATGGGCTAGCGGAAGTCTGTGTATGCGCGCGAATAAGAGCAGTCGGGGTTCAATCACGAAGCAAACTAAATGAATTTCGCTTGTTTTACGGGGCTGAGACCGAGAACTGGCCTCCGCGCTTCAGAAGACCTACGGATTGTCGAGCCTCGTGTCCCTAATAACATCTCCCCACGCATCCAACACGCCCGTCATACGCTTGCACTTGCCGCGTATCGCGTCCTCCGCCTCGACACCAAGCGGCAGGTACAGCGGCCATTCCTTGCCCCGCGCGACGCCCTCGCCGCGGACGACGTCCGCGAGGACGCGCATCGCCTTGACAGGGTCGCCCGGCTGGTGCCCCGCGACCTCCTTGTATTTGCGCTCCATCACGGCGCGCACGCCGTCGTAGTCCGCGATCTTGTTGCCCGCGAAGAGCGGCCGGCTCAGGATGTTCTCCGTCCGGAACGCGCCCGGCTCGACGATGAGCACGCGGATGCCGAGCGGCGAGAGCTCGGTGGCGAGGCACTCGCCCATCACTGATGCGCAGAGGCGTGAGTGGGTGGAGCGGTGAGCGCGTGGCGGCGAAGGACGTACCTCGCACGGCGGCCTTCGATGTGGAGTACAGACCTCCGGTCTGTGTACGTGGTCAGTGTGATTTTGGTGGCGTACAAGAGACACGTACTGGCATTTCAGGGAGCCAGCTTGTCCTGCTTCCCATGAGGACGATCGTCCCGGAGCGTTGCTCGCGCAAATATGGCAGGAACGCGTTCGTCACGTCCAGGAGACCGAACACATTCACGTCATATTGCTTTCTCAGCTCGTCAGACCTGCCCTCCGTTAGCATTCGTATCAACTTTCACGTGAATATACTCACCCGCCCTCCTCCAAGAAAGCCTTGAACCCCATCCCAGCGTTGTTCACCACGACGTCCACCCTCCCGAAGAACGCGACCGCCTCCGCAGCTTTCTCCTTGAGCTTCGCGAGCCCAATGGTGACATCGCACTCCTGCAGGCGCAGGTTCTCGTGCGGAGGAAAGTTGAGTCGCCCGAGCGAGCGGCCAGTCGCGATGACCTTGTCGCCGCGCTCGAGCAGGATGTTCGTGAGGCGCGCGCCGAGGCCTGAGGACGTGCCGGTGATGTACCACACGAGCTGCTTCGCGTTCGTGGGCGTAGCGGAGGGTATTTCGACCATGATGTGTCGCAAGAGGTGTCCTGGGGTGCGAGGGTCAGTTAAAAGGGTACGGCCGAGATGGCACGACACACACCGAGCCCGAGGTAGCTGCTCGCTTGCAGCTTCTGACGACCCTGCAGGTCTGGTCACGCTCAAGCGGGACAGGTGGTGGCTTGGAGTGGACCATCGATGACCTTGGAGGGTCGTTCACTATATAGCGAAACCCGGTGGGGCGGAAAAGACAGTCGCGTGTTTCAGCGTTGGCGGCGCCGAACGCTCATCCCGCGTTGTCGCACTTGAGTGTGATCCTCGGGCCAGCTGGAAATGCCTTTGGATACGGAACGTCTGCAGGCGATGTCTTCGGTGAGCTGTGCTAGCGCGAGGCGGACAGAGTGAGACGCGATGGTGGAGGCATCAAGCTGAGGCATGTTGCAAGAAGGCGGAGGCGGGCTCGATGCCGATCTAATCGCGCGATGCGGACCTGGGCATGGGGCGCATCAGGCGCATCAAGGCGAGGTTTCGATTCCTCCGCGCGACAAACGCATCTTTCTCTGTACGTTCTCTGTCACCGTCTCTCCCCACACAGCACATTGCTAAGATTTTGCAGAATATAGTGCACAGAGGCAAATGTTGCCTTGCGCTTACGTCGACAGCCGCGCATTTGGGGACCATGCCAGCTGTCTCAACTCCCGAACAGTGAGGCTCCGCGACGGTTGCTGCTCTTGCGTCGCTCCATCCTCCAGGATTTCTGCTCCCAAAAAGTCTCGCGATATTCAACAATATGACAAAAATTGGTTCAAAGCGTGCTGCTCGTCAAGGGCTCCTCGTGGCGCATCTTTTCCAGGCGTCGCTTGTCGGATTCGCTGACGCCGCGCCGCCGCGTGTGCCTCTCGTTCCCTGAACGAGGAACGGGCCTGCCTGCCTCTGCTGCCGCGCGTGTCTTCTAGCTGCATGGGCACGCGCCTTCCCCGCGTCCTCGTTGCCCCCGCGGCGCTACATATGCGTCTCCCGCGAATTCAACGTCCTCCTGCCGTGCCTGCAGCACCGCCCCTCTCCAGCGTCCACGGCCCTAGCTCATGGCTCTCCCACTGCCCAAGGCCGAACTCATAGGAACTGTGCTCGAGACAGTTGGATTTGGTGCGTGTGCAAGTTCGAATGGGAGAACGTGCCGCACTCTGACCTTTCCTGAAGGCGCGTATGTCATCGTCTTCATAGAGTGCCTCCGGCTCCTGTGCACTCGCCATCGCGCGGGACGCGACATGCGCTATCTTATCGCCACCGCCTCCGTCATATTTGCGCTTGCCGCCGTTGTACGCTTGCCACACGTCTCGCCCGCCTTCGCTAGCCTAACTAGTGCAGCATCTGCTCATAGACATAGTCCGCGTCATGGACGCGTTTACACGCCACATGGACGTGCCCAACAGTGCCGCGCAATTCTACGGGACGATCACCACGCCGCTGAACCTCGCGAAGAGCGCGACCTACGTCGCCATCACGCTCGTGCTCGACGCGCTCATCGTGTACCGGACGTACGTCGTCTGGGGCAAGCGGCTCCTGGTGGTCGTCCTGCCCAGCGTGCTCTTCGTCGCAGACATTGGCCTCTCGGCGTGGGCGACGTGGAGCATCACGGAGGTGCGCCCTGGGGACGATGTCATGCTCGCGAACGTCACGCTACGCGTCAAATACTTCTACTCGGTGACGCTGGCCCTGAACCTCTTCTGCACGCGTACGTCTGCCGTTTTCTTCACCGTATGCTGTCTGTTGAATCTCTGCTATTGCAGTCGCGATAGCAGGGCGCATATGGTCTGTCCACCGCGGCGTCACCGCGCGCTCCATCTCGGGCGTCCGCTTCACAGGCGTCATCGCAGTCATCCTCGAGTCTGGTACGCCCGCACGCCCCACACCCTCTGTCCACGTCTTACAGATTACCGTTCACAGCGGCGATCTACTCCGTGCTCCTCGTTCTCCTCATCGCGACGAGCGCCGTGGGCAGCACCGCGATGTTCGTCGTGCTGAACTCCATCTCGCCTATCATCGTACGCAGCCCTCCTCCCTCTTGCCGATGACGTCCTCCAACTCACCGCACGCGCAGGGCATGGTGTTCTCCGCGGTCATCGTGCGCGCCTCGCGCGAGGTGCACGCCGACACATACATGACGACGCGCATGTCCTTCGCGCCGCCGAGCGCGCCGAGCTTCACAGACCCCTTCGCCACCCGCCGCAGCAGCGCGCCCGCGCCATGGCTGGCACACCCCGACGACGTCGCGAGCAAGCACAGCAGCCCGCGCCGCGCGAGCGACTGGCGGCGCGACTGGCGGTGCAGCGAGCGCCGCGGGAGCGACTACCAGCAGAGCGAGTACTGGCAGAGCAACTGGGGGCAGGACGAGTGGCGGCGGGGCAGCGATGCGCGGCAGAGCGACCGCACGGCGCGCGCGTCGCTGCTGTCGCTCAAGCCCTCGCGCGCGTCGCGCCGCTCGATGCCGTGGGTGCTCCCGCCGCTCGACGCGCTCGAGCCCGAGCCCGAGCCGCCGCTGCCTTGTGCCGAGGTGTGCGACTCGCCGTGGGACGCGGCGCGGCGAGTGTCGCTGCCGTCCAGAGGGCCGTCGCGAGGCCCGTCGCGCATACAGGTGCGCGTGCCGACACCCGCGGAGAGCGTGCATGTGAGAGTCGAGATGCCCGTCGGTTGCGACGAGGAGGAGATCGAGATGGAGGAGGTGTGGGGGCAGGAGGAGAAGCTGGAGCAAAAGTATGGCGGCGAATCTTTGGTCTGAGTTTGCCGTTCCTTGGTTTCTGACATTCCTTGCGCAAAGGGCAGTTTTCCCGCATACATCTGTGGGGCGCACTATATCTTGGACATTATATACACGCTGTAATCTATACGTACGCTTCCAATCATTAATCTCAGCTGCGTCGTTGCAGAGCCTCAGCCTTTCGAGTGCCAGTCGCGCCAAACCTGCCGCACCGCTGTTCCTAGCATCCTACTACCCTCTCGACACAAACACCGCGTCGATTTGCTCGCGGAAAGCCTCCTCGCACGCGTCACGGCGCAGGTTGCCCTTCTCGCGATTTCGCAGGAGCGCGCCCGGTGGGAGGACGAGCACCTGGTGCGGGCGCGCGATGCGCTCGTAGGGGAAGAGGGTTCCACAGAGCGGCTCGAGCCGACGCACGATCTCTGTTGCGAGTTTGGCCTCCTTGACGTGTTTGGCATGGCTGGTGTTCATTGTATGCCCGTCAGGTGCGTGAGGACGCAGAGCGAGGCTCTCGTCTGGTGGCTGTGTGGGAGCAGCGAGCGTTTCGACTAGGAGCACCGGATGTATGCGCCCGCTCCCGACGACCAGGGCGTCCCCGACGATGTCTGCGCATTCCCTGCGCACCGCATCCTCAATCGCTCTATGGCCATTTCAGTCTGGCACGGTTTTCGATGAAGGCCATGCCGTGGACTCACCGGGTGTCCACGAAGCCCGTCACAGTCTTGATCCAGTCGCCTGCACGACCCTTGTACACCCATCCGCGGCCGCCGCTCGGGTCTGGTCTTGCTCTTTCGCTGTGTGGATACTGTGGCGCGTCGTCCCCGTGTGGGGCAACGACGAACAGATCTTGCGTGTGCCAAAGACCGTCGGCACTGAAGAGCGAGGCCGGGGGAGCGTCAGGCGCGCTCGGAGCGACGACGATCTCGAAGAGTTCCGGACGAGTCGTTGGCGTGGTGGACATGGCGGACTCTGGCGACAATACCGTCGACGTATGCGGGTTCGGATTGGGATTCGATGGTTCTGGCGATGTCAGCTTTGAGGACGAGGGAGAAGACGCGTTGTATGGCACAAAGATAGGCTGTGCGCCTCGACAAGGTCGAAGTGGATACGAGCCGCCCTTAGAAATTAGCAAAGGGCCTGCTCGCAGACACGATCAGCCTGGGATCCCCTTGAATGAAAGACACAACGACATGCCTGTCTCCGACGTCCCATACATCGCCATCAGCCTGACGCCCTGCTCCCTCGCCCACCGCTCCTCCTCGCGGCCGAGCGCGACGCCGGTGTAGAGCACCTGGCGTAGGCCCCGCAACACACCGGCAAGCTCGGGATCCGTCATGGCCGCGCGGATGTGCGCAGCGACGAACGTTCCGTACTGTACGAGGCGGTTCAGCCCGGTTTCGCGGACCATGTCGCGGAGCTCGGTAGAGCCCATGGCCATGGAGGAGGCCTGCACGGTTGTGCAGCCGAGTGCGGCCGCGCCGTGGAATGCTTGGAAGGAGCCGACGTGCGCGAGGCTGCCTAGGCTAGATGCGGAAGTCAGGTCGATGTCCCGGGGGGATGTGAATTAAAAGCGCACCTGTTGAAGATATTCGAGGAGTCTTGTGTGTTGTCGAGTGAGCAGTCGGGGAACTTCTCCGTGATGAACACTCGCAGAAGGAGGTGGCTGGTTGGGATGAGCTTCGGCAACCCGCATGTCGTGCCTGACGAGTGGAAGATGGCTGCGGTTTGGCGTTCGCCTACGAATGGCAAGTCCTCTTCGCTAAGGCCCCGACCACAGGAAGCGACGAGCGCGCTCAGCGATTCTGCGTTGAGAGCTGTGGTTGTGGGGATGTTGCTGAGGCAGCCTGCTACGTCACGGGCGACGCGCGGATCGTAGATGAGGCCACAGGCGTTGCTCCGGTTGAGCAAAGTGTGGATCATGCCGCTCGTGAAGACGGGGCTGAAGAGTTGTGGGACATAGCCAGCTGCTGAGACGCTACTAATGTTCAGGAGGTCGGTGTACTCCTTGCCTGTGAGCCTGTCATGTAGAGTAAATAAAATATGCGGGATCAGAGGATAGAAACAATAGCGTACCATAGACCAACAACATCTGCTGGCTGCAATCCTAGCTCGGGCAGGACGCGTAGCCAGTACAAGCGCGCGGCAGCGAGTTGTAGACTCCATTCGCGGAATGTGACTTCACCCCAGCGAGCTGGCTGGCCTCTAAGGAAGGGTCTGATGATTGCTTTGCCCGCGTACTTGGTGAAGGCAGGCACGAGGAGCGATAGGAAGTGCTGAGCTCTGGCGTCCTCGGTTACAGACATGTCCCCTGTGCAAGGCGCGAGCTAGAAGCACCACGGCGAGCATTCCGCTGGAACGACGGCATTCTATATGCGCCGCGGGTAGGTCGCCGGCGCGCGACAGACGCAGAAGCGAACACGCCTCTTGACAGGCATGAAGCGCAAATTTTGCGTCCACATGTGCAGCACCCGCGGAGATCAGCACCGCCGCAGGGGTCCCACCCCAGTGCAGCGTTATTTGTCGTGAACGGTCAGCAAATGGTTCAACTGGAGCATCTGCAAGCCAGAAAGGCCAGGAAAAACAGTGTGGCGGCGAGCTCCGCGCAGTGTAGCGGACCGCAGCTGTAGTGGCGGCCGAGCAAAGTTGCCAACTACGTCTCCAAATGCAGGCGGCGGCGAGCTTGATGGGTTCCACGCCGCACAGGACAGCCTCGGAACTTCCTTGTGACGCAATATTTGAGTAATAGCTTATTTAATAAGTAAGATAAGGGAGACGTACGCTACACTCGTGCGCCCCTAATGCCCGATGTGCAGGGAGCGAGGACTTGATGCACCACTCTGTGAGCGACGGCGACGGCGGCGGCGGTACTTCCGCGGAGTAGAGATGGATCCCGCCACAGTCAACCAACCCTGCGGCGATGTACGAGCTTGGAGCTGTGGTTACATAGTTGAGATATTCAGTGCAGTTGGAGGTAAACTGCGAAGGGCGAAGAGGCTTGTGCCAAACCCTGGTGACAAGCTCAAGAAGGAAGGGCGCATCAAGCGCATCTGATCGAAGGTGTAACAGCTCGGCCGAGCTGGTGACAACACGGTCTTACGCGAGTTACTAGAATGTGCTCCTCGGCGCTGGCAAGGACACGACAGAGCACGCACTACATGCATGCTGACTTAGAACTGACCTAGTATTTCTATGACTGAACGCTGAAGAGCTGGTTCGAGGGGAATCGTAGCCTAGTTGGGGCATTATTCGGGCCAAAACGCCACTCCGCCCTAGTTTAGTCCTTGTTCTATCCCGAATCTGGCTCGGTGTATTCTCCCGGCTTCCTCTTGTTTCCTCCGACTTCTGCAGTCGGAGACGTCTCCCGTGCGAGGATGTCTGCCCGAACGTCCTCTTGCTCTCGACGCTGACAAATGAACGCCTATTCTCCCTTGTTTTCGTCGTCGTGTTGTCCCCGCTAGATCCACGGCAGAGCCCAGGAACACCCGGAAGGTTTGCTGACCGCAGACGCTTTGCATCCCACCACGACCATCCCGTGAAGCATGGCGAGCACGTTGAGTGGCATGCCGCTTCTCAGCGGCCCCCCAGGAGGGCCAGATTCGAACGAGAACGCGTGCCGGAAGTGCAACAAGGAGTTCAACCTTCTCTTCGCCCGATCTCGCAAGTGCAACCACTGTGGTGAGCCCATGCCTCTCCACCTCCGTCCCAAGCGCATTTCCTGACGTTTGTGGCGAACGCAGGGCACCTCTACTGCCAGTCGTGCACCGACTACCAGGCCCTGATGCCCCGCCAGGGCGACGGCAACAGCGGCTACGACCCCGTCGCGGTGTGCGCGTACTGCATCGAGAACCTCACAAGTAGGTGCACGCACCATGTGGCGCGAGACACCCGTGCACCGGCTGTAGCAGATCTGACCAGCACGCACATCTAGTCACGGCCGCGGGCAAGGGGCAGCTGCGGAATTACTCGCTGGCGAAACTGAGGAAGTACGCGAAGGACTACAATATCAATGTGAACGGGGTGATTGAGAAAGATGACTTGATAGACAAGATCATTGGTGCAAGGGTGCGTGCTCTAGGCAAGCCTACTGTGGGATCATCTGCTCACTCGGCTCGCATAGACTCCAACCAGATGTTTGCCGCCAGCGAATGAGGTACGTGTCGTCTACAGACCGACAGTCCACGCTGCTGAATATTCTCTAGAAATATTACCGACTACATTCAATACCACATCGCACAGACCGTCCGCGTGGCGTGTTCGCGCGCGCGATGGACGCGATGGGCGGCGCGGGTACTTCGCCTTCGCCACAGCAGCAGCAGGAACCGTCGTACCAGCCTCGACAGCGCACAACATCCCACCCCTCGTCGTTCCCGCGCCCTGACCTAGACGACCGTCCCCTGCCAAGCCGCACACCATCACAGTCGAACCAGGCACCGCCGCGCCCACCACCGTCACAGCAGCGCCGGCAGCGGAGCCCGGACTACTATAACCACGGGTACAGAAACCCCGGATCGCAGCAGCATCCGCCGCAGAACAGCTACCCCTACCAGCCGTACACGTCGCAGGCACCGCCCCCGCGTCCGCAATACGCCCCACCACCCGGTCCTCCACCCGGGCAGCGCGCGCAGCCGCCGCCTCCACCACCACGCGGCCCGAACCTGAACGTGCCCCCGCGGCCGCGCAGCGCCAGCACGCCGCGCGCGGAGTCGTCACGGGGCGCGTCGCCCGCGCCCGCGGTGCCGACGCTCGACGAGCTGCTGGAGATGGCGCCCGAGGCGCTCGGCGCGCTGTCCGTGTCCGCGCTGAAGGCGGTGCTCTTCCGGAACCACGTGCACGCGGGCGTCGTCGTCGAGAAGGCGGAGCTCGTCGCGAAGGTGCGCGCGCTCGTCGAGGACGAGCGCCTCGAGCGCGCGGCTGCGCGGCGCCGCCAGGAGGAGGAGGACCGTGAGCACCGCGAGGCGGAGGACCGAGAGGACCGCGAGATGCAGGAGGTGCTTGAGCGTAGTCGGCGCGAGCATGAGGAGCAGGAGCGGAGGCGTACTGAGCAAGATGGTGCGCCGCGGGAGGAGGGCACGGCTCAAGCTGAAGCGGAGCCCGCCGCGACGTCCGGGGTCCCGACGGAGCCAGCCGCGAGCTCTGCGTCGGACGCGCCCGCCACGCCTGCCGAGGGGACGAAGCCCGCGCCGAAGCTGACGCCGAAGGCGCAGGCGATGGCGTCGCACCTCGAGCGCACGGGCCTGTGCGTCGTGTGCCAGGACGAGGAGGCGAACATCGCGATCGTCGACTGCGGACACCTCGCGATGTGCCGCGCGTGCTCGGACCTGATCATGGGCAGCACGCGCGAGTGCCCGCTCTGCCGGACGCGCATCGTCACCGAGGCGCGGCTGCTCCGTATCTTCAAGGCGTAGATGTTGTCGTCGGTCGTTTGCTTGTTTGGTTTTTCCAGTCTTTGCGGTCACTAATACTGGTCATATGTATTATAGATTGACGGTCTCCCTGCCTGATTGTATGATACATATGGACGTATTGAACAAATGGTGCAATTCGGGTTGAGGGCATGGTGCGACGATTTCGCTCCCTCCACAAAATGGTACAAGAACATCAAAACATCGTTCGTTCAATTCATTCGCGTCCAACTGCCATACCCTCATCAGCCATGACCATCTCCTCCGCGAATTCGACTTACTTTCGACGATCATATCGAACGGGTGTTCTTCGTTAGAGACGGTCCGCTGGATGTTCTCCTGCCGGACGGCCATGCCCATCTTGCGTCCGTAAGTCTCGTACACGTCGAAAGGGCGTTGTACGTTGTACTCGACGGTGCCGCCGGCCGCCCCGATGACTGGACCTTGGCGTCGCATCCCAGCGGTACTGCTGAAGGACATGCGTGACGCGACGGCCGCACCCTTTCCCTGCTCGCTGGAGAGGCCGAGGCCGATGTGTATGATGATCAATGTCGACGCGATGCCCTGCGGCATTCGGATACATATGCGGTCAGTGGCTGTCGCTGCGCTAGCGTGTACAGGACGCACATAGACCTGCACGACAATCGCGATCATGAGCATCGCGCTGTCGCTGCGCGCACAAAACACGACGACGAAGACGAGCTGCACGAGGAAGTAGAGCAGGCCGCTCTCGACGACCACATGCATCGCCTTGCGTGTCATGCTCGCGGTCCCCACGGCACGGCTGACCCACCAGAGCCGCACAAGGATCAGCCCTGTGGTCAGAACGTTGGTGCAGAGCGGCAGGATGTACGCCGCACGCCCTAGTGGCATAATAGCTGCGGAGGCTTTAGGGGTATCGTTTTCCCAGGTGAGGTTGCCGGTCAGGTTCCAGACAAGACAGATAGCGGTAGCTGCGCAGACTGCAGGTCAATTTAACGAGATTTTGACAAAAAGAGGATAAATTGAACGCACGTAGAGCCGCGATGGAAGTGAGGATGGGGGCCACCGCGACCAAATAATTACGGTCCCAGATGATCCAGCAGCGATACATGAGGATAAGGCCCCCGATGAAATCCGCGACCGAAACGACGAAGGAGGAGATGTCGGTGCGGTGGTTGATGCTACCAAAACCAGGAACATCGCGCGCAGTCTAATGCACTGTAAGCTGTATGATTATCGCAGTCAAGGAGTGAGGGACGTACCATGTAAATTAAGAAGCGACGAAATTCGAGGGCGAAATGCAAGGTACAAGCAATGTAAAGCAGACAGTGGAGGATGATTATGACTTTGCTGAAGCTTCGCGACTTGGTCATGGATAAAATGAGGTAGACCGATGCTATGAACAGGAGGCAGTATGCGCCTGAGGAAACGGTCGGGTCGCGCATTTACCATCGGAACATAGTGACAACCACTAACGCACTCACCGTAGAGGAATGCTTCACAAACAAACCCTACGAGGGCCAATATGTCGAGACCGACAGCCATTGTAGGAGTTCGGGACGGGAAAGAGCGAGCATCCAGCAGACGCACTCGTCATAGCAGGTGGTATTATACCCGATGATGAGATCTTGAGAGTACACAGTCACCATCCTGGCCGTATATGACCCAGCGGGCTTGGTAGCGCGAATTGCTCCGAAACGCGTGATTCTGGAACAGCATCGCGGTCGTAGCGGGGTGGCGAGAGATGTTACGCCGCGTTCAGAAGTGCTTGCGCCTCGTATGCATGGACGGATAGAGGCTCGGACTCCGATAAGAACCACAACCTTTTCGGGACGGGTTCGCGGACAGAAAGGTAGCTTAAGACCGCGCGATCAGACAGAATGAGATGGTGAAGATGATAGAGCTGCGTCGTCAAGACAGATGGCATTCACCTCGGTCAGTTGAAAATATCCCGAAGACTGGAAAGACCTTTGTCCGGCTAAAGAAGGAACACTGGGTCAATATGATACGAGCGAAAATACAACGAAGGGCTCAAGACGTTCGATGAGCTACCCGTCGCTATCATGACCAGCTTCGCGCTCTTGAGCGGCTTGTCATGCGTACGCGCGTGCGCACACTCCGCCGAACACGCACCGTCATCGAGGCCCGACTGTCTTACATCTCCAAGGCGCAGCCGTTGCCGGCCGTGTCTTTTGGTTTCTCTGCTTGGCAATCGCAGTTTGCACATTCCCTGGTCTGTGCGGTGACTGAGCGCGGTCCTGTGTACTGGCCGCGTGCGAGAGCGCTAGATTGACAGTCTCCTCGCCTCATTGTACGGTACATACGGATTGCAACTTGGCTGTGCGCGTGATCGTACGACCTAGCCTCGTTCACGAGATAGCCCAGGAATATTAAAGCATAGTTCGTCTCTATCATCCGCGCCGAACTGTTATCAAGGACTCATCAGCCATGACCACCTTTCCTCGGCCAACCTGACTTACTGTCGATGACCATATCGCGTGGGTACTCGTCCGGCACAGTCCACGGGAAATTCTCGCGCCTGCCAGTCATACCCGTCTTGCGTCCGTAAGTATCGTACACATTGAATGAGCATTGTCCATCGAGCTCGATGATGCTGCCGGTAACTGGGAGTATTGGGCCTCGTCGTCTAGCGTCAGAGCCGCTGCTGAAAGACATAGGCGACGTAACAGTCACGCCTTTGTCCTGCTCGCTGGACAGGCCAAAGCCGATATGTATGATGATCAAGGTTGACGCAATGCCCTGTTGCATTCGGCCGCACATACGGTGAGGACGTTCGGAAGAGGAAGCGTGTGAAGGACGCACATAGGTCTGCACGACAACAGCGATCATGAACATCGCGGCCTCGTTCTTCATGCAGTAGACGATGACAAAGATGAGCTGCACGAGAAAGTAGAGCAGGCCGCTCTCGATAACAACGTGCATCGCACGGCGTGCCGCACTCGCCGTGCCTACCGCTCGGCTGACCCACCAAAGCCGTAAAAGGATCTTTCCTGTGACGAGCATGTTCGTGCACAGTGGAAGGATGAAGATCGCCTTTCCGAGTGGAAGAAGTGCTGCTGGAGCCATGGAGGCATTGTCACTCCAGGAGAGATGACCAGTCAGACCCCAGACGAGATATGTTGCCGTGGAGGAGCAGACTGGAAGAGACATCAGCGAAAACCATGCTGAGAGAGTGAGCCGCGTACTGAGAGCCGCAGTGGACGTGAGAAAAGGGATCACAACGACCCAGGGGTTGCGATCCCAAATAATCCAGCATCGGTACACGAGAATCAGGTTTCCAATGAAATCTGCGATTGAGACGACGCAGCCGGCGATCAATATGTGGTTATCAATGCCGCCAAAATCGGCGACATCGTGCGCAGTCTAGCGTGCTGTGAGCCATAGAATCATCCTAGTCGGCGAGGGAAGTATATACCGTGTAGATTAAAAATCGGTTAAAGTCGAGGGCGAAATGAAGCGTGCAAGCGGCGAAGAGCAGGCAGTGAAGGATAATTATGACTTTGCTGAAGCTTCGCGACCTCGACATGGACAGAATCAGGGAAACCGATGCGATGAAGAAGAGAGAGTATGCGCCTATAAAAGGGTCAAGATTCATCCATGACTGGAACACTGACAGCCACAAGCACTCACCATAGAGGAACGCTTCACAAACGAACCCTATTAGATCGAGTGTGTCGAGACCAACGGCCATTACAGGAGTTCGGGATGAAAAAGGTTGAGCATTCAAAAGACACATCTTGTGGCGGCGTGACGGGCGGTCTTATAGACAGTGCACGCATAGCCACGATTCTGGACGTATGGAACCCAACGGAGTTGGTAGCGCGAATGTCTCCGAGACGTGTGATCACGAAGCAGCGTCGCCGTCGCCTCATCATAGTGAGAGACAGCACACCGCGTTCAGAAGTGCTTCTACCTCATTTTCGTCATCGGATAGTGACTCACCTTCTGTTCTGAGCCGAATGCCTTCCGGAATCGCCTGTATGGCATGTCCGTGAACGAGAAGGCAGCTTACAGCGGTTTGAAATGCATACCTGGGCGAGGTGGAGAGATGAGAAGAGAAGAGAGGAAGGAGCACAAGAGGTGGGGCTCGGGGACGGCCACGTGGGCCTACCGGCGGATGGCGCGGATGCGCCTTCCGCGACCGTCGATCACGCCCGACGCGGTCGCCGAAGTCCGCGCCCGAGCCCTGCCTTCTCTTCTATTCTCTTTCTCTCGCCGACTACCAAGATGTTGGCAAGCCGTGGTAAGACCGCGTGATCAAAGAGAAGATCATGCAGGCGATACAGCTGCACCTTCAAGATACATGGGATTGTCCTCCCTCATTTGAGAATACCCGGAAGACTGGCACGACTGCGGTATTATATTGTTAGAGCTGCTGTGACTCGGGTAGGGCTTGGTAGGCGACGAAGGAGCATTGGATGAATAGGGGTTGAGCGAGACTGCAACGGTGAAATTCCCAAGCTGATACGTCGCCATTCTAACCAAGTTCGTGGTCGTCAGCCTACGACCATACTCGTATGGCTGCCGATGAACTCGCACCTCATTCCGTTTTCTTGTAGTCAGCGTTCGCCTCTATAGACACTTCCTCGTCTGCCACTATCCGCTGGTCACTTCCGCCTCGAGTCGGGTCAAACGAAGCTTCATGGTGCGCGCTTGACGGACGTCGCACTCTGAGCTCGAAGGTTTCGGCAGGGGAACCGAGTGCGGTGCGGTTGGCCACACCCACGGTGCTGAACTGCATCTGTGGAAAGGACGTAGAGGTGGCTGGTTGTTCCGACGATACCCTGAGGCCGACATGTATGATGATGAGCGTTGACGCGATGCCCTGTTACGCAGCTGAGCATTATCAGCTGGGAAGTGGACACGAGGGGCGTACGTAGACTTGTACGGCAATAGATATCATGATCGTTGCACCGCCGCTGTGTATGCCGTAGAGGATGACAAGTATCAGCTGGACTAGGAAGTAGAGTGCGCCGCTTTCGATAATGACGTGTATCGCTCTTCGCGTCGTGCTTCTGCTTCCAACTGCCCGCCCGACCCACCAGATACGCGAGAGAATCAGCGCTGTGGTGATCACATTCGTGCATAGAGGGAGCACGAAGCTTGCGCGCGCAAGTGGGATCACAGTCGGAGTCTCCGCGTGCTTAGTGACAAGACGTCGTGGTAGACCCCATACTAGGCCTGTCACTGTCACCGCGCAGACTGTGGGGCAGATCAGCATGGACTAAGGCGTTGGACAGCAGAATACGCACCCAGTGCGCTCGTCGCCAGCGCAAATGGAAGGGCCAGAATCCACATGTTGCGGTTCCAGATGATCCAGCAGCGGTAGATTAAAATCGAGTCTCCGAGGAAGCTTGCAATAGCGACGAGGCATCCTGCCACTTCTGCCAAATGATCTGTCTCTCCGTATTGGTCGAGGGTTCCAGTGCTCTACGAGTCAAAAACATCAGCATCTTGCAGTTCAGCGAATTGGAGAGAGGACCGACCAGATGATAGTGGAAGCGGGCAAATCCAAGCGAAAAGTGAGTGGTACACACGACGAATAGCAGACAGTGGAGGGCGACGATGACTATGTTGAAGTTACGAGTAGCCCTGAATGTTGAGAATAAAACGTAGAGAGACGCGACAAACAGTACGATATATGCCCCTAAAACGGATTTAATCGGGCATAGCAGGATATATAGAGGGCCACTAGCACTTGCCCGTGCGCTGCACGGGGTTGAACATTAAACATTCGTTGAACACAAACATGAACATGAAAGGAAGCTACACTATAGATGGACCCTACATACACAGTATCGTTGGCACAGCAGGCAGGACGCCCGCTCCCCGCCGGTCCTGCGGACCGGCGGCTACGCGGGCGGGGGTGCACATTAGGGATTCTGACGTGAGGATACAGTACCGCACCGTCGTCGAGGGCTCGCAGGACGGCGTGCTGCACTTGGGTAGGAGCTCGTAGCGCCTTGTCGAGAGCATGTCGCAGGCATTGCGTCGATTTGCGGCGTCCTGCGTCGATTGTGGTGGGGATAGCGGCGCGATTGCGTTCTGGGTGGTAGAACGGTCATTGCGAAAATGATGCTGCAAAGCCGAAGGATGAATCTGTGGTGGCAGGTTGGAAGCGAAACATCTGTGCGAGAGGACTGAGGTCAGCGGCACACATTCTCGCTAGTGAACTGACCACGTAGAGGTGTGCTTGTATTCTGGCGGGAGCTAGGGCTAAGGGGTCGGCGCAGCAGCAGTCATCATATCGGACGACGCTCTGTCCTGGTGTGCGGAGATACTGCCCAAATTCGCGAACTGGACGCGTTCGCGTGGTGACAAAGGTGGAAATGTGTCGCGCGAGGGCATACTGTAGAGCTGGTAAGTAGAGAAGGCGAGGAACAGAGAGGGCACGCACGATTTATCATGGGTCGGACTCACGGGCACACACCGAGCTCGCTCCTGCTCTCCCACTCTGCTCTGCGGGGTCAATTCTTGGGGACTGATATGGTCATCCCATATGAGCGATAATTAGCCAGCGAATGATGGATCACGCACCGGTTTGAAGGCCTCGCTCTGCGCCCTCTTGCGGGTCATTCTCTGACTCGGACGACACCGCGCAAAGCTCACCACGACGACCCAAGCTCGTTCGCAGTGAGAACACGCAGCGGATCGAGGCCAGAAAATGAGGTTTTGAGCTCACCCGAACTCATACCGCTTTGAACGTCGGAATGGCGAGCGTCGAGCCTACGCCACAGGTCCGGTGTCGGCAAGTTCAGTCGTGTCGGACCTCAGGGCATTTGTTCTAGGGAAGAGGTTCATGCACATATTCAAACAATCTTGAAGAATCATAGACATACAAAGGGTGCTGCTTAAGGCCTCGCTGCGCAGCTGTAGGGCGGGTGGAATGAGAGGTAGGGAGAGAGGGGAGGACGCGTGGAACGTTGCACGGAACGTCGTCGAACGACTCGCGCGCGGAGCTGGGCGCTAACGTTACAGACATACGTCACACTGGCCGTCCAGCCAATCGTATGTCAGTTTTGTCTAGCCAATCGCTGGTCGTCTTTGTCTCCGTGCAACTGCTTTATAATAGAGAGGATTACATACCATAGAGCAATGCTTCGCACACAAAAGCAATAACCGTCAGCGCGTTAAGGTTGAGGGCCATGATGTTCAGTATTAGAGAGCTAGGGCGATTGCGTAAGCTCAATTTTGACAGAATACCGTGCCTGTGTACATACGCCTAGAGCTTGCAGCTGAAGTGCAGAGCTGCTCGCACACTTCATCCGAGACGCGACGGCGGGCGCCGTCGACGCCCTAGCTTGGCTAGACATAGGCTTCGTCTTCCGGCCCTGGTCGGCAGGGTTCGGCCATGTCGTTTTGTTCTGATCAGAGCTCCTCCATAGGGAGAAAGTCCTCGAGCCTCTGTCAACCAAGAAACTTGATGTCCAGAATGAGACCGCCCCGAGGGAGGCTCCCGCGAAGCAGGATATGGCACACGGTCGCTTCTTGGCAAGTGCAGGCTGTGCACCAAAAACGGTGAATTATATCTGCAATTTATCAGACATGCATTGAAGGTAGTCAAGATGCCATACCATCGCTCTGCCGAGCGAAGTCGGAGTGTGCGTGAACTGGGAAACTGCGTGGCAGACCCTGGCGCTCACTAGTGACACTTCCCACGGTACGGTATCCCGGTCCGGGTGTCCTGCCTTGAGACGCGCCGATGCTGGCGATGTTTGACCTTCGCCGGAGGCCATTATGGCACAGACTAGCATGCTATCCCAAGAGGAAATTGTGGAATTCCAGAGCTAAGGCGTCGGTGCCGAGGGACGTCTCCGATGACTGTAAGTACGGTCAGTATCCCTCAAATTGCGCAGTGAGAACTGATCAACTCAGGGTTGCCTCGTGAGTCGTCACCATAGTCGAAGCGGCGGTCCACGAGACCATCGTCTATCTAGCCCCATTCAACGAGCAACGATGCCACAAGCAAGCCGCGGCGATCCCATTTGCTTTTATACCAGAGCCAGTGCCTCTGGCGTTCGAGGAGGATCTCCCCGAAGTGCCACGCGAGAGGAACCATGCCAGCCCAGTTCGTGGACATTGGCGCATTGCTAGGCTTTGCCTGTGAAGCTGTACTCTATGGTGAGCGCATTCCTAGTGTCTACCCTCGCTGCCGCTGATGAGTGTACACCACAGGCATCAATGTTGTCGTGTTCTTTCTTGCTCTCAATATCCTTTGGCCCCGTGTCAAACGCCGTGGGAGCAATCAAGTAATTCTGATACTGAGCCTGCTACTCTTCCTGAGCTGCACGGCCCACTTCGCGCTGGAGTTCAACCATTACCACTTCACTCTAGTACGTGTGCATCTTTACCATGCGAGACCTACCGGCTGAGAGAATTTCGTGCAGAAAACCACTGGCGTCGATGGCTTCGCCGACGAAACGAACGTTTACTTCGCCGCAGACCTGTTCATATCTATCACTGACTTCTTCGGCGACCTGATCCTGATATACCGCTGCTGGCTTATCTGGAGCGGCGACTATTACATCTGCATCTTGCCTACGTTGACGTCTGTCGGAGGCCTTGGTGAGCCCACCTTCCATTCATCACAATCCCTCGTCGACGCTCACAGAGCATATCACCCAGTCTGTGCCGCTGTCGTCGGACACTTGGTCCACGGCGGCCACGGAGCGACGCCATCGCCGTCGATTGTCCCGCTGGGCCTCGCCAGCTTCGCGCTCCCGTTCTGCACGAACGTGATGTGCACGCTCCTCATCGCCGCCCGCATCTGGCACCTGTCGCGCTCGGCGCAGGCGCGCCCCGCGTTCAGCACGCGGAGCGCCGCCGCGATCTTCCTCGAGAGCGGGATGCTCTATTTCCTCGTCCAGCTCGTCTTTCTCACGCTTTACGGCATGGACCACCCCGGGGAGCAGGTCATCATCCCGATGGCCGTCCAGGTTTACGTGAGTCGTTCTCCCGCGACGTGTGCACGCGCTGATGGGGCTTCTGGCGCAGGGCATCGCGTCCTTCCTTATCGTTATCCAAGCGGGCCTCGGTCTGTCCATAGAGACCCGAGGCAGAGCTCGCGACGGTAACCCCCAGGGTACCACCTGGGGACACTTGCTCCTGAGCCATGCCAACCCAGCGCATCTCACCTCGAAGGGCGGCGTGGGCGGCATATCGAAGAGCGAAGGCATCGAGGAGTTCGAGCTACGGTCGCGGATAGAGTCCGACACAACGGACCACGCTGGAGCGACTCCAGATATCGTCGCTGTGTAGAGCCATGTATGGTGAGCGATCCCGCGCGATGGTACGGGCATTGGTAGCCGTGTCATGGCAGCCATGATTCTGTCTCAGTGAATGAACACGTCGTGGTGTTGACCTATGACCTACACCATCTGCTGCGCTTGGATCGTCATCGTCCCATGAATCGCTTGCGCGAGTGTTCATGCGTGGAGCGATACACGGTCAGTCATATCCGTGTGGGCGAGTCGCTGGCACGACGTGTGAAGGCACAGCAGCCGGACACAGTGCGCCAGGGCTTTCCCGGACGCGATCGCGTCTGAATGAGCGCGATTCTGCGCGAAAGGTGGTCAGTCTATGTGTCTGTTACCATATCCTCATGTTGACACTGCTTTCTGCGTTCTAGGCTTTACTATACTTCTTTCCACCGTCAGAGCACCGTCGTATAGGTCCATCGTATCCCATTGTAACGGCGAACTTATCACGACCGTCGTTCGTCCCAATGGAACTGATGTTCTTGACACTGTCTCGCAACTTGCCCGACCCTAGGCTTCGCCATTCACTCCCTGCGAGCGCGCCCATTCCCTTGGGGCCTATGCACGCAGACGAAGACCCACCTGACATCGCAGGAACCCTTCTGAAAGAATGTTCGCCACATTCGACATGAGGTTCTGTTTCACCTGCGGAGGTATATGACCAGACAGCGAGTGCAGTGTGGTGCAGTCTCACCTTTGTCACTTGTGCAGCTAGACGAACAACATGCGAGCTGTCTTTTGCGAAATCTTCATTGTCGCGGCGTCGCTGGTCGCAGCGACACCGCTGCCTTCGGGTGAGGACCCCATGATCGATGCCACCTTGATTTTGCTCACACGCAATAGCATCTTGCGGCGAGCAATCCACCAGCTCCCAAGAGCTAGCGAATGGCATCGACAGTGAGTGACTATAGATATTACATCTAGGAAATTGACACTGACTGTACTCCAGAGCGATCTCCCAACTCCCCGTTTGTCTGGGGTCCTGCCCTCAACCTGTGTGACACCAACGCACGCACGGCGCATGTCGCTATCCAGAACGTGGAGAACAGAGAGTAAGCGCAGCAGTGATGGCGCGATCTAGGGGTAGCATCGCAACTCCGGTTCACATAAGTGTGTATGAGTGGCTGGTACGACGTGTGCGGTTAGTAAGCCGGTTACGACAATCGGACAGTGTGTGCCAAGAGCTTTCCCGGTCATGTCAGTGATCGCGCCTGGGAAGAGCACGGCTCTTTGCGAAAGATGAACCTTCTACACTCCCTGTATGCATACCCTGATGTTGCATCGCTGCATGAGTTTCAGGGTTCATGACACGCGCATCTTTCCTGTTCGAGAGCACCATGACAAGACTATCAAATTCCATCGTGATGGTGAACTTGTAAGACCCATTGTCTGTACTACTGAGACCGAGGTCCCAGAAAATATCACGCAGATTAATCAAGTCTGGGCTTCGCCTTTGATTTCTCATAGCCTTAAGGCCGATGCACGCAAACAAAAACACGCTCAACACCGAAGGAAATACTTCCGGAAGGGCCACCAGATTCCTCGATGTGGGGTTTTGGACGCACCTGGAGAGGTATATAATGCAGGGCCGTGAGTGCAGTCTCACCACTGCGCAGCACGGAACTACAGTACAAGATGCGGACTGTCCTGAGTATGGTCCTTATTATCGCGGCGTCGCTGCCAGTGGTTGTTGCGGCACCGCTGCCATCGGGTAAGGAGCTCGTCATTGATTCTCATCTGCTTTCGTTGACTCGGACGTGCAGTAGTACCCTCCAGCGCGCCTACCACGAATCCCCAGCAGCGAGCAAACGGCGTCGACAGTAAGTGACTGTAGGTATGACGCCGGGAGGTTCGAGCTGATCGTGTTCCAGAGCGCGCTCCAGGCGCGACTATCTGGGGAACTGCTGTCAACATGTGTGTGGCCGGAGGGCAAACGGCACATGTCACTATCGAAGACGTAGAGAACAGAGCAAAAGCGCAGCAGTGATGGTGCGATTTAGGAGTATCTTCGCATCTATGGGTTCACATATATACGATACGCTCCGGCGCGGAGGAAGTATACCCGGAAACAACAAGTGGGCCTGACATGCATGCTTGATCGCTTCGGATGTGACGTTTCTTTGTCGGGGAATCTTCAACTTGAAGGTACCGAAGAGAGCATCCATGTACGCGTCGTGTGCGAGGTACGGATATCATGTGAGAAATATGAAAGCTGGTAACGGAACGCCCAAAATTGGGAATACGTCAGGGTCACCGCCACAGGAGCGCCACGAAGCTATCGGCCCCGAAACCTCGCTAAGGGCAGTGCCCATCACGTCGTGCATAACCGCAGCCTCAGCCGGCGGACAAGAAGAACAACCTGCAAAGCCCAGCAGCGTCGGAGACACTGGCCGTACACGGGAGGGCTTCGATCGCGCTGCATCTTCCCAGGACAAGGTGGGGCTGCATGCGGGCCCTCTGGCTTCGGACCATCTTATCACTGCCCGCATTTGCATTGCATCCCTATTGTGCAATGCAAACCTTGTCGCCGGATGTGAAATTGCGCGCGCAATGTGCCCGCGCCGCCTGCGCCTGCCCATATCCGCGCGCCGCAGGAGATCTGGATGCGCACACGCGCCCCGTCGCAGACACCGGGCGGCGCCGCAGGGGCGTGGGTGGGCGTGGGTACGGGTGCAACGGGCGCGCAGCGAGGCGCGTGCCGGCCTATATACCCGCGGGGGCTCGCAGCCCCTCCCCGCGCCCGCATGATGCCACCGAAATCCGCACGCCGCTTCCCAGGCTGCTCGCCGTCGTGGCCCACCGTCGCGCTTGCGGTGGCCGTGCTGTTCACCACCTGTAATGTGCTGGTGACCTGGCATACCCTGTCGCGCCTCAACGCGCTGATGCCGCCCGCCTCCACAGAGCGGGAATACAGTACGTCGTCCGACATCGACTGGAGGAGCAGCGTTCTCACCGTGCCGATAGCTTGGGTGGGCGAGGACGTGCCGATGGAGCTGCCCGTCCCGTACGAGCCCGCGCTGGTCACCTTCGAGGACCCGGGCGCGCACCTGAGCCTGTACGACGACGCAGAGTGGGGCACGCTCTTCGCGACGGACGGCTCGGTGCGCGGCGGGTCGACGAACCGCACATTCCTCGTCGCGATGACGCACCAGCTGCACTGCCTGGACGTGATCCGCGTTGGCTACGTCACGAACGCGAGCGACTTCCGCGGGCACATCGAGCACTGCCTGCGCTACCTCGTGCAGACGATACAGTGCTTCGCGGACACGACGCTCGAGGAGGACGAGATGGTGCTCGTCGATGGAGAGTGGTTCCATGCGGTGTACGTGTGGGGCACGCAGCACAAATGTCGGGACAGGACGGCGTTGACGAAGTACATGATTGAGAACGAGGGTGTCCCACACATACCGGACAATCCACGGGCTCTCGATGCTACGCGATAGCTGGATTTCGATGATCACTTTGTACATTCGTTCGACTACTGCACTCGCTATTCATTTGCATGTTCAGAATTTACAATAGCAGATTCAGATGAGACTTACAACAGCACAGCTTGTGCAGAGGTGCAAATTGATTTGCCTTCAACGCCCGGTCATGTACTGCAGGAAATGCCCAGACTTTAGCAAAACGCTTTAAAGATAAACACAGTCCGAGGACAGCAGAACACCGCGCTGTCGAAGAGCTACTAATGGGTACAGTCATGGATATCTAAATTGATCTTGGCTACATAGCGAGGCCAGCGTAAGAACGAAGGTGTGGGCTCGCGGATCGTTACATTTCACGACACACTGGCACACCCTAGTCTTCCACCCGTTCAACGTCCGAGATCTTGACGTGTGCAGCTGAAGGAGTGTTAGAAGCGTTGGCGGGTTTGCCCCAGATGGCGGGTGCGGGATCCGAGCGTCCTGCGGTATGCTATAAGCGATGCTGGCGCGACATCCTCTCAAGCCTAGAGCATACCTGTGAGTGTCGGAAGGTTCCCAGCGAGTATAGGCAGCCTCCTGGACGGTGTAAGCACGTCTTGATGACCAATAAAGTCAGCGGCGTGTTTGTGTCACGGCGTAGGTCAGTCAAGCTCACCTACGGGGGCAGCGTTCGCTAGGAGTGCTGTGGCGAGAGCAGCTGCACAAAGAGACAGGAGTTGCATGGTTGGCAGACGGTAAATGGGGTCCTACGTGTCAAGTCGTGCACATATATACGCATCCGGCTCACTGGGGACGGGTGGCCACGGGAGCTGTTTGGCTGGTTACTTGGCGAGTTTGTGCTCTGCAGCGAAGTCCCCTTTGGGAGTCAAAAGCCCTGATAAGCATACCATGGCGCACGTCGCACCCCCTGAGAGGGGCACGGACACCGGATGGGCCGCATGATGGTGATCCGCTGGCACAGGGCGGCGGCGAGGCTGGCTGTTCGCTCCCATGCTCGGTAGCTCGAGTATTCGCACGGAGCGCGTCATACTCCCTATTGTTCGACTCCTAATTAGACTGTAACCGCGAGACACCTGTACGGTACCTGTACGACATGTGTTCTCATGTGAGAGAGGCCGTGGCGTCGAACAGCTGGCCCGCGGCGGAATGAGCTGGCGACACAATTACCGCTGGACCGCCCTGGCCGACTGCGCGCGGAGATGGTGCGCGCTGTGTATCATCTATCCACAGTCATTGTCAGATCTGGCTGAGTGAGGATTCAGGATGACCAGGTCCCACCTCCGGCGCCGTTCATGCCTGTCGGAGAGTGAGTTTGCAATGAAAAGCGGAAAGCGTGCTGGCGTTTCGCCTGTGCCTAGGCCTAGGTAAAATCAACGTGGGATGACCACAGATTATTTTCTGCGTACCTGAACGACAATATTGGGTTGCCCTGTTGGCAGGAGCTGGTCAGGGTGGGTTCAGGGCGGTTGCTAGTCCGAGGAGGCGTGGAAGAAGCAGCCGGCGACCCCGGGCCTCGCGCCGAGCCGAGGCGCATCAGGCGCGTCAGGCGGAGATCGAACTGTCTCGGCGGCAGATTCGCAGAGAACGTTAGCCTCATCTCAAAAGTCGTGTCTTGGGAGGGGGGGTCGTGGGAACGCAATTTGGCCGTGATTTCGGTTGCCCGGCTGGGCCAAAATAAGGCGCTTAGACCCCCCCTCGCCCAAGGCGCGACTTTTGTGACTAGATCAAGAGAACGTCTGTTCGACTCTGCCCATCGCCATCGCCGCTGGCAGCCCGGGCGCGCGCGAGCCTGCAGATACCGCGGAGGAATATTGGGCGTATTTCTACCCATGGACCCTGTTCTGACTGCTGCTGCAGATGGTTCTATAGTAACCCATGACTTTCGACAGCCGTCACCGGGCAAACTGGGGCCAAATTGCGCGTCAGCAATCCGCGAATAGCACGCAGGATATCGGGGTGCTCTCGCTGGGACAGGCTGCTCCCGCGCGAGCGCGGTCCTAGCATCACGAACCGCCAATATAACTACGGCAACGCCTTCCCGAGAGTTCCGGGTCGAGTCTAGCGCCACTAGTACGCCTTCGATGACTTCGCCAATACCTCGAAATACCCACGATTGTCGTCGCCAAGGAAAATGGTATAACTGGGGATCTGGAAACGACTCGTACCTGTTCTCGACCCGTTTTTCTCCCGATCCTTCAGTGTTCGTCGCTCTCCTCCGCCACTTCCAATGCCCCAATGGCTCTATCGCTCGCAAAGGTCGAGCTCATAGGGACGTTGTTGGAGGCGATATGTTATGGTGCGTTCGTAGACTCATTCCCTTTGCTATCGACCACTCAGAACGCGCCATAGGAATGTATTTTATCCTCTTCGTCGAAGTTTTACGCGTACTCTATGCAAGGCACCGAGCGGGGCGATCAACATGGTCTCTCCTGGTCGCCACATTAGTCATATTCTCTCTCATAACGACAGTATGTGCCTCGCTCAACATGCCTTTGTCTTCTGACGGTTTTGCCAGCATCTCGCCGTGCAGATAGCCCGCATCGTCCAGGCGTTTACGGACCATTTGGACGTGGCAAATGCCGCGGTCGCGTACTTCAACGACGTCAGCACGAACCCGACCAAAGCAAAGTCCTGCATATATATGTTGCTCACGCTCATTTGTGATACACTTCTGGTGCGTCGCGCTCTGTTCTCTTTGTGAGCCGTGCTCACACAATTGTTTGCAGGTCTACAGGGTGTTCGTCATATACGGACGCAGGTATTGGACGCTAATACTGCCGTGCGTACTCACCTTGACCGACATCGGTGAGTGCAGATGACCAAGGATACACGTCGTGTGCTAACAACCGTCGAGGTCTATCTGCATGGTTTATATGGAGCCTTTACGGAGGCGTACCCTATGTGCGCGGAAGCGGGATCCCAAACGGCGCGCTCGCACGATTCAATTATTTCTACGGTGTCACTTTAGCATTGAACCTCATGTGTACCGGTGAGCACTCTCGTTACAGGTCTCCACTCTGCGCTGATATCATGGTGCGCTAGTCATGATATCATGGAAGATCTGGACCGCTCATCGAAGGCTGCCAGGGCCCGCCGCGGCAGGTGTGCGTGTGATGGGCGTGTTTGTCGTCATCATAGAGTCTGGTCAGTCTCCTTGTTGCGTTGCCTTTAGAGACTATGAGGTTAAGCGCGTCCTACATGATAGCGGCTGTCTACACCTGTCTTCTGGTCGCGCTCATCGCATTGAGCGCCCTGAGCTCTGTCGAGCTGTGGCTGATACTCGATCCGGTACGTTAAAGTCGCTGTCGACGCATTCACGGACGCTCATACATGCGCTCCTTAGCTGTGCCCCATCATCGTGAGTGTCTGGTGATTCTGTCCTCGCCTAGCCGCTCATCTCTGCCAGGGCATGGTATTCTCCGCCGTGATGGTGCGCGCATCGCGGGAGTTCCACCAAGACACCTTCATGACAGCGGAGCTGTCGCTCCCGATCCACCTTCGGGCTAACACGAATGCTCAACCACTCGTGCTGACAAGCCCGAGCGCATCCGCGTCTCATCAGATTCTGACCGTACCCGAACAGAAGGCCAGCTTACCGATGGTCCAAATCACCACTTCGTCAGCAGACGTATCTAGCCTCGACACATTAGACAAAAGTCTTGGAGTACCTCGAGAGGTAAAATAAATGTATCATATTGATGACGCGCAGCGCTGCGATTCTCGAGTCGGCATACATACCTGCGGAGCGTACAC
Organism: Phanerochaete sordida; assembly: GCA_019973155.2. Lineage (NCBI taxonomy): Eukaryota > Fungi > Basidiomycota > Agaricomycetes > Polyporales > Phanerochaetaceae > Phanerochaete > Phanerochaete sordida. The sequence continues at coordinate 1,066,094 of BPQB01000002.1, forward strand.
CAGGTAAGTGCAGCGCGTGAGCCGCTATGCTGACGAGTTATTCGCTCTCGGCTCCAGAAAGGACGACGCCACATCGTAGACAGCCGCATTCGAATTCGTCAAGGACTATCCGGTGGGGTCACTGGGGGAAATGGCGTCGCTCAGCCAGGAGGGGTACGTCTTCTGGCTTTGGATAGCACTCCACCTCTTCGATTCTTGCCGGCACGACCCGACTTGTTCTCCAACGTCAAACATCGCAGGTAGGCTCTCGGATTCACAAACGTGGATAGCTGTCGCTCCCACTTTTTGTTGCATAGAATTTCGGGCGTGGGTGTATTCTGCGGAGGCGGAAATGGCATATAAAAGCATGATGCTTGCTACAGAACAAGGCTGGTCGCCTACCTCCCGAGCGACGCCCCGTATGACGTCGCCGCCAGCCATTCTCTCGATCCCCGCCCGCGATCGGTGTCAACAAGCGCGTCGCGTGACACGTCGCGTCGACGCGTCAGCCTCAGCCCGGGAGCCGTATAAATAGAGGGCCCCGTCCAGCCTCTGGCCCCCAACACCGTGCTCGCCAACCACCACTTTCCCTTTCTCCGGGCGAGGCGGTTTCTTTTACACTTGGACCGGCCCGACAGCTGGAGCTGTGCGGGGACTGCTAGATCCCAGCCGCCCCTCCAGCGAAGCCTTCCGGCGACTTGGCGCAAGCCTCGTCGCTGTCGAGGGCGACGTCGGTGGGGATGCCCGCACAGGCCTGTCGGTGGCACGGGCCCGTTACAAGCCCCCTTTTTATGGTAAGTCGGCCGTCTTTCTGGCATTCGACTGGTCGCTTACGATGTTGAACAGACCTTTCGCCGCGCTCGAGACACCTGAACGTCGAGAGCGGAGAGCGCGAAGCCCCGCCATAGCCGTCTGGTGTGTGAGATAGCGCCAACGATTCACCAGATGAATGCTCACTGGACTGCAGCGCACATCAACCATCTTCGACACCGGCATCGTGGGCGGCTGGCGGCTGGTCGTCATCCTCAACTCCTTGCCATCGGTGCGTCTTACCTCACTGTGACTCAGCTGCCGCTCAAAACTGTTCTTCGACTAGCTATCCATTCATCATACGCGAACAACCTTCGGCGACGGACACGAAGTTGCTGGCAGCGGGCATGCGGGACGTGGTTCGGGACTTGGAACGCCCGCGCGAGCGACCCCCTAACCTTTCGCCCATGTCACGCCATGGGACGAGGCTGAGCGCTGCGGATAGTGAGTACCATTCTCTCTACTCCAAAGCACAAGACTCACGCAGAGCAGTCAGACTAAAGGCCTGAGTCTTGATCATCATTGCACCACAATCCCACCGACTCATCCGTGACAGCGCTGCTCGACAGACTCACTATGCCTCATGTACACCCATATGCTTCATCAACAATATGATATCCCTGAATCTGGAATAGTGTTCTCGTTAGATATAAGCTAACACCAATCACTGCGTGTGCATTGTGCCGTGATGTATCCTGACTCAGGCGCGCCGTCGGCCGCATTGAACAGACACGGCACCATGCGTGATGCCCGATGCTTACAATCGCGACTCCACCTGCAGTATGAGGTTGGAGGGATACCTTACTACGAGAGGGAGTGCGAATGTCGCCAAATATCCGACAGTACCGCTGAACCTAGAGAGGAGGAATTAGCCTCGATGCCAATGGAGGGACGGCGGCGTCTTGGCGAAAGTCGGCGGTCGGTGTCTGTTACTTATATTTCTCTTCGTCCATGTCGTCCCAGGGCCAGTGCTCCAGGATCTCTCTGTATTCCTCCTCCGATACAGCCGGGGACAGACCCGCCTCCTTCATCTCCCTGCTGAGCGCCACAGCCTGCTCGTAATCGTCGGTGATAGGCACCCAACCCTCGGGCCCAAGGCCGAGCATATTCTGCACGGCCTCGAAAGTCCTGTCCGCTTCTGCCTGTACCTCATTCTGCCTCATCGTCTCGCGCACGTCGTCGGCGTCGAAAGTGACTGGGCATGGCGTGCTGCCCCCCGTGAGCGTCTTCCATTGCTCAGCTGCTTGTATCAGCGCAACCTTTAGCTCGAGAGTCTCACCCTCCCATGGGGCACCAGCATGAGTGAATAGACGGCTGCGCAGTACGGAGTTGGGGTTTGTCAAGGCAGCGTAGTGGAGTGGGTTGTGCTTCTTCGTGTACTTGACGTAGAGGTGGTGGGTCAGGCGGCTGCGGCAGACCCCTTCCACTTTGCTTCGCTCAGGTTCGTCTAGGTCTGCGAAGTTCTCCGGGAGTGAAGGCGGCGGCGTCAAAATGGGGTCACCCAGGTGCATTAGGCGTTGCGGTATACCTGCGTGGAGGAACAAGGGTAAAATAGAGGTGTGTTGCCAGTCGAACACGCTGACGACATGCCAGCTGGAGTCAGGCGACTGTGAAACGAAGACGTTGCCCGGATGGAAGTCGGGGTGACGGATGCAGAAGAGCGACAGAGAACTTGGTTTCTTGGGACCAGTGCTGGTGCTATGAGAAGGTAGCGGTTCAGGTTTTCGATATGGTCCAACGGCGACTGTTCTTGATTCTGATACCCGGCTCGTCGCCTCTCGCGCCGGAATGGCAAGAGGGGCTGGCCAAATTGATTCAGGTAAGCTAGCTCCTTGAGAGCTGGCGTTGCAAGTGCTGCTTCAGCAGTTGCATCTATGACTAGCGGTCAGCGGCGCGCCCTGATAGCGCATCGTCAATGATTTAGAAAGCGGCGCACAAGGTCCTCGGTCCACCGCGAGCCGCTGTCTTCTTCCATACCAAAGAGGAAGCCTCGTATCTGGACCGACGCAGAAATGTCCGTCCTTCAATGGTACGCCCAGGCCGCCGGCCAGTCTGTCTAGGTCCTTGGTGTAGTAAAGGCTTCCGCCGGCAGGGAATGACAACGACATCATCTTTGACTCAATATGAGTTAGCTGTTCTACGATTGAATCGACATCTTGTTCGCCAAGGTTGCGCCATACGTCGCTGAGCTTCGCGGCTTGAATGAACTCCATGAATATGTACTCGGTACCAGCCGCGTTGTCCGAGTCTGATGAGTATCCATATATCTGAGGAGTGGGCAGCCCAAAGGACCGGAGAAAGTCCATGGTAGCAGCTTCACTTACAACGGCGTAGGACCTGGGCACCGTAACCGGGTACGGGATACGGGCAACCATCCGAAAGCCGTCGGACATGGTGATGGTGAAAGCGCGATTGAAGCCGCCTTCGCCGAGTTTCGACACGGCAGCAACCTCAGATGGCTTTCGCTCTACGGACTGTGTCGCAAGTCTACATAGCCCATCGACGTTAAAAACTCGTCTACGCTCTGTATGACGAAGGGCGTCGTTGATCCTAGCCAGATAGAAATATCACGAGTTAGATTTGAACGAAACGAGTAGCATATACGAGACTCACACCCAGCGTCCAGAGGTATATTCGAACAGCGTGGACTTAGTGTCAGCGGTGTACGAGCACGAGCGACGCCACACCAATGGTGCTGTCACCCTGGGAGACACGGAGCTCAGTCTGAGAAACGAAGGGTATGGCGAGCAGCGCAGCGTGGCAGAAGCTTTCAGAAACTCAAGAGCGGGCTTGGTGCCCTTCGAGTAGCGCATTCCAACGCATGTAAAGACGGCTCCGGTTGAAGGTAGAAAGTATGAACAAACGACGCGGCGTTCGCGAGGTTCGCGAGACTGCCGCGCGCTTAGAAGCGCGCTAGACGGTCACTGGTCCCGAGACCGCGTTGTCGTCACTCTCACCTCGCCTCCACCATGCCGCCGCTCCCTGTCCACTTTGACGACACGACCAAGACAACAATCGAGTCTCTGGAACGAAGACAGAAGGACCTTCGAGAGTTCCAGATACCGCGCCTTCGCACGTGCAAGGGGCCGCTGTCAGTGCAGCAACAATATGCGGCGGAAATCCGAGAGGACATTGACGTCTTCGCGAAACAACTCGAGGTATGTTACACATTCGCTAAAAGTGTGCATTGCTTGAGATGTAATGATAGTCCCTAGACATTGCCGTAGATGACCAGAACGGGGAGCGCAGTCGAAAGGAGCTGAGACGGATCGTGGATGAGTACAAGGGTGTTCTGGCTAGGTGCGTCCCAACACGTCCACGTCTGTCGCTTTCTAACATGTGGCTAGCATGAGGAAAGAGTCAAGAGCCGCTTTGCTGGCTTCAAAGCGTGCCATCGATGCGAGTGGAACGTCGAACCGCGAGGAGCTGCTCCGGTCGGCTGCCGTGAACGAGAAGCAGAACTTCAGTGAACAGGTCGCGTAAGTTACACTTTGCTTCTGCCTTTGTTCCTGCTGACACTGGTATAAGTGAGGACTCTCTGATGACGGCAAGCAATAATGTCACGGAAGCTCTACAGCGTACCATGGCGCTCATGCAAGGCGAACTCGAGAAGTCTGTGCTCTCTACGCAGCTGCTAGGCATGTCTGCGCTTCTACCCCTTCATACGTGGAAAAGCTGAACTTTCTGTACTTAGATCAATCAACCGCCACTCTGAAGTCCGCCTCTTCGACCCATGACGTCTTGGACAGTCTATTGGTCACCTCTAAGCATCTCGTCACTGCACTGGAGAAATCCGACTGGCTGGACCGCATGCTCATCATCGCTGCCCTGCTGTTCTTCATCTTGGTCATCTTGTTTATCCTCAAGCAACGCTTGGTCGACCGCAGCCTGCGCTTAGCCTTGTGGTGGACCCGCTTCATCCCGTCATCATCGAAGAGTCGAGCGGCCGAGAAGATCGTCGACGCGATGGAAAAGGGCAGCGTAACCGCAAGCTCGTCCGTCGCGGAGGCCGCATCAATAATCGCGACTGCTGTCTCAGTTGTGGCGACAACATCGACGCTGCTCGCAACGTCCATCACCGGCACATCGTCCGTACACGACCCCGACCCAACCGGGGACTCCATGCCACCCATGGACCCAGTCTCGACCGATATCCCACAGAAATCCGTGCTTGACGCAATAGCCGCCGAACCTACGGAGGATGCGGACGATCTGCTTCCTTCTCCCACCGACATCATCGTTGAGGCCGATACTCAACCCTTGGAAGTAGCGCATGACGAACTGTAACACATTTCACTGGTCCGCGCGCCCATACATCGTCATATTTATCATTTTACCACACCAGTATTGTGAGGGATGACAGCGCCGTCACGGCAGCCGAGGCGCGAGTACAGATGGTTCGCAACGAGGTGACACTTGTATTCAAGGCGGAAGACAGGGCGACGCGCGGCCAAGATCGCATCGTGCGAGTGGTCCACTCTAGATTTGGGCCCGCCTTCGCTCCTACCGATAGCCTCGGAGCGCAGATGGCGAACACGATGTTGTCCGGCGCGGAAGCCGGTATATCCACGAACGCGACGCCGTTCTGGCTGACCGTGCTGGTCAGGGTATATTCCTTGCATTGGTATTCTGCTAGTTGACGCCCTCACGTGCTTCTGACACCTCCAGACGACCTATACCACCTCAGTCGTCAGATTTCGCGATTACATCGTCAGGAGGCAACAACTCTAGCCTAAGAAAGGATTGAGCTGGCGACGAGCCCAGTCATAGCCAGGCCTGCACGGGGCGAACACAGTTGATGCGTCTTGACTCCGCCATGCAATTTCCACCCCAGTCCAAGCTCTAAGTGCGACAGTTCCCTGGGCACCAGCTCTATCAAGGCGGCCATGGGGCGTAGGTCGCCCATAGCATCGGCGGACCTATGCTCGTACGGACGGCCATAAAACGTACGGAAGAAGCTACGCGTAAGTTTCTCGTCTTCTCTTCCACGGACACCATGAGCAGTTCGCTGAAGGGCAAGCTTGCATTAATCACTGGCTGCAGGTACGTTGCTCACCAGGATACCTCCAGCGCGGACGGTGACTGATCTGGCGCAGTGGCGGCATCGGCTCCACGACCGCGAAGCTGCTCGCCCAGCACGGCTGCTCGATCGCTGTGCACCACTCCGGCGAGCACTCCAAGGCCAAAGCAGATGCACTTGTCGCCGAGCTTGTAAAGAATGACGGCGTGAAGGCCGCTGCGTTCCAGGCTGATCTCCGCCAGTTCGATGCGGCGAAGAAGCTATACGACGAGGTCATCGCGAAGCTCGGGAATCCCGACATTCTCTTCGCCAACCATGGCGCGACGTTCACCGCGATCGGGCCTGCAGGAGACATCAGGGATATCCTGCCCGCCGAATTTGAGGCCACCTGGAGGCTGAATGCCGGCGCGCACTACTACGTGAGTTGTGCTCGCTTTTTTTTGGCCGCCGCGGCTGACAGGAATGGGCAGCTCGCGCACTTGTGCGTGCCGTACATGGCCGAGCAGAAGTGGGGTCGTGTCATCTTTACCTCGAGGTAAGCTCGAAGCAGCTATTACGCGACAGTCGCTGATGTTGGTCCTGCGTAGTTTGGGAGCTGGTACGCACCCTGCAAGGTGTGATAGAAACAGACCTGATGCTGCGTAGTGACCGGGGGTGTCGTTGGACCGCACTACGCTTCGTCGAAGTCGGCCATCTTCGGGCTGATTCGCTGGCTGTCCCTGAGATACTCGAAGGACGGTATCGTGAGTATTCAAGCTGTATCCGCTCACGTGGAGGTCACTGACCTTAGCCACAGTGCAGCAACGCCCTGGTTCCCTGGCTCATCGAAGGTACGTGTGTCCTGAAACACCTCGCATATGACCCTGACAACGTTCGTCAGACACGAACATCGTGCAAAAGGCAAACTTGCCACCTGAAGTTGGGGCTGCGATCCCCGTAGGCAGACTTGGACGGTCGGACGAGGTGGCCTCCGTCGTTCTCATGCTGGTTCAGAACAGTTATATGACGAACAAGGCGCGTACACACGTCCGTGGTTCTCTGCCCTCTAACATTGATTCCGACCACAGATCATTACGGTTGACGGAGGCTTGACCGGCGGAACGTTGTAAGAGAAAGTAGGACCAGGCAGCACACTCTTCCGCGGTTCGTGGCGGCACGTGACCGTTGTATTGCTAAATTTACGGCTGTATTGCATTGCGTATATTCACGGTTCTGGCCCGTTTTGGTTCGATTCGGCGGTTCGGGTAACGCTTTGAGGTCACCAGAACTGGTTCGGCTTCCCGAAAAGGATGAGCTTTCGCGCCAGTAGCGCCCAACAGCCCACAGTCTTGTTCGAAGCCACGCGTACGACAAGTTCTTTGCTTGCGGAACGAAAGAAATGCGCTAGTAGACGTCATACATCCCCCTTCGTCAGCCTAATGCTCGTCGAGGGCACGTTTGATAAGACTTTTGCCCAAATCCCTGCAGCTACAGCGCTAACAGCAGATAGTACTGTACATTCACGTCGAGACACGGCCACCGTTCGACCTGCCGAGCAAAATGAGGGGGGAGGGGGATGAAAGCTAATATTGAGTCTCCGCAAGACGGGATGCTACCAGTTGAAATCTTGCCCAAAATCCTGAGAAAAGTCCTGCTGCAAGTCTTGCGCAAAGGATGCTGTGGGGTTTCCGCCCATTCCATCGTTCTGCCAGCCATCGTCGAAAGTTGTTCCCCGATCAAAACCAGCACTGGAGTTCCTGAAGGAGTCGTTGTCTCCATTCTGCCAGCCTCCACCAAAGTTTGGGTCTTGGTCGAGATCCTCAGCGGTGTCTGCAAATGCATCGGAGCAGCCACCACCAACGTCCTCATCGTACCCGAGGGTGTCCACGACTGGAGTGCTGAGCACTTGGTCCTAACACGACGGCAGCAAAACAGCAATGAGAAACCGGGGTATATCCCTTAGTTGAGCGCGGTCATACCTCGTTGTACAAAATGCCCAGCACGGGCTCGGAGTGGTTATCCTCCCACCAGTTTTCTAGTATCCTCAGATATTTCCTCTTCATCTTGCGCTCGGATCGCAGGCTTTGGAAATGGTCTTGCGCTGCCTGGATCATCCTTTCCCTATATATATTCGCGCGTAAGCTGCTATTCCATCCACTCAAGAAAGGACCTTCACTTAATGCAGTGCAGCAGATCTTCGTGCGTTGCTCCCCAGTTATTTCCTAGATCGATATATGATAATCACAGAAGACTGTAGCCATGGGCCCCTTACTGAATTCGTCTATGAACGCCTGTCCAAGAGGGTTAAAATTGTGGCTGAACAAGTTTCCGGAGCTACGCACCTTCACAAAGAAACCACCAGACTCAGCAAGGCTGAGCGAAGAATGAGGGTCTTGGCAGGCTGCCCAGGACACCTGGTAGCAACCCTCAGTAACAATTGCCTCGCGAGCTCGACAGAGCGTTCACTGACCACAATGGTAGGGTCTTCGTCGTAGTCGCTCCCACCTGTAATAATGGAAGCGGATCAGCCATGTTTCAACCAGTGTTGATCCTCATCTCGCGGTACCTGTCATGAGCTTGCTCATCGTCAGTTTCGGTTTGTGAATCGGCATGGTCCCATCTTCGGAGTCTGTGAGATCATCATCGGGGTATGTGGGAACAACGTCGGGATCCGTATAGCTGTACTGCAGATCTGTATAGGGTTCAGTCGACGACCTTCACATCGCCATAAATAATATTTACCTGCACCAGTACCGGAATGGCAGCAGTCGAGGAGAATCTACAATGGAGCATAATCTATCCGACGCTCAGAGACCGGTCAAAGGCGAGAGCGCACAGTGAGGGTCGCTCCCGGGGGAACTTTGTCCACCAGCTCTTCCTTGATCCACTACAATGTCATCAGACAATTTATCCGCGAACGGAAGGTACGCAAATCCTCACATCGTCGATGATAATGTTCTCTGCGTCGGTGAGATCATGGTTGGGTCTTGCGTCGGCGGGCCAGATGGCTGCAGTCGTATCAGCGATGGCTCTTCCACGAATTCGAGGCAGCAGACCTTCGTCTTTATGGTCAGCCTCGTTTCCTCTTACCCTTTCTGTCCTCTGCGAGCCATGGCCAGAGACTGGTATGCCCGTGAGTTAGTGTCGTTCGGACCATAGATGGGTTTAAGACGCACAGTGGAAGACCAGATGGTCTCCTCTCTTGGCCCCAGCGACCAGATATTGCAAGGCATACATCTGCGAAAGTTACGTGACACTCTAAACAGGTGATGATGGCACAAACCATGTTGGATTTGCTTGGATACAGAGGATGATTAGGAGCAACATCGTCCCTAAGCGTGACTATGTCCCTGAATCCCAGAGATTCTGGGCAGATGCTTGTGAGCGACATTCTATACTATCGGACACAGTACTAGTACTGACCGAGAAAGGCCTTGATGTCCTCAACGTCCTGGTACGCGCTCCCCAGTTGCTGCTCGAGAGGGAGAGCGCGATATTGAACGCCAATCAGGACAGCCTTCTTCGCCATTGCGTGGGTAGAGCACCGGATAGACTGGGAGCCTCTGGGCGGACAAAGTTGGGTATCCAACCACTCTTAACTTATACACAGCTGGAGGGTGCTGTGCTGTCGTCCATCACGGCTGTGGCTTCGATGCGTTCCTTCCACCCTGTGCTTATCTGTGGGGACATGACATGTGAGAGTACATCGGTGACAGCACAGCGGCTAACTTACAGTTCACGACTAGGGTCCTGCCCCGCAGGCAGCGGAGCTCGAGACTTCGTTCAAAGCTAATAACGTCTCCAGAAAAGGAGCGTGTTAGAAAGAGCCAAGCCATACGTGGACGGCGATGTATGTCTGATGCAAAAAATGTGAAACCCAACGCATTGCACTTCAAGTTGAAACAATTCTATCGGTCAAACGCTTAGGTGGGCAAGTCTCCATGCGACGGTCGCGCCCCATGTTCGCTGAATGCCACGATACGAAGCACCACACTCGCTCTACCTGATGCGACCAGTCGCACGATACGACTGCCTCTCGAACGCTTCTTGAAGATCGTTCATGGAGCAGCTTACCTCGTGGCGCTTGTGGGGCAAACTGGGGCGAGGCAGCACGGAGATGAACGTTCATTGATCTCTGAAGCGATGCCTTCCCACGAAACAGACCATCTCACCCACGTTCGAAAGATTCATACGCAAAGGCCGCGGAGTGGCGATATCACTGGCGATCGGCCTCCGTCCGCACCGTGTCTCGAGGGTGCAGTTGCTTGCGCCGATCTATGGATCCACCGCTCGTTCTGCTCCAAAAGTGCCCGCCACCGCCGAAGCAAGCACCTCGCCCTAGCCAAATTATTCAGATCGCGCCCAATCGCCAGCATCAAACATCCCAGACGCACCTCGTCGTTCAGAATCCCCAGCACAGGCTCGGACTGCGCGTCCTCCCACCAGTCCTGGAGCCGCTCGAAGTGCTCGCCGAGCTCGGCGCGCTTGCTCTCGAGGTGGGCCTGCGCCGTCTGCAGCATGTCGTCCCTGCGAGCCGCGGCGCAGTCAGCACGGATCTGTGGGTCAGGGAAGGGCGACTTGACTTCATGCTGTGCAGCAGGTCGCTGTGCGAGGCGGCTGGGTCTGCGCCTGTGTGCGATTGTCAGAGAAGTAGTGGGGAGAGGTGAAGGGAGGCGTACAGTACGCTTTGATGAACGCCTGCCAAAGCCGCTCAGCGCACGTTGAGGCGTAGGGGCGGAGCGACGTACCTTGACGAAGTACCCTCCGGACTCCGAAAAGCTGATCGTCAGGTGCGGGTCCTGGCAGGCGGCCCAGGAGACCTGGCGTGGCGTGTTAGCGTACGCACTGCCAAGAGCGCAGGAAAGGCACTTACCACGACGGCCTCCGCGTTAGCGGGCTCTGGCGCGGATTACGTACGTTAATATATAGGCACTGCGACCCAAATACGCGCGGAGACGCACCTTTCGTGAGCTTCTTCATCGCAACCTTATGCTTGCTGTGCGGCGGGAGCTCGTCGCCGTCCGTGTAGGTGTTCGGGAGGTCTTGTATCAAATCAGCCTGCGAAACCAATCCAAGGACGCAGAGCACCCACCGGCCCCCGTGCCAGAGTGGCAGCAGTCAAGGAAGATCTGCCAGCTCGTGTTGAGCAACTCTGAGGAACGATGGGAGGCGGTCGGGAGACGCACGACGAGCTTCGCTCCCGCTGGGACCTTGTCGACAACCTCAGCTTTGATCCACTAGACATCCATGAGCGGGCGGCGGCGGATACCGAAGAGAGAGGCATGCTCACGTCGTCGATGATGGCGCCCCGAGCGTCGGTCATCTTCTTGTTGGGCACGGCGTCGGCGGGCCAGATCGCTGTGGGCGCGTCAGTGAGATCAGGCCTGGTGCGGGCTGAGCGGCGTACTTTCGTCCATACCGTCGGCCTCGTCGCCGTTCTGGTCGCGCGTCTGCGAGCCGTGGCCAGAGACTGTCCTGGCGGTCAGCGAGCGGGCGGTGTGATAGGTCGTGTTGGCGTACAGTGGAACACGAGGTGGTCGCCTTCGGTTGCGCCCTCGACTAGTTGGGTCAGTGCGTTCTTCTGTGGAGATGCAGCTCGCACGTTAGAATTAGCCGGGAGTGGTACCTCGCAGTAGACTCGCCAGGTTCTGTTCGCCTGGGTACTGAGGATCGTCAGCATCGACGTCGTCCTTGAGCTCGGTGATGTTCTCCTCCTCAAAACCGAGGGTATCTGCACGACAGGACACCGCTGTCAGACAGCACTCGTCGCGGCCGGAGGACGCACTCGCCTATCAGGAAGGCTTTGACGTCGTCCACGTCCTGATACGCGCTGCCGAGCTGGTGCTTGGCATGGAACGAGTGGTAGTGGATCCCGACGAGCACCGCCTTCTTAGCCATTCTGCGGGAGAGTCAATGGTTGCTGAGCTCCTGTAGACTTCAGCGACGCCTATATATGCGCGATTGGGGGCCCGCAGCGCACTCGCGCTACCCGCTGCCGCCTCCGTTGCTGATCCAGCGTTGCCCGGCGCCGGGGTTGACAGATGGCCTCCCGCGTCGAAGCGCATCTGACGCTATTGTCCATGCGCACCAGCGTCGGGACAGGCGACCGGAAACTCACGGTCATTGCCCAGGTGCTTGCTCCGTCGACCACGGGCTTACGGACGCGATATCTGTGCGTCTGCGGAATCTGCGCAGCGCATATAGTCAGCAAAAATACAGAGGCTGAGGAGCAGGAGCTCGAGGCGACGATACTGACTGTGTGGGGCGTCCGTCTTCGCTGAAAAGCCCGGTCTTCCGTCTTGGGTGAGCTTGGGTGTAGTTCCCGCTGATACCTCGCGCGTGCCACGGCGCGCGGCTCGCTCGTCCGTCTGGCAGCGTCGTGTCACATATAGAACGTGTTTCGAAGCTGATCCTGGCCAAAAGAACAATATTAGACGGTGATGTGACAACGATCCTAGGATAGCTCGCCTGATGACGGCGCTGGAACCCAGGGAAACGCTTGACTTGAGCGTCAGCTGAAAGCCTCGCCGCAGCACGGCTCGGGCAAGTGGACCATCTGAGACTGCCACAGGCGCAGTCAATGTATGCTGGCCTGACAAAGCGTGGTCAGAGGTTGTGCTGTCAAGTAAGCCAACTCTACCCACCGAAGGCTGACTATGACCGACGACCACGGCGTGACGACCAAGCCGAATGACGCGAAGGCGAATGACCCTCGCATTGCGCCCGACGACTTCAGAATAGTACAGAGGCAGCAGGCTCACATGCGAGTGTCTGCACGAGGCAGACGATGACGTCGGTCAATGCCCCAGGAACCCCGGATCGCCGACAGAGACGGCGCGCAGCGCGTAAACAGAGAGCCAGCCGAAGCGGAGGCAATACTGGGGAGAGCCAGGTGATCGTGGGCGTGGGCATGGCGACGCGCGCGTTTTCATTAAACCCCGCTAGCGGTGCAACCCCGGAAAACTCGGAGATTCGCGACGGAGGAAGCGAAGGACCAATAGGGACCACCACAAACCTCCGCAGCGGGCAGAACGAAGGTGCCGGGTAGTCTCGTTCCCATCCATTCTGGCACGCACGGGCGATGCCGGCGGAACGCGGGGCGGACTTCGAAAAACCGAAGTGCGTTCCTGTGCCAGAATGTCTGGTGAGAATCGCTTCGGCGGGGGGGTGTCGGTGGCACGTGATCCCCGGAGCCGCGGTCCCGCCGCCCGTGGGCGGTGGTCCGTTTTCGCGTCGACCGCGCTGGAAAGGCTCTCACACACGTAAAGAATGCACTTGTATAGTATAGATGACATCTAGTGAGCAGAAAGGAGGCTGCAGAACGACGAGTAAGCGGGACTCTACGAACCGCGCGGGGCGTGCTCAGGTCACGTGCCACCGATGCCCCCCCGCCGAAGCGATTGTCACCAGACGCTCTAGCAGTGAACGCACTTCGTTTTTTCGAAGTCCGACGCGTTCACCGCTCGGCCACGCCCGAGTGTCGCTGAGGGCGGATGGGAACGAGACTAGGTGCCGGGAGGGACGCAGAGGCGCGTCCAGGTCCAGGCTGCGTCGAAATGTGACTGTGTGGCAAGGCGCAATGGGTCATGTGTGCTTACGGTTGGCGGCCGACGCAGCATGCGTGCACGCTGGTCGAGAGTGTTCAGAGCACTATATCAAAACGTACGCGGGGTCGCGCGGTATGGGCTGGCCTCGGCGCGGCGGAGGGGGAGGGGGAGCATGTGGAAGGGGCAGGGCAGGGTGCGGAGGTGGTGGTCGCCGTCGAGGTCGTGCGAGTGGTCGCGGCGGCGGACACACAGGGACCCACGTGGCGCACGGGCGGAGGAGAAATGGATCGCGAGATCTGGCGACGGCGATCGACGATGGTCGACGGGCTCTTCGCAGGCGATGCTGTGCTCGCCGTGTTGTGCGCCTCCAGAGCGGTGGCTCGTCGTGCGCGCGTCGGCGGCAGCGCGGCCTCGACGCCGTGCCCAATGTGCTCGACGCCGTGCGGGGCGACGCTCGGGCCGACTCTGCAGCGTGCGCCAAGGAGGCCCGCGGTGTGGGACTATTTCTAGAATGTCGGCCGCGGCGCGCTGGCCACCCTCGGTCATGCCCTCCGCTGTCCGCTTTCCCGATCGACGCCAACCCATATCTTGTCCTCCACGCTGCGTCCTAACCATCGCGCCAACCCCGTACATATACCAGATGCCGCCTCCCTCGCACAACGCCTCCCATTGACCCCGCCCTCCTCCCACAGCCGACATGGACAGCCGGCTGTTTCTCGCCCTCGCAGTCTCTGCCCTCGTCGCCCTGCGCAGCTGGATGCGCTTTCGACGCGCTGTTCACGCTGTATCGTACGTGCCTGGCCCCTGTGACTGAGTTCGCCCACTTCGATCTTCTCAGGAACCACCCCGGTTATCGCACACTGCTGAACACGCTTGGACCCATCGAGAACTTCTTCCCCCGCATACCGTATGTTACCCCAGGCGCCTTCCACATGTGGACGCGCAAACACCGCGACTTTGAGGAGCATGGCTGGGATGTCATAACCTATGTGCGTGCCGTCTGCTTCGAGCCTCCGTCTCGCTCATGCTCGCACCAGGTCGCCGCTTTCATCGGAAGCAAAACAAACTTTTACGTCGCAGACGCAGAAGCCATCAAGGCACGCCCCTTCTCCCCGTTCACACTCACCTTCTGACCCCAGCGCAGGAAATCACGACCCACCGCTCCCGCTTCCCGAAGCCGGTCGAGCAGTACCGCGTCCTCACCTTCTTCGGCGGGAACATCGTCGCGAGCGAGGGCGACGAGTGGAAGCGCTACCGCAAGATCGCCGCGCCCGCGTTCTCCGAGGTGCGCCCCCCCTGCGTCCGCGGCGCGCGGCGCTCACGCCGCGTGCGCAGCGCAACAACCGGCTCGTGTGGGACGAGACGCGGCTCGTCATGCAGGACCTCTTCGCGCACGTGTGGGGCGACCGCGCGGAGGTGCGCGTCGCGCACGCCGTCGACATCACGCTCCCGGTGCGTGTGCCCGCGCCCGCTGTATGCGCGTCAGCTCACACTGGCCATCACGTCGTGCGGCCCCTGTGCGCCCGAACCTTGCGTCTGTTCTTCTCTTTTTGATCCTGCTCCGCCCACCCTGCACGCGCGTCCGCACACGGCAGATCGCGCTTTTCGTCATCGGCAGCGCGGGCTTCGGCCGGCGCATCGCCTGGCGCGACGAGGACGCCGTGCCGCCCGGGCACACGCTGACCTTCAAGGTGCGCCTCCCCCACCCGAATCGGCGTTCGCCGTGCGCTGACCGGGAGCAGGAGGCGCTGCACACGGTGTCCGAGCACGTCTTCGTGCGGCTGCTCATTCCCGACTGGCTGCTGCGCGCGGCGCCGACGGCGCGCCTCGCGCGCATCCGCGACGCGTTCGCCGAGCTCGAGCTCTACATGCACGAGATGATCGCCGCGCGCCGCGCCGGCGCCGGCGCGGACAAGGAGGCGCGCGACGACCTCTTCGGCGGGCTCCTCGACGCGAACGACGACGATGACGCGCGGCTGCAGGATTCGGAGCTCATCGGTGCGTTCCGATGGGTTCCTCCATGGAGTAACAGGCTGAGGTGTTGACGCTGGGCGCATACAGGGAATATGTTCATCTTCATGCTGGCAGGTGCGTCGCGGCGCTGCTCTCGTGTGGCGGAGGCTGACTGAGTGCCGCAGGACACGAGGTGCGCATGGAGCCGACGTGCCGGGCGACGTGATGCTGACGCCGGTGTGCAGACGTCCGCGCATACACTCTGCTACATGCTCGCGCTGCTCGCGATGCACCCCGAGGAGCAGGAGAAGCTGTACGAGAGCATCAAAGAAGTCTGCCGCGACGGCCGGCTGCCCGAGTACGAGGACCTCCGGTCGCTGTCCTACTGCGAAGCGTGCGGGCAACCTTCATCTTTCTTCCGCTCGTGCCTCCTGACGTGAGCGCATATAGTGTCCTGTACGAGACACTACGCATGTTCCCGCCAGTCCACAGCATCCCGAAGAGCGTCGCCGAAGACACCGCCATCACAATCACGAACGCCGCCGGCGCGCGCACGACGGTGCCCATGCCGAAGGGCTCGAGCATCTCCCTGCACACGCCGGGCCTGCACTACAACCGTACGCTCCCCCACCCCTCATCCCCGCCTCCCACTCACCTCCCACCCAGCGCGCTACTGGGCAGACCCACACACCTTCCGCCCCGCGCGCTTCCTCGCCGACTGGCCGCGCGACGCGTTCCTGCCGTTCAGCGCGGGCCCGCGCGCGTGCCTCGGCCGCCGCTTCAGCGAGACGGAGATCGTCGCCGCGGCCGCGATGCTCGTGCTGCGCTACCGCGTCGAGGTGCCGCCCGACCCGCGGTTCGTGGGCGAGAGCTGGCAGGCGCGCTTCGAGCGCGTCATGCAGAGCCGGCCGGGCGTGACGATGACGTGAGTGCTTCTCGTGCTGGTGGAGGGGCTGCACTGATTTGGGGCGACAGGCCGCTCCATGTCCCGCTCGTCTTCAAGCTGCGGTAGCACCCCGCCGACGCTTCGCACGCGAGACCGCCGCGAGCCACCGCACTGCGCACCGGAGCCCCGCGCCCCCCGCGCCGCCGGCGCAGGTGCCCCTCCCGCCTCGGCGCCGCCCGCCCACGCAGCGCGGAGAGATGCACGCTCCGCGGGGGCACCAGGGCCACGTCGCTCGCATAGATAGCCACCCCGCCTGTCCCCCTATAGACGCACGAATGCAGAAATACGGATGCCCGAAACGCGTGACGCGGCGCGGCCCTGCAGCCTTGTGGCGTAGCGCCGCCGCCTCAGGGGCGCGCCTCCGCGAGGCGGGAGTCGGAGCACCGCCGTGCGCAGCGGAAGAGTGCGAATGGAGTGCGGCAGCGCGGCGGGCCCAGTGTGGCGGGCGCAACAGATGTTCACGCGTCCCCGAGACCGCCGAGGCGGCGGCTTCCCAGGGCCTGCTTCCGCGGGCGCGGGCGTGGGTGCGGCGGGCCCTTCGCGGCACAAGCTTGCACCTGGCATGACTCTGGCAGAACTTTCGCGGGCACACGGGCATTGCCAATCGGCCGTGTGCACCAGCACCGTTTTCGGCGGCTCGTCGGCGTGCGCGCTGCTGGCCTGGGAGGCACGCGTGGCAGGCCGTGCGACGAATTCGCCGCGGCGGACCAGGCGGGCCCGGGGACAATGCTAAAATGGGGGCTGAGAAGAGGTGTGTGTCTCAGGCATCTTGTTGGTGCCCTCCGCCCGACTCGTTCCGCCGTCACTGTTGTCGGTAATGGCACTCGTCCTCTGGCTCCTCGCCGCCGCCGTCGCGTACCATGGCGTCTCACGCGCCGTGCAGTTCAGGAAGCTGCTCGCGCAGATCAGGTGCGCGCACTCACTCTGCTCGGAGAGTGGAGGCTCACGATGCACGGCCGCAGGCACCATCCTGGCCTGCGGCTCGTCGCGAACCTCTACGGCGCGGTGTCGTTCTTCGTCCCGTTCCGCATCCCGTACATCATTCCGGGCCCGAACTTTCTCTTCAAGACCAAGCACGCGCTGCTCGCGCGGCACGGGCTCGACGTCGTCACCAGCGTGCGCTCTGCCCCCGCGATAGTGCGCCGCGGTCCAGCTGACTGCGCGCCAGGTCTCGAGCCACCCCCTCCGCGCCGTGTTCGTCGTCGCGGACCCCGCGATTCTGCGCGTGAGTACCTCGTGTGTGTGTTCGGTGTTTGAAGATCGAAGTACTGACGCGCGCGACACAGGACATGACCGCGGCGCGCTCGCGCTTCCCGAAGCCGGTCGCGATCTACGGGACGCTCTCGCTGTACGGCCCGAACATCGTGGCGTCGGAGCACGACGAGTGGAAGCGCTACCGCAGGATATGCTCGCCGAGTTTCTCTGAGGTGCGTAGGCTGCGCCGATCTGTCACCCAGGAAATGCGCTGATGTCCCATGCAGAGGAATAATCGGCTGGTGTGGGAAGAGACCGTCCGCGTCATGACGGAGCTCTTCGATCTTTGGGCGGACAAGGACGAGATCGTTGACGACGACGTGGTGACCTTGACCGTGACCGTGCGTACCCTGACATAATGCACGACTAACGCCTCACTCGATGGACCAGATCGCGCTGTACGTGATCAGCTCGGCGGGTTTTGGCCAGCAAATTTCGTGGAAAGTGGGCGACGAGCGGCCTGAAGGCTACGAGATGTCGTTCAAGGTATTACACTATTTGTCCCATGGGATTGTGCTTTTAACGAGCATTGCTTTCTCGAGGATGCCATTTACTACATGTCTACCGGCGTGTTCATCAAGGTCGCGACGCCGGCCTGGTTGCTGAACCTCGGCCTCACTGAGAAGATGCGCAAAACAAACACTGCGTTCAAAGAGCTCGGAGTGGGTAGCCGCGTTTCTGCGGTGATTACATTTGAAGCTAATGGATTCTCAGATGCATATGGCTGACATGATCAAGAAACGACGCGAGTCAAAAGAGAAAGAAGAGAGATTTGATTTGCTCAATGGTTTGCTTGACGCAAAC
The DNA here is from genome assembly GCA_019973155.2 of Phanerochaete sordida. Lineage (NCBI taxonomy): Eukaryota > Fungi > Basidiomycota > Agaricomycetes > Polyporales > Phanerochaetaceae > Phanerochaete > Phanerochaete sordida. The sequence continues at coordinate 1,084,386 of BPQB01000002.1, forward strand.
GAGGAAGAAGCTGATCTCAAGCTGACCGATGTGGAACTTATGGGTGAGCGTCCGAGTGCTGTAGAGACCTCATAAGGCTAACCAGTCTATCTCAGGCAATATATTTATTTTCTTGATCGCAGGTATGTTACGCGGACATGTTGCTGAACCCTTCTCACTCATATCTTGGCATAGGACACGAAGTATGTCGTTTATACGTGCTACCAACCTCTCTACTGATGAACGATAGACCTCTGGACACACCCTGTGCTACGCCCTCGCACTCCTGGCGCTCTATCCTGACGAGCAAGAGAAGCTATATCAGCACATAAGGACAATACAGCCACCTGGCGAGCTTCCCAGATACGAGGATCTCCGGAACTACACCTATGCGCAAGAGTATGTCATGTCTACTGCTTCTCCAGAATCGGACGTGCTCACCGAGCTACAGTATCCTCTCGGAAACTCTGCGAATGTATCCTTCCGTCGTGGGGATCCCGAAGATCGCGGCGGACGACACCGTCGTCCAAACAACGAACGCCGCTGGAGAAACGGTAGATGTCTTCATCCCGAAGGGCGCGGACATCGTCTTCGACACTCCAGGGCTGCACTACAACCGTACGTCGCGCCCGAAACCCGTTGTCGCCACATCCTGACACAGCCCGCAGCGAAATACTGGAGCGATCCCTACACCTTCTCGCCCGAACGCTTCACGCGCGGCGATTGGCCGCGAGACGCGTATCTGCCTTTCAGCGGTGGCGCCCGTGCCTGCCTTGGCCGCCGCTTTGCGGAGATCGAGATCATCGCGGTTCTCGTTCTCATGGTGTCGCGCTTCACAATACACATGGAAGACGATGCAAGGCGCGACAGCGAGACTGAGACCCAGAGGAGAGACAGGCTGCTGAAGAGCTCGCCCGGGTTGACATTGACGTGAGTGCTTGTTATGCTATTCTTGAGCGTTCGAGCGCATGATGGCTGCTAATCGTATGCGTTCAACCAGGCCGAAAGGAGTGTCTCTTACCTTCCGCAGGAGGAAGTGATCAGGGCGGTGTCTCCCCAGTGCGCTCATGGCAAGGGTCACTTGCGACATGAAAGTATCTTCAAATCTTTTACAACATATTCGGGGCCCGATGATGATACCCTTTGGACGATCCGGCGAGTTTAATAAACACCATAGCGCAGACTCAGTTTTGTGAGGGCCGGACTCTGATAAAAAGTATAGTCGCCGCGGCGATCGTGCGATGCGCAAAGCACGAATAACGTACGCATCCTCTCACGGTCTCTCCCACGCTATTCAGGCTCGAGCGGTCACTCCGGCATTTATGGGGTCGTCTGGCAAGCTTCCCGTGAATTTCCCTCATAATATGATACAGATTGGAATCTCATACATTGTGTGGCGATGACTAGTGGTACATGCAATGCGTGAATAAATAGGTATGCGGAAGCGGGTCATAGTGGATTCATGAGATCTTGACTTAGGCTTGAACCGTTACGTCTGTTGCTGCCTCGAACGTCTGGTCGGCTTCCTTGGTTTCCGGCTCTGATGTGACAGACACAGCGATGCCAAAGACGGACGCAACCGGAGTGCGCAGGACACCGTGCTGCGGGGGTCATTGTCAAAGGATGGGACCAGTATGCTACGGCCAGGTCACGTACGTAATCATGGAGCGTCGCCAGCATAGGCTCTGGATGAGCTTGCTTCCCCTTCTCGAGGCTTTCCCAAATCGCCTTCTCGACCTTAATTTCCCGGGGATTGTGCTGATGCCTAGATGTATGCCCTCCGATAAAATTTTGAGGCGGCGACGGGTGGTGAGTGGTCGATGGACACGCCCGTTGTACCACTCCTTCGACGAATTGGTCTAAGGAAGCCCGCATTTTCTCCCTGCCCGCAATAATCAGCGGACGCTCATAGCATAAAGCTAGATATGGATCCTACTTGATCAGGTGCAGCAGAGTTTCATGTGTTGCATCCTCAACCTCGCCTGTAACATTGATGCGTCACGCAACAACAGCTGAACTCGGGAAGCAGGACTCACGGAAAGCCTCAACGAACGCCTGTGGGGATGCAGAGTATCAGCTGTGTGTTCATGCCCAGCTTGTTAGAAGCTTACCTTGACAAAGTAGCCTCCGGAGTTTGCCAGGCTCAGAGTTGTGTCGGGGTCTTGACAAGCCGCCCATGAAATCTAGGAAAATCTTCGAATGACGAACATTGTCGTAAGGTTGTAGTTTACTTACGACTACAGGCTGTTTTGGCAAACAGTTCACCGGCTGCAACGGCTGTTCATCGAAAGAGCTGAACGATGACGCAGTAGACGGCGTCGATGTCGGCCAATCGAACAGTGATGACGCAGGCGTCGAGGATGTAGAGGATGGGCTAGGGCAAGATGCGTCTGCCGTTGGTGGAGTGAGAGGAGACAGAACGCTGATTTCGGGGATATTGCGAGGGCTGAAGGATGTCATCGGAGAAGTCGTGTCTGGGCGTAGCCGATCTTTTCAGTCGGTCGGCTGTGACTCCGCGATGACACAGACATACCTCGGTTCGGTTTCTCAGTAACGAGACCTTTCAGCCCAATCTTCTGTACCGACACTTTGCTAGCCTGTAAAGGGTGCAAAATCTCGTCGTGCACTTGCGCCTCCCAGTGGTCTTTATGGCAGTGTTTCAGGTCTGTAGTCTTGAATTAAGAACCTCAGAAGGCTGAAATCAGGCTGAGGCTCACCTGCGCCACTTCCAGAGTGGCAACAATCGAGAATTATCTGGCATAGGATGAGCCCGCCTATGTTGGAGACGTCCGCTGTTCGTACTCACGATGAGATGAGCACCAGAGGGTATTTTGTTGACGAGTATCTCCTTTATTTCCTGAGTGCTATTGAGACAACTCCCGTCGAAGACCAAGGACTGCAGGTACTTACATCGTCGAGAATGACGTTTTCCGCATCGTAAGCACCCACGCCTGGTTTGACGTCCGCGGGCCAGACGGCTAGATGTGGGTCAGAGATGGTGCATGTAGATTCGAGAGACCGATTTACCCTCGTCCAAGCCATCATCCTCGTCTCCGTCCTGGTCAGGCTTCTGGGACCCGTGGCCTGAAACTAGTCCACAAATCCAGGTTGGCCGCACAGTATTGAGGACATAATTTCGTGAACGTACAGTGAAAGACCAAGTGATCACCCGGCTTGACGTCCGAGACCAGCTCGCGCATTCCCCTCAGCTATATACATGTCCAATAAGAGAGCTTCCAAGTTGAATTGAGCGCAGGCAACGCACCAAATTCTCCCTGTTGGGATAAGACGAAGCCCCGGTCGGAATATCATCCCGAAACACTGCAATGTCTTCGGGCGCGAATTTCATGGTATCTAAGTGATGCTTGGTTAGCTCAGGAACCTGCCCGGAAAAACGCAAGCTCACCTGTCAATAACTCTTCAAGATGCTCGACATCCGCGTATGTGCTCTTCAGCATGTACTTCATGAGCGGCTGTTGTCGATCGAGCTCGTTGTAGCGGACGCCCACGAGCATAGCCTTCCTGGTCCGATGCCGGGCAGGCAACACCACGCGTAGATGCGAGCCAGCGTGAGGCATGATTTCACGTGAGCTCGTGGGGAAGGAGCTGCAGGAGGCACGGACGAGGAACGGATGCCGTCCTGTATATATCTCCCTCCCTCCCGCGGCCGCAACTCTATCTCGATGTGTCAGCCGCGCTGAAACTCCAGCCGGAAGGCAATGCATCAAGGGCGGACGCTAAGCCCGGACCCAAAATTGCGTACCTCAGGGAACCTATCAAACTCTGTGTTGATGAGATGGAGGGCTGGGCGGTGAACGAGAATAACCCGCTTGGACGGCGCGGCTGCGGTCGGAAGCCTGCGGTGCGGTGTCAGGCGAACGCCGTGGCGTGCCACTGCAGCCGCTGGAGCGAGCCGCCTGGGTCTCGGACGTTCGATAGCGGGCGTTCACCAGGCTTGAGTGCGGGGGTACCTCAGCGCCGGGCTTCAGGGAAGACCCGTGGCCGCAGACATTGACAGGCCGATGTTCTAGGACGAGTACGTCAGCCTTCGTGAACACAATTCAGCCCGAACTTCCCCTCACGGGCAGGGTTCTGGCCTGACAAGGGGCTTAGAATGCCCACCAGGGCCCGTGTGCAACACGTTGTGCTGTGAACAGCCGTGAGGAGCTCGTCAAATGAGCGTTCATCGTTACGGTCGCACGCCATCAAAGCTTGGATTTGCAGGGAAGCACGGAGCTCTGCTGGCTTATCGTGTGAACTTCTGGGCATGTGAGCACACGGCTGCACAGCTGAGAACGTTGTTTGTCGGTCGTTTCTCACAGCGACCCCGCTGACGACGGAGTCCCTGATGTGAACGTTGGGGATTGTGCTCGCTCGCCACACGAGGTTCGGCCAATGAGTTCAAGACACGCCTATCGTACGGCCATCTGTGCAAAAGGCAGTCAGCTACTCAGGTCATCATGGAATGGGCCCACGCCACATGAAACTGACGCTTGTTCCTCAGGGTTTCTAACACTAGGGGGATATAGAGAGAACAGCGCATGCGGATACCTTGACGGTCAACGTAGCAACTAAGCCATTCTTGATTTGCATTAGGCACCAACACATCATACCTGCAAGGTCGTATTTTACAGCATAAGGCATAAGCTACAAACCAACGCCATGGTAGCTGCTGGGAGACGCACCTGATACATCATAGGCCCGCCGGCGCAGCGATTCATCTGCAACAAGCGAGAGAAACTAACCTGACTTGGCCGTCCTTCTTGGCAACACTATCTCCCAGCGGACACAGACGAGACGCCGCTAGCGGACTGGTGGTTCACGTAGATCCTCTGTGTGCGCCAAACAAAATGATATTCCTACACATCATTGACATCTCTAGAAGCCTTCACCGAGACCGGGCTCGTCGTCGAAGCTGCCTCCGCCGTCCTCGCCGACCTGCCTGAGCAGCTCCTGCTCGCGCTGGCGGGCCGCCTCGGCAGCGTCCAGCTCCTTCCTGTGCGCGTTGAGCGGGTACCGCATCGCCTACGAGACCGTCACCATCTGTCAGCGCGAGATGTGGGAGTGCGCTCACCTTCACGCTTTCGTTGTGGAGCTCGAGGCAGTACTGGATGCGACGCATGAAGACCTCGCTGACCTCGAAGCCGTATCCGCTCTTCTGGGCGCCGCACTCCAGCCAGCCGCGCTCGTGCGAGATGTGGCCGTCGATGACGCCGTCACGAATCGCCTTGCCGACGATGTACTCAGCATCTTCCTCGGAGTCAAGGTGCAGCTTGACGCAAATGTCCCGAAGGGAGATGCGTGAGTAGGAGAGGGAAAGACGACGGATCCCAGTCTTGATGACGTTCTGACGCAGACGGACAATCAGGGTGTAGGTCTTGTCAGCTTCGAACTGCGCGGCGTGTTTCGACAAAGTCGACTGGAACTGAGAAAGTGATCCGGTACGGACAGCTGTATCGAGTGACAAGTAAGTGGCCGCCAATAATCATGCTGTTAGACGACGTACCCTTCACGATCTCAAAGTAGCCCGTCAGCGCCTTCTCGAGAACCGCATGCCTGAAGATGCCGCGGTCGGGTATGTCGCCCATGAGCAGCTCCACGACGACCGACAGCTTGTGCACTGCCTGGTAGAAGCCCGGAGCAGTAGTCGCGGGTGGTGCGCGACGGATGGCCTGCTGCAAGTTGGCGTGGGCAGCACTGTAGTTCAGCTGTACGGCCCGGATACGACCAAGGAAGTAGTGGTAGCGAGCATGCTGAGGATTGCCGGCGGATACGGGGAAAGTTGTCTTCAGAACGAGCTTGTCGGCTTGGTCGTACAGGTTATAGTGCAGGTAATTGCGGAGGAGACGATTGATGAGTGACGCTTGTGTCTCATCGTCGTGACGGAGAGAAGCAGTCCGTTGGGCAGCCAAGAACAGCCTGGTCCACTAGTTAAAAGGGAGAACATCCAGTTCAATCACGATGCACTCACGGACGCGCTTCCGCGAGATCGCCGGTCAATTCGTACGCTCTCTCGACCGCGTACCACACCTTCGCAGCAATGGGATCCATACTCCGGCGGTTGAGGGCTTGCATCTTCTGTACGGTCTGTTGCACAAGTTCCATGGCCTTGGAGTACGTGCTCTTGTCTGACAAGAGGTGGTATACGATGAGTAGCCGCAGATAAATCTCGACTTCTGGCACAGGCTCGATGTTCTGTCTTGGAGGGCTCGGGGTAGATGTAGGCTGAGGAGCAGTCGCAGTGTCGATCTCCATGGTTGCCTCGGAGTCGCGGGTAGGCAGCCATGTCATCAGCGACTGCCTGACCTGAGAACCTGAGGCGACGTCAGTGCCCTGCACGGACATATGGTAGAGTCGAACGCACTTGAAGGGTAGACCCCTTCGATCGCCTCCGCGAGCACCTTGCTGTTAAGACGCTTTCTTAAAGCCGCGAGTGTGCGAAGCACTCTAAGCGTGAAGCGAGGCTCGAGGGTGGACACAGCGCGGTCAATGAGGAGGGCATTCGACCTAATTTCTTGAGGAACGGTCGGTGGCTCCTTCTTGGGCTCTTCCTTCTTCTCTTCTTCAGGCTTCGTGTCTTCTTTCTTCTTCTCGTCCGCTGGCTTCATGGTAACGTCGGACATGGTGATTCTGTCGGGGGAGATGCCAGTGGTATGGTGAAGGTGAGACGCGTAAGTGCACGCGCGTCGCGTTGGCTTGTTACTGCTACTGGCTTTGGTAAGTAAATCACTTACTAGTCAGTAAGGTGGTAAGCATAGCGCCACGACCTTAGCTTACCTCCATCACAGTGGTCAGTGACAAGCTGTAATGACGCACATTTCTCCGTACCGCGCTTCGAATTCGCGTCACCCGCTTTCGTTACTTCAACCATGTCTTTCCTTCAGCGACTATGGCAGAGAATGCGCAGACCTGTGCGTCGTTAGCATTATTGCTGCAAATGTCACGGTATCGACCTTGGCCTGGATGCACAGAGAGGGTTCGTCGGCCGTGATTTGGAAGGTGCGCGATCCCAGCCCGCGGCGTATTCGACTTCTCATTGTACGCGGCTCAGGCAATAGTTACTTCGAATATCCAAACCCAAATGACGGTACGTTAAGCGTCGTCGTAACTTGTGTTTGCTGAATGCCGACCATCGCGTTCCAGTGCGGCCGAAACGCGTCGTAAAGTACGGGGAAGGGCGCGACATGTGGACTTACATCGCGGGGGACAAAAGGCTAGCGGGTGCGGATGCTCTCGTGGTCCAACTCGAATGTTGCTCACAGCAAAGCAGTTCAATGGACGTCTTGGCTTTCACATACGCGAATCCATCCGCCTAGTCTCGACGTAGGTCTTACCGAAAGCTCCCACTACTGCGTGTACCTAACGCGGCCGTAGGAGCTTACGTCGGACATCGAGAGACAAAATCGTCTTCGCCTCAAAGTCGCCTTGATCGAAGCTCGCGACCGCGAACAAAGGCTCCGAGTTGCTGCTTCGACTCCGAGCCCCAACTTGACCTCCGAGCCTGTGTCTACTACCGACGCCTCTGCTACTCAGCACCAAGTTCCCTTCGCTCAGTCAACTGCTCAGCCAGACGGTCAAAAGGCCGAGAATCGAACACAAGGGCCTGGTGCCAGCCCAATAATACCTCAAGAAGCACCGCCCGTACCTTCTTCCGAGCTACAGCACGCCAGAAGACCACCGACCAATGACGAACCCGAAGCCTGGATCCCGCGCGCTGTGCAACGGGGTGCTTGAGCGAGTTCCATCGCTTGATAATCATGTTCTCGTGATCCTGTGTTCTTGCCGCAACCGCCAGCGATGGCTGGTGTAGACCTATGTGTCCTCCTGTATGTCGTGTGCCGGTATATATGCTGTTGGGCAGACCGTGGGCAGGTCTGGCTGTGGCCGACGGCCGGAGTGTGAACCGTAACTCAGCTGAATAGAGTTTCGGAGGCAGATTGCGAGGGAGCGCCTGAGCTGCACGCGGACTCTTACCGTCATCCAGTGATCGTCAATTGGGTTCGGTGGAGAGGCTCTGGAGTCGACTCGCCCTTAAGTCGACACCTCTGTCTTGTGGAAACAAGCACAGATAACTGCCCTTACCCCTCCTCGCCGCTGCTGCCTCCGCCGAGCATGCTAGGCCGTCTGCTACCACTCGCGCTCTTCCCGGCCTTGTCTTTGGCGTACTCGTTCAACTTCGAGAGCACGCCTAAAGAATGTGACGACCTCTCCATCTCTATCACTGGCTCTGGCTCTCCTCCCTACAACCTTTTAATTATCCCTTTCGGCCCTTCTCCTTTGCCTAATAACGTCGAGGCCCGCAAGATCGTCCAGCAAAGCTTCAATGGCACTTCGACTTCCTTCGAACTGAAATACCCCCAAAACTCTCAGTTCGTTGCGGTGCTCAGCGACAGCTCTGGCTTCGGCTCAGGAGGCACGAGTGGAGTCGTGACAGTACTGTCTGGAGGTGGTTCGAGTTGCTACAGTGGCACCACCGTCACTTCGCCGCCATGGGTCTACAGCCTGGTCCCCAACAGTCTTACACAGTGTATGGGGACGCGTATCTGGTGGGATCCTGCAGCTGATCTGCAAGGGTGAGTCGCATGTAACATCTTTCTGGAGGCAACCCTGAACAGTCGCAGGACGCCGTTCTTCCAAGGTGTAATCCCTGGAGGACAGTCCTTCTCGGTCCCTGTCCCAACGAATAATCTTACGACAGTCGCTGAGCAAGGCATCGGTTTCACCTGGACGCCGTCTGTTCGTGCAGGAACCACCGTCATTCTGCTTGGAGGAGACAACCGGGGCCCGGGTACAGGCGGAAGCTCGACCTACATCGTGAACTTCGGCGACAACTCTTGTCTTAACGACCAGTCACCGTCCTCAACGCCTGGTTCTCCTGCAGGCGGAAGCTACCCGACGAGCACGTCCGGCGCGGGGACGAGTGGCGGCGGTTCGTCCGGGTGAGTCTGTCTAGCTGAGAATATGGGCCGATGTCTCATCACACATATGTCAGACATAGCACGGATGTTGGCGCGATTGTCGGTAAGTCTCAAGTGTCGGCTTCGCGTAGTCTACCCTTCTAACGCGTCGCTTCGCAAGGCGGTGTCATTGGAGGCGTCGTCGGTGCTATCGCCATTGCCCTCCTCATTTTGTTCTTCATTCGTCGACGCCGCTTCCACCAAACGGAGAAGGGGCGACCGGTCGATCTCCTTCACGAAAACGACGGCAGCAACGACAACCTCCCTCAGTTCTACCGACCCGAGCCCTTCGTCGTCCCTGAGCCTTCCGCGCCATCTACCGTAGGGGGCGCCGCTCCCGAGACCAGTGCGGCGACAGATACCCGGCCGAGCTTCGACCAGCGGAATTCGCACTACTCGACGCTAACCGCCGAGCAGCCCGCCCAGTCCCTGCGCTCGTCCACGCCTGACCAGTCCCAGTCCGCGTCCACGTCTGCATACATGCGCAAGTCGCCTGCGCCGCCAAGCTTCAGGCCCGTTAACATCGTGCAGCACGAGGATGCAGGCCCCGGCGCGGACATGAGCGACCAAGAGCCCGAGACGATCGAGCTTCCACCGGCATACACGAACATCCGGTCCAACGCTGCCCCACCACCGCCTCCCGACGATGAGGTCGCTGCTTCATAACTGATCTCTGGTCAATGTAAGTGGGTCGTGTGCTTGTTGCCGACGACATTTCGCTGAAGAATGCGCAGTGACCATCACCCCAGTCTTGCTTCTCGTAATATCCTCAAGAACGCGTCGCTCCTTCTTTTGCCGCATGGACGTTTCGCTCGCTAGTACAATCGCGAGTATATACGTTGAGACTAACTGGATTATGTCGGAAAGGGCTCTCATTTACTTCTGCTCAAGCACTTCCTTTGGTACCTTCTTTTACGGACACTTCCCTCGTGCATTACTTATCGTTTAACATTACACATTACATCCTCTCTCCACGTCCTATAAGGCACCCTCCACCATCCTACATTACATGTAGTGATATAATCGCCGACTACGCGGAATGTTGAATTAACACGCCTCTTCACATGTGATACAGCCCCTGTGCGACTCTATCCACACCATCTAGCAGAGCGATATCCAGGTATTGAACGAGGCGAGCCTAAGCACGTAGTCGTGTATGCCGAGGGGCAAGTGTGTCTCGCCCGATGCGTGTACGCTGTCGAGTATGGCTGGGCGTGGGTTGTTCCCTAGGGGAGTCTGCAGCCTTCTTCGCATGCTGACGCTGCAGAAAGGTGGTACGCATGAGAACGAGCTATTTTACGAATGTAAAGTAGGACTCACCTCGGAGAGCCGGGCGTACAGAAGCCGCAGGAGAGGGTCCGACGCGGCCTTGTGCTTCAACCGCCGAACGAGCTGCTTCGCCAAGACGGCCGCGTCTTTGTAGCGCTGGTTTTGCATCATGAAGCGGATGCCGTCGCGGTAGCCGTCGACCGCGGACGTGTGGCGCTCGAACATCGCGTCCCTCCGCAGCCTCTCGAGGAGGAACATCAGGCGCCTGCCGCTGCCCGCGTTCGCCCACGTCTGCGCGATGACCCTGACGTCGGCCCGGCTCGCTCGCCACTTGGTCCCTGCCGCCCGTCGCGTGATCTTCATGATGGCCTTCGTGTTGTGCAACTTGGCGTACGCGCGCAGGAAGAGGCGGAAGTGGTGGCCGGTGTAAGGAGGTGGGGTGTCCGCAGGACGGTTCGCGGAGAGGTCGGTTAGGTTCTTCTCCATCTTGCGCGCGATTCCTGGTGGGACCTGCGCGGGGTTGCGGATGTAGGCTCGCCGCTCCGCCATTGAGCTAAAGCGCGAGACGAACTCCGAGTACGCTTGTCCAAGCTGCGAGGGACTCAGCATCGGGAGCAGCGTGCGCCAAAATAGTACTGTGACCCGCGAATCGGGCCAGATCTTGTCCTTCACGGCTTTTGGCCGCCGCCGCGGATGATGTTTGCTATTCATTAGCATGCGCAAAGCTTTCCTGACCGACTGCGGGACATCGTCGATATGAAAGATTTCGTAGAAGGCCTGGAAAGCGGCATCCGGACTGCCCTCTCGAAGGTGATAGTCGATCTCCACGCTCGCCCAATAGTTGAGAGCGTATGGACGGCGCGTAGGATGCTCCTGGAAAAGTGCAAACAGCCTGTTGTATGCTTCATCGTCCCTATGCTGTATGCACTGCCGGATGAAGTCGCGGAGAGCGTGTCGTGTTGGCATGTGTCCCTTGTCGATGGCTTTCTGAAATCTTCGAAGGAGGTGGGGTCGGGAAGCGATGAAAGGCATGTCCTTCAACTCCTTCTGCGTGTCGCACAACTGCCTGCCCAATTTTCGGGCGCCCTCGGCGTAGCTGGTACCGACCGCCGAGCGGAGAAGACGAAGCGTAAACTGGTTGACGGTGTAACCTTGGCGTTTCGCGTAGCGGGATAAGTCATAGGCAGCGCGGGCTTGGCTGCGAAAGCACAAGGAACGGACAGCGATACCGTAGAGCCTCTTGAAGGTCTGCTTGTGTTGTCTGGTGGAGGTTGTCGCAGAACGATCTGCAGCAGCAAATGCCACCATAAAGCGAGTGATGGCCCGAGTCGAACTGTATCTGGCGAGATATGGAACAACCACTGGGCCGACCTGGGTAGCATAGCCCATGTGAGCTGCCTTCAGTGCACTTCGCTGAAGTGCGGTTACGTGCGGGTTGCCTTTGGTCCAGACTGCGTACTGGAAGAAGGGGTCGTCTCGGACCGCTGGAGTTGCAGGAACGAGGGCTGCCCATGCATTGAAAAGATGGATGTGTCGCGGAGTCAACACATTCACCGGCGAGCGGGGCACCCGACGGATGGAGCGAAGGGCAGCCGCGAGGTAGCAAGCGTCCTGTTCGATTGAAATCCCCAGCTGCTCGAGGTCCTTTTTCACCTTGAGAGCGGTAGAATACTCGCCGTCTCTGACGAGTTGTGCGAGTGCCTCAGATGAGTTCTGGGGTATCTCGGGAAGGTTGGACGGAGCTGCCTCCGGCGGGGAGTAGTCTTCCGACACGTCTTCAAACAGGGAGTTGTCCCAGCCGGAGGACGGAGTCTTCTGTTGACTCATGGCAATCATTGAAGGCGGTGTCGCGTCCAAGGAGCCAAGTGATAGAGAACTGGCGAATATCTTGCCAGAAGCGATGAGTTGAGGGACGATGCGCGGGTGCCATGGCGGAAGGGGTGCTCGGGGGAAAAGGCGGAGGAGACGGGGTATCGTAGTTGGGCTATATGTTAGCATCCATGATGCCATGAACGTAGGGCCAAGCTCCAGCCCTCATACGACTAGAGGATGAGCGCAGATGAACCAAGGTGGAGGAGAGCTGAGACCACCGGTCATTACGCGTGGACTTCACGTTCTTGTTGATCAGGATTAAACAAGATTCTTACCTTTAGTTCACACGGTCAGATAAGAGGCGCGCCGCGTATTGACCGCCAGTAAGTACTGCTTGTTACTGTTGTTCTTCCACCTGTACTTTGATCACGTCCAACTTGCCCCTGCCACAGGCGGAACCCAGTTACTCGCGGCACTATGTCCTCGCCGAAACGAAGCGGCTCCCCCTCTCCATCGTCTTCGGATGCCAAACGGATTCGCTTGACCGTGCCACAACATAACCAAGGCGCGACGCCGGTCGATCCTGAAAATGCGCCGGGAAAACGGAGCGAACTCGAACCAATCCAGGCAGGTGACATTGGTAACTTACCACCGTCCGACAACAACGTCGCGGCTTCGGATTCCGCGCCTGGTTCAGCCGTTGCACCAGCCATCCGCCAGCTGAAAGCCGATGATGGAGAGGACGGTGGGGACGTGTCGATGGCAGAGGGAGGGGACGCTGCTGAAGAGGACGCCGAGTCTGGGGACGAGAACGATGAAGAGGACCCTGCACAGATGGAGGCGACAAGGGTCAAGCTGGAAGAGCAGGCGAGGAAGTATCTTGCAGCGCAGACGCACGAAGTCATAATACCCTCCTATGCGGCGTGGTTCGACATGTCGAAGATTCATCCCGTTGAACGACGCGCTCTACCCGAGTTCTTCAACTCGCGAAACAGGTCGAAGACACCCGCCATATATAAAGACTACCGTGACTTCATGATCAACACGTACAGGCTCAGGCCCACCGAATACCTAACCGTAACCGCATGCCGCAGAAATCTCGCAGGAGACGTATGTGCCATCATGCGAGTCCATGCATTCCTTGAGCAATGGGGGCTCATCAACTACCAGGTCCGTTCTGCGTTACCAGAACACTGTCTTTGCATAACTAACCATTACTGCTAGATTGATCCCGAACAACGACCAGCTGCTTTGGCCCCACCATTCACAGGTCATTTCCGGGTGATCCTCGATACCCCTCGCGGCTTGCAGTCTCTCCATCCAGGTACCAAACCCTCCAACCACCCGAACCAGCCGGGGGTTAACGGGGCGGTCAAGTCCCAGCCTTCTAGCACCCCGGCTTCACTCGAACTGCGCTCTTCCATCTATCAGACGACAGCGAAAGCATCACGACAAGTTAGCCCTGAGGAAGCCAAAGTTCTGACGAACGGTGCGGCTGGTGAAGCGGCTCCTCACGCCGCGAAACACCAGTGCGATACGTGTGGGGTCGACTGTACTCCCGTACGCTACCACTCCTTGAAGGTCAAGAACTTCGAGCTGTGCCCGCCCTGCTATCTCGACGGTCGCTTCCCTTCCACGATGTTCAGCGGCGATTTCGTCAAATTGACGCAAGCTCAAGGGTCAAATGGCGTACACCACGGCACTGGCACGGACGCGGACCAAGACTGGACGGACCAGGAGGTCCTGCGCTTGCTGGAGGGTGTCGAGATGTACGACGACGACTGGTCGGAAATCGAGCGCCACGTTGGCTCCCGCTCGGCGCAGCAGTGCATCCGGAAATTCCTCCAGCTTCCTATCGAGGACCCGTACATCGCGACAGAGGGCAACATGGGTCCGCTCCGGTACGCCAGGGTGCCGTTCGAGCAAGCAGACAACCCCGTCATGAGCGTCGTCGCGTTTCTTGCTGGTGTGGTTGGCCCTGGCATCGCTGCCGAAGCTGCCAAGACTGCTTTGCACGAGTTGACCGACGGCGACAAAAAGGAGAGTGCCGAGGAGGCTGAGGTCGGTGGCGAGAAAGAAGAGGGCGCCAAGGAGGGTCAGGATGCGGCGGCGGCGGAGACGGAGAAAGCGGAAGAGAAGACGGACGACAAGATGCAGGAAGACACTGCAGAAGGGGGCGGGGCTGCACCTGCAGCTACTGAGGAACCTGCTGGCGAAGAGATGGCCGTCGACGGCGAGGTTTCCTCAGAGACCGTGAAGGCATCTCGAAGCATTCCCCATTCCAAAGTAGTCCGCGCGGCCAATCTTGCCCTCAAGTCTTCCGCAAAAGCTGCCCGCGAACTTGCCGACGCCGAAGATCAGCAGATTCGCTCGACCCTCGCCACCGTCGTCAAGCTTACGCTTACCAAGCTCGAGCTTAAGATGTCGCAGTTCGAAGAGCTCGAAGAGATATTGGAGGATGAGCGCAAGAGCTTGGAGAGCGCACGGATGTCCCTTGTGAACGAGCGATTAGGCTTGCGGAGGATGCTTGAGACGGTCAAAGGCGAGCTTGCGAAGAACCAGGCTGGCATCAACACTCCAGGCGCACTGGCAGACGCCGCCAACCAGGCCCAAGAGGCTCTGGCCGCTACTATCCCTCGGGTCAGCGAGGTTCAGGCGGTGCCCATTGAAGGAGATAGTGGCCCTGTCGAGACTCCGAACATTGCAAACCTCGGTTGATTCCCTCGCTTCGTGGATGTAGATTGTTCATTGCCGCTCTCTATTATGTTATAGCTATAGTTTGTCGTGTCTCTAACGGCGATGTATTTTCTTGGCTCGAGAATGTGAATGTGCTTTGTGCCGTAGGCGTGTCGCGTCTGTGGAATGCGAACTGGGCGATTAGGCGCCTTCCGCCATACACCTTGTCAGCTCCCATCATCTCTGCCTGCGTCCCCCTCGTACCGCACTGTTTCACACCCATCGTCTCTACCCTAGACTGGCTGGGATAAGCGACTGATTGTACATACACTAGGCTACGCACTCAAATTCGTCTTCGTTCGCCACTCGCCATGAGTGCCACAGTCCCTCCCGAGCGGAAGAACGACCGACGCAAAGCAAAGCGCGCGAAGACCACACATGGGGAAGACGCGAAAATTGCGGAGCAGTCTCAGCTGGGCTCTCTTCCCCTCGAGCTCCTCGCAGAGATCCTTTCGTACGTGACGCCACGAGACGTCCTCGCCCTCGCGCGAACCAGCAAGTTCTTCTGCGCCACGCTAGTCGCGAACCCGGCGTCGAAGTTCATATGGAAGCAAGCCCGAGCTCGCTACGTGCCGGTCATCCCAGAACCGACGCCCAACTTTACAGAGCCAGCTTACGCTGCGCTATTGTTCGATGGGGGTGCCTGCGAGGTGCGTCCCCGCGCCCCTTCGCCTCACATAAATGTCTCAAGGCTCTCGCACCTCCTCCAGAATTGCAAGAAAAAGACTCAAAATATGTATGCATCATTTGCGATGCGTCTGCGCTTCTGTGACAATGATACTCCTGCGGGACGTTGTCGAGACGTCTGGACGTAAGTTGCTTCCAGGCAGTCGTACCCGTACCATCTAAGTATGCCTACAGGAAGTCTAACGCACGTTCTCTGTTGGTCACTGGATATGACCATGAACGTTATACATCTATTCTGCAATGGATTCCACGCATGGAGTTTCTCAATTTCGGTAGGCTTGGCTTCTACGCCTCTTGCTAATGACTCGCTGACTCCTGCGCAAGGTTTCCCAAGAGGGTTGCCATCGGGAGAGGCACCGATTGACGCAGTCGGCGTGTTAGTGCGCAAGACGGACTGGTCTGAAGCTATCGATGAATACAACAAAGCAGCTCTGTCGACCATTACTATGACGAAGTATATCGAAGAGAAGAACGTCGCGGTCAAACACCAGCACACCACTATGAAGGTCTGCATTCATACTAGTTTCCCTATATACGTCAGACAGAACTCCTCACTTCTATCTACACAGCTTGCGAAGGATCTAGTACGGTGGCGGAACGAATGTATCGTGCGCCGAGATGACGCCTTCAACTCTAATCTTAAGCTGTAAGCTGCATCCTCCGTGTTATGCCTGCCGCCCCACTGAGAGGTGTATCAGAGCCCGGACCACTGCGACTGAGCATAATTGGGCTGTCTGGGATTTACTTTCATCCAAGTCCTTTAGTGCATTATATAGGAGCAAGAATAAGAGCTCGGAAATCATCCGTATAGACGGTATGCTCCACTCGCAGCTAGCAGCTTCAGTAATCTTATGCCGTATACGACAGAGTTGGAGCGCCTCAAACCGACTCTCATCGCACAAATAGACCAGATGGCGGAGGCACGGGAGCGGCGCAAAGACGAGAACGAGTATCGCGAACGCCGCAAGAATGTCGAAGTCTTGTACGACGAGCTGAAGCAATCGGGAGCGGACAATGTCCCTCTGCCGCCGCTGCCTGATTTTCGCAAGCTTCCCATGGTGCAGCGCATTCAGTACAAGCCCGGCAACGCTCCCAGCGCTGCGGTGGCAAAGGAGCTCAGATCTTCGAAGCTAGCGACACAGCTCGTCGTCGAGGAAATCGAGCAGTGGCGTAAAGATGCTAGGAGTGCACTGGGGGCGGTCCTAGGCTTCAACGCGTGGGAACCAGAGCGCGCGGGCGAGTTACACCCAGTCGACCGCCTATCGGCGCGGTTCCGCTGCAAGAAGTGCGATGATAAGGGCCGTCTCAAGGGCTGGGAAAATATTTCTCTGGACTTCTCCGGTACCTGTCGGCATCGCTGCAAAGTCACCAAGCGAGAGCGAGCGAAGGAGACCTGGCGAGCCGAAAATTTTGTACCCGACCGTACGGTACGTTACTTGGAGCTTTCTCGCATCTACGCCACCGGCTCATGCTCATGTCTCTCCGACAATAGGCCATCGAGGTCGTCGAACGACTTCTTGCGCGGCTGGAGTGCGCTGCCGACGACGAACGGTCCATTAAGACGGTGGCGGGCCTTGGTTCCCGGATCATCTGTCTCTCTTGCCACACGCACATCCGGATGGACTTTCCCACTCTCGTAAGAAATCTCCTTTGGTGTGCCTTACTGCGACTGACGTTACCGCTCAGCTGCGCCATTGTTATCGTCATGAGCGGATGCAGTTCGACATCTTGCCTGGGCTGCTGTCGGCCGACGAGAAGCCTATCGAGCACGGTTTGCGTGCCAAACTCGTCGCGCCGTCCGCGGAGGCTGAGCGGCAGCGTCGAATTTTCTTCTGTCGCCACTGCCCTTCGGCAAGTCCTGCAACAGAAATCCTCGGCGCTACTACTGGGAACCTTCCTGGTCCTGCCTCTCCTGGACCAGACCCTGCTTTTGCCCTACAGTCATCCTCGGACGTAGGCTCCAAAGCAGAGAACGCCGCGGATGCCCGCCCATCGAAGTCTGCAAGACGAGCCGGCGCTGCCAAAGGGAGCGGACCGAAGGCGTTCAACTTCGACGGCTTGCGGTCACATGCGAAGGACAAGTGCGTCTCACGTATGGTTGCCCGGCATCCGCTGATCTTGTGACGTTCGCAGGCATGGAATAGAGTGGATTGGTGACGAGGACTTTTACAGAGTACTCCCAGCTAGTACACCTGCGGCCCCCACGAAAGCGTAGTACGCATGAATTCAGCCATGTGCCGCTCTCTCACGCTTGCCTCGTTATGGCATGGCCATTTACCAGGTGGAGTCCAGGAGTACGTCCGTGCAACCATCTGTTTCGAGCGTACCCTTGTGGCTTTGACGGCGATATGATCATCCTCTCGACGTCTAATGCTTCTCTAATTAGCTTCTTTGATGAGCGTCGTAAAAAGCCTGGATCACGGGTCTCACCACCGTATGTAATCTCCCGTTCTATATTCTCTGCGCCGTTTCAGCCGCCCTCAACATACCCCGCAAATTCACTGAAGTCTCGGTAGCGACCACCTGTTGGTCCAGCCTCCGTCGTTTGTCCGGCGAATACGACCTCCTCCGCAGACTATCATCTTGCCGTCGGTGCGCCGCCTATGACATTCGCTGCTTCGTCTGCTCGGCTGTCACATCAGAAGTCGGTCGCGCCGCGCCTTCTCTCCACGATAGCTCCCTTACTATCATGTGAGTGCCCTTGTGCTCGCCTGGTCTTCGCGCGGACGAGCTAGCATATGCACTGTCCAGAATTGGACCCGTCTGAGTCCCGAGCATCGGTGCTCGCTGCTTCGACCCAATTTTGTGTGCGTCCACGTCCATGGCGGCACTGGCTCAGAGCATGCTTGCAGAGAATTTCGTCCTCGGGGCGTATATAGCGGCGCGTTCTTCGGGTAAGGAGCATCGCGCCCTCCCTCCTTCACTTCTAGCAGCGAGAAGGACCGTGCACGCAAGATGAAGCGCTTCATTGCAGCTGCCGCCCTGCTGTCGACTTGCGGGATCTCTGGAGTCGCCGCGGAGAACGTTCAGAAGCAAGGCTTATCCCTCCCAGCTTCCGCTTCTGCACACCAGCAGGCAGTGAAAAATATCTTCCTGCAGAGCTACGCGGCATACAAGTTAGTCAACTCGATTATCCTCGTGGGTTATTCTAATTGACACGACAATTATCAGAGAGTTCGCCTTCGGACACGACGATCTCGAGCCTGTCTCGAAGTCGTTTACGGACGGCCGCAACGGATGGGGTGCAAGCATCGTCGATTCTCTGTCCACGCTGGTGAGCTTTACCACACTTACAGGCAAGTTCTTGCTTATCGTGAGGTCTAGTTTATCATGGGAGAGACGGTTAGTATCTCTGTATTGATTTAATGCGTCGCGGATGTTGACATTCGCTCTCGCAGGAACTGTTCGAGGAAGCTGTGAATTTCACCAGCCACATCGACTTCAACATCTCCCACACCCCCGACACTGTCAGGTAATTTCTCTTGATACTTCGAGACCAGCGACTTTGATTTATTCCTGCTGCATAGCGTCTTCGAGACTACTATTCGGTACCTCGCCGGTTCGCTGAGCGCATATGAGCTTAGCGGGAAGAAGTTTCCCGTTCTAGTAGAGAAGGCAAAGCAGGTCGCAGACAAGATGTCTCTCGCTTGGGTCGGGGTAAGTACAGTCTAAGGACTGTGGTTCGAGGGCTGACGTGGGCTTGGGATAAAGTCGAACAAGTGCCCATTCGGCGAGGTCGATTTCAACACCAGCTCTCCTCAAATTGCGACTGTGAGCGTTTTGTCATCACGGTCAAAGCGTAGGAGCTGATCATAGGCGTATTCTCACAGTCCAACATCGCCGAAGCTGGAACTGTAAGTGAACAAGAGAACGAGCCGGTACCGTATGCCCAGTTTCTGACATTCCTTCATTAGCTCACCCTGGAATGGTCGCGCCTGGCGTAAGTGGGATATGCTCAGTCCTGTAAATAACCGTAGCTGACCGAGTTCAGTGAGTACACCGGCAATGACACTTACCGGGCCCTGGCAGAAGGGTCCGTCAGGCAAATCATCAGCGTGGTATGTGCCTTGCATCTCGCTTATGCGAACAAGGTGCCCACGAAACATCTCAGCCAGATCCGCTCCCAGGACTTGCCGGGCAAGGCATCGATCCTTCAACCGGTGAGACCAGCGATGCCTACGTCGTGAGTGGTCTTGGCGCACTGTGAAAAGGGGCATGGTCCTAATTATTGAGGTCAGACATGGGGCGGCGGCTCCGACAGCTACTTCGAGTACCTGATCAAGTATGCGCGCCTGACGAACACGAACGATCCCATCTTTGCAGACACTTGGGCTACCGCCGTTGACTCGTCTATCGAGACTCTACTCGTGGTATGTGTACTGCTCAGCTGGCGTCGATCCTCTTGGGAGCTGATCACTGTCTTGATTGGCAGACGTCGACGATCGGGAACCACAAGTACTTGACTGACTTCGACGAAAGTGGTAACATCATCAACGTCGGCTCGCACTTGGCGTGCTACTTGGCCGGAAACTGGCTCCTCGGTGTGTGATGGAGCTCAGGCTGTCGTCTGCAACACGGCTGACAGTCTGCTAGGCGGAAAGCTCCTGAACAACAACACCATCGTCGACATTGCACTCGAGCTCAACGACGGCTGCTGGAACACTTATGCAAGCACTGCGTGCGTAATCCGCAGTGTCGCTGCGCGGTGCTGCCTGACGAGTCTCTCATTTCAGCACCGGCATCGGCCCCGAGGCGTTCGCCTACTTCTCGAACAAGGGCAACATCACGAACCAGGACGTGACCGCCGCGGACCTCGCGTTCTACGAGAAGAACGGCTTCTTCATCCAGTCCGGCGAGACGCTGTACCTGCAGCGCCCGGAGGTGCTCGAGAGCAACTTCTACGCGTGGCGCGTCACCGGCGACACGAAGTACCTCGACCGCGCCGCGTCCGCGACGGCGAGCTTCCAGAAGTTCCTCTCTGCGCCCGTCGGGTTCGCGCCCATCTGGGACGTCACCAACACGCACAAGACGCCGGACACGAACTACTTCATCGACGACACGCAGAGCTTCTGGTTCGCCGAGGTCCTGAAGTACCTGTAAGCTGGTCTGCGGCCTGCACTGCATTGCCTTCGCTCATGGCTGTCTAGGTACCTGACCTTCGACGACCCCAACCACATCAGCATCGACCAGTGTAAGCTTGTTCGATTTCTGCCTGGGCATGTTTGCTCATATCGCACCTAGGGGTGTTCAATACCGAGGCCCACCCCTTCCTGGCGCCTCCCGCCAAGCCTGTGTATGGCAGTGGGAAGCTTACCAACCCCGGTAAGCTGAAGCTGCCCTTCACCCCGACGGCGAACCTGCCTTTGGTCAGCTTCGTGCCCATCGTGGGGTCCAACCAGCCTTGAAAGCCCGTGTCCGTTCCGCCGCTATCTATCTGGTCCAATAGACGAGCTGATAATCGAAGAGTATCGTGCATCCCACACATTTATTTGTGTTTGTGGACAGAGCGGATCATAAGTCTGTCGTCTCTTGCAAGGTGGTAGAGTGGCGTCTGCCCCTACTCTCTGCACACGGTCGCTGGTACTTCACATTTGAAAATCGACGCTTCGCGACTTACTGAAGAACCCACCACCTCATCTGTTCAATGCAGTGAGTCCTCCATTGCGATTGCAAGAGTCCCATGGTCCATCTTCTTCGTCCCAACGGTGAGCTCCAGGCTTCACATCGTGAGTCTCTTTGAGGCGGCGTCCTCGGGCACCAGTCCTGGCGAAATCTTCCAGACCGGTCCACCACCAGTCGAGACTCACGCGTCACCACAGGTCTCCGCACAGCGGTCGCGGAGAATTCTGCTGTGTATCGGCGAGCCGTCGCGGACTCGCGGGCTCGCGGCCGCATGGCCAGTGGACTTCTCTACATTGCGGCATAGTCGTCGACGTCTCGATGTCTCGACCGTCCAAAAAGTTCTCCACCACATGGTGACGTCGGGGCTTGCGTCGAGGGCCTGCCTAGGGCGCTTTTTACAGCAGCGAGACAGAGATAGACCGTTAGGTCCGGGTGCGTTTCCCACACTGCAGAGCATGACGCCTCGCAGGACTGACCCGCTGTCGTGATAGGTGCGCCCCAGCACGCAGTGCTGCTGTGCGCGCCGCCAGCGCACTGCGTCTCGCGATGCGCTTCGCGGTTGTTATCGCCGCAGCCTGGAATACAGCTCGCATTATCCGACCCACTCGCGCCCCGGTGCCGCGATAGCAGCTTGTGCAGCGGGGCCGCCACTATCGCACGCAGCGCGTAAAGCGGCGCCCAGGTGTGAGTAGCAGGGCTCCTACTTGCGTATCTCCGTCTCCTTATGGGCCCAGGGTCACATGCGGCGGGCGTGTCAACGAGCTTCGCGCTAGAGCCGTCGCAGGAAGACAGAGGACGATACGCAGGCCGTGCGCCCCAGATGGCTAGCGTCAGAACGAACGCCTATCTGACGTCCCAGCGGCACCTGACCGCCCCGTCTATCACAGCGGCCGGCGCGCATCCCCACGCCGAACTCTGCAATGAACTCTGCAATGCAATGCAATGCAACAAGGGTCCCTCGCCACGAAGCCCGAGCGACGCAGCGCGCGACGCCACACCCTCCCGCGCAGCGCCCCCGGGGCAGGCCCTCGATCGAGATGCGCGCGAATTCGGCGGCGAATTTGTCTGCAGCGCGGCCTCCGTGCCCTGCCCGTGCGCTCGTGCGCTGCAGATCAGGGCCCGCCGGCCCCGCGCCGCCGCATGCGGCTTAGCCCCGCGCACCGCGCCGGGCGGCGTGGGCCACTGTTTGCGTTTGTGCTCGCGGGTGCTCGACCGGCGGCGGCGCACGCAGCGCGGCCTGCAGTGCGCGGGCAGGCCCCGGCTCCGCCCTGCCTCTCTCGCGCTGCACAGCCGCGCGATGGCCCGCCCTCGCCTCCTCTGCGCCTGCGCATCCCGCGACCCGCGAAAATCTGCGCGCACAGCCTGTCCAAAATGCCCACGCCGCGGGCATGGGCACGCGGGCCCGGCGCGCGCTGGTGCCTGCGGGCGCAATCGCCATCGCGGACGTCAGGGCCCGTGGGCAGGGCTCGTCGCGGCCCACCCTGGCGAAGCCGCTTCGTTTATGCGCACGCGCATCCCCTTGCATCCTCCCTCGGACCCTCGCCCATCCACTGTCATTCACTCGCGCCATCTGCGCCTGCGCGTCCGGCGCGCCACAGCCGCCCGTCCCACGCACACGCAGAGAGGGCCTCCGGCCGCGCGCGGAGCCGGCAGTGCGGAGGCCTGCGCGGCGCGTGGGGCCCCGCGCGGGGCGGCTGAGCTGCTGTTCTCTGCTGCCCGCTCACAGATGCGCGGTGTGAACAGGGGGCGTGAGTCGTGACATACGCACTTGTCATACGCCTTCTCTGCGTGGACAGGCTCAGAGTTCCACGGCGCGCGGCTCCCACGCCGGGCGCACCTGACGCTGCCGCAATGCACAGAGCCGCACCACGGCGCGGACGCAGCGACGCGGGGGCCCTGTGCGGATGCTGCCTTCTCTGCGCGCGCCTCGTCCCATCGCGGCGCGTCCCACGCCATGCACGCGCGTGATCCCGCGCAACAGGCCCCGCAGGGCCATCTGAGACCGAGTCAATCTTTCTGCAGCGGCGCGCATCCACCCTGGCAGGCTGATGGTGCGGGTGCAGTTGGCAGTTGCGCAACGCGGCGTGCGCTGCGCCGGGACGTGTGCATGTGCCTGGTGGGCTCCACAGGCGGCAGGCTCCCGTAGCAGACATTCGGCGGCGCTGAGGCGCAAAAATAGCATTGTGTATTACGGACGATGGTATTTTCGTGGCTAGTGGTACAACCGCGCGGGGCGGGGGGCGCGTGCGTGTGCGGGGAATAGTATTTACGCGTAGATAGGTGGGTGCCGTGCGAAACATCACAAACATGAACAGACAGGGAACGATGGGTAGTACAATCCAGAAGGGCGACCCGGAGGAGAGAGGAGGGGAGGGGCGGCGCGGGCTCATGCCTTGAGCTCGTTCGGCGGCGTGTACGAGCCGGAGCCCTTCTCGTCGTGGAGGTCGTCGACGCGGATCTCGTGCGTCGCGTTGCCGAGCGCGCGGGTGGCCTCCTCGCCGTCGAAGAGCGCGGCGGTCTCCTCGAGGGAGAGGCCCTTGGTCTCGACGATGAAGACGTAGACGAACGCGAACTCGAACGCGAGCCAGCAGCAGTAGACGATGTAGTACTTCCAGCCGATCGCGTCGAGCGCGATCGGGTTCACGTACTGGTTGAAGATGATCGAGAGCGAGACGGAGAAGTTGAAGACGTTGAAGCCCTTGGCGCGCAGGCTGTACGGCAGGATCTCGACCGTGTACGACACGATGAGCGGCGTGAACGCGAGGCTGGGTGGCGGGCATGTTAGCGGTGACTGTAGGTGCAACTCAGGGAGGGACGTACTCGTAGAAGGCGTAGAAGAGGAAGATGAACGCGATGACGGCGTGCGCCGCGGCGTCGTTCTTGTGCATGGCGTACTGCGCGGAGCAGATGGTCTGGAGGATGAAGAAGAGGAGCATGCCGAGCGTCGAGGTGATGAAGAGCACGCGGCGGCCGATGCGCTCGACGCAGAACGACGCGAAGACGGCCCAGAACAGGTTCCAGATCGCGAGGATGCTGCGGGCGGGGGTGAGCACGGCGCGGGCAGCGCAAAGCACAGAACACGCACGCGGTGATGAGCAGCTGGATGGTCTTGTTCGTGATGCCGATGGTGTCGAAGACGGCGTTGAGGTAGTACGAGACGAGGCCGTTACCGGACCACTGCGAGAAGAAGGCGATCGAGATGATGATGAGCATGCGGCGGCGGTTGCCGGGCGTCGACCAGAGCGCGCTCCAGCCGACGTTGGACGCGACGGTGCGGTCGAGGTCGATGCCGGCCTTGATCTCGTTGAACTCGTAGAGCACGAGCGGGTCCTGCTCGTCGCCGTCCGCGTGGTAGTGCGCGAGCGTGCGCAGCGCGGCGGCCTCCTTGCCCTTGCTCACGAGCCACCGCGGCGACTCGGGGCCCCAGAGCACGAGGAAGAACTGGAAGACGGAGGGCATGCCCTGGAGGATCGACGGGATGCGCCACGACCAGTTGTTGTTGATGAACTCGGTGCCGAAGCACGTCCACGAGGCGCTGCGCGCGCGGTCAGCACGGATCGCACGGGGGCACACAGACAGGCACGCACACGATGTTGCCCGAGTACCAGAGCGAGTTGTACAGGGCCGTCAGTTGCGGACGGTACGGCGGGTAGGCAATCTCCGTGACGAACATTGGCGCCGAGTTCGTGGCGAACGTGAGGCCGAAGCCGATGACGAACCTAGTTGCCGGGGCGTGAGCCGCGGAACGCGCGCACGCAGATTCAGAGGCCGACGCACCGGGCAGCGTAGAACATGTTCAGGCGGTTCGCGGCGGCCTGGACGGCGACGCCGGCGAGCATGATCGTCGCGCCGATCCAGACGGTGAGCCTGCGGCCGAGGCCATCAGAAAGGTAGGGCGCGAAGGGGTACGCCGCGAGGGACCCGATGTTCTGTGGGCATCAGCGGTCAGTGCGGCGGTTCGTCGTCAAGGGCGGAGTAGCGGACGTACCTGGATGGCGTTGAGGAGACCGAGGCGGCCGCCCTTGGGCGTGCCAAAGTAGTCGTTCCATATGTCGAGGGACTCGAACGAGTTCATGAGGGAGCCATCGTAACCGTTGGTCGAGGACGTGATGAGGCTAGCGAGGCATGTGTTTTCAGCGGCGTGCTGGGCGGTGAGATAAGAGGCGGGACGTACTACAACACGATCCATGCGTTGAGGGCCATGAGCCGCCGGTTGTTGTACCACTTGCGGGCAGGGTTGACATACTGGAGGTAGCCCTCATTGACGTGACCAGCGATGGCGGCACCACCACCCATGATGTGTGTGCGGTCGGAGGGGTGCAGGGAGGGGTGACGGATGGAGGAACTTCAAGAAGCTGAAGACGAAGTTCTGCGGGAAGCGCGAGGCCATGGCTTTATAGTTCCCGGGAGGAGATGATGGGCGTATTGCATGCGAGGTCTTGGGCGGGGGCGGACCAGCTGACCGGGCTGGAGGAGTTTCTCCAGGAATTCCCCATGCGCATCATTTCCCCGCGCTGTCCCCAGGCTCTACCCCGGAGCCCGCGCGCGGTGATTGGCTGGCAGGGCGGGATCTGGGGAATTCTGGGTTGCGAGACAGGAACGATCTGGCAGAGGACTCGCGGGGGCCATCAAAGCTCCGTGGACCGTGTCCTGCCTCCGCTCGCTGTCCCGGACGCATGGCTTCGCCGCGGGCAGCCAGCAGCGGGCGAGGCAAAAAGCTAGTTTCCCGACGTTGCTTCGAGGACGGATGATAGCCTGCAGACGGCGCAGCGAACAACGCGGACGCTGTAGCACCGAGGGCGACGTTGCCGTCGTCGCGTCCGCCCGCGTGCGCCACGACCGCGATCGAGCACGTGGCAACCCAACCATATTGTTATTGCGCGGCAGCCGGGGCCCTGCGCTGCCCTCCGCTCGCCCGTCTTGGCCCCTGGCCGCGAGGCTCCGACTGGCCGCGTCGAGGACAGCGTCCGCCGTCGCGCAAGAGGCAAGGTGCGGGGCCGTTTCGCCGACATGAGGTGCCCCGGCGCCCTCGGCGGCCCGGACTGCTTCCGCGCATCACATGCAGCGCCCGCTCCCCGCGAGGCGCGTCCTCGCCCGCAGCCTGGGAGCGACGCCATTCAGTCCGCCAGATAGCAGCGAGCGGCCGTCGCCTGTGCGACGCCGACCGCGCACGCGTGCGCACCCGCACCCGCACTAGTGCCCCGCCGCGCCGCTCGAGATCGCCCTATCCGGCGAAATACTGGATCTTTACGACGCCACACACCGCACCGCTTTCGCAGCCGCCGCCCCTGGTTCCTCACGCGACCAGCTCCCCCGTCTGTATGGCTGATTGGGATCGCGCGAGATTGGCAGCATCTGCAGCAGTGCTTCGACATGTTCGCAAGATGGCCAGCGCAGACCATCCCAGAAGTTCACGCTTTGATCACCCGCGGCATATCCTCTAGTGCAATTAAACCGACACGGCAGCACACATCCGACCGCAAAAATTACGAGCAGCAAACGATCCAGGGCCGCAAATCTGCACAGCGCGTCCGCCGACGGCGACCCCACACCCCACGGAGAAACCACGCATCATGGCGCCGCCACCACCGTCCCCAGCCCGCGACGCGCCCCGCGCCAGGCACCCAGGGCCTCCCAGGGCTCGTCTTACGTCCCCTGGCTCTAACTCTGACTCTGACCTGGGCTGGAACTGGGACTGGTACTCGCGCGCCCATGCAAGCTCGCACGCCGCCCCGCACCCAACGCCCCCGCAAGCGCGCCCGCCGCGCCCGGCGGGCCCAGCGACACAGGCGACGCCGGCGGGTCGGCGCGCCGCCGCCCGAAGCTGACGCCCCAGCTGCTCGCGAGGCTCGCGAGGCGCGTGCGCGCCGTGAGCCCCGCACCACCCGCACCCACTCCCGCCGCGCCCGCGCCGCCGTCGCCCGCGCGCACGCCAACTGTGGAAGAGGAGGAGGCGGCGGCGGGCAGCGCGAGCGCGGGGCTCAGCGGCGCGCCGCGCGCGGGCTGGTACGACGTCGGGCGCGCGCGGCGCTGGTGCGCGAGCACGGCGCTGAGGCCGTCCGTCGGCGAGCCGGCGGGCGACGCGCTGTGCGCGTCCGAGGGCGAGCCGCGCGGGCTGCTGAACGCGTCTGAGGCCGACGCCGGGGAGAGGCTCGGCTCGGGCGCGAGCGCGGTCGTCGCGGGGCTCTTGACGGCGTTGGCGAAGGGCAGGCGCGCGCTCGAGAGGCGCGAGGACGAGGAGAGGCGCGACGCGCGCGAGCCTGAACGCAGCGGCAGCGGGACGGTCGTGCTCTGCGGCGTCGTCAGGGTGGGCGACACGGCTGTGTGCGACGGCGAGGGCGGCGGCGGCGGCGTCGGCTGCTGCTGCTGCTGCTGCTGCTGCTGCTGCGGTGGTGGTGTTGGTGTTGGTGACGGTGACCGCGGGTGTGGCGGTGGGGGCGGAGACTGCGACGGCGGGGACTGGGACGGCTGCGGCGGCTGGAACTGCGGCGACGTGCTCGCCGGGGGCGGCGGCGGCGTGCGCGGCTGGGACTGCGCGCCGCTGCTCTCCGACGAGTTCTCGGGCTGCGCCTGCGCGAGGAGGCGCGAGAGCGACGACGGGCCCGCCGACGCGGCTGAGTTGCCGCGCGCGCGCGCGCCGAAGTGGTTGGCGGCCGGCGAGCGCGAGGGGAAGGACTCCTCGACCTCCGCATCCGCGTTTGGGGGGCCTGGCGTGGGGGGCTGCTCCGCCAGGGCGTCGGGCGCCGTCGGGGGGTCCGCTTGGGTGGGCGATAGGGGGCCCTTCTTCGTGCTGGCGCGCCGTTTCGACGACGACGCGGGCTGCGTCCAGTCCTCGACCTCGAGCGTGTAGTACTTGACGCCGTCCCCGAGACCATACGGGTTCGTGCTCGCATCCTGGGCCGTCAGAAATGATGGAAGGGTCAGTAAACGGTTTCCCTTGATGGCCTAGCCAGAGGATTTCGCCGGTACCTTGTGGTCCACCACGCCCTCTGTTATGGACGTGATGCGGGCGACGATCCATTCGCGGGTCTTCAACTGCTCGCCAAGATGACCCGTCGGTTTCAGGAAGTAGTGGGGGAAGGAGACTGGTAAAAAGGAGAAATCTCGGTATTTAGCCTATTTTTTCTTGCACATCGATAGGGCACCCTCGAAGGTTTTCCCATATCAAGTGAAACGCACCGTTAAATGCAGCCCAGGGCTTCGTCACCGAATTGCGCGTCGGGAGGAAGAGCGCGAGGTCGCCCTTGGTAAAATTTCTGAACGAGATCTTGCCCTTGGCCTTCTCGCGGTACTCCTTGCACTGCTTCTGCCACTTGCGGATCGTCTGTGCGACCTTGTTCACGGCCTCGAGGAACTGGTCGTGGTCGAAGGCCCGGAGTGCGTCGAGTCCCGCGGCCGGATCCGCCGGGTCCACAGGGAACGGCTCCTCGACGTGGTTCACGATCACCGCGCCGCCGCGCCGCACGCCGATCGCCGACTCCGTCATGCTGGCGCTCACGCCCGCCTTCGGCGTCGGGTGCGAGGTCATCGCCTGGATGGCGTGCAGCGCCTTCACATGCGTCTGCCGGAACGCGACGGCGACGTCGAGCAGCTGCGCCGCGAGCCGGCCGCTCTCCTCGAGGCGCTGCTCGTAGTCCGCCTGCGACGTGCGCCCCGTGCGCAGGTCCTCGCGCAGGACGCGCTCGGCGTGCCGCGCCTCGCGCAGCTCGTGCTCGACGCGCTGCAGCTCCTCGCGCAGCCCGACGGCGTCCGCGCGCGCGGTCTCGCACTGCGCCTGCGCGTCCTTGAGCTGCCGCTCCGCGCCCTCGAGCGCCGCGCGGAGCTCGAGGTGCTGGTGCTCGAGCACCGCGCGGTCGCCGTCCGCCTCGGCGATGTGGTCGCGCATGATCCGGTCGTGCTCGGCGACCTGCGCGCGCAGGAGCCGGTCCTTCTCGCGCCCGGCCTCCAGCAGCGCGCGCTTCACCTCGTCGCTCTCGAGCCGCGCGGCCTGGATCTGCGCCTGCAGGTCCTCGCCGCGCCCGCGCGCCTCGTCCAGCCGCCGGAGCGCGTTCGCCTGGTCCTCGAGCAGCGACTGGATCTTGTCCCGGTTGCCCTGCTCGAGGGCCTTCATGGCCTCGGACTCCGCGCGCGCACGCGCGAGCTCCTGTCGGAGTATCTCGGCCGTCTTCGTCTGGTCCGTCCCCTCCGCGAGGGCGTCCTTGAGCGCCCTTTGCTGGACATCCGCTTCGCCCAATAGTTCGGCATTGCGGCGCTCCAGCACCCGTCTCGACGTGGTCTCACTCTCGAGCTGCGCTCTCACGGCATGGAGGTCCCGGTCCTGCTGGTCTCGAGCCGCCTCGGAGATATCCAGCTGTGCTCGCAGACGGGAAATTTCTTCCTCCAAGGCCCGCCTCTCCTGCGAAAAAGCTGCCGCCTGCCCTTCTTTGGCGTTTGACAGGTGCGAAATTTGCTGCTCTAGGTCCGCGTACGCCTGCTCGTTTTCTTCGGTATCTATAGGTGATAGAAGTCAGTCGTGCTCATAGGGTCCTCGTGACGCCATGCCTACTTCGTCTTCGGTGTTCCAGGAATCTTGACGATGACAGAACTGTTACGTGTGAGACCCTTGGAAAAGAAGTGCAACAAATTTTATCAACGCACGGGAACGCTCTGCGATACGGTCGAACCCGGACTCCAGCATATCCATCTTATTGATGAGCTTCTCGATGTTGGCACGGGCTTCCTGTATTGACTCGATAGCATCCGGATACGGTGATTGTCGCGCAAATCGCTCCAGATCGTCCAAGACATGCAGGAAGTCTGTGGGCCAGTGAGTTAGCATTTGGCAACGAGTGCACCGAAATGAGACCCGAATACCATCGATGTCGGCACGGTGGAGCGAGTATGGCAGCTCGCTGGACCCGCCCACAGAGAAGTCAAGAGAAGGCACGGGATCGTCTATGCCCTTCGCCTCGAAGGGTAAGAGGCCGTGCACCTCCCCGCGATATACTTGGCGCCGTTTCCGCTCATTCGCCCTGACAGACACATTGTAAATCCCGCCAAGCATGAAGGATTGCGATGTGACGCACGATAGCTTTGCCATGACTTCCAGGATGCTGTTAGCGCGTTGATAGAAGAACTGTGCTGCCGAGATGCTCAGCGATGTCAGAGCTACAGCCACAGAATCCTCGAACCTACCGAATTCTTTCCGGCGGACGATCTCGACCACTGTGGCCCCGTACGCATACAGCATATTGTGTAACCGTTGTATATGCGAGAAGCTTGTCTTCGTCCGGAAGCTCGTCTGCAATGACTTCAACGTTGTTGGAAGCTGAACGACGTAATTGTTGAGAAGGCTGATACGCCTCAGTGCGCGAATGCACTTCTCCGTGTACACATTCTGACCGCGCATATGTCAATTGAACTTTATCGAGAGTACATTGTACCCACCTTGTTCTCCGTGATCCTCTGCAGCTCAGCTCGTAAAGAGGATTCGAGCTGCCTGAGATCTGTTTTGGCTGAGTACACATTAGAATCATGCAAAGAGGATGCATTTACCCTGAACGTATTTATCGGAATGCGGTTCAGACTCTACTGAACGTAAGAGTCAAGGTCTTCAACGGATACACGTGTAAGCTCACTTTCCACAGCAGCTGCAGTGTCTTTGATCTTATTGAGAAGATCTTCGGATTTACGTGCGCAAAGGTCCGAGTCGTCTAGTAAGCTGTACGTAACATGAATGTTACAGAATTCGTAAAGGTAGTTTGAAGTACTGGTACCTTGCGTCATGGACGATAGCGCGCACGTCGTCCGTCCCTTCGCGAAGTTTTGTCATGGTATCTTGAACATCCTGCAGTCTTGACTTGAGATCGTCTATTCGTGACTTAGTCCTTGGCACAACGCTTCGTGGAGCAGACCGCGTACCATGTGTCCGTTGACAAGTTTCCGCCACCTGCTTCATCTTGACTTGACTGACATAGTCTCCTAATGTCCGCGCTCTCTCGCCTAGCTCCATAGCCCTGCGGAGGTTGGCACTGAGGAACTCCTTGTGGACGGTAACACGACCGACGATCTCCAGGTCCGCGTCAAGACCTCGGAGCAAGCTTGCCTGCTTGTCAAGCTCGCTGTTCGCAGCGGCAGATATGGTGTCGAATGCCTCTTGGATATCTAGCACGTGCAGGTCGAGAGAGCTGGACGCTATCCGCAGCGCTTCCTGCTGACAGTGTAACGCGTGTAGTACGCGGTTCACTTCGTCAAAGTGGACATGTGCAGTGCGTAGATAGGTCGTAGATAGTATAGAGGGGCGTATCGGAGGGGTAGAAGACGTTGCGAGCGTGTCTAGGCTGATAGGTCTGCGATGAGCGTATGGGGGCGTAGAAGGAGCAACTCGCCTTCCACCGGAGGCTGCAAAGCAGGCTCGACTCGGAGTTGCCTCAGGACTATATCAATGTCAAGATCCAGATACGATTTGTTGTACACGAAGATTGTCTGGGGCAGAGTTGAGTAAACCGAGGTAGCCTCATGTAGCTGGGTTACGCACTGGGTCCTGGGTTCCAGCCAGTTCCCTGAGATTCTCGGTGCGTAGCCTGTGTCCATCCGAAAGGTATGCGAGTATATTCTCCTCATCTACTCCAGTTTGTTCCCGCAGAAAGCGTTCGAGACTTCCGAACCTGTGGCACGAAATGAACAAGCAGGTCCGTTCGGTGTGGAGCAGTTACGGACAGTTCAATATCCCGGAAGGTTGCATCGACCTGCACACGTTTCAGCCATGATCTGGACGTGCTGCAGGATCACAAACCTCGAATAACTGGCCGTCCTCCGCACGGCATATTTGTAGCATTACGGGTGTAGCCCGGAGACAGAGACATGGGGTCAAGCGCCGGGGAACGCTCCTGTGCGTACGCGTGCCCAGAAAGGAAATGCCGGCGGGTCAACACCAGGAGCCAATCACCGCCCTTCTCGCCAACAATTCTTCGCCCAGGTCTCTTCCGCCACAAAGTCTTTGCTCCTCGCGTCCAGCATGGTCGCCCAACTCTCCGCAAAGCGCAAAGCCAAGGCCCCTGTGCAATCCGCGCACAAGAAGGCGAAGACGGTGCACCTCTCTGCCAACGAACTCCCGTGGAAGACCGTGTCGAAGGCGCATGAAGCTGGCCTCGATGCCGGACTCGAGGGTATCATGGAACTGGAAGAGGTGGACGGCGTTGACGTTGTTTACGAGGAGACCGAGGCAGGCAGGATTGTGAAGTTTAGCGTGAGTGACACGTCGCGTATGCCACGAGTGGATGTTCAC
Source organism: Phanerochaete sordida (assembly GCA_019973155.2). Classification (NCBI taxonomy): domain Eukaryota; kingdom Fungi; phylum Basidiomycota; class Agaricomycetes; order Polyporales; family Phanerochaetaceae; genus Phanerochaete; species Phanerochaete sordida. The sequence continues at coordinate 1,116,714 of BPQB01000002.1, forward strand.
TTGGCGTGCAGGTCAAGGAGGACGAACCCAAGAAGAAGAACGCGAAGAAGGAAAAGGCGATTGCGCCGACACAGCAAGAGCAGACAGAAGCAGGTCCATCAAGGTCCTCTGTCGAACCTGCAGCTGTGGGAGAACGCCCCGAAGAGCAAGCCTTCGATTGTGAGTTTCCGTACGGATACTTGCTCGCACAGATGTTACTCACTTACCACTAGCAAAGACACTTCTGCCCAGCTGGCATCAGTTCTCTCTACACCCACAGCTCAATCGAACTCTCTATGCGCAAAGCTTCTCGAACCCCACGCCCATCCAGGCCAAAGCCATCCCTGCTGCTTCGAAGGGCAAGGACGTAATTGGTGTCGCTGAAACTGTGGGTGTGCCATACAGAGGCCGTTATCTTGAGCTCACCGCTTCGTTGTCAGGGCTCCGGTAAAACACTCGCGTACGGAATACCTATATTGCACTACCTTCTCACCCAAGCAAAGGCGAAACCTTTGGTACAGAAGCAGCGAAGACCTACGCGTGCACTGATATTGGCACCCACACGCGAGCTGGCCCTGCAAGTGTCGTCTCATCTCAACGCGTGTCTCAACGTTGTGGACGTCAACACGGCCGCTGTCAAGCAGGAGGAAGAGGAGCCGGATCTTGGGCTCAAGGCGAGGAGCAAGGGCAAGGGCAAGGCGAAAGCGGCACCAGCTGCAGGCCAGCCTTCGTCGCCAAAGCTTCCCCCCTTAGTCAGTGTTGCCGCCATCGTCGGAGGCATGTCCGCCCAGAAGCAGCGTCGCATCCTGGAGCGCGGTGTAGACGTGCTCGTTGCCACGCCTGGTCGTCTCTGGGACATCATGCAGGACGACGACGCGCTCGCTCGTGATATCAAGAGCCTCAAGTTCCTGGTTCTTGACGAAGCAGATCGGATGATTGAGAACGGGCACTTTGCCGAGCTCGATAACATCATTCGCTTGACCTTGAAGCAGTCGGGGTGAGTCGTCATAACCATGAGCTTTAAGGCCATTGCTAATAGCACCTAGGGACGAGACCATCGAGCCCGAGCTTGACTTCGACGACGACGGAAACGTTATCCCAAAGGAGACCGCTGTGGGGGCCCATGGAGAGACAAATGACGAATTGCAGACATTTGTCTTCTCCGCCACGCTCAGCAAGGATCTGCAGCGCAATCTCAAGAAGCGTTCTTATCCCAATCGCAAGAAAAACAAGCCTGCGACAACCCTCGACGACCTGCTCCTGCGTCTGGATTTCCGTGATCCAGAACCAGAGGTCATCGACCTTAGTCCGGAAGGTGGAGTTGTCTCGACCCTTCGTGAGAGCAGAATAGACTGCTTGACAAACGACAAGGTTAGTCGCCTCATTCACCACGCTGTCTCTGGTCTGACATCCGTCTCAGGACGCGTACCTATACTATTTCCTCCTTCGTTATCCTGGGCGTTCTCTCGTCTTCCTTTCCTCCATCGACGGTATACGTCGCCTCATGCCCCTAATGGAGCTCCTGCAGCTCCCGGCATACCCGCTACACTCCCAGCTCGAACAACGCCAGCGTCTCAAGAACCTGGACAGGTTCAAGTCGACACAGAACTCCATCCTGCTTGCGACTGACATTGCCGCGCGTGGTCTCGATATCCCCGCTGTCGACCATGTCGTACACTACCAGATACCCCGCTCTGCAGACGTCTATGTCCACCGAAACGGTCGTACGGCGCGTGCAATGCGTAGTGGTTTCAGTCTACTCATGGTCTCGCCCGACGAACGGAGGGTCGTGCGAGCCCTGTTGGGAAGCTTAGGACGCCGTGAGTACTCGCAGTACTCCAACTCCGCATCTTGCTGACAGCTTTTCAGAGGAAGAGGAGATCCCCGACATGTCGATCGAACTCTACCTCCTGGACAAGATCAAGGCTCGCATCCAGGTCGCCAAGGACATAGACTCCCTGCAGCACAAGGTGAAGAAGGAGAATCACGAGAAGAACTGGCTGAAGGAAGCCGCGGCGGCGATGGAGATCGAGGTCGACTCTGACATGGGTCTTAGGTTGGTCTCTAGAACCCTGCCCATCGCTTACGCTTACACATCTCGTATCCCAGTGACGATGACGGTGCTGCTGCTGCAATACCCTCAAAACACCAACGCAAAACTACCAACGCAAAGACAGCTGTTCTCAAAGCGGAATTGAAGGAGCTCCTCGCTCAGCCTCTGATCGCCCGCGGTGTCTCGACGCGGTATATCACCTCCGGGAGCAGGCCGATTGTTGACGACTACATTAGCGGAGAATGTGAGTGACTGTCGTGAGTCTGAAGTCATGGTGATCTGACTGCAGTTTGTAGACCACGAAAACATGCTCGGTCTGAAGAAGACTCAGGCTGGCCAGGACGTCGTTCCACGTAAAGCGCGCAAAGTGGTCAAGAAGGAAGAGTACGAAGAGTGGAAGGGCTTTGAATCGTGATGTCCAGGCTGCTTTAGCGACGCCTATCGCACATAATGCATTCTCCAGCATGTCTACATTTGACTGACTGATTGACCCATACGGCTCGCCTTGCGGCTCGCCATGGCCGGGTGAATGGCGGGATTAACGCCCGATAAGTCCATGCTGCCACATGTTTTACGTCTTTCTTGCCTTCCACGATGCCGCTGTCTTCTTAACCGCCACTGCCACCCGTCGTGGCGTCCTCTGTCACCGTTTGTCCCGCCTCCGGCGACATTCTGTGGACCCTGAGCTCAGGAGCCCGCAGAAAAGGCCGAGAAAATCGTGGAAATGCCACCCCCTTCCAAATATGGTCTGGTCCCGCCCATAAGACGTGCATGCCACGCCGCCTTGCCGTCCAACCTCTTTGACTCTTTCTTTTCAATTGTGCACCTCTCCCGTATAATCTTTGACCATGCTCTCGTTTAACTCTCCACCTTCCTCGCCTCTCATGTCGCAGCAGGAGGCATCCTCTCCTTCACCGCCGCGCGCGCGGCCGCTCCGCCTCCCGGACGTTGTCAACCTGATCGTGAAGCTCAAGCGGTCGAGCAACAAGGCCAAGGCGCAGGGCTTTCCCATCGAGTGCGCCTCGGGCGAACCGAGCACGCACGACGTGCTGCAGGGCGAAGGCGTCGTCTCCGCGCGCAAGGTCCCGTTGCAGGAGCAGCGGCGGTTCCTCTGCCGCGGCGGCGTGGACGCCAAGCGTCTGCTCAGGACCATGCGGGCGACGCTGCTCGAGGAGGCGCAGATGATCGGCGCGAATGTGCTTGTGGACGAGCAGTAAGTTCTAGTCGTCCTCACGTTGCTGACTTGCCACTGACGACCACCCAGATGGACATGCTACATACACGCTCCCAAGCGCGACGGCATATACAAAGTCGATGTAAGTGCACGGTGGCGTCATGTCCGCTCTTGTATTCATGCTCAGCTCTGCTGTAGATGTGCTACTCCGCGTCCGCCGCGCGCTCAGAGACAGTTGACCCGCAGCAACCCGTTGCTCTCGAGAACGCCAGGGGCGTTCCCGGCTTGATGACCGTCGTCGGATAGGGCGATCACTGCCCGCCTCCCCCTTTCCTTTGTTCCCCGGATTTAATGCTTTCTCTGGATTCACGGACTGTCTACTCAAAATCCTCTCGGTCGTTATCTATTTATTCGCTCCTTCCACTGTACCACCACCTCCCATACCCAAACCAACTTCGCTGTACATAACAATAAGCTCGCTCCTTCCAAACGGACACCTCTGTTCTGTTACAGTAACATAATACGTAGTCACCTCGCTGCTTTCTTGGTGTAGGCTGTGGTTTATCGCCTGGTCGGGATTTTGGAACGTCCAAATTAGAGTGTATCAGCAGGGATAATTATTACGGAAACCCCCTCCCTGCACAGACTTCACTCTGACGATCCGGGTGCTAGTTCCTTGCTCATCTGTAGCCAAGACGAGCTCAAGACCTCTCGTAGTGTCGCTGCCAGAGGAGAAGGGTGCCGGGAGGGAGGGGAGCTTAATGAAAATCGGAATTTTCGTAATAATTATCCTAGCTGATACAGCCTATTGTACTTGTATCCGGCCACGCTTTACCTTCGGTTATATCCACCATACAAGCTTGCGTTGCATCCTATACTGCATCACTCGTGTTGAGCTGCGGTTCGTTCTCGCCAACGTGTGACAAGTCGACTATAAGGGGTCCGTGGGGACCGGTACACGTTGAGCGGGAATTCTGCGATGGTCTGCTACCTATGGTGCAGAATAATGCATTACTGAAGCGTCGGAAACCGCGAGGCTCTATAATCACACCAGCAGCAGCTATCTGTCGCTTGGGCTTTGCCAAGGCACCTACGCGACTTCCATCTCTGCGATGCCTGGATTGTGAAGCGCATGTATATATCATAAACCCTCTGAACTATCATATGATTATCCGTGACAGGCCTCAAGAAAAAATGATGCTACACTTATAATACCTCGAGAACACTAGAAATACAGCAGATTACTACGGTGCCTACAATACGTACCAGTTAAAACACATCCTCAATGTCGATGTCGACGTCAAGATCCTCGCCTGTGTCCGGTTCGCCCTCGGCGTCGATGTCGTCTTCGCCATCAGCGTCCAACTCTCCCTCCGCGTCTTCATCTCCCTCTGCATCGATGTCGGGCTCGTCTTCGATCACCGGAGCCTCGGCAGCCGCCTCTCCACCGACAGGCACGATGTCATCCATCGGTAGCTCCGTCAGGGCAGTGGGCGGCGTAGTCTTGTCTGCCGCCCGCAGCGGCTCCTCGGTGTGGCATACGGTGTCGTCGCTCGTGCGCCCGACGCTCTGCCTACTCGCGCCTGTGTGCGGCGTCTCCACGTCCTCGTACGCCGCGTCGTCCTCGGCGGCGGGCTCAGAATGGGCGGGATCGACGACTGCCTCGACTTCCATCGCGTCAGGGTCCTCGGCTACCTCTGGCCTGTCCTCAGCTCCCGCGTCAGCGCCTGGATCAGCCACAGACTCGCCCAGACCCTCATCTGTGGGCGACGCAGGCTCGGATGCGTGGTCTGCGGCATCTTCAGGTTCTGGCTCGAGCCCTGGCTCCGGATCGGCCTCGGGTTCCTGTGAAGCAACGCTCGCTGCATCGTCGCCGTTAACCACCTCCTTTGCGAGCCGAGAGGGCCGGCGGCTAGGCTTGCGTCGCTTTGCTGGCGTTCGGTGCGAAGACGAACGACGGTTCGATGGGGGCGTCGGCTGCAGGGCCTGGGAGCGTGTTTGCCGTGTGGTCGGAGTGTTGGGAGGCGACTCAACGCGCTTGCGTTTGCGAGGTGATATCGATCGCGGTGTGGTAGGAGAGATAGGTCTCGTCGGGGACTGTTCAGTGTTCGAGCGCGAGCGCAGTTGACGTCGAGGGGCGTCCTCTTCTGCCGCAAGACGTGCAGCAAGGGCCGCATCTTCCGCAATGAGGTCTTCATCGCTCGCCCGAAACGGCATTTGAACAGCAGAGCGTGTTCGCCTTGCAGCCGGACGGTCTGATCTCTTCTTGGATGAAGACATGGTGGCCACATTCCCGGTAGTTGATCTTCGGTGACGTTTGGGGCGAGGTGTGGCGTCATTGTTGGTTGGCGAACTCGATTGCTGCCGTCGTAAACGTGTAGGGGTGCGTAGTGAAGACTGACTAGGTCCGGGGGAATCAAATTCGGGAAGAGCGTCTTCGTCAGCGCTTGGACGTCTTGCTATCTGAACGACTTCGTCATCGTCAAACAATGCCAGCGGTGACGCGGTGCTGTCCTGCAGATTGAAGAAGTCGGATGACGTTCCAGCCAATGGAGTGACCAAGGCGTCCGTCGCTGGTGTGAGAGCCTCGGTGGTCGCGGAAGGCGGTACTTGGTCTTCGACAGGTAGGCCGTCTGACTTCCTTGTGCGTGCGATCAGGAATGGACTCCACTTCAGGTTTTCTGGCCGAAGTCTGAGGTATCCTTTGGCTTCCCATTTCGCGACGTACTGTTCGACAGCTTCACGCTCGAACTTGATCGTATACGAAGTCGGCGGTACGAAGGGGCCTTTCGCCTTGTCATCATCGTGAGTCGTTGGTCGCTGAAGGTTTTTACGCGCCACATTGCTTTTGCGACCTTTGACGATCTTGATGGCTTGTCCAGGCAAGGGGCGCGGAGTTGGGACCCGATCATGTATATCGATCATATGCGAGTGTGCGAGAGTCGAACAGATGTCTTCGAGTGTCATGGAAGTAGCCTCGCTGATATCTACAGAGCATCAGCAACGTGCTCGCAGTCTAGGCACGCTCTGTACATACCTTCCAGGCGTGGGTGTTCCGGCGCTGTGCGAAGATAGCGCATTATGGCCAAGGTCCAATAGTTCCGGTATCCGAGCGCGCCGAGGGCAGAGAGCGGCTTCTCAGGCGAGCCAGTTCTACGTTCCTTTTTCGACAGCAGATAACCTATAGGAAGAATTAATTCACCGACTGACGGCTTGCTTGGCGACGACGTACTGAAGTCGATCAAGAGATTACCCCAGCCCTGCCGTTGGCGCACGGGAAGGGTCATGATGCAGCTCACGTTGTAGTCTTTCGGACTACGTTTCTCTTTGCTGAAGTAGCCGACGAAACGAGCACCCACGTCGTCCACTTCCGTCATCACGTAAAACAGGAAAGGCTCCACGTCATAGAACAGCGACTTGTGGTCGAGAAACATCTTCGACAGAAGACAAAGATTTTGGCAGTATATCTTGTTCTTCCGTCCGTCCACTTCGAAGATGGCCACCGCGCCGTCGCGGTAAATCTCGTCCCCAGGTGGATGTCGCATTTTACACTTCAGCTACATTTGTATGAGGAAGTCAGCAATATGCATACATGGCCAATTAGAACCAACCTTGTGCCTGTATGCATTGAATTTACTCTTCATATACTTGAGGCAAAACTCGCATATCCAAAGACGGCCATCGGGTATAGTCATGTACTCCTCGGGAAAGGGCGCGTCGTACCACGTCTGTATGTCGAACTCGCCAAACCGGATGTATCGTATTCGCAAATAATTATCCGGGTGTGTAGTGGGTAGTGGTGTGGACGGTGCAGGCGAAGCGGATGGTGCGGGAGTATGTTTCTGAAGCGAAGACCGCAGAGGCCTACTCGACGACTCAGCCACGGGGTGCTCATCTACGACTGGGTCAGGTAGAGATGGCGGTGGCATCAGTTTCTCCTGCCGAGGATTAGACGGTTTCGTGAATGAAACCAAGTGAGAGACCTACATCTGCAACTGCTCGGCTTCTCTCAAAGCGGGCCTTGTCCGCTTGTACGATGGACGTCGGATGGACGTCGCGTTCCTCTGGCGGGAGAATGTCGTCAAAGATGCCTTTCTTCACGTCGTCGAGCTCTTCCGCACGTTCTTTCCCTTTCCGAGCCGGCAGCCGTAGCCGGATCTTTGTGGGCTTGGGTGAAGGTGGCACCGGTGAGGATAGCCTGACTCGCAAACGCTTGTGCGGGCGAGTATCCGGGACGGCGGCCCCCTCCGTATCAGGCTCTGCCTCTGACCGGAGCTGCGCTTTGCCTTTCGCAGGACCCTTGTGCCTGCTGGGCCGCGTAGGAGTAGCAACGTCTTCGAGATCCACCTCCGACTCGTCGGTTGCAGTAGCCTTCGCCTTTCCTTTCCTGCGACTCTTCACTGCGCTCGCTGGACCCGTCGACCGAGACGACGATGCCACGGATGCTTCGCGGAGAGGTACCGGAGGGCGAGCCGGAGAAGCTGGAGCGAGCTCAGCTGTCGAAGTTGGTGTATAGAATTCGGGAGAGTGTTCTAGGACAGGAGGCGGCGGACATGCAGGGCAATACCATGATCCTGGTGGCGGCTGCTCGATAGGTGGATCGAGGCACTCCATATGCCACCCTGTGTCTGGCATGTTAGCAAGGCAGGGTGGCAATATAGTGTGACTTACCTCTGTCGCATGAGTCACAGAGTAAGAAGCGATTCTAGGCGAGAAGTGAGGCGATATGCAAGCTGAGAGGGGTTTAACGACGTACATCGCCGTCCTTCTCTTGACAGACCTCACATGTCTTGCATTCCGTACATTGCCATTCGTACGAGAAGATGGTCTTCGCTTGGTCTGCGAGCTTCAAACAAGCAGGATGTCCTGAAGTGATACTTAATTGCATACGGTTGGACGACGAGCACGGTAACGCACCACTACGCCCGCAATCCGCGCAAGACACCATACGTTCGCGCACACCCTCCTTGTTTTTGAAGTCATCACCGCCACAAAGTCCACACTCAGGTTCACGCTGTGGCCTACGCTTCTTCTTGGGAGGTTTGGAGGGTATCGAGGGCTCGACCTCGGGCTGGAAGAAGGACGGAGGAGGTTGGGGAGCAAAGGGGTCACCCTGCGGGCCCTGGATGTACTGGAGGTGAGGTTGGAAGGGTATCTTCTGAAGAGGCTCGGACAACACTGGAATCTAGAACGAAGCAAGTCAGCCGTCCGCCTTAACAGAACATACGCGACTCATTTATCCGCGTCTCGCGTCACGGTTCGCGTTCGCGTCCTAGGCGTTTATGCTGACGATGGATGGCAACGCCACTTACCTCGACGTCGCCGTTGGTCACAATATTAGGAACCAGCAACGCTGGGTCGACTTGTGGTCCATGAAGGGCTGGATCAATGGGTATGTCGTCAGGTCCGTGATAAAACGGTGTCCCATCCTCTGTCGGACTGGTCGATGCTGACGGTAGAGCAGATGGAGTCGCCGAAAGTCGCATCGCAGCTTGTTGAAGGGACACCAGAGCAGTCATCGTGCCCCCAGGAGGGTGTGAGTCGTCGAGGACGGGAGCAGCGGCGACCTGGGGTTCACTTGTTTGGACGGTAAATAGACACATTCGGAATCTGAATTACGGGCTTGCCATGATAAGGGTTATGAAAATTCGCCGACAAACGCAGGAGAGGGTAGGACGGCCGTTGTAGAAGCTCGTGCTACACTCTTGCAATCCACTTTGCTTGCTCGTGAGCGTGCTTCGCGTGGCTGACCATCAAGACGTGGTCCGTGCACGAGGACGGGGATTTGCTGAATAGTTTTGGTTTCTCAAGATGTAATATATTTTGCAGTTAAGTACAGAAAAGGTTGTCTATCCCAAAAAGGCAGGAAGTGGAGGCTCGCACAGGCCACCTTGGGAATGTTGTTTGTCACTCTTGCGCTGTGGGTTGTGCCGCTGCCCGGTTCTCCTTGCGCTACCGGAGGGGCGAAGATGCACGTTGCATAGCGGGGAGACGTAGACTCGGTGGCTCACGCTCGACGTTTGCAAGACATACACAGCAGTTCGAAACGAGGCCTCCGGAGGACATTCGGGGCCCAGACATCCACGCGCACGGAGCAGTCAGCAGGAAATAGTGTACAGAGCACGTTCTGGGGCGAGGGGCACTTTCGCAATTTTCCGTGAGAAATACCGGTGGTTTGAGTAAGCTTGAAGAGGAGAACCGAGTCGAAAAGTGGCTGGAGGTGGCTACATCGGCCAAACAACAAATAATAGGCGAGCTCCGTCGTGCCGTGCAGCGGCTCTGAGTCTCGAGTCCCTCATCCCGTTTCGCACTGTTACTGTCTATCACCAGATAAACCACCCCCTTCCCCTCTTTCCCTCCAACCACCACGTCCTCGACAGCGACACGGACAATGCAGACAGCGGTGCAGTACTCTGCGCCGTCGCTGCTCCCACAATACCCTCACCCCACCCTGAACCTCAATCGCGGGGTCAACGGCACTGCGAACATCATGCCTACGCCCCCGGTCCCAACGCGCAAGCGCAAGCGACCTCATCAGTACACCGTCAGCTACAGTGAGGTCCAGGAGCTCGACAACTCGGGCAAGGTACGGGATGTCATCGTCATCGACGACACTCCGCCGCCATCAACCGTCTCCCCTGCCACGACGCACAACCACCTCTATTCCGCATCCTACCAACCCCCGGTGTATTCCGCCCCTGTAAGAACACGGGCCCGCGCCGCCGCCGAGGCTCAAGACCAGTCGTCAAGTTCCTCAGCAGCAGTCCCTCCGCCTAAAAAGCGGAAGCGAGATCCCGTAGAAGTCGCCGGCACGGTAGCCAAGAGGCCAGCCGCCAATGGTCACTTGGCCAACGTGTCATCTACCAATGGCAAATCGTACCCAGGTGGCAGCGGTACAGCCGTCGAGGATGTGAGTGTCCCTGAGTTACCCTTGCATTCCGTGGCGCTCATGCTCTGCAGACATCGAAGGACACCGAGCCTTGCGACGACAAGGAAGGTCACTACATAGTGCGGACGAATGATCTGATCTACCGCCGCTGTACGTCTCTCGTCTTTGCCACTTGCTGAGGTCGCTAACCACATTTCCAGACCAAACTGTCCGTCTCCTGGGACAGGGAACTTTCGGCAAGGTAGTGGAAGCAATCGACACGGACACGAACAAACGGGTTGCTATCAAGATCATTCGTGCCATACCCAAGTACCGCGACGCCAGCAAGATAGAGGTTCGCGTGCTGCAGAAGCTGAAAGAGCGAGACCCTACCAACAAGCAGTACGTCGGCAATAAGCGCTGCAGCTGCTGCACAAGCTGACGCGTCCTTCCAGTAAATGCATCCACCTTCTGCACTGGTTCGACCATCGGAATCACATATGCCTAGTCTCAGAGCTGCTGGGCATGTGCGTGTACGACTTCCTCAAGGAGAATGACTTCGCCCCATTCCCACGCTCCCAAATACAGTCGTTCGCTCGGCAGTTGCTGGGAAGCGTCGCATGTGAGTGGCACCTGCGTCGAAACACGTCGACACTCGCTCATGTTCCAAATATCTAGTCCTTCACGACTTGCATCTTGTTCATACGGACCTCAAGCCGGAGAATATCCTACTCGTGAATAACGATTACAAGTTCGTAAATGTTCCTGTGCATGGCAAGGTGAGCTCACCTGACTTGTCACCCAGGCTGGGCGTCACTCAGATTCTGTCTATGAAGCGTAATGCCCCACCGCGTGCCAAAAGGATCCTAGAGTCGACTGAAATCCGACTCATCGACTTTGGTTCCGCGACGTTCGAGGAAGAGTACCATTCGAGTGTGGTATCCACACGGCATTACCGTGCCCCCGAGATCATTCTTGGTACGTTTTCAACCTTCGACGGCAGATTTGGTTCCTCACTGTCTCTCAGGCCTCGGATGGTCGTATCCTTGCGACGCGTTCTCCCTTGGGTGTATTCTCGTGGAGTTCTATACTGGGGTCGCTCTCTTCCAGACTCATGACAACCTCGAACATCTCGCCATGATGGAGCAGGTCATGGGCAAGATGCCAGAGCGATTCGCTCGCATGGGGTCGCGGTCCAAGCCCGAGTACTTCAAGGAGGGGAGCAAGCTGGACTGGCCGAAGCCTAAGGCTACCAGACAGAGCAAGAAGGAAGTCCGTGCTTGCCGTAGTCTACAGGTTAGTTTCAAGTGCCACACGTTCCGCGATCCTTGCTCACAGGTCATATAGGAGATTATTCCTCCGACGGACGCCACAAATCGGCATTTCCTGGACTTGGTCAGGAGGCTGCTGACGTTTGACCCCGAGGAGCGGATCTCGGTCCGCGACGCTCTCAACCATCCTTATTTCCAGATGCGCGTCCCCGAAGACCCGTACTGACATCCACACTCCTTCATTCCGATTCTCTTCGACGACCCTGGCCCTCCGCCTTCGCACGGACTGGCTCAGGAACGGACAGGTTCCGCCAAATGTGTACCCCAGACGTTTGTATAACGATATTTACAGTATTGCTCTCTTTTCGTCTCTCATCTCGCTCGCTCATGTCTCGTTTCCTTGCTACGTTATTCTTCCGCACCTGGAGGTCCTTCCGCTGTCTTTGTACAACCACCCCTGCAACTAGTGCTACAACAGCTTCTTGTGTCTCTACATCCCGGTCATCGCCTCGTTCAATGTCACCTAATCGATCTCGTCTCCTCATCCATAGCGTCCACAACTCCGTCGATCGTTCTTGCACTATGCGGTCAAACTTGTACATGTACGTGGTGCCCGCCCTTAGAGATTGCGCGTTACACGTCAAATACGAGAACGGCGAGACACTGTTGGTTCGTGGGTGAATAATGACAGCATTGTGAGTGTTTCCATCATGTTTCTTTCCAAATCCTTATATTGCAAGTAGGCCTGCGCTAGGCAGAATAACAAGGGAAGGACAGCGATGCTATGCCAGAGCGAAAAATAAGAAAGCGACCACGGTGTACAGCTCCGGGGAAACTAGACGAGTTTAGCGAGCGAGATTTGGTTCTTGCCGGTGTCGGTAGAGAAGTAGGCGTTCTTGAGGAAGACATCTCCAACCTACTCGAAGGTCAGCGCTGTTCTACACCACTAGAGCTTGAACACTGACCAGCCACTCTGTTGCACCACCGATCTGGCCAGACGAGATACCAGAGACGCAGTCGCCAGTGAGGTCGGTCGGGTCGACCGGAGCAAAGAGAAGATCACGGGGATCAATCGCGAACGACTGACCGCCGAACGTCAGGGCGACACTCGCGGTAGTCGTGCACGGAATCGTGAAGCCGCCTTGCCCGTCGGACTTGGCGCCCGGAATAGCGGCGTGAACGGCCGCCGCGTCAGCATCGGGGGCGATGACGAGGGTGGTGCCGGTGTCAAGGATGGCAGTGCGGCCCTGCAGCCCAAGGTCCTGGCCGTTGACGGTCACCGACGGCATGGAGCCCTCCCAGAAGCCCTGTTGGTTGACGTTGTCGAACGTCACGAGCGTTGCGGGGTCGAACTTGGTCTGGTCGAGGCCGCCGAAGGTGATCTCACCGTCGTTCTTCTCGTCGGCGAGGCGGGAGATCTTGAACGAGGTGATCGCGTCGCTGATGAGGCCCGCCGAAGCAAGAGACTCGACAGGCGTGGGGACGCCTTGCTCAGAGAGCAGCTGGGGTCGCCATGAGCGAACGTGCAAGACCGTGGAAACGTGCAACGTACAGATTGCGCAAGGCCCATCAAGCCGTCGAAAGGGACCGTGTCGGCAGCGAAGTCGTCGGTTTCCTGCGTCGTGACACCGAAGGTGTGCTGGTTCAAGGCGAGACCGGCGATGTTGACATTGTCGGTGATGATGTCGCCCTGAACAGCGCCAGAGCCGTAGGTCACCGCGAACTGCTTGCCGGAGTCGACGAAGGACGAGGAAGACTGGGTACCGAGGAAGGTGTGGTTGCCCTGAAAAACGATGAGCGTCGTTTAGAGCGGCACCACGGCGGAAAGATGACGTACGCAATCTCCACCCTCTGTCGATTGGCACTGCTCACCGCCAACCCAGAAGTCCGCAGAACCGGAGTCCATGAGGATCTTGAAGTCCTGGGGCGGGGTTCCCAGCTGGACGGTAGCGATGTAACCAACATCGTTAGCCCTACGAGATGGGTTATTTTCGTTAACGCTCACAACAGAAATAATCCGCTTACTCGATGTCAAGGCCAAGGGAGTTGTCTGCGGTAGGCGCATTGGCAGCCGTAAGACCGCCGTTGTTCTCCGCATCCAGATCGACTTCAGAGAAGCCAGCACCGCCATCGGCCTGGTCGCCTCCAGAGCCAGCCGCAGTGGCGTTGCCTTTACCGCCGCCGTTGCCGCCGCTGAACGACCGAGTTATCAGATTTCATATCGGATGCAAGTCAGACGGTACGCACGCGCTCTGGCCCTTCTGGCCCTTGCCAGTGCCCTTCTGACGGAGGGTGTTGGCCAGGACTCCGATCACGTCGTTGTGCTCGGAAACGGCGTCGGAAATCGGGGCGACACCGTGCCTGTTGTAACGCTTGGCGTTCGCCTTGCGCACACCAGGACGACCGCCGGGCGGGATATAGAGCCTCTTGTGGAGGTTCGCGCGCAGCTCGAGGGCGCTAGGCTCGTCCCGGCCGGTCATGCGCGCGTGGCGCTTCAGCCCGCGGTTGATGTGTTGCTGCAGAAGCTACGAAAAGAGGACAAAGTCCATCAGCACAGATCGACAGAATAGACCGAAGTACGCACCACTTGCGGGTGAAGGTCAGAGCGAGTCTGAGTGATCCTCTTGAGAGGAAGAGTGACCAGACCACCGCGCTTCACGGGCGCCGCCTCGACACCACCGAGGAGCACGAAGAGGCTCGCCAGGAGCAGAGAAAACTGAAGACCGAGCTGCATAGCGATAGCGAATTGAAGTCCTGCCTCAAGCAAGTATAAGGATCTGAGACGTAAGGCTCTTTCGAAGGAGAGCTAAAGAAAGAGAGGACAGCTGAAAGGGAAAAGACAGCTGAAGGCCCGGCCTCAGGAAAGAGAGAAGAAAGGAAGGGAAGGGAAGGGGAGAAAGTGAATGCTCCACACGGGCCGCTTGGCTTTATATACGACATCGGAGGGCGTTCTGCCGCACTCGCGTTGTCCATTACCGTTGTTGCCACGGGCAACGGACTCGAATACGCTAACGCCCATATCGACCACGCCAAAGTCGCCTGGGCGGGGTACTGCTCCCACGTGGGCAAGACTCATCGAGGCTTTGGCATGCTCTGTCGCTACCCAAGCCATCTTGTCCGCCAACGCTGCGCATCTAGGATAGAGATTCCCTGGCGGTCCGTAGACAAGAGTCCATCTGCCAAGACCTCAGTCCGCCGCTGCTGATGGCAAATTTGGTCAGCGATGAAATACCAGAACCGACATCCGGCCCTCCGCTCAAGCCTACTCGGTCTCAATGGCGACGACCACACTATAATCAAAGAAGACTTTGCACATCACTGACAGTGCCAGGCAATCCTGGTGACGATATCACGACACAAATAGTTTACATGGATGGCGAAGACTGGGAATTCACGAGGTCCTATAAACGGAATCTCGATAGACTAGCAGATGCACAAGCACCACATGTCCACCAAGCCGTCGCTAATTCACAGCCGAGACTTGGCTTCCTCGTTGTCCAAGGCAACGCTCCTCCGTCTGAACTCCCCGCTTCGGCGGAGTCTCTTGACGACTTCACCGTAGACATCGCCCTACGATGTAGCGCATCAGAAGATGGTGAGGGTGTACGCGAGCTAAGCTTAACTGACCCTGATTATGCCCCACACGCCACTCTGCGCCTGCTCGCTGACCTTCTTGCCGAGTTCGAGCGCCTTGTTCAGGACGGCCTCGGTGTCGCCTTGGACGAGCTCATCGACGAAACCAGACTTGACGGCCTCCTGCGGAGTGAAGCGGTGACCCTCGAGTGCGATCTTGCGGACCGCCTGCGCATCTGTCACTTTTGCCTGCACGATCGCGCCGAATGGATACGGCCAGGCGGCACCGAAGTGCACCTGCAGCACGGCATCAGCGCAGCTCATGCGATGCTACGGGCAGGTGGCACGATGCGCACCTCGTTCATGCACAGCCACGCGTTGCGCTTGCTTCCATCGGTCATGACCCGATAATCACAGCTGAGCGCGAGCATGAACGCGCCAGCAAAGGTGTGGCCGTTCAAGGCGGCGATGGTAGGGACTGGCACCGATACCAGTCAGTGTTCGTGCTCCGACGTTCAGCCACGGAGATGAGACATACTCGGGAAGGTGAAAAGCCGGTGAAGCATGGGGTCGTAGAACCCTGTGCGGTGTTAGCTCGTGCACGACTATATGTGTGCCGGTCAAGCGTACTGGGGAAGAAGAGGGGATCCTTCGACGCGGTCTCGTAGTCCAAGCCTGCCAACAAGGTCAGCAGCAGCAAGATCGCAAATGAATGGGTTTACCATTGCTGAAGAACTTGTTCTGCTTCCTGTTGCCGACAATGATGAGCGCACCGCGTCCGCCCTCCTTGGTCTTAGTCTGCTGGGCTTCGCGCCACTGCTTCCTCCAGCTGCGCTCGACCTCGTCCAGGGCAGGCAGAACAGCCTTGGAAATGAGGTCGTGCGTCAGCCTGCTGTCGTCGCCATTGTGCAGCTCCAGCACCCAGAGCACGTTGGTAGCTGGTGCACGCGTAGGGCAATATTAGCTTCCTCCAGACGTCATACGAGTTACACGTACGGTGGGTGACGGTGACAAGTGGCTTGTCGTCGGGGAAGCTGGTGGGGAAAGACATGTTCAACGGCGGCGAGATGTCGACCAGAGGAGAGATGCTACCGTATAAATGCGACGAGACAGACGGCGTGCGCGGTATTCAGGTGTCCTCGGTCGGTGTCTAAGACGATACAGCCGACTGGCCGGAAGCGGGTCCCCCGCCACGTGGTTCGGCGGCAAGCACTCGGGCACGCAGGTCTCCGAGCTCTCTCGACACCCAAACCATGGCTTTCAACGAAACGTCACCAGAGTTCCTCGCCAGTGCGCTGTCAAATATTTCGTCGGGGAATGTGCACTAACGTACCGCAGAGAAGCTCAAGGAGCGGGACGAACATGTCCGTGAGACCTGGATTCGCGCCATGGAGGCACGTATAGTGCGCGACAACCTGCAAAAGTGCTACCGGCTTGAGGGGGTCAACTACCTCGAGAACTGCAAGGACATCGCAGAGCGCTATGCGCAGATGTTGAAGGACAATAGGGTGAGTTGCGTGCTCCTTCGCATGACGATAGATATTGAGATTCTTCTAGGTGCAAGGGTTCAGGAACATTGACGTATAGAGAACACTAAACTACACCGCGTTCTTCATCTTCATGCACGCAGAACTCAATGTCTTGTGGGACACGTGCAGTGCTCCGCGTGCGATCCCGACACCATCCGGCCGCACAACCGCGCTGCTCTCGCGCCTTTCGACGCGTTTAGATCTCCTTGCACCCCCTTGACGTTCGGGACCGCTCTTTCAAGCTGCATCATTCAGAGGGCCCATTTACAGAATATCTCGGATTTATCATTCCCCATAACAGGCTACAAAAGATCGAAGAAGTACGCTAAGAGCAAGCAATGCGAGCAATAGATATCAGCACCAGCGACGAGCTGCAACGCGGCCCATTTTGAACTGCGAACATTTCTCGACTACTTCCTGCCCTTGCGCTTGCGACCCTCCGCGCCGCTTGCCTCGGGACCACTGGTCTCGTCGCCGCTTGTAGCGACGCCAGACTTGCCGCGGCGGGCCTTGGGCTTCTTGAGGTGGTGCTCGGGGATCCATTCCTCCTGGTAGCCACCCGCGCCGGTAGCGGTGACAGTGCCAACTGGTGCGCTGGGCGTCGGAACCTTGCGCTTCTTGGGCTGAGGAACGAATGTGAGGTAGGCAAAGTAGCCAAGACCGCCGAGGGAACCGAGAACGATGACATAGGTGATCCACCTGTACGAGGGAGTAATGAGCTATGCGCCAC
The DNA here is from genome assembly GCA_019973155.2 of Phanerochaete sordida. NCBI lineage: Eukaryota > Fungi > Basidiomycota > Agaricomycetes > Polyporales > Phanerochaetaceae > Phanerochaete > Phanerochaete sordida. The sequence continues at coordinate 1,133,891 of BPQB01000002.1, forward strand.
ATGATGGCGGGCAATGCTACGTACATCTGTATGTCGAACCACGAACTCTCGGGCTCAACAACCCTGATAATTGAGTCGTAGGCCTGGACACGGTACTTCTCGCCCTGTAAATAGAATTGAGAGGGGGTTTGAGTCACAAGACAGAGCGGGACATACGTCAGTCTCATGTTCTATCCAGATGTTGAGTCTCAAGTCTCCAGGCTGCAGACCTCGCCGTCAGAATTCTTCCGCCAGCGTAGCAGCGGTAAATCATACCTTGAACCTGGGAAAGTACGATCAGCGACATGCAGGTGATTAGAGAGATACAGAGCACTCACTCGCTGTAGAACGAATATGGCAGCTTCATTTGAGCTCCCTCCAGGAGAGGAACCTTGTACGCGAGCGCGGTAGTCTGTACAAACCTTCAGCGACCTCTTCGACGAGTGTGAGAGGCTGTAGCACGTACGTTCTTCACCAGCTTGCCAGACTCGGGGTGGTGGAACGAGCCGGCGATGTTCTGAAGGGTTACATTGCGCTCGGACTTGTTCTCGATGGTGACGATAATGTCATTCCGCTGGCCATTGACCACGTCTATGAACGCGGTGAGCACCAATCAAGCCAAACACCATCGAGTACGCACGAGCGAAGGCGTTGTCCTCCGGGAACGCAGCCGCGACGATGATCTCTGGCTCACCGGGGTTGGCGAGAGGAGCTGTGCGCAAAGGTCAGGGCCGTGTTCGGGGTGCACGGAGCGCAAGGCTTACACGCAGCGGCGAGCTGGCAGAGCGCAGCGAAGGCACTGAGGCCGAAGAGACTCTGGAAGCGCATAGTGGATGAGTGGGCCGTATAACCAGGGAACCAGAGACCGGAGGGGGTAAGTGTCGACAAGGAGCGGATGCTAGGCGGATAGGTCCTCTCGCGTGCCACGTCCACGCCAAACTCTCAGGCGCCTAATCGCGTGATGGAGCCGCGGTTCCTGGAAGCTGGAGCCGTGCCCGCATTTCACTCCAGGGGTGCAAGTTCTCGACAAGGATGGTATATTACGCGTACGATGCACAGAGACCAAGACAAATACAGTGGATAGCTTAGCGAGAGCGGAACGAATGATAGGTGAAAGCGATAGTGTAGTGAACTCGCGACGTGTCGCGAATGATTTCCCCAGATCTTCACAACCAGGTGAACTTCTATAGCCAAGAAAGGAGCCGCGGATGCTTGTTATGAGGCAGATTTTTTCTTCAACAGGTCCTTAGCAGTCTCCTCGGGGTCCGGAGAGGTATCCGGAAGCCAGAATGTCTGCATTGAACATGGGTCAGCGGTAGCAAGACGTCAGTAAGAGGGAGCGTACCAATTCAGCACCGGCTGTGCACATCATCGCAAGGCGCGGGTTGAACTTCACGCAGCGAGTGGGACCAGGATGCCCGTCCAGCTTTGTGATAGGCTGCAGTCGCAGCGGGTGCGCCTTTAGGTCTATCGGTCCTTCCTTCACTGGCAGGTTTTGGACGTCCCAGACCATGACCTTGCCATCGAGGCTTCCACCAACGACGAACTTGCTGTCTGGCGTCCACGAGACTTCCTCCCCGCTGATTCCGCGCTGAGGCTCGATGCTCTCCTTCGCGTTCAGCTTTCGCCGTTCCAGCCCGACATGCCCCTCGAGCTTCGCGAGCAGGTGACCTTCGAACGCGTCCAATACGTAATGTGCGTTCCCGGAGCAGCCCACAAGGAGGTACTTTCCATTTGACGAGAAAGCGAGCGAAGTCATGTAGATTGGGCGGGGCGGGTAGCTGATGAGGGCAAGTGTGGGGTCGTCTAGGGTGATCACAAGGAAAGGAGCCTTGTCAAAGTTGGCTTGGTCGTAGAGGAGGATTCGTGCGTAGGTATTCACGCCTACGGCGAACACAAGTCCAGACGCGTCGTACGCGACCACCGGCGGCGCTGGTAGGTTCAGCAGCCCGCGACAGTGTGGAGAACGGAGGTCCCATAGACGTACTGTCTTGTCCATCGAGCCAGACATGAAGCCGTCGTCCACAGGCGATACTTCGAGAGAGACGACCTTGTCCTTGTGGCCCTTGAAGTACTGCAGGTATTTATTGTCGTGCAAGGAGTGGTACCGGATGGTGTCGTCTTCCTTCGTGGACGCGTGCACAATGGTGGTCTGCTTGTGTGTGAAGCGTGGTAGGTCAACACCATACTTCTTTGAGTAGAGGGTCTTCAGAGGCCTGTCCGAACGCTTAGCCACACGCACGGGACACGGAGCTAACGGGAACTTGCTTGCCAGTCTTGCAACTATACAGGCGGAATGTTTCGTCCTCTCCTGCGGTTATCACTTGACTTCCACTGTCGTCGAAACTGAGACCAGTAAGGTGTTTCTGCTCCGTCTGGGGTGGACGGCCGTTGAAGGAGCTTGGGGAAGGTGGTGGCGGTGACTCTATGGCACTCTTGAATATCTTGGCTGGTTTCAGCCGTGTCTAAGAGCTCCCTGTTAGTATATTCTCGAAGTATACGCATAAAACCCACCATAATCTGTGGGCTGAGTCCGAGCGTCGCGGCAGCCTGGCCATTGTGGGTATTTGATGGTCCCGCCGCCATGAAGGTGTTGGAAGAGCTGTGAAGCGCCCAATACGCATTTTGGCCCGCGACCTTGACCTTGCTTCACGTCCCTTTCCACTCTCTCTGACACGCACACGAAATGGCCGACCAGGACGAAACCGCGAAGCTTTGGAAGGTCAACCGCACGATTCACGAGCTGGTCAAGGACAGAGTTGGTGTAGCTCAAAGCGTGGACGCGGCGAGAGGCTCATTCTATGCTCATTAGGGCTTCCAAGTCTCGGACGATGAGATTCACATGGACCTTGCCACCTTCCGGTCGCACTACGGGAACCAGTCTGGTACGATAGAGTGAGTGGAAGCATTCTACGTTGCGCGAAGATACTCAATGACTGTAATGTAGCCGAAGTCAGCTCAACTTCTTCACGAACCACCAGAATAACCCAATGGAGCAAATCTTTATCTTCTTCTCGGATGAGAAGAGTGTGGGTGTGAAGACAATGAGAAAGTGCGTGTACTCAAACTATGCACTCAGGACATGGGTTGCTGACTGCCAGACCAGACTGCTCGGTATACTGGAGGAAAAGAGCATTCAGCGGGGTATCATCGTCTTCCCCGGAAACATGACACCATCTGCACGGAAGGTGCGCCAGCTTGCTTGTTGTGTTGCACCAGTTACCGAATATTTTGTCCTTCTCTCAGGTTATCGTGGCCATGGCGTCACAATACAAGCTCGAGGAGTTCTCAGAGGCCGACCTTCTCGTGAACATTACACACCATACCCTGGTCCCAAAACACGACGTCCTCACGCCCGAACAGAAGAAAACCTTGTTGGAGAGATAGTACGCGTATCGCCCTGTCCATTCTCTGTTGACTCTAACACTCCGTAATAGCCGGCTAAAGGAGACTCAGCTGCCCCGTATCCAGCTGGCGGATCCTGTGGCGCGTTACTACGGCCTGCGACGTGGGCAAGTCGTCAAAATTACCCGACCAAGTGAAACCAGCGGTCGTTACGCCAGCTACCGCATTTGCTTCTAGTTTCCTGGGGCTCACTACGGTCTGTAGCCCTGCACATCGGTCTCCGCCGCCCGGATCATTGGGAGGTCTCATCCAGTTTGGGTCGCTCCTTGTATCGCTCGCACTCTTTCATTCCCTGCACCGTGTATACTCCTATTGCTATCGTGCTAATTGCAGACATGTACTTTCGTGATCTGTCTCATGTCCGTGACACGACTGGTGGGTCGCTGGGAGGATCTACGATCCGGGTACAAGTGAGTGAACGGAGTTTTTGTCCTTCCGTGCTTTGCGCTCAACGGCTCCTTCCAGGTGTGGGCAGCTCTGTGAAACCGCTCTCGACTCGGCTGCGAATATTTCGCACAGCCGCCGGCGATGGATTACTGTAGCGGAGTGTACGGTACAAACCGCCCGGGGTGCGTTACGCTTCGACTTGCCCTCCGAGCTACAAACCGGCCTCATATTTTGAGCGAATTTGAGGTTTTCTGGCTGGGTTCTGCTATCCCAGACGACGATAGAGACTGATAATGGAGAAAATGACAAGGAAGAAGCAGAATGTCCGCTCAAAACGCGAGGATTGCCTGTATCATGTCAATTTTGGCATGGTTTGGGCTCAGAAGCGTTACGAAAAGGCTGGAATAACAAACCGAAAAGGGGGTGCGTTATGCGTTACGGTTTGTACCGTACACTCCGCTACAGTACATACCGGCAGGTTATTACCTGAGAGGCGACATCTGAACTTTCAAACTGCCACGGGCTTGAGCGTCCTACTCCGCCACCAAAGCCGGCTCGTGCTCGAGTCTGAGTTTGGCTGACGATCGTGCATTCCGCTAGAGTGTGCTTGGGCAGGGAGAACGCGCTCCTGACCGGTTCTACTGCATAGTATACCGTTCCAAGAGCCCGCACAAAACGAAGATGGTACGCACTTTTTCTCTGGAGGGCAGAACGTCGACCTATTCACTATCGCTGCGTCATTGGGACAGCTTCGAGCGACGGGGAAGGTCCGGTCCCGAGTCTTCGCTGGGGCGGGATTTGCCCGTTCGCGCCCTCGTTGCTCCATCATGCTAGTCCCTACCTGCTACAACACTGCCCCCACGCCAAATGTTGTCCTTGAGTCGCCAGCCTGAGCAACGCCCCACTCCCCTGCCACGGCTTAATTTCCGGGTTGCCACAGAGCTCTAGGCGGAAGTTTCAGGACGGCCCGCACATCGTGAGTCTTTTTCGGGTCCCTTTTCGTCGTCGTCTGCTCAAGAGGCGGCGGGACGCCTATGTCGTTTAGATCGAAAGAGGTGAAGAGTTGCGCTCTGGCGGTCCACGCAAGGTTAGTTCATGGACCGGGCGTACGATGCTCTCGTGCGCATGCTGGTGGGTACCTCCCACGACGGCGCAATGGTACCAGCCACCGCCGGCGAAATCGCAATGGCCTTTCACCTCGTGCGTTGCAGTCCTTCCCCTGCCAAGTCCTGATACACCGCCTTCGAACGCGAGGTACGTTGTGTACCGAGCGACCGGATCTTCTGCCTCCGTAGGCATTGCCACGAGCAGGGCGAGAAAGCCACATGGACAAGGCTCCTAAACGCGGATGTCCTTTGTGGCGTCGGCGGTGTTATCGCATGTTTTACATTTCCCGGAGCCCCCTCACAGTGGTTCTCGATTCAGATCATCCACCCCCAAGCCCTGCCCCGCCAATACGACCTAACGATATGTGCTGGCCGCATTGATCTGCACAGCGACAGCTTCGTGCGCAGCAGTCGCAGCGGGCCAGAATTGTACCCATGCTGACCCGCGGGTGCAGGAAGTCCGTGGTCGGACAGCCCGCGAGCCAGCGACGGGCGATGGACGTCATGTACGACTACACACGCGCCAGCAAATGCATCCACCCCGGCTGTGGCGTGGTCGCCTCCGTACCAAGACGCCCAAGATCCCATTTTCGATCATTCCGAACGGGATCTCGGGAGAAGGACTCCAAGTGCAGCAGGGACCTTGCCAGGACCGGCGGCGACTGCAGAACACGCTCCGTAGCCATGTCCTCGCGGACGCGATTTCCGCGTTTCACAAGCGGCGTCCTCTGACGTGATGGACATGCCCAAGGCACGGTTTGCTCGTCACCGTCGCCGACATCATCTGCAAGGGCAGCGCGCTGTTCGCCACAATCACGAACTTTGTATGTACACCATGCGGCTCATACTTTTCCTCGCTAATTATACGCGCGCCGTGGGTCTTGCGCAGCAGGCTCTATCTTCCACAGCAGCAGAGGTCTTCCTTTTTTTTTGGGTCAGCGCTGCAGAAGAGTTATCTTTGTCAATGTCCATTGATATCTGGTCTGCCTATCCCAAGAGGCTCCGCAAAAACATTTCAGGTAAGCCCTGGGTCCTCAGCAGCGATTGCAACGCTAAACCCTGAGCTTAGGATGCCGGCGGTAGACGCGCTCCAGATCGGTGTCGTACACACGGAGCCAGCTTGATACGCTCCACCGACACCTCCGGGTGGGCCGTCGGTCACTACGCGGCGGTCCTCTCTGGACACTCGCATGATGCACGGTTGCACGGTTTTTCAGCATACTACCTCATGTCGTAAACTTACGGCTTGCGCTCGAGGAATATAAAAACTACGCCCACTCACCGTCCTTCTCATTGTAACTCGCTCAGCTCTCACAGCCCATCAACGGACACTCACGCAAACATGCGCTCGTTCACCCTCCCCGACCTCCTCGCCGTCTGCCCCCTCGTGGGCTCCACAAACCCGCACTACGCTAAGGCCGCCCGCGAGTCGTCCGCGTGGGTCGACGGCTACCGCCTGTTCAGCGATCGCAAACGCGCGTACTTCATCCAGGGCAGCAACGAGCTGCTCGTCTCGCACACGTACCCGTACGCGGGCTACGAGCAGTTTCGCACCTGCTGCGACTTCGTGAACCTGCTCTTCGTCGTCGACGAGGTCAGCGACGCCCAGGACGGCCGCGGCGCGCGCGACACCGGCGCCGTCTTCCTCAACGTCATGCGCGACCCCGCCTGGGACGACGGCTCCGCGCTCGCGCAGATGACCCGCGAGTACGTCCCGCGCCCGCCCGCCCGGCGATGTGTGCTCACACAAGGACAGGTTCCGGGCGCGCTTCATGAAGTTCGCAGGCCCGAACAGCGCGCGGCGCTTCCTCGTGCACTGCAAGGACTATGTCGACGCCGTCGCGCGCGAGGCGGAGCTCCGCGAGGCGGGCGAGGTCCTCGGCGTAGAGCCCTTCAAGCACCTCCGCCGCGAGAACAGCGCGATCCGCCTCTGCTTCGGCCTCTTCGAGTTCGCGCTCGGCGTCGACCTGCCCGACGCCGTCTTCGCGGACGAGGCCTTCATGGCGCTGTACTGGCAGGCCGCGGACATGGTCTGCTGGGCAAACGTACGTCTCTTCCGCTCTGCGCGCCGCTGCCGACGCTGATCCCGCGCGCAGGACGTGTACTCGTACAGCATGGAGCACGCGCGCGGTATTGACGGCAACAACATCGTGACGGTGCTCATGCAGGCGCGCGGCGTCGGCCTGCAGGGCGCCGCGGACCTCGTCGGCGCGCACTTCGCGCAGCTCATGCAGGACTTCGTGCGCACGAAGCGCGCGCTGCCGTCCTGGGGCCTCGCGCTCGACACCGCCGTCGCGGCGTACGTCGCCGCCATGGAGCACTGGGTCATCGGCAACCTCGAGTGGAGCTTCGAGACGCAGCGGTACTTCGGGCCTATGCACGCCGAGATCAAGGGCACGCGCCTCGTGGTACTTCGGCCCGTCGAGGACAGCTCCGATGAGGACGAGTAACGGCTCGAGTGACGACACGAGTATGTCGCCACAAATTCAGGGGATTGAGTCTAGCTGACATACTTCCAGGTCCCGTCACTGCCATCTTGATGTTTACGTTCTTATCTATCTGACCCGCAGCTGTCTCTCAAAATTGTATGGTACTGTTCCGACTGGCGAGAACTGTATGTATAACACAAACGTACACAGATGTACACAGCTTCTGAATCTGATATGTATGGCTTTTGTATCTAAGAACGCGGTCATCGGAGGCTCCAGTCGACTAGCGACGGTGATCATTCAGGAAACAGACCGGAATGGAACAAGGTTAGGTCAGGCAGCTCATGCAGACGCGTGAGACGCGGGCACAATGCTCAGTCGTCGAGTACCCTGGGAGGGGAGAGTTCGACGACCAGGGTCTCCCTGACCTTGAGGTGGTTCTTGCCGAAGTAGCGACGGGTGCCGAAGCTCCACTCGAGGTTGCCCGCGACCCAGGCCTCCATGGCCATGATGTGCTGGCTGCAAGGGCATCAGTCACCGTGCGCCCGCGTCGGAATGATGGGCGACTCACGCGACGATCGCGTCCAGTTCCTGGCCGAAGGACGGCAGGCGGGCCTTGTTCGCCTCGAAGCTGTCCGCGAGCTCCTTGAAGTGCACGCCGACCGCGTCGGCCGCGCCCTGCAGGTCGAGGCCGCGCGCGCGCTGGAGCACGGTCAGGATGTTGTTCGTGAGGTGCCCCATGGACTGCTCCATGTCGTACGAGTACACGTCCTGCGGCGGCGTCAGCGGCGTGCAGTGCAGAGGGGCGCGAGCGACTCACGTTCGCCCAGCAGACCATGTCGACGGCGGCGAGGTGCATCTCCATGTAGACCGCGTGCTCGAAGACCTCGTCGGGCAGGTCCATGTTGAGTAAGTAGCCGAAGAGGCCGAAGCAGTAGCGCACGGCGCTGTTCTCGCGGCGGAGCGGGTCGTACGAGGCGAGGTCGAGCACGACGTTCTTCTCGCGCAGCTCCGCCTCCCTGGCAAAGCCAAGGACGTAGTCCTCGGAGTGCTTGAGGAAACGGCGGGTCGTGGCGGGCCCGGCGTACGGGAAGAAACGCTTCTTGAAGCTGAGTGGCCGGGGCGGTCAGTGAGCAGAACGAATGGCGGGAAGAATTAGCGTACTCCTTCGTCATCCTGCAGAGGACAGAGCCGTCGTCGAAGCTGTCGTCCTTCATGGTGTTCAGGAAGCTCATGCCGGTGGCGAGCGCGTCCTGGCCGTTCTGCTCGTCGCTGATCTCGTCGATGGTGAAGAGAAGGTTGACAAAGTCGCAGGCGGTGCGGAGCTGCTCGAGCCCGGCGTAGGGGTACGCCCAGGCGCAGAGGAGCTCGCTGCCGCCCTCCTTGAAGAACTCGAGCTTCTTGCCCTTGAGGGCGTTGAAGCTGAGGACCCACTCCTTGGACGCGGCGGCCGCGGCGGCGTGGTGCGGGTTGAAGCGGGCCTTGAAGGGGCAAAGCGGGTGCAGGTCGGGGAGGCGGTAGGAGCGAAGAGTAGAGAAAGAAGACATCTTGTGAGTGCTGTGGACGGTTCGAAAGACAAGAGAAGTAGTTCTGCTGGTTTGCTGCTCTCAGTCTCGTCGTCCAGCTTAAGTAGCACTGCATAGTGAGCGGTGCTTTGGGCTGCATTCTCGACGAGAGCGACGTGGTTTCACTTCGGCCTACTGACAAGTGTCCTGATGTCGAGTCCGATGTGGTGCAGATGGCATACGTCGGGCGCGTTGTGTCACCCATAGCAAGCGATGTTCAGTTACGGTATTCTAGGAACTGGCAGTAATGAACGCCTACACTGGGTAGATTAAAGCACTCACCTTCGCGTACCGGCGTTGCATTCCTGGACGGACATAGGACAATGGCTCGGGCATGGTGCAGCGCCCAAAGTCATCCCAACAACTATCATCCTCCGCGTCGGCAATAGACCCACAGATACACGGTCTTACTTACCGGAATGGTGCACCTTGTTGTCATTGACGATCGAATACCTCCGGGGGTTCGGCGTACACCCGCCGCAAGTAGGGATGCCCGGCACGGCAATCATAGCAGCTGCGCGGCATTCCGATAGCCCTGGCACTGCAGTAAAGGATCATCGGAAATTCATGAGCATGGTAGAATGGATCTGTGCGAACATGAAGATGATAGTCGTCATACCAGGCTGAAGACGGTGAAGTTGGCATCTGTCTTTCAAGACAGTTAGCAACTGGTGGACACCGTGCAAAGATCCGCTACGGGCGGTAGAAAAAGAAAGAAGACAGGGTGTATAGAAAGGCAGAGAATGTGGACAAGATGTAAGCTTGTGGCAAGGACGGAGGGAATTGGACTTGGTGAAGCGGCGGACGAAAGCCTGGGCGCCAAAAGCATGGCCAATTGCGGACGACTTTGTGGCGTCCTGAACCGCGCTTCTTATTCTCACGGTGGACAGCTGAAGCGACCCTGCATCTCCGAGCACCGACCAAAGCGTGTGACCCCAACGTCGCCTCGACAGAGAATTGGCTGGAAAATGTCTGTGCAGAGAGCGAGCAGAAGGGTTAGGGAATGGAGGCCAAGAGGTCCGGGGTACCTCGGCAGAGCGAGCACAACGTGAGCAAGGCTCGCCACCCACGCACTACGCGTACGGCAAAGTCGAGGTTCGCTATAGGACGCGACACCGCTTTCCGGCTCCCGAGAGGTGCGGAGACTCCAGCGACAGCGAGGCCGGCGTATCAGCCCGAAGCCGACGGGCGTTGGCACACCCATCCGAAAAGATTGCGAGCCGGATTTGTGCGAGCCTCGTAACAAAACGGCCACGGGTTTCTTGGACACCCTGTGATGGGACGGCGAGCGGTTCCCATGGGGTGGTGAGAAGGGATGGACGGAGTAAGAGCAGGAGGACCGCACGAGGGCGCCTAAACGGAAGCGGGGCAAGCGAAAGGCGCTAACGGCATGGTGTGATCATTGCAAGTCGAGTAAACTTGAAGCGCCAGCAGCCATGGCGAGACCTTTTGACTCGAACCTCCATCTCCACGCTCGGTCGACGCCCAGGTGGTCTGAGGAACGACGCTAGAGGACATAAAACCCATTTCGCCACCACCCACGCCTCCAACAGCCCTAGCACTCATGGGGAACGACAACGCGGACCTTGAGGACCGACACAACCTCCCCACGCCGGAGCCAGAGTCCCCCTCGCTCTCCCGCTCCCGCAAGCCATACAGCTTCTCCACTCTCTGTGCCACCGTCGAGAGCCCAAACTCCGACCACAAGGATCAACACGGCAGCTCCAGCGTCCCGATCTACCAGACGGCTACCTTCAAGGGCGTTGGCGGAGAGTACGACTACAGCAGGAGTGGAAACCCGACGAGGACCCATCTCGGTGAGTTATCGAGTGACGCGAGTCCTATGAAAGTGCCGGTCATGACTGATCGACGGCTACTCAGAGCACCACCTGGCCAAGATATCGTCTGCGAACCATGCGTTCGTCGTCTCCTCCGGAATGGCCGCTCTGGATGTCATCACCCGCATCTTGAAGCCGGGACAGGAAGTCATTGCCGGTGACGACCTGTACGGCGGCACGAACCGCCTGCTCACCTACATTCGCACACACATGGGAGTCGTGGTCCACCACGTCGACACCACCAACGCGTCTTCCGTGCTCCCGCACCTCACTCCTGGCAAGACTGCCATGGTGCTGCTGGAGAGCCCGACCAACCCTCTGCTGAAGATCGTCGACATTGCCGCCATCAGCTCCATGGTCAAGGAGAAGTGCCCGGACGCCGTCATTGTCGTGGACAACACTATGATGAGCCCGTACCTCCAACGCCCGCTCGAGCATGGCGCGGACGTCGTCTACGACAGTGCTACCAAGTACCTCAGTGGGCACCACGACCTCATGGCTGGTGTGATCACCTGCAACAGGGACGACCTCGCCAAGGTGAGGCAGCTGCCGCATTTTTACGTTATCGCGTGCTCATGCTCGCTTACAGCAAATGGCTTTCACCATTAACGCAGTCGGTAACGCTTTGACGCCATTCGATTCATTCCTGCTCCTGCGGGGCACGAAGACCCTTGCTATCCGCATGGACCGCCAGCAGTCTTCTGCCATGATCGTTGCCCAGATGCTGCAGCGTCTCGGCTTCGTCGTGCACTACCCTGGCCTTCCTGGGCACCCAGGTAAAGAGATCCACGAGCGCATTGCCGACGGCAAGTCATATATATTCAGTGTTTGGTTTCCTGAAACTGACATCCGTGCAGGCTATGGCGCTGTGCTGTCGTTCGAAACGGGTGACAAGGAACTCAGCGAGCGTATCGTCGGAGCCACCCGCCTGTGGGGAATTAGTGTCAGTTTCGGCGCCGTGAACAGTCTCATCAGCATGCCTTGCGTCATGTCGTACGTGCTTGTGCTCATCCCGGTTGCTGCCATCTTTCTCACGGCAATACAGGCACGCCTCTATTGACCCTGCGACGCGTGCTGCGCGCGGGCTTCCTGAGGACCTCATTCGTCTCTGTGTCGGTATCGAGGACCCGAACGACCTTCTCGACGACCTCCGACACGCGCTTCTCAATGCCGGGGCTATTACCATGGCCGCAAACGACTTCGTCCGCATTCCCACCGCTGTGAACAAGGCTGTGGAGAAGCTTGCTCTCGGAGAGCTTCCGGTTGAGACCACTAGGCGCCGGGAGGACCAGGAGTGGTTTGTCAGCGCTCCCGGCAAGGTTATCCTCTTTGGCGAGCACGCCGTCGTGCACGGAGTCGTGAGTCGGCATACTTCCATCGTCTGCATTGTTGCTAAGGTGGCCTGTTCAGACTGCCGTTGCTGCTTCAGTCGACCTGCGCTGTTATGGCTTGACTTCACCTCGCCACGATAACAAGGTCTCAGTCCACTTCACCAATATCGAGGACTATCGCCACGAATGGGATCTCGATGCCTTGCCTTGGGATGCGGTCTCGCCTGTGCCGCCAGGGGATGATCACCCAGAGAACCTCGATCAGCGGTTGCTACAGGCAATCCACGAGCGCGCCCTGCCGCCTGCCCACAAGATGCCACCCAAGGCTCATGCGGCTGCAGTGGCCTTCCTGTACCTCTACATGACGATGACGCACGGCGGTGAGCGGCCGTCCTTCACCTTCACTGCCCGTTCCACCCTGCCAGTGGGTGCCGGCCTGGGCTCGTCGGCAGCGTTCTCGGCCTGTGTCGCCACCGCGCTTCTGCTCCTCCACCAGCGCATCGAGCTGCCCTCGCTTCCGCCGCGGAGCCGCGCGCCGTCGTTCTCTAGCCCCGGACACGTGCACATCTCGCACCAGGGCCGGCGCGCGATCCCGCCCGCCATCGCGGACGAGATCAACCGGTGGGCGTTCGTCTCCGAGAAGGTGCTGCACGGCAACCCGAGCGGCGTTGACAACGCGATCGTGGTCTTCGGCGGCGCGCTGGCATACACGAAGCCAGGGTTCGGACGCAAGAGCGGCATGGAGAAGATCCACGGGTATGTGCTTGGTTGCCTATCAGCGCGTGGCGATGAGGAATCTGACCATCGAGCGTGCAGCTTCAAGTCCCTGCGGTTCTTGCTCACCGACTCCAGGATCGGACGAGATACGAAGGCCCTCGTGGCGCGGGTTGCGCAGCGGAAGCTCGAGGTGAGTTCGGCTCCCGGCTTCCAAACGACCGGTGCTTGACGATCTCCGTAGGAGCCGCACGTGGTCAACAGCATGTTCGAGGCGATCCAAAGCATCGCCGACGAGGCGCGGCGTGCGCTGGACGACCCTGAGCTTCCCCGGCAGGAGCTCCTCAACGCGCTTTCGGTATGTCACCTACCCGCGTGCCGTCGCGCTGCTGACGCTTACACGCCGCGCGCAGGCCCTCATCGAGGAGAACCACAGCTACCTCGCGTCGCTCGGCGTCTCGCACGACACTCTCGAGCTCATCCGGCTCAAGTGCTCCTCGGCGCCCTACAACCTGAGCACGAAGCTCACCGGCGCAGGCGGCGGCGGCTGCGCCGTCACGCTCGTGCCCGACGGTGCGTGTCCTCCCTCCTCCCGATATCCGGAAGCCCGGCGTCTGATACGTGCCCCGCAGAGTTCCCGGCGTCCGACCTCGCGGCGCTCGCGCGCGAGCTCGCCGCGGCGGACTTCGACCCGTACTTCACCGCCGTCGGCGGCTCCGGCCTCGGCATCCTCTCGCCCTACGACCACGGCGGCACCGCGCGCGCGGGGGCGCTGCTCACGCCCCCCGAGACGCCTGCTGCGGGCCCCGTCAAGACGCCGCTCCGTGACGCGTTCGCGGCCGTCGGCAACGAGGAGCTCGGCAAGTGGGCGGAGGAACGCGGCCGCTGGCTGTTTGTCTAGGCGCGGCCGCAACGTCGCGCCTTCGATGATTTGGAAGATGTCTGCGTTCATGTATCGATGCGGATGTACCAATGTGTAGTGTGTAATAGTAGGAAGAAATCTGTGCTTCCGCTTGCTTTCAAACGACAGCGAACGTTTATATACCTGCAAGCGTGAAAAAGAAGTGGCTCTTGGCAGGCCACTATCCCGTATTGCGTTACACAGCAGGCTCAATGCCTCAGCAGAGGTGCAATCACTGCAGGCGAGATGCAACGATTTGCTGGTTACGGGCTCCCAGGACCAGCGGAAGCAAATGGATGAGCACTCAAAGTAGACCAGGTCGTGATGCGGAACCGGACAGGCATGGTGCCGGACGCAATAAATATTATTTGTGTTTTTGTGTCTGACCAGCAGACTGCTTTTTCGTCTGACCAGCAGACGGTGCATCTAGCACGACAGGGACAGGTGGGATCGAACGGACTCAACAAGAGGCGGTGGATGCTCGATGTGCATCTCCAGCGTCGCCTCCTGGAATCGTGGGATATCGAAGCCCAGCCCTGCGCGGTCGTTGCACGGAGCCCAATCGCCCCGCTCGTGCGCCAGCCTCAACAGGTTCCCCCAGCCCCGTCCGGCTGTGAGGGTGATGCCGAGGTCGGGCGACCAGCCCTGCATGGGCTTGGCCTTGGGCGCAGGCGGCACCGGACGCGTCCAACGCACTGGGACGCGGTGCGAGATGCACATGGCAATCTCCAGCACGTCTGGCGTCGACGGCGGCGAGGCGGGGTCGAAGAAGAACTCGGGGGTGAAGTACGGCGTGGGCACCGGCGGGGGTGTCACCGCGTCCTCGTTCTCGTCCTCGCCGATGACGAGCAGAGGAAGCGACAACTGGAGCGGCTCCCCCCGGTTATCCCGCAGGATGCGGAATGTGACGCCTCGCTCGACTAGTGCAGGATGATAAGCAAGACGCTACTATGACGCGAGTTGAAGAGGTCCTTACCATGTCCCCGAGCATTCTTCACGTCCCAGCGGTGCGTTCGGCGGCACCAGTGATGAAGCAACCGGAACCGAGCCTCTTTGACCTCGCAGGGATGCGGGTACACGACCTCCATGTGATGCATGATGTGCGATGGTGTGTGTAGAGGGAAGACGAAGTTATGGTCGTAAGTCGCTAAGTGTCGCGCGTTTTATGCGTTTCTTGACGTTGCACATGTTTGCCTGCTCATCCACTAGCGGAGCCGATGGAGGGTGCGATTTGGTTGCGTCGACCCGCGCTGCGGTCCGAAATTTCTTTCGCGACTGAGCGTCGAGGGCGGACGTCGCACACTGGAACGCTGTTGTGTCGATCGACTGGCGGATCCGAGGGCTTCTCGCGGCCAGCCCACGTTAGGCAGGTGTAGTGGTTGGGATTAAAATCGTCCCGTGGCTGGCCTCGGTGTGACGTTCGCGACTTTGGAGCTCGCGTCCAAGTATCCCGGAGCTGTTTTCCCAAACGATGACGCGTATGCGCTTAGAATGATACCCGTCAAGTGCAGCTACGTCTTGACCATAGAAGAGCTGCCGTCTTGCTTAGCGTGTACAACCCTCAAGATGGCTGTGTAATTCAGCCTCGATTATAACGCGGATATGGCGAAGATATGGACGCATTATAATCGAGACTGGATTCTACAGCCATTGTGTCCGACCGTCTCTTGAAACAGCCGCACTGACATTCCGAAGCCCCACTGTAGTCGCCTCGTTGAAGGACGAAAGCTGGTCTTCCGCTGCTTGTTGAGTAGCCCTTGAACTGCATAAAAGGCGGGGTGGTTCCCGAAGTCAAGTCCCAAAATTCTTTAGCTACCCTGCCTAACCGCACCAGTTAGACATTATGACCCTCTCATTTGATACACCTTACCTGGCTGGCCCAGGCGACGAGGCCATCACGGACTTCAAGTCCCGCGATGCCACTCGAACACCCATCCCCTCCCTCCATTCACCCACGGCCTCAAGGCGGGTGAGAGTCACCGCCGTCGTCAGCACGCGTCCCGACGGCAGCCAGTTTACTGCGTACGAGGTCGAGGAGCTCCCCGACTATGCCGAGCAGTCCGGCTCGCCCCCCCTACTGGGCTGTCGCCGCAGCCGCTCGCAGTCGTCCATCCGGAGCGACGAGCTGTCTCCGCGCACGCCATCGCCCTCCATCTTCGGCTCGTCCATATCGATGTCGCCCATGACGCCTCCCGGGGCGCCGCGCATCGGCTGCCTTCCTTCGCCAAAGCTGGAGGACGAACAACTGGTGTTCCCATACCCAGAGTGGGCGGCGTTCGACTCGGACTCGTCGTGCAGCAAGGCAGTGCACCTTACGAACGCACTCCGTTTCGAGCCGTTCGCTGATGACGAACAATCGCACTACTATCTTCCGACGAACTTGCTCTCTCCGCATCTGGAAATGAGCGAAACTGAGTTCAAGGAGTCAGTACATCGGTGGACCGAGAGGAGGAAGAACGGACGGGCTCACGAGGAGGCGGAAGACGAGGAGGAGAGTGGGGAAGAATATGAAGACGAGGATGAGGACGCTGATTAAGGCGTCGTAGTCTGCTGGCAGAAGATGGCAACTCAGTATAATATCGCGCCGCTGGTTATCACGAACACTCTGTTGAATATAACGATCACGATTAATGTCATGGATACTATAGTACAACGACTTCATTGTTGGTCAACAACCTGAAGAACCTAGTGAGCGCATCTGCACGAAGCATCATCGAGCCCAAGGCATTGTAAGAACCTCCGATACGTCACATCGCACTCTCGATCGTCCATGTACTTCCACAGAAGGTCTTGCGACTCGGCAGCGAGCTCGAGATTGTTGTCCTTCAGCGCCTTGAGATGAATTGCGTGAATGGAGTTGAGCTGCGCATAAGTGACGTTGATGGTCTTCCGGAAGAGATCGTTCAATGCAGCGAGCCAGGTGTCCGCGAGCTCGCGGAAGCCCGGGGCAGCGAACTGGAAGAGCGCGTCGTGGTACTCGCCCATCGTCCGCTTCCTGTCGGCACGCCCGCTCTGGGCCTCGAGCAGCCAGTCGTCAGGCAGGCGCAGGACGTGGTGTTCAGGCTCAAAGCCGGCGCAGAACGCGGCGAGGGCGTAGTAGAACGACTCGAGGTCGTGCCGGTAGAAGTGCTCGCCCGTCCACCAGGAGGCGTAGAAGTCTGCCGACATGAAGGGTCGCGAGCCGAAGCGCTTGCGGTCGCTGCGTGGCTGATTCCTCGGGATGGGCGCGCCCGCGAGGTCCCAGTCGCCGAGGACGCCGTGTATCTCTCCGTCGCGCTCTGCAATCATGATATTCTCCAGGTTGATGTCCATCTGCAGGATGTTCGCAATCTCATATACCCAGTGATGTGCTGTCGCAAATGAGCGTAAGCATCGGTTGCGATGGAAGGCCGTGCCGACTTGCCTTGTATAACATCCAGGAACACGATCTTGAACTCCTCCACGTCGCCGACCGTGGTTATGGGTAGATACTCCTCCATGACTTGCAAACGGAAGATACGCTCTTCAGACGGAAGAGGGAGACCAAAGGCAGCTCGTGGGAGGCCACAGTCCTCCATCGATAGGTCCAATGAGCATTTCAGCTCAGGGACGGACGGGAGATACTGAGGCTTGTGCTTCTTGAGCGTCCGTCGCACAGCCCGAATGATCTGGTCCTCCGCATGGTGACGGACAGGTGGCCAAGAGACCTTGACGGCGAGAGGCTCAGAGCCAAAGAGCTGCTTTGTCTTCCCCGTGGCCAATGCGCTGAACACCGCCGTTCCCCGGCCGACGACAGTAGTGGTGGTGAGCGGTACTTCCTCGTCGCCCGCACATCGGAGCGTGATAGCGTCCAGCTCGACACCTTCCGGGTCGAGAACGCCCTCGGCGTCCAGACGGGCCTTTCGGAAGTCGACCTCCTCGGGAGACGTAAAAGTAATGAGGGGGCAGATGCCCATGGGGGTGACGGCGGCTTTCGCGATGGCTAGCCCAGCTGTCCAAAGATGGTATGGTTCGAGGAAGATGTTGAAGGCTTGCGACTGGACTATGCCCATCCGGTCGACATACCAGAAAGTGGCCTCGTGGTCGCGGATAACGATGCCGCTCGTGTAGTCGCGTGCGTTGGACGACATCAGGGGGAGGATGTATTCCAGCGTCTGGAGTTCAGCCTCGGTGGGCCCGTCCTTCCGGGACGAGTTGGAGCCAGAGGCCACCGGCCGCTGGACACACTCGTCCGAGGAAGGCTCGTCGCTCTTGATAATATGGACGAAGGCCTTCGCGCGATGCCAGCGTGTTCGGCGGATGCACCTGACCTCCTTCCAATCTTGCGTTTGCATGTCCAGAGTGTATGCCGAAGACGTCGCCTCCCTCCACGCATCTTGCGCCTCATCCAGCTCTCCTTCGGTGGGGGACTCGAGCTTCGTTCTTCTGAGGATACGCTCATCATAGCAACCAAGTAATCCTAACACGCGTTGTTAGCATGGCCTCCGCCGCAGTGGGCGCCTGGACGTACTTCGGAGAGGTTTGGGGAGACTGAGCTGAACGTCTGGGGACAGCCTATGCGCATCGACTTCGCCTCGCCAGACGTGGCGTACGAAGTCTTCTACGTTGTGGTTGCGGTGGATGTTGCCCTCAAGGGGACGGAGAATCCGTGGCTTCATCTCAGCTGTAGAGGGAAAGTTAGACCCAAATGCGACAGTTTGATGTGGTCGTCCTGATACTCACAGAGTTCGGACGCGTGGCTGAAGAAGGCGGTTAAGATGGTCGTCGCAGAACAAGTTGGTCTTGAGCCGCTGGACTGTCGGGTCAAGTGGCCGTGGTCCAATTATGCGAACAAACACGCACAATGCGTGCCGGCCACGTGCAGCGCCTTGTCTGAAGCAAAAAGGGAGCCAACAAGGGACCAAAGCAGAAATAGCGGACGCTTACATCTTCATGATCTTTATCTGCCAACTCCAGCCCTGCCAGGATAATGCCGTTCGCTTACCAGCCGACGCAATTCAGTCATCACGGCATGCACAGCGCGCAGACAACGGGTTCCTCCAGGAAATGAAACCGTGTTCTGTACAGTACGTGCAAAGTCCAATACCGCTCGGGAAGGTAGGAGAGACCGTGGTTGCAGGAGCGCAGTCGTCGAAGTCCGGACACGCCTTCAGCTCTAACTGTATTTTGGGAAGGTGCAGACAGGGCCGTGTGCGTGCAATTACTGGATGTTGTATCCTACGAGGCTTCTCCGTCCAATGATCTCTCCAATCTACGCGACAGTCAGTGTACGCCCTCAAGGTCGCGACGCGGCGACAGCACGGATACTCACCTTGAAGATACCGTACGCCTCCAGAGCGTAAACACCAATCTTGGCGTATTCGCCAGTGCGGAAGACCTCCCTCCAGTACCCCGGGTTGCTGGCGCGAGACCATATTGTGTTGTACGCGTTTTGGACGGTGGAAAGGGAAGGAGGCTGCAGGCGCTCTGCGACGTAGATCTGCTTGAGGAACTCGCGTGCGACCTGGAAGTTGTAGACAAGGGGTTCGCGGTAAGCTGTGACAGTTGCAGCGGAGGGTGCCAAACACGAGCGGAGGTAACAGATGCGCCGAGAGGTATCGTGAGTCAACGCGGTTCGCATGCACGGGTCATGGCACGCACCACCGAAGAGGTTACCGAGCTTGTCGCCAAAGGGACCCAGGAACTTCTTGCCCGACTCGACCGCCTGGCCGGCGTACTTCTGGGCAGATGCGAGCGCGTCCTGTGCCTTCTTCTGGGCCGCCTCGGTGCTGGGGTTGGTGGACGCAAAGCGCGCCTGCTGGAAGCGGAGACGATGCCTCAGGGGCTGGGCGATGCGGGAAGCAGGGCGGACCATGGTTGGAATGGTCGGCGACGCCTGTGACGGTGAGAGGGAGGGAGGTATAAAGACGTCGACGACGACGGGAACGGTGACGAGCCAACCACTGGAAAAAGGCGGGTCCCGGGACAGGCCGTCCCGCCACGTGCGCCTGCGGAGGTAGCGGGCGGCTCCCCCGGCCGGCGTTCTCTCCCTTCCTCTTCCCCGTGCTCACACATCCTCGACGTCGTTTCCCACTCTCCTGGCGCCGTGCAGCTCGCCTACAATGTCGCAATCAAATGGTTCATATTACTCCTTCCTGACTGCCACCTCAAAGTACACGATGCTATGCGGCTGAAGCTCGAGTTGGGACGTTTCAGCCTACGTCGTGAGCACTCCTGTTCTGAATCAACGCCCAGCCTCCACCACATAGAGGCCTTTCTCACAGAGAACCTTTGCTGAGACATGTGCATATGTTGAGACCATTCGAGACTGGCGGAGGCCCATTCGACCGCAGCGCTCTTCCGCGCATGACTCCTTATCTCCCTCGGCATATCCGCATATCCTCTGCGCCGCCGCCGCCGCGTCCCTCAATCAGCCCAGCCCGATCGCGCCATAGGGATCGATATATGTAGCACACGCTCCTTGCGTCCCAGTCGGCCGTTTCGTGACTCCCGCTCAGCCCTAAGCACCGTCCAGACTAGCGGATCCAGCCTCCCACAACCTATCCCCAGATGTCCTCGGTGAAGCTCTCGCACGCTCGCTATGGCAAGCAGGCCATTCGTGTCTTCCGCATCGTCCGCGAGGACAAGTGGCAGACGATTGTTGAATACAACGTCACGTCCTTGCTCGAGGGTGACGTCGATGTTGCGTGAGTCTTGTCTTTGACGAGCAGCGGTGTCAGAATAGCCTCCGTCAAGTGGGCTAGTCGTCACAGACGATACCCAAGAACTGCGTTTGACCGTCTTGCACCCATGCAGGTACACCAAGGCGGACAATTCCGTCATTGTTGCCACGGACTCCAGTACGTTACACGCCCTTGCCGTACCGATTCATATGTTGACCTTACTGTAGTCAAGAATATCACCTATCGTGCGTCATGAGTGTACAGCTGGAATTCATACCAGACAAACCTTCCCAACAGACCTTGCTAAGACGTCGCCGCACATCTTGCATCCGGAGCGCTTCGCCCTGCACTTGGGCACGTACTTCGTCTCGAAGTACGCCCACATCCACAAGGCGTTTATCACTATCGAGCAACTGCGCTGGAAGCGCATCGACGTACGAGGCCAAGAGAACAGCCACTCTTTCTGGAGGGACGGTGATGAGAAGCGTCTCGTGGACGTTGTGGTGCGTTGATCCTCACCCCTAATCGCAGAGAAGGTATTCATGAATCCATCTAGATCGATGCCTCCCAGGGCAAGGACAATATTACCGCAACCGTCTCTGCCGGCATATCTGATCTCCTCGGTGCGGTGTCAATTGAATGCGTGTAAATTTGCGCTGACGTGCTTCCAGTCTTGAAATCGACCGGCTCTGCCTTCGAGAACTTCATCCGGGACGAGCACACCACCCTCATGGAAGTCAACGATCGCATTTTCTCCACATCTGTCGATCTCAAGTACACGTTTGCTCCGTTCGCGGTCCCCAAGAATACTGCCGTGGACTCATTCAAGCTCTCGGACGCTTTGAGCGCCGAAGGTACGGCCTGGGACGGTAATGCTGTCGTCCAGAGGGCCCGCACCGCCACTCTGGAAGTGTTCGCAGAGGACGAGAGCGCTAGCGTCCAGGTATGTGTGGCGGAGTCACATGCTGAGAAAGGTGGAGAACTGAACTCTCGTTCACAATTGTATAGGCAACCCTGTACAAGATGGCCGAGCGCATCCTCGCGGAGGACCAGCACGTCCAGACGGTCTCCTACACACTCCCGAACAAGCACTACATTCCTGTGGACATGCGGTACGCCGGCATTGATAACCTCACTCCGTACGTCCTCTATCTTTCTTCCGGATCATTCCTCGTCTGCTGTGTCGCCATCATTCGCTGCTTTGACGGTCACGAAACCTACCGCATGGCTGGGCTCTATCCGCCTTCCCCACGCAAAGCGTCGGGCCATTCATCGCCTCGGCGCATTACACCCGAAAACATATCACGGGCGCACTGTCATTGGCTGACACGTCCGTGTCTATCTCTGCACGGATTGCCCCCGTCGGTGTTCTTACTTCGTTCGCGTTCTTCCGTGACATTTTGTTTGGCTGCGTCATTTCATGCGCGGCAGGCGATTGGACGTCTGCCCTGCGCGCGTCCATGGGCTTGTCACGCGTGCAGCTGCGGTCGTCTTGGGACCCTTGTCCCGGTGACTGCTTCTGGCTTTCATCTTTCCGCGTGCCGTCCATAACCGTGATTAGGTGCAGCTTAATGAATGGAGGAGCGGCGAGGTTGGGATTGGCTGCAGCGGCCGGTGCTCCCATTGGCCGCTGCCCAGCACGACCCGGCGCATCCATCCGGCGGGGGTGTCTTCGCGCCCTCCGAACCTTGCCCTTCTTCTCCGTGTAGCTCGCCTTCCGCGGCTTCTGCTTCTGCGGCTCCATCTACACCCAGTGCGCCGGGGCCCCTCGCACCACCTCTCGCGTACCTGCTGCTTAATTGTGTTCGGAGCTGGCGGTGAGAACGCCGCGCCCCGGTGTTCCCATGCTATCATCCCTCGCAGAGCACGGTCGCGCGGGGTCGGTCACTGCGCAGGCCATCATTCCTTGCGCAGCAGGCCGCCACGGAACGTGCGACGCACGAGCGCAGGTGCGCTGCTTCTCCATTCGCCCTCTGGGGACGCGCGCAGCTCGCGTTGACGTCGGGTGTGCACGTCACGCCCTCGCGCGTTCCGGTGGGGCAGGCAGCGTGGCCCGTGCCGCCGGGCGATCTCCGCCGCGGGTGCACGCACCCGTTGTGGTGGCCTGTGTTCGAGCGTGGTGCGCGGCCCCACCGCGTCGCAGCGGACACGCCTGTGGCGTGCTGCACGCTGCGCGACCATCCAGGGCGGGGGATGGCTGGAGGCCCGGTGCGGCGGGCCTGAGGTGGGCGCGGAGACGCGCTCATGTGAGCGTCGGTGACGACTGGGGCGCGCGATAGCAGCGGGCGCGCAGGTCACAGTGTGTGCGTGCGGGGCGGCGAGGGTGATGGGTGTGCGCTCGCACGACGTGTGTTTTGGTTCCGGAAGTGGGGGAGCCTGCAGGGTCTGGCGCGCGGTGGGTGGACTAGCGTTATCCGGGGAAGGATCTTTGGCAGATGGCGAGATTGGAGGTGCGGTTGTTGCCATTCTGTTGGGAAGGGGTGCGTCGCGGGACCAGTTGCAGGGATAGCAGTCGCGCGCGGCGCGCGCGAGACTGGGGGCGGACGAGCTTTCCCCATGCTGTGTTCTTTTTGATAAATTTTCCCGCGTGATATGCGAGCGAAGCCGGCGGTCCAGCGTGACGTGTCTCGTCGGACATGACTTTCGTGTTTCCATGTTTTTGCGCTCTGGTCTGGCTCGCGTCGTCGCTCGCAGTGCTCATCGCCTGACTTTGTTCGCAGGTCCTCCGCAGAGGTGTTCGTGCCCGTGGCGGCGCCGAGGTGAGTCTTGCTGGCCCTGCAGGATAGAAAGGACAGCAGAAGCTGATGACGCATGACGTAACGCAGCGGACTGATCTCTGCCACGATCTCGCGTCAGTGACGAGGTAACCCCATTGCGTCATAGCTCCACTTTTGTGACGGTGTGTGACTGGTTGCAAATATAAGCTGCTTTATATGGTGTCGAGCCTTCTCGGTTTGGGCTGTGTGACGCGTGACAGTGACGAGGGTGACGGGAGTTGTTGTTGTTTGTAGCGCTGCTCCACTGTTTGTGTCTCTTTCTCCACGACGACGGTGCCATCGCGAGTCCCTCCACCTGAAGCCATCACCAATAATCCACTCCTCCTCGAACGTCGACTAGCCCTCCGCTGCCACTCCATCTCCTCACCGACCCCCCATTCTCCTCACCAGCTCCTCCTCGTCCACCACCACCAAGCACCAAATGGCGGGCGATCACAAGGTATGCGCCCACACGCCTTATATGCCGCTTTGCACCGCTCACCGCCGCCGCATCGCTCTTCCAGTGCCCAGTCTGCAACTCTACCTTCACCAGACCACAACATGTCGCCCGACACATGCGTTCACGTAAGTCTGACGTACATGGCGCTCTCTCTGCGGGGCTGTGCGTTGTCGCCAGCCGTGTCCATGACGTGGGACACAGCGGCCACACTCCCGCCTGCCCCGGCGCGACCGCTGCCCTCGTCATGGCCAATGGTCTTCTGTGCCTCCCTCCGCGCTTCTCGCCTCGCCACAACACAAACCTAACGGCTACTTTTCCGTACAGACACCGGAGACCGGCCGTACAAGTGCCAGCACTGTGGGGACCAGTTTGCCCGTAGGTGAGTATCTCCGTGGCTTTACCAGCAGCCTTAGTCACGCTAACTGTGCTCGCCACCACCTCTAGCGACCTCCTCTCCCGTCACATAAACAAATGTCACGCGTCCGAAAAGCCCCCGACGACAACAGCCCCCAACAACCGGCGCAAGGGGACTGCCGCCGCCTCCAGGGCTACCACGTCAAAGCAAGCTTGCGACCAGTGTGTTACTTCCAGCCTCCCCTGCGATGGCTGCAACCCATGCTGTAAGCCCACCGACCGAAACTTCTAGAGACGGGCGGCACTGACCCTGTTTTTGGATACCGACAGCTAAATGCGTCCAACGCAAATGCCGGTGCACGTACGTCAAATTCCACCGCCAGACCGCTCCCGCGGGACCCGGGCACCTTCCCCCAAACGCCATGCCTAATGCGCCTCGGGGCGGCCTTCCTCTCGGTGGACGCCTTCCTGACGAGTTCCTCATGCAACCGGGCGTCGCTCCTGGAGGGCTGGCCTCGATGTACCTGCCGTCCGACTACTCCCTGCCTGCCGCGTCGATGTATGCGGCTAATCCGTACGATGCTCGCCCATCGACCGCCTCGTCTCTTGGGATGGGCGCCCGTGATACGTCCGAACACTCGGCAGAGATCCTGGCTCGGTATCGCGCTCAGGCCGAACTCCTTAGTCGTGCGGGAGTGCTCCCTAATGGCGCGCTCGCCGGCGTGGGCGCACCTGGTACCGTGATGCCAGGCATGTATAACACCGACGGCGCGACGTTTGCGCGTTACGACTTGGCGTCTTCGCAAGCGCCGGCATGGGGCCAGCCCGGTGCACACACAGGCTATGCCAGCGACGGCCAGCCCTTTCCAGGGGGAGGAGGGAGCGCGGCGCTATCGTCCCATCCTCCCACGCACGCAGCGCCATTCCCAACCATATCCTCTACCGGTGGCCACGCCCATGGTGCTGATGCCCACGCAGGCTATGGCGACGGTATACCCTTCCCTCAGCATCCCGCCGCTCAAGGACACCATTCTGGTCATCACAGACGATCCGAAGAATTGAGCGACGGCTATGGCAGCGATGGCGCAGTCAGCGTCCCTTCTTCCGCCAATTCCAGCCGCGTTCACCTTCCTCTGGACCCTACGCAGCGCCGGCCGTACACTGCAGAGTCCGCGAGCCCGACGATGCCCTACCAGACCCACGCGCGCAAGGACGACGGTACCAATGAAGGCGGATTCTCCAGTGCGTTCGGATTAATGTCTCTCGATGACCCCAACGTGTTGGCTGGGCTTGCCAACGACTCGGCCCCCTTCTTCTCTGCGCTTAACCAATTTTCGCACGACGGAGAGAGCCAGAGTGCCAACTCTTCCACCACGTCCTTGCATACGGAAGGTTCGGCGAACGATGCCAGCTCTCAGACGAGCCACACTAGCCAGTCGTCCGTGGACAGCTCCAGCAACCTCGCAGGTCTGAGTCTTGCCACTCCCACGCCGGAGCTGATCGCGTCGTTGAAGAACGGAGGATTGCTGAGTGCGGGTGGTAGAGAGGCGCTGGATTCAAAGGAGTTGAGGGAGTTCTGGAAGCAGTATATGCGTACGCCCTTGACTGGTCCGGGGGCTAACACACCTCTTTTCCCGCTGCAAACCCCCACAGGCCCTGGTCATCAGCTCGGTGCTGGCATGCTCGGTTCCAGCGCCACTCTCGGCCGGCCGAGCCCAACGAGGCGGCATTCTCGCGTAGCAAGCCTGCCCAGCATGAAGACTCCTCCCATCCTTGCCCCCGGCGCAACCCCGGAGCTCAACTCTTTCGCACCTGTCGGCAACTTCAGCCTCAGCCTCGGGCCCAAGGCTCGCGAACGTCAGAACCAGCACGCCAACCGCGACGACAAGGACCGCGTCCCCCAGATGTCGTATTCGAACGTCCGCACGACGCTTCATGGAGACGCCGACGACCTGAAGAGCTACGAGCAGGCTGTCTTGGCCCGGAAGGCGCCTACGACCTTGAACCTGGTGCCTAAGAGGCGAGGCACGATGCCTGCCGGCTCCAGCGTCCCCAACGTCAGCAAGCACCCGAACATGATCCCGCCGCGTCTGCCTGGACAGACCTCAGGTACCGTGGGAAGTTTGTCCCAGGCGACCAACCCTGACGCGATGCCTTCTGCAGTCGGGGCGGATCATCTCGCGAACACCTCTAGCAACCTCGGCGACCTCCTCAACCGCGAGCGGCCGGGTAGCTCGTCAAGCAGCCTTGCCGACGCCTTCGGGTCGCCTCATTTGCACCATCAAGAGCAGCAGCAGCATGACCACCACTACCCTGTCCAAGACCAATATCGCATGCACCAGCAAGGCCAGTCTTCCTCCGAGTCGCCGCGGGAGTCGTCGGTGGGCGCAGAGTCGGACAGCGCAGCGTCGGCGTCGTACCGGCCGTCCTTCAAGCGGCTCGCCTCGCAGACGCTGGGTCCAGCGAATGCCAAGCGCGCGCTGCTCGGGCCTGCGGGCTGGGACGACGTGCGCCGCGGGTCGGAGGAGTCGGAGGCCATCGAGGAGGACGACGAGCTCGAGGACGAGGACAGGATGTCGCGGCGCTTCGCCAAGCACGGCCACGAGGGCCCACGGCGGTTCAGCCTCCCTACGACCGCTGGCGAGGGCGTCACGCTCCCACCGATACGGACTGCTGCGATCGGCCACGAGCACGCGCAGTCGGTCTCGCCTGTGGGCACCTACCCGCCAGCGTAAGGCCGGCGTTCGTGTATCCCATCCATTGCCACTGCACGAACACTCTGGACTTCTGCTAGAGGGCAACGATGGTGTTTTCATATAGCAGTTTATTCCGCTGTTGCGTTTTTTCCGAGCCCATCTTCCGTGTGCCCTCTCTTTTCTATCCTAGTCGTCGACCGATAATGTATTCTCCTCTCGTCTGCCTGTTTTACTCTCTCCCTGATTCCTGTTCTCTCGTACAGCCATAAAGCCTCCCCATGTATTATATAGCCCTCGAGGACGTTCCCTATTTTTAAGCTGAAATTCTGCCCCGGAAGTAAATAAAGTTGAAGAATTTATGCGAACACGTAGTACGACGGCAGCCCGCGTAGCTTCCATACCCTCGCGGTTCCGAGTTGTTGGTCCGCCCAATATTGCGACACTGGCTCCAACAATCGTGAGAAAAGGCTGATTTATCCACCTGCGCCCGACATATTTGGCAGGGGCCCCCGCATCCACTGCCGTACACTCGCCAAGCCCCCGGAAACGCCGCAAGCAGAGTGGTCTCGACAGCCTGCGGCCGCGGCACGCGACGGCACGCCGCCTGGCGGAGCGCCGCACGCGTCGCGCAAAACCTAGAAAGCCGTGGCGTCGACGGAACAGGCGAAGACCCAGAGGCGCGGCGGACCTTGTGGAACGTTGTGTGCGCGCCGACACATTGCACACACAGGTGGGGCCCCCCGCATGCCGCGACGCGGCGGCACACAAAGCCCAGACTGCCCAGTGGCCCCCCACGCAGCCCTGCGCCCCGCCGCGTCACCCGGCGGTTTTTCCGGAACGTTCTGGCACCACTGCCGTCCAGCGGCGGCGCGACGCCGCGACGTCGCAGCGTGCGCAAGCCCTAAGGGCCGGCGGGGGCCGTCGCTGCGCGCGCGGCGCCGCTGGGGGCCCCCGTCGCGGGTCGGCGCGGGCTGCAGGCCGTCGGCACCGCGGCGTCGAGCATGCTGCCGAGGACGGTGCAGGGCCATCAGTGCGGTTTCGCGCGGGACGGCGGCAGCGGGGGCGAGGGAAGACGTGTGGACCCTGGCTTCACGGCATCGCGTTCGCCTGGGCTTGCAGTCGCAGGCTCCCCGCCGGCAGCAGCGACACGCGGACGACGCGAACGCTGCCGACGCCCGTCGTTCAAGAGACCGCATTTTCCATCTCCGCGCTCGTTTAGGGCAAGGTCCCATCACCGGATCCTTGTGGCGTTTCCCTCACTCCGGCGTCTACCGCTGGTCCGAGAGCAACTGTGTAGCATTTACCAAGAATTTACACCATGTAATACAAGTTCAACTAGATGTGGACAGATATCATACTCAACAGCCAAGCCATTTCGCGAGTACGTGTCTTAGGACGTCGACTCGTTCGGCGACCACGCATCCGCGCACGTCCTGTCCGGACGCTTGCTGTTCCGGCCCTTGCAGTCCAGCTTGCCGCAGTCCTGGCACGGGTTCATGCAGAACGTGCGCCCGCCCTTGCCCTTGCACTCGTTCGACCCGCACTTGACGCAGTGCCGCACGCGCCGCGGCGTCGATTCCGTCCCGTCGCTGTCGACGAGCGCGAACGTGCGCTTCAGCGTGCTCGGCGGCGGGGGCGGGGGCGGCGGATGGCCCGGCGGCGGGTAGTATCCGTACGGATACGCGAAGGGCATGCCGTACGGATTCGGCGGCGCGTACGGGTTGTACTCGGCCGGGGGAGGCGCGATGGCGACCTGCGGGTTCATGTTCGGGTCGCTGGGCCCGGCCTCGGGCATCCCGCTGCCGCTTGCCTCAGGCTGGCCGTTGTGGGTCGCCCAGGCCTCCTGGAATTCCGCAGGCTCCGACCTCTACAAGCGTGTCAAACTCAACCTCGCGCGCACAGGTGCGCTGCGGGCTTACCTCTTTGCCCAGCGACCCGTCCATGTTCTGTTCTTCGCCGTCCACCTGCGGCTGCACCTCGTTCGACAAGTCGCCCGCGGCATCCGGCTCCTCCATCTCGTCGCCCTTCTCGTCCATGGGCGGCTGGACAGCCCACGGCTCGTCGGGCAGGCCCTGGATGACCGCATGGATGATGGCGAGGATGACGTCCTTGTGCATGCCCGAGCGCAGCGAGGCGCGCACCATGTCCCACAGCCCGGTCGAGACGCCCATGCCGCGCCAGCTCCAGACGTCCGCGCCCGGCCCCATGTCCGCCGTGGGCCCCGTGCCCTGGATGAGCCGTGCGGGGAACTCGTCCTTGAGCCGCGGCGGCAGCGCGCGCAGGATCGAGTTGTCCGTGCTCGCGAACCGCCGGCCCTCGCCCTGCGCCCCCGACGCGAGGCACGTCGGCGAGCGGCAGACGTACTCGCAGCCGATGATGAAGAAGGGCTTGCCCAGGTCGTAGATCTTGATCGGCCCCGAGGTGATGCGGCCTTTGTTCACGAGAGGCGCCGCGCAGACGGGGCAGGCGATGCCGTTGAAGACGAGGGGCTGCGGGTCCCAGTACAAGAAGCGATACTCGGAGGGCGTGCTGCGCTGCGTCGACGCAGACGCCGTGAGCGCGAAGTACGCGGGAGACGACGGCAGCCAGAACGTCTTGAGGATGGAGTACAGCGCGGGGATGCTGGGCATGTTGTTCTTCGCGTTCGGCGTGAGCGACGCCAAGTGCGCACGGAAAGCGTCTTCGACGCTCGGACCAGCGGAAGAAACAGGGTTCGGCGCGGAGAGCGCGGTCACTAGCGCATGCAGAAACGCATCCGGGCGGTGCCGCGCGAGCTCTGCCCAGTTGTCGCGGTCGAGGCTGGGGTCTAGGGGGAAGTTCATGTTCGGCGGCGCGCGCACGTTCACGTTCGCCATCGGGCCCGCCGAGACCGACGCCCACTGCGTCGGGTCGACGAACGTCGACTGCAGCACAATCAGCACCCGTCGCGCACACAAGTGGCAGCACCACGCACCGGATACGGGAGCCCCGGCGAGTGCATGTTCGTCGGCGTCGCGTACGTCCCGGGGGCGCGCTTGCGCGGCCGCCCCGGCTTCTTCGGGCCCACCGAGCCCGCGGGCAGCCCGTCCTTGCGCGGCCGCCCCACGGGCCGCTTCGCCTTGGGCTCGGTGCTGAGGTCGATCGCCTTCTTGCCGCTGCCCTTCGGGCGCCCCGGGCGCCGCTTCGCGGGCTGGTCTGGCGAGGCGGCGGGCTGCGGCTGCAGGTGCGCGACGACGTCGCCTGGCTGCGGGGCGCCCCCGGGGCCGAGCGAGAGCGGTTGCGAGGCGAGGGGCGGCGGGACGAGGGGCTGCGAGGCGAGGGTGCTTGTCATGCTGGACATGGTGCTGTCGGGTGGTATGGTGCCCTCCCTGTACGGCTACGCGGTCAGAAGTGTGCTCGGGTCAGGTCGCGGACGACAGGAGGAGGCTTCTTGCAAAGGGGGGACGTTATACGATCCACGCCACTGAAAGGATGAACGCAGGCTTTCCAGCTTCATTGTAACCCCCCGCGTGGCTTCATACAGCCCTTGCCACCCGATAGAACCCATGGTGGGGGAGTTTGCACGCAGAGGAACGAGGGCGATATGCGCGGGCGCAGGTATGATAGACAAACTTCGGGGGACAAGCTACGCGGCCGTGGCTCGCAGCATGGTGGTATCTGGAAGAGATAAACAGGAAGGTTGCTCACATTTTCGTAACAATTTCGAGGACGAGGACTTGTTGAATTATTTCGAGGGTAAGGATATTGTCGCAAATGAAGGCGGGCCGTGGGAAAGGAGGTAACCCTCCTCATTCGCTTGATAATCACGTTCTCTTGCCTTACTTGGCAATTCTTCCACTTAGATAATCCGCTGGTAGAGAATCCTCAACAACTCCACTCTAAACCAATTAAACACGCCGTTGCTCATAATTACCGGCAAGCAAAGGACCTCGTCGACACACGGATTAAGAACGCAAGGAGCTCTGATAGCAGGTTACGACGAGAGGTATTGTACAGCTCGAATCTTTTCTTTCTAGCGGACATCCTTCTATCCGTCGTTACATTGTACACTTGGACACCGCGGGAAATGTGGTTTTGCTTATGCCCTCTGAGAGCCCTGGGAAAGCTGGCGGATCTTGAGGATGATGGACTGGGGGTCAAGGCCCTGGTGGGGGATCTGCTCGGTGAGACCGCCGCAGCCCTCCTTGTTGGTGCCCATGTAGCCGTACTTGGGCGTGAGCGAACGCTCAAGGAGCCAAGTACCGAACTTCGAGCCGAGACCGGTCTTCTGGTTCAAGGACTCGACAACGAGGACGAAGGGGCTCGAGCCAACCTTCTTGATCGTCTGAGGGGAGAAAACGCCGTGAGCATGAAGACCCGTGGAATGTGGTCATGCACGCACCTCTTCGTCAACGACGTTGAGAGTCGGCTTGTTGACCAGGCCGACATCGAGACCCTCCTGCCTGCAACGGAGGACGGCGTCCCAGGAGCGGTAGAGCGAGTCACCGAAGGAGACGACGTAACCCGCGGTACCCTCGGCGATGACCTCGTCCTTGCCGGGGACGAACTTGTAGTCGTCACCGAAGTAGCGTGTCTGGCCGTCCTCCTTGAGGATGTAGGGCACCTTGGAGCGGGTGGAGAAGATGAAGCGCATGCCGCGCTCGAAGAAGACGCGCTCGACGATCTTGACCATCTGGGCACCATCCGCAGGCCAGTAGAGGTACGACTCGGTGTCCGCAAGACCGTTGTCGGCGAAGAAGTGGTTGATACCAAAGTGGCAAGTGTTATCCGCCATCTGTATAGTTCGGACAGGTCAGAAGAACGTTGTCGCTGTAGGGGTAAAGACGTACCTCGTCAACACCGGAGTGCGAGAAGTGGCAGAGAACATTGCAAAAGTTGAGACGCGCCATGGTGATCTCGGAGATGACCATCTCCAAGAAAGCACCGAAGGTGGAGAAGACACCGAACTTGTCCTTGTCGAAACCGAAACCAGCGGCAGCGCTGAAGTTACCGCGCTCCATGATACCGGATGGAATGAAAACCTCGGGGTGCTTCTGGTGAATGACCTTCAAGCCAGTCGAGCCCTCAAGATCACCTGAAATATGGTATTAGTATCGGCGAAGTTGACAAGATTTAAGACGCACTGTCGATGACCATGACCTTCTTGGCGGCCTCCTCCTTGCTAAGCTTGTCGAGAACGAGGTTCACCGCCTCTCCAAAGACAACACGGTTGGCCGCAAGTTCCTTGGTCGAGCCGATATAGAGATAGGGAAGAGCGTATGGCTTGATGTTGTTGAGAATGTTGGCGGCCATGTCCTGGGGGTAACCGCGGGCCTCGAAGTACTTCAGCGCAGCCTTGACGGGGATGACATCGTGCCCGTGAGTGGTACCCTCAATGTCAGCAACGCCAGGAGCCATCAGACGTTTGGCAATAACTAAGCAGCAATAAACTTTTCGCATCTTCCGCAAGGACTCGGATACATACCTGCAGCAGGTCCATCGTAGTTGATGACCTCGACGAGAGCTGACCAGAGGGAGGCGAAGTCCTCGCCTTGAACGGTAACGACTTTGAGACCGTGGCCGGCGAGAGTCTTGCCGATGTCGTAGCCCTTCAAGTACTGGGAGGGGTGTCCGGCGATGGTGACGTCATTGTCATCGATGATGAGCTTGACGTTCAGGTTCTGCGCGACGGCAAGGCGAGCAGCCTCGGCATCGTTACCCTCCTGTTGGGAGCCATCGGAACCGAGCATGAAGACAGTCTTGTCGCGGTTGGCCAAGGCGATACCGTTGACCCATGGCCAGACGTGACCGAGGCGGCCGGACGAGAACTTGACACCAGGGGTCAAGCCAAGCTCGGGGTGACCGGGGAGCTTGGAGTTCGCTTCACGATAGTGGAGGAGGTGCTCAGGGGGGATGTGTCCGTCGATAGCGGAGACAAGATATTGCGTAGCCACACGGTGACCTGGTAGAGGATGCGGTTAGAGACGGGGACATGTAGGGTTACAAACTAGCGCGTCACGATAACCTCGGCGGCGATTGCAGCCACCTGGCAAAGCGCGCGGTACTGAATGCGCGATGTCTATCGTGCCCAAGAGACGGGACGCGCCAAACACCACCTCATCAGGAGGATGTACTCACCAGCTTCGTCGAACAGGACCGGCACGAACTTATCGGAGTGGTTGAAAAGGGACAGCATCATGTTCACCTCAGGCACAGTGTCATATGCACCGCCTGCACAGCGAGAATCAGCCATCGCAGCGCGTCGGAAGTGGGCAGGTGTTACGTACCAGTGTGCCCGCTGACCCCACGCGCTGCGCCAGTAGCAGTAAAGAGCACGATAGCATCTCGCATCAACTGGATGTTGTGTTTGAGCGTAGACAGCTGCTCATCGGTGAGCTTGGGGTTGCTCGGGTCGAGCTTCAGCCTTGATTGGGTCGCGATACGCGTCAATTACTTTCCCCCTCTCCTGTGAGAGCGCAAGACGACGTACGGCTTGAGCTGCTTGAGGTCGATGGGGAATTTGGAGTCAGTGCCCGACATGGTGGTTGCTGTCCAAGCTTGAGAGCGAAAATCGGCGCGTCGTCAGCCGGGTGATATAGGCCAGCCCCAGCCCCAGCGCCCGCCCTCGACCGTCCCAAGCCCACTGTCAGGGTTTACATCACCTTTCCCAAAACGGACCGGCCCTGCCGGAGTATCTCTTCCACGCTCTCCTCCCTTCCACCGCGCACGGTCCCCGGCCATCTCACGCACGCAGAATTTGTCCAGTTGCTCTCATCTTTACGGCCACGAATGGCATCACCTCCTCATGCTATTTCTCGCTTTCGCATTGCCAGCACTCGAGACAAGACACCGTAACGACGTCTCTTGCGGTGCATCGGACGGCAGGACCGACTACCGCGCCATTCACTACGTATATAGGCCGGCTTCAGGGTTAGGGCCCAGGAGCCCAGGGGCTCAATCCCAAGGCGAGCATCTTCTTCCGGGATAAGGCGGGAATGATAGTGTGTGGGATTCTGAGAAGACCATTGGCAATGGGACCAGGTGAGAACAACTTCCCTGAGTCTGCTTTTGCCCTTGCACAAACCGTATCGCGAAACCTGTGCATATCAGGTATTCGAGGAACGCGCGCACATGCTCGCTGTGAACGTTATGCGGCCGACCAGACGCTTCCCAACGGCTCTATTTTCCGGTGATAGCACGAGCTGCGCACATAGTGAGAAGACTTGGCTTCACTTGGCCTCGGTGGATGTCGTCTCAGTCAGGATGAAGCACAACTACTCATCGCGCTTATGCTTTGGGAAACGATCTATACAGGCTCCCTGGCACCAAGCAGTCTGCCAGGCGGTGTCTTCCCGGTAGTCAGTTCGCTCGTCGCATAATAGTCATGACCGTCATTGGCTCGTGGCCGGCCATTCCGTCTGCTGTCCTGGCACTACCCGACCACCGGCCTAATCACTTGACATTCTTGAACTATTCTTCCCTTCCCACGAGTGAAAATCTGTCCATACTGGGCCTGAAGGAGACTCAAGTCGCTCCGCGAGAGTCAATCCCAGGGTCCGTTCGCCGCTACGCCGAGCTCTGGAGCAAGCCGAGTGGGAGAACATGCCCATAAGAAGCACGCGGTAATATTTGACCTTCAGCCACTGCCGTCAAGCCTGTTCCATCCACGCGCTGAAGCACGTAGAGCCGGCCTACGCTGAAGTCATGATGGAAAGGTATAAAAGGCGGCAGCTGCAGCGCATCTCAACCCATCAGCGCAGCTGCAGCACTCTATTGCTCAAGTGATAACACGCGTACAGGGATATGGTGCGTGTTATTCTGACCTTCGCGTGCCACTCTAGTGATCGTAAGGCTGGCTGGCCAGGCGACTGCACAAGGGGGATATGCCATCGGTCGTGGAAAAGGCGACCCTTATCGCTACCAAGTCGGCTTTGGAAACAACTTCGCATCCGAAGCTCTGTAAGTCGTCACAGTCCTCATCTTTTCACGTAGCTTATGACTGTTACCAGGCCGAATACACTCCCGATCGGACAGAATAACCCTCAAAAGAGCAAATATGGGCTGTATACCGAAGGTGTAAGGATGCCGACTCGCGATCTCACCATATACTGAAAGAGTCTCTGCAGCTCAACGGAACCCCGTTCACCGTTCCGAGGGCCCAAGCCCAGCACTCGTACGTCCCGAGCGCGCATCCGCGCTTTGATAGTCTGAACCTTGTTCAGGTGGCTCTACCGGGTCCGCCCCTCAGTCGCTCACAACGGCTTCGTGAAGGCAGAGAAGCAGAATCCATATGTAGGCGTATGAGCCTTGTCTCATTGTCACCTTCGCTGATCAGGTCATTCCCAGATCGTCGCAGAGTTCTCACTCTTGGACCGAACGCAGACCGTGACGCCCACCCAGCTTGCATGGCACCCGCATGAACCGCCTACAAATGAGCAAGTCAACTTCGTTTACGGTCTCAAGACGATGATGGGCAACGGCGGCCCGATGCTGCGGGAAGGCCTTGCGCTCCACATCTACGCCTGCAACGCGAACATGGGCAAGGAGGCGTTTGTCAACAGCGACGGCGACTTCATGATCGTTCCAGTGTTCGGCAGACTCGACATTCAGACCGAGTTCGGAAAGTGAGCTTCGCGTTTGCAGGCGCACCGAAGCCCCTCGTTGACGGCGATGTTTCCAGGATGATGGTCTTCCCTGGAGAGATCGCGGTCGTGCAGAGGGGAATCAAGTGGAAGGTCAATTTGCCCGATGGCAAAGCCGTTGGCTGTAAGTCATTTTCATAGTGTGCTAATCACTACGCTCACCACGACATGTAGATGTTCAGGAGATCTTCGGTATGCATTACGAGCTGCCCGAATTGGGGCCTCTTGGAGCCAGTGGTCTCGCCAACCCACGGGACTTCGAGCATCCGATCGCGCATTTCGACGTCGATCAGACGCAGTGGGAAGGTAAAGCTGCGTATCTCGAGCGTAGGTTCCCAGCTCACCCGACACAGTGACGTACAAGCTCGGTGGAAAGTTGTTCACCTGCAAACAGGAACACACTCCCTTCGATGTTGTCGCTTGGCACGGAAAGTTCGTGATGCATGTTCCTGAGCCGCTATCCTTCGCTAACCGTCGCAACTTCAGCTACATCCCGTACAAATATGACCTGGACGCGTTCATCGCCTGCGGCAGCCTCACGAAGGACCACTGCGACCCGTCGATCTTCACGGTCCTTACCGCACGCTCCAAGACAACCGGCGTCGCGCTTGCCGACTTTGCCATCTTCAAGGAGAGGTGGGACGTCGCAGAGAAGACATTCAGGCCGCCTTACTTCCACCGCAACACCGCCTCGGAGATCCTGGGCCTCGTGTGTGGAGACTACGGCGGGCGCAGCGATGGGTTCGTGCCCGGCGCGCTGAGCTTCGAGACAGGCTTTTGCCCCCATGGAGGTAAGCCCGCTTGCCGATCAGCCACGGCGACGGTTCTGATGTTCGTCTATTCAGTCGACAACGAGGTCTTCACCGCCGCATCTGAGGGCGAGCTTGGCCCGCGCAAGATCCAGCAAGGCGCGCTCAGTACGTGTAGAACCCGTGTGCTCTGTCGTATTCCAAGCTCACCACCCGCTCCTAGTGGTAATGTTTGAGTCGAGCATGATGATGACTATCACCGAGTACGCGATGAAGTCGGACAAGCGTCATGGTGATGTCTCCATCCGACCGTTTTGCACGCACGCGCGCTGATTGAGACGTGTTCAGAACACGAGCCCGGCATGTGGAATGGCCTCGATGCTAAGTTCTTGCAATACAAGGACGAGATCCAGGCCGATCTGAAGGCTGCAGGCCTCCCGCCCCTGGCTTTGTAGACGGCGGCAATCCCAACGAAACTTGATGGTATTATCGATGTCTCGCCTCCGAATAGGGTCGCATATATGCTAGCAAGAAACCTGGAGCCTTGTATTATTATGCTACCCTCGACAAATGGGCACTTAGTAATTTTCCCTGGGTGTCGACCGCTCTTCATGATGCCGGTATTCAGACTCGAACCCACGGCGAGCGGACGAGTGCCATGGCTGTACACAGCTGCACTGCGCGGTGCGAGCTCTTCAGCGGGTGCCTGTGCATACCGACTAAGCATGCTAAATTTGGTGCCCGACCTCTCAGGTTCCCCGAGCTTATGCGCGTCTCCTGCGGTCTTGTGGGCGTGCGCATCACTCGTGTTTCGCCGCTCATAGTATGCGTTCCGCCGGTAGGGATCGTCAAACATCATCGAGCGGCAGGCGCCCCTATCCGATGCGTTCTGACGGGTATGCGATAGGCACGGACTGATCCTCACACACATAGAATCTCGGTTACGCAGGGCAACGCGGCGCCACAGCTGTTACATTGCACGATGGGCGGGCCCACGCCCGTGATTTCCGCGCCCGTGGAAGGAGGCCTCACGCGATGAGACTATATATAATGGGAGTACGCGATGCGGCTCTGTACCGACAACGCGTCGTAAACTAGCCCTCGCAACATACAATGGTCCGCATCTCCTCCCCCCTGTCGAGCGATCCTGACGTCCCGCGCAGACTTCTGCTCAGACCGGATACTCTATCGCTCGTCGCAGCGACGACCCTTACCGCTACCAGGTCGGCTTCGGCAACTGGTTCACTTCGGAAGCTCTGTCAGTCCCGGGTTTTCTGCTCTGACCTTCGTGCTGACCGTTTGCTCGCGTTCAGTCCCAATGTCCTGCCGTCAGGCCAGAATATGCCCCAGAAGAACAAATATGATCTTTACACCGAGGGCGTGCGTGCAGCTAGCTGTCTATGCGATGCCTCATTGCTGACACGCTTTTTTAGATGAATGGTTGCCCATTCACCGCGCCGCGGGCACAGAACCAGCACAAGTAAGCGACTATCTCACTCTCCAATGCTCGCCTCCTGAGCCACATCTTTCCAGCTGGCTATACCGCATCCGCCCTTCCGTCGCGCACCAGGGCATCACGAAGAGCGCGAAGCAGAACCCCTACGTGCGTCTCCTCCGCCTCGCCCCGCACACCCATCTCACCCCCCAACCAGCTCGTCGCCGAGTTCTCGCTCAACGACCCCAAGCAGAGCGTGTCGCCCGAGCGCGTCGCGTGGCGGCCGGACAGCGTGCCCGCGAACGAGCGCGTGACGTTCGTGCACGGCATCAAGAGCATGGCCGGGAACGGCAGCCCGCTGCTGCGCGAGGGCGTCGTGCTGCACACGTACGCGTGCAACGCGTCCATGGAGCGGCAGGCGTTCGTCAACTCCGACGGCGACTTCCTCCTCGTGCCCGTCGCGGGCCGCCTCGACATCCAGACCGAGCTCGGCAGGTGCGGCGCGTGTGCTTGTGGCGTACGCGGGTGCTGACGGCGGACAGGATGATGGTCTTCCCCGGCGAGGTCGCGGTCGTGCAGCGCGGGCTCAAGTGGAAGGTATCGGTGCCGGACGGCAAGGCCATGGGCTGTACGTCGCGTCGAGCATGGCGTCCTACCGCATCCTGACGTGCGTCGCGCAGACATCCAGGAGATCTTTGGCATGCACTACGAGCTGCCCGAGCTCGGGCCCCTCGGCGCGTCCGGGCTCGCGAACCCGCGCGACTTCGAGCATCCCGTCGCGCACTTCGACGTCGACCAGAGCGACTGGGAGGGTGCGTCCCGTTCCGCCTCCTCTCCACCCGCCTCGCGCTGACACGCGCGCCAGTCCTGTACAAGCTCGGCGGCCAGCTGTGGTCCTGCGCGCAGGACCACACGCCCTTCGACGTCGTCGCCTGGCACGGCAAGTGCGTCTGCCGCGCCCCTCCCCCCTTGAGCGCCCGCTGACCCCGCCCCCGCTGACGCGCGGCCCGCAGCTACGTCCCGTACAAGTACGACCTCGACGCGTTCATCTCCTGCGGGAGCCTCTCGCGCGACCACATGGACCCGAGCGTGTGGACGGTGCTGACCGCGCGCTCGAAGACGCCCGGCGTCGCGCTCGCGGACGTCATCTTCGCCGGCGAGCGCTGGGACGTCGCCGAGAAGACGTTCCGCCCGCCCGTGCGTGTTCTCCTTTGCTGTGTGATGCGTGTGTCGTGGGGTGCGCTGACGGGCGTGTGGCTGTGTGCGCGGCAGTACTTCCACCGGAACACCGCGACGGAGATCATCGGGCTCATCAGCGGCGACTTTGGCTTCGAGCGCGACTTCGCGCCGGGCGCGCTCTCGCTCGAGACGGGCTTCGGCGCGCACGGGAGTACGTCGCCGCGCGTTCTTCCAGTGAGCACATGCTGACGCGCGGACAGTGGAGAGCGACGCGTACGACGCGGCGTCCGACATGGAGCTGAAGCCGACGAAGATCCTGCAGGGCACGCGCAGTACGTGGCGTCCCGCTGTCTCTGACCTATTTCCGGCGGGCGCGCTGACGCGGTGCACGTCGCAGTGGTCCTGTTCGAGACGAGCATGCTGATGTGTCTCACCGAGCACGCGCTGAAGACCAGCCGGCGCAAAGGTGCGTCGCGGGCTCCGTGGGGGCGCGGCGCGGCGCGGCTGACGGTTTGTCTAGAATCCGAGGGCGGGCACAAGGGCCTCGAGGCCAAGTTCCTCAAGCACAAGGACCTGATTCTGAAGGACCTGAAGGCGGCGGGTCTGCCACCTGTCGCGTTCTAGGTATAACACTGGACTTGTTACACCGTGGGACCCTCACACTTTGGTGGATCTCCCTCGAGGACTTCAGTATGACTGGATCGACTGTATGTATTATATGACTGTAAGAGCAACACGTTGGGATCACTGTGATATAATAGGAGCAGAACACCGAGAGCGAGGAGAACGATGACAGCAGGTTACTACTCACGCACGCGAGTGAAGTCATATTTGTGCTGAAATGTCTGCGCGTGGTGCTTCCAATGCTCTACGGATGCACCGACAAAGGCGCAGTTGCTGTGTGGACATCGTATTCGTCGGTAACAATATTCAGGCTTCGGTGCGAGTGGTGAGGGGAGACTATAGTACGGCGTAGTTCGCGGCCTGGAAGGCCGCATGACCCATTCCATGATAGTGCGCGCCCTGAGCGCAGACTTGGAGGAGCGCTTTTGCACGCAGTATACCCTCATGATGTCGTCGTCTGCAAGTGGCCCGAGGTGTCCTCGCGATGCGCGAGGCAGCTTACAGTGTTTGCTACCGCAAACGGTACACAGCCGGACAGGGTACATGTCCTCGCTCTGGTGCAAGCCAGCTAGGACCTCGCCAGTGTCCATGTCCACCTCGTCCCCAATGGCGGATTCATCGTCCGGGAGGTCCTGGTAATACAAGTCGAAAGAAGTCTTGTCGGGCTCATGTGGCGAGGGTGGCGGTATCATGTGATGCGCATCTTCAAACTTTCGTTTGCGCGAGGCAGCGCCACACAGAGGAGCTAGAGGACTGCGCCCGTTGCGGTCACGGTGGCGGTCGATGTCGAACGCTATGATGTCGTTCTCGTCGATATCCATAGACATGCTACCATCGTCGTTGTCGTCGTCATCGTCGTCCGAGTCGGACCCGATGCCACTGCCTTCGTTTTCAGAGTCGTCGTACCGCAAGGGCGGTGGCGTTCGGGCCCGCATGGCCCACGGAGACGGCTGGTGGTAGACAGGCGTGGTGGGCCGAGAATGGGGCTACGTGGCGAGCTCGAGTTCAAGTTGAGACATTTGGCTGGAAGACGCCACTCACCCTGGGCGCCCCTGCCCCCGCCGCCGACCTACGGTGCTCGGGTTTGTAGCGAATGTCATGTGCAGACGGCAGCGCGCAGGACTGGTCGGGGCACGGGCTAGAATGGTGGCTGGACCAGCCGACGATGTTGGAGGCCATGGTAAGGGGGCAAGCAGCGTTCGTGGCCGAGCATGGCTGGCGGAGGCAGATATATAAGGAGCGGGAGGCAGCGTTGGCCACCGAGGACAAAGGTCGTGGCCATAGCGTTGCTGGGTGGCTCTGAAATGAACCCAGGAGGATTGGACTCGGCCCTAGCCCCGGCAGACGCCGCCATCAGTTGGGCGCGCGCTGCGATTGGTTCCGTTTCGCGTTGTGGCGGTCGGGCGCCTGAGCGCAGGTCTAGCTTCCCTTCGCTCTGCTTTTGCGAGTCC
Source organism: Phanerochaete sordida (assembly GCA_019973155.2). NCBI lineage: Eukaryota > Fungi > Basidiomycota > Agaricomycetes > Polyporales > Phanerochaetaceae > Phanerochaete > Phanerochaete sordida. The sequence goes on from BPQB01000002.1 coordinate 1,174,491, forward strand.
AGCCGGTCCCTAATAACCCACACTGCCCTCCTTCTATACCCGAAACGCTCCCTAAAAAGCACGCCCTCACGCCCGCGCGACCTTCTTTGCTTCGCCCACGTCCTCGCTCTCGTCCACGACCTGCACACGACCCATCAACGGCGGGCTTCACACCCGCTCGTCCAGGCTGCCGATACGACGAGCCATCCATGAAGGCAGCGTCTCTTACGTAGGTGCGCATATAGCATGCGGATATTCTGCGCGTAATAACACAACAAACGCAGGTAAATACACACTATAATGCTTGCATTCCTGCAGTTTGGGAGCCGCTCTACGCCGGAGGACAAGGAGACCGAGGATCGTAGCGGGGATGTCTCAGACTCTGAGAGCGACTCGGACTCTCAGTTGGATACGGTATGTCTCGGGCTTGCGTTTGCTGCGCTCTGTACCGATGTCCACATTCCGTACTAGGCCGAGGAAGAGCAAGCAGCCCCGACTCTCCATAACGAAGGATTTCGCGCTCTCATACAGCTCGCCGAGTCGAAGCGGGAGACTGAGCAGTGGCGTCATGACTATGAGAAGCTTCAGGCTACATACAACCAGCTACAGGTGTGCTGCTGCCCTCTGGCTGTGCACAAGGGGCGCTAACATCAAGTAGGCCCGTTACGACCAACTTGATGAAATGAGCGCGAATATCGCTGTTGGTCTCGAACAGCGGATTCAGCTTGTAGAACGCGAACGCGAGGACCTCAGCATCCAACTTGCCTCCCTCCGTATTGCCCTCGACGAGCATTCTTCTCGCAACCAGGCTTTGCAGGCCTCACTGGCGGCTCTAGAAGACGAACGCGATCGCTTGCTAGCCGCCCAAAACACCTCCGAAGAAGGCCGTCTCCAGGCGTCCACTTCCCTTGGCTCAGCCTTGAAGGAACTGGCGGAGGCCCAGACGGCACTCGAACGGGAGCGGCAGTTAGCGTCCCAACTCTCCGACTCCCTCTCCTCGGAATGCCGCAATTCGGAGCGTCTGTCCGAGGCTCTTTCGGCTCTGGAGGCGGAACGCGCTACTCTGTCCGCGTCGATCACGCGCCTTACCGAAGAGAACAACAAGCTCGGGCTCTCTGTCGCCAATCTGACTGCACAGCACAGGGAGGAGAGGGCGAAATTGCTTTCGGACGCGAAAGAGGAGGCCGCCACTCTACGACAGGACCACGAATGTGCTCTGGCAGATGCTCTCAGTCAGCTCGCCACGAGCAACGCTGCGCTCGCAGGGAAGCAGCAGCAGCATGAAGCCTCTATCATCCAAATCAAGCAGCTCGAGGATCGTCTCGAAGACGCCACTCGGTCCCTTCGCGAAACCCAGGCCGCCCTGGAGGAGACACGCCGATCATTAGAGGCTATCGAACAGTCTCTTGCCGACGAAAAAACCGCGCATACAGCCACACGCGCTGCCCTCAGCGCCACACAGGAACGGACCTCGGAACTGGAATCATCTCTCAAGGATACCTCGGACAAACTGGACAGCGCCCTCTCTACCTCGGAACGACTATCGACCGACAACACGCAGCTCGCGGACGCGCTCGCCGCGGCGCGCGCGCAGGCCCAGCAGCAGGCGCAGGCGCTCCGCAGCGAGCTCGAGCGCACGGCCGACGCGCTCCGCGCCCTCGAAGACGCGCTCGCCGCCGAACGCGACGCGAAGGACGAGACCGCCGCCACACTCGACCGCGTGCAGGACGAGTTCGCGACGGAGATCGGCGCGCTCAAGGCCGAGCTCAAGCGCGCCGCGCGCGCGCTCGCCGAGGTGCAGGCGGGCTCGGAGGCGGCGCGGCTGGCGAAGGAGCAGGCCGAGAAGGCGCTTGCGGCGCTGACAGAGGATATGCAGCAAACGGTCTCTGAGCTCAGGGCTGAGCTTGAGGGGAAGGCGAGGGTTGTCCTCGAGCTCGAGGCGGCACGGGACGCTGCAGAGAGCATGAAAGGAGAGCTCGAGGCGTCGCTCGCTGCTTTCAAGACCGAGTCTTCCCAGGCCTTGGACGAGCTCAAGGCCGAAGTCGACGAGAAGGCGGCTGCACTGGCCGCGTCTGCCGCGTCGATGCAAGAGGAGCGCCAGGCCAAACTGGATCTTGAAGCCTCCATTGCCAACCTCCGAGCAGAGTCCGCGGAGACGATCGACCGCCTCCGCGCCGAGATCGACTCGCTGAACACGACTCTCGCGACAGCCCACGAAGACGCGTCTCGCGCCTCTGCAGAGCTCGAGGGCACCCTCGTGTCCGTCCGCGAAGAGCTCTCCGCGACAATCGCCGCCCTGCGAGCCGAGCTCGAATCCACGCGCGCGGCGCTCGCCTCGAGCGAGTCCGCACGTGAGGCGGCCGAGGCGGCGCGCGCCCGCTCCGAGTCCGCGCTCAGCAGCGCGCGGACGGAGCACGAGGGCGCACTCGCGCAGCTGCAAACGCGGCTCGACGCAGAGGCGGCCGCGCTGCGCACCGCGGTGTCCGTCATCGAGGCCGAGCGGCAGGCGCGCGCGGCGGCGGAGGAGCGTGTGCGCGGCGAGCACGCGGCCGCGCTCGACGCGCTGGTGCGCGACGCGGGGGCGAAGGAGGAGGCGCTGCGTGCGGCGCGCGCGACGCTTGGCCAGGAGCGCAACGCGTATGGCGTGCTCGAGCGCACGCTGCAGGCGCTGCGCGCGGAGCGGGGCGAGGAGGCGGAGCGAGCGCGGGGCGAGGCACTCGAGCGCGCGCGCGAGCTGGAGGGGGTGAGGGAGGAGGTGCGCGAGGAGGCGCGGAAGGGCGCGGAGGTGCGGGCCCGGCTGGACGGCGTGCTCGAGGAGAAGGCGGCGCTCGTGGCGCAGCTCGAGGCGAAGACGCTGGCGCTCGAAGAGGTGGAGAGGGAGTTGGGCGAGGTGAAGGAGGCGGTGGCGGCGTTGTCGCGCGAGCTTGAGGCCAAGACGCGGGCGCTCGGACAGGCGGAGCTGCAGGTTGCTGAGGCGAGGCAGGAGAAGGCCACTCTGGCGGCGAAGCTCGAGGGCAAGCTGCTGGAGCTGGAGCAAGAGAAGGTGTCTTTGGAGACCGAGCTCGAGGCTAAGTCGCGCGCTTTGGAACAGCTGCATGCGGAGGCGAACGCGGCACGAGAGGCGCAGGACGAACTTGTGTCTGGCCTGAGGGTGGAGCTCGAGAGCAAGTCCCGTGAATTGGAAGAAGCCCAGTCGAGCACGGAAGCCCTACAGCACTCGCACGAGCAGGCGATCTCAGCCTTGAAGGACGAGCTGCAAGCGCTGTCCTCAAAGCTGGAGGCCGCTGACTCGGTCTCGGCGGACAGGGAGCAGGCGCGGGAGGTGCTCGCCCAGAGCCTGGACACCCTCCGCGCCGAGAGCGTGCGCCGCGACCAGGAGCTCACCGCGGAGCTGCAGAAGCGCGCGGACGCGCTGCACGACGCGCAGTCCGCGCTCGCGCGCGAGCACCAGACGCGCGAGGCGAGCCAGGCGACGCTGCTGTCCGTGCAGGACGAGCTCGAGGCCGCGCTCGCGGAGAAGGCCGCGCTCACGCACAAGCTCGACGCGCTCAAGGCCGCGCTCGCGCAGGCGGAGACGTCGTCCACGCAGCTGCGCGCAGACTCGTCCGGCGAGATCGCGGGCCTGCGCGCGGACCTCGACGCGCAGGCGCGCGCGCTCGAGGGCCTGCAGCACGCGGTGGACGCGGAGGCGGCCGCGAAGGCGGACGCGCTCGCGTCGCTCGCGAGCGTGCGGTCGGAGCTCGCGTCGCAGAGCACGTCGCTGCGCTCGGAGCTCGATTTGCGGGAGCTGTCGCTGAGCTCCGCGGAGAGCGAGCTCGCGGAGGAGCGCGCCGCGAAGGAGGAGATGGCGCGGCTCATGGAGAGCATGCGCGACGAGCTCGCGGAGGTCACCGCGGAGCTCGAGGCGCGCTCGCAGGCGCTGCAGAGCGCGGAGGCGTCGGCCGCGGAGCTGCGCGCGGCGCGGGATGACTGGGAGAACTCGCTCAAAGGCGTGCAGGACCCGGGGTCGAGTCCGGGACACGGGCGCGCGTTGTCTGGTCAGTATCCACGTCGATGTGGGGTTTCGGTCCAGCTGACAGCTTCTGTTCGTAGGCACGACGGCGATCACAAGCGACCAGTCCAGCCCGGCGAGTCTCTACCTGAACCTCAACGGCAGCCGGCTCAGCCACCGCGCGAGCCAGCAGTTCCTGCATCCGTACGACGCGGGCAGCAGCGGCGCGCGGAGCTCGAAGAGCACCTTCGAGCACTACGTCAGCTCGAGCCAGCAGAGCCTGCAGGGCGACGCGTCGGCCGCGTCGCACGACCAGCCCTTCCCGACGCAGGAGCCGGAGGCGCCGCACTCGCCCAAGGCCCTCAGCACCGTCAGCAAACGCAGGTCGGGCGGGATCCGCCAGAAGGTGAACTCGTTCGTCAGGCGGAAGAGCTCCGCGACGCACGAGCACCACGACCCCGCCGTCGTCAGCTTCCCGACGGGAGACTCCGAGGACTCGACGTCCGCGACGTCGTCCTCAAAACACCACGGGCGGGATCGCGTGAAGAGTATTATCTCAAAATTCACGCCTCACAAAGCGGTGCGTAGCCAGGACGGAAAGATCGAGCTGTCGCTGACCGGCCTTCTCTAGCATCGGCATGCGTCGTCGTCGTCCTTCCAGTCGTTCACGAGCGCGCAGAGTCCGCCACGGTCGCCGACGTCTCCTGAGGTCCACACCGCCTCTCCCCCCGAAATCCCGCCCATCATCCCGTCCGGCGGCCGCATGTAGCCTGCTCTGTACGCTCTTTTGTAGCCGTCACGCACCTGTACGACCCGTCGCACCTGCAGCAGGGACCGTTCTCCTGGATGTTGCGCTAATTTATCCTTCACATTCGCGCCATGTCGCCCATATATTCCAGTGTATTGCGTATGTTCACTGTCGCTCCCATAGACTTTATCGCCCAGTAGTACCTAGCCATAGTCCCCCGTCAACCCCTCCCCACTTTCTTGATACATCGCATAGTATTGTTGTCTTAATACCAACACCGGTCCCCTGCACCTAGACGGGCAACAGCGATGGCTTTTGGCGTGGTGCTTCGAGATGGGCTCCAAACGCAGTGACGGGGGATAGCATGCTGTTATGGAAGAGAGGGTGGGCCAGGATCACTCTTCAGCGAGACCGTCCTGGAAGGGCATGCTGCTTCGGACGGCTAGCCGGGCGCACGCAGATGAAGCTGCCTTCTGGCGCTTGCTATTTCGACGGCAAGGTCAAGCCCAGCGTATGAGCAAGAGCGTGCAGGCGCTGCTCGAGCTGCGCGACGTCTTCAGCGGTGGGCCGGTCTGTCTGCTTCGCCGAGGGAGCAGCGCCCATCCGGTTCATGAGGTCCTCCAAGCTCTCCATGTTCCGCTTCTCCTGCAGCTCCTCCGACGTCACTACGTCCTCTGCATCCTCCAGGTGCTCCTTTGCGTGCTCGATCGCCTGCATGTCTGGGGGCACGATGTCGGAGAAGCGGACGTTGGACAGGGCAGAGGATATCGCGCGGACTTCCTCCAGGAGCTGGGCGCGGTCTGCGAGGTCCTGTGCGGAGCTCGAGGAGAGGAAAGACGCTATCGAAGAGGAGAATCCGCGCAGGAGCCCGAGGTTGCGGCCCAGGGGTGCGCCGGTCTGCGCAAAACCCTCGTCGAAGCCTTCCTGGAGGGCGCCTTCCTTCCCGGCCGTGATGCCCTCGCGGTAGCCGGCGTTTACGAAGTCTGAGGAGAGTTTCGACCACTCCGTGTCTTGAAGCGAGGTAGCGTTGTCGTCCCAGGGCGAGTCGTCGAGGTCCATGGCGAGCGAATTGTGGAGGGCGCAGCAAGCGATGTCAAGAAGCCCTCGGATGCGCAGCTTGCGCCACAAAGCGGGCGCTTACTAAAAACATAGACGCTCGACGTTTCCTCTGCAATTTCTGCTCCATGACAAACCACGCCAAAATATTTGAACTTACAGCGTGTTGCAGTCTGCCAGGGGCATAAAAACGAACGAAATAACTTGCTGGGTATTGTGGTGGTGAACAACGGCATTGCCATATTTGGAATACTGTACAGTCAGTTGTGTTTGTACCTGTTTGTGGAACGCGTTGCCCCGCCGTGGTCTGCGGGCGCTGCCTTTGTTGTCTCCATAATTCTCGCGGTTGACTACCTCCTGACGACAAACCCCCTCAACCACCCCATCCACCGCGATGCCTCAGCCGTCAACATCCTCACAAACTATTCTGTCTCGCAGGCCACGACCTGTCGAGGTCATCGATGTCGATGCAATCCCAGAAGCTGACGCCCGCCCAGCCCAGCGTAGGCGGATGAACACCGGTTTGCCACAGGCCGTCCAACCTGTTGCTGGTCCATCGACGAGCGCAAGACACGAGCCTATAGTCATATATGACAGCGATGAAGAGGTCGAGAGGGGGCTGCTTGGTATGTCATTGCGTTATCGAGCACTAAACTCTTTTCTCACACTTTCGTCAGCCGACACCCCTCCCCGACGTCCCCATCCCCTGATGCGCGTGCAACCACTCCAACGTCTCCCATCCCATCGTGATGTTATGAACCCGCAGCGGTTTTCACCACCCCCGGCCATCATTCCGAATGCCAGGCCTTTCAGCTTCGAGGAGCAGCTTATGAACAGGGCTCGCCGGGCTTTAACCTCGGAGCCCGCGCCAGCTGCTGCACCGCAAGCAGCACCCCGCTCTCACCACCAACCCTCGATGGGACTTGGTGGTGGTCTCATTGCGATGAACCGGCAAGCTGCGGTTGAAGACGCTCATCGAAGGCGTCATCACCAACCGCCACTGCCACAGGCGCGACGGACAACCGTCTACCGCAACGACGAGCCGGGCAGCTCCTCCTCTGGCTTCATGAGCGGCTTCATCAACACCGTCCGCAATATGGTGTGGCCCGCACCTGCTCACCACAACGACCCGGAGGACCTTCCATGGGGAAGACACCTCGAAGATCGTTGGGGCTCCCAAGTCGACATTGCCGACCATTGGGCCATGGCATTTAACGAGGACATGGGACCTCCTCCTGCCTTCCCGAAGCCGAAGGTCGACGTCTACGAGCCGTCGTACACACATCCCGGTACCCCGCCACCCGGCTTCACATGGGATTTCGCGGACTCCGAGTCTTCGCAGGATGCGACAGTAGTTCCATCCAAGAAGGTCATCGTTGTCGACGAAGACGAAGCGGCTGCCTCGAGTAGCTCGCAGACCCCACCTCAAGCGACCGCCACCCTTATTTGTGCGCGTTGCATGGACCCGCTGGTGCTCCCGGCACAGACGGCGTCTGACGAGGAGAACAAAGCGCGGAGGGTCTGGTCCCTCCGTTGCGGCCACATGTACGACGGCAAGTGCATCGCACACCTCATGCGCCCCCAGCCAGAGGTCGTCGAGGTGAAGGCGGAGCCGGTCGACGGAGCGCTTGGCGTCAAGCCAGCGACTCTTGTCGACCGCAAGGGCAAGGGCAGGGCGGTGGACAGACCCGCACCGTATGTGGTTCCGTCCGCCGCAGCCGCTGGGTCCATCCGCTCCCGGCTACGTCCGCGCCGTGGGGCCGGCGCTAGCAGCGCCGACATCGGTGCCATGGGCCCGCCCGAACTCCCCGGGGTCGAGTCCTCGTCAAGTTCGCGAACGTTGCGGGCGTCAGGGGGACGCGACAGAGGTTCCGTTGCTGAAGTCGCGGTGGCGCCCGCCAAGGGCAAGGGCAAGGCAAAGAAGAGTCGGCGGCAGAGGTTCACCTGGCGGTGTCCTGTGCCCGACTGCGGCCTGGAGCACGTCAGTGTTCTGCCGGCTGGCGAAGAAGAATGGCTAATGGACCCCCACAAGGGTGCGCTTCCGATGTTTGTCTGATGATTTCACTTGTTGTACAACAGACTGTTCCGGCCGTGGGTTTCGAGAGGATCGTGGCACTTTTGTGGGCTGCACTGTTTGTAGATTTAATCCCATTCCGCTGGTTCGATTGTCACTCTCTTCGACCGCCTCAAGCCGCACATCAAGACTGTGTTCCGCTTCAAGACGCAGAGTTCGCACCGTTGTCGTCGCTCTCGATTTCCCACGCGTTTCATCCTGTCCGCTCTGCTCGCGCAACATTCCAATTGTCTGCCTGTGATCGCCACTGCCTGCTACCCTCAAGAGCCAAGAGACTGCCCTGGCCGCGATACTGGCCGACGAGCTGCTGCACGAACGGGACTACGCGTACTATCTTGGCTGACAGCTGCAGGCGATGATCCGGGTCTGGAGCTTGAAGGTGGCGGGCACGCTTCGAGCACTCCAAAAGTGTGGCCACGGACCACCCGCATGTCAGCCTCGTTTCGCCGCAGAAGGTAATAGACCCTTTCTGGCTTGGATCGTCCTTGCCCGCTATTAACGGTTTCAGCCTCCTGCGACCCTGCCCTTGCCTTTCCTCCCGACCACCACTGCACGCGTCGTCTCGTCCTGTCTGCTTTCTTCCTTGCATACCCTGTTCTTGCTGCTTGCTTCTGCCTTGCGATGGATTCTGATCTTGGCGAGAGACGCGGACCTAGGATACCTGTGCGCATTGCGAAGAGCCCTGAGAGATGGCTGAAGAAGGTGCGTGCCGTTTGCCGACTTTCCAGAGGCGACGCTTACCTTGGATGCAGCTCCGTCGCTGGAAGTCGATGCCGACGTCGCAACTTGCACCCTCAGACCGCCCTCTCTTTGAATGCCAACGCTGCGCCGCCGTGAACGTCTACGGCGCCCTCTGCACCTGGTGCGGCCACGCCTGCGACGCCATCGTCAACACGCCCGCCGCCCGCCGCAGAGTCTCCGCACCGCAGCTGCTGAGCGACGCGCAGAAGGAGCAATTACGTCTCATCGAGAAGAACGCGGCGATCATCCGGGCACTCATCTCCAGCCAGGCCGGACCTACGGCGGAGACGCCCCCAGTGAAACGGCACAGGAATCGCGACGCGGCGATCTATACGCTCGACGCCACTACGGGGATGGTGCGCACGGTGAGTGGCGCGCGTCAGCTCTGTCCCAAAATAAACCGGTTTTACTGTGGCACCTGCAGAACGGCAAGGCGAAGGTCTTCATGCGGTCCAGCATCGTCACCGCGGTGGAGGCTGCCAGCACGCCATGCTCACCGGTCTCTATGTCCTCCGACGGCAAGGCAGAGGCAATGGCGACCCCATCCCCATCTCCAAGTCCGAGGCGCACTCTGCGCAGGCGCAAGCGAATCTCTATCACTCCACGTCGGTCGTCCCGCTCTCTACGCACTCGATCATCCAAGGGCACCCTCGCTATGCCCTCTCGCCCTGACAGCAGTGACGTGCGGGCAGCCACGCCTGACAGTGTTCGTACCGGCCATACCACGGCACTGCACCCTTCTCCCAGCCCTCGCTCCGTTACTTCGGCCCGCCTTGGCTCGCCTGCACGACCGCTCTACACCGCGATCCGGAAGCGGACAGACTCGGACGCGTTCTCTCTGAGCTCCCTCCGCTCTGCGTCCCCGTTCTGCCAGCCGGCCCCCGAGCGCCCGACGAGCATCACCTCCTCGTGCGCCCTCGCCGAATCCGACGAGGACGAGCTGGACATCAAGGACCTGCTCCCCATGGCACCGAGCCGCAGCCACTTCCGTGCCTCGAGCGGATGCTCCCTGAGCGGGGAGACCGAGCTCCGGATGGCGCTTTCCAGGAAGCGGAGCAACACGGTGGGAGGCCCGACCCCGGAGTACGTCTATCGCGACAGGGAGCAACACAAGGAGTTCGCGAGTATCATGCAGACCATGAAGAAGATTAGTCAAGGCATGAAGAGTCTAGTGAAGTCTCGGGATGGTTGATGCCAGAGCTTCTGTCCGCTTGTACTGTCTGCTATCCGATTGGGACCTTGGCCAGCTTTCGCTTTCGACTCTGCTTTCGATATGCTATGGATAATTGTGCTATTTGCTTTCGCTATGTTTTATGCCATGCTGTAGCTTTCTTGACTATGCAACAATGTATGAGGGCTCGCAGTGCCCACTTGTTGACCGTGTGCTGGTTTGGTTGGAATTTCTTAATGAGGCAAAGCCTTGGTGGCGCTTGCGAGGTGAGAGCGATGTGCACTTGTCCACCACGTTCTCTGCGAACATGTCCAAGGAGCCATCACGACATCAGTACTCAAGCAAGCTCACCTATCAGCAGAATGTCCCAGCGTTCCTGCAGCGGCTCCAGAACAAGGTGACCGGCGGCGCCGACGAAGAGGACGACGAGTACGAGTACGACGGCAGCGGCCGCCCGCCGATACCCAAGCGGCCCGCGATACCCACGCGCCCCGACGACGACCCCGGGAGCGCAGACGAGGAGCAGGAGGACAGGGACGACGAGGCGCCGCAGATCGTGGTGCTGAAGGAGGGCAAGCACCTGTCCGAGCGCGAGGTCGAGAACGAGAAGCGCGCAGGTGAGTGCATGCTCTCCATGCCAACTGGCGACCTCTGACCGCTCGCCGTGCTTCGCGCGATTATCAGCGAAAGGCCTCCCGCCGCTGCCCGACGCGGACGAGGGCTCCGCGCCCGCGGGCGAGCACGAGGCTGCGGCACGGCCGAAGGAGGCGGCGAAGGCGAAGGGACCGGCGCTGTCGTTCTCGTCTGGCGGCTCGGCCGCGAAGTCCACCGCGAAGAAACGGAAGGTCGTCGACAGCGCCGACGACAAGGACGGCGGTGCTGCTGCCAGCAAGCCTGCGAAGAGCAGCAAGAAGCCCAAGAAGCAGCAGAAGAAACTGCTCTCGTTCGGCGATGACGCGTGAGGCAGGCCCCGGGGCTGCCGCGTTCGCTCTGAATGTACAGGGTGGATCGTGCCTGTATGTGGCGACCTCTGCCCCTCGTATGTTCCCCTCTGACATGGCGCAGGGCACTGCCATGTGCACCCGCTCAATTGCGCTCAGTCATCCCCTACACCAACGCTGTCGCGAACCCGACTGTGCTCGGACGAACCGCTGACTGCGCGACGTCGCTGATGGCAGATCCCATCTTCTTGGAGTACGACGGCGGGGTAGTGACAGTTTGTGGCAACAGTCTCGACTCTGCCTTGTCATGACATGGACCAGCGCCGGGGGTCGAGATGTTTGCCTTGCTGGGCGATTCACCCGGGTCTAGTGTAGTGCTACCGGTCACTAGTCTCTTGGGTTGATAGCGTACTGTCAAGCGGTAGATAGCAATACATGTATGCTATCATGGCGTAGTGCGCATGTCAAGTCTCCGTAGGCGAGTCTGTAGGGCGCCCTCCCGCTGTCTGTTCAAATAAATACAAACAACGTTCGCAACAGACCGTCACCAGGCCTCGCCGAGCTCGCACCTCGCTCTGTTCATTCGCTCTCTAGACTTCAAATTTCAAAACAAAACTCACAGACAATTCCAATTGCGGGATGCAAAGAACTCTGCAGAGGCTCGCTGAATCAGTTGGGAGGACTCCACTGACGCTGCAGCAAGCTCAGGCGTCCCTTCTGCCTCCGATCCCGTGGGTACCTATCACTTCCGATTACCAAAGTCCTACTGACGAGACCCGCGCTCAGGCTGTACAGAGCCCTTTTACGGGCGCACAGGCAGCTGCCGCAGGAGATGCGCTCGCTCGGGGATGTATACGTCAAGTCAGGTGCATGTTGATTTCTTGCTAACCCACTGCTTCGATGTACCAATGACTGTACCTTATAGAATTCCGCAATCATCGCCGTGTAGACAATCCGCTACACATCATTGGGTTTTTGTCCCAGTGGAAGATGTACCTTGATGCGCTTCCCCGTGACCCAGAGCAGCCGTTCACAGGGCGCAAGCTGGATCCCGAACTCATCGAGAAGGTAACTTTTCGGGTGCACGCAGTGCTTACAGTCCACTTACGACCCGGGCGCGCAGATGTCTGCGGAGCAAATCGGGCAGCTGTACGAGCTCATGCACGCAACCAAAGACGTTTGGAAACCAGCCTCTCCGGCTGAGGACGACTCCACAGATAAGAACCATCAATCATGAATAATCCTGTACGCCGCCCTAGACTTAGAGTGCTGTCGTGTTGGAACAGAGCCAACATGTCTCCCTCCTATCTCACGCGGGGCGGACACGGTGACCAGGGACCCAAAACCTACTAAAATTACTCGCGAAAATTTTATCGTTATCGCACCCACAGTTGAACGCGTCGGCGAGCGAGTGGATGGCCTTCGCGACAAGTTCCAAGGTTCACTCGCGGCCTGTTTCGTGCTGTGCGGCGCGGTGAGTAGCGCCTGCAAGCGCCCGGCCCTTGGCGGAATTCACAAGCGGGCACGCGACGCGATAACCGCTGATCCATTCGATCGGGAGACATTCGGTATTCCTCCTCTCCCCGGCCTGAGTGATCCATGACCTCCCTCGCCAAGTGTTCACGCGTGCACGGCACTATATATTGACCAGGTCACCAGCCTGTATTCCCCATCCCCATCCCCACCCCCAGCCCACCAACACCACCACCTCTAGACACCACACCCTAATCGCCATGGCCGCCCCCGCCGACGCCTCTGCTCTCGTACGTGCCCTCTCCGCTCCTATTTGTGCGGCACGCTGACACAGACACAGAGGATCAACCCACAGACCGAGCCGTACTCCAACCTGCCCTCGATCTGCGTCCAGCTCGCCGAGGCGAAGGCGCGACTGGGTGCGTCCCCCCTCTCCGCGCATGCGCCCCACACTCACAGGCAGCGCAGGCCTCTCCTTCCAGGACATCGGCAACGCCATCGGACGCGACGAGGTCTGGGTCGCCGCCGCGTTCTACGCGCAGGTGCGCCGTGCGCCGCCCTTCGCGCCTTTCCCCGCTGACCTGACCGCGCTCTGTGCAGGCGAAGCTGACGAAGGACGACATCCACGGCCTCGCGAAGGTGCTCGAGCTCGACCAGACGCAGCTTGAGGCCGAGCTCGGCGCAAATTGGTTCCCCCGCCGCGGGCTCGGGCCGATGCCGCCCAACGACCCGGTGCTCTACCGTCTGTACGAGGTGCGTGCCTTGCGCCCGCGCCGTGCGAAGGCGTGCGCGCGCTGACGGGCTTTCTCGCGCTGTCGCACAGGGCGTATTGGTGTACGGACACGCGATCAAGGTGCGTGCTAGTGCTGCCGCTCCACGCGCTGTATGCTGACATGGCGCGGTGCTCCGCAGGCGGTCGTTCACGAGAAGGTCCGTCCACCGTGCCGCGTCTGACGCGCTGCCGTCTGAGAATCCTTCTCACGCGCATCGGCCCATCTCACAGTTTGGGGACGGCATTATCTCCATGATTGACTGCACAGTCAAAATCGACAAGAAGGAAGACCCCAAGGGCGACCGCGTGCTGCTCACATTCGAGTGCGTATCGTGCTGTAGCTTCCATGACGTCTATTCACGTTCGCACGTTTGTAGCGGCAAGTTCTTGAAGTACGCAACGTGGTAATATAGCGAGACACCATCTGTCTATCATGTCAATGGAACTCTGGATTTCTCATGGGACCGCGTGGTTCGGAATCTGTGTGCAGCGCCAGTTCGATCTTGTGGCATCAAGACTTCAGCTGAAATCAGCCATGGTGGGAGCGGCCTTATGGCTGCGTCCTTGAATCCGACTTCCAACACCAGCATCACGCTGTCTCCTGCAGAAGCTACGATATATTCGTGCAGAATTTCCGAGATGGGGACACAATGTCGTAAGTAAACAAGAGGATTAGTTTCATGATGAAGAGCGATAGTATCGGAACTTGCGGTTTAGCTATCAGGTAACAAAGCACTGAAATCCTAGGCTAGCGAATGTGCGAGAAAATTGCGAGCAAATAAAAGACTTAAGCGAGACAAGGAAGACACGGTCGAGCGTTATTGCTCCTCCTCCTCGTACGCAACTTCCTCGGTCTCTTCGACGATATCTTCTTCGTACGCTCCGAGGTCCTCCTCGACCGTCGCTTCCTGGTACTGCTGGTACTCGGAGCTATCGGAACAGCGTCTCAGTAACCCAACCCATTCCATGTCGAAACAAACTTACATGAGATCATGGGCATTGCTCTCGGCTTCCGAGAACTCCATGGTGTCCATGCCCTCTCCGGTGTACCAGTGCAAGAAGGCAGAGCTATCAAAATTTTCAGCATCCGTTGGAGGCTCTAAAGCCACAAGACTGACCGCTTGTACATGAGAGCGAACTGCGACAGGGTACGCTTGAAGAGCTCCTGCACCGACGTTGAGTTGGCGAGACACGTCGCCGCCTGTACTTGGCCGACCGGAGGAACGGTGCACAGCGTCACGGAGACGTTGTCGGGGATCCACTCCACGAAATGGGCCGAATCCTTGCGCTGCAGCTCGGCGACAGTGTGCTGATAGCCCGTGTTAGCTAGGAATGTTGCAGTTTGCTTATAGCTCACCTCGGCCTCGCGTGAGGAGATCGGTCCGCGGAAGATGGTAGCGGCCGTGAGGTAGCGTCTGTAAGATCAAAGTTAACAGGGCCTATCCTGATGTCGTTCAGAATAGAGACCTACCCAAATCTGGGATCACAAGCAACGAGCAGGTTCTTGCGATCAAACATCCTACACAGCCGTAAGCATCGATACAAGCTTCTCGCGCAGTTGCAACGTACGCCTTTGTCAGGTCCGCCACGGACATGCGGATGAACGCCTTGTCAGCCGGGTTGTAGAACGGCGCGTAGCTCGGCATCAAGAAGTGAAGCTGCCGGAGAATGTGAACATCCTGCGATTAGTCGCCGGAGATAATGAACGACGTACTCGAGGGAATGGAACGAGGTTCAGGCCGAGCTTCCGGAGGTCACTGGGATGGGGTCTCAGCAACCGGATCATCACAGGCGGGACAACGGCTCACCCGTTCAGCTGTCCGGGGAAACGCAAGCTGGTGCTGACTCCGGTCATGACTTGCGAGACGAGCTGAACAGCGGTAAATACAATGGAGAGAAGCTGAGTACTGCAAACATACGATGTTCAGGTCCTCGAACGAGGGGGCTTTGATCTTCAGTGTCGAGGTGCAGACATTATACCTGGAGGTCTTGTTAAGTCATGTCGCTGACCCGGAATTGGAATGTGACGCACAAAGCTTCGTTATCAATGAGGATGGTCAGGTCACTGTTCTCAACGAGCTGATGCACGGAAAGGAGGGCATTGTAGGGCTGAGGTGGACATAAGCTTTTGCATGTGTCGAGCAAAATAAGGCGCACGGACCTCGACAACAGTTTCCGACACCTATTTCGCTTATGTTAGCGAAGTACTAGCACATGGAGACGAGCACCAACCTTGGGCGACGGCAGCACCGAGAATGTCGCGAGCATCCTGTCGGGGAATTCCTGTAATATTCATATGAGGGGCCAAACGACGGTAATCAAGAGGGACACAACTTCTCGGAATTTGGAGAGGATGAGCGAGCCGAGACCTGCACCAGTGCCACCTCCAAGGGAGTGGAGCAGCTGGAATCCTTGCAGAGCGTCGCATGCTTCAGTCTGTTTGCGCACTACCTCAAGAATAGACTCTATCAGTTCTGCGCCTTCAGTGTAGAAGCCCTGTATTGTGTTGAAATGAGATGACGCAAGATATGGCTAACACTGGAACTACCTTTGCCCAGTTGTTTCCTGCGCCCGTCTCGCCTGTCAGGAAGGTATCTGGCCTGAAGAGCGATCCTATTGTGCCGCTGCGAATCTGCGAGCCCGTTGAGCACACCGCACGCCGCTGTGCCTCTGATGACGTACGTGGTTGCAGACACCCGACTCGAGGTCGACCTGCACACTGCGCGGCACATACTTCGTCGGCTCGCCCGCCAGTTCGACTTCCGTGAAGTACACGCCGACCTGTGCGCCGCTTCAGCATGCCCCTCCGCGGATCAGCGCTGATGGGCGGTATACGCACCCTCGCAAGCTGTTGCGGGTCGGTGCCCTTGTAGAACTACGCGTGGTGGACGGCGGGTGAGCAGGCGGCGCGCGACGCAAGCGGGCATGGGGGGCTTACCCCGCCCTCGTCGAGCCCGTGCTCCGCGAGCAGCATCTTCCAGAAACTCTCGCCGACCTGGTTGCCGGCCTGCACAGCGCACGCTCCCGTCAGCCTGCTGCGCGCCGTCGACGCCACGGCGCCGCCCACTGACCTGGCCAGCCTGCAATCGCGCGTGGGGATCAGCCTCCGCTCGCGGTGCGCACGCGTGGCAAAGCGCACCTGTACGTTGATGATTTCGCGCGGCATAGTGTGGGAGGCGGGGTGTGGTAGTCAAGAAAGGGTATCAGAGGCTCGTGCGGAGCGAGTAGAGACGGGGAGA
Source organism: Phanerochaete sordida (assembly GCA_019973155.2). Classification (NCBI taxonomy): domain Eukaryota; kingdom Fungi; phylum Basidiomycota; class Agaricomycetes; order Polyporales; family Phanerochaetaceae; genus Phanerochaete; species Phanerochaete sordida. The sequence goes on from BPQB01000002.1 coordinate 1,190,676, forward strand.
GAGGGTTGTGGGCAAGATGGTATAATTCATCCGAAGTGCATCTTCAACTTCGTGCGTAGACGCCCAGAACTTGGCGGGACCGATTACGTAGCTCTGAGTCGCACTGGATCGCCCGAACGCTGACAAACGGCACCGATATTCTGGCTGAAGATGCTAAGAGCATGGGGTAGAATACAGCTACGATATATCAGAGGTACAGTGGTATACATGGACAGCTACAAGTAAGGACTATAATGATAATGAACAGTGGAGGGTTGGTGGATCCGAGGGTATGCTAGAAGAACTTCCATATTGAACCCCGTTTCATCCTGCGATGACTGTGCAAGCCGGGCACAGACAGGAAGCGTCTCGACCGCGTTTTCTGCGAAGAGGCACTCAAGCCCGAGGTGCGTTTGCTGCCGGTGCGTCAGCGAGATGTCGCTACCGGCGAGTCACGGAACTGCACTTACCACATCTTGGTTCCTTTATCCGGAGATATCGGGGTCGAGGTCGAATTGGAGGACGATCCTAGAACGTCGAGTTCAGCGAAAGCTTGCTTAGGCACTGTGCTGTTCCCGAGGATGGCGCCCACGCTCTGGATGGCAGCAGGCAGAGACGCAGCCGAGGCCGAGGCCGTCTCCGTGACAGTGGCAATGACCGTTTGGAACACGGTGGACGTCGAGGACGCAGATGAGGGCGATGCAGAGGAGGTCGCGTCGCCGCTGCCCGGTACAGTCACGAAGATCAGGCTGGTGACGGTGCTTGTGCTGGCAGGAGGGACAGACGAGGGAGTGCTCTGAGTCACAGCCGACTGCGTGACTGTCGCTGTGCTCACAACAACAGCCGTAGAGACTGACACCGACACCGAGACGGGTATGGAAGACGATTGTACAAGGGAGGAAGAGGAAGATGCAGTACCTGGGCTGGACGGCTGTGGGGAGCCAGAGGGCGACGAAGGCGATGCAGATGACGTTGGTGCCGGGGCTGGGGCGGCCGCGTTGAATGGTGCTGGCGTAGGCACGACGGTAGAGTTTGGGCTGGGTGGAGGGATGCCGCCGGGATACGAGTTCTGGAAGATGTCGCTCTGGGCGCCGTCCTTGAAGTTGTACATGTCGAGATATCGCGGAGGAGCGTACGTCCCTTCAAACATCTACAGAGAGAACGATCAGCAACACTCAAGAAGTCAAATACAAGGTAGCCTACATTATTCTGTTCAAGTTGGAACCAGTAGAAGGGCTGCTTTGCGCCATAGGTACAGTTACCAGGTGCATCTTGTGTCTTGCCGTTGGCCGGATCCGCACCACAGCGACGAGGGAGTTGAGGAGTGGCAAGAGGGACGTTGGAGGTTGTACCAGTAACGTTACACTTGAAGCCGTTCATGTAGTCTAAGGTCGGAGTATCAGCACCGCGGCGACATCAACAAAAGAGCCGCAAGCTTACTCTGCTCGCCACCGCTGTCAGGCGAGTGGATCCAGAACCAGGCACAGATGCACCCGCCCTCAGGGCAGGGAGGCATTGCCGCGGGGACCTGGAAGTCGGTGAAGCGCGTCCAGACGCAAGTCTGGTTGACACTAAACACGGTGAAGTCTGAGGGCTGAACCTGCGTGACGTCGCTCTTGTACGCGATTGCCAGCGAGCATCCGAAGAGGTCATTCTGGCCGTTCGTGTGCCACTCGCTCATGGGCGAGCCAGGGCAGGGGTCATTCGGGTTGTTCGGGTCGATGATGTTTCCACCTTCGGAAGAGTTGAACCAGGTGGTAGCCCCTTTGTTGCACGCGAGCTCCGTCGTAGCCACCCCGCCTGCAGGAAGCTCGAAGAAGTCGCCGTCATTCGGTGGATGGTCGAGGTGGCCGTGGAACCACCACTGTTGGAAGTTGTAGTTCGTGAGGGGAGCCACGGGTCGGTTGTCGTAAGGATACGTCTGGTCGGTAACATTGAAGCCCCACATGGACTTGTGCCATAGAGCTAAACCGCAAGACGAGTTAGCACCTGCATAACACTCACCGAAGGGTACCCACCAATGTGCGCGCGCGTCAAGCTTGCGAGGAGTGTGATGAAGGTGAATGCGGCCAGCGGGGACATCATGGTCGTGAAAGCAAGGAGAAGAGAGTGAAGCGAAGGAGAACCAGCCCACCGAGGGGAGACGACTCGAGCACTTTGCAGGTTGACAGACTATAAGTGTGGCCACGGTGGCAACTGAGAATTGTCATTTGTAGCGGTGGCTATTGTCTTTGGCCAACAATGGCGCCGGCAAGCAGGCAACCCGGCAAGTCTGAAAATAGAGACTCGTTGGATTGCCAGCTTTCCCGCGACCAGGCTGCCTGTCCTGCGCAAAGCAAACTCCAGCATAGGCCTCTGTGCGAGCGAGCTGTGGTGGATGCTCGGGCCCCGGGGCTAAGGCCCGTGGGAAAGAATGGCACCAGGGCGTCTAATGTTGGAGTGCGCAAGCACGCACAAACAGAAAGCGCGATGATTCACCGTCACCTCGCCTGCAAAGCACATCCGCGCATCTTTTCGTTAAGAGGTGCACGCATAGCTCGCTGCTCACAGCCTATTTACAGGTATGTTTGCTTATTCGCTGGGTTGATGCCCGGTAACCCCTAAACTTCACCTCGCTCGGCGTCGCCGGTAGCCGCCCGAGTCCGTTTAGGTCACTGCGACACTGTTTTGCCACCATGCCCCAGTTCACTCTGCAATCGACAAAGAAGGTCGGTCGCCATGCTGATGAGCATGCTGGGAAACTTACACACGTGGCGTCTGTAGCTCTCGGACGGGAATGAGATACCTATTCTCGGTTTTGGTGCGAATCCGAGGCCGCCCGTGATGCTGGATCACCGCCTGACATACCACGTTCCGTACCGCAGGCACCTACGAGCTTGAAGGAAGCGCTGTTAAGCAGCCCGTCAGGTGGGCCCTGGAGGTTGGTGCATCGCCAAAGTATGCAATCTCCGATAGATCTGACAACATATCTCCGATTTAGGCCGGGTACCGTCACATTGTGGGTTTTGTTCAGATTAGCTATGTTGCTACCCGATCCAACCACGTTCCAGGACTGCGCAACCTGGTACTACAACGAAAAGGAATGCGGCGAGGCCATCAGAGCGTGGCTCGACGAGACAGGCACCCCGCGAGAGGAAATCTTCTACACCACCAAGCTCATGACCAATGTCTCCTACGAGCAGACCCTCAAGGACATTGATGCGTCCATCAAGGCCGTGGGTCTGGGGTACCTTGATCTGTACCTTCTGCACTCTGCCATCGGCGGTCCAGAGAAGAGGCGCGAATGCTGGCGCGCCGTCTGCGACGCCAAGAAGGCGGGCAAGATTCGCAGCATTGGCGTCAGCAACTACGGCGTCGACCACCTGCAAGAGATGGTGGACCAGGGCGTCGAGCTCCCGGCAATCAACCAGGTATAGTGCAACGGTGCACACGATGTTCGGCAATCCCTGACAGCGCCGATAGGTGGATCTGCACCCCTTTATGACCCGTGTCGAGATTGTCAAGATGTGCCAGAAGCTGGATATCGCGCTCGAGGTTTGGCCCACGCACTGCTCTTCTCGTGGTATGTTCTGAGAGTTTGCTAGGCGTGGGGCCCTCTTGTCCGCGGCCTCCGGTTCGGGCACCCTTCGATTAAGAAACTGGCGGAAAAGTACAACAAACAGCCTGCTCAGGTGCTTCTTCGGTACTCCATCCAGAAGGTCTGTAACCCCATTCACCGTCTATTCATCGTAATTTACTCGGAGTATTATTCTCAGGACTACTTGCCTATTCCCAAGGCCTCTTCCAAAGAGCGCATCATCTCCAACACCCAGATCTTCGATTTCGAGCTCACTCAGGAGGAGCTCGACCACCTGGACAGCCTCGACGAAGGTATATCCCGCTATTGTTAGAAGCCATAGCTTCACTGACAGCTCGTGTGCTCTAGCTCTCGTCACCGATTGGGAAGTGACGACCTGCCCTTGATGTGGCACCCGCAGAAAAGCAGAATAACACCCCAAACCTGTACTCCCGCATAGCCAAGCAATCCAGCGCCCTGTCCGATCTGTCGCGTCCAGGACATGCGCCACGCGCACCGCGAGCCCGCGCGCCGCTCCATACAGCCTCCGACGCGCATTCCAAACCCCGCTGTCCACGCCGTCGGCCCTCCGCCGCCGCTTCTCAGCTCGGCGCCACGCGACCGCACGCCCGTGCCCGTGCCCCGCGGCGTGGAGCCCGGTGCGCAGGCACGCCCCCCGGCCCCACAGGCGGTCACTGTTTGCGCTTGTCGGGCCCTGTGGAACCCGCGCGATCGGCGGCACGCGAGCCTGGGGCTCTGGCGCGGGCGCGCCCCCGTGCGCGTGCGCGCGTGGCCCCGCGTGGGCAGCGGCCGCGCGCGCACCCTCCCCAGGCGCGTTCCGCCGCGGGCCCCCGCGCAGCGTGCGCCGCGGTGCTTCCCCGCGCAGGCGCCCGCGGCGCAGCGTGCGCTGGCTGGGATGCGCCGGTGCCCGCGTATGGCAGGCGGCCCGGGCCACACTGCGCCGCGCAGGCGGCGTTCAGACCGGCTGCAGGCGGCGCGGAGGGCCCACGCTGGCGTGTGCACGCGGGTGTCGCGGACGAGGGCCGTGCAGGGCCGCGCGCGGCGGCGTGCCGTGCCTCTCGCGAGCGCGACGGCGACGTAGTGATTTCTGCCCTGGCTGCATGCAGGGAAGCCCCTTCATCTCGGCAGATGTGCAGCAGGTGTGCGCGGGGACAGGGTCCCGCCGTGGCCTCGCGGGTAGGCGCAGGCGCGCGGGGCCTGCGGGCAATCTGTGATAGAAGTGTAACGAGAGGCTCCGTGCATCAGGGGCGCCGCTGCCAGTTACGCTCCCAGGGCGACAGGCCGCACGCTCTGTGTGCTGGGCCGATGACTATCAGTGGAGCGGTGCACAGCGTGTCAGTGTCACTGCAGGCGTAGCGGCCGAGGCAAAGCGGGCGGCGCCATCAACGAGGGCTGCTCCGCGTCCGACCGTCGCGCGGACGTGCTAGCGGGCAGGGCTGGTGGTTTACGTCGGCAGACGATAGCTCGCTTGCAACACGTGAGCTGTGTCCGACGGCGTGCTGGCTCGTGCCAGGCAGCTCCGTGAGGGGTCCCTGCGAGATACGCCTGGGTGAGCAAGCCGCGAGCCAGAACGGCGCCGGGAGCCGCACGAATATGAGAACCCTTCGCACGCTGCCTCGTGAGCTCGGGAAGTATCTAAGGTTCTGTTCGGGTGCGTGCGCAAGGCTGTCAGGATCGTGTCCGCGGGCGTGTGTTAGCGCGTGATTAGCAGGTGAGAAGCTAAAGTAGCATTGCGAGCGGGCGATGTACATCCGTTGTGTGTTATTCCGGCAGACGCAGTGCGTGCAGACCATGAAACAAACCTACTCCACTCAAGGCTCGCCGCAGCGTTCAACAACGTAGGCTTTGGCCCTGCGTTGTTCCTGACCGCCGACGCCTTCGAGACCCTCCGGAGTCTCTCCGTCCAGATTTTCCTGTGCCAATCCGGTTAGCAGCTCGCGTCGTCGAAAGGCCGCAGCCACGTACTCTGGTTCGGTCCGCGCCGGCTTCAATGAGCAGGCATGCGGCTTCCGCGTACGCGGATTCCATGGCCAGGTGCAGCGGCGTATTCCCTGGGCGTGACAGATCCGTTCGCATTTTCTCAGCCAATGACGATGCGACGCCGTCTCACCTACACGGTCCGCAGGATTGATACGGGTTTTAGGGGACCCCTCCGGCGGATGAAGAAGAAGGTTAATGAACCCGGTAGAGCCCGTCGTAGCAGCCCGATGCCTGAGTCCGGCATCGTCAGCTTACTTGCGCAGGCACGGAAGCTTGTGTACACGACATGATGACGTACAGGGCAGTTTGGTTCGCCTTGTCTCGCGCGTTGATCTATACGGGCATTCGGAACGCAAATAGTTCAGTCAGCAGCTGCCCGTGCTCATCTGACACACGTACGTCGGCGCCTCTGTCAATCAGCAACTTTCCTATCTGTGCACCGAATTAGTCCGTGGTGTAAACATAGGCGGCATAGGTAGGGTCACGTACATCGATACGGGACTTGGAAGCGGCGTAGTGCCTAGCGAGGGTCCATGAGTAGGATATCCCAGTGGAAAGTCGGGGAGCGCACAGAGCGGTCAGACCCTTGTCGTTTGTCTTTTTGACATCCGCACCCGCGCCGAGCAGCTCCCGGACAATGTCTTCGTGGCCCGCGCTAGCTGCAGGCATCCGTAAGGTGATGTCAGCGGCTGCTGCACGGAGCCCAGGAACGCGACGGGACTCAACAGGCAATGTGAAGCGCTGTCCAGCCGGCGTTGTCTGGCAGGTCTACCTGCGCATTCTGATCAAGCAGGTAGCGAACAATCTCCAAGGAGCCCGAGGTGGCGGCCCAATGGAGGGGTGTGCGGCCATCCTTGCCAGGAACGAACTGTCAGTGAATTTGTAGTGGGCGATATGACCAGCTGCTGACCACATCCTGTGCGTTTAGCAACTTCGGGTCCTGGGTGATGAGGGTGCGGACGAGGCCGACCTGACCTGGGGTCGGCGGTGAGGGTCAGCTGGCTCCGCGGGCACTAGAAACCGGTGATGCTGACGGTTCAGGGCGGCGGTGTGTACGGAAAGCGCGGAGGTGGACATGTGCGCTGAGGAGAAGTCTGCGAAGCGATGTGGCTGCGATGGGGATGGGGAGAGGGACGGGGACGGGGGAGACGCGACAGCGCCAAGCGCAGGCTCGCGACGCGTACGCGCCAATTACACGCCCCTGCCACGTGCTCCAAGCTCCGCCAGCCCGCCCTTTCCTCCGAGCCACCGCGTCCCGTCCGCTCCGTGAGCCCAAGCCTCCGCCGAATACACTGCACGCTGACCACACGCCCCGCTGCGTCTTTCGCTTTCAGATCTCGTCAGAAATCTCGATAATATCTGCCCCCGCCGGCTCGCACATCACCGCGCCGTCAGACAAGCTCAAGCATCCCAGGCCTCGAGCAGCCAACGGTCTCCGTCTTTTCTCCCAACCGCGCAGAATATTCTGCGGCATTGTCTTGGTTACGTGATGCCGTCCGTGCAGGATTCCAACACCGAGGCGTCCGTCGCCCCAGACACGCCTTCCCACCTCCTGCTCGCCTTTCTCCAGTCCCAGTCGCAAAACACCCTGACACGCCTCTACCAGCGGCCATCCTCATGCCTGTCCATATTCAGGTCGGACTCCTGCTTGATTTTGAAGCCTGGCAGCGCAGCTTAGCTGACACCTTGTCCAACGCAGGCTGCTTGGCCCCCTCGAGAGGCAGATCGTGATGAACCTCTTGTGGCTCGAGTCGGCTATACCCGCGTCGACCATGGCTGCATGGGTGTCTCACGAGGTCCGAAAGTAGGCTGCTGCGTCCGCTGTCCGCTTGCACACGACAGCTGACCTGCCTCGCCAGGTCGTACGAGAACTCTCTATCAATACTGTCCCGGCTGCACGTTTTGCCCCAGTCGACTGTGAAACTAGCCCTCAACCCCACGTTCAAGACGAGCCTGAGGCATGCCATTGTGGGCGGGTACGCTCGCCTCATGTTGCTACCGCACGCGGCGGGTCAACCTTATCGTTTCGCAGGGGCAGCAGTGGTAGTTTCGGCGTGCCTGCGACTCGGGACGAGAAGCATTCACCGCCTTCTATCGAGGTTCTGGATTCGTACGCCCTCGAACGGTGGGAGGCAAGTCGCTGCTCTGTTTGTGGCTCCGACCCTGCTCGACGGCAGCTGACGGCACGTCAGACGATCCTCCACTACATGGTCTCTTCTGGCACGGCTACGCGACCTTCTCAGGGCGTCTTGTTCCTACTTCAGCGAAGCGGTCTCATGGCCAGCGTTCAGTGCGTACACACGAGCTCGTAGGGTGGCTGTAACCGCTGATTGGTTCGGTGTCTTTTCGCAAGTGGTGGTTCTTTACAAATCACATCACTCGGGTTCCAGTTCCTGCTCCACTCGCCGCACGCGCAGCTATGGGAACTGCTGCTGCAATACCTGCACATGGCCGAGGTTTGTTCCCTCCGTTGTTCTCCCGCGACACTCGGTTGCAGGGCTGACGTATCATGTCCCTTAGGAACGACAAATGGACCTTGTAGAGGTCCTCAGCTTCCTTTTCATGCTGTCGACCATGGAACTTGGCCGGGTACGTCCGAGCTTCTGGCTATCTTTCCCTCGTTAGAAGCCGACCTTCCCAGGAATACTCCGTCGAGCACCTTAGTCCAACTCAAACCGCAATGCTGGAGGATCTCCGCGATTACGGCATCATTTGGCAGCGCAGAGTGGGTCGCTCTCTCCCGACCCGCGACCTGTTCGCAAGGCTGAGTCCACGTGTTCCAGGCGACGTCGAAACGGTTTTGTCCGACACGCTTGGCAACCACTTTGACTTCTTCCTCTCCTCCGCTGCCAGCTGCTGGGGGCGTGTCGGCGGGTGCCCAGAACCGCGGGTTCATCATCTTGGAAACGAACTATCGTCTATACGCATACACAGGTAGCTTGTTTCTACGTCCGAGGAGTGTTCGGGACTAACGCTTGATCAGATAACCCCTTGCAGACGGCGGTGCTGAATCTCTTTGTGACGCTGAAGTCGCGGTATCCGAATCTAGTTGTCGGAGCCATCACACGTGAGAGCGTGAAGAAGGCCCTTGCGAATGGCATTACCGCCGATCAGGCGCGTCGACCGGTCATGTTACACGCCGCGACCACCGCTGATTCAAAAATTTGAACCACAGATCATCAGTTACCTCACGACACATGCGCACCCGCAAATGCGCAAGAACGTAGGTCGATTCTATTCGGTTCCTTCTTGGGCTCTGGTACCTATATATTTCCTTAACAGAAACCGCTGCTTCCTGTGACCGTCCAGGATCAGATACGCCTCTGGGAGCTCGAGAAGAACAGGATGAAGTCACAGGAAGGTGCGCACAAATCAGGCCCGTCGCAGGGCCGATTGTATGCCTGGGTTCTCATGCGTCCCACCCGCGGTGTCCAGGCTACCTCTACACCGCCTTCGCCTCACAGGCGGATTACGAATACGTACTGAACTACGCGAAGCAGTTAGGCGTCGTGCTCTGGGAGAGCTCAGCTCGGCGGTGTTTCTTCGGTACCCTGGAGGGCCATCCGAACATCCGAGGGTTTATCGAACGGAGGACAGCCGGCAATGCATGATGTGGGCTCTCGTTACATGGTTCTCTAGGTTCCCATTCGGATGCGCCAAAATCAAAGTTGGGAAAGCTAAATCCAGAGCGGGCCTGAGCTTCCGCCGTTCCGGAAGCGACTTCTAGATACACAGGGACACTGACAGGAAAAATCGCGCGCGTGCAGTGCTATCGTTACAGTCCAATAA